>OZ010795.1:237108680-239533680 GCA_963932465.1 Maratus speciosus | reverse complement strand
CTCAAGTACTCCATTTATGTAGAAAGTAAAGGAAAAATATTTGGAAAATAGTAATTACATCTTTTTGTTGCCATTTTCGCGTAACAACTGAAAAAAATGTAATTAAAATACGTGCTATTTTGAAAAATATAAATGAATGATTTCTGATAAAACTTATAGCTATTATAAACTATATTTAATTTTAAGTATCTACATTAATATTACAAACAAATGAAGGCATGTGAATCATTAGATAGCCTATTTTTCTTGTCGAGTTTCTTGAATAACGACGTCGCTTTTTGCTGGATTTGTGCATTATTCAACGATAGTTACGTCCTATGGATATTTTACTGTAGAGGTTGTTTAAGACTGGATCATAAATATGAAATTCTTCAGCGGATGTGAATGACATCATTTTATGTAAAATAAAAGCGTATGTTTTAAGTCTCAAATCTGAAATATGTTTTGTGCTATCTACATTTATATGCATATATATATATAGTTTTCATCGGGGGCGACACTAAATTCTGGAAAAGCAAAATTTCTGTTTTCTAGTAATCTAATAATTTTTAAAGAAATTAAATAGTCTAGAACTTTATGTTAAAAGAAGCAGCCTTCTTTTAATTTTGTCTAGGTCGTAAAAATGTAAATTAGTAACAACATTATTAATACAGAAGAATTAATAACTCAAGGCAAACAAATTTTAGGAATAAATTGCCGTATTTACACGTACATTTAATTATTAAGTCACTTTTCGTGGCGATATTGGAACAGCTGATTTTTTTAGAGCATCTTTTTCCGTTTGTGCGTCACACTCCAAAATTTGTCGTTACATCACACGAGATTTTGATTAGTAACACTGACATAAATCTAGCAAGATATAAGAGTTTGAACCTTTCACGTTGTCGGTTGTGGAATGTTATTACCTTTCACCTTATCAAGTGCCACTAATATTTTTTTAATCTCTCTATAAATGATATGGCACCCAAATTGTTTGTGAAAAGTAATGTGCAGAACGACTACCCTTTTAGATTCTGCCCGATTCATTATGAAAAATTTGTGCGCATTATCCTAGAGTTTATTCTATGAAAAAAATTCAGCACGGCGGATGAAAAAATGGCATGGTGGCGGGGGAAAAAAGAGCACGGAAGAGAATAAAAAGACATATACGAGACATTAAAAAAAGGGCATTGAAGAAAAAACAGCATAAATAATACTAAAAAATCTCATCAACATTGTAAACGCTCTTACAATATAACAAAAACATAGTTAACTCCACAACCCTCAAACGGAAAATATCCTCGGTCAAATCTTGTTAATCGATCCGTTGCAGGACTTATTTTTATTCAATTCAAGGATAATTTATAAATTAAAACTAAGATGATCGCAAATGTACTTATGAAACTATTATGTTGTGGCCATCACAAAACTTTCTTCTATATAAATCACGTCAATTAAATCATTTAAATAGTACAAGAAATTACATCAATTTAGCACCAATTCATATCAAAGTATATCGGAATTTGAAGTTTGATGAGAATTCGTGCATTAGTTCTTGCGATAGAGCTATAGCGGAAATTGTGAAAAATGTAGCATAGTAGCGCCACCTGTTGAGCGATTCACACCAAAACATGAACAACACTAATTGATATCAAGGTATACCTGAATATGAAGTTCGATGAAAATTTGTGCAGTAATTATTAAGATAGAGCTGTAGTAGAAATTCTGAAAAATGCAGCATAGCAGCGTCACCTGTTGAGTGAGTTGTACCAAAACATAAACAGCACTAATTCATATGAAGGTATACCGGAATCTGAAGATTGTTGAAAATCCAAGATTAGTTCTTGAGATAGATCTATTGCGGCAATCGCAAAAAAGGCAGCATAGCAGCGCCACCTGTTGAACGATTTACACCAAAATGTGTAAAACGTCAATTCATGTCAAGGACTAACTAAATCTGGAGTTTGATAAAAATCCGTGTATTAGTTCTGGAGATTGAGCTATTGTGGAAATCGTGAAAAATGCTGCATAGCAGTGCTTCATGTTGAGCGATTTACACCAAAACATAAACTGAACTATTTCATGCCCAGGTATACCTGAAACTGAAGTTTGTTGTAAATCCAAGCATTAGTTCTTGAGGAAATTGAAATATTGTGGAAATCGTAAAAAATGCTGCACCACCACAGCGCCACCTGTTGAGCGATTTACACCAAAACACAAACAGCACTAATTCATATCCAGGTATACCTGAATCTGAAGTTTGTTGAAAATCCAAGCATTAGTTTTTGAGATAGAGCTATTGAGGAAATCGCAAAAAATGTAGCATAACAGCGCAACCTGTTGAGTGATTTACACCAAAATGTATAAAACGCCAATTCATGTCAAGGACTAACTGAATCGGAAGTTCGATTAAAATCCGTGTATTTGTTCTGGAGATTGAACTATTGTGGAAATCGTGAAAAATGCTGCATAGCAGCGCCACTTGTTGAGCGATTTACACCAAAAACTAATCAGAACCAATTTATATAAGGGACTAACTGAATATAAATTTTTATTAAATTCCATGCATTACAAACAGACAGACAGAGTCACAGACTCACAGACAGACATTTTGTAAAAACATGTTTTTCGGAATCTCTGACCCCTAAAACGTGTAAATCCGTCGAAAACCGCAATTCGAAAATTTTCACGAATCCAATAGTTTCTTCTTATAAGGATAGAAGAAAGTAAAAAGGAAACCTGACTCATGGAAAGATAGGCTTATCTGACCCGATGCCATTCCTTTCACGAGATTTAGGTTTTTTTCCCATGATCGTTTGACGAAATTTGAGTTTTTTCCGCGCTCCGTTAGCGAAATTCACAATTTTTTTTAGATTGATTGACAAATTGATTTTTTTCACTACCGATTGACAAAATTCGCGTTATTTTTTTCGTGACCAACTGATAAAGTTTGTTATTTGTTTCCGCGATGTTTTGACGAAATTTGTGATATTTTCTCATATGATCGTTTATACAAATTTGTGACCGCAACCAACTGACAAAATTTGGCATTTTTTTGCGCGATCATTTGAGGAAGGTGATCATTTTTTTGCGCGATCATTTGAGGAAGGTCATCATTTTTTGCGCAAGCGATTATTGGAATTTTTGATTTTTTTCAGGGAGCAATTGAATAAAATCGCTATTTGTTTCTGCTATCTTTGATGAAATTCACAATATTTTTCCACCACCGTTTGAAGAAATTAACGAATTGATTTTATGAAATTCTGAAAAGGAAAAAAAAAGCTCTATTTCTTCTAAAATTAAAACAAAATCACAGAAGAATCATATGCTTGTAAAAAAAAAAAAAGGAAAAAATGCGCACGACATTTTCTATTATGCGGAATTTTCCTATTTTGTGCCTGATTCGTGCCATCCCGCAAGCTATTGCAATCCCTGTCCCTCAATGAATCCAACCCCCTCCCACCAAAAAAGAACCCTTCTTGAAATAGCGACCCAGCATCTGAGGATGGGAATTCATGATGTAAATATTCGACGAAATACGATTGCCTCGTGTTTAATATCCGTTATGAGGGTTTTATGTTAAATTAAATGAGGATTTTTTTTATGAGGCGAATTTTCGGAATGATAATCGATTTTATAAATTTTCGGAACTGAATGCCTTAAATTTCAATTTCCGAACAAAATCACCCTCTTAGAGAATTGGCGCGGTGCTCTCAGAAAATCGTCAAAGAATTTAAAAAATAGTACGGCGCAACTAAAAAATAGCACGGCGCTGCGCCGTCTAGTTGCCGTCTCGTCTAAATATGTCTAGTTTAATATCTACATTATCCGATGAGTAGTACGCATTAAGTGATGAACTTAACATTAATTTTAAATAGAAAGTGTGGTTGGAAAACAAGATTGTTCTTCATTAACTGGAAGATCCGTTTTAAGGTATGTGGTTATGCCTTTAAATCTACAATTTCGATTATAATTTCAATTAAAAAACTTATTGTTTTGGAAAAAAAGGGGGTAAACTTTATAACCCTGGAGCTTTTTAAACATTTATATTTCTTAGAAACTGAAAAAAAAGTCTAAATTGAAAGTTTCTTTTATATTTTTCTCAAAAGTGATTTTTTTGTAAAATTGTGTTGGTAAATTGTCATAACTCAACAAATAATAGTGCAATTGCAACAAAATTTTTACTTTCTTCTCTCTTTACAAGAGAAAGTATTGGATTCGTGAAAATTTTCGAATTCTGGTTTACGATAGATTTACACGTTTTAGGGGTCAGGGATCCCGAAAAACATGTTTTTACAAAATGTCTGTGTGTCTGTATGTGACACAAATTTTGTGGGCGCTCTATCTCAAGAACTAATGAACGGAATTTAATAAAACTTTAGATTCAGTTAGTCCCTGATATAAATTGGCGCTGATTACTTTCTGGTGTAAATCGCCCAGCAGGTGGCGTTCCTGTGCTGCATTATTAATGATTTCCACAATTGTTATATCTCAAAAACTAATGCACGGATTTTCAGAAAATTTCAGATTCAGTTAGTCATTGATATAATTTGGTGCTGATTACTTTTTGGTGAAAATCGCCCTACAGATGGCGTTGCTGTGCTGCATTATTCATGATTTCCACAGTAGCTGTACCTCAAGAACTGAAGCACGGATTTTCAGAAAACTTCAGATTCAGTTAGTTCTTAATATAACTAGGTGCTGATCACGTTTTGGTGTAAATCGCCAATGGATGGCGCTGCTTTGCTGCATTTTGTGGGCGCTCTATCTCAAGAACTAATGCTAGAAATTTAATAAAACTTTAGATTCAGTTAATCCTTGATGTAAATTGGTGCTGATTAGTTTTTGGTGTAAATTGTCCAACAGGTGGCGTTGCTATGCTGCATTTTTTACTATTTTTTCAATAGCTGTATCTCAAGAACTGATGCGCGAATTTTCATCAAACTTTAGATTCAATTAGTCCTTGATATAAATTGATCCTGATAAGCTTTTGGTGTAAATTGCCCAACAAGTGCCACTACTGTGCAGAACTTGTCACGATTTCCGCAATAACTTTATCTCAAAAACTAATGCACGGTTGGTTTTTTGTGGTTATGACGGCCAATTATCAACACGAGGCATATAGGCCCAAAGGGGGGGGGGGTGCCCTCCGTGGGGGGTCTTTCTAAGAGAACCTAACCCGTATTTACGCTTGGAAAACCAAGATTCGAAGAAAACCACGAAAACTGCGAATGATTAGGCCGACGGGAGCGATTGGGATCGAACCCAGCACCTCCCGTCTACCAGCTTCGAACTAATGCACGGATTTTCATCAAACTTCAAATTCACTTAGAAGTTGACATAAGTTGTTGCTGATTAGATTTTGGTGTAAATCACCTAACCGGTGGCGCTGCTATGCTGCATTTTTCAGGAAGTATTAATATATATGAGATAGAACACATATATGAGAAAGTATGGGATTGCCACATTCGATTAGTTCAATTATGTTTTAAATATATATTTAAAGGAAGTAGACCATTCTTATGTTGATTTATTGAAAAGTTTATGAATTACAGAGTTATAGTTTTAGTATTATTTACGTTTTTCAGGAATTTTCAGCGTTGCTTGTCTTTTTATACCTATAACTTAAAATATTCATGTTATTGTCATAAAAATAGTCTAATTCCTGTATAACATTATTATATTTACTATGGAAATCTTAAAATGTATTTATTTTTAATAGTTTTAAATTTTTAAAAGTTTAAGACAATAGCTATTTTTCAGTTCATTTTATGCTATTCTTTTAAGTTAAAAATTGAAAAAACTTAAATTACTTATTTGTATACATTTATGTCTCCTTTTCATGACATTTTAGATAATAATTAGCAATTTTAAACTTAACATTTACAAAAATTCAAAGAATTTGTTCCGAAGGCATACACCGTACGCGTACAGATACCTCAAGCGGAGCCGCATTTAAGGGGACCTTCTGCATTAGAAGTTAAAAAAAATCGATTTTTTTTCTTAAATCAGTAATATTTCATCTGTAGAATATGTTCCTAAAATCTCGTCTGAATTCAAACTGTAAGAGGTCGAAATATTCATGCGTAGTGCGCGTGTTCCGAGCGCTCCAAACAGAGCGGCAGGTAAGATTTGTTCCAACGGTGAAAAGATTTGCTCCAACGGTGAAAAGATTTGCTCCAACGGTGAAAACATTTACTCCAACGGTATATTGGTGGACATACACAAAACGCAAATGAAAGTTTTAATGCCATCGTTTGGCGAATGGCACCAAAACATCTTCACTGCGGCAGAAAAGTTATTGAAATTGCAGCTTGGATTGCTGCTGGCATTTTCAATGAAGTATATTTATCAGTGTTATGTGTTGTGTCAGTGTTAGATATAGAGTTATTGGGCTCACTTGTCGAGACCTGGTTAATAAAGTAAACACCAAACAAACAAGCAGTTAAAATCGTAGCAGTAAGAATCTTACGCCAACTATAAGGAATTTGAAGAAACAGATACAAATAGCAACAAATGAACTTTACGAGGAAGAAGAGGTTATTTTATATGGAGCAGGGTTAGCAGATTAACCAAACAGTATAGGTAAATAAATTATAATAAGCTTTTATGAACCATTTTTCTTGTACGAAAACTTTAAACGCGTTTTTTTTTTCAAAACCACATTTTTTGACACGGTGGGCAAGATAAAAAAACAACAACAACAAAAAAAACAACAACAACAACAACAAAAAAACAAAACTACTCAATGGATCATCTTGATTTTTTTAAATTAAAGCTTATTTAATTGCCTTCGATATAAATTAAAGCTTTTACTAAAATAATAATAAAAAAAAAGTTATTAACAAATAAGAACAAATATTTTTAACAAAAAAAAAAAAAAAATTAATCAGCCATTACATAACTTTTTTAAAAATAAATTTATGGGCTACTTTAATTTAACTATAAGTTATATTCACGAAGTTTACGAAGAAAATTTATTTTGGTGTTTCAGATAATTCGACAAGGCGCTATCATGCCCGCCGTCCAGACGAAATTTTCCAAAGCAGTTGAACATGTTTGTTTATAACTTAGAGTAGAAGCAACAAAATCTAAAAAAAAAATCCTGTTTATACCTTAAGATATGTACAATAAACTGTTCAAATTTCAAAAAGATCCATCATACATTTTTCTTACAAAAAAATCATAAAAAAGAGCTTTTTTTTTTGGTCTCCTAATGTAGAAGGTCTCCTTAACGAGAGTTCACTATATTAACATTAAGTAATACTGTTCAAGTTAATAATATTCTTGTTTTAACTTACAAAGTAGATGGGCAGGTCTATAATCAATGAAATTGAAATAATTGTCTGAGCGAAGCGAAGGCTAATACTCAGCGAAATATTACTGTCCGGACACATTACTACTACGATGGATATTAACGCCATGTCCTACTAAAAAAAAAGCCTAATAAAAACCTTTCGTCAAGCATAACTCAAAAAATATTTGTCGGATTTCGTTTCTGATTGCACCAGAAGGTACCTATGAGGGTCGCCTACTGAATGCACCTACTATGAAAAATAAGTTCCAAACCGTTTAAAAATTATATACAAAAAACTGATAAAAAAGCACAATTTATCTGCATACGTCACAGAAATTTGGTGTGCGTCACTTTCACCGGTTGATGTTTTCGTAGACAACTGGTTTGAACACATGGAGCAAAAAAAAAAAAAAAAAAAAAAATACGCACGCATTAATATTGAATAGATCAGTTTCAACCACGTGATCACAAACCTTGCAACAACCCGTGGCAACCAGTTTTGGTGGGCAAACAAATAATAATACAGTACTCCGTACCACGGTGACCGTTTTTATCCTGTTGTATAAAATCTGGCCTGTTGTATGACATACAATTGTGGATGATTAAAACAAAAGACATGAGTGTTTATTTCTCCGAGAGATTATCTTTCTCTGGATGTCTGTCTGTCTATCATACAGTATGCAATTTTCTTGTAAAGGATGATATTATTATGCAGTAAAACCTCCATAACGGACACACCCGATTAGTGGACACCTCTATTTAGTGGGCATTTTTTCGATTACCAACCCTTAAATAACTGTACATTTTTTACTCTCAGTAGCGGACACCTCCAAATAGAGGACAAATTCTGCCCTCCCGAGGTGTTCGCTATTCAGAGGTTTTACTGATAAAACCTCCATAGCGGACACACCCGATTAGCGGATACCTCTATTTAGCGGACATTTTTTCGATTATCAACTCTTGAATAACTGTACATGTTTTACTCTCAGTAGCGGTCACCTCTAAATAGAGGACAAATTTTGCATTCTCGGGGTGTCCGCTATTCAGAGGTTTTACTGTATATAATATTGATAGTTATTTTACAGGGCCACACAAAAGAATAAGAATATATGAAACGAATATAAACTAAATTCTGGATTGTTAGATCGCTGATGGTAATGTAATTTTAGGATGTTGTTACAGTCATCCGCAGCATCTTTTTAGAATTTCGTTCATGTAACGAAACCCTACCTGTCTCACTCCTTTGTCTGTCTGTCTGTCCGTCTGTCACAGAGCCCGTTCTCAGAAACTATATATGTCGGAGACTTGAAAATTTGCATACTTATAGCTGAACACCACACATCAAACGGCAAATAATAAAATTTTGAAAAAGTCTAATATTTAACCCTCTGGGCTCTAACTTGTGTATTTTAAGCAATTTTTCTAACTCAGCCCCTAATTAAGTTGGAGACATGAAAGTTTGCATACTTATAGCTGAACACTTGCGATAACAGGATAAATCATAAAATTTTGAAAAAGTCATATTTAACCCTCCGGTCTCTAACTTCTGTATTTTAAGCAATTTTTCTAACTCATCTCCTAATTAAGTTGGAGACATGACATTTTGCATACTTATAGCTGAACACCTCACATGAAACGACAAATAATAAAATTTTGAAAAAGTCTAATATTTAACCCTCTGGGCTCTAACTTATGTATTTTAAACAATTTTTCTAACTCAGCCCCTAATTAAGTTGGAGACATGAAATTTTGCATACTTATAGCTGAACACCTCACATCAAACGGCAAATAATAAAATTTTGAAAAAGTCTAATATTTAACCCTCAGGGATCTAACTTGTGTATTTTAAGCAATTTCTCTAGCTCAGCCCCTAATTATGTTGGAGACATGAAAATTTGCATTCTTATAGCTGAACACCTCACATCAAACGACAAATAATAAAATTTTGAAAAAAATCTAATATTTAACCTCTAATATTTTGTCTCACGCAATTTTTAAATTTAAACAGTTTTGCAATACTATTTTTTGTTCATTTTGCATAATAAGTGTAATGTGACGCAATTTCTTCTATTTCAGACTTCTAACGCATGTTAATGAATTTATTTTACAATATCCTTTCTCTTTCAAAATTCACATGTAAATATAGTTTTAATGGCGTAATTTCCAAAAAGTGCCTGTTTTTTATACCTAATTATGTAATTCTAATTTGAAGGTTTTTTCCTGTTTATAATAGTAACGTGTAAATTTTTTTATTTGAAGCAAACATTATTGTTTGCGCTGTTTATACAGTTGGCAACAGTTTAAATTAATACCATTTTCTAAAATATGTAAAAAATATCAGTCAAGATGCTGAATATTTGAATTTAAAATAGAAATAAATCCTCAAAAAATGAGTCAAATTAAAAAAAATTAATGAAATCTGCACACCGGGATTTTCTATTGAATAAAATGATCTAAAAATGATTAAATTCACATGTATTACATGTATTCACATGTACTTTTGCTCCTATAAAATTTTTTTTAATGGAACGATTTTGTCCAACTTTATCATTAAATAACTCTTAAAATAATTCTTTGATTTAAAAACTGTATGCATCAGCGTGTTGATCAAACATTTCTCTATAATACCACCGATGTTCATATTTTTATATGCAATAGTTTTCTTAATATTAACGAAGAATGACCTCCGGTCACAAAAAATTCAAAACCGGCGGCGACGGCGGTGACAGCGTTAGTTACTTTTTTTAGAGTAGAGAGATATATAAAAATGAAAACTTGTTTATCTGTCTGTTTGTAACTCTATAAAAATCCACAATTTGGAAGCCAAAATTGTGAAAAGATAAACATGAACGAGGCAACTAAAGTGATCCGGAATCGAAATAATTTAAACTTAATTTTTAATTAATAAAAAACCACCAATTTAACAGCAATTTCTTATCAAATTTAAATATTTTTCGTTATAGCAGTTGCCAACAATAAAAATACACAATAAAATTATTACTACTACAATTAATTTTCTACTGCAAGATTTCCACGTGAAAAATGAAAATGAAATAAATAGTTTGCCGAATTTAAATGAAAGTGAATATAACTTCATAACTTTTCTATTTCAAGGTTTCCACGTGAAAGAGGAAAATATTACGTCATATCGGAAATATAAAGGACGTGGCGGATATAGTATAACGTCTTATGAGTGTGAAAGTGTATTGAAACATGATAAAAACCCGATTACGAAAATATTGGCGTATTTTAACATTATTGCTCCAATTATAAATTGAAATGAGTTCATTTACAGCTGTATTCTTTTGCGTCTGTTATATACATTTATACATTTTTATATAGTGTTTTCATATGATTCATTCATACAACATTTCGACTGCTTTTTTTAATGTTTGTTTTGTGTTATATGTTAAATTTTGAAATTGATTTTTCAGAACAAACATCCTTCAAATTCTGGGCAACGCCGGGCACTTTAGTTTGTAACAGATAAATGGCTTTTGTATCTGTACATCTAATGCTAATATTATAAAACGTTATAATATTATAAAGTGTATAATATTATTAATGCTTGTACGTTTTTGAGGTGTCTTCTCTGAAAATACATAGCCAACTTAAAAAATTGTTGTTGGCCATCCCTGCTCCGAAAAAAAGGTTGTATTTTATGTCAGTGCAACAACCTACATCGCAGCAGGAGCAAAAAAGTTCTAAAATTGCGAATTCTGCGATATTGATTGGGTTAGAAACTTTAAATGTGATGCGGTAGTTACTTTTAAGATGTAAATACTCGTAATGAATGCTCTCTAAAAGGTTCAATTTGACGGATAAATCTAAAAATTTCTAGAAAGGTTTTAAACTGTGATTTATTTGGAATACTGAATTTTTTGGGATACTGTTGGGGTTAGAAACTAGAACTTTGGCATGGTAGTAATTAATAAGATGTAAATGCTCGTTGTAGAACGAATTCTAAAAAATCGAAAGACTAACCACATCGGAAAAAGATCTAAAGATGATCTAAGTAACGAAGTACATGGAATTGCTAGGAATATAAACATGAAAATTGACATGGCTGTATTTATCATGACGTAAATTCTCGCAATAGAACAATTTATAAAAATGTCGCTATATAAAACAGTGCACAAACAAAAAACTTTCGAAAATTTTCTATTTCTGTGTTACTGCTCAGCCCAAAATCTTGAAAGTTTGCTTCGGGTTAGTTTTAAAATATACAATTGTCTCTATGAATAGTTTCTAAAAAATTTAAAATTTAAAAAGATGAAATGAATGGAAATCGATCTCAATTACCATTAATTTGGAATTATTAGGTACAACAACTTTAAATATTTCATATTGCTGCATTTCCTCCGCAAAACATGCAAATTAAATGCAACAAAACTGATAGATACCCACCTAGCATTAAAGAAATTGTGTAAATATTGAATAAAGACATGTATGAAACAGTGAGTAGGTTGCTCGAAAGTACTTGTTAAATTGTTCCTTCTCTAGGCTTTTCTCTCTCTCGCCAAAGCCACTAACAGAGGGAAGTGCCGTTTTAAATGTGATATGAATTTTTTATCCGATTCATTTTTGCAGACATTTTATCATAAGGTCATATTCTCAATTATCATGAGTAGCTTTTTTATATATTAACATATTCTGTTGAAATTCCATAATCGGGCTCATATCGGTGTATGTTAGCTTGCATGATTTGCTGCATAAATATGTATGGATTTGTAAATTACTTCAAATGACACTTTGACAGCTCAAAAGTTATGCAGACGATATATTCAGATCTTGTGTCATACTTTATGTTGCAATCATTGCCAATTTATTTTATTTAACACATGCTAAATACAGCTCAACTTGTGCAGAATATGTTTGAAAATAAAACAATACAGCGTATGTAGTGGCCAGCATACACTCATCATTTAAATCCGATCGAGCATATCTAAAATATACTCTAACGAAGCATTGCATGCCACTGTTGATGTATTCGGTACTTTGATACTATATCAGATTTTGAGGAGAGAATTCCTTAAATGTTATCGACAACCTCATTGCATCCGTGGAAAACATATATTGTACAATATTAACTATTCCGGGGGAGCGCACACCATATAAAGTATAGTCATTTCTTTTTAAACATGCTATATTTGTCATTTAAAGTTACTCAAATTGGTGCGGAGTGTCTGATTATGCTCTTGACATTATTTTATACAGTTAAAATCCGATATAAGATAATTAATGTTTCATTTTCTATTTTACTTTTAATATGTTGCGTACTTTCAATTTTATACCCATGCATGGCTATCTTGCATGGTTTGATTTCCCATTTTTTTAAACAGTGTATATGAATTTATATATAAGATTTTGTAATTCTACGATTCGTTTATTTTCATCATTTCAATTTATCGCAGTATATGGACATTTAAAGATACCATTTCATTTTCTTTGCTTCCATATGTTATTATTAAATCTATGTTCTCAGCAATATCGCTCAGACTAATCCCTCTGAGGGAAGTCCTAGTTAAACGTTCCTTTATCACTTGTAACTATTATTATATTTACTTCACAAAATATACTTATTATCTTCATTTGAATGTCAAATGGGACAGGAAGTCAGAGGGGAAATTATCGCATTCAAAAGGTTAATTGATAGTCTTTTCGAGTCAGTATCAAATAAATCGTAGTCGCTTTCCGTGGTGACAAATTAGAACGACATCCCTAAAATTTCTCAGTGTCATCGTTTATCTGTTAAAAAAAACCCAATCAAATAACGTTGGTGAGAATTTACCTGAAAAGAATAATTATACCTGATATACATAAAAATGGACAATGAAGGTGTGACAAAGTTTTCGGATCAGTCTGCTGATAGGGAAGTGATGATATACAGGGCTATTACAAATGATGGGCCCGATTAAAAAAAATCACATTTTCGAAACTGTTGCACATATTAGAATAAGTGATACATGAATTTAAAGAGAAATATACCAAGTTTTTTTTCCGTTACAAATGTTCAATGTGTGACCCTCTTGTTACATGGCATACGCCCAATCTGTAATCCAGTTCGTCCCAAACATTTTGTAGCATCACTCTGTCAATGGTTCTGAATTCTGCACAAATGCGTTCTTTAAGTTCTGACAGTGCCAAAGACATTGTTTATGTACCACCAATGCCGAAAACAAAGTGTTCAGAACTTAAAGAACGCATTTGTGAAGCTTTCAGAACCATTGACAGAGTGATGCTACAAAATGTTTGGAACGAACTCGATTACAGATTGGACGTATGCCGTGTAATAAAAGGGTTACACATCGAACATTTGTAACTGAAGAAAATTTAGTATATTTCTCTTTAAATTCATGTATCACTTATTGTAATATATGCAGTAGTTTCGAAAATATGATTTTTAAAAATCGGGTCCACCATTTGTAATAGCCCTGCATATACAGGTAAAAGGTATGGGGATTTAGATAATTAATGTGAACATCGTTTTGATATGATGGGATTCTACGTATCGATTGCTTAATCTGAAATACTGCAGTATGAAGTACAAATTTGAATGCAATTCTTGAATAATTATAAGCAGGGCTTAATTTGCGCCGGAGCCCACCGGAGCTCAAAAATACAGGGCTGGGGAGCCCAGTGCAATAGCTCTTCCGAAAAACCGAAGCATAAATTACCCTTTCTTTTCCTTCCCATCTCCAAGCTTTTGCATTCGTAATGTGTCGCACACGTAGGAGATGGAGATGAAACGGACTCAATTTTTATTTCAGTTTTTAGGCTTGGGCTGTCTCCAGCTCAATCTGTATTACATTCGAAATTTTATTTATTCATGAATAGAAAAAAAAACTTTTCCTCCTTAAATATTACGTATTCTATTCTATTTCAAATCATTTTAATGCTAATTTGATCAGAATGAAGGGAAAACAGAAATCGTGTTTTTCTATTCTAGTGATATTTACAAATTCATGTCTGACATAGTTGGCGGTAACGTGTTGATACGGCGCCTTTCAAAAGACTGAACATTTAATTTGCTTTCAGTTCGATTTTCTTTTGTGACAGTAGGATAATTTTTAATTAGCTGGTTTATTTTATTTTTTCATTTAGATATCTAACCTGAAAAGAATATTTTCTGTTTTTAGTCAACGAGCATCAGCTTGATGTTTTGTTTGTCTGAGGTTTTTAGTCTTCTGTTGTGTGCGAATATTTTTCTATCTATTTTGTATCATAAACGCTGCCCATGCTAAGGCTCTGCTCTGCACATTTACGATCATTTCGTGTTAACCGATTTTTCATGTTAAGCGTTTTCGTGTTAAACGTATTGCACTGTATTTTAAATTTTTGTTTTGCTAAAAAAAAAAAAAAAATAAGGGCTTTAAATTTTGAAAATAATGTATGAAATATAAATATGCAGATTGGAGTGATGGCGGAGGGGGGGCGCTAAGGTTGTTAGTACTGAAGGATATTAGAGCTAAGGTACTTTTTTTGTTAGAAGTTAAGCCCTGATTATAAGGTTAGCAGTTTACTTCGCAAATTTTGAAGAGCGGATTTTGATTTTAATCTACTGCATTATGATCTACTGCAATTTTTTTCATGTAATGATTTTTTTCAGTTACTACAAAGAAAATTAAAGGATATACATAAAAAAATACTCAGAAATTTAATTCGTTAGAGATAATTAATTAAAGTTGTACTTTAAATTACCGTCAGTACACTATGCCTAAAATATTCTCGTAACAGAAAATCCACATGGTATTTCAAATAAAGTTTAAACTCTTAAAAATGCTAAATAACAAGAAGATACTCACAAGTGGACACTAAAAAAAAATTAAATTGACAGTTTTATTTTACACATGAATAATGAGTAAATATTTAAATTTGATGGCATTAAAAAACGCTAAATTTTTTAGGTTTCAATCTTGTTAGCAGTCCTTTAGTTATGCGACGCCTATATTCCAAGGACAACATGTTCTCCCCCATCTCTACATGCAATATATGAATTTAAATTTGCCACTTCTAGCATAGCAAAAAAGAGCCGGTGCCACAACTTTCTCTATTCCTTATAAAACATAATAATAAAACAGAAAAAAAATACCAGGAAAATCATTACTACACTATAAATTAGTAATTGCATTATAAAGCAAATAAAAACGATGGATAACTACACAGACTTCGTCTGTAAACCAGAAGTTTCTCTACAAGACCCGGTGTACTGGCGGTACTTATAAGTACCACCGAGTAATTCAACTGTTAAATAAGATACATACACCGTTCACCTAAAACAGCTAGTCAAATTCTATTCTACGATTATAATGAACACGTAAAAAAATCCGACACTTATCTTATATCCTTTACTGTGTTTGCAGAAAAAAAAGGAGCTTGACAATCTATACAAAATGTCGGCACAAAACACATCGACTGTTTCAAAGATAGCCTCCTTCCTCGCTAAAATAACAACCTAGAACTACTGCTGAAAAAGTGGAGTTAAAAGAGTGTTTTTGCAAAGTACCATTAGAGCATTAGTAATATTCACTATGGGATGAAAGTTTAAAGTGAGTGGTACTTATAAGTACCGTCAGTAGATAAAGGGTTAAGCTACTTTAGCAAATAATAAAATTACTGTATTTCTAATCCATATGAATTTTTTAATTTTCGATTGCGACTAGAATCTTCTGCTCTTATGTCTCGGCAGACGGGAGACGTCACTGTGTCTGGCAGTGATTTTGAAGCAGGTGAAAATAGCTCGGACGTTGAAGATGAATTGAATTGGACTGAAATTGACGAAATACCAAATTTGGAATCATTTTTACGTCAAACCAGTGTAAAATTATTACCATCCGATCCAACAAATATTTTCAACATAGTAAAACTGTTTATGGCAATGATTTGTTTTCTTTTTTGCTGAAGACTCAAATAAATACCATAACCAGAATGCGGATAAATTTAAAAGTAGTAAAAAAATTGTAAAATGAAATTTTTAAATATTTATAAAGATTACAAGTAAATTTATACCTAATTAGTCAATCTTTTATTTATAAAATAAAGTTCTTTCACATCAATGACATTCATAAATTAATAAGTTGATGTACATGCGTCATAACTGGATTTACCAGCTACACATCAAAAATCACTGAAAAAAGGCGCACGCCTACAAAATGTTAAAGTATCGTAATATGGAGAAGAAAATAGTTAGTCATACAATTCTTGAAACTCTTATAAGATATGCAGGATACTTCACCTACTTTTAACGAATGGATCATTTTCTTTAAAAATTGTGTGCTCTGTGACAGTGTTGCCAGATGGGCTACTTTTTTAAAAATCAGATTCTAGATTGGCACCACTTTTTTGAAATAGTAAAATGCGCCTTATTTAATGACATATTAATTAAGGCAAAAACAAAGTGAATTTTACCGTTTCAAAAAAGTGGTGCCAATCAAGAAATCTGAATTTAAAAAAAGTAGACCACTGGCAACACTGCTCTGTGATATGAATTGCCCTTTCGATTGCAATAACGCTTTTCCATTTATCGACACGACACTGAAAAATCGAGGACTATTGTTGTCATCGATTGCACGAAAAATACACTCATATGCACTATGGTGACAAAATCGTCATCGAATAGGTATCTGAAAAATGCCGTTTGCGTGCACCAATGTCGGATAACGGCAATTGTGTATGACTCATCAGTGTCATGTCGCTAAATAAAAAAGTGATTAATTATAATCAGCCGATGTTTAAATAATGCAGTATAAAACAGAAATGGACTTCTGGTGCAATTCTTAAACTACTAAAAAGATGTGCAGATTACTACTCAAGTTGTTAACGATAGGATTTTATTCTTATGTTAAGATTATTAATCTTTCTTATGAATTTCTTAACATGCGATTTTGACTGCCACTTTTTGCCAGTTTGAACCACTACCTTAGCAAATCCAGAAAATAAAACTGGCAAAAGAAAAACCGCACATCATCTATAGTAAAATGACAATCTCTCGAATGAAAAATCATACAAGATCCCCTCGAAATCGTAGCCCACCATTCCCAATATACAAATAACAAGAATCGCTAGAAAAAAACCGCTATCTCACCCAATCCAGAAAATAAAACTCTCGAAAGAAAAAACCCACAGTTAGACTATTGTAAAACACTAACTTCGCGAAAGAAAAAACAAACAAGAACCTCTCTAAAACGAAACACCAATGTTCCCGCTATCCCAAAAGCAAGAATCTCTCGAAACAAAAACCACTACCATCTCCACTTTACAAAATAAAACTATACAAAGAAAAACCTACACGTCACCTATTGTAAAAAACCAACCTCTCAAAAAAAAAATCCAACAAGAAAGTCTCTAAAACGAAACCACAGTTTTCCCGATACCCGAAAAACAAGAAACTTTCGATAAGAAAAACACTACTTTCTATAACCAGAAAACGGAAGATTCGAAAGAAAAAAAAACACATCATATATTGTAAAACGATAATCTCTCGAATAAAAAATCGAACAAGAACCTCTCAAAAACGAAGATCACCCTTTCCGCTATTCAAAATCAAGAATCGCTCGAAACAAAAACCGCCATTTTCTGAATCCAGGAAATGAAGCTTCCGAAAGAAAAAATCCACACTTAACCTATTGTAAATAACCAACATCTCGAAAGAAAAAACAAACAAGAGCGTCTCTAAAACGAAACCCCACCCTTCCCGCTATACATAAAACAAGAATCTCTCGAAAAAAAAAACTACCTTCCGCAATAAAAAAAAAACACCTTCGAAAGAAAACCCCACATTTCATCTTTTAAAAAACAGCAACCTCTCGAAATAAAAATTAACCAAGAATAATTTGAAACTGAAAGCTCACCCTTCCCGCGATCCATAAAATGAGAATCTCTCGAAACAAAAACAACTACAATCCGCAATCAAGGAAAACAACTTCGAAAAAAAATCCCACATTTTATCAAATCATATCCCAAACAAAGAACCTTTCGAATATGAAAACTTACCCTTCCCGCATTAAATAAAATAAGAATCTCTCGAAACAAAAATCACTGCCTTCCCTAATCAATTTAATCTTTCGAAACAAAAATTTACCAAGAATCTTTAGAAACTTTAAAACCATCCTTCTCGCAATCCGTAAAAAAAGAATCTCTCGAAACAAAAAAAATTTCCTTCCGCAATAAGGAAAAACACTTTCGAAAGAAAACCACACATTTCCTCTTTTAAAAAACACCAATCTCTCGAAACAAAATTTAACCAAGAACCTTTTGAAACTGAAATCCCACCCTTCCCGCTATCGATAAAACAAGAATATGTCGAAACAGAAACAACTACCATCCGCAACAAGGAAAAAGAAACGTCGAATAAAAACAAAACTCACCAACCTCTCGAAACTAAAATTAACCAAGAAATTTTCGAAAACGAAATCCTAACCTTCCCGCGATCCATAAAACAAGAATCTGTCAAAACAGAAAAAAATACCATCCGCAACTAAGAAAAAGAAACCTTCGAAAGAAAAACAAAACTCATCAACCTCTCGAAACAAAAATTAACCAAATTACTTTCGAAAAGAAATTCCCACACTTCCCGCTATCCATAAAACAAGAATCTGTCGAAAGAGAAACAACTACCATCCGCAAATAAGAAAAAGAAACCTCGAATGAAAACCAAACACATCAACCTCCCGAAACAAAAAATAACAAAGAACGTTTCGAAAACGGAATCACACACATCCCGCTATCCATAAAACAAGAATATGTCAAAACAGAAACAACTACCATCCGCAACCAAGGAAAAGACACCTTTAAAAAAACCCCAACTCATCAACCTCTCAAAACAAAAATTAACCAAGAACCTTTCGCAAAAGAAATCCCACCCTTCCCGCTATCGATAAAGCAAGAATCTGTCGAAACAAAAACAACTACCATCCGGAACCACGGAAAAGAAACCTTCGAAAGAAAACCCAACTCATGAAACTCTCGAAACAAATTTAATAAGACCAATTCGAAAACGAAATCCCACCCGTCCAGCTAACCATAAAACAAGAATCTGTCGCAACAGAAGCAACTACCATCCGCAACAAAGAAAAAGAAACCTCGAATGAAAACCTTCAACAACTCGAAACAAAAATTAAAATAAAATTTTTGAAAACGAATTCCCACTCTTTCTGCTATCCATAAAGCAAGTATCTCTCGAAATAGAAACAACTACCATCCGCAACCAATAAAAAAGAAGCCTTCGAAAGAAAACCCAACTTATGAACCTCTCGAATCAAATTTAATAAGACCATTTTGAAAGAGAAATCCCACCCGTCCCGCTATCCATAAAACAAGAATCTGTCGAAACAGAAACAACTACCCTCCGCAAGCAAGAAAAAGAAACTTTCGAAAGAAAACCCAACTCATAGACCTCTCGAGAAAAACATTAACCAAGAATCTTTAGAAAACGAAATCCCATTATTCCCGCTATCCATAAAAAAAGAATCTGTCGAAACATAAACAACTACCATCCGCAACCAAGAAAAAGAAACCGGGAATGAAAACCCAACTCATCAACCTCTCAAAACAAAAATTAACCAACAACCTTTCGAAAACGAAATCCCACCCTTCCCGCTATACATAAAAAAAGAATTTGTTTTAACAGAAACAACTACCATCCGCAACCAAGAAAAAGAAACCTTCGAAAAAAAACCCAATTCATCAACCTCTTGAAACAAAAATTAACCAACAACCTTTCGAAAACGAAATCCCACACTTTTAACTATCTATAAAACACGAATCTGTTGAAACAGAAACAACTACCATCCGAACTATGATAAAGAAACCTTGGAAAGAAAACCCATCTCATTAACCTCTCGAAACAGAAATTAATCAACAACCTTTCGAAAACGAAATCCCACCCTTCCCGCTATCCGTAAAACAAGAATCTGTCGAAACAGAAATAACTACCATCCGCAACCAAGAAAAAGAAACCTTGAATGAAAACCCAAATCATCAACCTCTCGAAACAAAGATTAACCAAGAACGTTTCGAAAACGAAATCCCACCCTTCCCGCTATCCATAAAACAAGAATTTGTTGAAGCAGAAACAACTACCATCCGCAACCAAGAAAAGGAAACCTCGAATGAAAACCAACTCATCAACTTTTCGAAACAAAAATTAACCAAGAACTTTTTAAAAACGAAATCCCACCCTTCCTGTTTTCCATAAAGCAAGAATCTGGCGAAACAGAAACAAATACCATCCGCAACCAAGGAAAAGAATCCTTAAAAAGAAAAACCAACTCATCAACCTCTCGAAAAAAAAAATTAACCAAGAACCTTTCGAAAACGAAATCCCACCCGTCCCGCTAACCATAAAACAAGAATCTGTTGAAACAGAAACAACTACCATCCCCAACAATGATAAAGAAACCTTCGAAAGAAAACCCAACTCATAAACCTCTCGAAACAGAAATTAATCAACAACCTTTCGTAAACGAAATCCCACCCTTCCCGCTATACATAAAACAAGAATCTTTTGAAACAGAAACAACTACCATCCAAATCCAAGAAAAAGAAACCTTCGAAAGAAATTCCAACTCATAGACCTATCGAAAAAAATTAACCAAGAACCTTTAGAGAACGAAGTCCCACTCTTCCCGCTATCCATCAAATAAGAATCTAACAAAATAGAAACAATTACCATCGGGAATCAAGGAAAAGAATCCTTCGAAAGAAAACTCAACTCATGAACCTCTCGAAACAAATATTAACCAAGAACCTCTCGCAAACGAAATCCCACTCTTCCCGCTATCCATAAAACAAGAATATATCGAAACAAAAAACAAATACCATCCGCAACCAAGGAAAAGAATCCTTCGAAAGAAAAACCAACTCATCAACAACTCGAAAAAAAATTAACCATGAACCTTTCGAAAACTAAATCACAGTCTTCCCGGTATCCATAAAGCAAGAATCTCTCGTAATAGAAACAATTATCATCCGCAACCAATAAAAAAAAAACTTTCGAAAGAAAACCCAACTCATGAACCTCTCGAATCAAATTTAATAGGACCATTTTGAAAAAGAAATCCCACCCGTCCCGGTAACCATAAAACAATAATCTGTCGCAACAGAAGGAACTACCATCCGCAACCAAGAAAAAGACACCTTAAATGAAAACAAAACTCATCAACCTCTCGAAACAAAAATTAACCAACAACCTTTCGAAAACGAAATACCATCCTTCCCGCTATCCATAAAACAAGAATCTTTTGAAACAGAAACAACTACCATCCGCAACCAAGAAAAAGATACCTTCGGAAGAAAACCCAAGTCATCAACCTCTCGAAATAAAAATTAGCCAACAACCTTTCGAAAACGAAATCACACCCTTCCCGATATTCACAAAACAAGAATCTGTTGAAACTGAAAAAACTACCATCCGCAACCACGAAAAAGAAATCTTTGAAAGAAAAACCAACTCATATACCTCTCGAAACAAATATTAACGAAGAAATTTTCGAAAACGAAATCCCACTCTTCCCGCTTTCGATAAAGCAAGACTCTCTCGAAATAGAAACAACTACCATCCGCAACCAAGAAAAAGAAACCTTCGAAAGAAAACCCAGCTCATGAAATTCTCGAAACAAATTTAATAAGACCATTTTGAAAAAGAAATCCCACACGTCTCGCTATCCATAAAACAAGAGTCTGTCGAAACAGAAACAACTAACCTCCGCAAGCAAGAAAAAGAAACTTTCGAAAGAAAACCCAACTCATAGACCTCTCGAAAAAAAAATTAACCAAGAACCTTTAGAAAACGAAATCCCACTTTTCCCGCTATCCATAAAACAAGAATCTGTCGAAACATAAACAACTACCATCCGCAACCAAGAAAAAGAAACCGCGAATGAAAACCCAACTCACCAACCTCTTAAAACAAAAATTAACCAACAACCTTTCGAAAACGAAATCCCACCCTTCCCGCTATACATAAAACAAGAATTTGTTTTAACAGAAACAACTACCATCCACAACCAAGAAAAAGAAACCTTCGAAAGAAAACCCAACTCATCAACCACTTGAAACAAATATTAACCAACAACGTTTAGAAAACGAAGTCCCACACTTTTCGGTATTTATAAAACAAGAATCTGTTGAAACAGAAAGAAATACCATCCGCAACTATGATAAAGAAACTTTGGACAGAATATCCAACTCATCAACCTCTCGAAACAGAAATTAATCAACAACCTTTCGAAAACGAAATCACACCCTTCCCGCTATCCGTAAAACAAGAATCTGTCGAAACAGAAACAACTACCATCCGCAACCAAAGAAAAGAAACCTTCGAAAGAAAACATAACTCATCAACCTCTTGAAACAAAAATTAACCAACAACATTTCGAAAACGAAATCATACACTTTTCGCTATCCATAAAACAAGAATATTTCGAAACAGAAACAAATACCATCCGCAACCAAGAAAAAGAAACCTTCGAAAGAAAACCCAACACTTAAACCTATCGAAACAAAAAATAACCAAGCACCTTTTGTAAACGTAATCCCACCCTTCCCGCTATCCATAAAACAAGAATTTGTCGAAACAGAAACAACTACCATCCGCAACCAAGGAAAAGAATCCTTCGAAAGAAAATCCAACTCATAGACCTATCGAAATAAAAATTAACCAAGAACCTTTAGAGAACGAAATCCCACTCTTCCCGCTATCCATCAAACAAGAATCTATCAAAATATAAACAAATACCATCGGGAATCAAGGAAAAGAATCCTTCGAAAGAAAACTCAATTCATCAACCTCTCTAAACAAAAATTAACCAAGAACTTTTCGCAAACGAAATCCCACCTTTCCCGCTATCCATAAAGCCAGAATCTCTCGTAATAGAAACAACTACCATCCGCAACATAGAAAAAGGAACCTTCGAAAGAAAACACTACTCATAAACCTCTCCAAAAAAAATTAACCAAGACAATTTCGAATACGAAATCCCAAACTTCCCGCTATCCATAAAATAAGAATCTGTCGAAACAGAAACAACTACCCTCCGCAACCAAGAAAAAGAAACTTTCGAAAGAAAACCCAACTTATAGACATCTCGAAAAAAATTAACCAAGAACATTTAGAAAACGAAATCCCACCCTTCCCGCTATCCATAAAACAAGAATCTGTCGAAACATAAACAACTACCATCCGCAACAGAGAAAAAGAAACCGCGAATGAAAAACAAACTCATCAACCTCTCGAAAAAAAAATTAACCAAGAACCTTTCGGAAACAAAATCCAAACCTTCCCGCTACCAATAAAACAAAATTCTATCGAAACAGAAACAACTACCCACGGCAATCAAGAAAAAGAAAAGTCCGATAGGAAACCTAATTCATCAACATCTCGGAACAAAAATTAACCAAGAACGTTTCGAAAACGAATTCCCACCCTTCCCGCTATCCATAAACCAAGAATCTGTTGAAACAGAAACAACTACCATCCGCAACTATGATAAAGAAACCTTGGAAAGAAAACCCAACTCATCAACCTCTCGAAACAGAAATTAATCAACAACATTTCGAAAACGAAATCACATCCATCCCGCTATCCACAAATAAGAATCTGTTGAAACAGAAACAACTACCTTCCAAAACCAAGAAAAAGAAATTTTCGAAAGAAAACCCAACTCATCAAGCACTCGAAAAAAAAAAATTAAACAACAACCTTTCGAAAACGAAATCCCACCCTTCCCGCTATCCATAAAACCAGAATCTGTGTAAACAGAAACAACTATCATCCGCAACCAAGAAAAAGAAACCTTTGAAAGAAAACCCAAGTCATCAACCTCTCGAAACAGAAATTAATCAACAACATTTCGAAAACGAAATCCCATCCATCCCGCTATCCAAAAAACAAGAATCTGTTGAAACGGATACAACTACCTTCCAAAACCAAGAAAAAGAAACTTTCGAAAGAAAACCCAACTCATCAACCACTCGAAAAAAAAATTAACCAACAACCTTTCGAAAACGAAATCCCACCATTCCCGCTATCCACAAAACAAAAATCTGTTGAAACAGAAACAACTACCATCCGAAACAAAGAAAAATAAATCTTCGAAAGAAAACCCAAGTCATCAACCTCTCGAAACATAAATTAACCAACAACCATTCTAAAAGTAAATCCCACACTTCCCGCTATCCATAAAACAAGAATCTGTTGAAACAGAAAAAACTACCATCCGCAACCAAGAAAAAGAAACCTTCGAAAGAAAACCCAAGTCATCAACCTCTCGAAACAAAAATTAACCAACAACCTTTCGAAAACTAAATCCCACCATTCCCGCTATCCATAAAACAAGAATCTGTTGAAACAGAAACAACTACCATCCGAAACAAAGAAAAAGAAACCTTCGAAAGAAAACCCAAGTCATCAACCAATCGAAACAAAAATTAACCAACATCCTTTCGAAAACGAAATCCTACCCTTCCCGCTATGCACAAAACAAGAATATGTCGAAACATAAACAAATACCATCTGAAACGAAGAAAAAGATACCTTCGAAAGAAAACCCAACTAATAAACCTCTCGAAACAAAAATTAAACAGCAACATTTCGAAAACGAAATCATACACTTTTCGCTATCCATAAAACAAGAATATTTCGAAACAGAAACAAATACCATCCGCAACAAAGAAAAAGAAACCTTCGAAAGAAAACCCAACACATAAACCTATCGAAACAAAAAATAACCAAGCACCTTTTGTAAACGTAATCCCACCCTTCCCGCTATCCATAAAACAAGAATTTGTCGAAACAGAAACAACTACCATCCGCAACCAAGGAAAAGAATCCTTCGAAAGAAAATCCAACTCATAGACCTATCGAAATAAAAATTAACCAAGAACCTTTAGATAACGAAATCCCACTCTTCCCGCTATCCATCAAACAAGAATCTATCAAAATATAAACAAATACCATCGGGAATCAAGGAAAAGAATCCTTCGAAAGAAAACTCAATTCATCAACCTCTCTAAACAAAAATTAACCAAGAACTTTTCGCAAACGAAATCCCACCCTTCCCGCTATCCATAAAGCCAGAATCTCTCGTAATAGAAACAACTACCATCCGCAACATAGAAAAAGGAACCTTCGAAAGAAAACACTACTCATAAACCTCTCCAAAAAAAAATTAATCAAGACAATTTCGAATACGAAATCCCAAACTTCCCGCTATCCATAAAATAAGAATCTGTCGAAACAGAAACAACTACCCTCCGCAACCAAGAAAAAGAAACTTTCGAAAGAAAACCCAACTCATAGACCTCTCGAAAAAAAATTAAACAAGAACATTTAGAAAACGAAATCCCACCCTTCCCGCTATCCACAAAACAAGAATATGTCGAAACATAAACAAATACCATCTGCAACCAAGAAAAAGAAACCTTCGAAAGAAAACCCAACTCATCAACCACTCGAAACAAAAATTAACCAACAACATTTCGAAAACGAAATCATACACTTTTCGCTATCCATAAAACAAGAATATTTCGAAACAGAAACAAATACCATCCGCAACCAAGAAAAAGAAACCTTCGAAAGAAAACCCAACACATAAACCTATCGAAACAAAAAATAACCAAGCACCTTTTGTAAACGTAATCCCACCCTTCCCGCTATCCATAAAACAAGAATTTGTCGAAACAGAAACAACTACCATCCGCAACCAAGGAAAAGAATCCTTCGAAAGAAAATCCAACTCATAGACCTATCGAAATAAAAATTAACCAAGAACCTTTAGATAACGAAATCCCACTCTTCCCGCTATCCATCAAACAAGAATCTATAAAAATATAAACAAATACCATCGGGAATCAAGGAAAAGAATCCTTCGAAAGAAAACTCAATTCATCAACCTCTCTAAACAAAAATTAACCAAGAACTTTTCGCAAACGAAATCCCACCCTTCCCGCTATCCATAAAGCCAGAATCTCTCGTAATAGAAACAACTACCATCCGCAACATAGAAAAAGGAACCTTCGAAAGAAAACACTACTCATAAACCTCTCCAAAAAAAAATTAATCAAGACAATTTCGAATACGAAATCCCAAACTTCCCGCTATCCATAAAATAAGAATCTGTCGAAACAGAAACAACTACCCTCCGCAACCAAGAAAAAGAAATTTTCGAAAGAAAACCCAACTCATAGACCTCTCGAAAAAAAATTAAACAAGAACATTTAGAAAACGAAATCCCACCCTTCCCGCTATCCATAAAACAAGAATCTGTCGAAACATAAACAACTACCATCCGCAACAGAGAAAAAGAAACCGCGAATGAAAAACAAACTCATCAACCTCTCGAAAAAAAAATTAACCAAGAACCTTTCGGAAACAAAATCCCAACCTTCCCGCTACCAATAAAACAAAATTCTATCGAAACAGAAACAACTACCCACGGCAATCAAGAAAAAGAAAAGTTCGATAGGAAACCTAATTCATCAACATCTCGGAACAAAAATTAACCAAGAACGTTTCGAAAACGAATTCCCACCCTTCCCGCTATCCATAAACCAAGAATCTGTTGAAACAGAAACAACTACCATCCGCAACTATGATAAAGAAACCTTGGAAAGAAAACCCAACTCATCAACCTCTCGAAACAGAAATTAATCAACAACATTTCGAAAACGAAATCACATCCATCCCGCTATCCACAAATAAGAATCTGTTGAAACAGAAACAACTACCTTCCAAAACCAAGAAAAAGAAATTTTCGAAAGAAAACCCAACTCATCAAGCACTCGAAAAAAAAAATTAACCAACAAACTTTCGAAAACGAAATCCCACCCTTCCCGCTATCCATAAAACCAGAATCTGTGTAAACAGAAACAACTATCATCCGCAACCAAGAAAAAGAAACCTTTGAAAGAAAACCCAAGTCATCAACCTCTCGAAACAGAAATTAATCAACAACATTTCGAAAACGAAATCCCATCCATCCCGCTATCCAAAAAACAAGAATCTGTTGAAACGGATACAACTACCTTCCAAAACCAAGAAAAAGAAACTTTCGAAAGAAAACCCAACTCATCAACCACTCGAAAAAAAAATTAACCAACAACCTTTCGAAAACGAAATCCCACCATTCCCGCTATCCACAAAACAAAAATCTGTTGAAACAGAAACAACTACCATCCGAAACAAAGAAAAAGAAATCTTCGAAAGAAAACCCAAGTCATCAACCTCTCGAAACATAAATTAACCAACAACCATTCTAAAAGGAAATCCCACACTTCCCGCTATCCATAAAACAAGAATCTGTTGAAACAGAAAAAGCTACCATCCGCAACCAAGAAAAAGAAACCTTCGAAAGAAAACCCAAGTCATCAACCTCTCGAAACAAAAATTAACCAACAACCTTTCGAAAACGAAATCCCACCATTCCCGCTATCCATAAAACAAGAATCTGTTGAAACAGAAACAACTACCATCCGAAACAAAGAAAAAGAAACCTTCGAAAGAAAACCCAAGTCATCAACCAATCGAAACAAAAATTAACCAACATCCTTTCGAAAACGAAATCCTACCCTTCCCGCTATGCACAAAACAAGAATATGTCGAAACATAAACAAATACCATCTGAAACGAAGAAAAAGATACCTTCGACAGAAAACCCAACTAATAAACCTCTCGAAACAAAAATTAAACAGCAACATTTCGAAAACGAAATCCCACCCTTCCCGCTATCCACAAAACAAGAATATGTCGAAACATAAACAAATACCATCTGCAACCAAGAAAAAGAAACCTTCGAAAGAAAACCCAACTCATCAACCACTCGAAACAAAAATTAACCAACAACCTATCGAAAACGAAATCCCACCCATCCCGCTATCCATAAAACAAGAATCTGTTGAAACAGAAACAACTACCATTCGCAACTAAGAAAAATAAACCTTCGAGAGAAAACCCAACACTTCAACCACTCGAAAAAAAATTAACGAACAACCTTTCGAAAGAGAAATCACACCCTTCCCGCTATCCATAAAACAAGAATCTGTGAAAACAGAAACAACTACCATCCGCAACCAAGAAAAAGAAACTTTAAATGAAAACCCAACTCATCAATCTCTCGAAACAAAAATTAACCAAAAACATTTCGAAAACGAAATCCCACCCTTCCCGCTATCCATAAAACAAGATTCTGTTGAAACAGAAACAACTACCATCCGCAACCAAGAAAAAGAGGAAAAGACACCTTCGAAAGAAAACACAAGTTATCAACCTCTCGAAACAAATATTAACCAAAAACCTTTCGAAAACGGAATCCCACCCTTCCCACTATCCACATAAAAAGAATATGTCGAAACATAAACAAATGCAATCTACAACCAAGAAAAAGAAACCTTCGAAAGAAAACCCAACTCATAAACCTCTCGAAACAAATATTAACCAAAAACCTTTCGAAAACGGAATCCCACCCTTCCCACTATCCACAAAAAAAGAATATGTCGAAACATAAACAAATGCAATCTACAACCAAGAAAAAGAAACCTTCGAAAGAAAACTCAACTCATCAACCTCTCGAAACAAAAATTAACGAAAAACCTTTCGAAAAGAAATCCCACCCTTCCCGCTATCCATAAAACAAGAATCTGTGAAAACAGATACAACTACCTTCCGCAACCAAGAAAAAGAAACCTTAGATGAAAACCCAACTCATCAACCTCTCGAAACAAAAATTAACCAACAACTTTTCGAAAACGAAATCCCACCCTTCCCGCTATCCGTAAAACAAGAATCTGTGAAAACACAAACAACTACCACCCGCAATAGAGAAAAAGAAATCTTAAATGAAAATCCATCTCATCAACCTCTCGAAACAAAAATTAACCAACAACTTTTCGAAAACGAAATCCCACACTTCCCGCTATCCATAAAACAAGAATCTGTTGAAACAGAAACAACTACCATCCGCAACCAAGAAAAAGAAACCTTCGAGAGAAAACCCAACTCTTCAACTACTCGAAACAAAAATTAACGAACAACCTTTCGAAAAGAAATCACACCCTTCCCGCTATCCATAAAACAAGATTCTCTGAAAACAGAAACAACTACCATCCGCAACCAATAAAAAGAAACCTTCGAGAGAAAACCCAACTCTTCAACTACTCGAAACAAAAATTAACCAACAACTTTTCGAAAACGAAATCCCACCCTTTCTGCTATCCACAAAACAGAAATCTGTCGAAACATAACAACTACAATTCGCAACCACGAAAAAGAAACCTTCGAAAGAAAATCCAAGTCATCAACCTCTCGAAACAAAAATTAACCAACAACTTTTCGAAAACGAAATCCCACCATTCCCGCTATCCACAAAACAAAAACCTGTTGAAACAGAAACAACTACCATCCGAAACAAAGAAAAAGAAACCTTCGAAAGAAAACCCAAGTCATCAACCTCTCGAAACATAAATTAACCAACAACCTTTCTAAAACGAAATCCCACCCTTCCCGCTATCCATAAAACAAGAATCTGTTGAAACAGAAACAACTACCATCCGCAATCAAGAAAAAGAAACCTTCGAAAAAAAACCCAAGTCATCAACCTCTCGAATCATTTCGAAAACGAAATCCCACCCTTCCCGTTATCCACAAAACAAGAATATGTCGAAACATAAACAAATACCATTTGAAACCAAGAAAAAGAAACTTTCGAAAGAAAACCCAACTCATCAACCTCTCGACACAAAAATTAAACAGCAACATTTCGAAAACGAAATCCCAACCTTCCCGATATCCACAAAACAAGAATATGTCGAAACATAAACAAATACCATCTGTAACAAAAAAAAAGAAACCTTCGAAAGAAAACCCAACTCATCAACCTCTCGAAACAAAAATTTACCAACAACCTATCGAAAACGAAATCCCACCCCTCCCGCTATCCATAAAACAAGAATCTGTTGAAACAGAAACAACTGCCATCCGCAACTAAGAAAAAGAAACCTTCGAGAGAAAACCCAACACTTCAACCACTCGAAAAAAAATTAAAGAACCACATTTCGAAAACGAAATCCCACCCTTCCCGCTATCCATAAAACAAGATTCTGTTGAAACAGAAACAACTACCATCCGCAACCAAGAAAAAGAGAAAAAGATACCTCCGAAAGAAAACCCAAGTCATCAACCTCTCGAAACAAAAATTAACCATTAACCTTTCGAAAATGAAATCACACCGTTCCCGCTATCAACAAAAAAAGAATCCATTGAAGCAGAAACTACCATCCGAAACCATGAAAAAGAAACCTTCGAAAGAAAACCCAAGTCATCAACCTCTCGAAACAAAAATTAACCAACATCCTTTCGAAAACGAAATCCCACCCTTAACGCTATCCACAAAACAAGAATATGTCGAAACATAAACAAATGCAATATGCAAAGAAGAAAAAGAAACCTTCGAAAGAAAACCCAACTCATCAACCTCTCGAAACAAAAATTAACGAACAACCTTTCGAAAAGAAATCCCACCCTTCCCGCTATCCATAAAACAAGAAACTGTGAAAACACAAACAACTACCATCCGCAACCAAGAAAAAGAAACCTTAAATGAAAATCCATCTCATCAACCTCTCGAAACAAAAATTAACCAACAACTTTTCGAAAACGAAATCGCACCCTTCCCGCTATCCATAAAACAAGAATCTGTTGAAACAGAAAGAACTACATCCGCAACCAAGAAAAAGAATCTTTAGAGAGAAAACCCAACTCTTCAACCACTCGAAGAAAAAATTAACGAACAACCTTTCGAAAAGAAATCACACCCTTCCCGCTATCCATAAAACAAGAATCTCTGAAAACAGAAACAACTACCATCCGCAACCAAGAAAAAGAAACCTTAAATGAAAACCCAACTCATATACCTCTCGAAACAAAAATTAACCAACAACCTTTCGCAAACGAAATCCCACCCTTTCCGCTATCCACAAAACAGGAATCTGTCGAAACATAAACAACTACAATCCGCAACCAAGAAAAAGAAACCTTCGAAAGAAAACCCAAGTCATCAACCTCTCAAAACAAAAATTAACCAACAACCTTTCGAAAACGAAATCCCACCATTCCCGCTATCCACAAAACAAAAATCTGTTGAAACAGAAACAACTACCATCCGAAACAAAGAAAAAGAAACTTTCGAAAGAAAATCCAACTCATAGACCTATCGAAATAAAAATTAACCAAGAACCTTTAGATAACGAAATCCCACTCTTCCCGCTATCCATCAAACAAGAATCTGTTGAAACAGAAACAAATACCCTCCGCAACCAAGAAAAAGAAACCTTCGACAGAAAACCCAAGTCATCAATCTCTCGAAACAAAAATTAACCAACAACTTTTCGAAAACGAAATCCCACCTTTCCCGCTATCCACAAAACAAAAATCTGTTGAAACAGAAACAACTACCATCCGAAACCAAGAAAAAGAAACCTTCGAAAGAAAACCCAACTAATATACCTCTCGAAACAAAAATTAAACAGCAACATTTCGAAAACGAAATCCCACCCTTCCCGCTATCCACAAAACAAGAATATGTCGAAACATAAACAAATACCATCTGCAACCAATATAAAGAAACCTTCGAAAGAAAACCCAACTCATCAACCTCTCGAAACAAAAATTAACCAACAACGTATCGAAAACGAAATCTCACCCTTCCCGCTATCCATAAAACAAGAATCTGTTGAAACAGAAACAACTACCATCCACAACTAAGAAAAAGAAACCTTCGAGAAAAAACCCAACACTTCAACCACTCGAAAAAAAATTAACGAACAACCTTTCGAAAACGAAATCCCACCCTTCCCGCTTTCCATAAAACAAGAATCTGTGCAAACAGAAACAACTACCATTCGCAACCAAGAAAAAGAGAAAAAGATACCTTCGAAAAAAACCCAAGTCATCAATCTCTCGAAACAAAAATTAACTAACAACCTTTCGAAAACGAAATCCCACCATTCCCGCTATCCACAAAACAAAAATCTGTTGAAACAGAAACAACTACCATCCGAAACAAAGAAAAAGAAACCTTCGAAAGAAAAACCAAGTCATTAACCTCTCGAAACAAAAATTAACCAACAACCTTTCTAAAACGAAATCCCACCCTTCCCGCTATCCATAAAACAAGAATCTGTTGAAAAAGAAACAACTACCATCCGCAACCAAGAAAAAGAAACCTTCGAAAGAAAACCCAAGTGATCAACCTCTCGAAACAAAAATTAACCAACAACCTTACGAAAACGAAATCCCACTCTTCCCGCTATCCACAAAACAAGAATATATTGAAACAAAAATAACAACCCTCCGACACCAAGAAAAAGAAACCTTCGAAAGAAAACCCAAGTCATCAACCTCTCGAAACAAAAATTAACCAACAATATTTCGAAAAGGAAATCCCACAATTCCCGCTATCCATACAACAAGAATCTGTGAAAACAGAAACAACTACCATCCGCAACCAAGAAAAAGAAACCTTAAATGAAAACCTAACCCATAAACCTCTCGAAACAAAAATTAACCAACAACCTTTCGAAAACGAAATCCCAAACTTCCCGCTATCCATAAAACAAGAATCTGTTGAAACAGAAACAACTACCATCCACAACCAAGAAAAAGAAAAAAAGATACCTTCGAAAGAAAACCCAAGTCATCAACCTCTCGAAACACAAATTAACCAACAACCTTTCTAAAACGAAATCCCACCCTTCCCGCTATCCACAAAAAAAGAATCTGTTGAAACAAAAACAACAACCCTCCGACACCAAGAAAAAGAAACCTTCGAAAGAAAACCCAAGTCACCAACCTCTCGAAACAAAAATTAACCAACAACCTTTCGAAAACGAAATCCCACCCTTCCCGCTATCCACAAAAACGAATCTGTTGAAACAAAAACAACAACCCTCCGACACTAAGAAAAAGAAACCTTCGAAAGAAAACCCAACTCATCAACCTCTCGAAACAAAAATTAACCAACAACCTGTCGAAAACGAAATCCCAATCTTCCCGATATCCATAAAACAAGAATCTGTTGAAACAGAAACAACTACCATCCGCAACCAAGAAAAAGAAACCTTCGAGAGAAAACCCAACTCTTCAACCACTCGAAACAGAAATTAATCAACAACATTTCGAAAACGAAATCACATCCATCCCGCTATCCACAAATAAGAATCTGTTGAAACAGAAACAACTACCTTCCAAAACCAAGAAAAAGAAATTTTCGAAAGAAAACCCAACTCATCAAGCACTCGAAAAAAAAAAATTAAACAACAACCTTTCGAAAACGAAATCCCACCCTTCCCGCTATCCATAAAACCAGAATCTGTGTAAACAGAAACAACTATCATCCGCAACCAAGAAAAAGAAACCTTTGAAAGAAAACCCAAGTCATCAACCTCTCGAAACAGAAATTAATCAACAACATTTCGAAAACGAAATCCCATCCATCCCGCTATCCAAAAAACAAGAATCTGTTGAAACGGATACAACTACCTTCCAAAACCAAGAAAAAGAAACTTTCGAAAGAAAACCCAACTCATCAACCACTCGAAAAAAAAATTAACCAACAACCTTTCGAAAACGAAATCCCACCATTCCCGCTATCCACAAAACAAAAATCTGTTGAAACAGAAACAACTACCATCCGAAACAAAGAAAAATAAATCTTCGAAAGAAAACCCAAGTCATCAACCTCTCGAAACATAAATTAACCAACAACCATTCTAAAAGTAAATCCCACACTTCCCGCTATCCATAAAACAAGAATCTGTTGAAACAGAAAAAACTACCATCCGCAACCAAGAAAAAGAAACCTTCGAAAGAAAACCCAAGTCATCAACCTCTCGAAACAAAAATTAACCAACAACCTTTCGAAAACTAAATCCCACCATTCCCGCTATCCATAAAACAAGAATCTGTTGAAACAGAAACAACTACCATCCGAAACAAAGAAAAAGAAACCTTCGAAAGAAAACCCAAGTCATCAACCAATCGAAACAAAAATTAACCAACATCCTTTCGAAAACGAAATCCTACCCTTCCCGCTATGCACAAAACAAGAATATGTCGAAACATAAACAAATACCATCTGAAACGAAGAAAAAGATACCTTCGAAAGAAAACCCAACTAATAAACCTCTCGAAACAAAAATTAAACAGCAACATTTCGAAAACGAAATCATACACTTTTCGCTATCCATAAAACAAGAATATTTCGAAACAGAAACAAATACCATCCGCAACAAAGAAAAAGAAACCTTCGAAAGAAAACCCAACACATAAACCTATCGAAACAAAAAATAACCAAGCACCTTTTGTAAACGTAATCCCACCCTTCCCGCTATCCATAAAACAAGAATTTGTCGAAACAGAAACAACTACCATCCGCAACCAAGGAAAAGAATCCTTCGAAAGAAAATCCAACTCATAGACCTATCGAAATAAAAATTAACCAAGAACCTTTAGATAACGAAATCCCACTCTTCCCGCTATCCATCAAACAAGAATCTATCAAAATATAAACAAATACCATCGGGAATCAAGGAAAAGAATCCTTCGAAAGAAAACTCAATTCATCAACCTCTCTAAACAAAAATTAACCAAGAACTTTTCGCAAACGAAATCCCACCCTTCCCGCTATCCATAAAGCCAGAATCTCTCGTAATAGAAACAACTACCATCCGCAACATAGAAAAAGGAACCTTCGAAAGAAAACACTACTCATAAACCTCTCCAAAAAAAAATTAATCAAGACAATTTCGAATACGAAATCCCAAACTTCCCGCTATCCATAAAATAAGAATCTGTCGAAACAGAAACAACTACCCTCCGCAACCAAGAAAAAGAAACTTTCGAAAGAAAACCCAACTCATAGACCTCTCGAAAAAAAATTAAACAAGAACATTTAGAAAACGAAATCCCACCCTTCCCGCTATCCACAAAACAAGAATATGTCGAAACATAAACAAATACCATCTGCAACCAAGAAAAAGAAACCTTCGAAAGAAAACCCAACTCATCAACCACTCGAAACAAAAATTAACCAACAACATTTCGAAAACGAAATCATACACTTTTCGCTATCCATAAAACAAGAATATTTCGAAACAGAAACAAATACCATCCGCAACCAAGAAAAAGAAACCTTCGAAAGAAAACCCAACACATAAACCTATCGAAACAAAAAATAACCAAGCACCTTTTGTAAACGTAATCCCACCCTTCCCGCTATCCATAAAACAAGAATTTGTCGAAACAGAAACAACTACCATCCGCAACCAAGGAAAAGAATCCTTCGAAAGAAAATCCAACTCATAGACCTATCGAAATAAAAATTAACCAAGAACCTTTAGATAACGAAATCCCACTCTTCCCGCTATCCATCAAACAAGAATCTATAAAAATATAAACAAATACCATCGGGAATCAAGGAAAAGAATCCTTCGAAAGAAAACTCAATTCATCAACCTCTCTAAACAAAAATTAACCAAGAACTTTTCGCAAACGAAATCCCACCCTTCCCGCTATCCATAAAGCCAGAATCTCTCGTAATAGAAACAACTACCATCCGCAACATAGAAAAAGGAACCTTCGAAAGAAAACACTACTCATAAACCTCTCCAAAAAAAAATTAATCAAGACAATTTCGAATACGAAATCCCAAACTTCCCGCTATCCATAAAATAAGAATCTGTCGAAACAGAAACAACTACCCTCCGCAACCAAGAAAAAGAAATTTTCGAAAGAAAACCCAACTCATAGACCTCTCGAAAAAAAATTAAACAAGAACATTTAGAAAACGAAATCCCACCCTTCCCGCTATCCATAAAACAAGAATCTGTCGAAACATAAACAACTACCATCCGCAACAGAGAAAAAGAAACCGCGAATGAAAAACAAACTCATCAACCTCTCGAAAAAAAAATTAACCAAGAACCTTTCGGAAACAAAATCCCAACCTTCCCGCTACCAATAAAACAAAATTCTATCGAAACAGAAACAACTACCCACGGCAATCAAGAAAAAGAAAAGTTCGATAGGAAACCTAATTCATCAACATCTCGGAACAAAAATTAACCAAGAACGTTTCGAAAACGAATTCCCACCCTTCCCGCTATCCATAAACCAAGAATCTGTTGAAACAGAAACAACTACCATCCGCAACTATGATAAAGAAACCTTGGAAAGAAAACCCAACTCATCAACCTCTCGAAACAGAAATTAATCAACAACATTTCGAAAACGAAATCACATCCATCCCGCTATCCACAAATAAGAATCTGTTGAAACAGAAACAACTACCTTCCAAAACCAAGAAAAAGAAATTTTCGAAAGAAAACCCAACTCATCAAGCACTCGAAAAAAAAAATTAACCAACAAACTTTCGAAAACGAAATCCCACCCTTCCCGCTATCCATAAAACCAGAATCTGTGTAAACAGAAACAACTATCATCCGCAACCAAGAAAAAGAAACCTTTGAAAGAAAACCCAAGTCATCAACCTCTCGAAACAGAAATTAATCAACAACATTTCGAAAACGAAATCCCATCCATCCCGCTATCCAAAAAACAAGAATCTGTTGAAACGGATACAACTACCTTCCAAAACCAAGAAAAAGAAACTTTCGAAAGAAAACCCAACTCATCAACCACTCGAAAAAAAAATTAACCAACAACCTTTCGAAAACGAAATCCCACCATTCCCGCTATCCACAAAACAAAAATCTGTTGAAACAGAAACAACTACCATCCGAAACAAAGAAAAAGAAATCTTCGAAAGAAAACCCAAGTCATCAACCTCTCGAAACATAAATTAACCAACAACCATTCTAAAAGGAAATCCCACACTTCCCGCTATCCATAAAACAAGAATCTGTTGAAACAGAAAAAGCTACCATCCGCAACCAAGAAAAAGAAACCTTCGAAAGAAAACCCAAGTCATCAACCTCTCGAAACAAAAATTAACCAACAACCTTTCGAAAACGAAATCCCACCATTCCCGCTATCCATAAAACAAGAATCTGTTGAAACAGAAACAACTACCATCCGAAACAAAGAAAAAGAAACCTTCGAAAGAAAACCCAAGTCATCAACCAATCGAAACAAAAATTAACCAACATCCTTTCGAAAACGAAATCCTACCCTTCCCGCTATGCACAAAACAAGAATATGTCGAAACATAAACAAATACCATCTGAAACGAAGAAAAAGATACCTTCGACAGAAAACCCAACTAATAAACCTCTCGAAACAAAAATTAAACAGCAACATTTCGAAAACGAAATCCCACCCTTCCCGCTATCCACAAAACAAGAATATGTCGAAACATAAACAAATACCATCTGCAACCAAGAAAAAGAAACCTTCGAAAGAAAACCCAACTCATCAACCACTCGAAACAAAAATTAACCAACAACCTATCGAAAACGAAATCCCACCCATCCCGCTATCCATAAAACAAGAATCTGTTGAAACAGAAACAACTACCATTCGCAACTAAGAAAAATAAACCTTCGAGAGAAAACCCAACACTTCAACCACTCGAAAAAAAATTAACGAACAACCTTTCGAAAGAGAAATCACACCCTTCCCGCTATCCATAAAACAAGAATCTGTGAAAACAGAAACAACTACCATCCGCAACCAAGAAAAAGAAACTTTAAATGAAAACCCAACTCATCAATCTCTCGAAACAAAAATTAACCAAAAACATTTCGAAAACGAAATCCCACCCTTCCCGCTATCCATAAAACAAGATTCTGTTGAAACAGAAACAACTACCATCCGCAACCAAGAAAAAGAGGAAAAGACACCTTCGAAAGAAAACACAAGTTATCAACCTCTCGAAACAAATATTAACCAAAAACCTTTCGAAAACGGAATCCCACCCTTCCCACTATCCACATAAAAAGAATATGTCGAAACATAAACAAATGCAATCTACAACCAAGAAAAAGAAACCTTCGAAAGAAAACCCAACTCATAAACCTCTCGAAACAAATATTAACCAAAAACCTTTCGAAAACGGAATCCCACCCTTCCCACTATCCACAAAAAAAGAATATGTCGAAACATAAACAAATGCAATCTACAACCAAGAAAAAGAAACCTTCGAAAGAAAACTCAACTCATCAACCTCTCGAAACAAAAATTAACGAAAAACCTTTCGAAAAGAAATCCCACCCTTCCCGCTATCCATAAAACAAGAATCTGTGAAAACAGATACAACTACCTTCCGCAACCAAGAAAAAGAAACCTTAGATGAAAACCCAACTCATCAACCTCTCGAAACAAAAATTAACCAACAACTTTTCGAAAACGAAATCCCACCCTTCCCGCTATCCGTAAAACAAGAATCTGTGAAAACACAAACAACTACCACCCGCAATAGAGAAAAAGAAATCTTAAATGAAAATCCATCTCATCAACCTCTCGAAACAAAAATTAACCAACAACTTTTCGAAAACGAAATCCCACACTTCCCGCTATCCATAAAACAAGAATCTGTTGAAACAGAAACAACTACCATCCGCAACCAAGAAAAAGAAACCTTCGAGAGAAAACCCAACTCTTCAACTACTCGAAACAAAAATTAACGAACAACCTTTCGAAAAGAAATCACACCCTTCCCGCTATCCATAAAACAAGATTCTCTGAAAACAGAAACAACTACCATCCGCAACCAATAAAAAGAAACCTTCGAGAGAAAACCCAACTCTTCAACTACTCGAAACAAAAATTAACCAACAACTTTTCGAAAACGAAATCCCACCCTTTCTGCTATCCACAAAACAGAAATCTGTCGAAACATAACAACTACAATTCGCAACCACGAAAAAGAAACCTTCGAAAGAAAATCCAAGTCATCAACCTCTCGAAACAAAAATTAACCAACAACTTTTCGAAAACGAAATCCCACCATTCCCGCTATCCACAAAACAAAAACCTGTTGAAACAGAAACAACTACCATCCGAAACAAAGAAAAAGAAACCTTCGAAAGAAAACCCAAGTCATCAACCTCTCGAAACATAAATTAACCAACAACCTTTCTAAAACGAAATCCCACCCTTCCCGCTATCCATAAAACAAGAATCTGTTGAAACAGAAACAACTACCATCCGCAATCAAGAAAAAGAAACCTTCGAAAAAAAACCCAAGTCATCAACCTCTCGAATCATTTCGAAAACGAAATCCCACCCTTCCCGTTATCCACAAAACAAGAATATGTCGAAACATAAACAAATACCATTTGAAACCAAGAAAAAGAAACTTTCGAAAGAAAACCCAACTCATCAACCTCTCGACACAAAAATTAAACAGCAACATTTCGAAAACGAAATCCCAACCTTCCCGATATCCACAAAACAAGAATATGTCGAAACATAAACAAATACCATCTGTAACAAAAAAAAAGAAACCTTCGAAAGAAAACCCAACTCATCAACCTCTCGAAACAAAAATTTACCAACAACCTATCGAAAACGAAATCCCACCCCTCCCGCTATCCATAAAACAAGAATCTGTTGAAACAGAAACAACTGCCATCCGCAACTAAGAAAAAGAAACCTTCGAGAGAAAACCCAACACTTCAACCACTCGAAAAAAAATTAAAGAACCACATTTCGAAAACGAAATCCCACCCTTCCCGCTATCCATAAAACAAGATTCTGTTGAAACAGAAACAACTACCATCCGCAACCAAGAAAAAGAGAAAAAGATACCTCCGAAAGAAAACCCAAGTCATCAACCTCTCGAAACAAAAATTAACCATTAACCTTTCGAAAATGAAATCACACCGTTCCCGCTATCAACAAAAAAAGAATCCATTGAAGCAGAAACTACCATCCGAAACCATGAAAAAGAAACCTTCGAAAGAAAACCCAAGTCATCAACCTCTCGAAACAAAAATTAACCAACATCCTTTCGAAAACGAAATCCCACCCTTAACGCTATCCACAAAACAAGAATATGTCGAAACATAAACAAATGCAATATGCAAAGAAGAAAAAGAAACCTTCGAAAGAAAACCCAACTCATCAACCTCTCGAAACAAAAATTAACGAACAACCTTTCGAAAAGAAATCCCACCCTTCCCGCTATCCATAAAACAAGAAACTGTGAAAACACAAACAACTACCATCCGCAACCAAGAAAAAGAAACCTTAAATGAAAATCCATCTCATCAACCTCTCGAAACAAAAATTAACCAACAACTTTTCGAAAACGAAATCGCACCCTTCCCGCTATCCATAAAACAAGAATCTGTTGAAACAGAAAGAACTACATCCGCAACCAAGAAAAAGAATCTTTAGAGAGAAAACCCAACTCTTCAACCACTCGAAGAAAAAATTAACGAACAACCTTTCGAAAAGAAATCACACCCTTCCCGCTATCCATAAAACAAGAATCTCTGAAAACAGAAACAACTACCATCCGCAACCAAGAAAAAGAAACCTTAAATGAAAACCCAACTCATATACCTCTCGAAACAAAAATTAACCAACAACCTTTCGCAAACGAAATCCCACCCTTTCCGCTATCCACAAAACAGGAATCTGTCGAAACATAAACAACTACAATCCGCAACCAAGAAAAAGAAACCTTCGAAAGAAAACCCAAGTCATCAACCTCTCAAAACAAAAATTAACCAACAACCTTTCGAAAACGAAATCCCACCATTCCCGCTATCCACAAAACAAAAATCTGTTGAAACAGAAACAACTACCATCCGAAACAAAGAAAAAGAAACTTTCGAAAGAAAACCCAAGTCATCAACCTCTCGAAACATAAATTAACCAACAACCTTTCTAAAACGAAATCCCACCCTTACCGCTATCCATAAAACAAGAATCTGTTGAAACAGAAACAAATACCCTCCGCAACCAAGAAAAAGAAACCTTCGACAGAAAACCCAAGTCATCAATCTCTCGAAACAAAAATTAACCAACAACTTTTCGAAAACGAAATCCCACCTTTCCCGCTATCCACAAAACAAAAATCTGTTGAAACAGAAACAACTACCATCCGAAACCAAGAAAAAGAAACCTTCGAAAGAAAACCCAACTAATATACCTCTCGAAACAAAAATTAAACAGCAACATTTCGAAAACGAAATCCCACCCTTCCCGCTATCCACAAAACAAGAATATGTCGAAACATAAACAAATACCATCTGCAACCAATATAAAGAAACCTTCGAAAGAAAACCCAACTCATCAACCTCTCGAAACAAAAATTAACCAACAACGTATCGAAAACGAAATCTCACCCTTCCCGCTATCCATAAAACAAGAATCTGTTGAAACAGAAACAACTACCATCCACAACTAAGAAAAAGAAACCTTCGAGAAAAAACCCAACACTTCAACCACTCGAAAAAAAATTAACGAACAACCTTTCGAAAACGAAATCCCACCCTTCCCGCTTTCCATAAAACAAGAATCTGTGCAAACAGAAACAACTACCATTCGCAACCAAGAAAAAGAGAAAAAGATACCTTCGAAAAAAACCCAAGTCATCAATCTCTCGAAACAAAAATTAACTAACAACCTTTCGAAAACGAAATCCCACCATTCCCGCTATCCACAAAACAAAAATCTGTTGAAACAGAAACAACTACCATCCGAAACAAAGAAAAAGAAACCTTCGAAAGAAAACCCAAGTCATTAACCTCTCGAAACAAAAATTAACCAACAACCTTTCTAAAACGAAATCCCACCCTTCCCGCTATCCATAAAACAAGAATCTGTTGAAAAAGAAACAACTACCATCCGCAACCAAGAAAAAGAAACCTTCGAAAGAAAACCCAAGTGATCAACCTCTCGAAACAAAAATTAACCAACAACCTTACGAAAACGAAATCCCACTCTTCCCGCTATCCACAAAACAAGAATATATTGAAACAAAAATAACAACCCTCCGACACCAAGAAAAAGAAACCTTCGAAAGAAAACCCAAGTCATCAACCTCTCGAAACAAAAATTAACCAACAATATTTCGAAAAGGAAATCCCACAATTCCCGCTATCCATACAACAAGAATCTGTGAAAACAGAAACAACTACCATCCGCAACCAAGAAAAAGAAACCTTAAATGAAAACCTAACCCATAAACCTCTCGAAACAAAAATTAACCAACAACCTTTCGAAAACGAAATCCCAAACTTCCCGCTATCCATAAAACAAGAATCTGTTGAAACAGAAACAACTACCATCCACAACCAAGAAAAAGAGAAAAAGATACCTTCGAAAGAAAACCCAAGTCATCAACCTCTCGAAACACAAATTAACCAACAACCTTTCTAAAACGAAATCCCACCCTTCCCGCTATCCACAAAAAAAGAATCTGTTGAAACAAAAACAACAACCCTCCGACACCAAGAAAAAGAAACCTTCGAAAGAAAACCCAAGTCACCAACCTCTCGAAACAAAAATTAACCAACAACCTTTCGAAAACGAAATCCCACCCTTCCCGCTATCCACAAAAACGAATCTGTTGAAACAAAAACAACAACCCTCCGACACTAAGAAAAAGAAACCTTCGAAAGAAAACCCAACTCATCAACCTCTCGAAACAAAAATTAACCAACAACCTGTCGAAAACGAAATCCCAATCTTCCCGATATCCATAAAACAAGAATCTGTTGAAACAGAAACAACTACCATCCGCAACCAAGAAAAAGAAACCTTCGAGAGAAAACCCAACTCTTCAACCACTCGAAACAAACATTAACCAACAATCTTTCGAAAACGAAATCCCACCCTTCCCGCCATCCATAAAACAAGAATCTGTTGAAACAGAAACAAATACCATCTGCAACCAAGAAAAAGAAATTTTCGAAAGAAAACCCAACTCATCAACCTCTCGAAACAAAAATTAACCAACAACCTGTCGAAAAGAAATCCCCCCTTCCCGCTATCCATAAAACAAGAATCTGTGAAAACAGATACAACTACCATCCGAAACCAAGAAAAAGAAACCTTCGAAAGAAAACCCAAGTCATCAATCTCTCGAAACAAAAATTAACCAAAAACCTTTCGAAAAAGAAATCCCACCATTTCCGCTATCCACAAACAGGAATCTGTCGAAACATAAACAACTACAATCCGCAACCAAGAAAAAGAAACCTTTGAAAGAAAACCCAAGTCATCAACCTCTCGAAACAAAAATTAACCAACAACTTTTCGAAAACGAAATCCCACCATTCCCGCTATCCGTAAAACAAGAATCTGTGAAAACACAAACAACTACCACCCACAATCAAGAAAAAGAAACCTTAAATGAAAATCCATCTCATCAACCTCTCGAAACAAAAATTAACCAACAACTTTTCGAAAACGAAATCCCACCCTTTCTGCTATCCACAAAACAGGAATCTGTCGAAACATAACAACTACAATTCGCAACCAAGAAAAAGAAACCTTCGAAAGAAAACCCAAGTCATCAACCTCACGAAACAAAAATTAACCAACAACTTTTCGAAAACGAAATCCCACCATTCCCGCTATCCACAAAACAAAAATCTGTTGAAACAGAAACAACTACCATCCGAAACAAAGAAAAAGAAACCTTCGAAAGAAAACCCAAGTCATCAACCTCTCGAAACATAAATTAACCAACAACATTTCTAAAACGAAATCCCATCCTTCCCGCTATCCATAAAACAAGAATCTGTTGAAACAGAAACAACTACCATCCGCAATCAAGAAAAAGAAACCTTCGAAAAAAAACCCAAGTCATCAACCTCTCGAATCATTTCGAAAACGAAATCCCACCCTTCCCGCTATCCACAAAACAAGAATATGTCGAAACATAAACAAATACCATTTGAAACCAAGAAAAAGAAACTTTCGAAAGAAAACCCAACTCATCAACCTCTCGACACAAAAATTAAACAGCAACATTTCGAAAACGAAATCCCAACCTTCCCGATATCCACAAAACAAGAATATGTCGAAACATAAACAAATACCATCTGTAACAAAAAAAAGAAACCTTCGAAAGAAAACCCAACTCATCAACCTCTCGAAACAAAAATTTACCAAAAACCTATCGAAAACGAAATCCCACCCCTCCCGCTATCCATAAAACAAGAATCTGTTGAAACAGGAACAACTACCATCCGCAACTAAGAAAAAGAAACCTTCGAGAGAAAACCCAATACTTCAACCACTCGAAAAAAAATTAAAGAACCACATTTCGAAAACGAAATCCCACCCTTCCCGCTATCCATAAAACAAGAATCTGTGAAAATAGAAACAACTACCATCCGCAACCAAGAAAAAGAAACATTAATCTAAAACCCAACTCATCAACCTCTCGAAATAAAAATTAACCAAAAACATTTCGAAAACGAAATCCCACCCTTAACGCTATCCATAAAACAAGATTCTGTTGAAACAGAAACAACTACCATCCGCAACCAAGAAAAAGAGAAAAAGATACCTCCGAAAGAAAACCCAAGTCATCAACCTCTCGAAACAAAAATTAACCAACAACCTTTCGAAAATGAAATCCCACCGTTCCCGCTATCAACAAAAAAAGAATCCATTGAAGCAGAAACTACCATCCGAAACCATGAAAAAGAAACCTTCGAAAGAAAACCCAAGTCATCAACCTCTCGAAACAAAAATTAACCAACATCCTTTCGAAAACGAAATCCCACCCTTAACGCTATCCACAAAACAAGAATATGTCGAAACATAAACAAATGCAATATGCAAAGAAGAAAAAGAAACCTTCGAAAGAAAACCCAACTCATCAACCTCTCGAAACAAAAATTAACGGACAACCTTTCGAAAAGAAATCCCACCCTTCCCGCTATCCATAAAACAAGAAACTGTGAAAACACAAACAACTACCATCCGCAACCAAGAAAAAGAAACCTTAAATGAAAATCCATCTCATCAACCTCTCGAAACAAATATTAACCAACAACTTTTCGAAAACGAAATCCCACCCTTCCCGCTATCCATAAAACAAGAATCTGTTGAAACAGAAAGAACTACATCCGCAACCAAGAAAAAGAATCTTTCGAGAGAAAACCCAACTCTTCAACCACTCGAAAAAAAAATTAACGAACAACCTTTCGAAAAGAAATCACACCCTTCCCGCTATCCATAAAACAAGAATCTCTGAAAACAGAAACAACTACCATCCGCAACCAAGAAAAAGAAACCTTAAATGAAAACACAACTCATATACCTCTCGAAACAAAAATTAACCAACAACGTTTCGAAAACGAAATCCCACTCTTTCCGCTATCCACAAAACAGGAATCTGTCGAAACATAAACAACTACAATCCGCAACCAAGAAAAAGAAACCTTCGAAAGAAAACCCAAGTCATCAACCTCTCAAAACAAAAATTAACCAACAACCTTTCGAAAACGAAATCCCACCATTCCCGCTATCCACAAAACAAAAATCTGTTGAAACAGAAACAACTACCATCCGAAACAAAGAAAAAGAAACTTTCGAAAGAAAACCCAAGTCATCAACCTCTCGAAAACTAAATTAACCAACAACCTTTCTAAAATGAAATCCCACCCTTACCGCTATCCATAAAACAAGAATCTGTTGAAACAGCAACAACTACCATCCGCAACCAAGAAAAAGAAACCTTCGACAGAAAACCCAAGTCATCAATCTCTCGAAACAAAAATTAACCAACATCCTTTCGAAAACGAAATCCCACCCTTTCCGCTATCCACAAAACAAGAATATGTCGAAACATAAACAAATACCATCTGAAACCAAGAAAAAGAAACCTTCGAAAGAAAACCCAACAAATATACCTCTCGAAACAAAAATTAAACAGCAACATTTCGAAAACGAAATCCCACCCTTCCCGCTATCCACAAAACAAGAATATGTCGAAACATAAACAAATACCATCTGCAACCAATATAAAGAAACCTTCGAAAGAAAACCCAACTCATCAACCTCTCGAAACAAAAATTAACCAACAACGTATCGAAAACGAAATCTCACCCTTCCCGCTATCCATAAAACAAGAATCTGTTGAAACAGAAACAACTACCATCCGCAACTAAGAAAAAGAAACCTTCGAGAAAAAACCCAACACTTCAACCACTCGAAAAAAAATTAACGAACAACCTTTCGAAAACGAAATCCCACCCTTCCCGCTTTCCATAAAACAAGAATCTGTGAAAACAGAAAAAACTACCATCCGCAACCAAGAAAAAGAAACTTTAAATGAAAACCCAACTCATCAACCTCTCGAAACAAAAATTAACCAAAAACATTTCGAAAACGAAATCCAACCCTTCCCGCTATCTATAAAACAAGATTTTGTTGAAACAGAAACAACTACCATTCGCAACCAAGAAAAAGAGAAAAAGATACCTTCGAAAAAAACCCAAGTCATCAATGTCTCGAAACAAAAATTAACTAACAACCTTTCGAAAACGAAATCCCACCATTCCCGCTATCCACAAAACAAAAATCTGTTGAAACAGAAACAACTACCATCCGAAACAAAGAAAAAGAAACTTTCGAAAGAAAACCCGAGTCATTAACCTCTCGAAACAAAAATTAACCAACAACCTTTCTAAAACGAAATCCCACCCTTCCCGCTATCCATAAAACAAGAATCTGTTGAAAAAGAAACAACTACCATCCGCAACCAAGAAAAAGAAACCTTCGAAAGAAAACCCAAGTCATCAACCTCTCGAAACAAAAATTAACCAACAACCTTACGAAAACGAAATCCCACTCTTCCCGCTATCCACAAAACAAGAATATAGTGAAACAAAAATAACAACCCTCCGAAACCAAGAAAAAGAAACCTTCGAAAGAAAACCCAAGTCATCAACCTCTCGAAACAAAAATTAACCAACAACCTTTCTAAAACGAAATCCCACCCTTCCCGCTATCCATAAAACAAGAATCTTTTGAAACAGAAACAACTACCATCCGCAACCAAGAAAAAGAAACCTTCGAAAGAAAACCCAAGTCATCAACCTCTCGAAACAAAAATTAACCAACAAACTTTCTAAAACGAAATCCCACCCTTCCCGCTATCCACAAAACAAGAATATATTGAAACAAAAATAACAAACCTCCGACACCAAGAAAAAGAAACCTTCGAAAGAAAACCCAAGTCATCAACCTCTCGAAACAAAAATTAACCAAAAATATTTCGAAAAGGAAATCCCACAATTCCCGCGATCCATACAACAAGAATCTGTGAAAACAGAAACAACTACCATCCGCAACCAAGAAAAAGAAACCTTAAATGAAAACCTAACCCATCAACCTCTCGAAACAAAAATTAACCAACAACCTTTCGAAAACGAAATCCCAAACTTCCCGCTATCCATAAAACAAGAATCTGTTGAAACAGAAACAACTACCATCCACAACTAAGAAAAAGAGAAAAAGATACCTTCGAAAGAAAACCCAAGTCATCAACCTCTCGAAACACAAATTAACCAACAACCTTTCTAAAACGAAATCCCACCCTTCCCGCTATCCACAAAAAAAGAATCTGTTGAAACAAAAACAACAACCCTCCGACACCAAGAAAAAGAAACCTTCGAAAGAAAACCCAAGTCACCAACCTCTCGAAACAAAAATTAACCAACAAACTTTCTAAAACGAAATCCCACCCTTCCCGCTATCCACAAAACAAGAATATATTGAAACAAAAATAACAACCCTCCGAAACCAAGAAAAAGAAACCTTCGAAAGAAAACCCAAGTCATCAACCTGTCGAAACAAAAATTAACCAACAACCTGTCGAAAACGAAATCCCACCCTTCCCGCTATCCATAAAACAAGAATCTGTTGAAACAGAAACAACTACCATCCGCAACCAAGAAAAAGAAACCTTCGAGAGAAAACCCAACTCTTCAACCACTCGAAACAAACATTAACCAACAATCTTTCGAAAACGAAATCCCACCCTTCCCGCCATCCATAAAACAAGAATCTGTTGAAACAGAAACAAATACCATCTGCAACCAAGAAAAAGAAATTTTCGAAAGAAAACCCAACTCATCAACCTCTCGAAACAAAAATTAACCAACAACCTGTCGAAAAGAAATCCCACCCTTCCCGCTATCCACAAAACAAGAATCTGTGAAAACAGATACAACTACCATCCGAAACCAAGAAAAAGAAACCTTCGAAAGAAAACCCAAGTCATCAACCTCTCGAAACAAAAATTAACCAAAAACCTTTCGAAAAAGAAATCCCACCATTTCCGCTATCCACAAACAGGAATCTGTCGAAACATAAACAACTACAATCCGCAACCAAGAAAATGAAACCTTTGAAAGAAAACCCAAGTCATCAACCTCTCGAAACAAAAATTAACCAACAACTTTTCGAAAACGAAATCCCACCATTCCCGCTATCCGTAAAACAAGAATCTGTGAAAACACAAACAACTACCACCCGCAATCAAGAAAAAGAAACCTTAAATGAAAATCCATCTCATCAACCTCTCGAAACAAAAATTAACCAACAAATTTTCGAAAACGAAATCCCACACTTCCCGCTATCCATAAAACAAGAATCTGTTGAAACAGAAACAACTACCATCCGCAACCAAGAAAAAGAAACCTTCGAGAGAAAACCCAACTCTTCAACTACTCGAAACAAAAATTAACGAACAACCTTTCGAAAAGAAATCACACCCTTCCCGCTATCCATAAAAGAAGAATCTCTGAAAACAGAAACAACTACCATCCGCAACTAAGAAAAAGAAACCTTCGAGAGAAAACCCAACTCTTCAACTACTCGAAACAAAAATTAACCAACAACTTTTCGAAAACGAAATCCCACCCTTTCTGCTATCCACAAAACAGGAATCTGTCGAAACATAACAACTACAATTCGCAACCAAGAAAAAGAAACCTTCGAAAGAAAACCCAAGTCATCAACCTCTCGAAACAAAAATTAACCAACAACTTTTCGAAAACGAAATCCCACAATTCCCGCTCACCACAAAACAAAAATCTGTTGAAACAGAAACAACTACCATCCGAAACAAAGAAAAAGAAACCTTCGAAAGAAAACCCAAGTCATCAACCTCTCGAAACATAAATTAACCAACAACGTTTCTAAAACGAAATGCCACCCTTCCCGCTATCCATAAAACAAGAATCTGTTGAAACAGAAACAACTACCTTCCGATATCAAGAAAAAGAAACCTTCGAAAAAAAACCCAAGTCATCAACCTCTCGAATCATTTCGAAAACGAAATCCCACCCTTACCGCTATCCACAAAACAAGAATATGTCGAAACATAAACAAATACCATTTGAAACCAAGAAAAAGAAACTTTCGAAAGAAAACCCAACTCAATAACCTCTCGACACAAAAATTAAACAGCAACATTTCGAAAACGAAATCCCAACCTTCCCGATATCCACAAAACAAGAATATGTCGAAACATAAACAAATACCATCTGTAACAAAAAAAAAGAAACCTTCGAAAGAAAACCCAACTCATCAACCTCTCGAAACAAAAATTTACCAAAAACCTATCGAAAACGAAATCCCACCCCTCCCGCTATCCATAAAACAAGAATCTGTTGAAACAGAAACAACTACCATCCGCAACTAAGAAAAAGAAACCTTCGAGAGAAAACCCAACACTTCAACCACTCGAAAAAAAATTAAAGAACCACATTTTGAAAACGAAATCCCACCCTTCCCGCTATCCATAAAACAAGAATCTGTGAAAATAGAAACAACTACCATCCGCAACCAAGAAAAAGAAACGTTAATTGAAAACCCAACTCATCAACCTCTCGAAACAAAAATTAACCAAAAACATTTCGAAAACGAAATCCCACCCTTAACGCTATCCATAAAACAAGATTCTGTTGAAACAGAAACAACTACCATCCACAACCAAGAAAAAGAGAAAAAGATACCTCCGAAAGAAAACCCAAGTCATCAACCTCTCGAAACAAAAATTAACCAACAACCTTTCGAAAATGAAATCCCACCGTTCCCGCTATCAACAAAAAAAGAATCCATTGAAGCAGAAACTACCATCCGAAACCATGAAAAAGAAGCCTTCGAAAGAAAACCCAAGTCATCAACCTCTCGAAACAAAAATTAACCAACATCCTTTCGAAAACGAAATCCCACCCTTAACGCTATCCACAAAACAAGAATATGTCGAAACATAAACAAATGCAATATGCAAAGAAGAAAAAGAAAACTTCGAAAGAAAACCCAACTCATCAACCTCTCGAAACAAAAATTAACGAACAACCTTTCGAAAAGAAATCCCATCCTTCCCGCTATCCATAAAACAAGAAACTGTGAAAACACAAACAACTACCATCCGCAACCAAGAAAAAGAAACCTTAAATGAAAATCCATCTCATCAACCTCTCGAAACAAAAATTAACCAACAACTTTTCGAAAACGAAATCCCACCCTTCCCGCTATCCATAAAACAAGAATCTGTTGAAACAGAAAGAACTACATCCGCAACCAAGAAAAAGAATCTTTCGAGAGAAAACCCAACTCTTCAACCACTCGAAAAAAAAATTAACGAACAAACTTTCGAAAAGAAATCACACCCTTCCCGCTATCCATAAAACAAGAATCTCTGAAAACAGAAACAACTACCATCCGCAACCAAGAAAAAGAAACCTTAAATCAAAACCCAACTCATATACCTCTCGAAACAAAAATTAACCAACAACCTTTCGAAAACGAAATCCCACCCTTTCCGCTATCCACAAAACAGGAATCTGTCGAAACATAAACAACTACAATCCGCAACCAAGAAAAAGAAACCTTCGAAAGAAAACCCAAGTCATCAACCTCTCGAAACAAAAATTAACCAAAAACATTTCGAAAACGAAATCCAACCCTTCCCGCTATCTATAAAACAAGATTTTGTTGAAACAGAAACAACTACCATTCGCAACCAAGAAAAAGAAACCTTCGAAAGAAAACCCAAGTCATCAACCTCTCGAAACAAAAATTAACGAACAAACTTACGAAAACGAAATCCCACTCTTCCCGCTATCCACAAAACAAGAATATAGTGAAACAAAAATAACAACCCTCCGAAACCAAGAAAAAGAAACCTTCGAAAGAAAACCCAAGTCATCAACCTCTCGAATCATTTCGAAAACGAAATCCCACCCTTACCGCTATCCACAAAACAAGAATATGTCGAAACATAAACAAATACCATTTGAAACCAAGAAAAAGAAACTTTCGAAAGAAAACCCAACTCAATAACCTCTCGACACAAAAATTAAACAGCAACATTTCGAAAACGAAATCCCAACCTTCCCGATATCCACAAAACAAGAATATGTCGAAACATAAACAAATACCATCTGTAACAAAAAAAAAGAAACCTTCGAAAGAAAACCCAACTCATCAACCTCTCGAAACAAAAATTTACCAAAAACCTATCGAAAACGAAATCCCACCCCTCCCGCTATCCATAAAACAAGAATCTGTTGAAACAGAAACAACTACCATCCGCAACTAAGAAAAAGAAACCTTCGAGAGAAAACCCAACACTTCAACCACTCGAAAAAAAAATAAAGAACCACATTTTGAAAACGAAATCCCACCCTTCCCGCTATCCATAAAACAAGAATCTGTGAAAATAGAAACAACTACCATCCGCAACCAAGAAAAAGAAACATTAATTGAAAACCCAACTCATCAACCTCTCGAAACAAAAGTTAACCAAAAACATTTCGAAAACGAAATCCCACCCTTAACGCTATCCATAAAACAAGATTCTGTTGAAACAGAAACAACTACCATCCACAACCAAGAAAAAGAGAAAAAGATACCTCCGAAAGAAAACCCAAGTCATCAACCTCTCGAAACAAAAATTAACCAACAACCTTTCGAAAATGAAATCCCACCGTTCCCGCTATCAACAAAAAAAGAATCCATTGAAGCAGAAACTACCATCCGAAACCATGAAAAAGAAGCCTTCGAAAGAAAACCCAAGTCATCAACCTCTCGAAACAAAAATTAACCAACATCCTTTCGAAAACGAAATCCCACCCTTAACGCTATCCACAAAACAAGAATATGTCGAAACATAAACAAATGCAATATGCAACCAAGAAAAAGAAACCTTCGAAAGAAAACCCAAGTCACCAACCTCTCGAAACAAAAATTAACCAACAACCTTTCGAAAACGAAATCCCACCCTTCCCGCTATCCACAAAACAAGAATATATTGAAACAAAAATAACAACCCTCCGAAACCAAGAAAAAGAAACCTTCGAAAGAAAACCCAAGTCATCAACCTGTCGAAACAAAAATTAACCAACAATCTTTCGAAAACGAAATCCCACCCTTCCCGCCATCCATAAAACAAGAATCTGTTTAAACAGAAACAAATACCATCTGCAACCAAGAAAAAGAAATTTTCGAAAGAAAACCCAACTCATCAACCTCTCGAAACAAAAATTAACCAACAACCTGTCGAAAAGAAATCCCACCCTTCCCGCTATCCACAAAACAAGAATCTGTCGAAACATAAACAACTACAATCCGCAACCAAGAAAATGAAACCTTTGAAAGAAAACCCAAGTCATCAACCTCTCGAAACAAAAATTAACCAACAACTTTTCGAAAACAAAATCCCACCATTCCCGCTATCCGTAAAACAAGAATCTGTGAAAACACAAACAACTACCACCCGCAATCAAGAAAAAGAAACCTTAAATGAAAATCCATCTCATCAACCTCTCGAAACAAAAATTAACCAACAAATTTTCGAAAACGAAATCCCACACTTCCCGCTATCCATAAAACAAGAATCTGTTGAAACAGAAACAACTACCATCCGCAACCAAGAAAAAGAAACCTTCGAGAGAAAACCCAACTCTTCAACTACTCGAAACAAAAATTAACGAACAACCTTTCGAAAAGAAATCACACCCTTCCCGCTATCCATAAAAGAAGAATCTCTGAAAACAGAAACAACTACCATCCGCAACCAAGAAAAAGAAACCTTCGAGAGAAAACCTAACTCTTCAACTACTCGAAACAAAAATTAACCAACAACTTTTCGAAAACGAAATCCCACCCTTTCTGCTATCCACAAAACAGGAATCTGTCGAAGCATAACAACTACAATTCGCAACCAAGAAAAAGAAACCTTCGAAAGAAAACCCAAGTCATCAACCTCTCGAAACAAAAATTAACCAACAACTTTTCGAAAACGAAATCCCACAATTCTCGCTCACAACAAAACAAAAATCTGTTGAAACAGAAACAACTACCATCCGAAACAAAGAAAAAGAAACCTTCGAAAGAAAACCCAAGTCATCAACCTCTCGAAACATAAATTAACCAACAACGTTTCTAAAACGAAATGCCACCCTTCCCGCTATCCATAAAACAAGAATCTGTTGAAACAGAAACAACTACCTTCCGCAATCAAGAAAAAGAAACCTTCGAAAAAAAACCCAAGTCATCAACCTCTCGAATCATTTCGAAAACGAAATCCCACCCTTCCCGCTATCCACAAAACAAGAATATGTCGAAACATAAACAAATACCATTTGAAACCAAGAAAAAGAATCTTTCGAAAGAAAACCCAACTCAATAACCTCTCGACACAAAAATTAAACAGCAACATTTCGAAAACGAAATCCCAACCTTCCCGATATCCACAAAACAAGAATATGTCGAAACATAAACAAATACCATCTGTAACAAAAAAAAAGAAACCTTCGAAAGAAAACCCAACTCATCAACCTCTCGAAACAAAAATTTACCAAAAACCTATCGAAAACGAAATCCCACCCCTCCCGCTATCCATAAAACAAGAATCTGTTGAAACAGAAACAACTACCATCCGCAACTAAGAAAAAGAAACCTTCGAGAGAAAACCCAACACTTCAACCACTCGAAAAAAAATTAAAGAACCACATTTTGAAAACGAAATCCCACCCTTCCCGCTATCCATAAAACAAGAATCTGTGAAAATAGAAACAACTACCATCCGCAACCAAGAAAAAGAAACATTAATTGAAAACCCAACTCATCAACCTCTCGAAACAAAAATTAACCAAAAACATTTTGAAAACGAAATCCCACCCTTAACGCTATCCATAAAACAAGATTCTGTTGAAACAGAAACAACTACCATCCACAACCAAGAAAAAGAGAAAAAGATACCTCCGAAAGAAAACCCAAGTCATCAACCTCTCGAAACAAAAATTAACCAACAACCTTTCGAAAATGAAATCCCACCGTTCCCGCTATCAACAAAAAAAGAATCCATTGAAGCAGAAACTACCATCCGAAACCATGAAAAAGAAACCTTCGAAAGAAAACCCAAGTCATCAACCTCTCGAAACAAAAATTAACCAACATCCTTTCGAAAACGAAATCCCACCCTTAACGCTATCCACAAAACAAGAATATGTCGAAACATAAACAAATGCAATATGCAAAGAAGAAAAAGAAACCTTCGAAAGAAAACCCAACTCATCAACCTCTCGAAACAAAAATTAACGAACAACCTTTCGAAAAGAAATCCCATCCTTCCCGCTATCCATAAAACAAGAAACTGTGAAAACACAAACAACTACCATCCGCAACCAAGAAAAAGAAACCTTAAATCAAAATCCATCTCATCAACCTCTCGAAACAAAAATTAACCAACAACTTTTCGAAAACGAAATCCCACCCTTCCCGCTATCCATAAAACAAGAATCTGTTGAAACAGAAAGAACTGCATCCGCAACCAAGAAAAAGAATCTTTCGAGAGAAAACCCAACTCTTCAACCACTCGAAAAAAAAATTAACGAACAACCTTTCGAAAAGAAATCACACCCTTCCCGCTATCCATAAAACAAGAATCTCTGAAAACAGAAACAACTACCATCCGCAACCAAGAAAAAGAAACCTTAAATGAAAACCCAACTCATATACCTCTCGAAACAAAAATTAACCAACAACGTTTCGAAAACGAAATCCCACCCTTTCCGCTATCCACAAAACAGGAATCTGTCGAAACATAAACAACTACAATCCGCAACCAAGAAAAAGAAACCTTCGAAAGAAAACCCAAGTCATCAACCTCTCGAAACAAAAATTAACCAAAAACATTTCGAAAACGAAATCCAACCCTTCCCGCTATCTATAAAACAAGATTTTGTTGAAACAGAAACAACTACCATTCGCAACCAAGAAAAAGAGAAAAAGATACCTTCGAAAAAAACCCAAATCATCAATCTCTCGAAACAAAAATTAACTAACAACCTTTCGAAAACGAAATCCCACCATTCCCGCTATCCACAAAACAAAAATCTGTTGAAACAGAAACAACTACCATCCGAAACAAAGAAAAAGAAACTTTCGAAAGAAAAGCCAAGTCATTAACCTCTCGAAACAAAAATTAACCAACAACCTTTCTAAAACGAAATCCCACCCTTCCCGCTATCCACAAAACAAGAACCTTTTGAAACAGAAACAACTACCATCCGCAACCAAGAAAAAGAAACCTTCGAAAGAAAACCCAAGTCATCAACCTCTCGAAACAAAAATTAACCAACAAACTTTCTAAAACGAAATCCCACTCTTCCCGCTATCCACAAAACAAGAATATATTGAAACAAAAATAACAACCCTCCGACACCAAGAAAAAGAAACCTTCGAAAGAAAACCCAAGTCATCAACTTCTCGAAACAAAAATTAACCAACAATATTTCTAAAACGAAATCCCACCCTTCCCGCTATCCATAAAACAAGAATCTGTGAAAATAGAAACAACTACCATCCGCAACCAAGAAAAAGAAACATTAATTGAAAACCCAACTCATGAACCTCTCGAAATAAAAATTAACCAAAAACATTTCGAAAACGAAATCCCACCCTTAACGCTATCCATAAAACAAGATTCTGTTGAAACAGAAACAACTACCATCCGAAACAAAGAAAAAGAAACCTTCGAAAGAAAACCCAAGTCATTAACCTCTCGAAACAAAAATTAACCAACAACCTTTCTAAAACGAAATCCCACCCTTCCCGCTATCCATAAAACAAGAATCTGTTGAAAAAGAAACAACTACCATCCGCAACCAAGAAAAAGAAACCTTCGAAAGAAAACCCAAGTGATCAACCTCTCGAAAAAAAAATTAACCAACAACCTTACGAAAACGAAATCCCACTCTTCCCGCTATCCACAAAACAAGAATCTTTTGAAACAGAAACAACTACCATCCGCAACCAAGAAAAAGAAACCTTCGAAAGAAAACCCAAGTCATCAACCTCTCGAAACAAAAATTAACCAACAAACTTTCTAAAACGAAATCCCACTCTTCCCGCTATCCACAAAACAAGAATATATTGAAACAAAAATAACAACCCTCCGACACCAAGAAAAAGAAACCTTCGAAAGAAAACCCAAGTCATCAACTTCTCGAAACAAAAATTAACCATCATCCTTTCGAAAACAAAATCCCACCCTTAACGCTATCCACAAAACAAGAATATGTCGAAACATAAACAAATGCAATATGCAAAGAAGAAAAAGAAACCTTCGAAAGAAAACCCAACTCATCAACCTCTCGAAACAAAAATTAACGAACAACCTTTCGAAAAGAAATCCCACCCTTCCCGCTATCCATAAAACAAGAAACTGTGAAAACGCAAACAACTACCATCCGCAACCAAGAAAAAGAAACCTTAAATGAAAATCCATCTCATCAACCTCTCGAAACAAATATTAACCAACAACTTTTCGAAAACGAAATCCCACCCTTCCCGCTATCCATAAAACAAGAATCTGTTGAAACAGAAAGAACTACATCCGCAACCAAGAAAAAGAATCTTTCGAGAGAAAACCCAACTCTTCAACCACTCGAAAAAAAAATTAACGAACAACCTTTCGAAAAGAAATCACACCCTTCCCGCTATCCATAAAACAAGAATCTCTGAAAACAGAAACAACTACCATCCGCAACCAAGAAAAAGAAACCTTAAATGAAAACCCAACTCATATACCTCTCGAAACAAAAATTAACCAACAACGTTTCGAAAACGAAATCCCACCCTTTCCGCTATCCACAAAACAGGAATCTGTCGAAACATAAACAACTACAATCCGCAACCAAGAAAAAGAAACCTTCGAAAGAAAACCCAAGTCATCAACCTCTCAAAACAAAAATTAACCAACAACCTTTCGAAAACGAAATCCCACCATTCCCGCTATCCACAAAACAAAAATCTGTTGAAACAGAAACAACTACCATCCGAAACAAAGAAAAAGAAACTTTCGAAAGAAAACCCAAGTCATCAACCTCTTGAAACAAAAATTAACCAACATCCTTTCGAAAACGAAATCCCACCTTTCCCGCTATCCACAAAATAAGAATATGTCGAAACATAAACAAATACCATCTGAAACCAAGAAAAAGAAACCTTCGAAAGAAAACCCAACAAATATACCTCTCGAAACAAAAATTAAACAGCAACATTTCGAAAACGAAATCCCACCCTTCCCGCTATCCATAAAACAAGAATCTGTGAAAACAGAAACAACTACCATCCGCAACCAAGAAAAAGAAACTTTAAATGAAAACCCAACTCATCAACCTCTCGAAACAAAAATTAACCAAAAACATTTCGAAAACGAAATCCAACCCTTCCCGCTATCTATAAAACAAGATTTTGTTGAAACAGAAACAACTACCATTCGCAACCAAGAAAAAGAGAAAAAGATACCTTCGAAAAAAACCCAAGTCATCAATCTCTCGAAACAAAAATTAACTAACAACCTTTCGAAAACGAAATCCCACCATTCCCGCTATCCACAAAACAAAAATCTGTTGAAACAGAAACAACTACCATCCGAAACAAAGAAAAAGAAACTTTCGAAAGAAAACCCGAGTCATTAACCTCTCGAAACAAAAATTAACCAACAACCTTTCTAAAACGAAATCCCACCCTTCCCGCTATCCATAAAACAAGAATCTGTTGAAAAAGAAACAAATACCATCCGCAACCAAGAAAAAGAAACCTTCGAAAGAAAACCCAAGTCATCAACCTCTCGAAACAAAAATTAACCAACAACCTTACGAAAACGAAATCCCACTCTTCCCGCTATCCACAAAACAAGAATATAGTGAAACAAAAATAACAACCCTCCGAAACCAAGAAAAAGAAACCTTCGAAAGAAAACCCAAGTCATCAACCTCTCGAAACAAAAATTAACCAACAACCTTTCTAAAACGAAATCCCACCCTTCCCGCTATCCATAAAACAAGAATCTTTTGAAACAGAAACAACTACCATCCGCAACCAAGAAAAAGAAACCTTCGAAAGAAAACCCAAGTCATCAACCTCTCGAAACAAAAATTAACCAACAAACTTTCTAAAACGAAATCCCACCCTTCCCGCTATCCACAAAACAAGAATATATTGAAACAAAAATAACAACCCTCCGACACCAAGAAAAAGAAACCTTCGAAAGAAAACCCAAGTCATCAACCTCTCGAAACAAAAATTAACCAACAATATTTCGAAAAGGAAATCCCACAATTCCCGCTATCCATACAACAAGAATCTGTGAAAACAGAAACAACTACCATCCGCAACCAAGAAAAAGAAACCTTAAATGAAAACCTAACCCATCAACCTCTCGAAACAAAAATTAACCAACAACCTTTCGAAAACGAAATCCCAAACTTCCCGCTATCCATAAAACAAGAATCTGTTGAAACAGAAACAACTACCATCCACAACTAAGAAAAAGAGAAAAAGATACCTTCGAAAGAAAACCCAAGTCATCAACCTCTCGAAACACAAATTAACCAACAACCTTTCTAAAACGAAATCCCACACTTCCCGCTATCCACAAAAAAAGAATCTATTGAAACAAAAACAACAACCCTCAGACACCAAGAAAAAGAAACCTTCGAAAGAAAACCCAAGTCACCAACCTCTCGAAACAAAAATTAACCAACAACCTTTCGAAAACGAAATCCCACCCTTCCCGCTATCCACAAAACAAGAATATATTGAAACAAAAATAACAACCCTCCGAAACCAAGAAAAAGAAACCTTCGAAAGAAAACCCAAGTCATCAACCTGTCGAAACAAAAATTAACCAACAATCTTTCGAAAACGAAATCCCACTCTTCCCGCCATCCATAAAACAAGAATCTGTTTAAACAGAAACAAATACCATCTGCAACCAAGAAAAAGAAATTTTCGAAAGAAAACCCAACTCATCAACCTCTCGAAACAAAAATTAACCAACAACCTGTCGAAAAGAAATCCCACCCTTCCCGCTATCCACAAAACAAGAATCTGTCGAAACATAAACAACTACAATCCGCAACCAAGAAAATGAAACCTTTGAAAGAAAACCCAAGTCATCAACCTCTCGAAACAAAAATTAACCAACAACTTTTCGAAAACAAAATCCCACCATTCCCGCTATCCGTAAAACAAGAATCTGTGAAAACACAAACAACTACCACCCGCAATCAAGAAAAAGAAACCTTAAATGAAAATCCATCTCATCAACCTCTCGAAACAAAAATTAACCAACAAATTTTCGAAAACGAAATCCCACACTTCCCGCTATCCATAAAACAAGAATCTGTTGAAACAGAAACAACTACCATCCGCAACCAAGAAAAAGAAACCTTCGAGAGAAAACCCAACTCTTCAACTACTCGAAACAAAAATTAACGAACAACCTTTCGAAAAGAAATCACACCCTTCCCGCTATCCATAAAAGAAGAATCTCTGAAAACAGAAACAACTACCATCCGCAACCAAGAAAAAGAAACCTTCGAGAGAAAACCTAACTCTTCAACTACTCGAAACAAAAATTAACCAACAACTTTTCGAAAACGAAATCCCACCCTTTCTGCTATCCACAAAACAGGAATCTGTCGAAGCATAACAACTACAATTCGCAACCAAGAAAAAGAAACCTTCGAAAGAAAACCCAAGTCATCAACCTCTCGAAACAAAAATTAACCAACAACTTTTCGAAAACGAAATCCCACAATTCTCGCTCACCACAAAACAAAAATCTGTTGAAACAGAAACAACTACCATCCGAAACAAAGAAAAAGAAACCTTCGAAAGAAAACCCAAGTCATCAACCTCTCGAAACATAAATTAACCAACAACGTTTCTAAAACGAAATGCCACCCTTCCCGCTATCCATAAAACAAGAATCTGTTGAAACAGAAACAACTACCTTCCGCAATCAAGAAAAAGAAACCTTCGAAAAAAATCCCAAGTCATCAACCTCTCGAATCATTTCGAAAACGAAATCCCACCCTTCCCGCTATCCACAAAACAAGAATATGTCGAAACATAAACAAATACCATTTGAAACCAAGAAAAAGAATCTTTCGAAAGAAAACCCAACTCAATAACCTCTCGACACAAAAATTAAACAGCAACATTTCGAAAACGAAATCCCAACCTTCCCGATATCCACAAAACAAGAATATGTCGAAACATAAACAAATACCATCTGTAACAAAAAAAAAGAAACCTTCGAAAGAAAACCCAACTCATCAACCTCTCGAAACAAAAATTTACCAAAAACCTATCGAAAACGAAATCCCACCCCTCCCGCTATCCATAAAACAAGAATCTGTTGAAACAGAAACAACTACCATCCGCAACTAAGAAAAAGAAACCTTCGAGAGAAAACCCAACACTTCAACCACTCGAAAAAAAATTAAAGAACCACATTTTGAAAACGAAATCCCACCCTTCCCGCTATCCATAAAACAAGAATCTGTGAAAATAGAAACAACTACCATCCGCAACCAAGAAAAAGAAACATTAATTGAAAACCCAACTCATCAACCTCTCGAAACAAAAATTAACCAAAAACATTTTGAAAACGAAATCCCACCCTTAACGCTATCCATAAAACAAGATTCTGTTGAAACAGAAACAACTACCATCCACAACCAAGAAAAAGAGAAAAAGATACCTCCGAAAGAAAACCCAAGTCATCAACCTCTCGAAACAAAAATTAACCAACAACCTTTCGAAAATGAAATCCCACCGTTCCCGCTATCAACAAAAAAAGAATCCATTGAAGCAGAAACTACCATCCGAAACCATGAAAAAGAAACCTTCGAAAGAAAACCCAAGTCATCAACCTCTCGAAACAAAAATTAACCAACATCCTTTCGAAAACGAAATCCCACCCTTAACGCTATCCACAAAACAAGAATATGTCGAAACATAAACAAATGCAATATGCAAAGAAGAAAAAGAAACCTTCGAAAGAAAACCCAACTCATCAACCTCTCGAAACAAAAATTAACGAACAACCTTTCGAAAAGAAATCCCATCCTTCCCGCTATCCATAAAACAAGAAACTGTGAAAACACAAACAACTACCATCCGCAACCAAGAAAAAGAAACCTTAAATCAAAATCCATCTCATCAACCTCTCGAAACAAAAATTAACCAACAACTTTTCGAAAACGAAATCCCACCCTTCCCGCTATCCATAAAACAAGAATCTGTTGAAACAGAAAGAACTGCATCCGCAACCAAGAAAAAGAATCTTTCGAGAGAAAACCCAACTCTTCAACCACTCGAAAAAAAAATTAACGAACAACCTTTCGAAAAGAAATCACACCCTTCCCGCTATCCATAAAACAAGAATCTCTGAAAACAGAAACAACTACCATCCGCAACCAAGAAAAAGAAACCTTAAATGAAAACCCAACTCATATACCTCTCGAAACAAAAATTAACCAACAACGTTTCGAAAACGAAATCCCACCCTTTCCGCTATCCACAAAACAGGAATCTGTCGAAACATAAACAACTACAATCCGCAACCAAGAAAAAGAAACCTTCGAAAGAAAACCCAAGTCATCAACCTCTCGAAACAAAAATTAACCAAAAACATTTCGAAAACGAAATCCAACCCTTCCCGCTATCTATAAAACAAGATTTTGTTGAAACAGAAACAACTACCATTCGCAACCAAGAAAAAGAGAAAAAGATACCTTCGAAAAAAACCCAAATCATCAATCTCTCGAAACAAAAATTAACTAACAACCTTTCGAAAACGAAATCCCACCATTCCCGCTATCCACAAAACAAAAATCTGTTGAAACAGAAACAACTACCATCCGAAACAAAGAAAAAGAAACTTTCGAAAGAAAAGCCAAGTCATTAACCTCTCAAAACAAAAATTAACCAACAACCTTTCTAAAACGAAATCCCACCCTTCCCGCTATCCACAAAACAAGAATCTTTTGAAACAGAAACAACTACCATCCGCAACCAAGAAAAAGAAACCTTCGAAAGAAAACCCAAGTCATCAACCTCTCGAAACAAAAATTAACCAACAAACTTTCTAAAACGAAATCCCACTCTTCCCGCTATCCACAAAACAAGAATATATTGAAACAAAAATAACAACCCTCCGACACCAAGAAAAAGAAACCTTCGAAAGAAAACCCAAGTCATCAACTTCTCGAAACAAAAATTAACCAACAATATTTCGAAAACGAAATCCCACCCTTCCCGCTATCCATAAAACAAGAATCTGTGAAAATAGAAACAACTACCATCCGCAACCAAGAAAAAGAAACATTAATTGAAAACCCAACTCATGAACCTCTCGAAATAAAAATTAACCAAAAACATTTCGAAAACGAAATCCCACCCTTAACGCTATCCATAAAACAAGATTCTGTTGAAACAGAAACAACTACCATCCGCAACCAAGAAAAAGAGAAAAAGATACCTCCGAAAGAAAACCCAAGTCATCAACCTCTCGAAACAAAAATTAACCAACAACCTTTCGAAAATGAAATCCCACCGTTCCCGCTATCAACAAAAAAAGAATCCATTGAAGCAGAAACTACCATCCGAAACCATGAAAAAGAAACCTTCGAAAGAAAACCCAAGTCATCAACCTCTCGAAACAAAAATTAACCAACATCCTTTCGAAAACGAAATCCCACCCTTAACGCTATCCACAAAACAAGAATATGTCGAAACATAAACAAATGCAATATGCAAAGAAGAAAAAGAAACCTTCGAAAGAAAACCCAAGTCATCAACCTCTCGAAACAAAAATTAACGAACAACCTTTCGAAAAGAAATCCCACCCTTCCCGCTATCCATAAAACAAGAAACTGTGAAAACACAAACAACTACCATCCGCAACCAAGAAAAAGAAACCTTAAATGAAAATCCATCTCATCAACCTCTCGAAACAAATATTAACCAACAACTTTTCGAAAACGAAATCCCACCCTTCCCGCTATCCATAAAACAAGAATCTGTTGAAACAGAAAGAACTACATCCGCAACCAAGAAAAAGAATCTTTCGAGAGAAAACCCAACTCTTCAACCACTCGAAAAAAAAATTAACGAACAACCTTTCGAAAAGAAATCACACCCTTCCCGCTATCCATAAAACAAGAATCTCTGAAAACAGAAACAACTACCATCCGCAACCAAGAAAAAGAAACCTTCGAAAAAAAACCCAAGTCATCAACCTCTCGAATCATTTCGAAAACGAAATCCCACCCTTCCCGCTATCCACAAAACAAGAATATGTCGAAACATAAACAAATACCATTTGAAACCAAGAAAAAGAATCTTTCGAAAGAAAACCCAACTCAATAACCTCTCGACACAAAAATTAAACAGCAACATTTCGAAAACGAAATCCCAACCTTCCCGATATCCACAAAACAAGAATATGTCGAAACATAAACAAATACCATCTGTAACAAAAAAAAGAAACCTTCGAAAGAAAACCCAACTCATCAACCTCTCGAAACAAAAATTTACCAAAAACCTATCGAAAACGAAATCCCACCCCTCCCGCTATCCATAAAACAAGAATCTATTGAAACAGAAACAACTACCATCCGCAACTAAGAAAAAGAAACCTTCGAGAGAAAACCCAACACTTCAACCACTCGAAAAAAAATTAAAGAACCACATTTTGAAAACGAAATCCCACCCTTCCCGCTATCCATAAAACAAGAATCTGTGAAAATAGAAACAACTACCATCCGCAACCAAGAAAAAGAAACATTAATTGAAAACCCAACTCATCAACCTCTCGAAACAAAAATTAACCAAAAACATTTTGAAAACGAAATCCCACCCTTAACGCTATCCATAAAACAAGATTCTGTTGAAACAGAAACAACTACCATCCACAACCAAGAAAAAGAGAAAAAGATACCTCCGAAAGAAAACCCAAGTCATCAACCTCTCGAAACAAAAATTAACCAACAACCTTTCGAAAATGAAATCCCACCGTTCCCGCTATCAACAAAAAAAGAATCCATTGAAGCAGAAACTACCATCCGAAACCATGAAAAAGAAACCTTCGAAAGAAAACCCAAGTCATCAACCTCTCGAAACAAAAATTAACCAACATCCTTTCGAAAACGAAATCCCACCCTTAACGCTATCCACAAAACAAGAATATGTCGAAACATAAACAAATGCAATATGCAAAGAAGAAAAAGAAACCTTCGAAAGAAAACCCAACTCATCAACCTCTCGAAACAAAAATTAACGAACAACCTTTCGAAAAGAAATCCCATCCTTCCCGCTATCCATAAAACAAGAAACTGTGAAAACACAAACAACTACCATCCGCAACCAAGAAAAAGAAACATTAATTGAAAACCCAACTCATCAACCTCTCGAAACAAAAATTAACCAAAAACATTTTGAAAACGAAATCCCACCCTTAACGCTATCCATAAAACAAGATTCTGTTGAAACAGAAACAACTACCATCCACAACCAAGAAAAAGAGAAAAAGATACCTCCGAAAGAAAACCCAAGTCATCAACCTCTCGAAACAAAAATTAACCAACAACCTTTCGAAAATGAAATCCCACCGTTCCCGCTATCAACAAAAAAAGAATCCATTGAAGCAGAAACTACCATCCGAAACCATGAAAAAGAAACCTTCGAAAGAAAACCCAAGTCATCAACCTCTCGAAACAAAAATTAACCAACATCCTTTCGAAAACGAAATCCCACCCTTAACGCTATCCACAAAACAAGAATATGTCGAAACATAAACAAATGCAATATGCAAAGAAGAAAAAGAAACCTTCGAAAGAAAATCCATCTCATCAACCTCTCGAAACACAAATTAACCAACAACTTTTCGAAAACGAAATCCCACCCTTCCCGCTATCCATAAAACAAGAATCTGTTGAAACAGAAAGAACTGCATCCGCAACCAAGAAAAAGAATCTTTCGAGAGAAAACCCAACTCTTCAACCACTCGAAAAAAAAATTAACGAACAACCTTTCGAAAAGAAATCACACCCTTCCCGCTATCCATAAAACAAGAATCTCTGAAAACAGAAACAACTACCATCCGCAACCAAGAAAAAGAAACCTTAAATGAAAACCCAACTCATATACCTCTCGAAACAAAAATTAACCAACAACGTTTCGAAAACGAAATCCCACCCTTTCCGCTATCCACAAAACAGGAATCTGTCGAAACATAAACAACTACAATCCGCAACCAAGAAAAAGAAACCTTCGAAAGAAAACCCAAGTCATCAACCTCTCGAAACAAAAATTAACCAAAAACATTTCGAAAACGAAATCCAACCCTTCCCGCTATCTATAAAACAAGATTTTGTTGAAACAGAAACAACTACCATTCGCAACCAAGAAAAAGAGAAAAAGATACCTTCGAAAAAAACCCAAATCATCAATCTCTCGAAACAAAAATTAACTAACAACCTTTCGAAAACGAAATCCCACCATTCCCGCTATCCACAAAACAAAAATCTGTTGAAACAGAAACAACTACCATCCGAAACAAAGAAAAAGAAACTTTCGAAAGAAAAGCCAAGTCATTAACCTCTCGAAACAAAAATTAACCAACAACCTTTCTAAAACGAAATCCCACCCTTCCCGCTATCCACAAAACAAGAATCTTTTGAAACAGAAACAACTACCATCCGCAACCAAGAAAAAGAAACCTTCGAAAGAAAACCCAAGTCATCAACCTCTCGAAACAAAAATTAACCAACAAACTTTCTAAAACGAAATCCCACTCTTCCCGCTATCCACAAAACAAGAATATATTGAAACAAAAATAACAACCCTCCGACACCAAGAAAAAGAAACCTTCGAAAGAAAACCCAAGTCATCAACTTCTCGAAACAAAAATTAACCAACAATATTTCGAAAACGAAATCCCACCCTTCCCGCTATCCATAAAACAAGAATCTGTGAAAATAGAAACAACTACCATCCGCAACCAAGAAAAAGAAACATTAATTGAAAACCCAACTCATGAACCTCTCGAAATAAAAATTAACCAAAAACATCTCGAAAACGAAATCCCACCCTTAACGCTATCCATAAAACAAGATTCTGTTGAAACAGAAACAACTACCATCCGCAACCAAGAAAAAGAGAAAAAGATACCTCCGAAAGAAAACCCAAGTCATCAACCTCTCGAAACAAAAATTAACCAACAACCTTTCGAAAATGAAATCCCACCGTTCCCGCTATCAACAAAAAAAGAATCCATTGAAGCAGAAACTACCATCCGAAACCATGAAAAAGAAACCTTCGAAAGAAAACCCAAGTCATCAACCTCTCGAAACAAAAATTAACCAACATCCTTTCGAAAACGAAATCCCACCCTTAACGCTATCCACAAAACAAGAATATGTCGAAACATAAACAAATGCAATATGCAAAGAAGAAAAAGAAACCTTCGAAAGAAAACCCAAGTCATCAACCTCTCGAAACAAAAATTAACGAACAACCTTTCGAAAAGAAATCCCACCCTTCCCGCTATCCATAAAACAAGAAACTGTGAAAACACAAACAACTACCATCCGCAACCAAGAAAAAGAAACCTTAAATGAAAATCCATCTCATCAACCTCTCGAAACAAATATTAACCAACAACTTTTCGAAAACGAAATCCCACCCTTCCCGCTATCCATAAAACAAGAATCTGTTGAAACAGAAAGAACTACATCCGCAACCAAGAAAAAGAATCTTTCGAGAGAAAACCCAACTCTTCAACCACTCGAAAAAAAAATTAACGAACAACCTTTCGAAAAGAAATCACACCCTTCCCGCTATCCATAAAACAAGAATCTCTGAAAACAGAAACAACTACCATCCGCAACCAAGAAAAAGAAACCTTAAATGAAAACCCAACTCATATACCTCTCGAAACAAAAATTAACCAACAACGTTTCGAAAACGAAATCCCACCCTTTCCGCTATCCACAAAACAGGAATCTGTCGAAACATAAACAACTACAATCCGCAACCAAGAAAAAGAAACCTTCGAAAGAAAACCCAAGTCATCAACCTCTCAAAACAAAAATTAACCAACAACCTTTCTAAAACGAAATCCCACCATTCCCGCTATCCACAAAACAAAAATCTGTTGAAACAGAAACAACTACCATCCGAAACAAAGAAAAAGAAACTTTCGAAAGAAAACCCAAGTCATCAACCTCTCGAAACAAAAATTAACCAACAAATTTTCGAAAACGAAATCACACCTTTCCCGCTATCCACAAAACAAAAATCTGTTGAAACAGAAACAACTACCATCCGAAACCAAGAAAAAGAAACCTTCGAAAGAAAACCCAAGTCATCAACCTCTTGAAACAAAAATTAACCAACATCCTTTCGAAAACGAAATCCCAACCTTCCCGCTATCCACAAAACAAGAATATGTCGAAACATAAACAAATACCATCTGAAACCAAGAAAAAGAAACCTTCGAAAGAAAACCCAACAAATATAACTCTCGAAACAAAAATTAAACAGCAACATTTCGAAAACGAAATCCCACCCTTCCCGCTATCCACAAAACAAGAATATGTCGAAACATAAACAAATACCATCTGCAACCAATATAAAGAAACCTTCGAAAGAAAACCAAACTCATCAACCACTCGAAAAAAAATTAACGAACAACCTTTCGAAAACGAAATCCCACCCTTCCCGCTTTCCATAAAACAAGAATCTGTGAAAACAGAAACAACTACCATCCGCAACCAAGAAAAAGAAACTTTAAATGAAAACCCAACTCATCAACCTCTCGAAACAAAAATTAACCAAAAACATTTCGAAAACGAAATCCAACCCTTCCCGCTATCTATAAAACAAGATTTTGTTGAAACAGAAACAACTACCATTCGCAACCAAGAAAAAGAGAAAAAGATACCTTCGAAAAAAACCCAAGTCATCAATCTCTCGAAACAAAAATTAACTAACAACCTTTCGAAAACGAAATCCCAGCATTCCCGCTATCCACAAAACAAAAATCTGTTGAAACAGAAACAACTACCATCCGAAACAAAGAAAAAGAAACTTTCGAAAGAAAACCCGAGTCATTAACCTCTCGAAACAAAAATTAACCAACAACCTTTCTAAAACGAAATCCCACCCTTCCCGCTATCCATAAAACAAGAATCTGTTGAAAAAGAAACAAATACCATCCGCAACCAAGAAAAAGAAACCTTCGAAAGAAAACCCAAGTCATCAACCTCTCGAAACAAAAATTAACCAACAACCTTACGAAAACGAAATCCCACTCTTCCCGCTATCCACAAAACAAGAATATAGTGAAACAAAAATAACAACCCTCCGAAACCAAGAAAAAGAAACCTTCGAAAGAAAACCCAAGTCATCAACCTCTCGAAACAAAAATTAACCAACAACCTTTCTAAAACGAAATCCCACCCTTCCCGCTATCCATAAAACAAGAATCTTTTGAAACAGAAACAACTACCATCCGCAACCAAGAAAAAGAAACCTTCGAAAGAAAACCCAAGTCATCAACCTCTCGAAACAAAAATTAACCAACAAAGTTTCTAAAACGAAATCCCACCCTTCCCGCTATCCACAAAACAAGAATATATTGAAACAAAAATAACAACCCTCCGACACCAAGAAAAAGAAACCTTCGAAAGAAAACCCAAGTCATCAACCTCTCGAAACAAAAATTAACCAACAATATTTCGAAAAGGAAATCCCACAATTCCCGCTATCCATACAACAAGAATCTGTGAAAACAGAAACAACTACCATCCGCAACCAAGAAAAAGAAACCTTAAATGAAAACCTAACCCATCAACCTCTCGAAACAAAAATTAACCAACAACCTTTCGAAAACGAAATCCCAAACTTCCCGCTATCCATAAAACAAGAATCTGTTGAAACAGAAACAACTACCATCCACAACTAAGAAAAAGAGAAAAAGATACCTTCGAAAGAAAACCCAAGTCATCAACCTGTCGAAACAAAAATTAACCAACAACCTGTCGAAAACGAAATCCCACCCTTCCCGCTATCCGTAAAACAAGAATCTGTTGAAACAGAAACAACTACCATCCGCAACCAAGAAAAAGAAACCTTCGAGAGAAAACCCAACTCTTCAACCACTCGAAACAAACATTAACCAACAATCTTTCGAAAACGAAATCCCACCCTTCCCGCCATCCATAAAACAAGAATCTGTTTAAACAGAAACAAATACCATCTGCAACCAAGAAAAAGAAATTTTCGAAAGAAAACCCAACTCATCAACCTCTCGAAACAAAAATTAACCAACAACCTGTCGAAAAGAAATCCCACCCTTCCCGCTATCCACAAAACAAGAATCTGTCGAAACATAAACAACTACAATCCGCAACCAAGAAAATGAAACCTTTGAAAGAAAACCCAAGTCATCAACCTCTCGAAACAAAAATTAACCAACAACTTTTCGAAAACGAAATCCCACCATTCCCGCTATCCGTAAAACAAGAATCTGTGAAAACACAAACAACTACCACCCGCAATCAAGAAAAAGAAACCTTAAATGAAAATCCATCTCATCAACCTCTCGAAACAAAAATTAACCAACAAATTTTCGAAAACGAAATCCCACACTTCCCGCTATCCATAAAACAAGAATCTGTTGAAACAGAAACAACTACCATCCGCAACCAAGAAAAAGAAACCTCTGAGAGAAAACCCAACTCTTCAACTACTCGAAACAAAAATTAACGAACAACCTTTCGAAAAGAAATCACACCCTTCCCGCTATCCATAAAAGAAGAATCTCTGAAAACAGAAACAACTACCATCCGCAACCAAGAAAAAGAAACCTTCGAGAGAAAACCTAACTCTTCAACTACTCGAAACAAAAATTAACCAACAACTTTTCGAAAACGAAATCCCACCCTTTCTGCTATCCACAAAACAGGAATCTGTCGAAGCATAACAACTACAATTCGCAACCAAGAAAAAGAAACCTTCGAAAGAAAACCCAAGTCATCAACCTCTCGAAACAAAAATTAACCAACAACTTTTCGAAAACGAAATCCCACAATTCTCGCTCACCACAAAACAAAAATCTGTTGAAACAGAAACAACTACCATCCGAAACAAAGAAAAAGAAACCTTCGAAAGAAAACCCAAGTCATCAACCTCTCGAAACATAAATTAACCAACAACGTTTCTAAAACGAAATGCCACCCTTCCCGCTATCCATAAAACAAGAATCTGTTGAAACAGAAACAACTACCTTCCGCAATCAAGAAAAAGAAACCTTCGAAAAAAAACCCAAGTCATCAACCTCTCGAATCATTTCGAAAACGAAATCCCACCCTTCCCGCTATCCACAAAACAAGAATATGTCGAAACATAAACAAATACCATTTGAAACCAAGAAAAAGAATCTTTCGAAAGAAAACCCAACTCAATAACCTCTCGACACAAAAATTAAACAGCAACATTTCGAAAACGAAATCCCAACCTTCCCGATATCCACAAAACAAGAATATGTCGAAACATAAACAAATACCATCTGTAACAAAAAAAAAGAAACCTTCGAAAGAAAACCCAACTCATCAACCTCTCGAAACAAAAATTTACCAAAAACCTATCGAAAACGAAATCCCACCCCTCCCGCTATCCATAAAACAAGAATCTGTTGAAACAGAAACAACTACCATCCGCAACTAAGAAAAAGAAACCTTCGAGAGAAAACCCAACACTTCAACCACTCGAAAAAAAATTAAAGAACCACATTTTGAAAACGAAATCCCACCCTTCCCGCTATCCATAAAACAAGAATCTGTGAAAATAGAAACAACTACCATCCGCAACCAAGAAAAAGAAACATTAATTGAAAACCCAACTCATCAACCTCTCGAAACAAAAATTAACCAAAAACATTTCGAAAACGAAATCCCACCCTTAACGCTATCCATAAAACAAGATTCTGTTGAAACAGAAACAACTACCATCCACAACCAAGAAAAAGAGTAAAAGATACCTCCGAAAGAAAACCCAAGTCATCAACCTCTCGAAACAAAAATTAACCAACAACCTTTCGAAAATTAAATCCCACCGTTCCCGCTATCAACAAAAAAGAATCCATTGAAGCAGAAACTACCATCCGAAACCATGAAAAAGAAACCTTCGAAAGAAAACCCAAGTCATCAACCTCTCGAAACAAAAATTAACCAACATCCTTTCGAAAACGAAATCCCACCCTTAACGCTATCCACAAAACAAGAATATGTCGAAACATAAACAAATGCAATATGCAAAGAAGAAAAAGAAACCTTCGAAAGAAAACCCAACTCATCAACCTCTCGAAACAAAAATTAACGAACAACCTTTCGAAAAGAAATCCCATCCTTCCCGCTATCCATAAAACAAGAAACTGTGAAAACACAAACAACTACCATCCGCAACCAAGAAAAAGAAACCTTAAATGAAAATCCATCTCATCAACCTCTCGAAACAAAAATTAACCAACAACTTTTCGAAAACGAAATCCCACCCTTCCCGCTATCCATAAAACAAGAATCTGTTGAAACAGAAAGAACTGCATCCGCAACCAAGAAAAAGAATCTTTCGAGAGAAAACCCAACTCTTCAACCACTCGAAAAAAAAATTAACGAACAACCTTTCGAAAAGAAATCACACCCTTCCCGCTATCCATAAAACAAGAATCTCTGAAAACAGAAACAACTACCATCCGCAACCAAGAAAAAGAAACCTTAAATGAAAACCCAACTCATATACCTCTCGAAACAAAAATTAACCAACAACGTTTCGAAAACGAAATCCCACCCTTTCCGCTATCCACAAAACAGGAATCTGTCGAAACATAAACAACTACAATCCGCAACCAAGAAAAAGAAACCTTCGAAAGAAAACCCAAGTCATCAACCTCTCGAAACAAAAATTAACCAAAAACATTTCGAAAACGAAATCCAACCCTTCCCGCTATCTATAAAACAAGATTTTGTTGAAACAGAAACAACTACCATTCGCAACCAAGAAAAAGAGAAAAAGATACCTTCGAAAAAAACCCAAATCATCAATCTCTCGAAACAAAAATTAACTAACAACCTTTCGAAAACGAAATCCCACCATTCCCGCTATCCACAAAACAAAAATCTGTTGAAACAGAAACAACTACCATCCGAAACAAAGAAAAAGAAACTTTCGAAAGAAAAGCCAAGTCATTAACCTCTCGAAACAAAAATTAACCAACAACCTTTCTAAAACGAAATCCCACCCTTCCCGCTATCCATAAAACAAGAATTTGTTGAAAAAGAAACAACTACCATCCGCAACCAAGAAAAAGAAACCTTCGAAAGAAAACCCAAGTCATCAACCTCTCGAAACAAAAATTAACCAACAAACTTACGAAAACGAAATCCCACTCTTCCCGCTATCCACAAAACAAGAATATAATGAAACAAAAATAACAACCCTCCGAAACAAAGAAAAAGAAACTTTCGAAAGAAAACCCAAGTCATCAACCTCTCGAAACTTAAATTAACCAACAACCTTTCTAAAACGAAATCTCACCCTTACCGCTATCCATAAAACAAGAATCTGTTGAAACAGAAACAAATACCCTCCGCAACCAAGAAAAAGAAACCTTCGACAGAAAACCCAAGTCATCAATCTCTCGAAACAAAAATTAACCAACAACTTTTCGAAAACGAAATCCCACCTTTCCCGCTATCCACAAAACAAAAATCTGTTGAAACAGAAACAACTACCATCCGAAACCAAGAAAAAGAAACCTTCGAAAGAAAACCCAACTAATATACCTCTCGAAACAAAAATTAAACAGCAACATTTCGAAAACGAAATCCCACCCTTCCCGCTATCCACAAAACAAGAATATGTCGAAACATAAACAAATACCATCTGCAACCAATATAAAGAAACCTTCGAAAGAAAACCCAACTCATCAACCTCTCGAAACAAAAATTAACCAACAACCTTTCGAAAACGAAATCCCACCCTTCCCGCTTTCCATAAAACAAGAATCTGTGCAAACAGAAACAACTACCATCCGCAACCAAGAAAAAGAAACTTTAAATGAAAACCCAACTCATCAACCTCTCGAAACAAAAATTAACCAAAAACATTTCGAAAACGAAATCCAACCCTTCCCGCTATCTATAAAACAAGATTTTGTTGAAACAGAAACAACTACCATTCGCAACCAAGAAAAAGAGAAAAAGATACCTTCGAAAAAAACCGAAGTCATCAATCTCTCGAAACAAAAATTAACTAACAACCTTTCGAAAACGAAATCCCACCATTCCCGCTATCCACAAAACAAAAATCTGTTGAAACAGAAACAACTACCATCCGAAACAAAGAAAAAGAAACCTTTGAAAGAAAACCCAAGTCATTAACCTCTCGAAACAAAAATTAACCAACAACCTTTCTAAAACGAAATCCCACCCTTCCCGCTATCCATAAAACTAGAATCTGTTGAAAAAGAAACAACTACCATCCGCAACCAAGAAAAAGAAACCTTCGAAAGAAAACCCAAGTGATCAACCTCTCGAAACAAAAATTAACCAACAACCTTACGAAAACGAAATCCCACTCTTCCCGCTATCCACAAAACAAGAATCTTTTGAAACAGAAACAACTACCATCCGCAACCAAGAAAAAGAAACCTTCGAAAGAAAACCCAAGTCATCAACCTCTCGAAACAAAAATTAACCAACAAACTTTCTAAAACGAAATCCCACTCTTCCCGCTATCCACAAAACAAGAATATATTGAAACAAAAATAACAACCCTCCGACACCAAGAAAAAGAAACCTTCGAAAGAAAACCCAAGTCATCAACTTCTCGAAACAAAAATTAACCAACAATATTTCGAAAACGAAATCCCACCCTTCCCGCTATCCATAAAACAAGAATCTGTGAAAATAGAAACAACTACCATCCGCAACCAAGAAAAAGAAACATTAATTGAAAACCCAACTCATGAACCTCTCGAAATAAAAATTAACCAAAAACATTTCGAAAACGAAATCCCACCCTTAACGCTATCCATAAAACAAGATTCTGTTGAAACAGAAACAACTACCATCCGCAACCAAGAAAAAGAGAAAAAGATACCTCCGAAAGAAAACCCAAGTCATCAACCTCTCGAAACAAAAATTAACCAACAACCTTTCGAAAATGAAATCCCACCGTTCCCGCTATCAACAAAAAAAGAATCCATTGAAGCAGAAACTACCATCCGAAACCATGAAAAAGAAACCTTCGAAAGAAAACCCAAGTCATCAACCTCTCGAAACAAAAATTAACCAACATCCTTTCGAAAACGAAATCCCACCCTTAACGCTATCCACAAAACAAGAATATGTCGAAACATAAACAAATGCAATATGCAAAGAAGAAAAAGAAACCTTCGTAAGAAAACCCAAGTCATCAACCTCTCGAAACAAAAATTAACGAACAACCTTTCGAAAAGAAATCCCACCCTTCCCGCTATCCATAAAACAAGAAACTGTGAAAACACAAACAACTACCATCCACAACCAAGAAAAAGAAACCTTAAATGAAAATCCATCTCATCAACCTCTCGAAACAAATATTAACCAACAACTTTTCGAAAACGAAATCCCACCCTTCCCGCTATCCATAAAACAAGAATCTGTTGAAACAGAAAGAACTACATCCGCAACCAAGAAAAAGAATCTTTCGAGAGAAAACCCAACTCTTCAACCACTCGAAAAAAAAATTAACGAACAACCTTTCGAAAAGAAATCACACCCTTCCCGCTATCCATAAAACAAGAATCTCTGAAAACAGAAACAACTACCATCCGCAACCAAGAAAAAGAAACCTTAAATGAAAACCCAACTCATATACCTCTCGAAACAAAAATTAAACAACAACGTTTCGAAAACGAAATCCCACCCTTTCCGCTATCCACAAAACAGGAATCTGTCGAAACATAAACAACTACAATCCGCAACCAAGAAAAAGAAACCTTCGAAAGAAAACCCAAGTCATCAACCTCTCAAAACAAAAATTAACCAACAACCTTTCGAAAACGAAATCCCACCATTCCCGCTATCCACAAAACAAAAATCTGTTGAAACAGAAACAACTACCATCCGAAACAAAGAAAAAGAAACTTTCGAAAGAAAACCCAAGTCATCAACCTCTCGAAACATAAATTAACCAACAACCTTTCTAAAATGAAATCCCACCCTTACCGCTATCCATAAAACAAGAATCTGTTGAAACAGCAACAACTACCATCCGCAACCAAGAAAAAGAAACCTTCGACAGAAAACCCAAGTCATCAATCTCTCGAAACAAAAATTAACCAACAAATTTTCGAAAACGAAATCCCACCTTTCCCGCTATCCACAAAACAAAAATCTGTTGAAACAGAAACAACTACCATCCGAAACCAAGAAAAAGAAACCTTCGAAAGAAAACCCAAGTCATCAACCTCTAGAAACAAAAATTAACCAACATCCTTTCGAAAACGAAATCCCAACCTTCCCGCTATCCACAAAACAAGAATATGTCGAAACATAAACAAATACCATCTGAAACCAAGAAAAAGAAACCTTCGAAAGAAAACCCAACAAATATAACTCTCGAAACAAAAATTAAACAGCAACATTTCGAAAACGAAATCCCACCCTTCCCGCTATCCACAAAAGAAGAATATGTCGAAACATAAACAAATACCATCTGCAACCAATATAAAGAAACCTTCGAAAGAAAACCCAACTCATCAACCTCTCGAAACAAAAATTAACCAACAACGTATCGAAAACGAAATCTCACCCTTCCCGCTATCCATAAAACAAGAATCTGTTGAAACAGAAACAACTACCATCCGCAACTAAGAAAAAGAAACCTTCGAGAAAAAACCCAACACTTCAACCACTCGAAAAAAAATTAACGAACAACCTTTCGAAAACGAAATCCCACCCTTCCCGCTTTCCATAAAACAAGAATCTGTGAAAACAGAAACAACTACCATCCGCAACCAAGAAAAAGAAACTTTAAATGAAAACCCAACTCATCAACCTCTCGAAACAAAAATTAACCAAAAACATTTCGAAAACGAAATCCAACCCTTCCCGCTATCTATAAAACAAGATTTTGTTGAAACAGAAACAACTACCATTCGCAACCAAGAAAAAGAGAAAAAGATACCTTCGAAAAAAACCCAAGTCATCAATCTCTCGAAACAAAAATTAACTAACAACCTTTCGAAAACGAAATCCCACCATTCCCGCTATCCACAAAACAAAACTCTGTTGAAACAGAAACAACTACCATCCGAAACAAAGAAAAAGAAACTTTCGAAAGAAAACCCGAGTCATTAACCTCTCGAAACAAAAATTAACCAACAACCTTTCTAAAACGAAATCCCACCCTTCCCGCTATCCATAAAACAAGAATCTGTTGAAAACGAAACAACTACCATCCGCAACCAAGAAAAAGAAACCTTCGAAAGAAAACCCAAGTCATCAACCTCTCGAAACAAAAATTAACCAACAACCTTACGAAAACAAAATCCCACACTTCCCGCTATCCACAAAACAAGAATATAGTGAAACAAAAATAACAACCCTCCGAAACCAAGAAAAAGAAACCTTCGAAAGAAAAACCAAGTCATCAACCTCTCGAAACAAAAATTAACCAACAACCTTTCTAAAACGAAATCCCACCCTTCCCGCTATCCATAAAACAAGAATCTTTTGAAACAGAAACAACTACCGTCCGCAACCAAGAAAAAGAAACCTTCGAAAGAAAACCCAAGTCATCAACCTCTCGAAACAAAAATTAACCAACAAACTTTCTATAACGAAATCCCACCCTTCCCGCTATCCACAAAACAAGAATATATTGAAACAAAAATAACAAACCTCCGACACCAAGAAAAAGAAACCTTCGAAAGAAAACCCAAGTCATCAACCTCTCGAAACAAAAATTAACCAACAATATTTCGAAAAGGAAATCCCACAATTCCCGCTATCCATACAACAAGAATCTGTGAAAACAGAAACAACTACCATCCGCAACCAAGAAAAAGAAACCTTAAATGAAAACCTAACCCATCAACCTCTCGAAACAAAAATTAACCAACAACCTTTCGAAAACGAAATCCCAAACTTCCCGCTATCCATAAAACAAGAATCTGTTGAAACAGAAACAACTACCATCCACAACTAAGAAAAAGAGAAAAAGATACCTTCGAAAGAAAACCCAAGTCATCAACCTCTCGAAACACAAATTAACCAACAACCTTTCTAAAACGAAATCCCACCCTTCCCGCTATCCACAAAAAAAGAATCTGTTGAAACAAAAACAACAACCCTCCGACACCAAGAAAAAGAAACCTTCGAAAGAAAACCCAAGTCACCAACCTCTCGAAACAAAAATTAACCAACAACCTTTCGAAAACGAAATCCCACCCTTCCCGCTATCCACAAAACAAGAATATATTGAAACAAAAATAACAACCCTCCGAAACCAAGAAAAAGAAACCTTCGAAAGAAAACCCAAGTCATCAACCTGTCGAAACAAAAATTAACCAACAACCTGTCGAAAACGAAATCCCACCCTTCCCGCTATCCATAAAACAAGAATCTGTTGAAACAGAAACAACTACCATCCGCAACCAAGAAAAAGAAACCTTCGAGAGAAAACCCAACTCTTCAACCACTCGAAACAAACATTAACCAACAATCTTTCGAAAACGAAATCCCACCCTTCCCGCCATCCATAAAACAAGAATCTGTTGAAACAGAAACAAATACCATCTGCAACCAAGAAAAAGAAATTTTCGAAAGAAAACCCAAGTCATCAACCTCTCGAAACAAAAATTAACCAACAACCTTTCGAAAATGAAATCACACCGTTCCCGCTATCAACAAAAAAAGAATCCATTGAAGCAGAAACTACCATCCGAAACCATGAAAAAGAAACCTTCGAAAGAAAACCCAAGTCATCAACCTCTCGAAACAAAAATTAACCAACATCCTTTCGAAAACGAAATCCCACCCTTAACGCTATCCACAAAACAAGAATATGTCGAAACATAAACAAATGCAATATGCAAAGAAGAAAAAGAAACCTTCGAAAGAAAACCCAACTCATCAACCTCTCGAAACAAAAATTAACGAACAACCTTTCGAAAAGAAATCCCACCCTTCCCGCTATCCATAAAACAAGAAACTGTGAAAACACAAACAACTACCATCCGCAACCAAGAAAAAGAAACCTTAAATGAAAATCCATCTCATCAACCTCTCGAAACAAAAATTAACCAACAACTTTTCGAAAACGAAATCGCACCCTTCCCGCTATCCATAAAACAAGAATCTGTTGAAACAGAAAGAACTACATCCGCAACCAAGAAAAAGAATCTTTCGAGAGAAAACCCAACTCTTCAACCACTCGAAGAAAAAATTGACGAACAACCTTTCGAAAAGAAATCACACCCTTCCCGCTATCCATAAAACAAGAATCTCTGAAAACAGAAACAACTACCATCCGCAACCAAGAAAAAGAAACCTTAAATGAAAACCCAACTCATATACCTCTCGAAACAAAAATTAACCAACAACCTTTCGCAAACGAAATCCCACCCTTTCCGCTATCCACAAAACAGGAATCTGTCGAAACATAAACAACTACAATCCGCAACCAAGAAAAAGAAACCTTCGAAAGAAAACCCAAGTCATCAACCTCTCAAAACAAAAATTAACCAACAACCTTTCGAAAACGAAATCCCACCATTCCCGCTATCCACAAAACAAAAATCTGTTGAAACAGAAACAACTACCATCCGAAACAAAGAAAAAGAAACTTTCGAAAGAAAACCCAAGTCATCAACCTCTCGAAACATAAATTAACCAACAACCTTTCTAAAACGAAATCCCACCCTTACCGCTATCCATAAAACAAGAATCTGTTGAAACAGAAACAAATACCCTCCGCAACCAAGAAAAAGAAACCTTCGACAGAAAACCCAAGTCATCAATCTCTCGAAACAAAAATTAACCAACAACTTTTCGAAAACGAAATCCCACCTTTCCCGCTATCCACAAAACAAAAATCTGTTGAAACAGAAACAACTACCATCCGAAACCAAGAAAAAGAAACCTTCGAAAGAAAACCCAACTAATATACCTCTCGAAACAAAAATTAAACAGCAACATTTCGAAAACGAAATCCCACCCTTCCCGCTATCCACAAAACAAGAATATGTCGAAACATAAACAAATACCATCTGCAACCAATATAAAGAAACCTTCGAAAGAAAACCCAACTCATCAACCTCTCGAAACAAAAATTAACCAACAACGTATCGAAAACGAAATCTCACCCTTCCCGCTATCCATAAAACAAGAATCTGTTGAAACAGAAACAACTACCATCCACAACTAAGAAAAAGAAACCTTCGAGAAAAAACCCAACACTTCAACCACTCGAAAAAAAATTAACGAACAACCTTTCGAAAACGAAATCCCACCCTTCCCGCTATCCACAAAACAAAAATCTGTTGAAACAGAAACAACTACCATCCGAAACAAAGAAAAAGAAAACTTCGAAAGAAAACCCAAGTCATTAACCTCTCGAAACAAAAATTAACCAACAACCTTTCTAAAACGAAATCCCACCCTTCCCGCTATCCATAAAACAAGAATCTGTTGAAAAAGAAACAACTACCATCCGCAACCAAGAAAAAGAAACCTTCGAAAGAAAACCCAAGTGATCAACCTCTCGAAACAAAAATTAACCAACAACCTTACGAAAACGAAATCCCACTCTTCCCGCTATCCACAAAACAAGAATCTTTTGAAACAGAAACAACTACCATCCGCAACCAAGAAAAAGAAACCTTCGAAAGAAAACCCAAGTCATCAACCTCTCGAAACAAAAATTAACCAACAAACTTTCTAAAACGAAATCCCACTCTTCCCGCTATCCACAAAACAAGAATATATTGAAACAAAAATAACAACCCTCCGACACCAAGAAAAAGAAACCTTCGAAAGAAAACCCAAGTCATCAACCTCTCGAAACAAAAATTAACCAACAATATTTCGAAAAGGAAATCCCACAATTCCCGCTATCCATACAACAAGAATCTGTGAAAACAGAAACAACTACCATCCGCAACCAAGAAAAAGAAACCTTAAATGAAAACCTAACCCATCAACCTCTCGAAACAAAAATTAACCAACAACCTTTCGAAAACGAAATCCCAAACTTCCCGCTATCCAGAAAACAAGAATCTGTTGAAACAGAAACAACTACCATCCACAACCAAGAAAAAGAGAAAAAGATACCTTCGAAAGAAAACCCAAGTCATCAACCTCTCGAAACACAAATTAACCAACAACCTTTCTAAAACGAAATCCCACCCTTCCCGCTATCCACAAAAAAAGTATCTGTTGAAACAAAAACAACAACCCTCCGACACCAAGAAAAAGAAACCTTCGAAAGAAAACCCAAGTCACCAACCTCTCGAAACAAAAATTAACCAACAACCTTTCGAAAACGAAATCCCACCCTTCCCGCTATCCACAAAAACGAATCTGTTGAAACAAAAACAACAACCCTCCGACACTAAGAAAAAGAAACCTTCGAAAGAAAACCCAACTCATCAACCTCTCGAAACAAAAATTAACCAACAACCTGTCGAAAACGAAATCCCAATCTTCCCGATATCCATAAAACAAGAATCTGTTGAAACAGAAACAACTACCATCCGCAACCAAGAAAAAGAAACCTTCGAGAGAAAACCCAACTCTTCAACCACTCGAAACAAACATTAACCAACAATCTTTCGAAAACGAAATCCCACCCTTCCCGCCATCCATAAAACAAGAATCTGTTGAAACAGAAACAAATACCATCTGCAACCAAGAAAAAGAAATTTTCGAAAGAAAACCCAACTCATCAACCTCTCGAAACAAAAATTAACCAACAACCTGTCGAAAAGAAATCCCCCCTTCCCGCTATCCATAAAACAAGAATCTGTGAAAACAGATACAACTACCATCCGAAACCAAGAAAAAGAAACCTTCGAAAGAAAACCCAAGTCATCAATCTCTCGAAACAAAAATTAACCAACAACTTTTCGAAAACGAAATCCCACCATTCCCGCTATCCGTAAAACAAGAATCTGTGAAAACACAAACAACTACCACCCGCAATCAAGAAAAAGAAACCTTAAATGAAAATCCATCTCATCAACCTCTCGAAACAAAAATTAACCAACAACTTTTCGAAAACGAAATCCCACCCTTTCTGCTATCCACAAAACAGGAATCTGTCGAAACATAACAACTACAATTCGCAACCAAGAAAAAGAAACCTTCGAAAGAAAACCCAAGTCATCAACCTCACGAAACAAAAATTAACCAACAACTTTTCGAAAACGAAATCCCAACATTCCCGCTATCCACAAAACAAAAATCTGTTGAAACAGAAACAACTACCATCCGAAACAAAGAAAAAGAAACCTTCGAAAGAAAACCCAAGTCATCAACCTCTCGAAACATAAATTAACCAACAACCTTTCTAAAACGAAATCCCATCCTTCCCGCTATCCATAAAACAAGAATCTGTTGAAACAGAAACAACTACCATCCGCAATCAAGAAAAAGAAACCTTCGAAAAAAAACCCAAGTCATCAACCTCTCGAATCATTTCGAAAACGAAATCCCACCCTTCTCGCTATCCACAAAACAAGAATATGTCGAAACATAAACAAATACCATTTGAAACCAAGAAAAAGAAACTTTCGAAAGAAAACCCAACTCATCAACCTCTCGACACAAAAATTAAACAGCAACATTTCGAAAACGAAATCCCAACCTTCCCGATATCCACAAAACAAGAATATGTCGAAACATAAACAAATACCATCTGTAACAAAAAAAAGAAACCTTCGAAAGAAAACCCAACTCATCAATCTCTCGAAACAAAAATTTACCAAAAACCTATCGAAAACGAAATCCCACCCCTCCCGCTATCCATAAAACAAGAATCTGTTGAAACAGAAACAACTACCATCCGCAACTAAGAAAAAGAAACCTTCGAGAGAAAACCCAATACTTCAACCACTCGAAAAAAAATTAAAGAACCACATTTCGAAAACGAAATCCCACCCTTCCCGCTATCCATAAAACAAGAATCTGTGAAAATAGAAACAACTACCATCCGCAACCAAGAAAAAGAAACATTAATTGAAAACCCAACTCATCAACCTCTCGAAATAAAAATTAACCAAAAACATTTCGAAAACGAAATCCCACCCTTAACGCTATCCATAAAACAAGATTCTGTTGAAACAGAAACAACTACCATCCGCAACCAAGAAAAAGAGAAAAAGATACCTCCGAAAGAAAACCCAAGTCATCAACCTCTCGAAACAAAAATTAACCAACAACCTTTCGAAAATGAAATCCCACCGTTCCCGCTATCAACAAAAAAAGAATCCATTGAAGCAGAAACTACCATCCGAAACCATGAAAAAGAAACCTTCGAAAGAAAACCCAAGTCATCAACCTCTCGAAACAAAAATTAACCAACATCCTTTCGAAAACGAAATCCCACCCTTAACGCTATCCACAAAACAAGAATATGTCGAAACATAAACAAATGCAATATGCAAAGAAGAAAAAGAAACCTTCGAAAGAAAACCCAACTCATCAACCTCTCGAAACAAAAATTAACGAACAACCTTTCGAAAAGAAATCCCACCCTTCCCGCTATCCATAAAACAAGAAACTGTGAAAACACAAACAACTACCATCCGCAACCAAGAAAAAGAAACCTTAAATGAAAATCCATCTCATCAACCTCTCGAAGCAAATATTAACCAACAACTTTTCGAAAACGAAATCCCACCCTTCCCGCTATCCATAAAACAAGAATCTGTTGAAACAGAAAGAACTACATCCGCAACCAAGAAAAAGAATCTTTCGAGAGAAAACCCAACTCTTCAACCACTCGAAAAAAAAATTAACGAACAACCTTTCGAAAAGAAATCACACCCTTCCCGCTATCCATAAAACAAGAATCTCTGAAAACAGAAACAACTACCATCCGCAACCAAGAAAAAGAAACCTTAAATGAAAACACAACTCATATACCTCTCGAAACAAAAATTAACCAACAACGTTTCGAAAACGAAATCCCACCCTTTCCGCTATCCACAAAACAGGAATCTGTCGAAACATAAACAACTACAATCCGCAACCAAGAAAAAGAAACCTTCGAAAGAAAACCCAAGTCATCAACCTCTCAAAACAAAAATTAACCAACAACCTTTCGAAAACGAAATCCCACCATTCCCGCTATCCACAAAACAAAAATCTGTTGAAACAGAAACAACTACCATCCGAAACAAAGAAAAAGAAACTTTCGAAAGAAAACCCAAGTCATCAACCTCTCGAAACATAAATTAACCAACAACCTTTCTAAAATGAAATCCCACCCTTACCGCTATCCATAAAACAAGAATCTGTTGAAACAGCAACAACTACCATCCGCAACCAAGAAAAAGAAACCTTCGACAGAAAACCCAAGTCATCAATCTCTCGAAACAAAAATTAACCAACAAATTTTCGAAAACGAAATCCCACCTTTCCCGCTATCCACAAAACAAAAATCTGTTGAAACAGAAACAACTACCATCCGAAACCAAGAAAAAGAAACCTTCGAAAGAAAACCCAAGTCATCAACCTCTTGAAACAAAAATTAACCAACATCCTTTCGAAAACGAAATCCCACCCTTTCCGCTATCCACAAAACAAGAATATGTCGAAACATAAACAAATACCATCTGAAACCAAGAAAAAGAAACCTTCGAAAGAAAACCCAACAAATATACCTCTCGAAACAAAAATTAAACAGCAACATTTCGAAAACGAAATCCCACCCTTCCCGCTATCCACAAAACAAGAATATGTCGAAACATAAACAAATACCATCTGCAACCAATATAAAGAAACCTTCGAAAGAAAACCCAACTCATCAACCTCTCGAAACAAAAATTAACCAACAACGTATCGAAAACGAAATCTCACCCTTCCCGCTATCCATAAAACAAGAATCTGTTGAAACAGAAACAACTACCATCCGCAACTAAGAAAAAGAAACCTTCGAGAAAAAACCCAACACTTCAACCACTCGAAAAAAAATTAACGAACAACCTTTCGAAAACGAAATCCCACCCTTCCCGCTTTCCATAAAACAAGAATCTGTGAAAACAGAAAAAACTACCATCCGCAACCAAGAAAAAGAAACTTTAAATGAAAACCCAACTCATCAACCTCTCGAAACAAAAATTAACCAAAAACATTTCGAAAACGAAATCCAACCCTTCCCGCTATCTATAAAACAAGATTTTGTTGAAACAGAAACAACTACCATTCGCAACCAAGAAAAAGAGAAAAAGATACCTTCGAAAAAAACCCAAGTCATCAATCTCTCGAAACAAAAATTAACTAACAACCTTTCGAAAACGAAATCCCACCATTCCCGCTATCCACAAAACAAAAATCTGTTGAAACAGAAACAACTACCATCCGAAACAAAGAAAAAGAAACTTTCGAAAGAAAACCCGAGTCATTAACCTCTCGAAACAAAAATTAACCAACAACCTTTCTAAAACGAAATCCCACCCTTCCCGCTATCCATAAAACAAGAATCTGTTGAAAAAGAAACAACTACCATCCGCAACCAAGAAAAAGAAACCTTCGAAAGAAAACCCAAGTCATCAACCTCTCGAAACAAAAATTAACCAACAACCTTACGAAAACGAAATCCCACTCCTCCCGCTATCCACAAAACAAGAATATAGTGAAACAAAAATAACAACCCTCCGAAACCAAGAAAAAGAAACCTTCGAAAGAAAACCCAAGTCATCAACCTCTCGAAACAAAAATTAACCAACAACCTTTCTAAAACGAAATCCCACCCTTCCCGCTATCCATAAAACAAGAATCTTTTGAAACAGAAACAACTACCATCCGCAACCAAGAAAAAGAAACCTTCGAAAGAAAACCCAAGTCATCAACCTCTCGAAACAAAAATTAACCAACAAACTTTCTAAAACGAAATCCCACCCTTCCCGCTATCCACAAAACAAGAATATATTGAAACAAAAATAACAAACCTCCGACACCAAGAAAAAGAAACCTTCGAAAGAAAACCCAAGTCATCAACCTCTCGAAACAAAAATTAACCAACAATATTTCGAAAAGGAAATCCCACAATTCCCGCGATCCATACAACAAGAATCTGTGAAAACAGAAACAACTACCATCCGCAACCAAGAAAAAGAAACCTTAAATGAAAACCTAACCCATCAACCTCTCGAAACAAAAATTAACCAACAACCTTTCGAAAACGAAATCCCAAACTTCCCGCTATCCATAAAACAAGAATCTGTTGAAACAGAAACAACTACCATCCACAACTAAGAAAAAGAGAAAAAGATACCTTCGAAAGAAAACCCAAGTCATCAACCTGTCGAAACACAAATTAACCAACAACCTTTCTAAAACGAAATCCCACCCTTCCCGCTATCCACAAAAAAAGAATCTGTTGAAACAAAAACAACAACCCTCCGACACCAAGAAAAAGAAACCTTCGAAAGAAAACCCAAGTCACCAACCTCTCGAAACAAAAATTAACCAACAAACTTTCTAAAACGAAATCCCACCCTTCCCGCTATCCACAAAACAAGAATATATTGAAACAAAAATAACAACCCTCCGAAACCAAGAAAAAGAAACCTTCGAAAGAAAACCCAAGTCATCAACCTGTCGAAACAAAAATTAACCAACAACCTGTCGAAAACGAAATCCCACCCTTCCCGCTATCCATAAAACAAGAATCTGTTGAAACAGAAACAACTACCATCCGCAACCAAGAAAAAGAAACCTTCGAGAGAAAACCCAACTCTTCAACCACTCGAAACAAACATTAACCAACAATCTTTCGAAAACGAAATCCCACCCTTCCCGCCATCCATAAAACAAGAATCTGTTGAAACAGAAACAAATACCATCTGCAACCAAGAAAAAGAAATTTTCGAAAGAAAACCCAACTCATCAACCTCTCGAAACAAAAATTAACCAACAACCTGTCGAAAAGAAATCCCACCCTTCCCGCTATCCACAAAACAAGAATCTGTGAAAACAGATACAACTACCATCCGAAACCAAGAAAAAGAAACCTTCGAAAGAAAACCCAAGTCATCAACCTCTCGAAACAAAAATTAACCAAAAACCTTTCGAAAAAGAAATCCCACCATTTCCGCTATCCACAAACAGGAATCTGTCGAAACATAAACAACTACAATCCGCAACCAAGAAAATGAAACCTTTGAAAGAAAACCCAAGTCATCAACCTCTCGAAACAAAAATTAACCAACAACTTTTCGAAAACGAAATCCCACCATTCCCGCTATCCGTAAAACAAGAATCTGTGAAAACACAAACAACTACCACCCGCAATCAAGAAAAAGAAACCTTAAATGAAAATCCATCTCATCAACCTCTCGAAACAAAAATTAACCAACAAATTTTCGAAAACGAAATCCCACACTTCCCGCTATCCATAAAACAAGAATCTGTTGAAACAGAAACAACTACCATCCGCAACCAAGAAAAAGAAACCTTCGAGAGAAAACCCAACTCTTCAACTACTCGAAACAAAAATTAACGAACAACCTTTCGAAAAGAAATCACACCCTTCCCGCTATCCATAAAAGAAGAATCTCTGAAAACAGAAACAACTACCATCCGCAACTAAGAAAAAGAAACCTTCGAGAGAAAACCCAACTCTTCAACTACTCGAAACAAAAATTAACCAACAACTTTTCGAAAACGAAATCCCACCCTTTCTGCTATCCACAAAACAGGAATCTGTCGAAACATAACAACTACAATTCGCAACCAAGAAAAAGAAACCTTCGAAAGAAAACCCAAGTCATCAACCTGTCGAAACAAAAATTAACCAACAACTTTTCGAAAACGAAATCCCACAATTCCCGCTCACCACAAAACAAAAATCTGTTGAAACAGAAACAACTACCATCCGAAACAAAGAAAAAGAAACCTTCGAAAGAAAACCCAAGTCATCAACCTCTCGAAACATAAATTAACCAACAACGTTTCTAAAACGAAATGCCACCCTTCCCGCTATCCATAAAACAAGAATCTGTTGAAACAGAAACAACTACCTTCCGCAATCAAGAAAAAGAAACCTTCGAAAAAAAACCCAAGTCATCAACCTCTCGAATCATTTCGAAAACGAAATCCCACCATTACCGCTATCCACAAAACAAGAATATGTCGAAACATAAACAAATACCATTTGAAACCAAGAAAAAGAAACTTTCGAAAGAAAACCCAAGTCAATAACCTCTCGACACAAAAATTAAACAGCAACATTTCGAAAACGAAATCCCAACCTTCCCGATATCCACAAAACAAGAATATGTCGAAACATAAACAAATACCATCTGTAACAAAAAAAAAGAAACCTTCGAAAGAAAACCCAACTCATCAACCTCTCGAAACAAAAATTTACCAAAAACCTATCGAAAACGAAATCCCACCCCTCCCGCTATCCATAAAACAAGAATCTGTTGAAACAGAAACAACTACCATCCGCAACTAAGAAAAAGAAACCTTCGAGAGAAAACCCAACACTTCAACCACTCGAAAAAAATTAAAGAACCACATTTTGAAAACGAAATCCCACCCTTCCCGCTATCCATAAAACAAGAATCTGTGAAAATAGAAACAACTACCATCCGCAACCAAGAAAAAGAAACATTAATTGAAAACCCAACTCATCAACCTCTCGAAACAAAAATTAACCAAAAACATTTCGAAAACGAAATCCCACCCTTAACGCTATCCATAAAACAAGATTCTGTTGAAACAGAAACAACTACCATCCACAACCAAGAAAAAGAGAAAAAGATACCTCCGAAAGAAAACCCAAGTCATCAACCTCTCGAAACAAAAATTAACCAACAACCTTTCGAAAATGAAATCCCACCGTTCCCGCTATCAACAAAAAAACAATCCATTGAAGCAGAAACTACCATCCGAAACCATGAAAAAGAAGCCTTCGAAAGAAAACCCAAGTCATCAACCTCTCGAAACAAAAATTAACCAACATCCTTTCGAAAACGAAATCCCACCCTTAACGCTATCCACAAAACAAGAATATGTCGAAACATAAACAAATGCAATATGCAAAGAAGAAAAAGAAAACTTCGAAAGAAAACCCAACTCATCAACCTCTCGAAACAAAAATTAACGAACAACCTTCCGAAAAGAAATCCCATCCTTCCCGCTATCCATAAAACAAGAAACTGTGAAAACACAAACAACTACCATCCGCAACCAAGAAAAAGAAACCTTAAATGAAAATCCATCTCATCAACCTCTCGAAACAAAAATTAACCAACAACTTTTCGAAAACGAAATCCCACCCTTCCCGCTATCCATAAAACAAGAATCTGTTGAAACAGAAAGAACTACATCCGCAACCAAGAAAAAGAATCTTTCGAGAGAAAACCCAACTCTTCAACCACTCGAAACAAAAATTAACGAACAACCTTTCGAAAAGAAATCACACCCTTCCCGCTATCCATAAAACAAGAATCTCTGAAAACAGAAACAACTACCATCCGCAACCAAGAAAAAGAAACCTTAAATGAAAACCCAACTCATATACCTCTCGAAACAAAAATTAACCAATAACCTTTCGAAAACGAAATCCCACCCTTTCCGCTATCCACAAAACAGGAATCTGTCGAAACATAAACAACTACAATCCGCAACCAAGAAAAAGAAACCTTCGAAAGAAAACCCAAGTCATCAACCTCTCGAAACAAAAATTAACCAAAAACATTTCGAAAACGAAATCCAACCCTTCCCGCTATCTATAAAACAAGATTTTGTTGAAACAGAAACAACTACCATTCGCAACCAAGAAAAAGAAACCTTCGAAAGAAAACCCAAGTCATCAACCTCTCGAAACAAAAATTAACGAACAAACTTACGAAAACGAAATCCCACTCTTCCCGCTATCCACAAAACAAGAATATAGTGAAACAAAAATAACAACCCTCCGAAACCAAGAAAAAGAAACCTTCGAAAGAAAACCCAAGTCATCAACCTCTCGAAACAAAAATTAACCAACAACCTTTCTAAAACGAAATCCCAACCTTCCCGCTATCCATAAAACAAGAATCTTTTGAAACAGAAACAACTACCATCCGCAACCAAGAAAAAGAAACCTTCGAAAGAAAACCCAAGTCATCAACCTCTCAAAACAAAAATTAACCAACAACCTTTCGAAAACGAAATCCCACCATTCCCGCTATCCACAAAACAAAAATCTGTTGAAACAGAAACAACTACCATCCGAAACAAAGAAAAAGAAACTTTCGAAAGAAAACCCAAGTCATCAACCTCTCGAAACATAAATTAACCAACAACCTTTCTAAAACGAAATCCCACCCTTACCGCTATCCATAAAACAAGAATCTGTTGAAACAGAAACAAATACCCTCCGCAACCAAGAAAAAGAAACCTTCGACAGAAAACCCAAGTCATCAATCTCTCGAAACAAAAATTAACCAACAACTTTTCGAAAACGAAATCCCACCTTTCCCGCTATCCACAAAACAAAAATCTGTTGAAACAGAAACAACTACCATCCGAAACCAAGAAAAAGAAATCTTCGAAAGAAAACCCAACTAATATACCTCTCGAAACAAAAATTAAACAGCAACATTTCGAAAACGAAATCCCACCCTTCCCGCTATCCACAAAACAAGAATATGTCGAAACATAAACAAATACCATCTGCAACCAATATAAAGAAACCTTCGAAAGAAAACCCAACTCATCAACCTCTCGAAACAAAAATTAACCAACAACGTATCGAAAACGAAATCTCACCCTTCCCGCTATCCATAAAACAAGAATCTGTTGAAACAGAAACAACTACCATCCACAACTAAGAAAAAGAAACCTTCGAGAAAAAACCCAACACTTCAAACACTCGAAAAAAAATTAACGAACAACCTTTCGAAAACGAAATCCCACCCTTCCCGCTTTCCATAAAACAAGAATCTGTGCAAACAGAAACAACTACCATCCGCAACCAAGAAAAAGAATCTTTAAATGAAAACCCAACTCATCAACCTCTCGAAACAAAAATTAACCAAAAACATTTCGAAAACGAAATCCAACCCTTCCCGCTATCTATAAAACAAGATTTTGTTGAAACAGAAACAACTACCATTCGCAACCAAGAAAAAGAGAAAAAGATACCTTCGAACAAAACCCAAGTCATCAATCTCTCGAAACAAAAATTAACTAACAACCTTTCGAAAACGAAATCCCACCATTCCCGCTATCCACAAAACAAAAATCTGTTGAAACAGAAACAACTACCATCCGAAACAAAGAAAAAGAAACCTTCGAAAGAAAACCCAAGTCATTAACCTCTCGAAACAAAAATTAACCAACAACCTTTCTAAAACGAAATCCCACCCTTCCCGCTATCCATAAAACAAGAATCTGTTGAAAAAGAAACAACTACCATCCGCAACCAAGAAAAAGAAACCTTCGAAAGAAAACCCAAGTGATCAACCTCTCGAAAAAAAAATTAACCAACAACCTTACGAAAACGAAATCCCACTCTTCCCGCTATCCACAAAACAAGAATCTTTTGAAACAGAAACAACTACCATCCGCAACCAAGAAAAAGAAACCTTCGAAAGAAAACCCAAGTCATCAACCTCTCGAAACAAAAATTAACCAACAAACTTTCTAAAACGAAATCCCACTCTTCCCGCTATCCACAAAACAAGAATATATTGAAACAAAAATAACAACCCTCCGACACCAAGAAAAAGAAACCTTCGAAAGAAAACCCAAGTCATCAACTTCTCGAAACAAAAATTAACCAACAATATTTCGAAAACGAAATCCCACCCTTCCCGCTATCCATAAAACAAGAATCTGTGAAAATAGAAACAACTACCATCCGCAACCAAGAAAAAGAAACATTAATTGAAAACCCAACTCATGAACCTCTCGAAATAAAAATTAACCAAAAACATTTCGAAAACGAAATCCCACCCTTAACGCTATCCATAAAACAAGATTCTGTTGAAACAGAAACAACTACCATCCGCAACCAAGAAAAAGAGAAAAAGATACCTCCGAAAGAAAACCCAAGTCATCAACCTCTCGAAAGAAAAATTAACCAACAACCTTTCGAAAATGAAATCCCACCGTTCCCGCTATCAACAAAAAAAGAATCCATTGAAGCAGAAACTACCATCCGAAACCATGAAAAAGAAACCTTCGAAAGAAAACCCAAGTCATCAACCTCTCGAAACAAAAATTAACCAACATCCTTTCGAAAACGAAATCCCACCCTTAACGCTATCCACAAAACAAGAATATGTCGAAACATAAACAAATGCAATATGCAAAGAAGAAAAAGAAACCTTCGAAAGAAAACCCAACTCATCAACCTCTCGAAACAAAAATTAACGAACAACCTTTCGAAAAGAAATCCCACCCTTCCCGCTATCCATAAAACAAGAAACTGTGAAAACACAAACAACTACCATCCGCAACCAAGAAAAAGAAACCTTAAATGAAAATCCATCTCATCAACCTCTCGAAACAAATATTAACCAACAACTTTTCGAAAACGAAATCCCACCCTTCCCGCTATCCATAAAACAAGAATCTGTTGAAACAGAAAGAACTACATCCGCAACCAAGAAAAAGAATCTTTCGAGAGAAAACCCAACTCTTCAACCACTCGAAAAAAAAATTAACGAACAACCTTTCGAAAAGAAATCACACCCTTCCCGCTATCCATAAAACAAGAATCTCTGAAAACAGAAACAACTACCATCCGCAACCAAGAAAAAGAAACCTTAAATGAAAACCCAACTCATATACCTCTCGAAACAAAAATTAACCAACAACGTTTCGAAAACGAAATCCCACCCTTTCCGCTATCCACAAAACAGGAATCTGTCGAAACATAAACAACTACAATCCGCAACCAAGAAAAAGAAACCTTCGAAAGAAAACCCAAGTCATCAACCTCTCAAAACAAAAATTAACCAACAACCTTTCGAAAACGAAATCCCACCATTCCCGCAATCCACAAAACAAAAATCTGTTGAAACAGAAACAACTACCATCCGAAACAAAGAAAAAGAAACTTTCGAAAGAAAACCCAAGTCATCAACCTCTCGAAACATAAATTAACCAACAACCTTACTAAAATGAAATCCCACCCTTACCGCTATCCATAAAACAAGAATCTGTTGAAACAGCAACAACTACCATCCGCAACCAAGAAAAAGAAACCTTCGACAGAAAACCCAAGTCATCAATCACTCGAAACAAAAATTAACCAACAAATTTTCGAAAACGAAATCCCACCTTTCCCGCTATCCACAAAACAAAAATCTGTTGAAACAGAAACAACTACCATCCGAAACCAAGAAAAAGAAACCTTCGAAAGAAAACCCAAGTCATCAACCTCTTGAAACAAAAATTAACCAACATCCTTTCGAAAACGAAATCCCACCTTTCCCGCTATCCACAAAACAAGAATATGTCGAAACATAAACAAATACCATCTGAAACCAAGAAAAAGAAACCTTCGAAAGAAAACCCAACAAATATACCTCTCGAAACAAAAATTAAACAGCAACATTTCGAAAACGAAATCCCACCCTTCCCGCTATCCACAAAACAAGAATATGTCGAAACATAAACAAATACCATCTGCAACCAATATAAAGAAACCTTCGAAAGAAAACCCAACTCATCAACCTCTCGAAACAAAAATTAACCAACAACGTATCGAAAACGAAATCTCACCCTTCCCGCTATCCATAAAACAAGAATCTGTTGAAACAGAAACAACTACCATCCGCAACTAAGAAAAAGAAACCTTCGAGAAAAAACCCAACACTTCAACCACTCGAAAAAAAATTAACGAACAACCTTTCGAAAACGAAATCCCACCCTTCCCGCTTTCCATAAAACAAGAATCTGTGAAAACAGAAACAACTACCATCCGCAACCAAGAAAAAGAAACTTTAAATGAAAACCCAACTCATCAACCTCTCGAAACAAAAATTAACCAAAAACATTTCGAAAACGAAATCCAACCCTTCCCGCTATCTATAAAACAAGATTTTGTTGAAACAGAAACAACTACCATTCGCAACCAAGAAAAAGAGAAAAAGATACCTTCGAAAAAAACCCAAGTCATTAATCTCTCGAAACAAAAATTAACTAACAACCTTTCGAAAACGAAATCCCACCATTCCCGCTATCCACAAAACAAAAATCTGTTGAAACAGAAACAACTACCATCCGAAACAAAGAAAAAGAAACTTTCGAAAGAAAACCCGAGTCATTAACCTCTCGAAACAAAAATTAACCAACAACCTTTCTAAAACGAAATCCCACCCTTCCCGCTATCCATAAAACAAGAATCTGTTGAAAAAGAAACAACTACCATCCGCAACCAAGAAAAAGAAACCTTCGAAAGAAAACCCAAGTCATCAACCTCTCGAAACAAAAATTAACCAACAACCTTACGAAAACGAAATCCCACTCTTCCCGCTATCCACAAAACAAGAATATAGTGAAACAAAAATAACAACCCTCCGAAACCAAGAAAAAGAAACCTTCGAAAGAAAACCCAAGTCATCAACCTCTCGAAACAAAAATTAACCAACAACCTTTCTAAAACGAAATCCCACCCTTCCCGCTATCCATAAAACAAGAATCTTTTGAAACAGAAACAACTACCATCCGCAACCAAGAAAAAGAAACCTTCGAAAGAAAACCCAAGTCATCAACCTCTCGAAACAAAAATTAACCAACAAACTTTCTAAAACGAAATCCCACCCTTCCCGCTATCCACAAAACAAGAATATATTGAAACAAAAATAACAACCCTCCGACACCAAGAAAAAGAAACCTTCGACAGAAAACCCAAGTCATCAATCTCTCGAAACAAAAATTAACCAACAACTTTTCGAAAACGAAATCCCACCTTTCCCGCTATCCACAAAACAAAAATCTGTTGAAACAGAAACAACTACCATCCGAAACCAAGAAAAAGAAATCTTCGAAAGAAAACCCAACTAATATACCTCTCGAAACAAAAATTAAACAGCAACATTTCGAAAACGAAATCCCACCCTTCCCGCTATCCACAAAACAAGAATATGTCGAAACATAAACAAATACCATCTGCAACCAATATAAAGAAACCTTCGAAAGAAAACCCAACTCATCAACCTCTCGAAACAAACATTAACCAACAACGTATCGAAAACGAAATCTCACCCTTCCCGCTATCCATAAAACAAGAATCTGTTGAAACAGAAACAACTACCATCCACAACTAAGAAAAAGAAACCTTCGAGAAAAAACCCAACACTTCAACCACTCGAAAAAAAATTAACGAACAACCTTTCGAAAACGAAATCCCACCCTTCCCGCTTTCCATAAAACAAGAATCTGTGCAAACAGAAACAACTACCATCCGCAACCAAGAAAAAGAAACTTTAAATGAAAACCCAACTCATCAACCTCTCGAAACAAAAATTAACCAAAAACATTTCGAAAACGAAATCCAACCCTTCCCGCTATCTATAAAACAAGATTTTGTTGAAACAGAAACAACTACCATTCGCAACCAAGAAAAAGAGAAAAAGATACCTTCGAACAAAACCCAAGTCATCAATCTCTCGAAACAAAAATTAACTAACAACCTTTCGAAAACGAAATCCCACCATTCCCGCTATCCACAAAACAAAAATCTGTTGAAACAGAAACAACTACCATCCGAAACAAAGAAAAAGAAACCTTCGAAAGAAAACCCAAGTCATTAACCTCTCGAAACAAAAATTAACCAACAACCTTTCTAAAACGAAATCCCACCCTTCCCGCTATCCATAAAACAAGAATCTGTTGAAAAAGAAACAACTACCATCCGCAACCAAGAAAAAGAAACCTTCGAAAGAAAACCCAAGTGATCAACCTCTCGAAAAAAAAATTAACCAACAACCTTACGAAAACGAAATCCCACTCTTCCCGCTATCCACAAAACAAGAATCTTTTGAAACAGAAACAACTACCATCCGCAACCAAGAAAAAGAAACCTTCGAAAGAAAACCCAAGTCATCAACCTCTCGAAACAAAAATTAACCAACAAACTTTCTAAAACGAAATCCCACTCTTCCCGCTATCCACAAAACAAGAATATATTGAAACAAAAATAACAACCCTCCGACACCAAGAAAAAGAAACCTTCGAAAGAAAACCCAAGTCATCAACTTCTCGAAACAAAAATTAACCAACAATATTTCGAAAACGAAATCCCACCCTTCCCGCTATCCATAAAACAAGAATCTGTGAAAATAGAAACAACTACCATCCGCAACCAAGAAAAAGAAACATTAATTGAAAACCCAACTCATGAACCTCTCGAAATAAAAATTAACCAAAAACATTTCGAAAACGAAATCCCACCCTTAACGCTATCCATAAAACAAGATTCTGTTGAAACAGAAACAACTACCATCCGCAACCAAGAAAAAGAGAAAAAGATACCTCCGAAAGAAAACCCAAGTCATCAACCTCTCGAAAGAAAAATTAACCAACAACCTTTCGAAAATGAAATCCCACCGTTCCCGCTATCAACAAAAAAAGAATCCATTGAAGCAGAAACTACCATCCGAAACCATGAAAAAGAAACCTTCGAAAGAAAACCCAAGTCATCAACCTCTCGAAACAAAAATTAACCAACATCCTTTCGAAAACGAAATCCCACCCTTAACGCTATCCACAAAACAAGAATATGTCGAAACATAAACAAATGCAATATGCAAAGAAGAAAAAGAAACCTTCGAAAGAAAACCCAACTCATCAACCTCTCGAAACAAAAATTAACGAACAACCTTTCGAAAAGAAATCCCACCCTTCCCGCTATCCATAAAACAAGAAACTGTGAAAACACAAACAACTACCATCCGCAACCAAGAAAAAGAAACCTTAAATGAAAATCCATCTCATCAACCTCTCGAAACAAATATTAACCAACAACTTTTCGAAAACGAAATCCCACCCTTCCCGCTATCCATAAAACAAGAATCTGTTGAAACAGAAAGAACTACATCCGCAACCAAGAAAAAGAATCTTTCGAGAGAAAACCCAACTCTTCAACCACTCGAAAAAAAAATTAACGAACAACCTTTCGAAAAGAAATCACACCCTTCCCGCTATCCATAAAACAAGAATCTCTGAAAACAGAAACAACTACCATCCGCAACCAAGAAAAAGAAACCTTAAATGAAAACCCAACTCATATACCTCTCGAAACAAAAATTAACCAACAACGTTTCGAAAACGAAATCCCACCCTTTCCGCTATCCACAAAACAGGAATCTGTCGAAACATAAACAACTACAATCCGCAACCAAGAAAAAGAAACCTTCGAAAGAAAACCCAAGTCATCAACCTCTCAAAACAAAAATTAACCAACAACCTTTCGAAAACGAAATCCCACCATTCCCGCTATCCACAAAACAAAAATCTGTTGAAACAGAAACAACTACCATCCGAAACAAAGAAAAAGAAACTTTCGAAAGAAAACCCAAGTCATCAACCTCTCGAAACATAAATTAACCAACAACCTTACTAAAATGAAATCCCACCCTTACCGCTATCCATAAAACAAGAATCTGTTGAAACAGCAACAACTACCATCCGCAACCAAGAAAAAGAAACCTTCGACAGAAAACCCAAGTCATCAATCACTCGAAACAAAAATTAACCAACAAATTTTCGAAAACGAAATCCCACCTTTCCCGCTATCCACAAAACAAAAATCTGTTGAAACAGAAACAACTACCATCCGAAACCAAGAAAAAGAAACCTTCGAAAGAAAACCCAAGTCATCAACCTCTTGAAACAAAAATTAACCAACATCCTTTCGAAAACGAAATCCCACCTTTCCCGCTATCCACAAAACAAGAATATGTCGAAACATAAACAAATACCATCTGAAACCAAGAAAAAGAAACCTTCGAAAGAAAACCCAACAAATATACCTCTCGAAACAAAAATTAAACAGCAACATTTCGAAAACGAAATCCCACCCTTCCCGCTATCCACAAAACAAGAATATGTCGAAACATAAACAAATACCATCTGCAACCAATATAAAGAAACCTTCGAAAGAAAACCCAACTCATCAACCTCTCGAAACAAAAATTAACCAACAACGTATCGAAAACGAAATCTCACCCTTCCCGCTATCCATAAAACAAGAATCTGTTGAAACAGAAACAACTACCATCCGCAACTAAGAAAAAGAAACCTTCGAGAAAAAACCCAACACTTCAACCACTCGAAAAAAAATTAACGAACAACCTTTCGAAAACGAAATCCCACCCTTCCCGCTTTCCATAAAACAAGAATCTGTGAAAACAGAAACAACTACCATCCGCAACCAAGAAAAAGAAACTTTAAATGAAAACCCAACTCATCAACCTCTCGAAACAAAAATTAACCAAAAACATTTCGAAAACGAAATCCAACCCTTCCCGCTATCTATAAAACAAGATTTTGTTGAAACAGAGACAACTACCATTCGCAACCAAGAAAAAGAGAAAAAGATACCTTCGAAAAAAACCCAAGTCATTAATCTCTCGAAACAAAAATTAACTAACAACCTTTCGAAAACGAAATCCCACCATTCCCGCTATCCACAAAACAAAAATCTGTTGAAACAGAAACAACTACCATCCGAAACAAAGAAAAAGAAACTTTCGAAAGAAAACCCGAGTCATTAACCTCTCGAAACAAAAATTAACCAACAACCTTTCTAAAACGAAATCCCACCCTTCCCGCTATCCATAAAACAAGAATCTGTTGAAAAAGAAACAACTACCATCCGCAACCAAGAAAAAGAAACCTTCGAAAGAAAACCCAAGTCATCAACCTCTCGAAACAAAAATTAACCAACAACCTTACGAAAACGAAATCCCACTCTTCCCGCTATCCACAAAACAAGAATATAGTGAAACAAAAATAACAACCCTCCGAAACCAAGAAAAAGAAACCTTCGAAAGAAAACCCAAGTCATCAACCTCTCGAAACAAAAATTAACCAACAACCTTTCTAAAACGAAATCCCACCCTTCCCGCTATCCATAAAACAAGAATCTTTTGAAACAGAAACAACTACCATCCGCAACCAAGAAAAAGAAACCTTCGAAAGAAAACCCAAGTCATCAACCTCTCGAAACAAAAATTAACCAACAAACTTTCTAAAACGAAATCCCACCCTTCCCGCTATCCACAAAACAAGAATATATTGAAACAAAAATAACAACCCTCCGACACCAAGAAAAAGAAACCTTCGAAAGAAAACCCAAGTCATCAACCTCTCGAAACAAAAATTAACCAACAATATTTCGAAAAGGAAATCCCACAATTCCCGCTATCCATACAACAAGAATCTGTGAAAACAGAAACAACTACCATCCGCAACCAAGAAAAAGAAACCTTAAATGAAAACCTAACCCATCAACCTCTCGAAACAAAAATTAACCAACAACCTTTCGAAAACGAAATCCCAAACTTCCCGCTATCCATAAAACAAGAATCTGTTGAAACAGAAACAACTACCATCCACAACTAAGAAAAAGAGAAAAAGATACCTTCGAAAGAAAACCCAAGTCTTCAACCTCTCGAAACACAAATTAACCAACAACCTTTCTAAAACGAAATCCCACCCTTCCCGCTATCCACAAAAAAAGAATCTATTGAAACAAAAACAACAACCCTCAGACACCAAGAAAAAGAAACCTTCGAAAGAAAACCCAAGTCAACAACCTCTCGAAACAAAAATTAACCAACAACCTTTCGAAAACGAAATCCCACCCTTCCCGCTATCCACAAAACAAGAATATATTGAAACAAAAATAACAACCCTCCGAAACCAAGAAAAAGAAACCTTCGAAAGAAAACCCAAGTCATCAACCTGTCGAAACAAAAATTAACCAACAACCTGTCGAAAACGAAATCCCACCCTTCCCGCTATCCGTAAAACAAGAATCTGTTGAAACAGAAACAACTACCATCCGCAACCAAGAAAAAGAAACCTTCGAGAGAAAACCCAACTCTTCAACCACTCGAAACAAACATTAACCAACAATCTTTCGAAAACGAAATCCCACCCTTCCCGCCATCCATAAAACAAGAATCTGTTGAAACAGAAACAAATACCATCTGCAACCAAGAAAAAGAAATTTTCGATAGAAAACCCAACTCATCAACCTCTCGAAACAAAAATTAACCAACAACCTGTCGAAAAGAAATCCCACCCTTCCCGCTATCCACAAAACAAGAATCTGTCGAAACATAAACAACTACAATCCGCAACCAAGAAAATGAAACCTTTGAAAGAAAACCCAAGTCATCAACCTCTCGAAACAAAAATTAACCAACAACTTTTCGAAAACGAAATCCCACCATTCCCGCTATCCGTAAAACAAGAATCTGTGAAAACACAAACAACTACCACCCGCAATCAAGAAAAAGAAACCTTAAATGAAAATCCATCTCATCAACCTCTCGAAACAAAAATTAACCAACAAATTTTCGAAAACGAAATCCCACACTTCCCGCTATCCATAAAACAAGAATCTGTTGAAACAGAAACAACTACCATCCGCAACCAAGAAAAAGAAACCTTCGAGAGAAAACCCAACTCTTCAACTACTCGAAACAAAAATTAACGAACAACCTTTCGAAAAGAAATCACACCCTTCCCGCTATCCATAAAAGAAGAATCTCTGAAAACAGAAACAACTACCATCCGCAACCAAGAAAAAGAAACCTTCGAGAGAAAACCTAACTCTTCAACTACTCGAAACAAAAATTAACCAACAACTTTTCGAAAACGAAATCCCACCCTTTCTGCTATCCACAAAACAGGAATCTGTCGAAGCATAACAACTACAATTCGCAACCAAGAAAAAGAAACCTTCGAAAGAAAACCCAAGTCATCAACCTCTCGAAACAAAAATTAACCAACAAATTTCGAAAACGAAATCCCACAATTCTAGCTCACCACAAAACAAAAATCTGTTGAAACAGAAACAACTACCATCCGAAACAAAGAAAAAGAAACCTTCGAAAGAAAACCCAAGTCATCAACCTCTCGAAACATAAATTAACCAACAACGTTTCTAAAACGAAATGCCACCCTTCCCGCTATCCATAAAACAAGAATCTGTTGAAACAGAAACAACTACCTTCCGCAATCAAGAAAAAGAAACCTTCGAAAAAAAACCCAAGTCATCAACCTCTCGAATCATTTCGAAAACGAAATCCCACCCTTCCCGCTATCCACAAAACAAGAATATGTCGAAACATAAACAAATACCATCTGTAACAAAAAAAAAGAAACCTTCGAAAGAAAACCCAACTCATCAACCTCTCGAAACAAAAATTTACCAAAAACCTATCGAAAACGAAATCCCACCCCTCCCGCTATCCATAAAACAAGAATCTGTTGAAACAGAAACAACTACCATCCGCAACTAAGAAAAAGAAACCTTCGAGAGAAAACCCAACACTTCAACCACTCGAAAAAAAATTAAAGAACCACATTTTGAAAACGAAATCCCACCCTTCCCGCTATCCACAAAACAAGAATATGTCGAAACATAAACAAATACCATCTGTAACAAAAAAAAAGAAACCTTCGAAAGAAAACCCAACTCATCAACCTCTCGAAACAAAAATTAACCTAAAACATTTCGAAAACGAAATCCCACCCTTAACGCTATCCATAAAACAAGATTCTGTTGAAACAGAAACAACTACCATCCACAACCAAGAAAAAGAGAAAAAGATACCTCCGAAAGAAAACCCAAGTCATCAACCTCTCGAAACAAAAATTAACCAACAACCTTTCGAAAATGAAATCCCACCGTTCCCGCTATCAACAAAAAAAGAATCCATTGAAGCAGAAACTACCATCCGAAACCATGAAAAAGAAACCTTCGAAAGAAAACCCAAGTCATCAACCTCTCGAAACAAAAATTAACCAACATCCTTTCGAAAACGAAATCCCACCCTTAACGCTATCCACAAAACAAGAATATGTCGAAACATAAACAAATGCAATATGCAAAGAAGAAAAAGAAACCTTCGAAAGAAAACCCAACTCATCAACCTCTCGAAACAAAAATTAACGAACAACCTTTCGAAAAGAAATCCCATCCTTCCCGCTATCCATAAAACAAGAAACTGTGAAAACACAAACAACTACCATCCGCAACCAAGAAAAAGAAACCTTAAATGAAAATCCATCTCATCAACCTCTCGAAACAAAAATTAACCAACAACTTTTCGAAAACGAAATCCCACCCTTCCCGCTATCCATAAAACAAGAATCTGTTGAAACAGAAAGAACTGCATCCGCAACCAAGAAAAAGAATCTTTCGAGAGAAAACCCAACTCTTCAACCACTCGAAAAAAAAATTAACGAACAACCTTTCGAAAAGAAATCACACCCTTCCCGCTATCCATAAAACAAGAATCTCTGAAAACAGAAACAACTACCATCCGCAACCAAGAAAAAGAAACCTTAAATGAAAACCCAACTCATATACCTCTCGAAACAAAAATTAACCAACAACGTTTCGAAAACGAAATCCCACCCTTTCCGCTATCCACAAAACAGGAATCTGTCGAAACATAAACAACTACAATCCGCAACCAAGAAAAAGAAACCTTCGAAAGAAAACCCAAGTCATCAACCTCTCGAAACAAAAATTAACCAAAAACATTTCGAAAACGAAATCCAACCCTTCCCGCTATCTATAAAACAAGAATTTGTTGAAAAAGAAACAACTACCATCCGCAACCAAGAAAAAGAAACCTTCGAAAGAAAACCCAAGTCATCAACCTCTCGAAACAAAAATTAACCAACAAACTTACGAAAACGAAATCCCACTCTTCCCGCTATCCACAAAACAAGAATATAGTGAAACAAAAATAACAACCCTCCGAAACAAAGAAAAAGAAACTTTCGAAAGAAAACCCAAGTCATCAACCTCTCGAAACATAAATTAACCAACAACCTTTCTAAAACGAAATCCCACCCTTACCGCTATCCATAAAACAAGAATCTGTTGAAACAGAAACAAATACCCTCCGCAACCAAGAAAAAGAAACCTTCGACAGAAAACCCAAGTCATCAATCTCTCGAAACAAAAATTAACCAACAACTTTTCGAAAACGAAATCCCACCTTTCCCGCTATCCACAAAACAAAAATCTGTTGAAACAGAAACAACTACCATCCGAAACCAAGAAAAAGAAACCTTCGAAAGAAAACCCAACTAATATACCTCTCGAAACAAAAATTAAACAGCAACATTTCGAAAACGAAATCCCACCCTTCCCGCTATCCACAAAACAAGAATATGTCGAAACATAAACAAATACCATCTGCAACCAATATAAAGAAACCTTCGAAAGAAAACCCAACTCATCAACCTCTCGAAACAAAAATTAATCAACAACCTTTCGAAAACGAAATCCCACCCTTCCCGCTTTCCATAAAACAAGAATCTGTGCAAACAGAAACAACTACCATCCGCAACCAAGAAAAAGAAACATTAAATGAAAACCCAACTCATCAACCTCTCGAAACAAAAATTAACCAAAAACATTTCGAAAACGAAATCCAACCCTTCCCGCTATCTATAAAACAAGATTTAGTTGAAACAGAAACAACTACCATTCGCAACCAAGAAAAAGAGAAAAAGATACCTTCGAAAAAAACCCAAGTCATCAATCTCTCGAAACAAAAATTAACTAACAACCTTTCGAAAACGAAATCCCACCATTCCCGCTATCCACAAAACAAAAATCTGTTGAAACAGAAACAACTACCATCCGAAACAAAGAAAAAGAAACCTTCGAAAGAAAACCCAAGTCATTAACCTCTCGAAACAAAAATTAACCAACAACCTTTCTAAAACGAAATCCCACCCTTCCCGCTATCCATAAAACAAGAATCTGTTGAAAAAGAAACAACTACCATCCGCAACCAAGAAAAAGAAACCTTCGAAAGAAAACCCAAGTGATCAACCTCTCGAAACAAAAATTAACCAACAACCTTACGAAAACGAAATCCCACTCTTCCCGCTATCCACAAAACAAGAATCTTTTGAAACAGAAACAACTACCATCCGCAACCAAGAAAAAGAAACCTTCGAAAGAAAACCCAAGTCATCAACCTCTCGAAACAAAAATTAACCAACAAACTTTCTAAAACGAAATCCCACTCTTCCCGCTATCCACAAAACAAGAATATATTGAAACAAAAATAACAACCCTCCGACACCAAGAAAAAGAAACCTTCGAAAGAAAACCCAAGTCATCAACTTCTCGAAACAAAAATTAACCAACAATATTTCGAAAACGAAATCCCACCCTTCCCGCTATCCATAAAACAAGAATCTGTGAAAATAGAAACAACTACCATCCGCAACCAAGAAAAAGAAACATTAATTGAAAACCCAACTCATGAACCTCTCGAAATAAAAATTAACCAAAAACATTTCGAAAACGAAATCCCACCCTTAACGCTATCCATAAAACAAGATTCTGTTGAAACAGAAACAACTACCATCCGCAACCAAGAAAAAGAGAAAAAGATACCTCCGAAAGAAAACCCAAGTCATCAACCTCTCGAAACAAAAATTAACCAACAACCTTTCGAAAATGAAATCCCACCGTTCCCGCTATCAACAAAAAAAGAATCCATTGAAGCAGAAACTACCATCCGAAACCATGAAAAAGAAACCTTCGAAAGAAAACCCAAGTCATCAACCTCTCGAAACAAAAATTAACCAACATCCTTTCGAAAACGAAATCCCACCCTTAACGCTATCCACAAAACAAGAATATGTCGAAACATAAACAAATGCAATATGCAAAGAAGAAAAAGAAACCTTCGAAAGAAAACCCAAGTCATCAACCTCTCGAAACAAAAATTAACGAACAACCTTTCGAAAAGAAATCCCACCCTTCCCGCTATCCATAAAACAAGAAACTGTGAAAACACAAACAACTACCATCCGCAACCAAGAAAAAGAAACCTTAAATGAAAATCCATCTCATCAACCTCTCGAAACAAATATTAACCAACAACTTTTCGAAAACGAAATCCCACCCTTCCCGCTATCCATAAAACAAGAATCTGTTGAAACAGAAAGAACTACATCCGCAACCAAGAAAAAGAATCTTTCGAGAGAAAACCCAACTCTTCAACCACTCGAAAAAAAAATTAACGAACAACCTTTCGAAAAGAAATCACACCCTTCCCGCTATCCATAAAACAAGAATCTCTGAAAACAGAAACAACTACCATCCGCAACCAAGAAAAAGAAACCTTAAATGAAAACCCAACTCATATACCTCTCGAAACAAAAATTAACCAACAACGTTTCGAAAACGAAATCCCACCCTTTCCGCTATCCACAAAACAGGAATCTGTCGAAACATAAACAACTACAATCCGCAACCAAGAAAAAGAAACCTTCGAAAGAAAACCCAAGTCATCAACCTCTCAAAACAAAAATTAACCAACAACCTTTCGAAAACGAAATCCCACCATTCCCGCTATCCACAAAACAAAAATCTGTTGAAACAGAAACAACTGCCATCCGAAACAAAGAAAAAGAAACTTTCGAAAGAAAACCCAAGTCATCAACCTCTCGAAACAAAAATTAACCAACAAACTTACGAAAACGAAATCCCACTCTTCCCGCTATCCACAAAACAAGAATATAGTGAAACAAAAATAACAACCCTCCGAAACAAAGAAAAAGAAACTTTCGAAAGAAAACCCAAGTCATCAACCTCTCGAAACATAAATTAACCAACAACCTTTCTAAAACGAAATCCCACCCTTACCGCTATCCATAAAACAAGAATCTGTTGAAACAGAAACAAATACCCTCCGCAACCAAGAAAAAGAAACCTTCGACAGAAAACCCAAGTCATCAATCTCTCGAAACAAAAATTAACCAACAACTTTTCGAAAACGAAATCCCACCTTTCCCGCTATCCACAAAACAAAAATCTGTTGAAACAGAAACAACTACCATCCGAAACCAAGAAAAAGAAACCTTCGAAAGAAAACCCAACTAATATACCTCTCGAAACAAAAATTAAACAGCAACATTTCGAAAACGAAATCCCACCCTTCCCGCTATCCACAAAACAAGAATATGTCGAAACATAAACAAATACCATCTGCAACCAATATAAAGAAACCTTCGAAAGAAAACCCAACTCATCAACCTCTCGAAACAAAAATTAACCAACAACCTTTCGAAAACGAAATCCCACCCTTCCCGCTTTCCATAAAACAAGAATCTGTGCAAACAGAAACAACTACCATCCGCAACCAAGAAAAAGAAACTTTAAATGAAAACCCAACTCATCAACCTCTCGAAACAAAAATTAACCAAAAACATTTCGAAAACGAAATCCAACCCTTCCCGCTATCTATAAAACAAGATTTAGTTGAAACAGAAACAACTACCATTCGCAACCAAGAAAAAGAGAAAAAGATACCTTCGAAAAAAACCCAAGTCATCAATCTCTCGAAACAAAAATTAACTAACAACCTTTCGAAAACGAAATCCCACCATTCCCGCTATCCACAAAACAAAAATCTGTTGAAACAGAAACAACTACCATCCGAAACAAAGAAAAAGAAACCTTCGAAAGAAAACCCAAGTCATTAACCTCTCGAAACAAAAATTAACCAACAACCTTTCTAAAACGAAATCCCACCCTTCCCGCTATCCATAAAACAAGAATCTGTTGAAAAAGAAACAACTACCATCCGCAACCAAGAAAAAGAAACCTTCGAAAGAAAACCCAAGTGATCAACCTCTCGAAACAAAAATTAACCAACAACCTTACGAAAACGAAATCCCACTCTTCCCGCTATCCACAAAACAAGAATCTTTTGAAACAGAAACAACTACCATCCGCAACCAAGAAAAAGAAACCTTCGAAAGAAAACCCAAGTCATCAACCTCTCGAAACAAAAATTAACCAACAAACTTTCTAAAACGAAATCCCACTCTTCCCGCTATCCACAAAACAAGAATATATTGAAACAAAAATAACAACCCTCCGACACCAAGAAAAAGAAACCTTCGAAAGAAAACCCAAGTCATCAACTTCTCGAAACAAAAATTAACCAACAATATTTCGAAAACGAAATCCCACCCTTCCCGCTATCCATAAAACAAGAATCTGTGAAAATAGAAACAACTACCATCCGCAACCAAGAAAAAGAAACATTAATTGAAAACCCAACTCATGAAACTCTCGAAATAAAAATTAACCAAAAACATTTCGAAAACGAAATCCCACCCTTAACGCTATCCATAAAACAAGATTCTGTTGAAACAGAAACAACTACCATCCGCAACCAAGAAAAAGAGAAAAAGATACCTCCGAAAGAAAACCCAAGTCATCAACCTCTCGAAACAAAAATTAACCAACAACCTTTCGAAAATGAAATCCCACCGTTCCCGCTATCAACAAAAAAAGAATCCATTGAAGCAGAAACTACCATCCGAAACCATGAAAAAGAAACCTTCGAAAGAAAACCCAAGTCATCAACCTCTCGAAACAAAAATTAACCAACATCCTTTCGAAAACGAAATCCCACCCTTAACGCTATCCACAAAACAAGAATATGTCGAAACATAAACAAATGCAATATGCAAAGAAGAAAAAGAAACCTTCGAAAGAAAACCCAAGTCATCAACCTCTCGAAACAAAAATTAACGAACAACCTTTCGAAAAGAAATCCCACCCTTCCCGCTATCCATAAAACAAGAAACTGTGAAAACACAAACAACTACCATCCGCAACCAAGAAAAAGAAACCTTAAATGAAAATCCATCTCATCAACCTCTCGAAACAAATATTAACCAACAACTTTTCGAAAACGAAATCCCACCCTTCCCGCTATCCATAAAACAAGAATCTGTTGAAACAGAAAGAACTACATCCGCAACCAAGAAAAAGAATCTTTCGAGAGAAAACCCAACTCTTCAACCACTCGAAAAAAAAATTAACGAACAACCTTTCGAAAAGAAATCACACCCTTCCCGCTATATATAAAACAAGAATCTCTGAAAACAGAAACAACTACCATCCGCAACCAAGAAAAAGAAACCTTAAATGAAAACCCAACTCATATACCTCTCGAAACAAAAATTAACCAACAACGTTTCGAAAACGAAATCCCACCCTTTCCGCTATCCACAAAACAGGAATCTGTCGAAACATAAACAACTACAATCCGCAACCAAGAAAAAGAAACCTTCGAAAGAAAACCCAAGTCATCAACCTCTCAAAACAAAAATTAACCAACAACCTTTCGAAAACGAAATCCCACCATTCCCGCTATCCACAAAACAAAAATCTGTTGAAACAGAAACAACTGCCATCCGAAACAAAGAAAAAGAAACTTTCGAAAGAAAACCCAAGTCATCAACCTCTCGAAACATAAATTAACCAACAACCTTTCTAAAATGAAATCCCACCCTTACCGCTATCCATAAAACAAGAATCTGTTTAAACAGCAACAACTACCATCCGCAACCAAGAAAAAGAAACCTTCGACAGAAAACCCAAGTCATCAATCTCTCGAAACAAAAATTAACCAACAAATTTTCGAAAACGAAATCCCACCTTTCCCGCTATCCACAAAACAAAAATCTGTTGAAACAGAAACAACTACCATCCGAAACCAAGAAAAAGAAACCTTCGAAAGAAAACCCAAGTCATCAACCTCTTGAAACAAAAATTAACCAACATCCTTTCGAAAACGAAATCCCAACCTTCCCGCTATCCACAAAACAAGAATATGTCGAAACATAAACAAATACCATCTGAAACCAAGAAAAAGAAACCTTCGAAAGAAAACCCAACAAATATACCTCTCGAAACAAAAATTAAACAGCAACATTTCGAAAACGAAATCCCACCCTTCCCGCTATCCACAAAACAAGAATATGTCGAAACATAAACAAATACCATCTGCAACCAATATAAAGAAACCTTCGAAAGAAAACCCAACTCATCAACCTCTCGAAACAAAAATTAACCAACAACGTATCGAAAACGAAATCTCACCCTTCCCGCTATCCATAAAACAAGAATCTGTTGAAACAGAAACAACTACCATCCGCAACTAAGGAAAAGAAACCTTCGAGAAAAAACCCAACACTTCAACCACTCGAAAAAAAATTAACGAACAACCTTTCGAAAACGAAATCCCACCCTTCCCGCTTTCCATAAAACAAGAATCTGTGAAAACAGAAACAACTACCATCCGCAACCAAGAAAAAGAAACTTTAAATGAAAACCCAACTCATCAACCTCTCGAAACAAAAATTAACCAAAAACATTTCGAAAACGAAATCCAACCCTTCCCGCTATCTATAAAACAAGATTTTGTTGAAACAGAAACAACTACCATTCGCAACCAAGAAAAAGAGAAAAAGATACCTTCGAAAAAAACCCAAGTCATCAATCTCTCGAAACAAAAATTAACTAACAACCTTTCGAAAACGAAATCCCACCATTCCCGCTATCCACAAAACAAAACTCTGTTGAAACAGAAACAACTACCATCCGAAACAAAGAAAAAGAAACTTTCGAAAGAAAACCCGAGTCATTAACCTCTCGAAACAAAAATTAACCAACAACCTTTCTAAAACGAAATCCCACCCTTCCCGCTATCCATAAAACAAGAATCTGTTGAAAACGAAACAACTACCATCCGCAACCAAGAAAAAGAAACCTTCGAAAGAAAACCCAAGTCATCAACCTCTCGAAACAAAAATTAACCAACAACCTTACGAAAACAAAATCCCACACTTCCCGCTATCCACAAAACAAGAATATAGTGAAACAAAAATAACAACCCTCCGAAACCAAGAAAAAGAAACCTTCGAAAGAAAACCCAAGTCATCAACCTCTGGAAACAAAAATTAACCAACAACCTTTCTAAAACGAAATCCCACCCTTCCCGCTATCCATAAAACAAGAATCTTTTGAAACAGAAACAACTACCGTCCGCAACCAAGAAAAAGAAACCTTCGAAAGAAAACCCAAGTCATCAACCTCTCGAAACAAAAATTAACCAACAAACTTTCTATAACGAAATCCCACCCTTCCCGCTATCCACAAAACAAGAATATATTGAAACAAAAATAACAAACCTCCGACACCAAGAAAAAGAAACCTTCGAAAGAAAACCCAAGTCATCAACCTCTCGAAACAAAAATTAACCAACAATATTTCGAAAAGGAAATCCCACAATTCCCGCTATCCATACAACAAGAATCTGTGAAAACAGAAACAACTACCATCCGCAACCAAGAAAAAGAAACCTTAAATGAAAACCTAACCCATCAACCTCTCGAAACAAAAATTAACCAACAACCTTTCGAAAACGAAATCCCAAACTTCCCGCTATCCATAAAACAAGAATCTGTTGAAACAGAAACAACTACCATCCACAACTAAGAAAAAGAGAAAAAGATACCTTCGAAAGAAAACCCAAGTCATCAACCTCTAGAAACACAAATTAACCAACAACCTTTCTAAAACGAAATCCCACCCTTCCCGCTATCCACAAAAAAAGAATCTGTTGAAACAAAAACAACAACCCGACACCAAGAAAAAGAAACCTTCGAAAGAAAACCCAAGTCACCAACCTCTCGAAACAAAAATTAACCAACAACCTTTCGAAAACGAAATCCCACCCTTCCCGCTATCCACAAAACAAGAATATATTGAAACAAAAATAACAACCCTCCGAAACCAAGAAAAAGAAACCTTCGAAAGAAAACCCAAGTCATCAACCTCTCGAAACAAATATTAACCAAAAACCTTTCGAAAAAGAAATCCCACCATTTCCGCTATCTACAAACAGGAATCTGTCGAAACATAAACAACTACAATCCGCAACCAAGAAAATGAAACCTTTGAAAGAAAACCCAAGTCATCAACCTCTCGAAACAAAAATTAACCAACAACTTTTCGAAAACGAAATCCCACCATTCCCGCTATCCGTAAAACAAGAATCTGTGAAAACACAAACAACTGCCACCCGCAATCAAGAAAAAGAAACCTTAAATGAAAATCCATCTCATCAACCTCTCGAAACAAAAATTAACCAACAAATTTTCGAAAACGAAATCCCACACTTCCCGCTATCCATAAAACAAGAATCTGTTGAAACAGAAACAACTACCATCCGCAACCATGAAAAAGAAACCTTCGAGAGAAAACCCAACTCTTCAACTACTCGAAACAAAAATTAACGAACAACCTTTCGAAAAGAAATCACACCCTTCCCGCTATCCATAAAAGAAGAATCTCTGAAAACAGAAACAACTACCATCCGCAACCAAGAAAAAGAAACCTTCGAGAGAAAACCCAACTCTTCAACTACTCGAAACAAAAATTAACCAACAACTTTTCGAAAACGAAATCCCACCCTTTCTGCTATCTACAAAACAGGAATCTGTCGAAACATAACAACTACAATTCGCAACCAAGAAAAAGAAACCTTCGAAAGAAAACCCAAGTCATCAACCTCTCGAAACAAAAATTAACCAACAACTTTTCGAAAACGAAATCCCACAATTCCCGCTCACCACAAAACAAAAATCTGTTGAAACAGAAACAACTACCATCCGAAACAAAGAAAAAGAAACCTTCGAAAGAAAACCCAAGTCATCAACCTCTCGAAACATAAATTAACCAACAACGTTTCTAAAACGAAATGCCACCCTTCCCGCTATCCATAAAACAAGAATCTGTTGAAACAGAAACAACTACCTTCCGCAATCAAGAAAAAGAAACCTTCGAAAAAAAACCCAAGTCATCAACCTCTCGAATCATTTCGAAAACGAAATCCCACCCTTCCCGCTATCCACAAAACAAGAATATGTCGAAACATAAACAAATACCATTTGAAACCAAGAAAAAGAAACTTTCGAAAGAAAACCCAACTCAATAACCTCTCGACACAAAAATTAAACAGCAACATTTCGAAAACGAAATCCCAACCTTCCCGATATCCACAAAACAAGAATATGTCGAAACATAAACAAATACCATCTGTAACAAAAAAAAAGAAACCTTCGAAAGAAAACCCAACTCATCAACCTCTCGAAACAAAAATTTACCAAAAACCTATCGAAAACGAAATCCCACCCCTCCCGCTATCCATAAAACAAGAATCTGTTGAAACAGAAACAACTACCATCCGCAACTAAGAAAAAGAAACCTTCGAGAGAAAACCCAACACTTCAACCACTCGAAAAAAAATTAAAGAACCACATTTTGAAAACGAAATCCCACCCTTCCCGCTATCCATAAAGCAAGAATCTGTGAAAATAGAAACAACTACCATCCGCAACCAAGAAAAAGAAACATTAATTGAAAACCCAACTCATCAACCTCTCGAAACAAAAATTAACCAAAAACATTTCGAAAACGAAATCCCACCCTTAACGCTATCCATAAAACAAGATTCTGTTGAAACAGAAACAACTACCATCCACAACCAAGAAAAAGAGAAAAAGATACCTCCGAAAGAAAACCCAAGTCATCAACCTCTCGAAACAAAAATTAACCAACAACCTTTCGAAAATGAAATCCCACCGTTCCCGCTATCAACAAAAAAAGAATCCATTGAAGCAGAAACTACCATCCGAAACCATGAAAAAGAAACCTTCGAAAGAAAACCCAAGTCATCAACCTCTCGAAACAAAAATTAACCAACATCCTTTCGAAAACGAAATCCCACCCTTAACGCTATCCACAAAACAAGAATATGTCGAAACATAAACAAATGCAATATGCAAAGAAGAAAAAGAAACCTTCGAAAGAAAACCCAACTCATCAACCTCTCGAAACAAAAATTAACGAACAACCTTTCGAAAAGAAATCCCATCCTTCCCGCTATCCATAAAACAAGAAACTGTGAAAACACAAACAACTACCATCCGCAACCAAGAAAAAAAACCTTAAATGAAAATCCATCTCATTAACCTCTCGAAACAAAAATTAACCAACAACTTTTCGAAAACGAAATCCCACCCTTCCCGCTATCCATAAAACAAGAATCTGTTGAAACAGAAAGAACTACATCCGCAACCAAGAAAAAGAATCTTTCGAGAGAAAACCCAACTCTTCAACCACTCGAAAAAAAAATTAACGAACAAACTTTCGAAAAGAAATCACACCCTTCCCGCTATCCATAAAACAAGAATCTCTGAAAACAGAAACAACTACCATCCGCAACCAAGAAAAAGAAACCTTAAATGAAAACCCAACTCATATGCCTCTCGAAACAAAAATTAACCAACAACCTTTCGAAAACGAAATCCCACCCTTTCCGCTATCCACAAAACAGGAATCTGTCGAAACATAAACAACTACAATCCGCAACCAAGAAAAAGAAACCTTCGAAAGAAAACCCAAGTCATCAACCTCTCGAAACAAAAATTAACCAAAAACATTTCGAAAACGAAATCCAACCCTTCCCGCTATCTATAAAACAAGATTTTGTTGAAACAGAAACAACTACCATTCGCAACCAAGAAAAAGAGAAAAAGATACCTTCGAAAAAAACCCAAGTCATCAATCTCTCGAAACAAAAATTAACTAACAACCTTTCGAAAACGAAATCCCACCATTCCCGCTATCCACAAAACAAAAATCTGTTGAAACAGAAACAACTACCATCCGAAACAAAGAAAAAGAAACTTTCGAAAGAAAAGCCAAGTCATTAACCTCTCGAAACAAAAATTAACCAACAACCTTTCTAAAACGAAATCCCACCCTTCCCGCTATCCATAAAACAAGAATTTGTTGAAAAAGAAACAACTACCATCCGCAACCAAGAAAAAGAAACCTTCGAAAGAAAACCCAAGTCATCAACCTCTCGAAACAAAAATTAACCAACAAACTTACGAAAACGAAATCCCACTCTTCCCGCTATCCACAAAACAAGAATATAGTGAAACAAAAATAACAACCCTCCGAAACCAAGAAAAAGAAACCTTCGAAAGAAAACCCAAGTCATCAACCTCTCAAAACAAAAATTAACCAACAACCTTTCGAAAACGAAATCCCACCATTCCCGCTATCCACAAAACAAAAATCTGTTGAAACAGAAACAACTACCATCCGAAACAAAGAAAAAGAAACTTTCGAAAGAAAACCCAAGTCATCAACCTCTTGAAACAAAAATTAACCAACATCCTTTCGAAAACGAAATCCCAACCTTCCCGCTATCCACAAAACAAGAATATGTCGAAACATAAACAAATACCATCTGAAACCAAGAAAAAGAAACCTTCGAAAGAAAACCCAACAAATATACCTCTCGAAACAAAAATTAAACAGCAACATTTCGAAAACGAAATCCCACCCTTCCCGCTATCCACAAAACAAGAATATGTCGAAACATAAACAAATACCATCTGCAACCAATATAAAGAAACCTTCGAAAGAAAACCCAACTCATCAACCTCTCGAAACAAAAATTAACCAACAACGTATCGAAAACGAAATCTCACCCTTCCCGCTATCCATAAAACAAGAATCTGTTGAAACAGAAACAACTACCATCCGCAACTAAGGAAAAGAAACCTTCGAGAAAAAACCCAACACTTCAACCACTCGAAAAAAAATTAACGAACAACCTTTCGAAAACGAAATCCCACCCTTCCCGCTTTCCATAAAACAAGAATCTGTGAAAACAGAAACAACTACCATCCGCAACCAAGAAAAAGAAACTTTAAATGAAAACCCAACTCATCAACCTCTCGAAACAAAAATTAACCAAAAACATTTCGAAAACGAAATCCAACCCTTCCCGCTATGTATAAAACAAGATTTTGTTGAAACAGAAACAACTACCATTCGCAACCAAGAAAAAGAGAAAAAGATACCTTCGAAAAAAACCCAAGTCATCAATCTCTCGAAACAAAAATTAACTAACAACCTTTCGAAAACGAAATCCCACCATTCCCGCTATCCACAAAACAAAACTCTGTTGAAACAGAAACAACTACCATCCGAAACAAAGAAAAAGAAACTTTCGAAAGAAAACCCGAGTCATTAACCTCTCGAAACAAAAATTAACCAACAACCTTTCTAAAACGAAATCCCACCCTTCCCGCTATCCATAAAACAAGAATCTGTTGAAAACGAAACAACTACCATCCGCAACCAAGAAAAAGAAACCTTCGAAAGAAAACCCAAGTCATCAACCTCTCGAAACAAAAATTAACCAACAACCTTACGAAAACAAAATCCCACACTTCCCGCTATCCACAAAACAAGAATATAGTGAAACAAAAATAACAACCCTCCGAAACCAAGAAAAAGAAACCTTCGAAAGAAAACCCAAGTCATCAACCTCTCGAAACAAAAATTAACCAACAACCTTTCTAAAACGAAATCCCACCCTTCCCGCTATCCATAAAACAAGAATCTTTTGAAACAGAAACAACTACCGTCCGCAACCAAGAAAAAGAAACCTTCGAAAGAAAACCCAAGTCATCAACCTCTCGAAACAAAAATTAACCAACAAACTTTCTATAACGAAATCCCACCCTTCCCGCTATCCACAAAACAAGAATATATTGAAACAAAAATAACAAACCTCCGACACCAAGAAAAAGAAACCTCCGAAAGAAAACCCAAGTCATCAACCTCTCGAAACAAAAATTAACCAACAATATTTCGAAAAGGAAATCCCACAATTCCCGCTATCCATACAACAAGAATCTGTGAAAACAGAAACAACTACCATCCGCAACCAAGAAAAAGAAACCTTAAATGAAAACCTAACCCATCAACCTCTCGAAACAAAAATTAACCAACAACCTTTCGAAAACGAAATCCCAAACTTCCCGCTATCCATAAAACAAGAATCTGTTGAAACAGAAACAACTACCATCCACAACTAAGAAAAAGAGAAAAAGATACCTTCGAAAGAAAACCCAAGTCATCAACCTCTCGAAACACAAATTAACCAACAACCTTTCTAAAACGAAATCCCACCCTTCCCGCTATCCACAAAAAAAGAATCTGTTGAAACAAAAACAACAACCCGACACCAAGAAAAAGAAACCTTCGAAAGAAAACCCAAGTCACCAACCTCTCGAAACAAAAATTAACCAACAACCTTTCGAAAACGAAATCCCACCCTTCCCGCTATCCACAAAACAAGAATATATTGAAACAAAAATAACAACCCTCCGAAACCAAGAAAAAGAAACCTTCGAAAGAAAACCCAAGTCATCAACCTCTCGAAACAAAAATTAACCAAAAACCTTTCGAAAAAGAAATCCCACCATTTCCGCTATCCACAAACAGGAATCTGTCGAAACATAAACAACTACAATCCGCAACCAAGAAAATGAAACCTTTGAAAGAAAACCCAAGTCATCAACCTCTCGAAACAAAAATTAACCAACAACTTTTCGAAAACGAAATCCCACCATTCCCGCTATCCGTAAAACAAGAATCTGTGAAAACACAAACAACTGCCACCCGCAATCAAGAAAAAGAAACCTTAAATGAAAATCCATCTCATCAACCTCTCGAAACAAAAATTAACCAACAAATTTTCGAAAACGAAATCCCACACTTCCCGCTATCCATAAAACAAGAATCTGTTGAAACAGAAACAACTACCATCCGCAACCATGAAAAAGAAACCTTCGAGAGAAAACCCAACTCTTCAACTACTCGAAACAAAAATTAACGAACAACCTTTCGAAAAGAAATCCCACCCTTCCCGCTATCCATAAAAGAAGAATCTCTGAAAACAGAAACAACTACCATCCGCAACCAAGAAAAAGAAACCTTCGAGAGAAAACCCAACTCTTCAACTACTCGAAACAAAAATTAACCAACAACTTTTCGAAAACGAAATCCCACCCTTTCTGCTATCTACAAAACAGGAATCTGTCGAAACATAACAACTACAATTCGCAACCAAGAAAAAGAAACCTTCGAAAGAAAACCCAAGTCATCAACCTCTCGAAACAAAAATTAACCAACAACTTTTCGAAAACGAAATCCCACAATTCCCGCTCACCACAAAACAAAAATCTGTTGAAACAGAAACAACTACCATCCGAAACAAAGAAAAAGAAACCTTCGAAAGAAAACCCAAGTCATCAACCTCTCGAAACATAAATTAACCAACAACGTTTCTAAAACGAAATGCCACCCTTCCCGCTATCCATAAAACAAGAATCTGTTGAAACAGAAACAACTACCTTCCGCAATCAAGAAAAAGAAACCTTCGAAAAAAAACCCAAGTCATCAACCTCTCGAATCATTTCGAAAACGAAATCCCACCCTTCCCGCTATCCACAAAACAAGAATATGTCGAAACATAAACAAATACCATTTGAAACCAAGAAAAAGAAACTTTCGAAAGAAAACCCAACTCAATAACCTCTCGACACAAAAATTAAACAGCAACATTTCGAAAACGAAATCCCAACCTTCCCGATATCCACAAAACAAGAATATGTCGAAACATAAACAAATACCATTTGAAACCAAGAAAAAGAAACTTTCGAAAGAAAACCCAACTCATCAACCTCTCGAAACAAAAATTTACCAAAAACCTATCGAAAACGAAATCCCACCCCTCCCGCTATCCATAAAACAAGAATCTGTTGAAACAGAAACAACTACCATCCGCAACTAAGAAAAAGAAACCTTCGAGAGAAAACCCAACACTTCAACCACTCGAAAAAAAATTAAAGAACCACATTTTGAAAACGAAATCCCACCCTTCCCGCTATCCATAAAGCAAGAATCTGTGAAAATAGAAACAACTACCATCCGCAACCAAGAAAAAGAAACATTAATTGAAAACCCAACTCATCAACCTCTCGAAACAAAAATTAACCAAAAACATTTCGAAAACGAAATCCCACCCTTAACGCTATCCATAAAACAAGATTCTGTTGAAACAGAAACAACTACCATCCACAACCAAGAAAAAGAGAAAAAGATACCTCCGAAAGAAAACCCAAGTCATCAACCTCTCGAAACAAAAATTAACCAACAACCTTTCGAAAATGAAATCCCACCGTTCCCGCTATCAACAAAAAAAGAATCCATTGAAGCAGAAACTACCATCCGAAACCATGAAAAAGAAACCTTCGAAAGAAAACCCAAGTCATCAACCTCTCGAAACAAAAATTAACCAACATCCTTTCGAAAACGAAATCCCACCCTTAACGCTATCCACAAAACAAGAATATGTCGAAACATAAACAAATGCAATATGCAAAGAAGAAAAAGAAACCTTCGAAAGAAAACCCAACTCATCAACCTCTCGAAACAAAAATTAACGAACAACCTTTCGAAAAGAAATCCCATCCTTCCCGCTATCCATAAAACAAGAAACTGTGAAAACACAAACAACTACCATCCGCAACCAAGAAAAAAAAACCTTAAATGAAAATCCATCTCATTAACCTCTCGAAACAAAAATTAACCAACAACTTTTCGAAAACGAAATCCCACCCTTCCCGCTATCCATAAAACAAGAATCTGTTGAAACAGAAAGAACTACATCCGCAACCAAGAAAAAGAATCTTTCGAGAGAAAACCCAACTCTTCAACCACTCGAAAAAAAAATTAACGAACAAACTTTCGAAAAGAAATCACACCCTTCCCGCTATCCATAAAACAAGAATCTCTGAAAACAGAAACAACTACCATCCGCAACCAAGAAAAAGAAACCTTAAATGAAAACCCAACTCATATACCTCTCGAAACAAAAATTAACCAACAACCTTTCGAAAACGAAATCCCACCCTTTCCGCTATCCACAAAACAGGAATCTGTCGAAACATAAACAACTACAATCCGCAACCAAGAAAAAGAAACCTTCGAAAGAAAACCCAAGTCATCAACCTCTCGAAACAAAAATTAACCAAAAACATTTCGAAAACGAAATCCAACCCTTCCCGCTATCTATAAAACAAGATTTTGTTGAAACAGAAACAACTACCATTCGCAACCAAGAAAAAGAGAAAAAGATACCTTCGAAAAAAACCCAAGTCATCAATCTCTCGAAACAAAAATTAACTAACAACCTTTCGAAAACGAAATCCCACCATTCCCGCTATCCACAAAACAAAAATCTGTTGAAACAGAAACAACTACCATCCGAAACAAAGAAAAAGAAACTTTCGAAAGAAAAGCCAAGTCATTAACCTCTCGAAACAAAAATTAACCAACAACCTTTCTAAAACGAAATCCCACCCTTCCCGCTATCCATAAAACAAGAATTTGTTGAAAAAGAAACAACTACCATCCGCAACCAAGAAAAAGAAACCTTCGAAAGAAAACCCAAGTCATCAACCTCTCGAAACAAAAATTAACCAACAAACTTACGAAAATGAAATCCCACTCTTCCCGCTATCCACAAAACAAGAATATAGTGAAACAAAAATAACAACCCTCCGAAACCAAGAAAAAGAAACCTTCGAAAGAAAACCCAAGTCATCAACCTCTCGAAACAAAAATTAACCAACAACCTTTCTAAAACGAAATCCCACCCTTCCCGCTATCCATAAAACAAGAATCTTTTGAAACAGAAACAACTACCATCCGCAACCAAGAAAAAGAAACCTTCGAAAGAAAACCCAAGTCATCAACCTCTCAAAACAAAAATTAACCAACAACCTTTCGAAAACGAAATCCCACCATTCCCGCTATCCACAAAACAAAAATCTGTTGAAACAGAAACAACTACCATCCGAAACAAAGAAAAAGAAACTTTCGAAAGAAAACCCAAGTCATCAACCTCTCGAAACATAAATTAACCAACAACCTTTCTAAAACGAAATCCCACCCTTACCGCTATCCATAAAACAAGAATCTGTTGAAACAGAAACAAATACCCTCCGCAACCAAGAAAAAGAAACCTTCGACAGAAAACCCAAGTCATCAATCTCTCGAAACAAAAATTAACCAACAACTTTTCGAAAACGAAATCCCACCTTTCCCGCTATCCACAAAACCAAAATCTGTTGAAACAGAAACAACTACCATCCGAAACCAAGAAAAAGAAACCTTCGAAAGAAAACCCAACTAATATACCTCTCGAAACAAAAATTAAACAGCAACATTTCGAAAACGAAATCCCACCCTTCCCGCTATCCACAAAACAAGAATATGTCGAAACATAAACAAATACCATCTGCAACCAATATAAAGAAACCTTCGAAAGAAAACCCAAGTCATCAACCTCTCGAAACAAAAATTAACCAACAAACTTTCTAAAACGAAATCCCACTCTTCCCGCTATCCACAAAACAAGAATATATTGAAACAAAAATAACAACCCTCCGACACCAAGAAAAAGAAACCTTCGAAAGAAAACCCAAGTCATCAACATCTCGAAACAAAAATTAACCAACAATATTTCGAAAAGGAAATCCCACAATTCCCGCTATCCATACAACAAGAATCTGTGAAAACAGAAACAACTACCATCCGCAACCAAGAAAAAGAAACCTTAAATGAAAACCTAACCCATCAAACTCTCGAAACAAAAATTAACCAAAAACCTTTCGAAAACGAAATCCCAAACTTCCCGCTATCCATAAAACAAGAATCTGTTGAAACAGAAACAACTACCATCCACAACCAAGAAAAAGAGAAAAAGATACCTTCGAAAGAAAACCCAAGTCATCAACCTCTCGAAACACAAATTAACCAACAACCTTTCTAAAACGAAATCCCACCCTTCCCGCTATCCACAAAAAAAGAATCTGTTGAAACAAAAACAACAACCCTCCGACACCAAGAAAAAGAAACCTTCGAAAGAAAACCCAAGTCACCAACCTCTCGAAACAAAAATTAACCAACAACCTTTCGAAAACGAAATCCCACCCTTCCCGCTATCCACAAAAACGAATCTGTTGAAACAAAAACAACAACCCTCCGACACTAAGAAAAAGAAACCTTCGAAAGAAAACCCAACTCATCAACCTCTCGAAACAAAAATTAACCAACAACCTGTCGAAAACGAAATCCCAATCTTCCCGCTATCCATAAAACAAGAATCTGTTGAAACAGAAACAACTACCATCCGCAACCAAGAAAAAGAAACCTTCGAGAGAAAACCCAACTCTTCAACCACTCGAAACAAACATTAACCAACAATCTTTCGAAAACGAAATCCCACCCTTCCCGCCATCCATAAAACAAGAATCTGTTGAAACAGAAACAAATACCATCTGCAACCAAGAAAAAGAAATTTTCGAAAGAAAACCCAACTCATCAACCTCTCGAAACAAAAATTAACCAACAACCTGTCGAAAAGAAATCCCCCCTTCCCGCTATCCATAAAACAAGAATCTGTGAAAACAGATACAACTACCATCCGAAACCAAGAAAAAGAAACCTTCGAAAGAAAACCCAAGTCATCAATCTCTCGAAACAAAAATTAACCAAAAACCTTTCGAAAAAGAAATCCCACCATTTCCGCTATCCACAAACAGGAATCTGTCGAAACATAAACAACTACAATCCGCAACCAAGAAAAAGAAACCTTTGAAAGAAAACCCAAGTCATCAACCTCTCGAAACAAAAATTAACCAACAACTTTTCGAAAACGAAATCCGTCCATTCCCGCTATCCGTAAAACAAGAATCTGTGAAAACACAAACAACTACCAACCGCAATCAAGAAAAAGAAACCTTAAATGAAAATCCATCTCATCAACCTCTCGAAACAAAAATTAACCAACAACTTTTCGAAAAAGAAATCCCACACTTCCCGCTATCCATAAAACAAGAATCTGTTGAAACAGAAACAACTACCATCCGCAACCAAGAAAAAGAAACCTTCGAGAGAAAACCCAACTCTTCAACTACTCGAAACAAAAATTAACCAACAACTTTTCGAAAACGAAATCCCACCCTTTCTGCTATCCACAAAACAGGAATCTGTCGAAACATAACAACTACAATTCGCAACCAAGAAAAAGAAACCTTCGAAAGAAAACCCAAGTCATCAACCTCACGAAACAAAAATTAACCAACAACTTTTCGAAAACGAAATCCCACCATTCCCGCTATCCACAAAACAAAAATCTGTTGAAACAGAAACAACTACCATCCGAAACAAAGAAAAAGAAACCTTCGAAAGAAAACCCAAGTCATCAACCTCTCGAAACATAAATTAACCAACAACCTTTCTAAAACGAAATCCCACCCTTCCCGCTATCCATAAAACAAGAATCTGTTGAAACAGAAACAACTACCATCCGCAATCAAGAAAAAGAAACCTTCGAAAAAAAACCCAAGTCATCAACCTCTCGAATCATTTCGAAAACGAAATCCCACCCTTCCCGCTATCCACAAAACAAGAATATGTCGAAACATAAACAAATACCATTTGAAACCAAGAAAAAGAAACTTTCGAAAGAAAACCCAACTCATCAACCTCTCGACACAAAAATTAAACAGTAACATTTCGAAAACGAAATCCCAACCTTCCCGATATCCACAAAACAAGAATATGTCGAAACATAAACAAATACCATCTGTAACAAAAAAAAGAAACCTTCGAAAGAAAACCCAACTCATCAACCTCTCGAAACAAAAATTTACCAAAAACCTATCGAAAACGAAATCCCACCCCTCCCGCTATCCATAAAACAAGAATCTGTTGAAACAGAAACAACTACCATCCGCAACTAAGAAAAAGAAACCTTCGAGAGAAAACCCAACACTTCAACCACTCAAAAAAAAATTAAAGAACCACATTTCGAAAACGAAATCCCACCCTTACCGCTATCCATAAAACAAGAATCTGTGAAAATAGAAACAACTACCATCCGCAACCAAGAAAAAGAAACATTAATTGAAAACCCAACTCATCAACCTCTCGAAATAAAAATTAACCAAAAACATTTCGAAAACGAAATCCCACCCTTAACGCTATCCATAAAACAAGATTCTGTTGAAACAGAAACAACTACCATCCGCAACCAAGAAAAAGAGAAAAAGATACCTCCGAAAGAAAACCCAAGTCATCAACCTCTCGAAACAAAAATTAACCAACAACCTTTCGAAAATGAAATCCCACCGTTCCCGCTATCAACAAAAAAAGAATCCATTGAAGCAGAAACTACCATCCGAAACCATGAAAAAGAAACCTTCGAAAGAAAACCCAAGTCATCAACCTCTCGAAACAAAAATTAACCAACATCCTTTCGAAAACGAAATCCCACCCTTAACGCTATCCACAAAACAAGAATATGTCGAAACATAAACAAATGCAATATGCAAAGAAGAAAAAGAAACCTTCGAAAGAAAACCCAACTCATCAACCTCTCGAAACAAAAATTAACGAACAACCTTTCGAAAAGAAATCCCACCCTTCCCGCTATCCATAAAACAAGAAACTGTGAAAACACAAACAACTACCATCCGCAACCAAGAAAAAGAAACCTTAAATGAAAATCCATCTCATCAACCTCTCGAAACAAATATTAACCAACAACTTTTCGAAAACGAAATCCCACCCTTCGCGCTATCCATAAAACAAGAATCTGTTGAAACAGAAAGAACTACATCCGCAACCAAGAAAAAGAATCTTTCGAGAGAAAACCCAACTCTTCAACCACTCGAAAAAAAAATTAACGAACAACCTTTCGAAAAGAAATCACACCCTTCCCGCTATCCATAAAACAAGAATCTCTGAAAACAGAAACAACTACCATCCGCAACCAAGAAAAAGAAACCTTAAATGAAAACACAACTCATATACCTCTCGAAACAAAAATTAACCAACAACGTTTCGAAAACGAAATCCCACCCTTTCCGCTATCCACAAAACAGGAATCTGTCGAAACATAAACAACTACAATCCGCAACCAAGAAAAAGAAACCTTCGAAAGAAAACCCAAGTCATCAACCTCTCAAAACAAAAATTAACCAACAACCTTTCGAAAACGAAATCCCACCATTCCCGCTATCCACAAAACAAAAATCTGTTGAAACAGAAACAACTACCATCCGAAACAAAGAAAAAGAAACTTTCGAAAGAAAACCCAAGTCATCAACCTCTCGAAACATAAATTAGCCAACAACCTTTCTAAAATGAAATCCCACCCTTACCGCTATCCATAAAACAAGAATCTGTTGAAACAGCAACAACTACCATCCGCAACCAAGAAAAAGAAACCTTCGACAGAAAACCCAAGTCATCAATCTCTCGAAACAAAAATTAACCAACAAATTTTCGAAAACGAAATCCCACCTTTCCCGCTATCCACAAAACAAAAATCTGTTGAAACAGAAACAACTACCATCCGAAACCAAGAAAAAGAAACCTTCGAAAGAAAACCCAAGTCATCAACCTCTTGAAACAAAAATTAACCAACATCCTTTCGAAAACGAAATCCCACCCTTCCCGCTATCCACAAAACAAGAATATGTCGAAACATAAACAAATACCATCTGAAACCAAGAAAAAGAAACCTTCGAAAGAAAACCCAACAAATATACCTCTCGAAACAAAAATTAAACAGCAACATTTAGAAAACGAAATCCCACCCTTCCCGCTATCCACAAAAGAAGAATATGTCGAAACATAAACAAATACCATCTGCAACCAATATAAAGAAACCTTCGAAAGAAAACCCAACTCATCAACCTCTCGAAACAAAAATTAACCAACAACGTATCGAAAACGAAATCTCACCCTTCCCGCTATCCATAAAACAAGAATCTGTTGAAACAGAAACAACTACCATCCCCAACTAAGAAAAAGAAACCTTCGAGAAAAAACCCAACACTTCAACCACTCGAAAAAAAATTAACGAACAACCTTTCGAAAACGAAATCCCACCCTTCCCGCTTTCCATAAAACAAGAATCTGTGAAAACAGAAACAACTACCATCCGCAACCAAGAAAAAGAAACTTTAAATGAAAACCCAACTCATCAACCTCTCGAAACAAAAATTAACCAAAAACATTTCGAAAACGAAATCCAACCCTTCCCGCTATCTATAAAACAAGATTTTGTTGAAACAGAAACAACTACCATTCGCAACCAAGAAAAAGAGAAAAAGATACCTTCGAAAAAAACCCAAGTCATCAATCTCTCGAAACAAAAATTAACTAACAACCTTTCGAAAACGAAATCCCACCATTCCCGCTATCCACAAAACAAAAATCTGTTGAAACAGAAACAACTACCATCCGAAACAAAGAAAAAGAAACTTTCGAAAGAAAACCCGAGTCATTAACCTCTCGAAACAAAAATTAACCAACAACCTTTCTAAAACGAAATCCCACCCTTCCCGCTATCCATAAAATAAGAATCTGTTGAAAAAGAAACAACTACCATCCGCAACCAAGAAAAAGAAACCTTCGAAAGAAAACCCAAGTCATCAACCTCTCGAAACAAAAATTAATCAACAACCTTACGAAAACGAAATCCCACTCTTCCCGCTATCCACAAAACAAGAATATAGTGAAACAAAAATAACAACCCTCCGAAACCAAGAAAAAGAAACCTTCGAAAGAAAACCCAAGTCATCAACCTCTCGAAACAAAAATTAACCAACAACCTTTCTAAAACGAAATCCCACCCTTCCCGCTATCCATAAAACAAGAATCTTTTGAAACAGAAACAACTACCATCCGCAACCAAGAAAAAGAAACCTTCGAAAGAAAACCCAAGTCATCAACCTCTCGAAACAAAAATTAACCAACAAACTTTCTAAAACGAAATCCCACCCTTCCCGCTATCCACAAAACAAGAATATATTGAAACAAAAATAACAAACCTCCGACACCAAGAAAAAGAAACCTTCGAAAGAAAACCCAAGTCATCAACCTCTCGAAACAAAAATTAACCAACAATATTTCGAAAAGGAAATCCCACAATTCCCGCTATCCATACAACAAGAATCTGTGAAAACAGAAACAACTACCATCCGCAACCAAGAAAAAGAAACCTTAAATGAAAACCTAACCCATCAACCTCTCGAAACAAAAATTAACCAACAACCTTTCTAAAACGAAATCCCACCCTTCCCGCTATCCATAAAATAAGAATCTGTTGAAAAAGAAACAACTACCATCCGCAACCAAGAAAAAGAAACCTTCGAAAGAAAACCCAAGTCATCAACCTCTCGAAACAAAAATTAACCAACAACCTTACGAAAACGAAATCCCACTCTTCCCGCTATCCACAAAACAAGAATATAGTGAAACAAAAATAACAACCCTCCGAAACCAAGAAAAAGAAACCTTCGAAAGAAAACCCAAGTCATCAACCTCTCGAAACAAAAATTAACCAACAACCTTTCTAAAACGAAATCCCACCCTTCCCGCTATCCATAAAACAAGAATCTTTTGAAACAGAAACAACTACCATCCGCAACCAAGAAAAAGAAACCTTCGAAAGAAAACCCAAGTCATCAACCTCTCGAAACAAAAATTAACCAACAAACTTTCTAAAACGAAATCCCACCCTTCCCGCTATCCACAAAACAAGAATATATTGAAACAAAAATAACAAACCTCCGACACCAAGAAAAAGAAACCTTCGAAAGAAAACCCAAGTCATCAACCTCTCGAAACAAAAATTAACCAACAATATTTCGAAAAGGAAATCCCACAATTCCCGCTATCCATACAACAAGAATCTGTGAAAACAGAAACAACTACCATCCGCAACCAAGAAAAAGAAACCTTAAATGAAAACCTAACCCATCAACCTCTCGAAACAAAAATTAACCAACAACCTTTCGAAAACGAAATCCCAAACTTCCCGCTATCCATAAAACAAGAATCTGTTGAAACAGAAACAACTACCATCCACAACTAAGAAAAAGAGAAAAAGATACCTGCGAAAGAAAACCCAAGTCATCAACCTCTCGAAACACAAATTAACCAACAACCTTTCTAAAACGAAATCCCACCCTTCCCGCTATCCACAAAAAAAGAATCTGTTGAAACAAAAACAACAACCCTCCGACACCAAGAAAAAGAATCCTTCGAAAGAAAACCCAAGTCACCAACCTCTCGAAACAAAAATTAACCAACAACCTTTCGGAAACGAAATCCCACCCTTCCCGCTATCCACAAAACAAGAATATATTGAAACAAAAATAACAACCCTCCGAAACCAAGAAAAAGAAACCTTCGAAAGAAAACCCAAGTCATCAACCTGTCGAAACAAAAATTAACCAACAACCTGTCGAAAACGAAATCCTACCCTTCCCGCTATCCATAAAACAAGAATCTGTTGAAACAGAAACAACTACCATCCGCAACCAAGAAAAAGAAACCTTCGAGAGAAAACCCAACTCTTCAACCACTCGAAACAAACATTAACCAACAATCTTTCGAAAACGAAATCCCACCCTTCCCGCCATCCATAAAACAAGAATCTGTTGAAACAGAAACAAATACCATCTGCAACCAAGAAAAAGAAATTTTCGAAAGAAAACCCAACTCATCAACCTCTGGAAACAAAAATTAACCAACAACCTGTCGAAAAGAAATCCCACCCTTCCCGCTATCCACAAAACAAGAATCTGTGAAAACAGATACAACTACCATCCGAAACCAAGAAAAAGAAACCTTCGAAAGAAAACCCAAGTCATCAACCTCTCGAAACAAAAATTAACCAAAAACCTTTCGAAAAAGAAATCCCACCATTTCCGATATCCACAAACAGGAATCTGTCGAAACATAAACAACTACAATCCGCAACCAAGAAAATGAAACCTTTGAAAGAAAACCCAAGTCATCAACCTCTCGAAACAAAAATTAACCAACAACTTTTCGAAAACGAAATCCCACCATTCCCGCTATCCGTAAAACAAGAATCTGTGAAAACACAAACAACTACCACCCGCAATCAAGAAAAAGAAACCTTAAATGAAAATCCATCTTATCAACCTCTCGAAACAAAAATTAACCAACAAATTTTCGAAAACGAAATCCCACACTTCCCGCTATCCATAAAACAAGAATCTGTTGAAACAGAAACAACTACCATCCGCAACCAAGAAAAAGAAACCTTCGAGAGAAAACCCAACTTTTCAACTACTCGAAACAAAAATTAACGAACAACCTTTCGAAAAGAAATCACACCCTTCCCGCTATCCATAAAAGAAGAATCTCTGAAAACAGAAACAACTACCATCCGCAACCAAGAAAAAGAAACCTTCGAGAGAAAACCCAACTCTTCAACTACTCGAAACAAAAATTAACCAACAACTTTTCGAAAACGAAATCCCACCCTTTCTGCTATCCACAAAACAGGAATATGTCGAAACATAACAACTACAATTCGCAACCAAGAAAAAGAAACCTTCGAAAGAAAACCCAAGTCATCAACCTCTCGAAACAAAAATTAACCAACAACTTTTCGAAAACGAAATCCCACAATTCCCGCTCACCACAAAACAAAAATCTGTTGAAACAGAAACAACTACCATCCGAAACAAAGAAAAAGATACCTTCGAAAGAAAACCCAAGTCATCAACCTCTCGAAACATAAATTAACCAACAACGTTTCTAAAACGAAATGCCACCCTTCCCGCTATCCATAAAACAAGAATCTGTTGAAACAGAAACAACTACCTTCCGCAATCAAGAAAAAGAAACCTTCGAAAAAAAACCCAAGTCATCAACCTCTCGAATCATTTCGAAAACGAAATCCCACCCTTCCCGCTATCCACAAAACAAGAATATGTCGAAACATAAACAAATACCATTTGAAACCAAGAAAAAGAAACTTTCGAAAGAAAACCCAACTCAATAACCTCTCGACACAAAAATTAAACAGCAACATTTCGAAAACGAAATCCCAACCTTCCCGATATCCACAAAACAAGAATATGTCGAAACATAAACAAATACCATCTGTAACAAAAAAAAAGAAACCTTCGAAAGAAAACCCAATTCATCAACCTCTCGAAACAAAAATTTACCAAAAACCTATCGAAAACGAAATCCCACCCCTCCCGCTATCCATAAAACAAGAATCTGTTGAAACAGAAACAACTACCATCCGCAACTAAGAAAAAGAAACCTTCGAGAGAAAACCCAACTCATCAACCTCTCGAAACAAAAATTAACCAAAAACATTTCGAAAATGAAATCCCACCCTTAACGCTATCCATAAAACAAGATTCTATTGAAACAGAAACAACTACCATCCACAACCAAGAAAAAGAGAAAAAGATACCTCCGAAAGAAAACCCAAGTCATCAACCTCTCGAAACAAAAATTAACCAACAACCTTTCGAAAATGAAATCCCACCGTTCCCGCTATCAACAAAAAAAGAATCCATTGAAGCAGAAACTACCATCCGAAACCATGAAAAAGAAACCTTCGAAAGAAAACCCAAGTCATCAACCTCTCGAAACAAAAATTAACCAACATCCTTTCGAAAACGAAATCCCACCCTTAACGCTATCCACAAAACAAGAATATGTCGAAACATAAACAAATGCAATATGCAAAGAAGAAAAAGAAACCTTCGAAAGAAAACCCAACTCATCAACCTCTCGAAACAAAAATTAACGAACAACCTTTCGAAAAGAAATCCCATCCTTCCCGCTATCCATAAAACAAGAAACTGTGAAAACACAAACAACTACCATCCGCAACCAAGAAAAAGAAACCTTAAATGAAAATCCATCTCATCAACCTCTCGAAACAAAAATTAACCAACAACTTTTCGAAAACGAAATCCCACCCTTCCCGCTATCCATAAAACAAGAATCTGTTGAAACAGAAAGAACTACATCCGCAACCAAGAAAAAGAATCTTTCGAGAGAAAACCCAACTCTTCAACCACTCGAAAAAAAAATTAACGAACAAACTTTCGAAAAGAAATCACACCCTTCCCGCTATCCATAAAACAAGAATCTCTGAAAACAGAAACAACTACCATCCGCAACCAAGAAAAAGAAACCTTAAATGAAAACCCAACTCATATACCTCTCGAAACAAAAATTAACCAACTACCTTTCGAAAACGAAATCCCACCCTTTCCGCTATCCACAAAACAGGAATCTGTCGAAACATAAACAACTACAATCCGCAACCAAGAAAAAGAAACCTTCGAAAGAAAACCCAAGTCATCAACCTCTCGAAACAAAAATTAACCAAAAACATTTCGAAAACGAAATCCAACCCTTCCCGCTATCTATAAAACAAGATTTTGTTGAAACAGAAACAACTACCATTCGCAACCAAGAAAAAGAGAAAAAGATACCTTCGAAAAAAACCCAAGTCATCAATCTCTCGAAACAAAAATTAACTAACAACCTTTCGAAAACGAAATCCCACCATTCCCGCTATCCACAAAACAAAAATCTGTTGAAACAGAAACAACTACCATCCGAAACAAAGAAAAAGAAACTTTCGAAAGAAAATCCAAGTCATTAACCTCTCGAAACAAAAATTAACCAACAACCTTTCTAAAACGAAATCCCACCCTTCCCGCTATCCATAAAACAAGAATTTGTTGAAAAAGAAACAACTACCATCCGCAACCAAGAAAAAGAAACCTTCGAATGAAAACCCAAGTCATCAACCTCTCGAAACAAAAATTAACTAACAAACTTACGAAAACGAAATCCCACTCTTCCCGCTATCCACAAAACAAGAATATAATGAAACAAAAATAACAACCCTCCGAAACCAAGAAAAAGAAACCTTCGAAAGAAAACCCAAGTCATCAACCTCTCGAAACAAAAATTAACCAACAAACTTACGAAAACGAAATCCCACTCTTCCCGCTATCCACAAAACAAGAATATAGTGAAACAAAAATAACAACCCTCCGAAACCAAGAAAAAGAAACCTTAAATGAAAATCCATCTCATCAACCTCTCGAAACAAAAATTAACCAACAAATTTTCGAAAACGAAATCCCACACTTCCCGCTATCCATAAAACAAGAATCTGTTGAAACAGAAACAACTACCATCCGCAACCAAGAAAAAGAAACCTTCGAGAGAAAACCCAACTCTTCAACTACTCGAAACAAAAATTAACGAACAACCTTTCGAAAAGAAATCACACCCTTCCCGCTATCCATAAAAGAAGAATCTCTGAAAACAGAAACAACTACCATCCGCAACCAAGAAAAAGAAACCTTCGAGAGAAAACCCAACTCTTCAACTACTCGAAACAAAAATTAACCAACAACTTTTCGAAAACGAAATCCCACCCTTTCTGCTATCCACAAAACAGGAATCTGTCGAAACATAACAACTACAATTCGCAACCAAGAAAAAGAAACCTTCGAAAGAAAACCCAAGTCATCAACCTCTCGAAACAAAAATTAACCAACAACTTTTCGAAAACGAAATCCCACAATTCCCGCTCACCACAAAACAAAAATCTGTTGAAACAGAAACAACTACCATCCGAAAGAAAGAAAAAGAAACCTTCGAAAGAAAACCCAAGTCATCAACCTCTCGAAACATAAATTAACCAACAACGTTTCTAAAACGAAATGCCACCCTTCCCGCTATCCATAAAACAAGAATCTGTTGAAACAGAAACAACTACCTTCCGCAATCAAGAAAAAGAAACCTTCGAAAAAAAACCCAAGTCATCAACCTCTCGAATCATTTCGAAAACGAAATCCCACCCTTCCCGCTATCCACAAAACAAGAATATGTCGAAACATAAATAAATACCATCTGCAACCAAGAAAAAGAAATTTTCGAAAGAAAACCCAACTCATCAACCTCTCGAAACAAAAATTAACCAACAACCTGTCGAAAAGAAATCCCCCCTTCCCGCTATCCATAAAACAAGAATCTGTGAAAACAGATACAACTACCATCCGAAACCAAGAAAAAGAAACCTTCGAAAGAAAACCCAAGTCATCAATCTCTCGAAACAAAAATTAACCAAAAACCTTTCGAAAAAGAAATCCCACCATTTCCGCTATCCACAAACAGGAATCTGTCGAAACATAAACAACTACAATCCGCAACCAAGAAAAAGAAACCTTTGAAAGAAAACCCAAGTCATCAACCTCTCGAAACAAAAATTAACCAACAACTTTTCGAAAACGAAATCCGTCCATTCCCGCTATCCGTAAAACAAGAATCTGTGAAAACACAAACAACTACCACCCGCAATCAAGAAAAAGAAACCTTAAATGAAAATCCATCTCATCAACCTCTCGAAACAAAAATTAACCAACAACTTTTCGAAAAAGAAATCCCACACTTCCCGCTATCCATAAAACAAGAATCTGTTGAAACAGAAACAACTACCATCCGCAACCAAGAAAAAGAAACCTTCGAGAGAAAACCCAACTCTTCAACTACTCGAAACAAAAATTAACCAACAACTTTTCGAAAACGAAATCCCACCCTTTCTGCTATCCACAAAACAGGAATCTGTCGAAACATAACAACTACAATTCGCAACCAAGAAAAAGAAACCTTCGAAAGAAAACCCAAGTCATCAACCTCACGAAACAAAAATTAACCAACAACTTTTCGAAAACGAAATCCCACCATTCCCGCTATCCACAAAACAAAAATCTGTTGAAACAGAAACAACTACCATCCGAAACAAAGAAAAAGAAACCTTCGAAAGAAAACCCAAGTCATCAACCTCTCGAAACATAAATTAACCAACAACCTTTCTAAAACGAAATCCCACCCTTCCCGCTATCCATAAAACAAGAATCTGTTGAAACAGAAACAACTACCATCCGCAATCAAGAAAAAGAAACCTTCGAAAAAAAACCCAAGTCATCAACCTCTCGAATCATTTCGAAAACGAAATCCCACCCTTCCCGCTATCCACAAAACAAGAATATGTCGAAACATAAACAAATACCATTTGAAACCAAGAAAAAGAAACTTTCGAAAGAAAACCCAACTCATCAACCTCTCGACACAAAAATTAAACAGTAACATTTCGAAAACGAAATCCCAACCTTCCCGATATCCACAAAACAAGAATATGTCGAAAAATAAACAAATACCATCTGTAACAAAAAAAAGAAACCTTCGAAAGAAAACCCAACTCATCAACCTCTCGAAACAAAAATTTACCAAAAACCTATCGAAAACGAAATCCCACCCCTCCCGCTATCCATAAAACAAGAATCTGTTGAAACAGAAACAACTACCATCCGCAACTAAGAAAAAGAAACCTTCGAGAGAAAACCCAACACTTCAACCACTCAAAAAAAAATTAAAGAACCACATTTCGAAAACGAAATCCCACCCTTACCGCTATCCATAAAACAAGAATCTGTGAAAATAGAAACAACTACCATCCGCAACCAAGAAAAAGAAACATTAATTGAAAACCCAACTCATCAACCTCTCGAAATAAAAATTAACCAAAAACATTTCGAAAACGAAATCCCACCCTTAACGCTATCCATAAAACAAGATTCTGTTGAAACAGAAACAACTACCATCCGCAACCAAGAAAAAGAGAAAAAGATACCTCCGAAAGAAAACCCAAGTCATCAACCTCTCGAAACAAAAATTAACCAACAACCTTTCGAAAATGAAATCCCACCGTTCCCGCTATCAACAAAAAAAGAATCCATTGAAGCAGAAACTACCATCCGAAACCATGAAAAAGAAACCTTCGAAAGAAAACCCAAGTCATCAACCTCTCGAAACAAAAATTAACCAACATCCTTTCGAAAACGAAATCCCACCCTTAACGCTATCCACAAAACAAGAATATGTCGAAACATAAACAAATGCAATATGCAAAGAAGAAAAAGAAACCTTCGAAAGAAAACCCAACTCATCAACCTCTCGAAACAAAAATTAACGAACAACCTTTCGAAAAGAAATCCCACCCTTCCCGCTATCCATAAAACAAGAAACTGTGAAAACACAAACAACTACCATCCGCAACCAAGAAAAAGAAACCTTAAATGAAAATCCATCTCATCAACCTCTCGAAACAAATATTAACCAACAACTTTTCGAAAACGAAATCCCACCCTTCCCGCTATCCATAAAACAAGAATCTGTTGAAACAGAAAGAACTACATCCGCAACCAAGAAAAAGAATCTTTCGAGAGAAAACCCAACTCTTCAACCACTCGAAAAAAAAATTAACGAACAACCTTTCGAAAAGAAATCACACCCTTCCCGTTATCCATAAAACAAGAATCTCTGAAAACAGAAACAACTACCATCCGCAACCAAGAAAAAGAAACCTTAAATGAAAACACAACTCATATACCTCTCGAAACAAAAATTAACCAACAACGTTTCGAAAACGAAATCCCACCCTTTCCGCTATCCACAAAACAGGAATCTGTCGAAACATAAACAACTACAATCCGCAACCAAGAAAAAGAAACCTTCGAAAGAAAACCCAAGTCATCAACCTCTCAAAACAAAAATTAACCAACAACCTTTCGAAAACGAAATCCCACCATTCCCGCTATCCACAAAACAAAAATCTGTTGAAACAGAAACAACTACCATCCGAAACAAAGAAAAAGAAACTTTCGAAAGAAAACCCAAGTCATCAACCTCTCGAAACATAAATTAGCCAACAACCTTTCTAAAATGAAATCCCACCCTTACCGCTATCCATAAAACAAGAATCTGTTGAAACAGCAACAACTACCATCCGCAACCAAGAAAAAGAAACCTTCGACAGAAAACCCAAGTCATCAATCTCTCGAAACAAAAATTAACCAACAAATTTTCGAAAACGAAATCCCACCTTTCCCGCTATCCACAAAACAAAAATCTGTTGAAACAGAAACAACTACCATCCGAAACCAAGAAAAAGAAACCTTCGAAAGAAAACCCAAGTCATCAACCTCTTGAAACAAAAATTAACCAACATCCTTTCGAAAACGAAATCCCACCCTTCCCGCTATCCACAAAACAAGAATATGTCGAAACATAAACAAATACCATCTGAAACCAAGAAAAAGAAACCTTCGAAAGAAAACCCAACAAATATACCTCTCGAAACAAAAATTAAACAGCAACATTTAGAAAACGAAATCCCACCCTTCCCGCTATCCACAAAAGAAGAATATGTCGAAACATAAACAAATACCATCTGCAACCAATATAAAGAAACCTTCGAAAGAAAACCCAACTCATCAACCTCTCGAAACAAAAATTAACCAACAACGTATCGAAAACGAAATCTCACCCTTCCCGCTATCCATAAAACAAGAATCTGTTGAAACAGAAACAACTACCATCCCCAACTAAGAAAAAGAAACCTTCGAGAAAAAACCCAACACTTCAACCACTCGAAAAAAAATTAACGAACAACCTTTCGAAAACGAAATCCCACCCTTCCCGCTTTCCATAAAACAAGAATCTGTGAAAACAGAAACAACTACCATCCGCAACCAAGAAAAAGAAACTTTAAATGAAAACCCAACTCATCAACCTCTCGAAACAAAAATTAACCAAAAACATTTCGAAAACGAAATCCAACCCTTCCCGCTATCTATAAAACAAGATTTTGTTGAAACAGAAACAACTACCATTCGCAACCAAGAAAAAGAGAAAAAGATACCTTCGAAAAAAACCCAAGTCATCAATCTCTCGAAACAAAAATTAACTAACAACCTTTCGAAAACGAAATCCCACCATTCCCGCTATCCACAAAACAAAAATCTGTTGAAACAGAAACAACTAAAATCCGAAACAAAGAAAAAGAAACTTTCGAAAGAAAACCCGAGTCATTAACCTCTCGAAACAAAAATTAACCAACAACCTTTCTAAAACGAAATCCCACCCTTCCCGCTATCCATAAAATAAGAATCTGTTGAAAAAGAAACAACTACCATCCGCAACCAAGAAAAAGAAACCTTCGAAAGAAAACCCAAGTCATCAACCTCTCGAAACAAAAATTAACCAACAACCTTACGAAAACGAAATCCCACTCTTCCCGCTATCCACAAAACAAGAATATAGTGAAACAAAAATAACAACCCTCCGAAACCAAGAAAAAGAAACCTTCGAAAGAAAACCCAAGTCATCAACCTCTCGAAACAAAAATTAACCAACAACCTTTCTAAAACGAAATCCCACCCTTCCCGCTATCCATAAAACAAGAATCTTTTGAAACAGAAACAACTACCATCCGCAACCAAGAAAAAGAAACCTTCGAAAGAAAACCCAAGTCATCAACCTCTCGAAACAAAAATTAACCAACAAACTTTCTAAAACGAAATCCCACCCTTCCCGCTATCCACAAAACAAGAATATATTGAAACAAAAATAACAAACCTCCGACACCAAGAAAAAGAAACCTTCGAAAGAAAACCCAAGTCATCAACCTCTCGAAACAAAAATTAACCAACAATATTTCGAAAAGGAAATCCCACAATTCCCGCTATCCATACAACAAGAATCTGTGAAAACAGAAACAACTACCATCCGCAACCAAGAAAAAGAAACCTTAAATGAAAACCTAACCCATCAACCTCTCGAAACAAAAATTAACCAACAACCTTTCGAAAACGAAATCCCAAACTTCCCGCTATCCATAAAACAAGAATCTGTTGAAACAGAAACAACTACCATCCACAACTAAGAAAAAGAGAAAAAGATACCTGCGAAAGAAAACCCAAGTCATCAACCTCTCGAAACACAAATTAACCAACAACCTTTCTAAAACGAAATCCCACCCTTCCCGCTATCCACAAAAAAAGAATCTGTTGAAACAAAAACAACAACCCTCCGACACCAAGAAAAAGAATCCTTCGAAAGAAAACCCAAGTCACCAACCTCTCGAAACAAAAATTAACCAACAACCTTTCGGAAACGAAATCCCACCCTTCCCGCTATCCACAAAACAAGAATATATTGAAACAAAAATAACAACCCTCCGAAACCAAGAAAAAGAAACCTTCGAAAGAAAACCCAAGTCATCAACCTGTCGAAACAAAAATTAACCAACAACCTGTCGAAAACGAAATCCTACCCTTCCCGCTATCCATAAAACAAGAATCTGTTGAAACAGAAACAACTACCATCCGCAACCAAGAAAAAGAAACCTTCGAGAGAAAACCCAACTCTTCAACCACTCGAAACAAACATTAACCAACAATCTTTCGAAAACGAAATCCCACCCTTCCCGCCATCCATAAAACAAGAATCTGTTGAAACAGAAACAAATACCATCTGCAACCAAGAAAAAGAAATTTTCGAAAGAAAACCCAACTCATCAACCTCTGGAAACAAAAATTAACCAACAACCTGTCGAAAAGAAATCCCACCCTTCCCGCTATCCACAAAACAAGAATCTGTGAAAACAGATACAACTACCATCCGAAACCAAGAAAAAGAAACCTTCGAAAGAAAACCCAAGTCATCAACCTCTCGAAACAAAAATTAACCAAAAACCTTTCGAAAAAGAAATCCCACCATTTCCGATATCCACAAACAGGAATCTGTCGAAACATAAACAACTACAATCCGCAACCAAGAAAATGAAACCTTTGAAAGAAAACCCAAGTCATCAACCTCTCGAAACAAAAATTAACCAACAACTTTTCGAAAACGAAATCCCACCATTCCCGCTATCCGTAAAACAAGAATCTGTGAAAACACAAACAACTACCACCCGCAATCAAGAAAAAGAAACCTTAAATGAAAATCCATCTTATCAACCTCTCGAAACAAAAATTAACCAACAAATTTTCGAAAACGAAATCCCACACTTCCCGCTATCCATAAAACAAGAATCTGTTGAAACAGAAACAACTACCATCCGCAACAAAGAAAAAGAAACCTTCGAGAGAAAACCCAACTTTTCAACTACTCGAAACAAAAATTAACGAACAACCTTTCGAAAAGAAATCACACCCTTCCCGCTATCCATAAAAGAAGAATCTCTGAAAACAGAAACAACTACCATCCGCAACCAAGAAAAAGAAACCTTCGAGAGAAAACCCAACTCTTCAACTACTCGAAACAAAAATTAATAAACAACTTTTCGAAAACGAAATCCCACCCTTTCTGCTATCCACAAAACAGGAATCTGTCGAAACATAACAACTACAATTCGCAACCAAGAAAAAGAAACCTTCGAAAGAAAACCCAAGTCATCAACCTCTCGAAACAAAAATTAACCAACAACTTTTCGAAAACGAAATCCCACAATTCCCGCTCACCACAAAACAAAAATCTGTTGAAACAGAAACAACTACCATCCGAAACAAAGAAAAAGATACCTTCGAAAGAAAACCCAAGTCATCAACCTCTCGAAACATAAATTAACCAACAACGTTTCTAAAACGAAATGCCACCCTTCCCGCTATCCATAAAACAAGAATCTGTTGAAACAGAAACAACTACCTTCCGCAATCAAGAAAAAGAAACCTTCGAAAAAAAACCCAAGTCATCAACCTCTCGAATCATTTCGAAAACGAAATCCCACCCTTCCCGCTATCCACAAAACAAGAATATGTCGAAACATAAACAAATACCATTTGAAACCAAGAAAAAGAAACTTTCGAAAGAAAACCCAACTCAATAACCTCTCGACACAAAAATTAAACAGCAACATTTCGAAAACGAAATCCCAACCTTCCCGATATCCACAAAACAAGAATATGTCGAAACATAAACAAATACCATCTGTAACAAAAAAAAAGAAACCTTCGAAAGAAAACCCAATTCATCAACCTCTCGAAACAAAAATTTACCAAAAACCTATCGAAAACGAAATCCCACCCCTCCCGCTATCCATAAAACAAGAATCTGTTGAAACAGAAACAACTACCATCCGCAACTAAGAAAAAGAAACCTTCGAGAGAAAACCCAACTCATCAACCTCTCGAAACAAAAATTAACCAAAAACATTTCGAAAATGAAATCCCACCCTTAACGCTATCCATAAAACAAGATTCTATTGAAACAGAAACAACTACCATCCACAACCAAGAAAAAGAGAAAAAGATACCTCCGAAAGAAAACCCAAGTCATCAACCTCTCGAAACAAAAATTAACCAACAACCTTTCGAAAATGAAATCCCACCGTTCCCGCTATCAACAAAAAAAGAATCCATTGAAGCAGAAACTACCATCCGAAACCATGAAAAAGAAACCTTCGAAAGAAAACCCAAGTCATCAACCTCTCGAAACAAAAATTAACCAACATCCTTTCGAAAACGAAATCCCACCCTTAACGCTATCCACAAAACAAGAATATGTCGAAACATAAACAAATGCAATATGCAAAGAAGAAAAAGAAACCTTCGAAAGAAAACCCAACTCATCAACCTCTCGAAACAAAAATTAACGAACAACCTTTCGAAAAGAAATCCCATCCTTCCCGCTATCCATAAAACAAGAAACTGTGAAAACACAAACAACTACCATCCGCAACCAAGAAAAAGAAACCTTAAATGAAAATCCATCTCATCAACCTCTCGAAACAAAAATTAACCAACAACTTTTCGAAAACGAAATCCCACCCTTCCCGCTATCCATAAAACAAGAATCTGTTGAAACAGAAAGAACTACATCCGCAACCAAGAAAAAGAATCTTTCGAGAGAAAACCCAACTCTTCAACCACTCGAAAAAAAAATTAACGAACAAACTTTCGAAAAGAAATCACACCCTTCCCGCTATCCATAAAACAAGAATCTCTGAAAACAGAAACAACTACCATCCGCAACCAAGAAAAAGAAACCTTAAATGAAAACCCAACTCATATACCTCTCGAAACAAAAATTAACCAACTACCTTTCGAAAACGAAATCCCACCCTTTCCGCTATCCACAAAACAGGAATCTGTCGAAACATAAACAACTACAATCCGCAACCAAGAAAAAGAAACCTTCGAAAGAAAACCCAAGTCATCGACCTCTCGAAACAAAAATTAACCAAAAACATTTCGAAAACGAAATCCAACCCTTCCCGCTATCTATAAAACAAGATTTTGTTGAAACAGAAACAACTACCATTCGCAACCAAGAAAAAGAGAAAAAGATACCTTCGAAAAAAACCCAAGTCATCAATCTCTCGAAACAAAAATTAACTAACAACCTTTCGAAAACGAAATCCCACCATTCCCGCTATCCACAAAACAAAAATCTGTTGAAACAGAAACAACTACCATCCGAAACAAAGAAAAAGAAACTTTCGAAAGAAAATCCAAGTCATTAACCTCTCGAAACAAAAATTAACCAACAACCTTTCTAAAACGAAATCCCACCCTTCCCGCTATCCATAAAACAAGAATTTGTTGAAAAAGAAACAACTACCATCCGCAACCAAGAAAAAGAAACCTTCGAATGAAAACCCAAGTCATCAACCTCTCGAAACAAAAATTAACTAACAAACTTACGAAAACGAAATCCCACTCTTCCCGCTATCCACAAAACAAGAATATAATGAAACAAAAATAACAACCCTCCGAAACCAAGAAAAAGAAACCTTCGAAAGAAAACCCAAGTCATCAACCTCTCGAAACAAAAATTAACCAACAAACTTACGAAAACGAAATCCCACTCTTCCCGCTATCCACAAAACAAGAATATAGTGAAACAAAAATAACAACCCTCCGAAACCAAGAAAAAGAAACCTTAAATGAAAATCCATCTCATCAACCTCTCGAAACAAAAATTAACCAACAAATTTTCGAAAACGAAATCCCACACTTCCCGCTATCCATAAAACAAGAATCTGTTGAAACAGAAACAACTACCATCCGCAACCAAGAAAAAGAAACCTTCGAGAGAAAACCCAACTCTTCAACTACTCGAAACAAAAATTAACGAACAACCTTTCGAAAAGAAATCACACCCTTCCCGCTATCCATAAAAGAAGAATCTCTGAAAACAGAAACAACTACCATCCGCAACCAAGAAAAAGAAACCTTCGAGAGAAAACCCAACTCTTCAACTACTCGAAACAAAAATTAACCAACAACTTTTCGAAAACGAAATCCCACCCTTTCTGCTATCCACAAAACAGGAATCTGTCGAAACATAACAACTACAATTCGCAACCAAGAAAAAGAAACCTTCGAAAGAAAACCCAAGTCATCAACCTCTCGAAACAAAAATTAACCAACAACTTTTCGAAAACGAAATCCCACAATTCCCGCTCACCACAAAACAAAAATCTGTTGAAACAGAAACAACTACCATCCGAAAGAAAGAAAAAGAAACCTTCGAAAGAAAACCCAAGTCATCAACCTCTCGAAACATAAATTAACCAACAACGTTTCTAAAACGAAATGCCACCCTTCCCGCTATCCATAAAACAAGAATCTGTTGAAACAGAAACAACTACCTTCCGCAATCAAGAAAAAGAAACCTTCGAAAAAAAACCCAAGTCATCAACCTCTCGAATCATTTCGAAAACGAAATCCCACCCTTCCCGCTATCCACAAAACAAGAATATGTCGAAACATAAATAAATACCATTTGAAACCAAGAAAAAGAAACTTTCGAAAGAAAACCCAACTCAATAACCTCTCGACACAAAAATTAAACAGCAACATTTCGAAAACGAAATCCCAACCTTCCCGATATCCACAAAACAAGAATATGTCGAAACATAAACAAATACCATCTGTAACAAAAAAAAAGAAACCTTCGAAAGAAAACCCAACTCATCAACCTCTCGAAACAAAAATTTACCAAAAACCTATCGAAAACGAAATCCCACCCCTCCCGCTATCCATAAAAGAAGAATCTGTTGAAACAGAAACAACTACCATCCGCAACTAAGAAAAAGAAACCTTCGAGAGAAAACCCAACACTTCAACCACTCGAAAAAAAATTAAAGAACCACATTTTGAAAACGAAATCCCACCCTTCCCGCTATCCATAAAACAAGAATCTGTGAAAATAGAAACAACTACCATCCGCAACCAAGAAAAAGAAACATTAATTGAAAACCCAACTCATCAACCTCTCGAAACAAAAATTAACCAAAAACATTTCGAAAACGAAATCCCACCCTTAACGCTATCCATAAAACAAGATTCTGTTGAAACAGAAACAACTACCATCCACAACCAAGAAAAAGAGAAAAAGATACCTCCGAAAGAAAACCCAAGTCATCAACCTCTCGAAACAAAAATTAACCAACAACCTTTCGAAAATGAAATCCCACCGTTCCCGCTATCAACAAAAAAAGAATCCATTGAAGCAGAAACTACCATCCGAAACCATGAAAAAGAAACCTTCGAAAGAAAACCCAAGTCATCAACCTCTCGAAACAAAAATTAACCAACATCCTTTCGAAAACGAAATCCCACCCTTAACGCTATCCACAAAACAAGAAACTGTGAAAACACAAACAACTACCATCCGCAACCAAGAAAAAGAAACCTTAAATGAAAATCCATCTCATCAACCTCTCGAAACAAAAATTAACCAACAACTTTTCGAAAACGAAATCCCAACCTTCCCGATATCCACAAAACAAGAATATGTCGAAACATAAACAAATACCATCTGTAACAAAAAAAAAGAAACCTTCGAAAGAAAACCCAACTCATCAACCTCTCGAAACAAAAATTTACCAAAAACCTATCGAAAACGAAATCCCACCCCTCCCGCTATCCATAAAACAAGAATCTGTTGAAACAGAAACAACTACCATCCGCAACTAAGAAAAAGAAACCTTCGAGAGAAAACCCAACACTTCAACCACTCGAAAAAAAATTAAAGAACCACATTTTGAAAACGAAATCCCACCCTTCCCGCTATCCATAAAACAAGAATCTGTGAAAATAGAAACAACTACCATCCGCAACCAAGAAAAAGAAACATTAATTGAAAACCCAACTCATCAACCTCTCGAAACAAAAATTAACCAAAAACATTTCGAAAACGAAATCCCACCCTTAACGCTATCCATAAAACAAGATTCTGTTGAAACAGAAACAACTACCATCCACAACCAAGAAAAAGAGAAAAAGATACCTCCGAAAGAAAACCCAAGTCATCAACCTCTCGAAACAAAAATTAACCAACAACCTTTCGAAAATGAAATCCCACCGTTCCCGCTATCAACAAAAAAAGAATCCATTGAAGCAGAAACTACCATCCGAAACCATGAAAAAGAAACCTTCGAAAGAAAACCCAAGTCATCAACCACTCGAAAAAAAAATTAACGAACAAACTTTCGAAAAGAAATCACACCCTTCCCGCTATCCATAAAACAAGAATCTCTGAAAACCGAAACAACTACCATCCGCAACCAAGAAAAAGAAACCTTAAATGAAAACCCAACTCATATACCTCTCGAAACAAAAATTAACCAACTACCTTTCGAAAACGAAATCCCACCCTTTCCGCTATCCACAAAACAGGAATCTGTCGAAACATAAACAACTACAATCCGCAACCAAGAAAAAGAAACCTTCGAAAGAAAACCCAAGTCATCAACCTCTCGAAACAAAAATTAACCAAAAACATTTCGAAAACGAAATCCAACCCTTCCCGCTATCTATAAAACAAGATTTTGTTGAAACAGAAACAACTACCATTCGCAACCAAGAAAAAGAGAAAAAGATACCTTCGAAAAAAACCCAAGTCATCAATCTCTCGAAACAAAAATTAACTAACAACATTTCGAAAACGAAATCCCACCATTCCCGCTATCCACAAAACAAAAATCTGTTGAAACAGAAACAACTACCATCCGAAACAAAGAAAAAGAAACTTTCGAAAGAAAATCCAAGTCATTAACCTCTCGAAACAAAAATTAACCAACAACATTTCTAAAACGAAATCCCACCCTTCCCGCTATCCATAAAACAAGAATTTGTTGAAAAAGAAACAACTACCATCCGCAACCAAGAAAAAGAAACCTTCGAAAGAAAACCCAAGTCATCAACCTCTCGAAACAAAAATTAACCAACAAACTTACGAAAACGAAATCCCACTCTTCCCGCTATCCACAAAACAAGAATATAGTGAAACAAAAATAACAACCCTCCGAAACCAAGAAAAAGAAACCTTCGAAAGAAAACCCAAGTCATCAACCTCTCGAAACAAAAATTAACCAACAAACTTACGAAAACGAAATCCCACTCTTCCCGCTATCCACAAAACAAGAATATAGTGAAACAAAAATAACAACCCTCCGAAACCAAGAAAAAGAAACCTTAAATGAAAATCCATCTCATCAACCTCTCGAAACAAAAATTAACCAACAAATTTTCGAAAACGAAATCCCACACTTCCCGCTATCCATAAAACAAGAATCTGTTGAAACAGAAACAACTACCATCCGCAACCAAGAAAAAGAAACCTTCGAGAGAAAACCCAACTCTTCAACTACTGGAAACAAAAATTAACGAACAACCTTTCGAAAAGAAATCACACCCTTCCCGCTATCCATAAAAGAAGAATCTCTGAAAACAGAAACAACTACCATCCGCAACCAAGAAAAAGAAACCTTCGAGAGAAAACCCAACTCTTCAACTACTCGAAACAAAAATTAACCAACAACTTTTCGAAAACGAAATCCCACCCTTTCTGCTATCCACAAAACAGGAATCTGTCGAAACATAACAACTACAATTCGCAACCAAGAAAAAGAAACCTTCGAAAGAAAACCCAAGTCATCAACCTCTCGAAACAAAAATTAACCAACAACTTTTCGAAAACGAAATCCCACAATTCCCGCTCACCACAAAACAAAAATCTGTTGAAACAGAAACAACTACCATCCGAAAGAAAGAAAAAGAAACCTTCGAAAGAAAACCCAAGTCATCAACCTCTCGAAACATAAATTAACCAACAACGTTTCTAAAACGAAATGCCACCCTTCCCGCTATCCATAAAACAAGAATCTGTTGAAACAGAAACAACTACCTTCCGCAATCAAGAAAAAGAAACCTTCGAAAAAAAACCCAAGTCATCAACCTCTCGAATCATTTCGAAAACGAAATCCCACCCTTCCCGCTATCCACAAAACAAGAATATGTCGAAACATAAACAAATACCATTTGAAACCAAGAAAAAGAAACTTTCGAAAGAAAACCCAACTCAATAACCTCTCGACACAAAAATTAAACAGCAACATTTCGAAAACGAAATCCCAACCTTCCCGATATCCACAAAACAAGAATATGTCGAAATATAAACAAATACCATCTGTAACAAAAAAAAAGAAACCTTCGAAAGAAAACCCAACTCATCAACCTCTCGAAACAAAAATTTACCAAAAACCTATCGAAAACGAAATCCCACCCCTCCCGCTATCCATAAAACAAGAATCTGTTGAAACAGAAACAACTACCATCCGCAACTAAGAAAAAGAAACCTTCGAGAGAAAACCCAAGTCATCAATCTGTCGAAACAAAAATTAACCAACAACTTTTCGAAAACGAAATCCCACCTTTCCCGCTATCCATAAAACAAGAATCTGTGAAAATAGAAACAACTACCATCCGCAACCAAGAAAAAGAAACATTAATTGAAAACCCAACTCATCAACCTCTCGAAACAAAAATTAACCAAAAACATTTCGAAAACGAAATCCCACCCTTAACGCTATCCATAAAACAAGATTCTGTTGAAACAGAAACAACTACCATCCACAACCAAGAAAAAGAGAAAAAGATACCTCCGAAAGAAAACCCAAGTCATCAACCTCTCGAAACAAAAATTAACCAACAACCTTTCGAAAATGAAATCCCACCGTTCCCGCTATCAACAAAAAAAGAATCCATTGAAGCAGAAACTACCATCCGAAACCATGAAAAAGAAACCTTCGAAAGAAAACCCAAGTCATCAACCTCTCGAAACAAAAATTAACCAACATCCTTTCGAAAACGAAATCCCACCCTTAACGCTATCCACAAAACAAGAATATGTCGAAACATAAACAAATGCAATATGCACAGAAGAAAAAGAAACCTTCGAAAGAAAACCCAACTCATCAACCTCTCGAAACAAAAATTAACGAACAACCTTTCGAAAAGAAATCCCATCCTTCCCGCTATCCATAAAACAAGAAACTGTGAAAACACAAACAACTACCATCCGCAACCAAGAAAAAGAAACCTTAAATGAAAATCCATCTCATCAACCTCTCGAAACAAAAATTAACCAACAAATTTTCGAAAACGAAATCCCACCCTTCCCGCTATCCATAAAACAAGAATCTGTTGAAACAGAAAGAACTACATCCGCAACCAAGAAAAAGAATCTTTCGAGAGAAAACCCAACTCTTCAACCACTCGAAAAAAAAATTAACGAACAAACTTTCGAAAAGAAATCACACCCTTCCCGCTATCCATAAAACAAGAATCTCTGAAAACAGAAACAACTACCATCCGCAACCAAGAAAAAGAAACCTTAAATGAAAACCCAACTCATATACCTCTCGAAACAAAAATTAACCAACAACCTTTCGAAAACGAAATCCCACCCTTTCCGCTATCCACAAAACAGGAATCTGTCGAAACATAAACAACTACAATCCGCAACCAAGAAAAAGAAACCTTCGAAAGAAAACCCAAGTCATCAACCTCTCGAAACAAAAATTAACCAAAAACATTTCGAAAACGAAATCCAACCCTTCCCGCTATCTATAAAACAAGATTTTGTTGAAACAGAAAAAACTACCATTCGCAACCAAGAAAAAGAGAAAAAGATACCTTCGAAAAAAACCCAAGTCATCAATCTCTCGAAACAAAAATTAACTAACAACCTTTCGAAAACGAAATCCCACCATTCCCGCTATCCACAAAACAAAAATCTGTTGAAACAGAAACAACTACCATCCGAAACAAAGAAAAAGAAACTTTCGAAAGAAAAGCCAAGTCATTAACCTCTCGAAACAAAAATTAACCAACAACCTTTCTAAAACGAAATCCCACACTTCCCGCTATCCATAAAACAAGAATTTGTTGAAAAAGAAACAACTACCATCCGCAACCAAGAAAAAGAAACCTTCGAAAGAAAACCCAAGTCATCAACCTCTCGAAACAAAAATTAACCAACAAACTTACGAAAACGAAATCCCACTCTTCCCGCTATCCACAAAACAAGAATATAGTGAAACAAAAATAACAACCCTCCGAAACCAAGAAAAAGAAACCTTCGAAAGAAAACCCAAGTCATCAACCTCTCGAAACAAAAATTAACCAACAAACTTTCTAAAACGAAATCCCACTCTTCCCGCTATCCACAAAACAAGAATATATTGAAACAAAAATAACAACCCTCCGACACCAAGAAAAAGAAACCTTCGAAAGAAAACCCAAGTCATCAACCTCTCGAAACAAAAATTAACCAACAATATTTCGAAAAGGAAATCCCACAATTCCCGCTATCCATACAACAAGAATCTGTGAAAACAGAAACAACTACCATCCGCAACCAAGAAAAAGAAACCTTAAATGAAAACCTAACCCATCAACCTCTCGAAACAAAAATTAACCAACAACCTTTCGAAAACGAAATCCCAAACTTCCCGCTATCCATAAAACAAGAATCTGTTGAAACAGAAACAACTACCATCCACAACCAAGAAAAAGAGAAAAAGATACCTTCGAAAGAAAACCCAAGTCATCAACCTCTCGAAACACAAATTAACCAACAACCTTTCTAAAACGAAATGCCACCCTTCCCGCTATCCACAAAAAAAGAATCTGTTGAAACAAAAACAACAACCCTCCGACACCAAGAAAAAGAAACCTTCGAAAGAAAACCCAAGTCACCAACCTCTCGAAACAAAAATTAACCAACAACCTTTCGAAAACGAAATCCCACCCTTCCCGCTATCCACAAAAACGATTCTGTTGAAACAAAAACAACAACCCTCCGACACTAAGAAAAAGAAACCTTCGAAAGAAAACCCAACTCATCAACCTCTCGAAACAAAAATTAACCAACAACCTGTCGAAAACGAAATCCCAATCTTCCCGCTATCCATAAAACAAGAATCTGTTGAAACAGAAACAACTACCATCCGCAACCAAGAAAAAGAAACCTTCGAGAGAAAACCCAACTCTTCAACCACTCGAAACAAACATTAACCAACAATCTTTCGAAAACGAAATCCCACCCTTCCCGCCATCCATAAAACAAGAATCTGTTGAAACAGAAACAAATACCATCTGCAACCAAGAAAAAGAAATTTTCGAAAGAAAACCCAACTCATCAACCTCTCGAAACAAAAATTAACCAAAAACCTTTCGAAAAAGAAATCCCACCATTTCCGCTATCCACAAACAGGAATCTGTCGAAACATAAACAACTACAATCCGCAACCAAGAAAAAGAAACCTTCGAAAGAAAACCCAAGTCATCAACCTCTCGAAACAAAAATTAACCAACAACTTTTCGAAAACGAAATCCCACCATTCCCGCTATCCGTAAAACAAGAATCTGTGAAAACACAAACAACTACCACCCGCAATCAAGAAAAAGAAACCTTAAATGAAAATCCATCTCATCAACCTCTCGAAACAAAAATTAACCAACAACTTTTCGAAAAAGAAATCCCACACTTCCCGCTATCCATAAAACAAGAATCTGTTGAAACAGAAACAACTACCATCCGCAACCAAGAAAAAGAAACCTTCGAGAGAAAACCCAACTCTTCAACTACTCGAAACAAAAATTAACGAACAACCTTTCGAAAAGAAATCACACCCTTCCCGCTATCCATAAAACAAGAATCTCTGAAAACAGAAACAACTACCATCCGCAACCAAGAAAAAGAAACCTTCGAGAGAAAACCCAACTCTTCAACTACTCGAAACAAAAATTAACCAACAACTTTTCGAAAACGAAATCCCACCCTTTCTGCTATCCACAAAACAGGAATCTGTCGAAACATAACAACTACAATTCGCAACCAAGAAAAAGAAACCTTCGAAAGAAAACCCAAGTCATCAACCTCACGAAACAAAAATTAACCAACAACTTTTCGAAAACGAAATCCCACCATTCCCGCTATCCACAAAACAAAAATCTGTTGAAACAAAAACAACTACCATCCGAAACAAAGAAAAAGAAACCTTCGAAAGAAAACCCAAGTCATCAACCTCTCGAAACATAAATTAACCAACAACCTTTCTAAAACGAAATCCCACCCTTCCCGCTATCCATAAAACAAGAATCTGTTGAAACAGAAACAACTACCATCCGCAATCAAGAAAAAGAAACCTTCGAAAAAAACCCCAAGTCATCAACCTCTCGAATCATTTCGAAAACGAAATCCCACCCTTTCCGCTATCCACAAAACAAGAATATGTCGAAACATAAACAAATACCATTTGAAACCAAGAAAAAGAAACTTTCGTAAGAAAACCCAACTCATCAAACTCTCGACACAAAAATTAAACAGCAACATTTCGAAAACGAAATCCCAACCTTCCCGATATCCACAAAACAAGAATATGTCGAAACATAAACAAATACCATCTGTAACAAAAAAAAGAAACCTTCGAAAGAAAACCCAACTCATCAACCTCTCGAAACAAAAATTTACCAAAAACCTATCGAAAACGAAATCCCACCCCTCCCGCTATCCATAAAACAAGATTCTGTTGAAACAGAAACAACTACCATCCACAACCAAGAAAAAGAGAAAAAGATACCTCCGAAAGAAAACCCAAGTCATCAACCTCTCGAAACAAAAATTAACCAACAACCTTTCGAAAATGAAATCCCACCGTTCCCGCTATCAACAAAAAAAGAATTCATTGAAGCAGAAACTACCATCCGAAACCATGAAAAAGAAACCTTCGAAAGAAAACCCAAGTCATCAACCTCTCGAAACAAAAATTAACCAACATCCTTTCGAAAACGAAATCCCACCCTTAACGCTATCCACAAAACAAGAATATGTCGAAACATAAACAAATGCAATATGCAAAGAAGAAAAAGAAACCTTCGAAAGAAAACCCAACTCATCAACCTCTCGAAACAAAAATTAACGAACAACCTTTCGAAAAGAAATCCCACCCTTCCCGCTATCCATAAAACAAGAAACTGTGAAAACACAAACAACTACCATCCGCAACCAAGAAAAAGAAACCTTAAATGAAAATCCATCTCATCAAACTCTCGAAACAAAAATTAACCAACAACTTTTCGAAAACGAAATCCCACCCTTCCCGCTATCCATAAAACAAGAATCTGTTGAAACAGAAAGAACTACATCCGCAACCAAGAAAAAGAATCTTTCGAGAGAAAACCCAACTCTTCAACCACTCGAAAAAAAAATTAACGAACAACCTTTCGAAAAGAAATCACACCCTTCCCGCTATCCATAAAACAAGAATCTCTGAAAACAGAAACAACTACCATCCGCAACCAAGAAAAAGAAACCTTAAATGGAAACCCAACTCATATACCTCTCGAAACAAAAATTAACCAACAACCTTTCGAAAACGAAATCCCACCCTTTCCGCTATCCACAAAACAGGAATCTGTCGAAACATAAACAACTACAATCCGCAACCAAGAAGAAGAAACCTTCGAAAGAAAACCCAAGTCATCAACCTCTCAAAACAAAAATTAACCAACAACCTTTCGAAAACGAAATCCCACCATTCCCGCTATCCACAAAACAAAAATCTGTTGAAACAGAAACAACTACCATCCGAAACAAAGAAAAAGAAACTTTCGAAAGTAAACCCAAGTCATCAACCTCTCGAAACATAAATTAACCAACAACCTTTCTAAAATGAAATCCCACCCTTACCGCTATCCACAAAAAAAGAATATGTTGAAACATAAACAAATACCATCTGAAACCAAGAAAAAGAAACCTTCGAAAGAAAACCCAACTAATATACCTCTCGAAACAAAAATTAAACAGCAACATTTCGAAAACGAAATCCCACCCTTCCCGCTATCCACAAAACAAGAATATGTCGAAACATAAACAAATACCATCTGCAACCAATATAAAGAAACCTTAAATGAAAATCCATCTCATCAACCTCTCGAAACAAAAATTAACCAACAACTTTTCGAAAACGAAATCTCACCCTTCCCGCTATCCATAAAACAAGAATCTGTTGAAACAGAAAGAACTATATCCGCAACCAAGAAAAAGAATCTTTCGAGAGAAAACCCAACTCTTCAACCACTCGAAAAAAAAATTAACGAACAAACTTTCGAAAAGAAATCACACCCTTCCCGCTATCCATAAAACAAGAATCTCTGAAAACAGAAACAACTACCATCCGCAACCAAGAAAAAGAAACCTTAAATGAAAACCTAACTCATATACCTCTCGAAACAAAAATTAACCAACAACATTTCGAAAACGAAATCCCACCCTTTCCGCTATCCACAAAACAGGAATCTGTCGAAACATAAACAACTACAATCCGCAACCAAGAAAAAGAAACCTTCGAAGGAAAACCCAAGTCATCAACCTCTCAAAACAAAAATTAACCAACAACCTTTCGAAAACGAAATCCCACCATTCCCGCTATCCACAAAACAAAAATCTGTTGAAACAGAAACAACTACCTTCCGAAACAAAGAAAAAGAAACTTTCGAAAGAAAACCCAAGTCATCAACCTCTCGAAACATAAATTAACCAACAACCTTTCTAAAATGAAATCCCACCCTTACCGCTATCCATAAAACAAGAATCTGTTGAAACAGAAACAACTACCACCCGCAACCAAGAAAAAGAAACCTTCGACAGAAAACCCAAGTCATCAATCTCTCGAAACAAAAATTAACCAACAACTATTCGAAAACGAAATCCCACCTTTCCCGCTATCCACAAAACAAAAATCTGTTGAAACAGAAACAACTACCATCCGAAACCAAGAAAAAGAAATCTTCGAAAGAAAACCCAAGTCATCAACCTCTCGACACAAAAATTAAACAGCAACATTTCGAAAACGAAATCCCAACCTTCCCGATATCCACAAAACAAGAATATGTCGAAACATAAACAAATACCATCTGTAACAAAAAAAAGAAACCTTCGAAAGAAAACCCAACTCATCAACCTCTCGAAACAAAAATTTACCAAAAACCTATCGAAAACGAAATCCCACCCCTCCCGCTATCCATAAAACAAGAATCTGTTGAAACAGAAACAACTACCATCCGCAACTAAGAAAAAGAAACCTTCGAGAGAAAACCCAACACTTCAACCACTCGAAAAAAAATTAAAGAACCACATTTCGAAAACGAAATCCCACCCTTCCCGCTATCCATAAAACAAGAATCTGTGAAAATAGAAACAACTACCATCCGCAACCAAGAAAAAGAAACATTAATTGAAAACCCAACTCATCAACCTCTCGAAACAAAAATTAACCAAAAACATTTCGAAAACGAAATCCCACCCTTAACGCTATCCATAAAACAAGATTCTGTTGAAACAGAAACAACTACCATCCACAACCAAGAAAAAGAGAAAAAGATACCTCCGAAAGAAAACCCAAGTCATCAACCTCTCGAAACAAAAATTAACCAACAACCTTTCGAAAATGAAATCCCACCGTTCCCGCTATCAACAAAAAAAGAATCCATTGAAGCAGAAACTACCATCCGAAACCATGAAAAAGAAACCTTCGAAAGAAAACCCAAGTCATCAACCTCTCGAAACAAAAATTAACCAACATCCTTTCGAAAACGAAATCCCACCCTTAACGCTATCCACAAAACAAGAATATGTCGAAACATAAACAAATGCAATATGCAAAGAAGAAAAAGAAACCTTCGAAAGAAAACCCAACTAATATACCTCTCGAAACAAAAATTAAACAGCAACATTTCGAAAACGAAATCCCACCCTTCCCGCTATCCACAAAACAAGAATATGTCGAAACATAAACAAATACCATCTGAAACCAAGAAAAAGAAACCTTCGAAAGAAAACCCAACTAATATACCTCTCGAAACAAAAATTAAACAGCAACATTTCGAAAACGAAATCCCACCCTTCCCGCTATCCACAAAACAAGAATATGTCGAAACATAAACAAATACCATCTGCAACCAATATAAAGAAACCTTCGAAAGAAAACCCAACTCATCAACCTCTCGAAACAAAAATTAACCAACAACGTATCGAAAACGAAATCTCACCCTTCCCGCTATCCATAAAACAAGAATCTGTTGAAACAGAAACAACTACCATCCGCAACTAAGAAAAAGAAACTTTAGAGAAAAAACCCAACACTTCAACCACTCGAAAAAAAATTAACGAACAACCTTTCGAAAACGAAATCCCACCCTTCCCGCTTTCCATAAAACAAGAATCTGTGAAAACAGAAACAACTACCATCCGCAACCAAGAAAAAGAAACTTTAAATGAAAACCCAACTCATCAACCTCTCGAAACAAAAATTAACCAAAAACATTTCGAAAACGAAATCCAACCCTTCCCGCTATCTATAAAACAAGATTTTGTTGAAACAGAAACAACTACCATTCGCAACCAAGAAAAAGAGAAAAAGATACCTTCGAAAAAAACCCAAGTCATCAATCTCTCGAAACAAAAATTAACTAACAACCTTTCGAAAACGAAATCCCACCATTCCCGCTATCCACAAAACAAAAATCTGTTGAAACAGAAACAACTACCATCCGAAACAAAGAAAAAGAAACCTTCGAAAGAAAACCCAAGTCATTAACCTCTCGAAACAAAAATTAACCAACAACCTTTCTAAAACGAAATCCCACCCTTCCCGCTATCCATAAAACAAGAATCTGTTGAAAAAGAAACAACTACCATCCGCAACCAAGAAAAAGAAACCTTCGAAAGAAAAGCCAAGTCATCAACCTCTCGAAACAAAAATTAACCAACAACCTTACGAAAACGAAATCCTACTCTTCCCGCTATCCACAAAACAAGAATATATTGAAACAAAAATAACAACCCTCCGAAACCAAGAAAAAGAAACCTTCGAAAGAAAGCCCAAGTCATCAACCTCTCGAAACAAAAATTAACCAACAACCTTTCTAAAACGAAATCCCACCCTTCCCGCTATCCATAAAACAAGAATCTGTTGAAACAGAAACAACTACCATCCACAACCAAGAAAAAGAGAAAAAGATACCTTCGAAAGAAAACCCAAGTCATCAACCTCTCGAAACACAAATTAACCAACAACATTTCTAAAACGAAATCCCACCCTTCCCGCTATCCACAAAAAAAGAATCTGTTGAAACAAAAACAACAACCCTCCGACACCAAGAAAAAGAAACCTTCGAAAGAAAATCCACGTCACCAACCTCTCGAAACAAAAATTAACTAACAACCTTTCGAAAACGAAATCCCACCCTTCCCGCTATCCACAAAAACGAATCTGTTGAAACAAAAACAACAACCCTCCGACACTAAGAAAAAGAAACCTTCGAAAGAAAACCCAACTCATCAACCTCTCGAAACAAAAACTAACCAACAACCTGTCGAAAACGAAATCCCACCCTTCCCGCTATCCATAAAACAAGAATCTGTTGAAACAGAAACAACTACCATCCGCAACCAAGAAAAAGAAACCTTCGAGAGAAAACCCAACTCTTCAACCACTCGAAACAAACATTAACCAACAATCTTTCGAAAACGAAATCCCACCCTTCCCGCTATCCATAAAACAAGAATCTGTTGAAACAGAAAAAAATACCATCCGAAACCAAGAAAAAGAAACCTTCGAAAGAAAACCCAAGTCATCAACCTCTCGAAACAAAAATTAACCAAAAACCTTTCGAAAAAGAAATCCCAACCTTCCCGCTATCCACAAAACAAGAATATGTCGAAACATAAACAAATACCATCTGAAACCAAGAAAAAGAAACCTTCGAAAGAAAACCCAACTAATATACCTCTCGAAACAAAAATTAAACAGCAACATTTCGAAAACGAAATCCCACCCTTCCCGCTATCCACAAAACAAGAATATGTCGAAACATAAACAAATACCATCTGCAACCAATATAAAGAAACCTTCGAAAGAAAACCCAACTCATCAACCTCTCGAAACAAAAATTAACCAACAACCTTTCTAAAACGAAATCCCACCCTTCCCGCTATCCATAAAACAAGAATCTGTTGAAACAGAAACAACTACCATCCACAACCAAGAAAAAGAGAAAAAGATACCTTCGAAAGAAAACCCAAGTCATCAACCTCTCGAAACACAAATTAACCAACAACATTTCTAAAACGAAATCCCACCCTTCCCGCTATCCACAAAAAAAAGAATCTGTTGAAACAAAAACAACAACCCTCCGACACCAAGAAAAAGAAACCTTCGAAAGAAAACCCACGTCACCAACCTCTCGAAACAAAAATTAACCAACAACCTTTCGAAAACGAAATCCCACCCTTCCCGCTATCCACAAAAACGAATCTGTTGAAACAAAAACAACAACCCTCCGACACTAAGAAAAAGAAACCTTCGAAAGAAAACCCAACTCATCAACCTCTCGAAACAAAAACTAACCAACAACCTGTCGAAAACGAAATCCCACCCTTCCCGCTATCCATAAAACAAGAATCTGTTGAAACAGAAACAACTACCATCCGCAACCAAGAAAAAGAAACCTTCGAGAGAAAACCCAACTCTTCAACCACTCGAAACAAACATTAACCAACAATCTTTCGAAAACGAAATCCCACCCTTCCCGCTATCCATAAAACAAGAATCTGTTGAAACAGAAAAAAGTACCATCTGCAACCAAGAAAAAGATATTTTCGAAAGAAAACCCAACTCATCAACCTCTCGAAACAAAAATTAACCAACAACATGTCGAAAAGAAATCCCACCCTTCCCGCTATCCATAAAACAAGAATCTGTTGAAACAGAAAAAAATACCATCCGAAACCAAGAAAAAGAAACCTTCGAAAGAAAACCCAAGTCATCAACCTCTCGAAACAAAAATTAACCAAAAACCTTTCGAAAAAGAAATCCCACCATTTCCGCTATCCACAAACAGGAATCTGTCGAAACATAAACAACTACAATCCGCAACCAAGAAAAAGAAACCTTTGAAAGAAAACCCAAGTCATCAACCTCTCGAAACAAAAATTAACCAACAACTTTTCGAAAACGAAATCCCACCATTCCCGCTATCCGTAAAACAAGAATCTGTGAAAACACAAACAACTACCACCCGCAATCAAGAAAAAGAAACCTTAAATGAAAATCCATCTCATCAACCTCTGGAAACAAAAATTAACCAACAACTTTTCGAAAACGAAATCCCACACTTCCCGCTATCCACAAAACAAGAATCTGTTGAAACAGAATCAACTACCATCCGCAACCAAGAAAAAGAAACCTTCGAGAGAAAACCCAACACTTCAACTATTCGAAACAAAAATTAACGAACAACCTTTCGAAAAGAAATCACACCCTTCCCGCCATCCATAAAACAAGAATCTCTGAAAACAGAAACAACTACCATCCGCAACCAAGAAAAAGAAACCTTCGAGAGAAAACCCAACTCTTCAACTACTCGAAACAAAAATTAACCAACAACTTTTCGAAAACGAAATCCCACCCTTTCCGCTATCCACAAAACAGGAATCTGTCGAAACATAACAACTACAATTCGCAACCAAGAAAAAGAAACCTTCGAAAGAAAACCCAAGTCATCAACCTCTCGAAACAAAAATTAACCTACAACTTTTCGAAAACGAAATCCCACCATTCCCGCTATCCACAAAACAAAAATCTGTTGAAACAGAAACAACTACCATCCGAAACAAAGAAAAAGAAACCTTCGAAAGAAAACCCAAGTCATCAACCTCTCGAAACATAAATTAACCAACAACCTTTCTAAAACGAAATCCCACCCTTCCCGCTATCCATAAAACAAGAATCTGTTGAAACAGAAACAACTACCATCCGCAATCAAGAAAAAGAAACCTTCGAAAAAAAACCCAAGTCATCAACCTCTCGAATCATTTCGAAAACGAAATCCCACCCTTCCCGCTATCCACAAAACAAGAATATGTCGAAACATAAACAAATACCATTTGAAACCAAGAAAAAGAAACTTTCGAAAGAAAACCCAACTCATCAACCTCTCGAAACAAAAATTAAACAGCAACATTTCGAAAACGAAATCCCAACCTTCCCGATATCCACAAAACAAGAATATGTCGAAACATAAACAAATACCATCTGTAACAAAAAAAAGAAACCTTCGAAAGAAAACCAAACTCATCAACCTCTCGAAACAAAAATTTACCAACAATCTATCGAAAACGAAATCCCACCCCTCCCGCTATCCATAAAACAAGAATCTGTTGAAACAGAAACAACTACCATCCGCAACTAAGAAAAAGAAACATTAATTGAAAACCCAACTCATCAACCTCTCGAAACAAAAATTAACCAAAAACATTTCGAAAACGAAATCCCACCCTTAACGCTATCCATAAAACAAGATTCTGTTGAAACAGAAACAACTACCATCCGCAACCAAGAAAAAGAGAAAAAGATACCTCCGAAAGAAAACCCAAGTCATAAACCTCTCGAAACAAAAATTAACCAACAACCTTTCGAAAATGAAATCCCACCGTTCCCGCTATCAACAAAAAAAGAATCCATTGAAGCAGAAACAACCATCCGAAACCATGAAAAAGAAACCTTCGAAAGAAAACCCAAGTCATCAACCTCTCTCAACAAAAATTAACCAACATCCTTTCGAAAACGAAATCCCACCCTTAACGCTATCCACAAAACAAGAATATGTCGAAACATAAACAAATGCAATATGCAAAGAAGAAAAAGAGAAAAAGATACCTTCGAAAGAAAACCCAACTCATCAACCTCTCGAAACAAAAATTAACGAACAACCTTTCGAAAAGAAATCCCATCCTTCCCGCTATCCATAAAACAAGAAACTGTGAATACACAAAAAACTACCATCCGCAACCAAGAAAAAGAAACTTTAAATGAAAATCCATCTCATCAACCTCTCGAAACAAAAAATAACCAACAACTTTTCGAAAACGAAATCCCACCCTTCCCGCTATCCATAAAACAAGAATCTGTTGAAACAGAAAGAACTACATCCGCAACCAAGAAAAAGAATCTTTCGAGAGAAAACCCAACTCTTCAACCACTCGAAAAAAAAATTAACGAACAACCTTTCGAAAAGAAATCACACCCTTCCCGCTATCCATAAAACAAGAATCTCTGAAAACAGAAACAATTACCATCCGCAACCAAGAAAAAGAAACCTTAAATGAAAACCCAACTCATATACCTCTCGAAACAAAAATTAACCAACAACATTTCGAAAACGAAATCCCACCCTTTCCGCTATCCACAAAACAGGAATCTGTCGAAACATAAACAACTACAATCCGCAACCAAGAAAAAGAAACCTTCGAAAGAAAACCCAAGTCATCAACCTCTCAAAACAAAAATTAACCAACAACATCTCGAAAACGAAATCCCACCATTCCCGCTATCCACAAAACAAAAATCTGTTGAAACAGAAACAACTACCATCCGAAACAAAGAAAAAGAAACTTTCGAAAGAAAACCCAAGTCATCAACCTCTCGAAACATAAATTAACCAACAACCTTTCTAAAACGAAATCCCACCCTTACCGCTATCCACAAAAAAAGAATCTGTTGAAACAAAAACAACAACCCTCCGACACCAAGAAAAAGAAACCTTCGAAAGAAAACCCAAGTCACCAACCTCTCGAAACAAAAATTAACCAACAACCTTTCGAAAACGAAATCCCACCCTTCCCGCTATCCACAAAAACGAATCTGTTGAAACAAAAACAACAACCCTCCGACACTAAGAAAAAGAAACCTTCGAAAGAAAACCCAACTCATCAACCTCTCGAAACAAAAATTAACCAACAACCTGTCGAAAACGAAATCCCACCCTTCCCGCTTTCCATAAAACAAGAATCTGTTGAAACAGAAACAAATACCATCTGCAACCAAGAAAAAGAAATTTTCGAAAGAAAACCCAACTCATCAACCTCTCGAAACAAAAATTAACCAAAAACCTTTCGAAAAAGAAATCCCACCGTTCCCGCTTTCCATAAAACAAGAATCTGTTGAAACAGAAACAAATACCATCTGCAACCAAGAAAAAGAAATTTTCGAAAGAAAACCCAACTCATCAACCTCTCGAAACAAAAATTAACCAACAACCTGTCGAAAAGAAATCCCACCCTTCCCGCTATCCATAAAACAAGAATCTGTGAAAACAGATACAACTACCATCCGAAACCAAGAAAAAGAAACCTTCGAAAGAAAACCCAAGTCATCAACCTCTCGAAACAAAAATTAACCAAAAACCTTTCGAAAAAGAAATCCCACCATTTCCGCTATCCACAAACAGGAATCTGTCGAAACATAAACAACTACAATCCGCAACCAAGAAAAAGAAACCTTTGAAAGAAAACCCAAGTCATCAACCTCTCGAAACAAAAATTAACCAACAACTTTTCGAAAACGAAATCCCACCATTCCCGCTATCCGTAAAAAAGAATCTGTGAAAACACAAACAACTACCACCCGCAATCAAGAAAAAGAAACCTTAAATGAAAATCCATCTCATCAACCTCTCGAAACAAAAATTAACCAACAACCTTTCGAAAACGAAATCCCACCATTCCCGCTATCCACAAAACAAAAATCTGTTGAAACAGAAACAACTACCATTCGAAACAAAGAAAAAGAAACTTTCGAAAGAAAACCCAAGTCATCAACCTCTCGAAACATAAATTAACCAACAACCTTTCTAAAACGAAATCCCACCCTTACCGCTATCCATAAAACAAGAATCTGTTGAAACAGAAACAACTACCATCCGACACCAAGAAAAAGAAACCTTCGACAGAAAACCCAAGTCATCAATCTGTCGAAACAAAAATTAACCAACAACTTTTCGAAAACGAAATCCCACCTTTCCCGCTATCCACAAAACAAAAATCTGTTGAAACATAAACAAATACCATCTGAAACCAAGAAAAAGAAACCTTCGAAAGAAAACCCAACTAATATACCTCTCGAAACAAAAATTAAACAGCAACATTTCGAAAACGAAATCCCACCCTTCCCGCTATCCACAAAACAAGAATATGTCGAAACATAAACAAATACCACCTGCAACCAATATAAAGAAACCTTCGAAAGAAAACCCAACTCATCAACCTCTCGAAACAAAAATTAACCAACAACGTATCGAAAACGAAATCTCACCCTTCCCGCTATCCATAAAACGAGAATCTGTTGAAACAGAAACAACCACCATCCGCAACTAAGAAAAAGAAACCTTCGAGAAAAAACCCAACACTTCAACCACTCGAAAAAAAATTAACGAACAACCTTTCGAAAACGAAATCCCACCCTTCCCGCTTTCCATAAAACAAGAATCTGTGAAAACAGAAACAACTACCATCCTCAACCAAGAAAAAGAAACTTTAAATGAAAACCCAACTCATCATCCTCTCGAAACAAAAATTAACCAAAAACATTTCGAAAACGAAATCCAACCCTTCCCGCTATCTATAAAACAAGATTTTGTTGAAACAGAAAAAACTACCTTTCGCAACCAAGAAAAAGAGAAAAAGATACCTTCGAAAAAAACCCAAGTCATCGATCTCTCGAAACAAAAATTAACTAACAACCTTTCGAAAACGAAATCCCACCATTCCCGCTATCCACAAAACAAAAATCTGTTGAAACAGAAACAACTACCATCCGCAACCAAGAAAAAGAAACCTTCGAAAGAAAACCCAAGTCATCAACCTCTCGAAACAAAAATTAACCAACAATATTTCGAAAAGGAAATCCCACAATTCCCGCTATCCATACAACAAGAATCTGTGAAAACAGAAACAACTACCATCCGCAACCAAGAAAAAGAAACCTTAAATGAAAACCTAACCCATAAACCTCTCGAAACAAAAATTAACCAACAACCTTTCGAAAACGAAATCCCACACTTCCCGCTATCCATAAAACAAGAATCTGTTGAAACAGAAACAACTACCATCCACAACCAAGAAAAAGAGAAAAAGATACCTTCGAAAGAAAACCCAAGTCATCAACCTCTCGAAACACAAATTAACCAACAACCTGTCGAAAACGAAATCCCACCCTTCCCGCTTTCCATAAAACAAGAATCTGTTGAAACAGAAACAAATACCATCTGCAACCAAGAAAAAGAAATTTTCGAAAGAAAACCCAACTCATCAACCTCTCGAAACAAAAAATAACCAACAACCTGTCGAAAAGAAATCCCACCCTTCCCGCTATCCATAAAACAAGAATCTGTGAAAACAGATACAACTACCATCCGAAACCAAGAAAAAGAAACCTTCGAAAGAAAACCCAAGTCATCAACCTCTCGAAACAAAAATTAACCAAAAACCTTTCGAAAAAGAAATCCCACCCTTCCCGCTTTCCATAAAACAAGAATCTGTTGAAAAAGAAACAAATACCATCTGCAACCAAGAAAAAGAAATTTTCGAAAGAAAACCCAACTAATCAACCTCTCGAAACAAAAATTAACCAACAACCTGTCGAAAAGAAATCCCACCCTTCCCGCTATCCATAAAACAAGAATCTGTGAAAACAGATACAACTACCATCCGAAACAAAGAAAAAGAAACCTTCGAAAGAAAACCTAAGTCATTAACCTCTCGAAACAAAAATTAACCAACAACCTTTCTAAAACGAAATCCCACCCTTCCCGCTATCCATAAAACAAGAATCTGTTGAAAAAGAAACAACTACCATCCGCAACCAAGAAAAAGAAACCTTCGAAAGAAAACCCAAGCCATCAACCTCTCGAAACAAAAATTAACTAACAACCTTACGAAAACGAAATCCCACTCTTCCCGCTATCCAAAAAACAAGAATATGTTGAAACAAAAATAACAACCCTCCGAAACCAAGAAAAAGAAACCTTCGAAAGAAAACCCAAGTCATCAACCTCTCGAAACAAAAATTAACCAACAACATTTCTAAAACGAAATCCCACCCTTCCCGCTATCCATAAAACAAGAATCTTTTGAAACAGAAACAACTACCATCCGCAACCAAGAAAAAGAAACCTTCGAAAGAAAACCCAAGTCATCAACCTCTCGAAACAAAAATTAACCAACAAACTTTCTAAAACGAAATCCCACCCTTCCCGCTATCCACAAAACAAGAATATACTGAAACAAAAATAACAACCCTCCGACACCAAGAAAAAGAAACCTTCGAAAGAAAACCCAAGTCATCAACCTCTCGAAACAAAAATTAACCAACAATATTTCGAAAAGGAAATCCCACAATTCCCGCTATCCATACAACAAGAATCTGTGAAAACAGAAACAACTACCATCCGCAACCAAGAAAAAGAAACCTTAAATGAAAACCTAACCCATAAACCTCTCGAAACAAAAATTAACCAACAACCTTTCGAAAACGAAATCCCACACTTCCCGCTATCCATAAAACAAGAATCTGTTGAAACAGAAACAACTACCATCCACAACCAAGAAAAAGAGAAACAGATACCTTCGAAAGAAAACCCAAGTCATCAACCTCTCGAAACACAAATTAACCAACAACCTTTCTAAAACGATATCCCACCCTTCCCGCTATCCCCAAAAAAAGAATCTGTTGAAACAAAAACAACAACCCTCCGACACCAAGAAAAAGAAACCTTCGAAAGAAAACCCAAGTCACCAACCTCTCGAAACAAAAATTAACCAACAACCTTTCGAAAACGAAATCCCACCCTTCCCGCTATCCACAAAAACGAATCTGTTGAAACAAAAACAACAACCCTCCGACACTAAGAAAAAGAAACCTTCGAAAGAAAACCCAACTCATCAACCTCTCGAAACAAAAATTAACCAACAACCTGTCGAAAACGAAATCCCACCCTTCCCGCTTTCCATAAAACAAGAATCTGTTGAAACAGAAACAAATACCATCTGCAACCAAGAAAAAGAAATTTTCGAAAGAAAACCCAAGTCATCAACCTCTCGAAACAAAAATTAACCAAAAACCTTTCGAAAAAGAAATCCCACCCATCCCGCTTTCCATAAAACAAGAATCTGTTGAAACAGAAACAAATACCATCTGCAACCAAGAAAAAGAAATTTTCGAAAGAAAACCCAACTCATCAACCTCTCGAAACAAAAATTAACCAACAACCTGTCGAAAAGAAATCCCACCCTTCCCGCTATCCATAAAACAAGAATCTGTGAAAACAGATACAAATACCATCCGAAACCAAGAAAAAGAAACCTTCGAAAGAAAACCCAAGTCATCAACCTCTCGAAACAAAAATTAACCAAAAACCTTTCGAAAAAGAAATCCCACCATTTCCGCTATCCACAAACAGGAATCTGTCGAAACATAAACAACTACAATCCGCAACCAAGAAAAAGAAACCTTTGAAAGAAAACCCAAGTCATCAACCTCTCGAAACAAAAATTAACCAACAACTTTTCGAAAATGAAATCCCACCATTCCCGCTATCCGTAAAACAAAAATCTGTTGAAACAGAAACAACTACCATTCGAAACAAAGAAAAAGAAACTTTCGAAAGAAAACCCAAGTCATCAACCTCTCGAAACATAAATTAACCAACAACCTTTCTAAAACGAAATCCCACCCTTACCGCTATCCATAAAACAAGAATCTGTTGAAACAGAAACAACTACCATCCGACACCAAGAAAAAGAAACCTTCGACAGAAAACCCAAGTCATCAATCTGTCGAAACAAAAATTAACCAACAACGTATCGAAAACGAAATCTCACCCTTCCCGCTATCCATAAAACGAGAATCTGTTGAAACAGAAACAACTACCATCCGCAACTAAGAAAAAGAAACCTTCGAGAAAAAACCCAACACTTCAACCACTCGAAAAAAAATTAACGAACAACCTTTCGAAAACGAAATCCCACCCTTCCCGCTTTCCATAAAACAAGAATCTGTGAAAACAGAAACAACTACCATCCTCAACCAAGAAAAAGAAACTTTAAATGAAAACCCAACTCATCAACCTCTCGAAACAAAAATTAACCAAAAACATTTCGAAAACGAAATCCAACCCTTCCCGCTATCTATAAAACAAGATTTTGTTGAAACAGAAACAACTACCATTCGCAACCAAGAAAAAGAGAAAAAGATACCTTCGAAAAAAACCCAAGTCATCGATCTCTCGAAACAAAAATTAACTAACAACCTTTCGAAAACGAAATCCCACCATTCCCGCTATCCACAAAACAAAAATCTGTTGAAACAGAAACAACTACCATCCGCAACCAAGAAAAAGAAACCTTCGAAAGAAAACCCAAGTCATCAACCTCTCGAAACAAAAATTAACCAACAATATTTCGAAAAGGAAATCCCACAATTCCCGCTATCCATACAACAAGAATCTGTGAAAACAGAAACAACTACCATCCGCAACCAAGAAAAAGAAACCTTAAATGAAAACCTAACCCATAAACCTCTCGAAACAAAAATTAACCAACAACCTTTCGAAAACGAAATCCCACACTTCCCGCTATCCATAAAACAAGAATCTGTTGAAACAGAAACAACTACCATCCACAACCAAGAAAAAGAGAAAAAGATACCTTCGAAAGAAAACCCAAGTCATCAACCTCTCGAAACACAAATTAACCAACAACCTGTCGAAAACGAAATCCCACCCTTCCCGCTTTCCATAAAACAAGAATCTGTTGAAACAGAAACAAATACCATCTGCAACCAAGAAAAAGAAATTTTCGAAAGAAAACCCAACTCATCAACCTCTCGAAACAAAAAATAACCAACAACCTGTCGAAAAGAAATCCCACCCTTCCCGCTATCCATAAAACAAGAATCTGTGAAAACAGTTACAACTACCATCCGAAACCAAGAAAAAGAAACCTTCGAAAGAAAACCCAAGTAATCAACCTCTCGAAACAAAAATTAACCAAAAACCTTTCGAAAAAGAAATCCCACCCTTCCCGCTTTCCATAAAACAAGAATCTGTTGAAACAGAAACAAATACCATCTGCAACCAAGAAAAAGAAATTTTCGAAAGAAAACCCAACTCATCAACCTCTCGAAACAAAAATTAACCAACAACCTGTCGAAAAGAAATCCCACCCTTCCCGCTATCCATAAAACAAGAATCCTTGAAAACAGATACAACTACCATCCGAAACCAAGAAAAAGAAACCTTCGAAAGAAAACCCAAGTCATCAACCTCTCGAAACAAAAATTAACCAAAAACCTTTCGAAAAAGAAATCCCACCATTTCCGCTATCCACAAACAGGAATCTGTCGAAACATAAACAACTACAATCCGCAACCAAGAAAAAGAAACCTTTGAAAGAAAACCCAAGTCATCAACCTCTCGAAACAAAAATTAACCAACAACTTTTCGAAAACGAAATCCCACCATTCCCGCTATCCGTAAAACAAGAATCTGTGAAAACACAAACAACTACCACCCGCAATCAAGAAAAAGAAACCTTAAATGAAAATCCATCTCATCAACCTCTCGAAACAAAAATTAACCAACAACCTTTCGAAAACGAAATCCCACCCTTTCCGCTATCCACAAAACAGGAATCTGTCGAAACATAAACAACTACAATCCGCAACCAAGAAAAAGAACCTTCGAAAGAAAACCCAAGTCATCAACCTCTCAAAACAAAAATTAACCAACAACCTTTCGAAAACGAAATCCCACCATTCCCGCTATCCACAAAACAAAAATCTTTTGAAACAGAAACAACTACCATTCGAAACAAAGAAAAAGAAACTTTCGAAAGAAAACCCAAGTCATCAACCTCTCGAAACATAAATTAACCAACAACCTTTCTAAAACGAAATCCCACCCTTACCGCTATCCATAAAACAAGAATCTGTTGAAACAGAAACAACTACCATCCGACACCAAGAAAAAGAAACCTTCGACAGAAAACCCAATTCATCAATCTGTCGAAACAAAAATTAACCAACAACTTTTCGAAAACGAAATCCCACCTTTCCCGCTATCCACAAAACAAAAATCTGTTGAAACATAAACAAATACCATCTGAAACCAAGAAAAAGAAACCTTCGAAAGAAAACCCAACTAATATACCTCTCGAAACAAAAATTAAACAGCAACATTTCGAAAACGAAATCCCACCCTTCCCGCTATCCACAAAACAAGAATATGTCGAAACATAAACAAATACCACCTGCAACCAATATAAAGAAACCTTCGAAAGAAAACCCAACTCATCAACCTCTCGAAACAAAAATTAACCAACAACGTATCGAAAACGAAATCTCACCCTTCCCGCTATCCATAAAACGAGAATCTGTTGAAACAGAAACAACTACCATCCGCAACTAAGAAAAAGAAACCTTCGAGAAAAAACCCAACACTTCAACCACTCGAAAAAAAATTAACGAACAACCTTTCGAAAACGAAATCCCACCCTTCCCGCTTTCCATAAAACAAGAATCTGTGAAAACAGAAACAACTACCATCCTCAACCAAGAAAAAGAAACTTTAAATGAAAACCCAACTCATCATCCTCTCGAAACAAAAATTAACCAAAAACATTTCGAAAACGAAATCCAACCCTTCCCGCTATCTATAAAACAAGATTTTGTTGAAACAGAAAAAACTACCTTTCGCAACCAAGAAAAAGAGAAAAAGATACCTTCGAAAAAAACCCAAGTCATCGATCTCTCGAAACAAAAATTAACTAACAACCTTTCGAAAACGAAATCCCACCATTCCCGCTATCCACAAAACAAAAATCTGTTGAAACAGAAACAACTACCATCCGCAACCAAGAAAAAGAAACCTTCGAAAGAAAACCCAAGTCATCAACCTCTCGAAACAAAAATTAACCAACAACTTTTCGAAAACGAAATCCCACCCTTCCCGCTATCCATAAAACAAGAATCTGTTGAAACAGAAAGAACTACATCCGCAACCAAGAAAAAGAATCTTTCGAGAGAAAACCCAACTCTTCAACCACTCGAAAAAAAAATTAACGAACAACCTTTCGAAAAGAAATCACACCCTTCCCGCTATCCATAAAACAAGAATCTCTGAAAACAGAAACAATTACCATCCGCAACCAAGAAAAAGAAACCTTAAATGAAAACCCAACTCATATACCTCTCGAAACAAAAATTAACCAACAACCTTTCGAAAACGAAATCCCACCCTTTCCGCTATCCACAAAACAGGAATCTGTCGAAACATAAACAACTACAATCCGCAACCAAGAAAAAGAAACCTTCGAAAGAAAACCCAAGTCATCAACCTCTCAAAACAAAAATTAACCAACAACATCTCGAAAACGAAATCCCACCATTCCCGCTATCCACAAAACAAAAATCTGTTGAAACAGAAACAACTACCATCCGAAACAAAGAAAAAGAAACTTTCGAAAGAAAACCCAAGTCATCAACCTCTCGAAACATAAATTAACCAACAACCTTTCTAAAACGAAATCCCACCCTTACCGCTATCCACAAAAAAAGAATCTGTTGAAACAAAAACAACAACCCTCCGACACCAAGAAAAAGAAACCTTCGAAAGAAAACCCAAGTCACCAACCTCTCGAAACAAAAATTAACCAACAACCTTTCGAAAACGAAATCCCACCCTTCCCGCTATCCACAAAAACGAATCTGTTGAAACAAAAACAACAACCCTCCGACACTAAGAAAAAGAAACCTTCGAAAGAAAACCCAACTCATCAACCTCTCGAAACAAAAATTAACCAACAACCTGTCGAAAACGAAATCCCACCCTTCCCGCTTTCCATAAAACAAGAATCTGTTGAAACAGAAACAAATACCATCTGCAACCAAGAGAAAGAAATTTTCGAAAGAAAACCCAACTCATCAACCTCTCGAAACAAAAATTAACCAAAAACCTTTCGAAAAAGAAATCCCACCGTTCCCGCTTTCCATAAAACAAGAATCTGTTGAAACAGAAACAAATACCATCTGCAACCAAGAAAAAGAAATTTTCGAAAGAAAACCCAACTCATCAACCTCTCGAAACAAAAATTAACCAACAACCTGTCGAAAAGAAATCCCACCCTTCCCGCTATCCATAAAACAAGAATCTGTGAAAACAGATACAACTACCATCCGAAACCAAGAAAAAGAAACCTTCGAAAGAAAACCCAAGTCATCAACCTCTCGAAACAAAAATTAACCAAAAACCTTTCGAAAAAGAAATCCCACCATTTCCGCTATCCACAAACAGGAATCTGTCGAAACATAAACAACTACAATCCGCAACCAAGAAAAAGAAACCTTTGAAAGAAAACCCAAGTCATCAACCTCTCGAAACAAAAATTAACCAACAACTTTTCGAAAACGAAATCCCACCATTCCCGCTATCCGTAAAAAAGAATCTGTGAAAACACAAACAACTACCACCCGCAATCAAGAAAAAGAAACCTTAAATGAAAATCCATCTCATCAACCTCTCGAAGCAAAAATTAACCAACAACCTTTCGAAAACGAAATCCCACCATTCCCGCTATCCACAAAACAAAAATCTGTTGAAACAGAAACAACTACCATTCGAAACAAAGAAAAAGAAACTTTCGAAAGAAAACCCAAGTCATCAACCTCTCGAAACATAAATTAACCAACAACCTTTCTAAAACGAAATCCCACCCTTACCGCTATCCATAAAACAAGAATCTGTTGAAACAGAAACAACTACCATCCGACACCAAGAAAAAGAAACCTTCGACAGAAAACCCAAGTCATCAATCTGTCGAAACAAAAATTAACCAACAACTTTTCGAAAACGAAATCCCACCTTTCCCGCTATCCACAAAACAAAAATCTGTTGAAACATAAACAAATACCATCTGAAACCAAGAAAAAGAAACCTTCGTAAGAAAACCCAACTAATATACCTCTCGAAACAAAAATTAAACAGCAACATTTCGAAAACGAAATCCCACCCTTCCCGCTATCCACAAAACAAGAATATGTCGAAACATAAACAAATACCACCTGCAACCAATATAAAGAAACTTTCGAAAGAAAACCCAACTCATCAACCTCTCGAAACAAAAATTAACCAACAACGTATCGAAAACGAAATCTCACCCTTCCCGCTATCCATAAAACGAGAATCTGTTGAAACAGAAACAACCACCATCCGCAACTAAGAAAAAGAAACCTTCGAGAAAAAACCCAACACTTCAACCACTCGAAAAAAAATTAACGAACAACCTTTCGAAAACGAAATCCCACCCTTCCCGCTTTCCATAAAACAAGAATCTGTGAAAACAGAAACAACTACCATCCTCAACCAAGAAAAAGAAACTTTAAATGAAAACCCAACTCATCATCCTCTCGAAACAAAAATTAACCAAAAACATTTCGAAAACGAAATCCAACCCTTCCCGCTATCTATAAAACAAGATTTTGTTGAAACAGAAAAAACTACCTTTCGCAACCAAGAAAAAGAGAAAAAGATACCTTCGAAAAAAACCCAAGTCATCGATCTCTCGAAACAAAAATTAACTAACAACCTTTCGAAAACGAAATCCCACCATTCCCGCTATCCACAAAACAAAAATCTGTTGAAACAGAAACAACTACCATCCGCAACCAAGAAAAAGAAACCTTCGAAAGAAAACCCAAGTCATCAACCTCTCGAAACAAAAATTAACCAACAATATTTCGAAAAGGAAATCCCACAATTCCCGCTATCCATACAACAAGAATCTGTGAAAACAGAAACAACTACCATCCGCAACCAAGAAAAAGAAACCTTAAATGAAAACCTAACCCATAAACCTCTCGAAACAAAAATTAACCAACAACCTTTCGAAAACGAAATCCCACACTTCCCGCTATCCATAAAACAAGAATCTGTTGAAACAGAAACAACTACCATCCACAACCAAGAAAAAGAGAAAAAGATACCTTCGAAAGAAAAACAAGTCATCAACCTCTCGAAACACAAATTAACCAACAACCTGTCGAAAACGAAATCCCACCCTTCCCGCTTTCCATAAAACAAGAATCTGTTGAAACAGAAACAAATACCATCTGCAACCAAGAAAAAGAAATTTTCGAAAGAAAACCCAACTCATCAACCTCTCGAAACAAAAAATAACCAACAACCTGTCGAAAAGAAATCCCACCCTTCCCGCTATCCATAAAACAAGAATCTGTGAAAACAGATACAACTACCATCCGAAACCAAGAAAAAGAAACCTTCGAAAGAAAACCCAAGTCATCAACCTCTCGAAACAAAAATTAACCAAAAACCTTTCGAAAAAGAAATCCCACCCTTCCCGCTTTCCATAAAACAAGAATCTGTTGAAAAAGAAACAAATACCATCTGCAACCAAGAAAAAGAAATTTTCGAAAGAAAACCCAACTCATCAACCTCTCGAAACAAAAATTAACCAACAACCTGTCGAAAAGAAATCCCACCCTTCCCGCTATCCATAAAACAAGAATCTGTGAAAACAGATACAACTACCATCCGAAACCAAGAAAAAGAAACCTTCGAAAGAAAACCCAAGTCATTAACCTCTCGAAACAAAAATTAACCAACAACCTGTCGAAAAGAAATCCCACCCTTCCCGCTATCCATAAAACAAGAATCTGTGAAAACAGAAACAACTACCATCCGAAACAAAGAAAAAGAAACCTTCGAAAGAAAACCTAAGTCATTAACCTCTCGAAACAAAAATTAACCAACAACCTTTCTAAAACGAAATCCCACCCTTCCCGCTATCCATAAAACAAGAATCTGTTGAAAAAGAAACAACTACCATCCGCAACCAAGAAAAAGAAACCTTCGAAAGAAAACCCAAGCCATCAACCTCTCGAAACAAAAATTAACTAACAACCTTACGAAAACGAAATCCCACTCTTCCCGCTATCCAAAAAACAAGAATATGTTGAAACAAAAATAACAACCCTCCGAAACCAAGAAAAAGAAACCTTCGAAAGAAAACCCAAGTCATCAACCTCTCGAAACAAAAATTAACCAACAACCTTTCTAAAACGAAATCCCACCCTTCCCGCTATCCATAAAACAAGAATCTTTTGAAACAGAAACAACTACCATCCGCAACCAAGAAAAAGAAACCTTCGAAAGAAAACCCAAGTCATCAACCTCTCGAAACAAAAATTAACCAACAAACTTTCTAAAACGAAATCCCACCCTTCCCGCTATCCACAAAACAAGAATATATTGAAACAAAAATAACAACCCTCCGACACCAAGAAAAAGAAACCTTCGAAAGAAAACCCAAGTCATCAACCTCTCGAAACAAAAATTAACCAACAATATTTCGAAAAGGAAATCCCACAATTCCCGCTATCCATACAACAAGAATCTGTGAAAACAGAAACAACTACCATCCGCAACCAAGAAAAAGAAACCTTAAATGAAAACCTAACCCATAAACCTGTCGAAACAAAAATTAACCAACAACCTTTCGAAAACGAAATCCCACACTTCCCGCTATCCATAAAACAAGAATCTGTTGAAACAGAAACAACTACCATCCACAACCAAGAAAAAGAGAAACAGATACCTTCGAAAGAAAACCCAAGTCATCAACCTCTCGAAACACAAATTAACCAACAACCTTTCTAAAACGATATCCCACCCTTCCCGCTATCCCCAAAAAAAGAATCTGTTGAAACAAAAACAACAACCCTCCGACACCAAGAAAAAGAAACCTTCGAAAGAAAACCCAAGTCACCAACCTCTCGAAACAAAAATTAACCAACAACCTTTCGAAAACGAAATCCCACCCTTCCCGCTATCCACAAAAACGAATCTGTTGAAACAAAAACAACAACCCTCCGACACTAAGAAAAAGAAACCTTCGAAAGAAAACCCAACTCATCAACCTCTCGAAACAAAAATTAACCAACAACCTGTCGAAAACGAAATCCCACCCTTCCCGCTTTCCATAAAACAAGAATCTGTTGAAACAGAAACAAATACCATCTGCAACCAAGAAAAAGAAATTTTCGAAAGAAAACCCAAGTCATCAACCTCTCGAAACAAAAATTAACCAAAAACCTTTCGAAAAAGAAATCCCACCCTTCCCGCTTTCCATAAAACAAGAATCTGTTGAAACAGAAACAAATACCATCTGCAACCAAGAAAAAGAAATTTTCGAAAGAAAACCCAACTCATCAACCTCTCGAAACAAAAATTAACCAACAACCTGTCGAAAAGAAATCCCACCCTTCCCGCTATCCATAAAACAAGAATCTGTGAAAACAGATACAACTACCATCCGAAACCAAGAAAAAGAAACCTTCGAAAGAAAACCCAAGTCATCAACCTCTCGAAACAAAAATTAACCAAAAACCTTTCGAAAAAGAAATCCCACCATTTCCGCTATCCACAAACAGGAATCTGTCGAAACATAAACAACTACAATCCGCAACCAAGAAAAAGAAACCTTTGAAAGAAAACCCAAGTCATCAACCTCTCGAAACAAAAATTAACCAACAACTTTTCGAAAATGAAATACCACCATTCCCGCTATCCGTAAAACAAAAATCTGTTGAAACAGAAACAACTACCATTCGAAACAAAGAAAAAGAAACTTTCGAAAGAAAACCCAAGTCATCAACCTCTCGAAACATAAATTAACCAACAACCTTTCTAAAACGAAATCCCACCCTTACCGCTATCCATAAAACAAGAATCTGTTGAAACAGAAACAACTACCATCCGACACCAAGAAAAAGAAACCTTCGACAGAAAACCCAAGTCATCAATCTGTCGAAACAAAAATTAACCAACAACTTTTCGAAAACGAAATCCCACCTTTCCCGCTATCCACAAAACAAAAATCTGTTGAAACATAAACAAATACCATCTGAAACCAAGAAAAAGAAACCTTCGAAAGAAAACCCAACTAATATACCTCTCGAAACAAAAATTAAACAGCAACATTTCGAAAACGAAATCCCACCCTTCCCGCTATCCACAAAACAAGAATATGTCGAAACATAAACAAATACCATCTGCAACCAATATAAAGAAACCTTCGAAAGAAAACCCAACTCATCAACCTCTCGAAACAAAAATTAACCAACAACGTATCGAAAACGAAATCTCACCCTTCCCGCTATCCATAAAACGAGAATCTGTTGAAACAGAAACAACTACCATCCGCAACTAAGAAAAAGAAACCTTCGAGAAAAAACCCAACACTTCAGCCACTCGAAAAAAAATTAACGAACAACCTTTCGAAAACGAAATCCCACCCTTCCCGCTTTCCATAAAACAAGAATCTGTGAAAACAGAAACAACTACCATCCTCAACCAAGAAAAAGAAACTTTAAATGAAAACCCAACTCATCAACCTCTCGAAACAAAAATTAACCAAAAACATTTCGAAAACGAAATCCAACCCTTCCCGCTATCTATAAAACAAGATTTTGTTGAAACAGAAACAACTACCATTCGCAACCAAGAAAAAGAGAAAAAGATACCTTCGAAAAAAACCCAAGTCATCGATCTCTCGAAACAAAAATTAACTAACAACCTTTCGAAAACGAAATCCCACCATTCCCGCTATCCACAAAACAAAAATCTGTTGAAACAGAAACAACTACCATCCGCAACCAAGAAAAAGAAACCTTCGAAAGAAAACCCAAGTCATCAACCTCTCGAAACAAAAATTAACCAACAATATTTCGAAAAGGAAATCCCACAATTCCCGCTATCCATACAACAAGAATCTGTGAAAACAGAAACAACTACCATCCGCAACCAAGAAAAAGAAACCTTAAATGAAAATCTAACCCATAAACCTCTCGAAACAAAAATTAACCAACAACCTTTCGAAAACGAAATCCCACACTTCCCGCTATCCATAAAACAAGAATCTGTTGAAACAGAAACAACTACCATCCACAACCAAGAAAAAGAGAAAAAGATACCTTCGAAAGAAAACCCAAGTCATCAACCTCTCGAAACACAAATTAACCAACAACCTGTCGAAAACGAAATCCCACCCTTCCCGCTTTCCATAAAACAAGAATCTGTTGAAACAGAAACAAATACCATCTGCAACCAAGAAAAAGAAATTTTCGAAAGAAAACCCAACTCATCAACCTCTCGAAACAAAAAATAACCAACAACCTGTCGAAAAGAAATCCCACCCTTCCCGCTATCCATAAAACAAGAATCTGTGAAAACAGATACAACTACCATCCGAAACCAAGAAAAAGAAACCTTCGAAAGAAAACCCAAGTAATCAACCTCTCGAAACAAAAATTAACCAAAAACCTTTCGAAAAAGAAATCCCACCCTTCCCGCTTTCCATAAAACAAGAATCTGTTGAAACAGAAACAAATACCATCTGCAACCAAGAAAAAGAAATTTTCGAAAGAAAACCCAACTCATCAACCTCTCGAAACAAAAATTAACCAACAACCTGTCGAAAAGAAATCCCACCCTTCCCGCTATCCATAAAACAAGAATCCTTGAAAACAGATACAACTACCATCCGAAACCAAGAAAAAGAAACCTTCGAAAGAAAACCCAAGTCATCAACCTCTCGAAACAAAAATTAACCAAAAACCTTTCGAAAAAGAAATCCCACCATTTCCGCTATCCACAAACAGGAATCTGTCGAAACATAAACAACTACAATCCGCAACCAAGAAAAAGAAACCTTTGAAAGAAAACCCAAGTCATCAACCTCTCGAAACAAAAATTAACCAACAACTTTTCGAAAACGAAATCCCACCATTCCCGCTATCCGTAAAACAAGAATCTGTGAAAACACAAACAACTACCACCCGCAATCAAGAAAAAGAAACCTTAAATGAAAATCCATCTCATCAACCTCTCGAAACAAAAATTAACCAACAACCTTTCGAAAACGAAATCCCACCCTTTCCGCTATCCACAAAACAGGAATCTGTCGAAACATAAACAACTACAATCCGCAACCAAGAAAAAGAACCTTCGAAAGAAAACCCAAGTCATCAACCTCTCAAAACAAAAATTAACCAACAACCTTTCGAAAACGAAATCCCACCATTCCCGCTATCCACAAAACAAAAATCTTTTGAAACAGAAACAACTACCATTCGAAACAAAGAAAAAGAAACTTTCGAAAGAAAACCCAAGTCATCAACCTCTCGAAACATAAATTAACCAACAACCTTTCTAAAACGAAATCCCACCCTTACCGCTATCCATAAAACAAGAATCTGTTGAAACAGAAACAACTACCATCCGACACCAAGAAAAAGAAACCTTCGACAGAAAACCCAATTCATCAATCTGTCGAAACAAAAATTAACCAACAACTTTTCGAAAACGAAATCCCACCTTTCCCGCTATCCACAAAACAAAAATCTGTTGAAACATAAACAAATACCATCTGAAACCAAGAAAAAGAAACCTTCGAAAGAAAACCCAACTAATATACCTCTCGAAACAAAAATTAAACAGCAACATTTCGAAAACGAAATCCCACCCTTCCCGCTATCCACAAAACAAGAATATGTCGAAACATAAACAAATACCACCTGCAACCAATATAAAGAAACCTTCGAAAGAAAACCCAACTCATCAACCTCTCGAAACAAAAATTAACCAACAACGTATCGAAAACGAAATCTCACCCTTCCCGCTATCCATAAAACGAGAATCTGTTGAAACAGAAACAACTACCATCCGCAACTAAGAAAAAGAAACCTTCGAGAAAAAACCCAACACTTCAACCACTCGAAAAAAAATTAACGAACAACCTTTCGAAAACGAAATCCCACCCTTCCCGCTTTCCATAAAACAAGAATCTGTGAAAACAGAAACAACTACCATCCTCAACCAAGAAAAAGAAACTTTAAATGAAAACCCAACTCATCAACCTCTCGAAACAAAAATTAACCAAAAACATTTCGAAAACGAAATCCAACCCTTCCCGCTATCTATAAAACAAGATTTTGTTGAAACAGAAAAAACTACCATTCGCAACCAAGAAAAAGAGAAAAAGATACCTTCGAAAAAAACCCAAGTCATCGATCTCTCGAAACAAAAATTAACTAACAACCTTTCGAAAACGAAATCCCACCATTCCCGCTATCCACAAAAAAAGAATCTGTTGAAACAAAAACAACAACCCTCCGACACCAAGAAAAAGAAACCTTCGAAAGAAAACCCAAGTCACCAACCTCTCGAAACAAAAATTAACCAACAACCTTTCGAAAACGAAATCCCACCCTTCCCGCTATCCACAAAAACGAATCTGTTGAAACAAAAACAACAACCCTCCGACACTAAGAAAAAGAAACCTTCGAAAGAAAACCCAACTCATCAACCTCTCGAAACAAAAATTAACCAACAACCTGTCGAAAACGAAATCCCACCCTTCCCGCTTTCCATAAAACAAGAATCTGTTGAAACAGAAACAAATACCATCTGCAACCAAGAAAAAGAAATTTTCGAAAGAAAACCCAAGTCATCAACCTCTCGAAACAAAAATTAACCAAAAACCTTTCGAAAAAGAAATCCCACCCTTCCCGCTTTCCATAAAACAAGAATCTTTTGAAACAGAAACAACTACCATCCGCAACCAAGAAAAAGAAACCTTCGAAAGAATACCCAAGTCATCAACCTCTCAAAACAAAAATTAACCAACAACCTTTCGAAAACGAAATCCCACCATTCCCGCTATCCACAAAACAAAAATCTGTTGAAACAGAAACAACTACCATCCGAAACAAAGAAAAAGAAACTTTCGAAAGAAAACCCAAGTCATCAACCTCTCGAAACATAAATTAACCAACAACCTTTCTAAAACGAAATCCCACCCTTACCGCTATCCATAAAACAAGAATCTGTTGAAACAGAAACAAATACCCTCCGCAACCAAGAAAAAGAAACCTTCGACAGAAAACCCAAGTCATCAATCTCTCGAAACAAAAATTAACCAACAACTTTTCGAAAACGAAATCCCACCTTTCCCGCTATCCACAAAACAAAAATCTGTTGAAACAGAAACAACTACCATCCGAAACCAAGAAAAAGAAATCTTCGAAAGAAAACCCAACTAATATACCTCTCGAAACAAAAATTAACCAAAAGAGAAAAAGATACCTTCGAAAGAAAACCCAAGTCATCAACCTCTCGAAACACAAATTAACCAACAACCTGTCGAAAACGAAATCCCACCCTTCCCGCTTTCCATAAAACAAGAATCTGTTGAAACAGAAACAAATACCATCTGCAACCAAGAAAAAGAAATTTTCGAAAGAAAACCCAACTCATCAACCTCTCGAAACAAAAAATAACCAACAACCTGTCGAAAAGAAATCCCACCCTTCCCGCTATCCATAAAACAAGAATCTGTGAAAACAGATACAACTACCATCCGAAACCAAGAAAAAGAAACCTTCGAAAGAAAACCCAAGTCATCAACCTCTCGAAACAAAAATTAACCAAAAACCTTTCGAAAAAGAAATCCCACCATTTCCGCTATCCACAAACAGGAATCTGTCGAAACATAAACAACTACAATCCGCAACCAAGAAAAAGAAACCTTTGAAAGAAAACCCAAGTCATCAACCTCTCGAAACAAAAATTAACCAACAACTTTTCGAAAACGAAATCCCACCATTCCCGCTATCCGTAAAACAAGAATCTGGGAAAACACAAACAACTACCACCCGCAATCAAGAAAAAGAAACCTTAAATGAAAATCCATATCATCAACCTCTCGAAACAAAAATTAACCAACAACCTTTCGAAAACGAAATCCCACCCTTTCCGCTATCCACAAAACAGGAATCTGTCGAAACATAAACAACTACAATCCGCAACCAAGAAAAAGAACCTTCGAAAGAAAACCCAAGTCATCAACCTCTCAAAACAAAAATTAACCAACAACCTTTCGAAAACGAAATCCCACCATTCCCGCTATCCACAAAACAAAAATCTTTTGAAACAGAAACAACTACCATTCGAAACAAAGAAAAAGAAACTTTCGAAAGAAAACCCAAGTCATCAACCTCTCGAAACATAAATTAACCAACAACCTTTCTAAAACGAAATCCCACCCTTACCGCTATCCATAAAACAAGAATCTGTTGAAACAGAAACAACTACCATCCGACACCAAGAAAAAGAATCCTTCGACAGAAAACCCAAGTCATCAATCTGTCGAAACAAAAATTAACCAACAACTTTTCGAAAACGAAATCCCACCTTTCCCGCTATCCACAAAACAAAAATCTGTTGAAACATAAACAAATACCATCTGAAACCAAGAAAAAGAAACCTTCGAAAGAAAACCCAACTAATATACCTCTCAAAACAAAAATTAAACAGCAACATTTCGAAAACGAAATCCCACCCTTCCCGCTATCCACAAAACAAGAATATGTCGAAACATAAACAAATACCACCTGCAACCAATATAAAGAAACCTTCGAAAGAAAACCCAACTCATCAACCTCTCGAAACAAAAATTAACCAACAACGTATCGAAAACGAAATCTCACCCTTCCCGCTATCCATAAAACGAGAATCTGTTGAAACAGAAACAACTACCATCCGCAACTAAGAAAAAGAAACCTTCGAGAAAAAACCCAACACTTCAACCACTCGAAAAAAAATTAACGAACAACCTTTCGAAAACGAAATCCCACCCTTCCCGCTTTCCATAAAACAAGAATCTGTGAAAACAGAAACAACTACCATCCTCAACCAAGAAAAAGAAACTTTAAATGAAAACCCAACTCATCAACCTCTCGAAACAAAAATTAACCAAAAACATTTCGAAAACGAAATCCAACCCTTCCCGCTATCTATAAAACAAGATTTTGTTGAAACAGAAAAAACTACCATTCGCAACCAAGAAAAAGAGAAAAAGATACCTTCGAAAAAAACCCAAGTCATCGATCTCTCGAAACAAAAATTAACTAACAACCTTTCGAAAACGAAATCCCACCATTCCCGCTATCCACAAAACAAAAATCTGTTGAAACAGAAACAACTACCATCCGCAACCAAGAAAAAGAAACTTTCGAAAGAAAACCCAAGTCATCAACCTCTCGAAACAAAAATTAACCAACAATATTTCGAAAAGGAAATCCCACAATTCCCGCTATCCATACAACAAGAATCTGTGAAAACAGAAACAACTACCATCCGCAACCAAGAAAAAGAAACCTTAAATGAAAACCTAACCCATAAACCTCTCGAAACAAAAATTAACCAACAACCTTTCGAAAACGAAATCCCACACTTCCCGCTATCCATAAAACAAGAATCTGTTGAAACAGAAACAACTACCATCCACAACCAAGAAAAAGAGAAAAAGATACCTTCGAAAGAAAACCCATGTCATCAACCTCTCGAAACACAAATTAACCAACAACCTGTCGAAAACGAAATCCCACCCTTCCCGCTTTCCATAAAACAAGAATCTGTTGAAAATGAAACAAATACCATCTGCAACCAAGAAAAAGAAATTTTCGAAAGAAAACCCAACTCATCAACCTCTCGAAACAAAAAATAACCAACAACCTGTCGAAAAGAAATCCCACCCTTCCCGCTATCCATAAAACAAGAATCTGTGAAAACAGATACAACTACCATCCGAAACCAAGAAAAAGAAACCTTCGAAAGAAAACCCAAGTCATCAACCTCTCGAAACAAAAATTAACCAAAAACCTTTCGAAAAAGAAATCCCACCCTTCCCGCTTTCCATAAAACAAGAATCTGTTGAAAAAGAAACAAATACCATCTGCAACCAAGAAAAAGAAATTTTCGAAAGAAAACCCAACTCATCAACCTCTCGAAACAAAAATTAACCAACAACCTGTCGAAAAGAAATCCCACCCTTCCCGCTATCCATAAAACAAGAATCTGTGAAAACAGATACAACTACCATCCGAAACCAAGAAAAAGAAACCTTCGAAAGAAAACCCAAGTAATTAACCTCTCGAAACAAAAATTAACCAACAACCTGTCGAAAAGAAATCCCACCCTTCCCGCTATCCATAAAACAAGAATCTGTGAAAACAGAAACAACTACCATCCGAAACAAAGAAAAAGAAACCTTCGAAAGAAAACCTAAGTCATTAACCTCTCGAAACAAAAATTAACCAACAACCTTTCTAAAACGAAATCCCACCCTTCCCGCTATCCATAAAACAAGAATCTGTTGAAAAAGAAACAACTACCATCCGCAACCAAGAAAAAGAAACCTTCGAAAGAAAACCCAAGCCATCAACCTCTCGAAACAAAAATTAACTAACAACCTTACGAAAACGAAATCCCACTCTTCCCGCTATCCAAAAAACAAGAATATGTTGAAACAAAAATAACAACCCTCCGAAACCAAGAAAAAGAAACCTTCGAAAGAAAACCCAAGTCATCAACCTCTCGAAACAAAAATTAACCAACAACCTTTCTAAAACGAAATCCCACCCTTCCCGCTATCCATAAAACAAGAATCTTTTGAAACAGAAACAACTACCATCCGCAACCAAGAAAAAGAAACCTTCGAAAGAAAACCCAAGTCATCAACCTCTCGAAACAAAAATTAACCAACAAACTTTCTAAAACGAAATCCCACCCTTCCCGCTATCCACAAAACAAGAATATATTGAAACAAAAATAACAACCCTCCGACACCAAGAAAAAGAAACCTTCGAAAGAAAACCCAAGTCATCAACCTCTCGAAACAAAAATTAACCAACAATATTTCGAAAAGGAAATCCCACAATTCCCGCTATCCATACAACAAGAATCTGTGAAAACAGAAACAACTACCATCCGCAACCAAGAAAAAGAAACCTTAAATGAAAACCTAACCCATAAACCTCTCGAAACAAAAATTAACCAACAACCTTTCGAAAACGAAATCCACACTTCCCGCTATCCATAAAACAAGAATCTGTTGAAACAGAAACAACTACCATCCACAACCAAGAAAAAGAGAAACAGATACCTTCGAAAGAAAACCCAAGTCATCAACCTCTCGAAACACAAATTAACCAACAACCTTTCTAAAACGATATCCCACCCTTCCCGCTATCCACAAAAAAAGAATCTGTTGAAACAAAAACAACAACCCTCCGACACCAAGAAAAAGAAACCTTCGAAAGAAAACCCAAGTCACCAACCTCTCGAAACAAAAATTAACCAACAACCTTTCGAAAACGAAATCCCACCCTTCCCGCTATCCATAAAACAAGAATCTGTGAAAACAGAAACAACTACCATCCGAAACAAAGAAAAAGAAACCTTCGAAAGAAAACCTAAGTCATTAACCTCTCGAAACAAAAATTAACCAACAACCTTTCTAAAACGAAATCCCACCCTTCCCGCTATCCATAAAACAAGAATCTGTTGAAAAAGAAACAACTACCATCCGCAACCAAGAAAAAGAAACCTTCGAAAGAAAACCCAAGCCATCAACCTCTCGAAACAAAAATTAACTAACAACCTTACGAAAACGAAATCCCACTCTTCCCGCTATCCAAAAAACAAGAATATGTTGAAACAAAAATAACAACCCTCCGAAACCAAGAAAAAGAAACCTTCGAAAGAAAACCCAAGTCATCAACCTCTCGAAACAAAAATTAACCAACAACCTTTCTAAAACGAAATCCCACCCTTCCCGCTATCCATAAAACAAGAATCTTTTGAAACAGAAACAACTACCATCCGCAACCAAGAAAAAGAAACCTTCGAAAGAAAACCCAAGTCATCAACCTCTCGAAACAAAAATTAACCAACAAACTTTCTAAAACGAAATCCCACCCTTCCCGCTATCCACAAAACAAGAATATATTGAAACAAAAATAACAACCCTCCGACACCAAGAAAAAGAAACCTTCGAAAGAAAACCCAAGTCATCAACCTCTCGAAACAAAAATTAACCAACAATATTTCGAAAAGGAAATCCCACAATTCCCGCTATCCATACAACAAGAATCTGTGAAAACAGAAACAACTACCATCCGCAACCAAGAAAAAGAAACCTTAAATGAAAACCTAACCCATAAACCTCTCGAAACAAAAATTAACCAACAACCTTTCGAAAACGAAATCCACACTTCCCGCTATCCATAAAACAAGAATCTGTTGAAACAGAAACAACTACCATCCACAACCAAGAAAAAGAGAAACAGATACCTTCGAAAGAAAACCCAAGTCATCAACCTCTCGAAACACAAATTAACCAACAACCTTTCTAAAACGATATCCCACCCTTCCCGCTATCCACAAAAAAAGAATCTGTTGAAACAAAAACAACAACCCTCCGACACCAAGAAAAAGAAACCTTCGAAAGAAAACCCAAGTCACCAACCTCTCGAAACAAAAATTAACCAACAACCTTTCGAAAACGAAATCCCACCCTTCCCGCTATCCACAAAAACGAATCTGTTGAAACAAAAACAACAACCCTCCGACACTAAGAAAAAGAAACCTTCGAAAGAAAACCCAACTCATCAACCTCTCGAAACAAAAATTAACCAACAACCTGTCGAAAACGAAATCCCACCCTTCCCGCTTTCCATAAAACAAGAATCTGTTGAAACAGAAACAAATACCATCTGCAACCAAGAAAAAGAAATTTTCGAAAGAAAAGCCAAGTCATCAACCTCTCGAAACAAAAATTAACCAAAAACCTTTCGAAAAAGAAATCCCACCCTTCCCGCTTTCCATAAAACAAGAATCTGTTGAAACAGAAACAAATACCATCTGCAACCAAGAAAAAGAAATTTTCGAAAGAAAACCCAACTCATCAACCTCTCGAAACAAAAATTAACCAACAACCTGTCGAAAAGAAATCCCACCCTTCCCGCTATCCATAAAACAAGAATCTGTGAAAACAGATACAACTACCATCCGAAACCAAGAAAAAGAAACCTTCGAAAGAAAACCCAAGTCATCAACCTCTCGAAAAAAAAATTAACCAAAAACCTTTCGAAAAAGAAATCCCACCATTTCCGCTATCCACAAACAGGAATCTGTCGAAACATAAACAACTACAATCCGCAACCAAGAAAAAGAAACCTTTGAAAGAAAACCCAAGTCATCAACCTCTCGAAACAAAAATTAACCAACAACTTTTCGAAAATGAAATCCCACCATTCCCGCTATCCGTAAAACAAAAATCTGTTGAAACAGAAACAACTACCATTCGAAACAAAGAAAAAGAAACTTTCGAAAGAAAACCCAAGTCATCAACCTCTCGAAACATAAATTAACCAACAACCTTTCTAAAACGAAATCCCACCCTTACCGCTATCCATAAAACAAGAATCTGTTGAAACAGAAACAACTACCATCCGACACCAAGAAAAAGAAACCTTCGACAGAAAACCCAAGTCATCAATCTGTCGAAACAAAAATTAACCAACAACTTTTCGAAAACGAAATCCCACCTTTCCCGCTATCCACAAAACAAAAATCTGTTGAAACATAAACAAATACCATCTGAAACCAAGAAAAAGAAACCTTCGAAAGAAAACCCAACTAACATACCTCTCGAAACAAAAATTAAACAGCAACATTTCGAAAACGAAATCCCACCCTTCCCGCTATCCACAAAACAAGAATATGTCGAAACATAAACAAATACCATCTGCAACCAATATAAAGAAACCTTCGAAAGAAAACCCAACTCATCAACCTCTCGAAACAAAAATTAACCAACAACGTATCGAAAACGAAATCTCACCCTTCCCGCTATCCATAAAACGAGAATCTGTTGAAACAGAAACAACTACCATCCGCAACTAAGAAAAAGAAACCTTCGAGAAAAAACCCAACACTTCAACCACTCGAAAAAAAATTAACGAACAACCTTTCGAAAACGAAATCCCACCCTTCCCGCTTTCCATAAAACAAGAATCTGTGAAAACAGAAACAACTACCATCCTCAACCAAGAAAAAGAAACTTTAAATGAAAACCCAACTCATCAACCTCTCGAAACAAAAATTAACCAAAAACATTTCGAAAACGAAATCCAACCCTTCCCGCTATCTATAAAACAAGATTTTGTTGAAACAGAAACAACTACCATTCGCAACCAAGAAAAAGAGAAAAAGATACCTTCGAAAAAAACCCAAGTCATCGATCTCTCGAAACAAAAATTAACTAACAACCTTTCGAAAACGAAATCCCACCATTCCCGCTATCCACAAAACAAAAATCTGTTGAAACAGAAACAACTACCATCCGCAACCAAGAAAAAGAAACCTTCGAAAGAAAACCCAAGTCATCAACCTCTCGAAACAAAAATTAACCAACAATATTTCGAAAAGGAAATCCCACAATTCCCGCTATCCATACAACAAGAATCTGTGAAAACAGAAACAACTACCATCCGCAACCAAGAAAAAGAAACCTTAAATGAAAACCTAACCCATAAACCTCTCGAAACAAAAATTAACCAACAACCTTTCGAAAACGAAATCCCACACTTCCCGCTATCCATAAAACAAGAATCTGTTGAAACAGAAACAACTACCATCCACAACCAAGAAAAAGAGAAAAAGATACCTTCGAAAGAAAACCCAAGTCATCAACCTCTCGAAACACAAATTAACCAACAACCTGTCGAAAACGAAATCCCACCCTTCCCGCTTTCCATAAAACAAGAATCTGTTGAAACAGAAACAAATACCATCTGCAACCAAGAAAAAGAAATTTTCGAAAGAAAACCCAACTCATCAACCTCTCGAAACAAAAAATAACCAACAACCTGTCGAAAAGAAATCCCACCCTTCCCGCTATCCATAAAACAAGAATCCTTGAAAACAGATACAACTACCATCCGAAACCAAGAAAAAGAAACCTTCGAAAGAAAACCCAAGTAATCAACCTCTCGAAACAAAAATTAACCAAAAACCTTTCGAAAAAGAAATCCCACCCTTCCCGCTTTCCATAAAACAAGAATCTGTTGAAACAGAAACAACTACCATCCGCAACCAAGAAAAAGAAACCTTCGAAAGAAAACCCAAGTCATCAACCTCTCGAAACAAAAATTAACCAACAATATTTCGAAAAGGAAATCCCACAATTCCCGCTATCCATACAACAAGAATCTGTGAAAACAGAAACAACTACCATCCGCAACCAAGAAAAAGAAACCTTAAATGAAAACCTAACCCATAAACCTCTCGAAACAAAAATTAACCAACAACCTTTCGAAAACGAAATCCCACACTTCCCGCTATCCATAAAACAAGAATCTGTTGAAACAGAAACAACTACCATCCACAACCAAGAAAAAGAGAAAAAGATACCTTCGAAAGAAAACCCAAGTCATCAACCTCTCGAAACAAAAAATAACCAACAACCTGTCGAAAAGAAATCCCACCCTTCCCGCTATCCATAAAACAAGAATCTGTGAAAACAGATACAACTACCATCCGAAACCAAGAAAAAGAAACCTTCGAAAGAAAACCCAAGTAATCAACCTCTCGAAACAAAAATTAACCAAAAACCTTTCGAAAAAGAAATCCCACCCTTCCCGCTTTCCATAAAACAAGAATCTGTTGAAACAGAAACAAATACCATCTGCAACCAAGAAAAAGAAATTTTCGAAAGAAAACACAACTCATCAACCTCTCGAAACAAAAATTAACCAACAACCTGTCGAAAAGAAATCCCACCCTTCCCGCTATCCATAAAACAAGAATCCTTGAAAACAGATACAACTACCATCCGAAACCAAGAAAAAGAAACCTTCGAAAGAAAACCCAAGTCATCAACCTCTCGAAACAAAAATTAACCAAAAACCTTTCGAAAAAGAAATCCCACCATTTCCGCTATCCACAAACAGGAATCTGTCGAAACATAAACAACTACAATCCGCAACCAAGAAAAAGAAACCTTTGAAAGAAAACCCAAGTCATCAACCTCTCGAAACAAAAATTAACCAACAACTTTTCGAAAACGAAATCCCACCATTCCCGCTATCCGTAAAACAAGAATCTGTGAAAACACAAACAACTACCACCCGCAATCAAGAAAAAGAAACCTTAAATGAAAATCCATCTCATCAACCTCTCGAAACAAAAATTAACCAACAACCTTTCGAAAACGAAATCCCACCCTTTCCGCTATCCACAAAACAGGAATCTGTCGAAACATAAACAACTACAATCCGCAACCAAGAAAAAGAACCTTCGAAAGAAAACCCAAGTCATCAACCTCTCAAAACAAAAATTAACCAACAACCTTTCGAAAACGAAATCCCACCATTCCCGCTATCCACAAAACAAAAATCTTTTGAAACAGAAACAACTACCATTCGAAACAAAGAAAAAGAAACTTTCGAAAGAAAACCCAAGTCATCAACCTCTCGAAACATAAATTAACCAACAAAGTTTCTAAAACGAAATCCCACCCTTACCGCTATCCATAAAACAAGAATCTGTTGAAACAGAAACAACTACCATCCGACACCAAGAAAAAAAAACCTTCGACAGAAAACCCAAGTCATCAATCTGTCGAAACAAAAATTAAACAGCAACATTTCGAAAACGAAATCCCACCCTTCCCGCTATCCACAAAACAAGAATATGTCGAAACATAAACAAATACCATCTGCAACCAAGAAAAAGAAATTTTCGAAAGAAAACCCAACTCATCAACCTCTCGAAACAAAAATTAACCAAAAACCTTTCGAAAAAGCAATCCCACCCTTCCCGCTTTCCATAAAACAAGAATCTGTTGAAACAGAAACAAATACCATCTGCAACCAAGAAAAAGAAATTTTCGAAAGAAAACCCAACTCATCAACCTCTCGAAACAAAAATTAACCAACAACCTGTCGAAAAGAAATCCCACCCTTCCCGCTATCCATAAAACAAGAATCTGTGAAAACAGATACAACTACCATCCGAAACCAAGAAAAAGAAACCTTCGAAAGAAAACCCAAGTCATCAACCTCTCGAAACAAAAATTAACCAAAAACCTTTCGAAAAAGAAATCCCACCATTTCCGCTATCCAAAAACAGGAATCTGTCGAAACATAAACAACTACAATCCGCAACCAAGAAAAAGAAACCTTTGAAAGAAAACCCAAGTCATCAACCTCTCGAAACAAAAATTAACCAACAACTTTTCGAAAACGAAATCCCACCATTCCCGCTATCCGTAAAACAAGAATCTGTGAAAACACAAACAACTACCACCCGCAATCAAGAAAAAGAAACCTTAAATGAAAATCCATCTCATCAACCTCTCGAAACAAAAATTAACCAACAACCTTTCGAAAACGAAATACCACCATTCCCGCTATCCACAAAACAAAAATCTGTTGAAACAGAAACAACTACCATTCGAAACAAAGAAAAAGAACCTTCGAAAGAAAACCCAAGTCATCAACCTCTCAAAACAAAAATTAACCAACAACCTTTCGAAAACGAAATACCACCATTCCCGCTATCCACAAAACAAAAATCTGTTGAAACAGAAACAACTACCATTCGAAACAAAGAAAAAGAAACTTTCGAAAGAAAACCCAAGTCATCAACCTCTCGAAACAAAAATTAACCAACAACCTTTCGAAAACGTAATACCACCATTCCCGCTATCCACAAAACAAAAATCTGTTGAAACAGAAACAACTACCATCCGACACCAAGAAAAAGAAACCTTCGACAGAAAACCCAAGTCATCAATCTGTCGAAACAAAAATTAACCAACAACTTTTCGAAAACGAAATCCCACCTTTCCCGCTATCCACAAAACAAAAATCTGTTGAAACATAAACAAATACCATCTGAAACCAAGAAAAAGAAACCTTCGAAAGAAAACCCAACTAATATACCTCCCGAAACAAAAATTAAACAGCAACATTTCGAAAACGAAATCCCACCCTTCCCGCTATCCACAAAACAAGAATATGTCGAAACATAAACAAATACCATCTGCAACCAATATAAAGAAACCTTCGAAAGAAAACCCAACTCATCAACCTCTCGAAACAAAAATTAACCAACAACGTATCGAAAACGAAATCTCACCCTTCCCGCTATCCATAAAACGAGAATCTGTTGAAACAGAAACAACTACCATCCGCAACTAAGAAAAAGAAACCTTCGAGAAAAAACCCAACACTTCAACCACTCGAAAAAAAATTAACGAACAACCTTTCGAAAACGAAATCCCACCCTTCCCGCTTTCCATAAAACAAGAATCTGTGAAAACAGAAACAACTACCATCCTCAACCAAGAAAAAGAAACTTTAAATGAAAACCCAACTCATCAACCTCTCGAAACAAAAATTAACCAAAAACATTTCGAAAACGAAATCCAACCCTTCCCGCTATCTATAAAACAAGATTTTGTTGAAACAGAAACAACTACCATTCGCAACCAAGAAAAAGAGAAAAAGATACCTTCGAAAAAAACCCAAGTCATCGATCTCTCGAAACAAAAATTAACTAACAACCTTTCGAAAACGAAATCCCACCATTCCCGCTATCCACAAAACAAAAATCTGTTGAAACAGAAACAACTACCATCCGCAACCAAGAAAAAGAAACCTTCGAAAGAAAACCCAAGTCATCAAACTCTCGAAACAAAAATTAACCAACAATATTTCGAAAAGGAAATCCCACAATTCCCGCTATCCATACAACAAGAATCTGTGAAAACAGAAACAACTACCATCCGCAACCAAGAAAAAGAAACCTTAAATGAAAACCTAACCCATAAACCTCTCGAAACAAAAATTAACCAACAACCTTTCGAAAACGAAATCCCACACTTCCCGCTATCCATAAAACAAGAATCTGTTGAAACAGAAACAACTACCATCCACAACCAAGAAAAAGAGAAAAAGATACCTTCGAAAGAAAACCCAAGTCATCAACCTCTCGAAACACAAATTAACCAACAACCTGTCGAAAACGAAATCCCACCCTTCCCGCTTTCCATAAAACAAGAATCTGTTGAAACAGAAACAAATACCATCTGCAACCAAGAAAAAGAAATTTTCGAAAGAAAACCCAACTCATCAACGTCTCGAAACAAAAAATAACCAACAACCTGTCGAAAAGAAATCCCACCCTTCCCGCTATACATAAAACAAGAATCTGTGAAAACAGATACAACTACCATCCGAAACCAAGAAAAAGAAACCTTCGAAAGAAAACCCAAGTCATCAACCTCTCGAAACAAAAATTAACCAAAAACCTTTCGAAAAAGCAATCCCACCCTTCCCGCTTTCCATAAAACAAGAATCTGTTGAAACAGAAACAAATACCATCTGCAACCAAGAAAAAGAAATTTTCGAAAGAAAACCCAACTCATCAACCTCTCGAAACAAAAATTAACCAACAACCTGTCGAAAAGAAATCCCACCCTTCCCGCTATCCATAAAACAAGAATCTGTGAAAACAGATACAACTACCATCCGAAACCAAGAAAAAGAAACCTTCGAAAGAAAACCCAAGTCATCAACCTCTCGAAACAAAAATTAACCAAAAACCTTTCGAAAAAGAAATCCCACCATTTCCGCTATCCAAAAACAGGAATCTGTCGAAACATAAACAACTACAATCCGCAACCAAGAAAAAGAAACCTTTGAAAGAAAACCCAAGTCATCAACCTCTCGAAACAAAAATTAACCAACAACTTTTCGAAAACGAAATCCCACCATTCCCGCTATCCGTAAAACAAGAATCTGTGAAAACACAAACAACTACCACCCGCAATCAAGAAAAAGAAACCTTAAATGAAAATCCATCTCATCAACCTCTCGAAACAAAAATTAACCAACAACCTTTCGAAAACGAAATACCACCATTCCCGCTATCCACAAAACAAAAATCTGTTGAAACAGAAACAACTACCATTCGAAACAAAGAAAAAGAACCTTCGAAAGAAAACCCAAGTCATCAACCTCTCAAAACAAAAATTAACCAACAACCTTTCGAAAACGAAATACCACCATTCCCGCTATCCACAAAACAAAAATCTGTTGAAACAGAAACAACTACCATTCGAAACAAAGAAAAAGAAACTTTCGAAAGAAAACCCAAGTCATCAACCTCTCGAAACAAAAATTAACCAACAACCTTTCGAAAACGAAATACCACCATTCCCGCTATCCACAAAACAAAAATCTGTTGAAACAGAAACAAGTACCATCCGACACCAAGAAAAAGAAACCTTCGACAGAAAACCCAAGTCATCAATCTGTCGAAACAAAAATTAACCAACAACTTTTCGAAAACGAAATCCCACCTTTCCCGCTATCCACAAAACAAAAATCTGTTGAAACATAAACAAATACCATCTGAAACCAAGAAAAAGAAACCTTCGAAAGAAAACCCAACTAATATACCTCCCGAAACAAAAATTAAACAGCAACATTTCGAAAACGAAATCCCACCCTTCCCGCTATCCACAAAACAAGAATATGTCGAAACATAAACAAATACCATCTGCAACCAATATAAAGAAACCTTCGAAAGAAAACCCAACTCATCAACCTCTCGAAACAAAAATTAACCAACAACGTATCGAAAACGAAATCTCACCCTTCCCGCTATCCATAAAACGAGAATCTGTTGAAACAGAAACAACTACCATCCGCAACTAAGAAAAAGAAACCTTCGAGAAAAAACCCAACACTTCAACCACTCGAAAAAAAATTAACGAACAACCTTTCGAAAACGAAATCCCACCCTTCCCGCTTTCCATAAAACAAGAATCTGTGAAAACAGAAACAACTACCATCCTCAACCAAGAAAAAGAAACTTTAAATGAAAACCCAACTCATCAACCTCTCGAAACAAAAATTAACCAAAAACATTTCGAAAACGAAATCCAACCCTTCCCGCTATCTATAAAACAAGATTTTGTTGAAACAGAAACAACTACCATTCGCAACCAAGAAAAAGAGAAAAAGATACCTTCGAAAAAAACCCAAGTCATCGATCTCTCGAAACAAAAATTAACTAACAACCTTTCGAAAACGAAATCCCACCATTCCCGCTATCCACAAAACAAAAATCTGTTGAAACAGAAACAACTACCATCCGCAACCAAGAAAAAGAAACCTTCGAAAGAAAACCCAAGTCATCAAACTCTCGAAACAAAAATTAACCAACAATATTTCGAAAAGGAAATCCCACAATTCCCGCTATCCATACAACAAGAATCTGTGAAAACAGAAACAACTACCATCCGCAACCAAGAAAAAGAAACCTTAAATGAAAACCTAACCCATAAACCTCTCGAAACAAAAATTAACCAACAACCTTTCGAAAACGAAATCCCACACTTCCTGCTATCCATAAAACAAGAATCTGTTGAAACAGAAACAACTACCATCCACAACCAAGAAAAAGAGAAAAAGATACCTTCGAAAGAAAACCCAAGTCATCAACCTCTCGAAACACAAATTAACCAACAACCTGTCGAAAACGAAATCCCACCCTTCCCGCTTTCCATAAAACAAGAATCTGTTGAAACAGAAACAAATACCATCTGCAACCAAGAAAAAGAAATTTTCGAAAGAAAACCCAACTCATCAACGTCTCGAAACAAAAAATAACCAACAACCTGTCGAAAAGAAATCCCACCCTTCCCGCTATCCATAAAACAAGAATCTGTGAAAACAGATACAACTACCATCCGAAACCAAGAAAAAGAAACCTTCGAAAGAAAACCCAAGTCATCAACCTCTCGAAACAAAAATTAACCAAAAACCTTTCGAAAAAGAAATCCCACCCTTCCCGCTTTCCATAAAACAAGAATCTGTTGAAACAGAAACAAATACCATCTGCAACCAAGAAAAAGAAATTTTCGAAAGAAAACCCAACTCATCAACCTCTCGAAACAAAAATTAACCAACAACCTGTCGAAAAGAAATCCCACCCTTCCCGCTATCCATAAAACAAGAATCTGTGAAAACAGATACAACTACCATCCGAAACCAAGAAAAAGAAACCTTCGAAAGAAAACCCAAGTCATTAACCTCTCGAAACAAAAATTAACCAACAACCTGTCGAAAAGAAATCACACCCTTCCCGATATCCATAAAACAAGAATCTGTGAAAACAGAAACAACTACCATCCGAAACAAAGAAAAAGAAACCTTCGAAAGAAAACCCAAGTCATTAACCTCTCGAAACAAAAATTAACCAACAACCTTTCTAAAACGAAATCCCACCCTTCCCGCTATCCATAAAACAAGAATCTGTTGAAAAAGAAACAACTACCATCCGCAACCAAGAAAAAGAAACCTTCAAAAGAAAACCCAAGCCATCAACCTCTCGAAACAAAAATTAACTAACAACCTTACGAAAACGAAATCCCACTCTTCCCGCTATCCAAAAAACAAGAATATATTGAAACAAAAATAACAACCCTCCGAAACCAAGAAAAAGAAACCTTCAAAAGAAAACCCAAGTCATCAACCTCTCGAAACAAAAATTAACCAACAACCTTTCTAAAACGAAATCCCACCCTTCCCGCTATCCATAAAACAAGAATCTTTTGAAACAGAAACAACTACCATCCGCAACCAAGAAAAAGAAACCTTCGAAAGAAAACCCAAGTCATCAACCTCTCGAAACAAAAATTAACCAACAAACTTTCTAAAACGAAATCCCACCCTTCCCGCTATCCACAAAACAAGAATATATTGAAACAAAAATAACAACCCTCCGACACCAAGAAAAAGAAACCTTCGAAAGAAAACCCAAGTCATCAACCTCTCGAAACAAAAATTAACCAACAATATTTCGAAAAGGAAATCCCACAATTCCCGCTATCCATACAACAAGAATCTGTGAAAACAGAAACAACTACAATCCGCAACCAAGAAAAAGAAACCTTAAATGAAAACCTAACCCATAAACCTCTCGAAACAAAAATTAACCAACAACCTGTCGAAAAGAAATCCCACCCTTCCCGCTATCCATAAAACAAGAATCCTTGAAAACAGATACAACTACCATCCGAAACCAAGAAAAAGAAACCTTCGAAAGAAAACCCAAGTCATCAACCTCTCGAAACAAAAATTAACCAAAAACCTTTCGAAAAAGAAATCCCACCATTTCCGCTATCCACAAACAGGAATCTGTCGAAACATAAACAAGTACAATCCGCAACCAAGAAAAAGAAACCTTTGAAAGAAAACCCAAGTCATCAACCTCTCGAAACAAAAATTAACCAACAACTTTTCGAAAACGAAATCCCACCATTCCCGCTATCCGTAAAACAAGAATCTGTGAAAACACAAACAACTACCACCCGCAATCAAGAAAAAGAAACCTTAAATGAAAATCCATCTCATCAACCTCTCGAAACAAAAATTAACCAACAACCTTTCGAAAACGAAATCCCACCCTTTCCGCTATCCACAAAACAGGAATCTGTCGAAACATAAACAACTACAATCCGCAACCAAGAAAAAGAACCTTCGAAAGAAAACCCAAGTCATCAACCTCTCAAAACAAAAATTAACCAACAACCTTTCGAAAACGAAATCCCACCATTCCCGCTATCCACAAAACAAAAATCTGTTGAAACAGAAACAACTACCATTCGAAACAAAGAAAAAGAAACTTTCGAAAGAAAACCCAAGTCATCAACCTCTCGAAACATAAATTAACCAACAACCTTTCTAAAACGAAATCCCACCCTTACCGCTATCCATAAAACAAGAATCTGTTGAAACAGAAACAACTACCATCCGACACCAAGAAAAAGAAACCTTCGACAGAAAACCCAAGTCATCAATCTGTCGAAACAAAAATTAACCAACAACTTTTCGAAAACGAAATCCCACCTTTCCCGCTATCCACAAAACAAAAATCTGTTGAAACATAAACAAATACCATCTGAAACCAAGAAAAAGAAACCTTCGAAAGAAAACCCAACTAATATACCTCTCGAAACAAAAATTAAACAGCAACATTTCGAAAACGAAATCCCACCCTTCCCGCTATCCACAAAACAAGAATATGTCGAAACATAAACAAATACCATCTGCAACCAAGAAAAAGAAATTTTCGAAAGAAAACCCAACTCATCAACCTCTCGAAACAAAAATTAACCAAAAACCTTTCGAAAAAGAAATCCCACCCTTCCCGCTTTCCATAAAACAAGAATCTGTTGAAACAGAAACAAATACCATCTGCAACCAAGAAAAAGAAATTTTCGAAAGAAAACCCAACTCATCAACCTCTCGAAACAAAAATTAACCAACAACCTGTCGAAAAGAAATCCCACCCTTCCCGCTATCCATAAAACAAGAATCTGTGAAAACAGATACAACTACCATCCGAAACCAAGAAAAAGAAACCTTCGAAAGAAAACCCAAGTCATCAACCTCTCGAAACAAAAATTAACCAAAAACCTTTCGAAAAAGAAATCCCACCATTTCCGCTATCCACAAACAGGAATCTGTCGAAACATAAACAACTACAATCCGCAACCAAGAAAAAGAAACCTTTGAAAGAAAACCCAAGTCATCAACCTCTCGAAACAAAAATTAACCAACAACTTTTCGAAAACGAAATCCCACCATTCCCGCTATCCGTAAAACAAGAATCTGTGAAAACACAAACAACTGCCACCCGCAATCAAGAAAAAGAAACCTTAAATGAAAATCCATCTCATCAACCTCTCGAAACAAAAATTAACCAACAACCTTTCGAAAACGAAATCCCACCCTTTCTGCTATCCACAAAACAGGAATCTGTCGAAACATAAACAACTACAATCCGCAACCAAGAAAAAGAACCTTCGAAAGAAAACCCAAGTGATCAACCTCTCAAAACAAAAATTAACCAACAACCTTTCGAAAACGAAATCCCACCATTCCCGCTATCCACAAAACAAAAATCTGTCTAAACAGAAACAACTACCATTCGAAACAAAGAAAAAGAAACTTTCGAAAGAAAACCCAAGTCATCAACCTCTCGAAACATAAATTAGCCAACAACCTTTCTAAAACGAAATCCCACCCTTACCGCTATCCATAAAACAAGAATCTGTTGAAACAGAAACAACTACCATCCGACACCAAGAAAAAGAAACCTTCGAAAGAAAACCCAAGTCATCAATCTGTCGAAACAAAAATTAACCAACAACTTTTCGAAAACGAAATCCCACCTTTCCCGCTATCCACAAAACAAAAATCTGTTGAAACATAAACAAATACCATCTGAAACCAAGAAAAAGAAACCTTCGAAAGAAAACCCAACTAATATACCTCTCGAAACAAAAATTAAACAGCAACATTTCGAAAACGAAATCCCACCCTTCCCGCTATCCACAAAACAAGAATATGTCGAAACATAAACAAATACCATCTGCAACCAATATAAAGAAACCTTCGAAAGAAAACCCAACTCATCAACCTCTCGAAACAAAAATTAACCAACAACGTATCGAAAACGAACCCTTCCCGCTATCCATAAAACGAGAATCTGTTGAAACAGAAACAACTACCATCCGCAACTAAGAAAAAGAAACCTTCGAGAAAAAACCCAACACTTCAACCACTCGAAAAAAAATTAACGAACAACCTTTCGAAAACGAAATCCCACCCTTCCCGCTTTCCATAAAACAAGAATCTGTGAAAACAGAAACAACTACCATCCTCAACCAAGAAAAAGAAACTTTAAATGAAAACCCAACTCATCAACCTCTCGAAACAAAAATTAACCAAAAACATTTCGAAAACGAAATCCAACCCTTCCCGCTATCTATAAAACAAGATTTTGTTGAAACAGAAACAACTACCATTCGCAACCAAGAAAAAGAGAAAAAGATACCTTCGAAAAAAACCCAAGTCATCGATCTCTCGAAACAAAAATTAACTAACAACCTTTCGAAAACGAAATCCCACCATTCCCGCTATCCACAAAACAAAAATCTGTTGAAACAGAAACAACTACCATCCGCAACCAAGAAAAAGAAACCTTCGAAAGAAAACCCAAGTCATCAACCTCTCGAAACAAAAATTAACCAACAATATTTCGAAAAGGAAATCACACAATTCCCGCTATCCATACAACAAGAATCTGTGAAAACAGAAACAACTACCATCCGCAACGAAGAAAAAGAAACCTTAAATGTAAACCTAACCCATAAACCTCTCGAAACAAAAATTAACCAACAACCTTTCGAAAACGAAATCCCACACTTCCCGCTATCCATAAAACAAGAATCTGTTGAAACAGAAACAACTACCATCTACAACCAAGAAAAAGAGAAAAAGATACCTTCGAAAGAAAACCCAAGTCATCAACCTCTCGAAACACAAATTAACCAACAACCTGTCGAAAACGAAATCCCACCCTTCCCGCATTCCATAAAACAAGAATCTGTTGAAACAGAAACAAATACCATCTGCAACCAAGAAAAAGAAATTTTCGAAAGAAAACCCAACTCATCAACCTCTCGAAACAAAAAATAACCAACAACCTGTCGAAAAGAAATCCCACCCTTCCCGCTATCCATAAAACAAGAATCTGTGAAAACAGATACAACTACCATCCGAAACCAAGAAAAAGAAACCTTCGAAAGAAAACCCAAGTCATCAACCTCTCGAAACAAAAATTAACCAAAAACCTTTCGAAAAAGAAATCCCACCCTTCCCGCTTTCCATAAAACAAGAATCTGTTGAAACAGAAACAAATACCATGTGCAACCAAGAAAAAGAAATTTTCGAAAGAAAACCCAACTCATCAACCTCTCGAAACAAAAATTAACCAACAACCTGTCGAAAAGAAATCCCACCCTTCCCGCTATCCATAAAACAAGAATCTGTGAAAACAGATACAACTACCATCCGAAACCAAGAAAAAGAAACCTTCGAAAGAAAACCCAAGTCATTAACCTCTCGAAACAAAAATTAACCAACAACCTGTCGAAAAGAAATCCCACCCTTCCCGCTATCTATAAAACAAGAATCTGTGAAAACAGAAACAACTACCATCCGAAACAAAGAAAAAGAAACCTTCGAAAGAAAACCCAAGTCATTAACCTCTCGAAACAAAAATTAACCAACAACCTTTCTAAAACGAAATCCCACCCTTCCCGCTATCCATAAAACAAGAATCTGTTGAAAAAGAAACAACTACCATCCGCAACCAAGAAAAAGAAACCTTCGAAAGAAAACCCAAGCCATCAACCTCTCGAAACAAAAATTAACTAACAACCTTACGAAAACGAAATCCCACTCTTCCCGCTATCCAAAAAACAAGAATATATTGAAACAAAAATAACAACCCTTCGAAACCAAGAAAAAGAAACCTTCGAAAGAAAACCCAAGTCATCAACCTCTCGAAACAAAAATTAACCAACAACCTTTCTAAAACGAAATCCCACCCTTCCCGCTATCCATAAAACAAGAATCTTTTGAAACAGAAACAACTACCATCCGCAACCAAGAAAAAGAAACCTTCGAAAGAAAACCCAAGTCATCAACCTCTCGAAACAAAAATTAACCAACAATATTTCGAAAAGGAAATCCCACAATTCCCGCTATCCATACAACAAGAATCTGTGAAAACAGAAACAACTACCATCCGCAACCAAGAAAAAGAAACCTTAAATGAAAACCTAACCCATAAACCTCTCGAAACAAAAATTAACCAACAACCTTTCGAAAACGAAATCCCACACTTCCCGCTATCCATAAAACAAGAATCTGTTGAAACAGAAACAACTACCATCCACAACCAAGAAAAAGAGAAACAGATACCTTCGAAAGAAAACCCAAGTCATCAACCTCTCGAAACACAAATTAACCAACAACCTTTCTAAAACGAAATTCCACCCTTCCCGCTATCCACAAAAAAAGAATCTGTTGAAACAAAAACAACAACCCTCCGACACCAAGAAAAAGAAACCTTCGAAAGAAAACCCAAGTCACCAACCTCTCGAAACAAAAATTAACCAACAACCTTTCGAAAACGAAATCCCACCCTTCCGCTATCCACAAAAACGAATCTGTTGAAACAAAAACAACAACCCTCCGACACTAAGAAAAAGAAACCTTCGAAAGAAAACCCAACTCATCAACCTCTCGAAACAAAAATTAACCAACAACCTGTCGAAAACGAAATCCCACCCTTCCCGCTTTCCATAAAACAAGAATCTGTTGAAACAGAAACAAATACCATCTGCAACCAAGAAAAAGAAATTTTCGAAAGAAAACCCAACTCATCAACCTCTCGAAACAAAAATTAACCAAAAACCTTTCGAAAAAGAAATCCCACCCTTCCCGCTTTCCATAAAACAAGAATCTGTTGAAACAGAAACAAATACCATCTGCAACCAAGAAAAAGAAATTTTCGAAAGAAAACCCAACTCATCAACCTCTCGAAACAAAAATTAACCAACAACCTGTCGAAAAGAAATCCCACCCTTCCCGCTATCCATAAAACAAGAATCTGTGAAAACAGATACAACTACCATCCGAAACCAAGAAAAAGAAACCTTCGAAAGAAAACCCAAGTCATCAACCTCTCGAAACAAAAATTAACCAAAAACCTTTCGAAAAAGAAATCCCACCATTTCCGCTATCCACAAACAGGAATCTGCCGAAACATAAACAACTACAATCCGCAACCAAGAAAAAGAAACCTTTGAAAGAAAACCCAAGTCATCAACTTCTCGAAACAAAAATTAACCAACAACTTTTCGGAAACGAAATCCCACCATTCCCGCTATCCGTAAAACAAGAATCTGTGAAAACACAAACAACTACCACCCGCGATCAAGAAAAAGAAACCTTAAATGAAAATCCATCTCATCATCCTCTCGAAACAAAAATTAACCAACAACCTTTCGAAAACGAAATCCCACCCTTTCCGCTATCCACAAAACAGGAATCTGTCGAAACATAAACAACTACAATCCGCAACCAAGAAAAAGAACCTTCGAAAGAAAACCCAAGTCATCAACCTCTCAAAACAAAAATTAACAAACAACCTTTCGAAAACGAAATCCCACCATTCCCGCTATCCACAAAACAAAAATCTGTTGAAACAGAAACAACTACCATTCGAAACAAAGAAAAAGAAACTTTCGAAAGAAAACCCAAGTCATCAACCTCTCGAAACATAAATTAACCAACAACCTTTCTAAAACGAAATCCCACCCTTACCGCTATCCATAAAACAAGAATCTGTTGAAACAGAAACAACTACCATCCGACACCAAGAAAAAGAAACCTTCGACAGAAAACCCAAGTCATCAATCTGTCGAAACAAAAATTAACCAACAACTTTTCGAAAACGAAATCCCACCTTTCCCGCTATCCACAAAACAAAAATCTGTTGAAACATAAACAAATACCATCTGAAACCAAGAAAAAGAAACCTTCGAAAGAAAACCCAACTAATATACCTCTCGAAACAAAAATTAAACAGCAACATTTCGAAAACGAAATCCCACCCTTCCCGCTATCCACAAAACAAGAATATGTCGAAACATAAACAAATACCATCTGCAACCAATATAAAGAAACCTTCGAAAGAAAACCCAACTCATCAACCTCTCGAAACAAAAATTAACCAACAACGTATCGAAAACGAAATCTCACCCTTCCCGCTATCCATAAAACGAGAATCTGTTGAAACAGAAACAACTACCATCCGCAACTAAGAAAAAGAAACCTTCGAGAAAAAACCCAACACTTCAACCACTCGAAAAAAAATTAACGAACAACCTTTCGAAAACGAAATCCCACCCTTCCCGCTTTCCATAAAACAAGAATCTGTGAAAACAGAAACAACTACCATCCTCAACCAAGAAAAAGAAACTTTAAATGAAAACCCAACTCATCAACCTCTCGAAACAAAAATTAACCAAAAACATTTCGAAAACGAAATCCAACCCTTCCCGCTATCTATAAAACAAGATTTTGTTGAAACAGAAACAACTACCATTCGCAACCAAGAAAAAGAGAAAAAGATACCTTCGAAAAATCCCAAGTCATCGATCTCTCGAAACAAAAATTAACTAACAACCTTTCGAAAACGAAATCCCACCATTCCCGCTATCCACGAAACAAAAATCTGTTGAAACAGAAACAACTACCATCCGCAACCAAGAAAAAGAAACCTTCGAAAGAAAACCCAAGTCATCAACCTCTCGAAACAAAAATTAACCAACAATATTTCGAAAAGGAAATCCCACAATTCCCGCTATCCATACAACAAGAATCTGTGAAAACAGAAACAACTACCATCCGCAACCAAGAAAAAGAAACCTTAAATGAAAACCTAACCCATAAACCTCTCGAAACAAAAATTAACCAACAACCTTTCGAAAACGAAATCCCACACTTCCCGCTATCCATAAAACAAGAATCTGTTGAAACAGAAACAACTACCATCCACAACCAAGAAAAAGAGAAAAAGATACCTTCGAAAGAAAACCCAAGTCATCAACCTCTCGAAACACAAATTAACCAACAACCTGTCGAAAACGAAATCCCACCCTTCCCGCTTTCCATAAAACAAGAATCTGTTGAAACAGAAACAAATACCATCTGCAACCAAGAAAAAGTAATTTTCGAAAGAAAACCCAACTCATCAACCTCTCGAAACAAAAATTAACCAACAACCTGTCGAAAAGAAATCCCACCCTTCCCGCTATCCATAAAACAAGAATCTGTGAAAACAGATACAACTACCATCCGAAACCAAGAAAAAGAAACCTTCGAAAGAAAACCCAAGTCATCAACCTCTCGAAACAAAAATTAACCAAAAACCTTTCGAAAAAGAAATCCCACCATTTCCGCTATCCACAAACAGGAATCTGTCGAAACATAAACAACTACAATCCGCAACCAAGAAAAAGAAACCTTTGAAAGAAAACCCAAGTCATCAACCTCTCGAAACAAAAATTAACCAACAACTTTTCGAAAACGAAATCCCACCATTCCCGCTATCCGTAAAACAAGAATCTGTGAAAACACAAACAACTACCACCCGCAATCAAGAAAAAGAAACCTTAAATGAAAATCCATCTCATCAACCTCTCGAAACAAAAATTAACCAACAACCTTTCGAAAACGAAATCCCACCCTTACCGCTATCCATAAAACAAGAATCTGTTGAAACAGAAACAACTACCATCCGACACCAAGAAAAAGAAACCTTCGACAGAAAACACAAGTCATCAATCTGTCGAAACAAAAATTAACCAACAACTTTTCGAAAACGAAATCCCACCTTTCCCGCTATCCACAAAACAAAAATCTGTTGAAACAGAAACAACTACCATTCGAAACAAAGAAAAAGAAACTTTCGAAAGAAAACCCAAGTCATCAACCTCTCGAAACATAAATTAACCAACAACCTTTCTAAAACGAAATCCCACCCTTACCGCTATCCATAAAACAAGAATCTGTTGAAACAGAAACAACTACCATCCGACACCAAGAAAAAGAAACCTTCGACAGAAAACCCAAGTCATCAATCTGTCGAAACAAAAATTAACCAACAACTTTTCGAAAACGAAATCCCACCTTTCCCGCTATCCACAAAACAAAAATCTGTTGAAACATAAACAAATACCATCTGAAACCAAGAAAAAGAAACCTTCGAAAGAAAACCCAACTAATATACCTCTCGAAACAAAAATTAAACAGCAACATTTCGAAAACGAAATCCCACCCTTCCCGCTATCCACAAAACAAGAATATGTCGAAACATAAACAAATACCATCTGCAACCAATATAAAGAAACCTTCGAAAGAAAACCCAACTCATCAACCTCTCGAAACAAAAATTAACCAACAACGTATCGAAAACGAAATCTCACCCTTCCCGCTATCCATAAAACGAGAATCTGTTGAAACAGAAACAACTACCATCCGCAACTAAGAAAAAGAAACCTTCGAGAAAAAACCCAACACTTCAGCCACTCGAAAAAAAATTAACGAACAACCTTTCGAAAACGAAATCCCACCCTTCCCGCTATCCACAAAACAAAAATCTGTTGAAACAGAAACAACTACCATCCGAAACAAAGAAAAAGAAACCTTCGAAAGAAAACCCAAGTCATTAACCTCTCGAAACAAAAAATAACCAACAACATTTCTAAAACGAAATCCCACCCTTCCCGCTATCCATAAAACAAGAATCTGTTGAAAAAGAAACAACTACCATCCGCAACCAAGAAAAAGAAACCTTCGAAAGAAAACCCAAGTCATCAACCTCTCGAAACAAAAATTAACCAACAACCTTACGAAAACGAAATCCAACTCTTCCCGCTATCCACAAAACAAGAATATATTGAAACAAAAATAACAACCCTCCGAAACCAAGAAAAAGAAACCTTCGAAAGAAAACCCAAGTCATCAACCTCTCGAAACAAAAATTAACCAAAAACCTTTCGAAAAAGAAATCCCACCATTTCCGCTATCCACAAACAGGAATCTGTCGAAACATAAACAACTACAATCCGCAACCAAGAAAAAGAAACCTTTGAAAGAAAACCCAAGTCATCAACCTCTCGAAACAAAAATTAACCAACAACTTTTCGAAAACGAAATCCCACCATTCCCGCTACCCGTAAAACAAGAATCTGTGAAAACACAAACAACTACCACCCGCAATCAAGAAAAAGAAACCTTAAATGAAAATCCATCTCATCAACCTCTCGAAACAAAAAGTAACCAACAACCTTTCGAAAACGAAATCCCACCCTTTCCGCTATCCACAAAACAGGAATCTGTCGAAACATAAACAACTACAACCGCAACCAAGAAAAAGAACCTTCGAAAGAAAACCCAAGTCATCAACCTCTCAAAACAAAAATTAACCAACAACCTTTCGAAAACGAAATCCCACCCTTACCGCTATCCATAAAACAAGAATCTGTTGAAACAGAAACAACTACCATCCGCAACCAAGAAAAAGAAACCTTCGACAGAAAACCCAAGTCATCAATCTGTCGAAAAAAAAATTAACCAACAACTTTTCGAAAACGAAATCCCACCTTTCCCGCTATCCACAAAACAAAAATCTGTTGAAACATAAACAAATACCATCTGAAACCAAGAAAAAGAAACCTTCGAAAGAAAACCCAACTAATATACCTCTCGAAACAAAAATTAAACAGCAACATTTCGAAAACGAAATCCCACCCTTCCCGCTATCCACAAAACAAGAATATGTCGAAACATAAACAAATACCATCTGCAACCAATATAAAGAAACCTTCGAAAGAAAACCCAACTCATCAACCTCTCGAAACAAAAATTAACCAACAACGTATCGAAAACGAAATCTCACCCTTCCCGCTATCCATAAAACGAGAATCTGTTGAAACAGAAACAACTACCATCCGCAACTAAGAAAAAGAAACCTTCGAGAAAAAACCCAACACTTCAGCCACTCGAAAAAAAATTAACGAACAACCTTTCGAAAACGAAATCCCACCCTTCCCGCTTTCCATAAAACAAGAATCTGTGAAAACAGAAACAATTACCATCCTCAACCAAGAAAAAAAAACTTTAAATGAAAACCCAACTCATCAACCTCTCGAAACAAAAATTAACCAAAAACATTTCGAAAACGAAATCCAACCCTTCCCGCTATCTATAAAACAAGATTTTGTTGAAACAGAAACAACTACAATTCGCAACCAAGAAAAAGAGAAAAAGATACCTTCGAAAAAAACCCAAGTCATCGATCTCTCGAAACAAAAATTAACTAACAACCTTTCAAAAACGAAATCCCACCATTCCCGCTATCCACAAAACAAAAATCTGTTGAAACAGAAACAACTACCATCCGAAACAAAGAAAAAGAAACCTTCGAAAGAAAACCCAAGTCATTAACCTCTCGAAACAAAAAATAACCAACAACATTTCTAAAACGAAATCCCACCCTTCCCGCTATCCATAAAACAAGAATCTGTTGAAAAAGAAACAACTACCATCCGCAACCAAGAAAAAGAAACCTTCGAAAGAAAACCCAAGTCATCAACCTCTCGAAACAAAAATTAACCAACAACCTTACGAAAACGAAATCCCACTCTTCCCGCTATCCACAAAACAAGAATATATTGAAACAAAAATAACAACCCTCCGAAACCAAGAAAAAGAAACCTTCGAAAGAAAACCCAAGTCATTAACCTCTCGAAACAAAAAATAACCAACAACATTTCTAAAACGAAATCCCACCCTTCCCGCTATCCATAAAACAAGAATCTGTTGAAAAAGAAACAACTACCATCCGCAACCAAGAAAAAGAAGTTTTCGAAAGAAAACCCAACTCATCAACCTCTCGAAACAAAAATTAACCAACAACCTGTCGAAAAGAAATCCCACCCTTCCCGCTATCCATAAAACAAGAATCTGTGAAAACAGATACAACTACCATCCGAAACCAAGAAAAAGAAACCTTCGAAAGAAAACCCAAGTCATCAACCTCTCGAAACAAAAATTAACCAAAAACCTTTCGAAAAAGAAATCCCACCATTTCCGCTATCCACAAACAGGAATCTGTCGAAACATAAACAACTACAATCCGCAACCAAGAAAAAGAAACCTTTGAAAGAAAACCCAAGTCATCAACCTCTCGAAACAAAAATTAACCAACAACTTTTCGAAAACCAAATCACACCATTCCCGCTATCCGTAAAACAAGAATCTGTGAAAACACAAACAACTACCACCCGCAATCAAGAAAAAGAAACCTTAAATGAAAATCCATCTCATCAACCTCTCGAAACAAAAATTAACCAACAACCTTTCGAAAACGAAATCCCACCCTTTCCGCTATCCACAAAACAGGAATCTGTCGAAACATAAACAACTACAATCCGCAACCAAGAAAAAGAACCTTCGAAAGAAAACCCAAGTCATCAACCTCTCAAAACAAAAATTAACCAACAACCTTTCGAAAACGAAATCCCACCCTTACCGCTATCCATAAAACAAGAATCTGTTGAAACAGAAACAACTACCATCCGCAACCAAGAAAAAGAAACCTTCGACAGAAAACCCAAGTCATCAATCTGTCGAAACAAAAATTAACCAACAACTTTTCGAAAACGAAATCCCACCTTTCCCGCTATCCACAAAACAAAAATCTGTTGAAACATAAACAAATACCATCTGAAACCAAGAAAAAGAAACCTTCGAAAGAAAACCCAACTAATATACCTCTCGAAACAAAAATTAAACAGCAACATTTCGAAAACGAAATCCCACCCTTCCCGCTATCCACAAAACAAGAATATGTCGAAACATAAACAAATACCATCTGCAACCAATATAAAGAAACCTTCGAAAGAAAACCCAACTCATCAACCTCTCGAAACAAAAATTAACCAACAACGTATCGAAAACGAAATCTCACCCTTCCCGCTATCCATAAAACGAGAATCTGTTGAAACAGAAACAACTACCATCCGCAACTAAGAAAAAGAAACCTTCGAGAAAAAACCCAACACTTCAACCACTCGAAAAAAAATTAACGAACAACCTTTCGAAAACGAAATCCCACCCTTCCCGCTTTCCATAAAACAAGAATCTGTGAAAACAGAAACAACTACCATCCTCAACCAAGAAAAAGAAACTTTAAATGAAAACCCAACTCATCAACCTCTCGAAACTTAAATTAACCAAAAACATTTCGAAAACGAAATCCAACCCTTCCCGCTATCTATAAAACAAGATTTTGTTGAAACAGAAACAACTACCATTCGCAACCAAGAAAAAGAGAAAAAGATACCTTCGAAAAAAACCCAAGTCATCGATCTCTCGAAACAAAAATTAACTAACAACCTTTCGAAAACGAAATCCCACCATTCCCGCTATCCACCAAACAAAAATCTGTTGAAACAGAAACAACTACCATCCGAAACAAAGAAAAAGAATCCTTCGAAAGAAAACCCAAGTCATTAACCTCTCGAAACAAAAAATAACCAACAACATTTCTAAAACGAAATCCCACCCTTCCCGCTATCCATAAAACAAGAATCTGTTGAAAAAGAAACAACTACCATCCGCAACCAAGAAAAAGAAGTTTTCGAAAGAAAACCCAACTCATCAACCTCTCGAAACAAAAATTAACCAACAACCTGTCGAAAAGAAATCCCACCCTTCCCGCTATCCATAAAACAAGAATCTGTGAAAACAGATACAACTACCATCCGAAACCAAGAAAAAGAAACCTTCGAAAGAAAACCCAAGTCATCAACCTCTCGAAACAAAAATTAACCAAAAACCTTTCGAAAAAGAAATCCCACCATTTCCGCTATCCACAAACAGGAATCTGTCGAAACATAAACAACTACAATCCGCAACCAAGAAAAAGAAACCTTTGAAAGAAAACCCAAGTCATCAACCTCTCGAAACAAAAATTAACCAACAACTTTTCGAAAACCAAATCACACCATTCCCGCTATCCGTAAAACAAGAATCTGTGAAAACACAAACAACTACCACCCGCAATCAAGAAAAAGAAACCTTAAATGAAAATCCATCTCATCAACCTCTCGAAACAAAAATTAACCAACAACCTTTCGAAAACGAAATCCCACCCTTTCCGCTATCCACAAAACAGGAATCTGTCGAAACATAAACAACTACAATCCGCAACCAAGAAAAAGAACCTTCGAAAGAAAACCCAAGTCATCAACCTCTCAAAACAAAAATTAACCAACAACCTTTCGAAAACGAAATCCCACCCTTACCGCTATCCATAAAACAAGAATCTGTTGAAACAGAAACAACTACCATCCGCAACTAAGAAAAAGAAACCTTCGACAGAAAACCCAAGTCATCAATCTGTCGAAACAAAAATTAACCAACAACTTTTCGAAAACGAAATCCCACCTTTCCCGCTATCCACAAAACAAAAATCTGTTGAAACATAAACAAATACCATCTGAAACCAAGAAAAAGAAACCTTCGAAAGAAAACCCAACTAATATACCTCTCGAAACAAAAATTAAACAGCAACATTTCGAAAACGAAATCCCACCCTTCCCGCTATCCACAAAACAAGAATATGTCGAAACATAAACAAATACCATCTGCAACCAATATAAAGAAACCTTCGAAAGAAAACCCAACTCATCAACCTCTCGAAACAAAAATTAACCAACAACGTATCGAAAACGAAATCTCACCCTTCCCGCTATCCATAAAACGAGAATCTGTTGAAACAGAAACAACTACCATCCGCAACTAAGAAAAAGAAACCTTCGAGAAAAAACCCAACACTTCAACCACTCGAAAAAAAATTAACGAACAACCTTTCGAAAACGAAATCCCACCCTTCCCGCTTTCCATAAAACAAGAATCTGTGAAAACAGAAACAACTACCATCCTCAACCAAGAAAAAGAAACTTTAAATGAAAACCCAACTCATCAACCTCTCGAAACAAAAATTAACCAAAAACATTTCGAAAACGAAATCCAACCCTTCCCGCTATCTATAAAACAAGATTTTGTTGAAACAGAAACAACTACCATTCGCAACCAAGAAAAAGAGAAAAAGATACCTTCGAAAAAAACCCAAGTCATCGATCTCTCGAAACAAAAATTAACTAACAACCTTTCGAAAACGAAATCCCACCATTCCCGCTATCCACAAAACAAAAATCTGTTGAAACAAAAACAACTACCATCCGAAACAAAGAAAAAGAAACCTTCGAAAGAAAACCCAAGTCATTAACCTCTCGAAACAAAAAATAACCAACAACATTTCTAAAACGAAATCCCACCCTTCCCGCTATCCATAAAACAAGAATCTGTTGAAAAAGAAACAACTACCATCCGCAACCAAGAAAAAGAAACCTTCGAAAGAAAACCCAAGTCATCAACCTCTCGAAACAAAAATTAACCAACAACCTTACGAAAACGAAATCCCACTCTTCCCGCTATCCACAAAACAAGAATATATTGAAACAAAAATAACAACCCTCCGAAACCAAGAAAAAGAAACCTTCGAAAGAAAACCCAAGTCATCAACCTCTCGAAACAAAAATTAACCAACAACCTTTCTAAAACGAAATCCCACCCTTCCCGCCATCCATAAAACAAGAATCTTTTGAAACAGAAACAACTACCATCCGCAACCAAGAAAAAGAAACCTTCGAAAGAAAACCCAAGTCATCAACCTCTCGAAACAAAAATTAACCAACGAACTTTCTAAAACGAAATCCCACCCTTCCCGCTATCCACAAAACAAGAATATATTGAAACAAAAATAACAACCCTCCGACACCATGAAAAAGAAACCTTCGAAAGAAAACCCAAGTCATCAACCTCTCGAAACAAAAATTAACCAACAATATTTCGAAAACGAAATCCCACAATTCCCGCTATCCATACAACAAAAATCTGTGAAAACAGAAACAACTACCATCCGCAACCAAGAAAAAGAAACCTTAAATGAAAACCTAACCCATCAACCTCTCGAAACAAAAATTAACCAACAACCTTTCGAAAAGGAAATCCCACACTTGCCGCTATCCATAAAACAAGAATCTGTTGAAACAGAATAAACTACCATCCGCAACCAAGAGAAAGAGAAAAAGATACCTTCGAAAGAAAACACAAGTCATCAACCTCTCGAAACAAATTTAAGCAATAACCTTTCTAAAACGAAATCCCACCCTTCCCGCTATCCACAAAAAAAATTTGTTGAAACAAAAACAACAACCCACCGACACCAAGAAAAAGAAACCTTCCAAAGATAACATAACTCATCAATCTCTCGAAACAAAAATTAACCAACAACCTGTCGAAAACGAAATCCAACCCTTCCCGCTATCCATAAAACGAGAATCTGTTGAAACAGAAACAACTACCATCCGCAACTAAGAAAAAGAAACCTTCGAGAAAAAACCCAACACTTCAGCCACTCGAAAAAAAATTAACGAACAACCTTTCGAAAACGAAATCCCACCCTTCCCGCTTTCCATAAAACAAGAATCTGTGAAAACAGAAACAACTACCATCCTCAACCAAGAAAAAGAAACTTTAAATGAAAACCCAACTCATCAACCTCTCGAAACAAAAATTAACCAAAAACATTTCGAAAACGAAATCCAACCCTTCCCGCTATCTATAAAACAAGATTTTGTTGAAACAGAAACAACTACAATTCGCAACCAAGAAAAAGAGAAAAAGATACCTTCGAAAAAAACCCAAGTCATCGATCTCTCGAAACAAAAATTAACTAACAACCTTTCGAAAACGAAATCCCACCATTCCCGCTATCCACAAAACAAAAATCTGTTGAAACAGAAACAACTACCATCCGAAACAAAGAAAAAGAAACCTTCGAAAGAAAACCCAAGTCATTAACCTCTCGAAACAAAAAATAACCAACAACATTTCTAAAACGAAATCCCACCCTTCCCGCTATCCATAAAACAAGAATCTGTTGAAAAAGAAACAACTACCATCCGCAACCAAGAAAAAGAAACCTTCGAAAGAAAACCCAAGTCATCAACCTCTCGAAACAAAAATTAACCAACAACCTTACGAAAACGAAATCCCACTCTTCCCGCTATCCACAAAACAAGAATATATTGAAACAAAAATAACAACCCTCCGAAACCAAGAAAAAGAAACCTTCGAAAGAAAACCCAAGTCATCAACCTCTCGAAACAAAAATTAACCTACAACTTTTCGAAAACGAAATCCCACCATTCCCGCTATCCGTAAAACAAGAATCTGTGAAAACACAAACAACTACCACCCGCAATCAAGAAAAAGAAACCTTAAATGAAAATCCATCTCATCAACCTCTCGAAACAAAAAGTAACCAACAACCTTTCGAAAACGAAATCCCACCCTTTCCGCTATCCACAAAACAGGAATCTGTCGAAACATAAACAACTACAATCCGCAACCAAGAAAAAGAACCTTCGAAAGAAAACCCAAGTCATCAACCTCTCAAAACAAAAATTAACCAACAACCTTTCGAAAACGAAATCCCACCCTTACCGCTATCCATAAAACAAGAATCTGTTGAAACAGAAACAACTACCATCCGCAACCAAGAAAAAGAAACCTTCGACAGAAAACCCAAGTCATCAATCTGTCGAAACAAAAATTAACCAACAACTTTTCGAAAACGAAATCCCACCTTTCCCGCTATCCACAAAACAAAAATCTGTTGAAACATAAACAAATACCATCTGAAACCAAGAAAAAGAAACCTTCGAAAGAAAACCCAACTAATATACCTCTCGAAACAAAAATTAAACAGCAACATTTCGAAAACGAAATCCCACCCTTCCCGCTATCCACAAAACAAGAATATGTCGAAACATAAACAAATACCATCTGCAACCAATATAAAGAAACCTTCGAAAGAAAACCCAACTCATCAACCTCTCGAAACAAAAATTAACCAACAACGTATCGAAAACGAAATCTCACCCTTCCCGCTATCCATAAAACGAGAATCTGTTGAAACAGAAACAACTACCATCCGCAACTAAGAAAAAGAAACCTTCGAGAAAAAACCCAACACTTCAACCACTCGAAAAAAAATTAACGAACAACCTTTCGAAAACGAAATCCCACCCTTCCCGCTTTCCATAAAACAAGAATCTGTGAAAACAGAAACAACTACCATCCTCAACCAAGAAAAAGAAACTTTAAATGAAAACCCAACTCATCAACCTCTCGAAACTTAAATTAACCAAAAACATTTCGAAAACGAAATCCAACCCTTCCCGCTATCTATAAAACAAGATTTTGTTGAAACAGAAACAACTACCATTCGCAACCAAGAAAAAGAGAAAAAGATACCTTCGAAAAAAACCCAAGTCATCGATCTCTCGAAACAAAAATTAACTAACAACCTTTCGAAAACGAAATCCCACCATTCCCGCTATCCACCAAACAAAAATCTGTTGAAACAGAAACAACTACCATCCGAAACAAAGAAAAAGAATCCTTCGAAAGAAAACCCAAGTCATTAACCTCTCGAAACAAAAAATAACCAACAACATTTCTAAAACGAAATCCCACCCTTCCCGCTATCCATAAAACAAGAATCTGTTGAAAAAGAAACAACTACCATCCGCAACCAAGAAAAAGAAGTTTTCGAAAGAAAACCCAACTCATCAACCTCTCGAAACAAAAATTAACCAACAACCTGTCGAAAAGAAATCCCACCCTTCCCGCTATCCATAAAACAAGAATCTGTGAAAACAGATACAACTACCATCCGAAACCAAGAAAAAGAAACCTTCGAAAGAAAACCCAAGTCATCAACCTCTCGAAACAAAAATTAACCAAAAACCTTTCGAAAAAGAAATCCCACCATTTCCGCTATCCACAAACAGGAATCTGTCGAAACATAAACAACTACAATCCGCAACCAAGAAAAAGAAAAATTTGAAAGAAAACCCAAGTCATCAACCTCTCGAAACAAAAATTAACCAACAACTTTTCGAAAACCAAATCACACCATTCCCGCTATCCGTAAAACAAGAATCTGTGAAAACACAAACAACTACCACCCGCAATCAAGAAAAAGAAACCTTAAATGAAAATCCATCTCATCAACCTCTCGAAACAAAAATTAACCAACAACCTTTCGAAAACGAAATCCCACCCTTTCCGCTATCCACAAAACAGGAATCTGTCGAAACATAAACAACTACAATCCGCAACCAAGAAAAAGCACCTTCGAAAGAAAACCCAAGTCATCAACCTCTCAAAACAAAAATTAACCAACAACCTTTCGAAAACGAAATCCCACCCTTACCGCTATCCATAAAACAAGAATCTGTTGAAACAGAAACAACTACCATCCGCAACCAAGAAAAAGAAACCTTCGACAGAAAACCCAAGTCATCAATCTGTCGAAACAAAAATTAACCAACAACTTTTCGAAAACGAAATCCCACCTTTCCCGCTATCCACAAAACAAAAATCTGTTGAAACATAAACAAATACCATCTGAAACCAAGAAAAAGAAACCTTCGAAAGAAAACCCAACTAATATACCTCTCGAAACAAAAATTAAACAGCAACATTTCGAAAACGAAATCCCACCCTTACCGCTATCCATAAAACAAGAATCTGTTGAAACAGAAACAACTACCATCCGCAACCAAGAAAAAGAAACCTTCGACAGAAAACCCAAGTCATCAATCTGTCGAAACAAAAATTAACCAACAACTTTTCGAAAACGAAATCCCACCTTTCCCGCTATCCACAAAACAAAAATCTGTTGAAACATAAACAAATACCATCTGAAACCAAGAAAAAGAAACCTTCGAAAGAAAACCCAACTAATATACCTCTCGAAACAAAAATTAAACAGCAACATTTCGAAAACGAAATCCCACCCTTCCCGCTATCCACAAAACAAGAATATGTCGAAACATAAACAAATACCATCTGCAACCAATATAAAGAAACCTTCGAAAGAAAACCCAACTCATCAACCTCTCGAAACAAAAATTAACCAACAACGTATCGAAAACGAAATCTCACCCTTCCCGCTATCCATAAAACGAGAATCTGTTGAAACAGAAACAACTACCATCCGCAACTAAGAAAAAGAAACCTTCGAGAAAAAACCCAACACTTCAACCACTCGAAAAAAAATTAACGAACAACCTTTCGAAAACGAAATCCCACCCTTCCCGCTTTCCATAAAACAAGAATCTGTGAAAACAGAAACAACTACCATCCTCAACCAAGAAAAAGAAACTTTAAATGAAAACCCAACTCATCAACCTCTGGAAACAAAAATTAACCAAAAACATTTCGAAAACGAAATCCAACCCTTCCCGCTATCTATAAAACAAGATTTTGTTGAAACAGAAACAACTACCATTCGCAACCAAGAAAAAGAGAAAAAGATACCTTCGAAAAAAACCCAAGTCATCGATCTCTCGAAACAAAAATTAACTAACAACCTTTCGAAAACGAAATCCCACCATTCCCGCTATCCACAAAACAAAAATCTGTTGAAACAAAAACAACTACCATCCGAAACAAAGAAAAAGAAACCTTCGAAAGAAAACCCAAGTCATTAACCTCTCGAAACAAAAAATAACCAACAACATTTCTAAAACGAAATCCCACCCTTCCCGCTATCCATAAAACAAGAATCTGTTGAAAAAGAAACAACTACCATCCGCAACCAAGAAAAAGAAACCTTCGAAAGAAAACCCAAGTCATCAACCTCTCGAAACAAAAATTAACCAACAACCTTACGAAAACGAAATCCCACTCTTCCCGCTATCCACAAAACAAGAATATATTGAAACAAAAATAACAACCCTCCGAAACCAAGAAAAAGAAACCTTCGAAAGAAAACCCAAGTCATCAACCTCTCGAAACAAAAATTAACCAACAACCTTTCTAAAACGAAATCCCACCCTTCCCGCCATCCATAAAACAAGAATCTTTTGAAACAGAAACAACTACCATCCGCAACCAAGAAAAAGAAACCTTCGAAAGAAAACCCAAGTCATCAACCTCTCGAAACAAAGATTAACCAACGAACTTTCTAAAACGAAATCCCACCCTTCCCGCTATCCACAAAACAAGAATATATTGAAACAAAAATAACAACCCTCCGACACCATGAAAAAGAAACCTTCGAAAGAAAACCCAAGTCATCAACCTCTCGAAACAAAAATTAACCAACAATATTTCGAAAACGAAATCCCACAATTCCCGCTATCCATACAACAAGAATCTGTGAAAACAGAAACAACTACCATCCGAAACCAAGAAAAAGAAACCTTAAATGAAAACCTAACCCATCAACCTCTCGAAACAAAAATTAACCAACAACATTTCGAAAACGAAATCCAACACTTCCCGCTATCCACAAAAAAAGAATCTGTTGAAACAAAAACAACAACCCTCCGACACCAAGAAAAAGAAACCTTCGAAAGAAAACCCAAGTCACCAACCTTTCGAAACAAAAATTAACCAACAACCTTTCGAAAACGAAACCCCACCCTTCCCGCTATCCACAAAAACGAATCTGTTCAAACAAAAACAACAACCCTCCGACACTAAGAAAAAGAAACCTTCGAAAGAAAACCCAACTCATCAACCTCTCGAATCAAAAATTAACCAACAACCTGTCGAAAACGAAATCCCACCCTTCCCGCTATCCATAAAACAAGAATCTGTTGAAACAGAAACAACTACCATCCGCAACCAAGAAAAAGAAACCTTCGAGAGAAAACCCAACTCTTCAACCACTCGAAACAAACATTAACCAACAATCTTTCGAAAACGAAATCCCACCCTTCCCGCTATCCATAAAACAAGAATCTGTTGAAACAGAAACAAATACCATCTGCAACCAAGAAAAAGAAATTTTCGAAAGAAAACCCAACTCATCAACCTCTCGAAACAAAAATTAACCAACAACCTGTCGAAAAGAAATCCCACCCTTCCCGCTATCCATAAAACAAGAATCTGTGAAAACAGATACAACTACCATCCGAAACCAAGAAAAAGAAACCTTCGAAAGAAAACCCAAGTCATCAACCTCTCGAAACAAAAATTAACCAAAAACCTTTCGAAAAAGAAATCCCACCATTTCCGCTATCCACAAACAGGAATATGTCGAAACATAAACAACTACAATCCGCAACCAAGAAAAAGAAACCTTTGAAAGAAAACCCAAGTCATCAACCTCTCGAAACAAAAAGTAACCAACAACTTTTCGAAAACGAAATCCCACCATTCCCGCTAACCGTAAAACAAGAATCTGTGAAAAAACAAACAACTACCACCCGCATTCAAGAAAAAGAAACCTTAAATGAAAATCCATCTCATCAACCTCTCGAAACAAAAATTAACCAACAACTTTTCGAAAACGAAATCCCACACTTCCCGCTATCCATAAAACAAGAATCTGTTGAAACAGAAACAACTACCATCCGCAACCAAGAAAAAGAAACCTTCGAGAGAAAACCCAACTCTTCAACTACTCGAAACAAAAATTAACGAACAACCTTTCGAAAAGAAATCACACCCTTCCCGCTATCCATAAAACAAGAATCTCTGAAAACAGAAACAACTACCATCCGCAACCAAGAAAAAGAAACCTTCGAGAGAAAACCCAACTCTTCAACTACTCGAAACAAAAATTAACCAACAACTTTTCGAAAACGAAATCCCACCCTTTCTGCTATCCACAAAACAGGAATCTGTCGAAACATAACAACTACAATTCGCAACCAAGAAAAAGAAACCTTCGAAAGAAAACCAAGTCATCAACCTCTCGAAACAAAAATTAACCAACAACTTTTCGAAAACGAAATCCCACCCTTCCCGCTATCCGTAAAACAAGAATCTGTGAAAACACAAACAACTACCACCCGCAATCAAGAAAAAGAAACCTTAAATGAAAATCCATCTCATCAACCTCTCGAAACAAAAATTAACCAACAACCTTTCGAAAACGAAATCCCACCCTTTCCGCTATCCACAAAACAGGAATCTGTCGAAACATAAACAACTACAATCCGCAACCAAGAAAAAGAACCTTCGAAAGAAAACCCAAGTCATCAACCTCTCAAAACAAAAATTAACCAACAACCTTTCGAAAACGAAATCCCACCATTCCCGCTATCCACAAAACAAAAATCTGTTGAAACAGAAACAACTACCATTCGAAACAAAGAAAAAGAAACTTTCGAAAGAAAACCCAAGTCATCAACCTCTCGAAACATAAATTAACCAACAACATTTCTAAAACGAAATCCCACCCTTACCGCTATCCATAAAACAAGAATCTGTTGAAACATAAACAAATACCATCTGAAACCAAGAAAAAGAAACCTTCGAAAGAAAACCCAACTAATATACCTCTCGAAACAAAAATTAAACAGCAACATTTCGAAAACGAAATCCCACCCTTCCCGCTATCCACAAAACAAGAATATGTCGAAACATAAACAAATACCATCTGCAACCAATATAAAGAAACCTTCGAAAGAAAACCCAACTCATCAACCTCTCGAAACAAAAATTAACCAACAACGTATCGAAAACGAAATCTCACCCTTCCCGCTATCCATAAAACGAGAATCTGTTGAAACAGAAACAACTACCATCCGCTACTAAGAAAAAGAAACCTTCGAGAAAAAACCCAACACTTCAACCACTCGAAAAAAAATTAACGAACAACCTTTCGAAAACGAAATCCCACCCTTCCCGCTTTCCATAAAACAAGAATCTGTTGAAACAGAAACAAATACCATCTGCAACCAAGAAAAAGAAATTTTCGAAAGAAAACCCAACTCATCAACCTCTCGAAACAAAAATTAACCAACAACCTGTCGAAAAGAAATCCCACCCTTCCCGCTATCCATAAAACAAGAATCTGTGAAAAAAGATACAACTACCATCCGAAACCAAGAAAAAGAAACCTTCGAAAGAAAACCCAAGTCATCAACCTCTCGAAACAAAAATTAACCAAAAACCTTTCGAAAAAGAAATCCCACCCTTCCCGCTTTCCATAAAACAAGAATCTATTGAAACAGAAACAAATACCATCTGCAACCAAGAAAAAGAAATTTTCGAAAGAAAACCCAACTCATCAACCTCTCGAAACAAAAATTAACCAACAACCTGTCGAAAAGAAATCCCACCCTTCCCGCTATCCATAAAACAAGAATCTGTGAAAACAGATACAACTACCATCCTAAACCAAGAAAAAGAAACCTTCGAAAGAAAACCCAAGTCATCAACCTCTCGAAACAAAAATTAACCAAAAACCTTTCGAAAAAGAAATCCCACCATTTCCGCTATCCACAAACAGGAATCTGTCGAAACATAAACAACTACAATCCGCAACCAAGAAAAAGAAACCTTTGAAAGAAAACCCAAGTCATCAACCTCTCGAAACAAAAATTAACCAACAACTTTTCGAAAACGAAATCCCACAATTCCCGCTATCCGTAAAATAAGAATCTGTGAAAACACAAACAACTACCACCCGCAATCAAGAAAAAGAAACCTTAAATGAAAATCCATCTCATCAACCTCTCGAAACAAAAATTAACCAACAACCTTTCGAAAACGAAATCCCACCCTTTCCGCTATCCACAAAACAGGAATCTGTCGAAACATAAACAACTACAATCCGCAACCAAGAAAAAGAACCTTCGAAAGAAAACCCAAGTCATCAACCTCTCAAAACAAAAATTAACCAACAACCTTTCGAAAACGAAATCCCACCATTCCCGCTATCCACAAAACAAAAATCTGTTGAAACAGAAACAACTACCATTCGAAACAAAGAAAAAGAAACTTTCGAAAGAAAACCCAAGTCATCAACCTCTCGAAACATAAATTAACCAACAACCTTTCTAAAACGAAATCCCACCCTTACCGCTATCCATAAAACAAGAATCTGTTGAAACAGAAACAACTACCATCCGCAACCAAGAAAAAGAAACCTTCGACAGAAAACCCAAGTCATCAATCTGTCGAAACAAAAATTAACCAACAACTTTTCGAAAACGAAATCCCACCTTTCCGGCTATCCACAAAACAAAAATCTGTTGAAACATAAACAAATACCATCTGAAACCAAGAAAAAGAAACCTTCGAAAGAAAACCCAACTAATATACCTCTCGAAACAAAAATTAAACAGCAACATTTCGAAAACGAAATCCCACCCTTCCCGCTATCCACAAAACAAGAATATGTCGAAACATAAACAAATACCATCTGCAACCAATATAAAGAAACCTTCGAAAGAAAACCCAACTCATCAAGCTCTCGAAACAAAAATTAACCAACAACGTATCGAAAACGAAATCTCACCCTTCCCGCTATCCATAAAACGAGAATCTGTTGAAACAGAAACAACTACCATCCGCAACTAAGAAAAAGAAACCTTCGAGAAAAAACCCAACACTTCAACCACTCGAAAAAAAATTAACGAACAACCTTTCGAAAACGAAATCCCACCCTTCCCGCTTTCCATAAAACAAGAATCTGTGAAAACAGAAACAACTACCATCCTCAACCAAGAAAAAGAAACTTTAAATGAAAACCCAACTCATCAACCTCTCGAAACAAAAATTAACCAAAAACATTTCGAAAACGAAATCCAACCCTTCCCGCTATCTATAAAACAAGATTTTGTTGAAACAGAAACAACTACCATTCGCAACCAAGAAAAAGAGAAAAAGAAACCTTCGAAAAAAACCCAAGTCATCGATCTCTCGAAACAAAAATTAACTAACAACCTTTCGAAAACGAAATCCCACCATTCCCGCTATCCACAAAACAAAAATCTGTTGAAACAGAAACAACTACCATCCGAAACAAAGAAAAAGAAACCTTCGAAAGAAAACCCAAGTCATTAACCTCTCGAAACAAAAATTAACCAACAACATTTCTAAAACGAAATCCCACCCTTCCCGCTATCCATAAAACAAGAATCTGTTGAAAAAGAAACAACTACCATCCGCAACCAAGAAAAAGAAACCTTCGAAAGAAAACCCAAGTCATCAACCTCTCGAAACAAAAATTAACCAACAACCTTACGAAAACGAAATCCCACTCTTCTCGCTATCCACAAAACAAGAATATATTGAAACAAAAATAACAACCCTCCGAAACCAAGAAAAAGAAACCTTCGAAAGAAAACCCAAGTCATCAACCTCTCGAAACAAAAATTAACCAACAACCTTTCTAAAACTAAATCCCACCCTTCCCGCCATCCATAAAACAAGAATTTTTTGAAACAGAAACAACTACCATCCGCAACCAAGAAAAAGAAACCTTCGAAAGAAAACCCAAGTCATCAACCTCTCGAAACAAAAATTAACCAACGAACTTTCTAAAACGAAATCCCACCCTTCCCGCTATCCACAAAACAAGAACATATTGAAACAAAAATAACAACCCTCCGACACCATGAAAAAGAAACCTTCGAAAGAAAACCCAAGTCATCAACCTCTCGAAACAAAAATTAACCAACAATATTTCGAAAACGAAATCCCACAATTCCCGCTATCCATACAACAAGAATCTGTGAAAACAGAAACAACTACCATCCGCAACCAAGAAAAAGAAACCTTAAATGAAAACCTAACCCATCAACCTCTCGAAACAAAAATTAACCAACAACCTTTCGAAAACGAAATCCCACCCTTCCCGCTATCCACAAAAACGAATCTGTTGAAACAAAAACAACAACCCTCCGACACTAAGAAAAAGAAACCTTCGAAAGAAAACCCAACTCATCAACCTCTCGAAACAAAAATTAACCAACAACCTGTCGAAAACGAAATCCCACCCTTCCCGCTTTCCATAAAACAAGAATCTGTTGAAACAGAAACAAATACCATCTGCAACGAAGAAAAAGAAATTTTCGAAAGAAAACCCAACTCATCAAACTCTCGAAACAAAAATTAACCAACAACCTGTCGAAAAGAAATCCCACCCTTCCCGCTATCCATAAAAGAAGAATCTGTGAAAAAAGATACAACTACCATCCGAAACCAAGAAAAAGAAACCTTCGAAAGAAAACCCAAGTCATCAACCTCTCGAAACAAAAATTAACCAAAAACCTTTCGAAAAAGAAATCCCACCCTTCCCGCTTTCCATAAAACAAGAATCTATTGAAACAGAAACAAATACCATCTGCAACCAAGAAAAAGAAATTTTCGAAAGAAAACCCAACTCATCAACCTCTCGAAACAAAAATTAACCAACAACCTGTCGAAAAGAAATCCCACCCTTCCCGCTATCCATAAAACAAGAATCTGTGAAAACAGATACAACTACCATCCTAAACCAAGAAAAAGAAACCTTCGAAAGAAAACCCAAGTCATCAACCTCTCGAAACAAAAATTAACCAACAACCTTTCTAAAACGAAATCCCACCCTTCCCGCCATCCATAAAACAAGAATCTTTTGAAACAGAAACAACTACCATCCGCAACCAAGAAAAAGAAACCTTCGAAAGAAAACCCAAGTCATCAACCTCTCGAAACAAAAATTAACCAACGAACTTTCTAAAACGAAATCCCACCCTTCCCGCTATCCACAAAACAAGAATATATTGAAACAAAAATAACAACCCTCCGACACCATGAAAAAGAAACCTTCGAAAGAAAACCCAAGTCATCAACCTCTCGAAACAAAAATTAACCAACAATATTTCGAAAACGAAATCCCACAATTCCCGCTATCCATACAACAAGAATCTGTGAAAACAGAAACAACTACCATCCGCAACCAAGAAAAAGAAACCTTAAATGAAAACCTAACCCATCAACCTCTCGAAACAAAAATTAACCAACAACATTTCGAAAACGAAATCCAACACTTCCCGCTATCCACAAAAAAAGAATCTGTTGAAACAAAAACAACAACCCTCCGACACCAAGAAAAAGAAACCTTCGAAAGAAAACCCAAGTCACCAACCTTTCGAAACAAAAATTAACCAACAACCTTTCGAAAACGAAACCCCACCCTTCCCGCTATCCACAAAAACGAATCTGTTCAAACAAAAACAACAACCCTCCGACACTAAGAAAAAGAAACCTTCGAAAGAAAACCCAACTCATCAACCTCTCGAATCAAAAATTAACCAACAACCTGTCGAAAACGAAATCCCACTCTTCCCGCTATCCATAAAACAAGAATCTGTTGAAACAGAAACAACTACCATCCGCAACCAAGAAAAAGAAACCTTCGAGAGAAAACCCAACTCTTCAACCACTCGAAACAAACATTAACCAACAATCTTTCGAAAACGAAATCCCACCCTTCCCGCTATCCATAAAACAAGAATCTGTTGAAACAGAAACAAATACCATCTGCAACCAAGAAAAAGAAATTTTCGAAAGAAAACCCAACTCATCAACCTCTCGAAACAAAAATTAACCAACAACCTGTCGAAAAGAAATCCCACCCTTCCCGCTATCCATAAAACAAGAATCTGTGAAAACAGATACAACTACCATCCGAAACCAAGAAAAAGAAACCTTCGAAAGAAAACCCAAGTCATCAACCTCTCGAAACAAAAATTAACCAAAAACCTTTCGAAAAAGAAATCCCACCATTTCCGCTATCCACAAACAGGAATATGTCGAAACATAAACAACTACAATCCGCAACCAAGAAAAAGAAACCTTTGAAAGAAAACCCAAGTCATCAACCTCTCGAAACAAAAAGTAACCAACAACTTTTCGAAAACGAAATCCCACCATTCCCGCTAACCGTAAAACAAGAATCTGTGAAAAAACAAACAACTACCACCCGCATTCAAGAAAAAGAAACCTTAAATGAAAATCCATCTCATCAACCTCTCGAAACAAAAATTAACCAACAACTTTTCGAAAACGAAATCTCACCCTTCCCGCTATCCATAAAACGAGAATCTGTTGAAACAGAAACAACTACCATCCGCTACTAAGAAAAAGAAACCTTCGAGAAAAAACCCAACACTTCAACCACTCGAAAAAAAATTAACGAACAACCTTTCGAAAACGAAATCCCACCCTTCCCGCTTTCCATAAAACAAGAATCTGTTGAAACAGAAACAAATACCATCTGCAACCAAGAAAAAGAAATTTTCGAAAGAAAACCCAACTCATCAACCTCTCGAAACAAAAATTAACCAACAACCTGTCGAAAAGAAATCCCACCCTTCCCGCTATCCATAAAACAAGAATCTGTGAAAAAAGATACAACTACCATCCGAAACCAAGAAAAAGAAACCTTCGAAAGAAAACCCAAGTCATCAACCTCTCGAAACAAAAATTAACCAAAAACCTTTCGAAAAAGAAATCCCACCCTTCCCGCTTTCCATAAAACAAGAATCTATTGAAACAGAAACAAATACCATCTGCAACCAAGAAAAAGAAATTTTCGAAAGAAAACCCAACTCATCAACCTCTCGAAACAAAAATTAACCAACAACCTGTCGAAAAGAAATCCCACCCTTCCCGCTATCCATAAAACAAGAATCTGTGAAAACAGATACAACTACCATCCTAAACCAAGAAAAAGAAACCTTCGAAAGAAAACCCAAGTCATCAACCTCTCGAAACAAAAATTAACCAAAAACCTTTCGAAAAAGAAATCCCACCATTTCCGCTATCCACAAACAGGAATCTGTCGAAACATAAACAACTACAATCCGCAACCAAGAAAAAGAAACCTTTGAAAGAAAACCCAAGTCATCAACCTCTCGAAACAAAAATTAACCAACAACTTTTCGAAAACGAAATCCCACAATTCCCGCTATCCGTAAAATAAGAATCTGTGAAAACACAAACAACTACCACCCGCAATCAAGAAAAAGAAACCTTAAATGAAAATCCATCTCATCAACCTCTCGAAACAAAAATTAACCAACAACCTTTCGAAAACGAAATCCCACCCTTTCCGCTATCCACAAAACAGGAATCTGTCGAAACATAAACAACTACAATCCGCAACCAAGAAAAAGAACCTTCGAAAGAAAACCCAAGTCATCAACCTCTCAAAACAAAAATTAACCAACAACCTTTCGAAAACGAAATCCCACCATTCCCGCTATCCACAAAACAAAAATCTGTTGAAACAGAAACAACTACCATTCGAAACAAAGAAAAAGAAACTTTCGAAAGAAAACCCAAGTCATCAACCTCTCGAAACATAAATTAACCAACAACCTTTCTAAAACGAAATCCCACCCTTACCGCTATCCATAAAACAAGAATCTGTTGAAACAGAAACAACTACCATCCGCAACCAAGAAAAAGAAACCTTCGACAGAAAACCCAAGTCATCAATCTGTCGAAACAAAAATTAACCAACAACTTTTCGAAAACGAAATCCCACCTTTCCGGCTATCCACAAAACAAAAATCTGTTGAAACATAAACAAATACCATCTGAAACCAAGAAAAAGAAACCTTCGAAAGAAAACCCAACTAATATACCTCTCGAAACAAAAATTAAACAGCAACATTTCGAAAACGAAATCCCACCCTTCCCGCTATCCACAAAACAAGAATATGTCGAAACATAAACAAATACCATCTGCAACCAATATAAAGAAACCTTCGAAAGAAAACCCAACTCATCAAGCTCTCGAAACAAAAATTAACCAACAACGTATCGAAAACGAAATCTCACCCTTCCCGCTATCCATAAAACGAGAATCTGTTGAAACAGAAACAACTACCATCCGCAACTAAGAAAAAGAAACCTTCGAGAAAAAACCCAACACTTCAACCACTCGAAAAAAAATTAACGAACAACCTTTCGAAAACGAAATCCCACCCTTCCCGCTTTCCATAAAACAAGAATCTGTGAAAACAGAAACAACTACCATCCTCAACCAAGAAAAAGAAACTTTAAATGAAAACCCAACTCATCAACCTCTCGAAACAAAAATTAACCAAAAACATTTCGAAAACGAAATCCAACCCTTCCCGCTATCTATAAAACAAGATTTTGTTGAAACAGAAACAACTACCATTCGCAACCAAGAAAAAGAGAAAAAGAAACCTTCGAAAAAAACCCAAGTCATCGATCTCTCGAAACAAAAATTAACTAACAACCTTTCGAAAACGAAATCCCACCATTCCCGCTATCCACAAAACAAAAATCTGTTGAAACAGAAACAACTACCATCCGAAACAAAGAAAAAGAAACCTTCGAAAGAAAACCCAAGTCATTAACCTCTCGAAACAAAAATTAACCAACAACATTTCTAAAACGAAATCCCACCCTTCCCGCTATCCATAAAACAAGAATCTGTTGAAAAAGAAACAACTACCATCCGCAACCAAGAAAAAGAAACCTTCGAAAGAAAACCCAAGTCATCAACCTCTCGAAACAAAAATTAACCAACAACCTTACGAAAACGAAATCCCACTCTTCTCGCTATCCACAAAACAAGAATATATTGAAACAAAAATAACAACCCTCCGAAACCAAGAAAAAGAAACCTTCGAAAGAAAACCCAAGTCATCAACCTCTCGAAACAAAAATTAACCAACAACCTTTCTAAAACTAAATCCCACCCTTCCCGCCATCCATAAAACAAGAATTTTTTGAAACAGAAACAACTACCATCCGCAACCAAGAAAAAGAAACCTTCGAAAGAAAACCCAAGTCATCAACCTCTCGAAACAAAAATTAACCAACGAACTTTCTAAAACGAAATCCCACCCTTCCCGCTATCCACAAAACAAGAACATATTGAAACAAAAATAACAACCCTCCGACACCATGAAAAAGAAACCTTCGAAAGAAAACCCAAGTCATCAACCTCTCGAAACAAAAATTAACCAACAATATTTCGAAAACGAAATCCCACAATTCCCGCTATCCATACAACAAGAATCTGTGAAAACAGAAACAACTACCATCCGCAACCAAGAAAAAGAAACCTTAAATGAAAACCTAACCCATCAACCTCTCGAAACAAAAATTAACCAACAACCTTTCGAAAACGAAATCCCACCCTTCCCGCTATCCACAAAAACGAATCTGTTGAAACAAAAACAACAACCCTCCGACACTAAGAAAAAGAAACCTTCGAAAGAAAACCCAACTCATCAACCTCTCGAAACAAAAATTAACCAACAACCTGTCGAAAACGAAATCCCACCCTTCCCGCTTTCCATAAAACAAGAATCTGTTGAAACAGAAACAAATACCATCTGCAACGAAGAAAAAGAAATTTTCGAAAGAAAACCCAACTCATCAAACTCTCGAAACAAAAATTAACCAACAACCTGTCGAAAAGAAATCCCACCCTTCCCGCTATCCATAAAAGAAGAATCTGTGAAAAAAGATACAACTACCATCCGAAACCAAGAAAAAGAAACCTTCGAAAGAAAACCCAAGTCATCAACCTCTCGAAACAAAAATTAACCAAAAACCTTTCGAAAAAGAAATCCCACCCTTCCCGCTTTCCATAAAACAAGAATCTATTGAAACAGAAACAAATACCATCTGCAACCAAGAAAAAGAAATTTTCGAAAGAAAACCCAACTCATCAACCTCTCGAAACAAAAATTAACCAACAACCTGTCGAAAAGAAATCCCACCCTTCCCGCTATCCATAAAACAAGAATCTGTGAAAACAGATACAACTACCATCCTAAACCAAGAAAAAGAAACCTTCGAAAGAAAACCCAAGTCATCAACCTCTCGAAACAAAAATTAACCAACAACCTTTCTAAAACGAAATCCCACCCTTCCCGCCATCCATAAAACAAGAATCTTTTGAAACAGAAACAACTACCATCCGCAACCAAGAAAAAGAAACCTTCGAAAGAAAACCCAAGTCATCAACCTCTCGAAACAAAAATTAACCAACGAACTTTCTAAAACGAAATCCCACCCTTCCCGCTATCCACAAAACAAGAATATATTGAAACAAAAATAACAACCCTCCGACACCATGAAAAAGAAACCTTCGAAAGAAAACCCAAGTCATCAACCTCTCGAAACAAAAATTAACCAACAATATTTCGAAAACGAAATCCCACAATTCCCGCTATCCATACAACAAGAATCTGTGAAAACAGAAACAACTACCATCCGCAACCAAGAAAAAGAAACCTTAAATGAAAACCTAACCCATCAACCTCTCGAAACAAAAATTAACCAACAACATTTCGAAAACGAAATCCAACACTTCCCGCTATCCACAAAAAAAGAATCTGTTGAAACAAAAACAACAACCCTCCGACACCAAGAAAAAGAAACCTTCGAAAGAAAACCCAAGTCACCAACCTTTCGAAACAAAAATTAACCAACAACCTTTCGAAAACGAAACCCCACCCTTCCCGCTATCCACAAAAACGAATCTGTTCAAACAAAAACAACAACCCTCCGACACTAAGAAAAAGAAACCTTCGAAAGAAAACCCAACTCATCAACCTCTCGAATCAAAAATTAACCAACAACCTGTCGAAAACGAAATCCCACCCTTCCCGCTATCCATAAAACAAGAATCTGTTGAAACAGAAACAACTACCATCCGCAACCAAGAAAAAGAAACCTTCGAGAGAAAACCCAACTCTTCAACCACTCGAAACAAACATTAACCAACAATCTTTCGAAAACGAAATCCCACCCTTCCCGCTATCCATAAAACAAGAATCTGTTGAAACAGAAACAAATACCATCTGCAACCAAGAAAAAGAAATTTTCGAAAGAAAACCCAACTCATCAACCTCTCGAAACAAAAATTAACCAACAACCTGTCGAAAAGAAATCCCACCCTTCCCGCTATCCATAAAACAAGAATCTGTGAAAACAGATACAACTACCATCCGAAACCAAGAAAAAGAAACCTTCGAAAGAAAACCCAAGTCATCAACCTCTCGAAACAAAAATTAACCAAAAACCTTTCGAAAAAGAAATCCCACCATTTCCGCTATCCACAAACAGGAATATGTCGAAACATAAACAACTACAATCCGCAACCAAGAAAAAGAAACCTTTGAAAGAAAACCCAAGTCATCAACCTCTCGAAACAAAAAGTAACCAACAACTTTTCGAAAACGAAATCCCACCATTCCCGCTAACCGTAAAACAAGAATCTGTGAAAAAACAAACAACTACCACCCGCATTCAAGAAAAAGAAACCTTAAATGAAAATCCATCTCATCAACCTCTCGAAACAAAAATTAACCAACAACTTTTCGAAAACGAAATCCCACACTTCCCGCTATCCATAAAACAAGAATCTGTTGAAACAGAAACAACTACCATCCGCAACCAAGAAAAAGAAACCTTCGAGAGAAAACCCAACTCTTCAACTACTCGAAACAAAAATTAACGAACAACCTTTCGAAAAGAAATCACACCCTTCCCGCTATCCATAAAACAAGAATCTCTGAAAACAGAAACAACTACCATCCGCAACCAAGAAAAAGAAACCTTCGAGAGAAAACCCAACTCTTCAACTACTCGAAACAAAAATTAACCAACAACTTTTCGAAAACGAAATCCCACCCTTTCTGCTATCCACAAAACAGGAATCTGTCGAAACATAACAACTACAATTCGCAACCAAGAAAAAGAAACCTTCGAAAGAAAACCAAGTCATCAACCTCTCGAAACAAAAATTAACCAACAACTTTTCGAAAACGAAATCCCACCCTTCCCGCTATCCGTAAAACAAGAATCTGTGAAAACACAAACAACTACCACCCGCAATCAAGAAAAAGAAACCTTAAATGAAAATCCATCTCATCAACCTCTCGAAACAAAAATTAACCAACAACCTTTCGAAAACGAAATCCCACCCTTTCCGCTATCCACAAAACAGGAATCTGTCGAAACATAAACAACTACAATCCGCAACCAAGAAAAAGAACCTTCGAAAGAAAACCCAAGTCATCAACCTCTCAAAACAAAAATTAACCAACAACCTTTCGAAAACGAAATCCCACCATTCCCGCTATCCACAAAACAAAAATCTGTTGAAACAGAAACAACTACCATTCGAAACAAAGAAAAAGAAACTTTCGAAAGAAAACCCAAGTCATCAACCTCTCGAAACATAAATTAACCAACAACATTTCTAAAACGAAATCCCACCCTTACCGCTATCCATAAAACAAGAATCTGTTGAAACATAAACAAATACCATCTGAAACCAAGAAAAAGAAACCTTCGAAAGAAAACCCAACTAATATACCTCTCGAAACAAAAATTAAACAGCAACATTTCGAAAACGAAATCCCACCCTTCCCGCTATCCACAAAACAAGAATATGTCGAAACATAAACAAATACCATCTGCAACCAATATAAAGAAACCTTCGAAAGAAAACCCAACTCATCAACCTCTCGAAACAAAAATTAACCAACAACGTATCGAAAACGAAATCTCACCCTTCCCGCTATCCATAAAACGAGAATCTGTTGAAACAGAAACAACTACCATCCGCTACTAAGAAAAAGAAACCTTCGAGAAAAAACCCAACACTTCAACCACTCGAAAAAAAATTAACGAACAACCTTTCGAAAACGAAATCCCACCCTTCCCGCTTTCCATAAAACAAGAATCTGTTGAAACAGAAACAAATACCATCTGCAACCAAGAAAAAGAAATTTTCGAAAGAAAACCCAACTCATCAACCTCTCGAAACAAAAATTAACCAACAACCTGTCGAAAAGAAATCCCACCCTTCCCGCTATCCATAAAACAAGAATCTGTGAAAAAAGATACAACTACCATCCGAAACCAAGAAAAAGAAACCTTCGAAAGAAAACCCAAGTCATCAACCTCTCGAAACAAAAATTAACCAAAAACCTTTCGAAAAAGAAATCCCACCCTTCCCGCTTTCCATAAAACAAGAATCTATTGAAACAGAAACAAATACCATCTGCAACCAAGAAAAAGAAATTTTCGAAAGAAAACCCAACTCATCAACCTCTCGAAACAAAAATTAACCAACAACCTGTCGAAAAGAAATCCCACCCTTCCCGCTATCCATAAAACAAGAATCTGTGAAAACAGATACAACTACCATCCTAAACCAAGAAAAAGAAACCTTCGAAAGAAAACCCAAGTCATCAACCTCTCGAAACAAAAATTAACCAAAAACCTTTCGAAAAAGAAATCCCACCATTTCCGCTATCCACAAACAGGAATCTGTCGAAACATAAACAACTACAATCCGCAACCAAGAAAAAGAAACCTTTGAAAGAAAACCCAAGTCATCAACCTCTCGAAACAAAAATTAACCAACAACTTTTCGAAAACGAAATCCCACAATTCCCGCTATCCGTAAAATAAGAATCTGTGAAAACACAAACAACTACCACCCGCAATCAAGAAAAAGAAACCTTAAATGAAAATCCATCTCATCAACCTCTCGAAACAAAAATTAACCAACAACCTTTCGAAAACGAAATCCCACCCTTTCCGCTATCCACAAAACAGGAATCTGTCGAAACATAAACAACTACAATCCGCAACCAAGAAAAAGAACCTTCGAAAGAAAACCCAAGTCATCAACCTCTCAAAACAAAAATTAACCAACAACCTTTCGAAAACGAAATCCCACCATTCCCGCTATCCACAAAACAAAAATCTGTTGAAACAAAAACAACTACCATTCGAAACAAAGAAAAAGAAACTTTCGAAAGAAAACCCAAGTCATCAACCTCTCGAAACATAAATTAACCAACAACCTTTCTAAAACGAAATCCCACCCTTACCGCTATCCATAAAACAAGAATCTGTTGAAACAGAAACAACTACCATCCGCAACCAAGAAAAAGAAACCTTCGACAGAAAACCCAAGTCATCAATCTGTCGAAACAAAAATTAACCAACAACTTTTCGAAAACGAAATCCCACCTTTCCGGCTATCCACAAAACAAAAATCTGTTGAAACATAAACAAATACCATCTGAAACCAAGAAAAAGAAACCTTCGAAAGAAAACCCAACTAATATACCTCTCGAAACAAAAATTAAACAGCAACATTTCGAAAACGAAATCCCACCCTTCCCGCTATCCACAAAACAAGAATATGTCGAAACATAAACAAATACCATCTGCAACCAATATAAAGAAACCTTCGAAAGAAAACCCAACTCATCAAGCTCTCGAAACAAAAATTAACCAACAACGTATCGAAAACGAAATCTCACCCTTCCCGCTATCCATAAAACGAGAATCTGTTGAAACAGAAACAACTACCATCCGCAACTAAGAAAAAGAAACCTTCGAGAAAAAACCCAACACTTCAACCACTCGAAAAAAAATTAACGAACAACCTTTCGAAAACGAAATCCCACCCTTCCCGCTTTCCATAAAACAAGAATCTGTGAAAACAGAAACAACTACCATCCTCAACCAAGAAAAAGAAACTTTAAATGAAAACCCAACTCATCAACCTCTCGAAACAAAAATTAACCAAAAACATTTCGAAAACGAAATCCAACCCTTCCCGCTATCTATAAAACAAGATTTTGTTGAAACAGAAACAACTACCATTCGCAACCAAGAAAAAGAGAAAAAGAAACCTTCGAAAAAAACCCAAGTCATCGATCTCTCGAAACAAAAATTAACTAACAACCTTTCGAAAACGAAATCCCACCATTCCCGCTATCCACAAAACAAAAATCTGTTGAAACAGAAACAACTACCATCCGAAACAAAGAAAAAGAAACCTTCGAAAGAAAACCCAAGTCATTAACCTCTCGAAACAAAAATTAACCAACAACATTTCTAAAACGAAATCCCACCCTTCCCGCTATCCATAAAACAAGAATCTGTTGAAAAAGAAACAACTACCATCCGCAACCAAGAAAAAGAAACCTTCGAAAGAAAACCCAAGTCATCAACCTCTCGAAACAAAAATTAACCAACAACCTTACGAAAACGAAATCCCACTCTTCTCGCTATCCACAAAACAAGAATATATTGAAACAAAAATAACAACCCTCCGAAACCAAGAAAAAGAAACCTTCGAAAGAAAACCCAAGTCATCAACCTCTCGAAACAAAAATTAACCAACAACCTTTCTAAAACTAAATCCCACCCTTCCCGCCATCCATAAAACAAGAATTTTTTGAAACAGAAACAACTACCATCCGCAACCAAGAAAAAGAAACCTTCGAAAGAAAACCCAAGTCATCAACCTCTCGAAACAAAAATTAACCAACGAACTTTCTAAAACGAAATCCCACCCTTCCCGCTATCCACAAAACAAGAACATATTGAAACAAAAATAACAACCCTCCGACACCATGAAAAAGAAACCTTCGAAAGAAAACCCAAGTCATCAACCTCTCGAAACAAAAATTAACCAACAATATTTCGAAAACGAAATCCCACAATTCCCGCTATCCATACAACAAGAATCTGTGAAAACAGAAACAACTACCATCCGCAACCAAGAAAAAGAAACCTTAAATGAAAACCTAACCCATCAACCTCTCGAAACAAAAATTAACCAACAACCTTTCGAAAACGAAATCCCACCCTTCCCGCTATCCACAAAAACGAATCTGTTGAAACAAAAACAACAACCCTCCGACACTAAGAAAAAGAAACCTTCGAAAGAAAACCCAACTCATCAACCTCTCGAAACAAAAATTAACCAACAACCTGTCGAAAACGAAATCCCACCCTTCCCGCTTTCCATAAAACAAGAATCTGTTGAAACAGAAACAAATACCATCTGCAACGAAGAAAAAGAAATTTTCGAAAGAAAACCCAACTCATCAAACTCTCGAAACAAAAATTAACCAACAACCTGTCGAAAAGAAATCCCACCCTTCCCGCTATCCATAAAAGAAGAATCTGTGAAAAAAGATACAACTACCATCCGAAACCAAGAAAAAGAAACCTTCGAAAGAAAACCCAAGTCATCAACCTCTCGAAACAAAAATTAACCAAAAACCTTTCGAAAAAGAAATCCCACCCTTCCCGCTTTCCATAAAACAAGAATCTATTGAAACAGAAACAAATACCATCTGCAACCAAGAAAAAGAAATTTTCGAAAGAAAACCCAACTCATCAACCTCTCGAAACAAAAATTAACCAACAACCTGTCGAAAAGAAATCCCACCCTTCCCGCTATCCATAAAACAAGAATCTGTGAAAACAGATACAACTACCATCCTAAACCAAGAAAAAGAAACCTTCGAAAGAAAACCCAAGTCATCAACCTCTCGAAACAAAAATTAACCAAAAACCTTTCGAAAAAGAAATCCCACCATTTCCGCTATCCACAAACAGGAATCTGTCGAAACATAAACAACTACAATCCGCAACCATGAAAAAGAAACCTTTGAAAGAAAACCCAAGTCATCAACCTCTCGAAACAAAAATTAACCAACAACTTTTCGAAAACGAAATCCCACAATTCCCGCTATCCGTAAAACAAGAATCTGTGAGAACACAAACAACTACCACCCGCAATCAAGAAAAAGAAACCTTAAATGAAAATCCATCTCATCAACCTCTCGAAACAAAAATTAACCAACAACCTTTCGAAAACGAAATCCCACCATTCCCGCTATCCACAAAACAAAAATCTGTTGAAACACAAACAACTACCATTCGAAACAAAGAAAAAGAAACTTTCGAAAGAAAACCCAAGTCATCAACCTCTCGAAACATAAATTAACCAACAACCTTTCTAAAACGAAATCCCACCCTTACCGCTATCCATAAAACAAGAATCTGTTGAAACAGAAACAACTACCATCCGCAACCAAGAAAAAGAAACCTTCGACAGAAAACCCAAGTCATCAATCTGTCGAAACAAAAATTAACCAACAACTTTTCGAAAACGAAATCCCACCTTTCCGGCTATCCACAAAACAAAAATCTGTTGAAACATAAACAAATACCATCTGAAACCAAGAAAAAGAAACCTTCGAAAGAAAACCCAACTAATATACCTCTCGAAACAAAAATTAAACAGCAACATTTCGAAAACGAAATCCCACCCTTCCCGCTATCCACAAAACAAGAATATGTCGAAACATAAACAAATACCATCTGCAACCAATATAAAGAAACCTTCGAAAGAAAACCCAACTCATCAAGCTCTCGAAACAAAAATTAACCAACAACGTATCGAAAACGAAATCTCACCCTTCCCGCTATCCATAAAACGAGAATCTGTTGAAACAGAAACAACTACCATCCGCAACTAAGAAAAAGAAACCTTCGAGAAAAAACCCAACACTTCAACCACTCGAAAAAAAATTAACGAACAACCTTTCGAAAACGAAATCCCACCCTTCCCGCTTTCCATAAAACAAGAATCTGTGAAAACAGAAACAACTACCATCCTCAACCAAGAAAAAGAAACTTTAAATGAAAACCCAACTCATCAACCTCTCGAAACAAAAATTAACCAAAAACATTTCGAAAACGAAATCCAACCCTTCCCGCTATCTATAAAACAAGATTTTGTTGAAACAGAAACAACTACCATTCGCAACCAAGAAAAAGAGAAAAAGAAACCTTCGAAAAAAACCCAAGTCATCGATCTCTCGAAACAAAAATTAACTAACAACCTTTCGAAAACGAAATCCCACCATTCCCGCTATCCACAAAACAAAAATCTGTTGAAACAGAAACAACTACCATCCGAAACAAAGAAAAAGAAACCTTCGAAAGAAAACCCAAGTCATTAACCTCTCGAAACAAAAATTAACCAACAACATTTCTAAAACGAAATCCCACCCTTCCCGCTATCCATAAAACAAGAATCTGTTGAAAAAGAAACAACTACCATCCGCAACCAAGAAAAAGAAACCTTCGAAAGAAAACCCAAGTCATCAACCTCTCGAAACAAAAATTAACCAACAACCTTACGAAAACGAAATCCCACTCTTCTCGCTATCCACAAAACAAGAATATATTGAAACAAAAATAACAACCCTCCGAAACCAAGAAAAAGAAACCTTCGAAAGAAAACCCAAGTCATCAACCTCTCGAAACAAAAATTAACCAACAACCTTTCTAAAACTAAATCCCACCCTTCCCGCCATCCATAAAACAAGAATTTTTTGAAACAGAAACAACTACCATCCGCAACCAAGAAAAAGAAACCTTCGAAAGAAAACCCAAGTCATCAACCTCTCGAAACAAAAATTAACCAACGAACTTTCTAAAACGAAATCCCACCCTTCCCGCTATCCACAAAACAAGAACATATTGAAACAAAAATAACAACCCTCCGACACCATGAAAAAGAAACCTTCGAAAGAAAACCCAAGTCATCAACCTCTCGAAACAAAAATTAACCAACAATATTTCGAAAACGAAATCCCACAATTCCCGCTATCCATACAACAAGAATCTGTGAAAACAGAAACAACTACCATCCGCAACCAAGAAAAAGAAACCTTAAATGAAAACCTAACCCATCAACCTCTCGAAACAAAAATTAACCAACAACCTTTCGAAAACGAAATCCCACCCTTCCCGCTATCCACAAAAACGAATCTGTTGAAACAAAAACAACAACCCTCCGACACTAAGAAAAAGAAACCTTCGAAAGAAAACCCAACTCATCAACCTCTCGAAACAAAAATTAACCAACAACCTGTCGAAAACGAAATCCCACCCTTCCCGCTTTCCATAAAACAAGAATCTGTTGAAACAGAAACAAATACCATCTGCAACGAAGAAAAAGAAATTTTCGAAAGAAAACCCAACTCATCAAACTCTCGAAACAAAAATTAACCAACAACCTGTCGAAAAGAAATCCCACCCTTCCCGCTATCCATAAAAGAAGAATCTGTGAAAAAAGATACAACTACCATCCGAAACCAAGAAAAAGAAACCTTCGAAAGAAAACCCAAGTCATCAACCTCTCGAAACAAAAATTAACCAAAAACCTTTCGAAAAAGAAATCCCACCCTTCCCGCTTTCCATAAAACAAGAATCTATTGAAACAGAAACAAATACCATCTGCAACCAAGAAAAAGAAATTTTCGAAAGAAAACCCAACTCATCAACCTCTCGAAACAAAAATTAACCAACAACCTGTCGAAAAGAAATCCCACCCTTCCCGCTATCCATAAAACAAGAATCTGTGAAAACAGATACAACTACCATCCTAAACCAAGAAAAAGAAACCTTCGAAAGAAAACCCAAGTCATCAACCTCTCGAAACAAAAATTAACCAAAAACCTTTCGAAAAAGAAATCCCACCATTTCCGCTATCCACAAACAGGAATCTGTCGAAACATAAACAACTACAATCCGCAACCATGAAAAAGAAACCTTTGAAAGAAAACCCAAGTCATCAACCTCTCGAAACAAAAATTAACCAACAACTTTTCGAAAACGAAATCCCACAATTCCCGCTATCCGTAAAACAAGAATCTGTGAGAACACAAACAACTACCACCCGCAATCAAGAAAAACAAACCTTAAATGAAAATCCATCTCATCAACCTCTCGAAACAAAAATTAACCAACAACCTTTCGAAAACGAAATCCCACCATTCCCGCTATCCACAAAACAAAAATCTGTTGAAACAGAAACAACTACCATTCGAAACAAAGAAAAAGAAACTTTCGAAAGAAAACCCAAGTCATCAACCTCTCGAAACATAAATTAACCAACAACCTTTCTAAAACGAAATCCCACCCTTACCGCTATCCATAAAACAAGAATCTGTTGAAACAGAAACAACTACCATCCGCAACCAAGAAAAAGAAACCTTCGACAGAAAACCCAAGTCATCAATCTGTCGAAACAAAAATTAACCAACAACTTTTCGAAAACGAAATCCCACCTTTCCCGCTATCCACAAAACAAAAATCTGTTGAAACATAAACAAATACCATCTGAAACCAAGAAAAAGAAACCTTCGAAAGAAAACCCAACTAATATACCTCTCGAAACAAAAATTAAACAGCAACATTTCGAAAACGAAATCCCACCCTTCCCGCTATCCACAAAACAAGAATATGTCGAAACATAAACAAATACCATCTGCAACCAATATAAAGAAACCTTCGAAAGAAAACCCAACTCATCAACCTCTCGAAACAAAAATTAACCAACAACGTATCGAAAACGAAATCTCACCCTTCCCGCTATCCATAAAACGAGAATCTGTTGAAACAGAAACAACTACCATCCGCAACTAAGAAAAAGAAACCTTCGAGAAAAAACCCAACACTTCAACCACTCGAAAAAAAATTAACGAACAACCTTTCGAAAACGAAATCCCACCCTTCCCGCTTTCCATAAAACAAGAATCTGTGAAAACAGAAACAACTACCATCCTCAACCAAGAAAAAGAAACTTTAAATGAAAACCCAACTCATCAACCTCTCGAAACAAAAATTAACCAAAAACATTTCGAAAACGAAATCCAACCCTTCCCGCTATCTATAAAACAAGATTTTGTTGAAACAGAAACAACTACCATTCGCAACCAAGAAAAAGAGAAAAAGAAACCTTCGAAAAAAACCCAAGTCATCGATCTCTCGAAACAAAAATTAACTAACAACCTTTCGAAAACGAAATCCCACCATTCCCGCTATCCACAAAACAAAAATCTGTTGAAACAGAAACAACTACCATCCGAAACAAAGAAAAAGAAACCTTCGAAAGAAAACCCAAGTCATTAACCTCTCGAAACAAAAATTAACCAACAACATTTCTAAAACGAAATCCCACCCTTCCCGCTATCCATAAAACAAGAATCTGTTGAAAAAGAAACAACTACCATCCGCAACCAAGAAAAAGAAACCTTCGAAAGAAAACCCAAGTCATCAACCTCTCGAAACAAAAATTAACCAACAACCTTACGAAAACGAAATCCCACTCTTCTCGCTATCCACAAAACAAGAATATATTGAAACAAAAATAACAACCCTCCGAAACCAAGAAAAAGAAACCTTCGAAAGAAAACCCAAGTCATCAACCTCTCGAAACAAAAATTAACCAACGAACTTTCTAAAACGAAATCCCACCCTTCCCGCTATCCACAAAACAAGAACATATTGAAACAAAAATAACAACCCTCCGACACCATGAAAAAGAAACCTTCGAAAGAAAACCCAAGTCATCAACCTCTCGAAACAAAAATTAACCAACAATATTTCGAAAACGAAATCCCACAATTCCCGCTATCCATACAACAAGAATCTGTGAAAACAGAAACAACTACCATCCGCAACCAAGAAAAAGAAACCTTAAATGAAAACCTAACCCATCAACCTCTCGAAACAAAAATTAACCAACAACCTTTCGAAAACGAAATCCCACCCTTCCCGCTATCCACAAAAACGAATCTGTTGAAACAAAAACAACAACCCTCCGACACTAAGAAAAAGAAACCTTCGAAAGAAAACCCAACTCATCAACCTCTCGAAACAAAAATTAACCAACAACCTGTCGAAAACGAAATCCCACCCTTCCCGCTTTCCATAAAACAAGAATCTGTTGAAACAGAAACAAATACCATCTGCAACGAAGAAAAAGAAATTTTCGAAAGAAAACCCAACTCATCAACCTCTCGAAACAAAAATTAACCAACAACCTGTCGAAAAGAAATCCCACCCTTCCCGCTATCCATAAAAGAAGAATCTGTGAAAAAAGATACAACTACCATCCGAAACCAAGAAAAAGAAACCTTCGAAAGAAAACCCAAGTCATCAACCTCTCGAAACAAAAATTAACCAAAAACCTTTCGAAAAAGAAATCCCACCCTTCCCGCTTTCCATAAAACAAGAATCTATTGAAACAGAAACAAATACCATCTGCAACCAAGAAAAAGAAATTTTCGAAAGAAAACCCAACTCATCAACCTCTCGAAACAAAAATTAACCAACAACCTGTCGAAAAGAAATCCCACCCTTCCCGCTATCCATAAAACAAGAATCTGTGAAAACAGATACAACTACCATCCTAAACCAAGAAAAAGAAACCTTCGAAAGAAAACCCAAGTCATCAACCTATCGAAACAAAAATTAACCAAAAACCTTTCGAAAAAGAAATCCCACCATTTCCGCTATCCACAAACAGGAATCATTCGAAACATAAACAACTACAATCCGCAACCATGAAAAAGAAACCTTTGAAAGAAAACCCAAGTCATCAACCTCTCGAAACAAAAATTAACCAACAACTTTTCGAAAACGAAATCCCACAATTCCCGCTATCCGTAAAACAAGAATCTGTGAGAACACAAACAACTACCACCCGCAATCAAGAAAAAGAAACCTTAAATGAAAATCCATCTCATCAACCTCTCGAAACAAAAATTAACCAACAACCTTTCGAAAACGAAATCCCACCATTCCCGCTGTCCACAAAACAAAAATCTGTTGAAACAGAAACAACTACCATTCGAAACAAAGAAAAAGAAACTTTCGAAAGAAAACCCAAGTCATCAACCTCTCGAAACATAAATTAACCAACAACCTTTCTAAAACGAAATCCCACCCTTACCGCTATCCATAAAACAAGAATCTGTTGAAACAGAAACAACTACCATCCGCAACCAAGAAAAAGAAACCTTCGACAGAAAACCCAAGTCATCAATCTGTCGAAACAAAAATTAACCAACAACTTTTCGAAAACGAAATCCCACCTTTCCCGCTATCCACAAAACAAAAATCTGTTGAAACATAAACAAATACCATCTGAAACCAAGAAAAAGAAACCTTCGAAAGAAAACCCAACTAATATACCTCTCGAAACAAAAATTAAACAGCAACATTTCGAAAACGAAATCCCACCCTTCCCGCTATCCACAAAACAAGAATATGTCGAAACATAAACAAATACCATCTGCAACCAATATAAAGAAACCTTCGAAAGAAAACCCAACTCATCAACCTCTCGAAACAAAAATTAACCAACAACGTATCGAAAACGAAATCTCACCCTTCCCGCTATCCATAAAACGAGAATCTGTTGAAACAGAAACAACTACCATCCGCAACTAAGAAAAAGAAACCTTCGAGAAAAAACCCAACACTTCAACCACTCGAAAAAAAATTAACGAACAACCTTTCGAAAACGAAATCCCACCCTTCCCGCTTTCCATAAAACAAGAATCTGTGAAAACAGAAACAACTACCATCCTCAACCAAGAAAAAGAAACTTTAAATGAAAACCCAACTCATCAACCTCTCGAAACAAAAATTAACCAAAAACATTTCGAAAACGAAATCCAACCCTTCCCGCTATCTATAAAACAAGATTTTGTTGAAACAGAAACAACTACCATTCGCAACCAAGAAAAAGAGAAAAAGATACCTTCGAAAAAAACCCAAGTCATCGATCTCTCGAAACAAAAATTAACTAACAACCTTTCGAAAACGAAATCCCACCATTCCCGCTATCCACAAAACAAAAATCTGTTGAAACAGAAACAACAACCCTCCGACACTAAGAAAAAGAAACCTTCGAAAGAAAACCCAACTCATCAACCTCTCGAATCAAAAATTAACCAACAACCTGTCGAAAACGAAATCCCACCCTTCCCGCTATCCATAAAACAAGAATCTGTTGAAACAGAAACAACTACCATCCGCAACCAAGAAAAAGAAACCTTAAATGAAAACCTAACCCATCAACCTCTCGAAACAAAAATTAACCAACAACCTTTCGAAAACGAAATCCAACACTTCCCGCTATCCACAAAAAAGGAATCTGTTGAAACAAAAACAACAACCCTCCGACACTAAGAAAAAGAAACCTTCGAAAGAAAACCCAACTCATCAACCTCTCGAATCAAAAATTAACCAACAACCTGTCGAAAACGAAATCCCACCCTTCCCGCTATCCATAAAACAAGAATCTGTTGAAACAGAAACAACTACCATCCGCAACCAAGAAAAAGAAACCTTCGAGAGAAAACCCAACTCTTCAACCACTCGAAACAAACATTAACCAACAATCTTTCGAAAACGAAATCCCACCCTTCCCGCTATCCATAAAACAAGAATCTGTTGAAACAGAAACAAATACCATCTGCAACCAAGAAAAAGAAATTTTCGAAAGAAAACCCAACTCATCAACCTCTCGAAACAAAAATTAACCAACAACCTGTCGAAAAGAAATCCCACCCTTCCCGCTATCCATAAAACAAGAATCTGTGAAAACAGATACAACTACCATCCGAAACCAAGAAAAAGAAACCTTCGAAAGAAAACCCAAGTCATCAACCTCTCGAAACAAAAATTAACCAAAAACCTTTCGAAAAAGAAATCCCACCATTTCCGCTATACACAAACAGGAATCTGTCGAAACATAAACAACTACAATCCGCAACCAAGAAAAAGAAACCTTTGAAAGAAAACCCAAGTCATCAACCTCTCGAAACAAAAATTAACCAATAACTTTTCGAAAACGAAATCCCACCATTCCCGCTATCCGTAAAACAAGAATCTGTGAAAACACAAACAACTACCACCCGCAATCAAGAAAAAGAAACCTTAAATGAAAATCCATCTCATCAACCTCTCGAAACAAAAATTAACCAACAACTTTTCGAAAACGAAATCCCACACTTCCCGCTATCCATAAAACAAGAATCTGTTGAAACAGAAACAACTACCATCCGCAACCAAGAAAAAGAAACCTTCGAGAGAAAACCCAACTCTTCAAATACTCGAAACAAAAATTAACGAACAACCTTTCGAAAAGAAATCACACCCTTCCCGCTATCCATAAAACAAGAATCTCTGAAAACAGAAACAACTACCATCCGCAACCAAGAAAAAGAAATCTTCGAGAGAAAACCCAACTCTTCAACTACTCGAAACAAAAATTAACCAACAACTTTTCGAAAACGAAATCCCACCCTTTCTGCTATCCACAAAACAGGAATCTGTCGAAACATAACAACTACAATTCGCAACCAAGAAAAAGAAACCTTCGAAAGAAAACCAAGTCATCAACCTCTCGAAACAAAAATTAACCAACAACTTTTCGAAAACGAAATCCCACCATTCCCGCTATCCACAAAACAAAAATCTGTTGAAACAGAAACAACTACCATCCGAAACAAAGAAAAAGCAACCTTCGAGAGAAAACCCAACACTTCAACCACTCGAAAAAAAATTAAAGAACCACATTTCGAAAACGAAATCCCACCCTTCCCGCTATCCATAAAACAAGAATCTGTGAAAATAGAAACAACTACCATCCGCAACCAAGAAAAAGAAACATTAATTGAAATCCCAACTCATCAACCTCTCGAAACAAAAAATAACCAAAAACATTTCGAAAACGAAATCCCACCCTTAACGCTATCCATAAAACAAGATTCTGTTGAAACAGAAACAACTACCATCCGCAACCAAGAAAAAGAGAAAAAGATACCTCCGAAAGAAAACCCAAGTCATCAACCTCTCGAAACAAAAATTAACCAACAACCTTTCGAAAATGAAATCCCACCGTTCCCGCTATCAACAAAAAAAGAATCCATTGAAGCAGAAACTACCATCCGAAACCATGAAAAAGAAACCTTCGAAAGAAAACCCAAGTCATCAACCTCTCGAAACAAAAATTAACCAACATCCTTTCGAAAACGAAATCCCACCCTTAACGCTATCCACAAAACAAGAATATGTCGAAACATAAACAAATGCAATATGCAAAGAAGAAATAGAAACCTTCGAAAGAAAACCCAACTCATCAACCTCTCGAAACAAAAATTAACGAACAACCTTTCGAAAAGAAATCCCACCCTTCCCGCTATCCATAAAACAAGAAACTGTGAAAACACAAACAACTACCATCCGCAACCAAGAAAAAGAAACCTTAAATGAAAATCCATCTCATCAACCTCTCGAAACAAAAATTAACCAACAACTTTTCGAAAACGAAATCCCACCCTTCCCGCTATCCATAAAACAAGAATCTGTTGAAACAGAAAGAACTACATCCGCAACCGAGAAAAAGAATCTTTCGAGAGAAAACCCAACTCTTCAACCACTCGAAAAAAAAATTAACGAACAACCTTTCGAAAAGAAATCACACCCTTCCCGCTATCCATAAAACAAGAATCTCTGAAAACAGAAACAACTACCATCCGCAACCAAGAAAAAGAAACCTTAAATGAAAACCCAACTCATATACCTCTCGAAACAAAAATTAACAAACAACCTTTCGAAAACGAAATCCCACCCTTTCCGCTATCCACAAAACAGGAATCTGTCGAAACATAAACAACTACAATCCGCAACCAAGAAAAAGAAACCTTCGAAAGAAAACCCAAGTCATCAACCTCTCAAAACAAAAATTAACCAACAACCTTTCGAAAACGAAATCCCACCATTCCCGCTATCCACAAAACAATAATCTGTTGAAACAGAAACAACTACCATCCGAAACAAAGAAAAAGAAACTTTCGAAAGAAAACTCAAGTCATCAACCTCTCGAAACATAAATTAACCAACAACCTTTCTAAAACGAAATCCCACCCTTACCGCTATCCATAAAACAAGAATCTGTTGAAACAGAAACAACTACCATCCGCAACCAAGAAAAAGAAACCTTCGAAAGAAAACCCAAGTCATCAACATCTCGAAACAAAAATTAACCAACAAACTTTCTAAAACGAAATCCCACCCTTCCCGCTATCCACAAAACAAGAATATATTGAAACAAAAATAACAACCCTCCGACACCAAGAAAAAGAAACCTTCGAAAGAAAACCCAAGTCAACAACCTCTCGAAACAAAAATTAACCAACAATATTTCGAAAAGGAAATCCCACAATTCCCGCTATCCATACAACAAGAATCTGTGAAAACAGAAACAACTACCATCCGCAACCAAGAAAAAGAAACCTTAAATGAAAACCTAACCCATAAACCTCTCGAAACAAAAATTAACCAACAACCTTTCGAAAACGAAATCCCGCACTTCCCGCTATCCATAAAACAAGAATCTGTTGAAACAGAAACAACTACCATCCGCAACCAAGAAAAAGAAACCTTCGAGAGAAAACCCAACTCTTCAACCACACGAAACAAACATTAACCAACAATCTTTCGAAAACGAAATCCCACCCTTCCCGCTTTCCATAAAACAAGAATCTGTTGAAACAGAAACAAATACCATCTGCAACCAAGAAAAAGAAATTTTCGAAAGAAAACCCAACTCATCAACCTCTCGAAACAAAAATTAACCAACAACCTGTCGAAAAGAAATCCCACCCTTCCCGCTATCCATAAAACAAGAATCTGTGAAAACAGATACAACTACCATCCGAAACCAAGAAAAAGAAACCTTCGAAAGAAAACCCAAGTCATCAACCTCTCGAAACAAAAATTAACCAAAAACCTTTCGAAAAAGAAATCCCACCATTTCCGCTATACACAAACAGGAATCTGTCGAAACATAAACAACTACAATCCGCAACCAAGAAAAAGAAACCTTTGAAAGAAAACCCAAGTCATCAACCTCTCGAAACAAAAATTAACCAACAACTTTTCGAAAACGAAATCCCACCATTCCCGCTATCCGTAAAACAAGAATCTGTGAAAACACAAACAACTACCACCCGCAATCAAGAAAATGAAACCTTAAATGAAAATCCATCTCATCAACCTCTCGAAACAAAAATTAACCAACAACCTTTCGAAAACGAAATCCCACCCTTTCTGCTATCCACAAAACAGGAATCTGTCGAAACATAAACAACTACAATCCGCAACCAAGAAAAAGAAACCTTCGAAAGAAAACCCAAGTCATCAACCTCTCGAAACAAAAATTAACCAAAAACCTTTCGAAAAAGAAATCCCACCATTTCCGCTATCCACAAACAGGAATCTGTCGAAACATAAACAACTACAATCCGCAACCAAGAAAAAGAAACCTTTGAAAGAAAACCCAAGTCATCAACCTCTCGAAACAAAAATTAACCAACAACTTTTCGAAAACGAAATCCCACCATTCCCGCTATCCGTAAAACAAGAATCTGTGAAAACACAAACAACTACCACCCGCAATCAAGAAAATGAAACCTTAAATGAAAATCCATCTCATCAACCTCTCGAAACAAAAATTAACCAACAACCTTTCGAAAACGAAATCCCACCCTTTCCGCTATCCACAAAACAGGAATCTGTCGAAACATAAACAACTACAATCCGCAACCAAGAAAAAGAACCTTCGAAAGAAAACCCAAGTCATCAACCTCTCAAAACAAAAATTAACCAACAACCTTTCGAAAACGAAATCGCACCATTCCCGCTATCCACAAAACAAAAATCTGTTGAAACAGAAACAACTACCATTCGAAACAAAGAAAAAGAAACTTTCGAAAGAAAACCCAAGTCATAAACCTCTCGAAACATAAATTAACCAACAACCTTTCTAAAACGAAATCCCACCCTTACCGCTATCCATAAAACAAGAATCTGTTGAAACAGAAACAACTACCATCCGCAACCAAGGAAAAGAAACCTTCGACAGAAAACCCAAGTCATCAATCTGTCGAAACAAAAATTAACCAACAACTTTTCGAAAACGAAATCCCACCTTTCCCGCTATCCACAAAACAAAAATCTGTTGAAACATAAACAAATACCATCTGAAACCAAGAAAAAGAAACCTTCGAAAGAAAACCCAACTAATATACCTCTCGAAACAAAAATTAAACAGCAACATTTCGAAAACGAAATCCCACCCTTCCCGCTATCCACAAAACAAGAATATGTCGAAACATAAACAAATACCATCTGCAACCAATATAAAGAAACCTTCGAAAGAAAACCCAACTCATCAACCTCTCGAAACAAAAATTAACCAACAACGTATCGAAAACGAAATCTCACCCTTCCCGCTATCCATAAAACGAGAATCTGTTGAAACAGAAACAACTACCATCCGCAACTAAGAAAAAGAAACCTTCGAGAAAAAACCCAACACTTCAACTACTCGAAAAAAAATTAACGAACAACCTTTCGAAAACGAAATCCCACCCTTCCCGCTTTCCATAAAACAAGAATCTGTGAAAACAGAAACAACTACCATCCTCAACCAAGAAAAAGAAACTTTAAATGAAAACCCAACTCATCAACCTCTCGAAACAAAAATTAACCAAAAACATTTCGAAAACGAAATCCAACCCTTCCCGCTATCTATAAAACAAGATTTTGTTGAAACAGAAACAACTACCATTCGCAACCAAGAAAAAGAGAAAAAGATACCTTCGAAAAAAACCCAAGTCATCGATCTCTCGAAACAAAAATTAACTAACAACCTTTCGAAAACGAAATCCCACCATTCCCGCTATCCACAAAACAAAAATCTGTTGAAACAGAAACAACTACCATCCGAAACAAAGAAAAAGAAACCTTCGAAAGAAAACCCAAGTCATTAACCTTTCGAAACAAAAATTAACCAACAACATTTCTAAAACAAAATCCCACCCTTCCCGCTATCCATAAAACAAGAATCTGTTGAAAAAGAAACAACTACCATCCGCAACCAAGAAAAAGAAACCTTCGAAAGAAAACCCAAGTCAGCAACCTCTCGAAACAAGAATTAACCAACAACCTTACGAAAACGAAATCCCACTCTTCCCGCTATCCACAAAACCAGAATATATTGAAACAAAAATAACAACCCTCCGACACCAAGAAAAAGAAACCTTCGAAAGAAAACCCAAGTCATCAACCTCTCGAAACAAAAATTAACCAACAATATTTCGAAAACGAAATCCCATAATTCCCGCTATCCATACAACAAGAATCTGTGAAAACAGAAACAACTACCATCCGCAACCAAGAAAAAGAAACCTTAAATGAGAACCTAACCCATCAACCTCTCGAAACAAAAATTAACCAACAACCTTTCGAAAACGAAATCCAACACTTCCCGCTATCCACAAAAAAAGAATCTGTTGAAACAAAAACAACAACCCTCCGACACCAAGAAAAAGAAACCTTCGAAAGAAAACCCAAGTCACCAACCTTTCGAAACAAAAATTAACCAACAACCTTTCGAAAACGAAACCCCACCCTTCCCGCTATCCACAAAAACGAATCTGTTGAAACAAAAACAACAACCCTCCGACACTAAGAAAAAGAAACCTTCGAAAGAAAACCCAACTCATCAACCTCTCGAATCAAAAATTAACCAACATTCTGTCGAAAAGAAATCCCACCCTTCCCGCTATCCATAAAACAAGAATCTGTGAAAACAGATACAACTACCATCCGAAACCAAGAAAAAGAAACCTTCGAAAGAAAACCCAAGTCATCAACCTCTCGAAACAAAAAGTAACCAACAACTTTTCGAAAACGAAATCCCACCATTCCCGCTAACCGTAAAACAAGAATCTGTGAAAACACAAACAACTACCACCCGCATTCAAGAAAAAGAAACCTTAAATGAAAATCCATCTCATCAACCTCTCGAAACAAAAATTAACCAACAACTTTTCGAAAACGAAATCCCACACTTCCCGCTATCCATAAAACAAGAATCTGTTGAAACAGAAACAACTACCATCCGCAACCAAGAAAAAGAAACCTTCGAGAGAAAACCAAACTCTTCAACTACTCGAAACAAAAATTAACGAACAACCTTTCGAAAAGAAATCACACCGTTCCCGCTATCCATAAAACAAGAATCTCTGAAAACAGAAACGACTACCATCCGCAACCAAGAAAAAGAAACCTTTGAGAGAAAACCCAACTCTTCAACTACTCGAAACAAAAATTAACCAACAACTTTTCGAAAACGAAATCCCACCCTTTCTGCTATCCACAAAACAGGAATCTGTCGAAACATAACAACTACAATTCGCAACCAAGAAAAAGAAACCTTCGAAAGAAAACCCAAGTCATCAACCTCTCGAAACATAAATTAACCAACAACCTTTCTAAAACGAAATCCCACCCTTCCCGCTATCCATAAAACAAGAATCTGTTGAAACAGAAACAACTACCATCCGCAATCAAGAAAAAGAAACCTTCGAAAAAAACCCAAGTCATCAACCTCTCGATTCATTTCGAAAACGAAATCCCACCCTTCCCGCTATCCACAAAACAAGAATATGTCGAAACATAAACAAATACCATTTGAAACCAAGAAAAAGAAACTTTCGAAAGAAAACCCAACTCATCAACCTCTCGACACAAAAATTAAACAGCAACATTTCGAAAACGAAATCCCAACCTTCCCGATATCCACAAAACAAGAATATGTCGAAACATAAACAAATACCATCTGTAACAAAAAAAAAGAAACCTTCGAAAGAAAACCCAACTCATCAACCTCTCGAAACAAAAATTTACCAACAACCTATCGAAAACGAAATCCCACCCCTCCCGCTATCCATAAAACAAGAATCTGTTGAAACAGAAACAACTACCATCCGCAACTAAGAAAAAGAAACCTTCGAGAGAAAACCCAACACTTTAACCACTCGAAAAAAAATTAAAGAACCACATTTCGAAAACGAAATCCCACCCTTCCCGCTATCCATAAAACAAGAATCTGTGAAAATAGAAACAACTACCATCCGCAACCAAGAAAAAGAAACATTAATTGAAAACCCAACACATCAACCTCTCGAAACAAAAATTAACCAAAAACATTTCGAAAACGAAATCCCACCCTTAACGCTATCCATAAAACAAGATTCTGTTGAAACAGAAACAACTACCAACCGCAACCAAGAAAAAGAGAAAAAGATACCTCCGAAAGAAAACCCAAGTCATCAACCTCTCGAAACAAAAATTAACCAACAACCTTTCGAAAATGAAATCCCACCGTTCCCGCTATCAACAAAAAAAGAATCCATTGAAGCAGAAACTACCATCCGAAACCATGAAAAAGAAACCTTCGAAAGAAAACCCAAGTCATCAACCTCTCGAAACAAAAATTAACCAACATCCTTTCGAAAACGAAATCCCACCCTTAACGCTATCCACAAAACAAGAATATGTCGAAACATAAACAAATGCAATATGCAAAGAAGAAAAAGAAACCTTCGAAAGAAAACCCAACTCATCAACCTCTCGAAACAAAAATTAACGAACAACCTTTCGAAAAAAAATCCCACCCTTCCCGCTATCCATAAAACAAGAAACTGTGAAAACACAAACAACTACCATCCGCAACCAAGAAAAAGAAACCTTAAATGAAAATCCATCTCATCAACCTCTCGAAACAAAAATTAACCAACAACTTTTCGAAAACGAAATCCCACACTTCCCGCTATCCATAAAACAAGAATCTGTTGAAACAGAAAGAACTACATCCGCAACCAAGAAAAAGAATCTTTCGAGAGAAAACCCAACTCTTCAACCACTCGAAAAAAAAATTAACGAACAACCTTTCGAAAAGAAATCACACACTTCCCGCTATCCATAAAACAAGAATCTCTGAAAACAGAAACAACTACCATCCGCAACCAAGAAAAAGAAACCTTCCAAAGAAAACCCAACTAATATACCTCTCGAAACAAAAATTAAACAGCAACATTTCGAAAACGAAATCCCACAATTCCCGCTATCCATACAACAAGAATCTGTGAAAACAGAAACAACTACCATCCGCAACCAAGAAAAAGAAACCTTAAATGAAAACCTAACCCATCAACCTCTCGAAACAAAAATTAACAAACAACCTTTCGAAAACGAAATCCAACACTTCCCGCTATCCACAAAAAAAGAATCTGTTGAAAGAAAAACAACAACCCTCCGACACCAAGAAAAAGAAACCTTCGAAAGAAAACCCAAGACACCAACCTTTCGAAACAAAAATTAACCAACAACCTTTCGAAAACGAAACCCCACCCTTCCCGCTATCCACAAAAACGAATCTGTTGAAACAAAAACAACAACCCTCCGACACTAAGAAAAAGAAACCTTCGAAAGAAAACCCAACTCATCAACCTCTCGAATCAAAAATTAACCAACAACCTGTCGAAAACGAAATCCCACCCTTCCCGCTATCCATAAAACAAGAATCTGTTGAAACAGAAACAACTACCATCCGCAACCAAGAAAAAGAAACCTTCGAGAGAAAACCCAACTCTTCAACCACTCGAAACAAACATTAACCAACAATCTTTCGAAAACGAAATCCCACCCTTCCCGCTATCCATAAAACAAGAATCTGTGAAAACAGATACAACTACCATCCGAAACCAAGAAAAAGAAACCTTCGAAAGAAAACCCAAGTCATCAACCTCTCGAAACAAAAATTAACCAAAAACCTTTCGAAAAAGAAATCCCACCATTTCCGCTATCCACAAACAGGAATCTGTCGAAACATAAACAACTACAATCCGCAACAGAGAAAAAGAAACCTTAAATGAAAATCCATCTCATCAACCTCTCGAAACAAAAATTAGCCAACAACTTTTCGAAAACGAAATCCCACACTTCCCGCTATCCATAAAACAAGAATCTGTTGAAACAGAAACAACTACCATCCGCAACCAAGATAAAGAAACCTTCGAGAGAAAACCCAACTCTTCAACTACTCGAAACAAAAATTAACCAACAACTTTTCGAAAACGAAATCCCACACTTTCTGCTATCCACAAAACAGGAATCTGTCGAAACATAACAACTACAATTCGCAACCAAGAAAAAGAAACCTTCGAAAGAAAACCCAAGTCATCAACCTCTCGAAACAAAAATTAACCAACAACTTTTCGAAAACGAAATCCCACCATTCCCGCTATCCACAAAACAAAAATCTGTTGAAACAGAAACAACTACCATCCGAAACAAAGAAAAAGAAACCTTCGAAAGAAAACCCAAGTATCAACCTCTCGAAACATAAATTAACCAACAACCTTTCTAAAACGAAATCCCACCCTTCCCGCTATCCATAAAACAAGAATCTGTTGAAACAGAAACAACTACCATCCGCAATCAAGAAAAAGAAACCTTCGAAAAAAAACCCAAGTCATCAACCTCTCGAATCATTTCGAAAACGAAATCCCACCCTTCCCGCTATCCACAAAACAAGAATATGTCGAAACATAAACAAATACCATCTGTAACAAAAAAAAAGAAACCTTCGAAAGAAAACCCAACTCATCAACCTCTCGAAACAAAAATTAACCAAAAACATTTCGAAAACGAAATCCCACCCTTAACGCTATCCATAAAACAAGATTCTGTTGAAACAGAAACAACTACCATCCGCAACCAAGAAAAAGAGAAAAAGATACCTCCGAAAGAAAACCCAAGTCATCAACCTCTCGAAATAAAAATTAACCAACAACCTTTCGAAAATGAAATCCCACCGTTCCCGCTATCAACAAAAAAAGAATCCATTGAAGCAGAAACTACCATCCGAAACCATGAAAAAGAAACCTTCGAAAGAAAACCCAAGTCATCAACCTCTCGAAACAAAAATTAACCAACATCCTTTCGAAAACGAAATCCCACCCTTAACGCTATCCACAAAACAAGAATATGTCGAAACATAAACAAATGCAATATGCAAAGAAGAAAAAGAAACCTTCGAAAGAAAACCCAACTCATCAACCTCTCGAAACAAAAATTAACGAACAACCTTTCGAAAAGAAATCCCACCCTTCCCGCTATCCATAAAACAAGAAACTGTGAAAACACAAACAACTACCATCCGCAACCAAGAAAAAGAAACCTTAAATGAAAATCCATCTCATCAACCTCTCGAAACAAAAATTAACCAACAACTTTTCGAAAACGAAATCCCACCCTTCCCGCTATCCATAAAACAAGAATCTGTTGAAACAGAAAGAACTACATCCGCAACCAAGAAAAAGAATCTTTCGAGAGAAAACCCAACTCTTCAACCACTCGAAAAAAATATTAACGAACAACCTTTCGAAAAGAAATCACACCCTTCCCGCTATCCATAAAACAAGAATCTCTGAAAACAGAAACAACTACCATCCGCAACCAAGAAAAAGAAACCTTAAATGAAAACCCAACTCATATACCTCTCGAAACAAAAATTAACCAACAACCTTTCGAAAACGAAATCCCACCCTTTCCGCTATCCACAAAACAGGAATCTGTCGAAACATAAACAACTACAATCCGCAACCAAAAAAAAGAATCCTTCGAAAGAAAACCCAAGTCATCAACCTCTCAAAACAAAAATTAACCAACAACCTTTCGAAAACGAAATCCCACCATTCCCGCTATCCACAAAACAAAAATCTGTTGAAACAGAAACAACTACCATCCGAAACAAAGAAAAAGAAACTTTCGAAAGAAAACTCAAGTCATCAACCTCTCGAAACATAAATTAACAAACAACCTTTCTAAAACGAAATCCCACCCTTACCGCTATCCATAAAACAAGAATCTGTTGAAACAGAAACAACTACCATCCGCAACCAAGAAAAAGAAACCTTCGACAGAAAACCCAAGTCATCAATCTCTCGAAACAAAAATTAACCAACAACTTTTCGAAAACGAAATCCCACCTTTCCCACTATCCACAAAACAAAAATCTGTTGAAACAGAAACAACTACCATCCGAAACCAAGAAAAAGAAACCTTCGAAAGAAAACCCAAGTCATCAACCTCTCGAAACAAATATTAACCAACATCCTTTCGAAAAAGAAATCCCACCCTTCCCGCTATCCACAAAACAAGAATATGTCGAAACATAAACAAATACCATCTGAAACAGAGAAAAAGAAACCTTCGAAAGAAAACCCAACTAATATACCTCTCGAAACAAAAATTAAACAGCAACATTTCGAAAACGAAATCCCACCCTTCCCGCTATCCACAAAACAAGAATATGTCGAAACATAAACAAATACCAACTGCAACCAATATAAAGAAACCTTCGAAAGAAAACCCAACTCATCAACCTCTCGAAACAAAAATTAACGAACAACCTTTCGAAAAGAAATCCCTCCCTTCCCGCTATCCATAAAACAAGAAACTGTGAAAACACAAACAACTACCATCCGCAACCAAGAAAAAGAAACCTTAAATGAAAATCCATCTCATCAACCTCTCGAAACAAAAATTAACCAACAACTTTTCGAAAACGAAATCCCACCCTTCCCGCTATCCATAAAACAAGAATCTGTTGAAACAGAAAGAACTACATCCGCAACCAAGAAAAAGAATCTTTCGAGAGAAAACCCAACTCTTCAACCACTCGAAAAAAAAATTAACGAACAACCTTTCGAAAAGAAATCATACCCTTCCCGCTATCCATAAAACAAGAATCTCTGAAAACAGAAACAACTACCATCCGCAACCAAGAAAAAGAAACCTTAAATGAAATCCCAACCCATATACCTCTCGAAACAAAAATTAACCAACAACCTTTCGAAAACGAAATCCCACCCTTTCCGCTATCCACAAAACAGGAATCTGTCGAAACATAAACAACTACAATCCGCAACCAAGAAAAAGAAACCTTCGAAAGAAAACCCAACTAATATACCTCTCGAAACAAAAATTAAACAGCAACATTTCGAAAACGAAATCCCACCCTTCCCGCTTTCCACAAAACAAGAATATGTCGAAACATAAACAAATACCAACTGCAACCAATATAAAGAAACCTTCGAAAGAAAACCCAACTCATCAACCTCTCGAAACAAAAATTAACCAACAACGTATCGAAAACGAAATCTCACCCTTCCCGCTATCCATAAAACAAGAATCTGTTGAAACAGAAACAACTACCATCCGCAACTAAGAAAAAGAAACCTTCGAGAAAAAACCCAACACTTCAACCACTCGAAAAAAAATTAACGAACAACCTTTCGAAAACGAAATCCCACCCTTCCCGCTTTCCATAAAACAAGAATCTGTGAAAACAGAAACAACTACCATCCGCAACCAAGAAAAAGAAACCTTCGACAGAAAACCCAAGTCATCAATCTCTCGAAACAAAAATTAACCAACAACTTTTCGAAAACGAAATCCCACCATTCCCGCTATCCACAAAACTAAAATCTGTTGAAACAGAAACAACTACCATCCGAAACCAAGAAAAAGAAACCTTCGAAAGAAAACCCAAGTCATCAACCTCTCGAAACAAATATTAACCAACATCCTTTCGAAAACGAAATCCCACCCTTCCCGCTATCCACAAAACAAGAATATGTCGAAACATAAACAAATACCATCTGAAACAGAGAAAAAGAAACCTTCGAAAGAAAACCCAACTAATATACCTCTCGAAACAAAAATTAAACAGCAACATTTCGAAAACGAAATCCCACCCTTCCCGCTATCCACAAAACAAGAATATGTCGAAACATAAACAAATACCAACTGCAACCAATATAAAGAAACCTTCGAAAGAAAACCCAACTCATCAACCTCTCGAAACAAAAATTAACCAACAACTTTTCGAAAACGAAATCCCACCCTTCCCGCTATCCATAAAACAAGAATCTGTTGAAACAGAAAGAACTACATCCGCAACCAAGAAAAAGAATCTTTCGAGAGAAAACCCAACTCTTCAACCACTCGAAAAAAAAATTAACGAACAACCTTTCGAAAAGAAATCACACCCTTCCCGCTATCCATAAAACAAGAATCTCTGAAAACAGAAACAACTACCATCCGCAACCAAGAAAAAGAAACCTTAAATGAAAACCCAACTCATATACCTCTCGAAACAAAAATTAACCAACAACCTTTCGAAAACGAAATCCCACCCTTTCCGCTATCCACAAAACAGGAATCTGTCGAAACATAAACAACTACAATCCGCAACCAAGAAAAAGAAACCTTCGAAAGAAAACCCAAGTCATCAACCTCTCAAAACAAAAATTAACCAACAACCTTTCGAAAACGAAATCCCACCATTCCCGCAATCCACAAAACAAAAATCTGTTGAAACAGAAACAACTACCATCCGAAACAAAGAAAAAGAAACTTTCGAAAGAAAACTCAAGTCATCAACCACTCGAAAAAAAATTAACGAACAACCTTTCGAAAACGAAATCCCACCCTTCCCGCTTTCCATAAAACAAGAATCTGTGAAAACACAAACAACTACCATCCGCAACCAAGAAAAAGAAACCTTAAATGAAAATCCATCTCATCAACCTCTCGAAACAAAAATTAACCAACAACTTTTCGAAAACGAAATCCCACCCTTCCCGCTATCCATAAAACAAGAATCTGTTGAAACAGAAAGAACTACATCCGCAACCAAGAAAAAGAATCTTTCGAGAGAAAACCCAACTCTTCAACCACTCGAAAAAAAAATTAACGAACAACCTTTCGAAAAGAAATCACACCCTTCCCGCTACCCATAAAACAAGAATCTCTGAAAACAGAAACAACTACCATCCGCAACCAAGAAAAAGAAACCTTAAATGAAAACCCAACTCATATACCTCTCGAAACAAAAATTAACCAACAACCTTTCGAAAACGAAATCCCACCCTTTCCGCTATCCACAAAACAGGAATCTGTCGAAACATAAACAACTACAATCCGCAACCAAGAAAAAGAAACCTTCGAAAGAAAACCCAACTAATATACCTCTCGAAACAAAAATTAAACAGCAACATTTCGAAAACGAAATCCCACCCTTCCCGCTTTCCACAAAACAAGAATATGTCGAAACATAAACAAATACCAACTGCAACCAATATAAAGAAACCTTCGAAAGAAAACCCAACTCATCAATCTCTCGAAACAAAAATTAACCAACAACGTATCGAAAACGAAATCTCACCCTTCCCGCTATCCATAAAACAAGAATCTGTTGAAACAGAAACAACTACCATCCGCTACTAAGAAAAAGAAACCTTCGAGAAAAACCCAACACTTCAACCACTCGAAAAAAAATTAACGAACAACCTTTCGAAAACGAAATCCCACCCTTCCCGCTTTCCATAAAACAAGAATCTGTGAAAACAGAAACAACTACCATCCGCAACCAAGAAAAAGAAACCTTCGACAGAAAACCCAAGTCATCAATCTCTCGAAACAAAAATTAACCAACAACTTTTCGAAAACGAAATCCCACCTTTCCCGCTATCCACAAAACAAAAATCTGTTGAAACAGAAAACACTACCATCCGAAACCAAGAAAAAGAAACCTTCGAAAGAAAACCCAAGTCATCAACCACTCGAAAAAAAATTAACGAACAACCTTTCGAAAAGAAATCACACCCTTCCCGCTATCCATAAAACAAGAATATGTCGAAACATAAACAAATACCAACTGCAACCAATATAAAGAAACCTTCGAAAGAAAACCCAACTCATCAACCTCTCGAAACAAAAATTAACCAACAACTTTTCGAAAACGAAATCCCACCCTTCCCGCTATCCATAAAACAAGAATCTGTTGAAACAGAAAGAACTACATCCGCAACCAAGAAAAAGAATCTTTCGAGAGAAAACCCAACTCTTCAACCACTCGAAAAAAAAATTAACGAACAACCTTTCGAAAAGAAATCACACCCTTCCCGCTATCCATAAAACAAGAATCTCTGAAAACAGAAACAACTACCATCCGCAACCAAGAAAAAGAAACCTTAAATGAAAACCCAACTCATATACCTCTCGAAACAAAAATTAACCAACAACCTTTCGAAAACGAAATCCCACCCTTTCCGCTATCCACAAAACAGGAATCTGTCGAAACATAAACAACTACAATCCGCAACCAAGAAAAAGAAACCTTCGAAAGAAAACCCAAGTCATCAACCTCTCAAAACAAAAATTAACCAACAACCTTTCGAAAACGAAATCCCACCATTCCCGCTATCCACAAAACAAAAATCTGTTGAAACAGAAACAACTACCATCCGAAACAAAGAAAAAGAAACTTTCGAAAGAAAACTCAAGTCATCAACCACTCGAAAAAAAATTAACGAACAACCTTTCGAAAACGAAATCCCACCCTTCCCGCTTTCCATAAAACAAGAATCTGTGAAAACAGAAACAACTACCATCCGCAACCAAGAAAAAGAAACCTTCGACAGAAAACCCAAGTCATCAATCTCTCGAAACAAAAATTAACCAACAACTTTTCGAAAACGAAATCCCACCTTTCCCGCTATCCACAAAACAAAAATCTGTTGAAACAGAAACAACTACCATCCGAAACCAAGAAAAAGAAACCTTCGAAAGAAAACCCAAGTCATCAACCTCTCGAAACAAATATTAACCAACATCCTTTCGAAAACGAAATCCCACCCTTCCCGCTATCCACAAAACAAGAATATGTCGAAACATAAACAAATACCATCTGAAACCAAGAAAAAGAAACCTTCGAAAGAAAACCCAACTAATATACCTCTCGAAACAAAAATTAAACAGCAACATTTCGAAAACGAAATCCCACCCTTCCCGCTATCCACAAAACAAGAATATGTCGAAATATAAACAAATACCAACTGCAACCAATATAAAGAAACCTTCGAAAGAAAACCCAACTCATCAACCTCTCGAAACAAAAATTAACCAAAAACATTTCGAAAACGAAATCCAACCCTTCCCGCTATCTATAAAACAAGATTTTGTTGAAACAGAAACAACTACAATCCGCAACCAAGAAAAAGAAACCTTCGAAAGAAAACCCAAGTCATCAACCTCTCAAAACAAAAATTAACCAACAACCTTTCGAAAACGAAATCCCACCATTCCCGCTATCCACAAAACAAAAATCTGTTGAAACAGAAACAACTACCATCCGAAACAAAGAAAAAGAAACTTTCGAAAGAAAACTCAAGTCATCAACCACTCGAAAAAAAATTAACTAACAACCTTTCGAAAACGAAATCCCACCATTCCCGCTATCCACAAAACAAAAATCTGTTGAAACAGAAACAACTACCATCCGAAACAAAGAAAAAGAAACCTTCGAAAGAAAACCCAAGTCATTAACCTCTCGAAACAAAAATTAACCAACAACCTTTCTAAAACGAAATCCCACCCTTCCCGCTATCCATAAAACAAGAATCTGTTGAAAAAGAAACAACTACCATCCGCAACCAAGAAAAAGAAACCTTCGAAAGAAAACCCAAGTCATCAACCTCTCGAAACAAAAATTAACCAACAACCTTACGAAAACGAAATCCCACTCTTCCCGCTATCCACAAAACAAGAATATATTGAAACAAAAATAACAACCCTCCGAAACCAAGAAAAAGAAACCTTCGAAAGAAAACCCAAGTCATCAACCTCTCGAAACAAAAATTAACCAACAACCTTACGAAAACGAAATCCCACTCTTCCCGCTATCCACAAAACAAGAATATATTGAAACAAAAATAACAACCCTCCGAAACCAAGAAAAAGAAACCTTCGAAAGAAAACCCAAGTCATAAATCTCTCGAAACAAAAATTAACCAACAACCTTTCTAAAACGAAATCCCACCATTCCCGCTATCCACAAAACAAAAATCTGTTGAAACAGAAACAACTACCATCCGAAACAAAGAAAAAGAAACCTTCGAAAGAAAACCCAAGTCATTATCCTCTCGAAACAAAAATTAACCAACAACCTTTCTAAAACGAAATCCCACCCTTCCCGCTATCCATAAAACAAGAATCTGTTGAAAAAGAAACAACTACCATCCGCAACCAAGAAAAAGAAACCTTCGAAAGAAAACCCAAGTCATCAACCTCTCGAAACAAAAATTAACCAACAACCTTACGAAAACGAAATCCCACTCTTCCCGCTATCCACAAAACAAGAATATATTGAAACAAAAATAACAACCCTCCGAACCCAAGAAAAATAAACCTTCGAAAGAAAACCCAAGTCATCAACCTCTCGAAACAAAAATTAACCAACAACCTTACGAAAACGAAATCACACTCTTCCCGCTATCCACAAAACAAGAATATATTGAAACAAAAATAACAACCCTCCGAAACAAGGAAAAAGAAACCTTCGAAAGAAAACCCAAGTCATAAATCTCTCGAAACAAAAATTAACCAACAACCTTTCTAAAACGAAATCCCACCCTTCCCGCTATCCACAAAAAAAGAATCTGTTGAAACAGAAACAACTACCATCCGCAACCAAGAAAAAGAAACCTTCGAGAGAAAACCCAACTCTTCAACCACTCGAAACAAACATTAACAAACAATCTTTCGAAAATGAAATCCCACCCTTCCCGCTATCCATAAAACAAGAATCTGTTGAAACAGAAACAACTACCATCCGCAACCAAGAAAAAGAAACCTTCGAGAGAAAACCCAACTCTTCAACCACTCGAAACAAACATTAACCAACAATCTTTCGAAAACGAAATCCCACCCTTCCCGCTATCCACAAAACAAGAATATGTCGAAACATAAAAAAATACCATTTGAAACCAAGAAAAAGAAACTTTCGAAAGAAAACCCAACTCATCAACCTCTCGAAACAAAAATTAACCAACAACGTATCGAAAACGAAATCTCACCCTTCCCGCTATCCATAAAACAAGAATCTGTTGAAACAGAAACAACTACCATCCGCAACCAAGAAAAAGAAACCTTCGACAGAAAACCCAAGTCATCAATCTCTCGAAACAAAAATTAACCAACAACTTTTCGAAAACGAAATCCCACCTTTCCCGCTATCCACAAAACAAAAATCTGTTGAAACAGAAACAACTACCATCCGAAACCAAGAAAAAGAAACCTTCGAAAGAAAACCCAAGTCATCAACCTCTCGAAACAAATATTAACCAACATCCTTTCGAAAACGAAATCCCACCCTTCCCGCTATCCACAAAACAAGAATATGTCGAAACATAAACAAATACCATCTGAAACAGAGAAAAAGAAACCTTCGAAAGAAAACCCAACTAATATACCTCTCGAAACAAAAATTAAACAGCAAAATTTCGAAAACGAAATCCCACCCTTCCCGCTATCCACAAAACAAGAATACGTCGAAACATAAACAAATACCAACTGCAACCAATATAAAGAAACCTTCGAAAGAAAACCCAACTCATCAACCTCTCGAAACAAAAATTAACCAACAACTTTTCGAAAACGAAATCCCACCCTTCCCGCTATCCATAAAACAAGAATCTGTTGAAACAGAAAGAACTACATCCGCAACCAAGAAAAAGAATCTTTCGAGAGAAAACCCAACTCTTCAACCACTCGAAAAAAAAATTAACGAACAACCTTTCGAAAAGAAATCACACCCTTCCCGCTATCCATAAAACAAGAATCTCTGAAAACAGAAACAACTACCATCCGCAACCAAGAAAAAGAAACCTTAAATGAAAACCCAACTCATATACCTCTCGAAACAAAAATTAACCAACAACCTTTCGAAAACGAAATCCCACCCTTTCCGCTATCCACAAAACAGGAATCTGTCGAAACATAAACAACTACAATCCGCAACCAAGAAAAAGAAACCTTCGAAAGAAAACCCAACTAATATACCTCTCGAAACAAAAATTAAACAGCAACATTTCGAAAACGAAATCCCACCCTTCCCGCTTTCCACAAAACAAGAATATGTCGAAACATAAACAAATACCAACTGCAACCAATATAAAGAAACCTTCGAAAGAAAACCCAACTCATCAACCTCTCGAAACAAAAATTAACCAACAACGTATCGAAAACGAAATCTCACCCTTCCCGCTATCCATAAAACAAGAATCTGTTGAAACAGAAACAACTACCATCCGCTACTAAGAAAAAGAAACCTTCGAGAAAAACCCAACACTTCAAACACTCGAAAAAAAATTAACGAACAACCTTTCGAAAACGAAATCCCACCCTTCCCGCTTTCCATAAAACAAGAATCTGTGAAAACAGAAACAACTACCATCCGCAACCAAGAAAAAGAAACCTTCGACAGAAAACCCAAGTCATCAATCTCTCGAAACAAAAATTAACCAACAACTTTTCGAAAACGAAATCCCACCTTTCCCGCTATCCACAAAACAAAAATCTGTTGAAACAGAAAACACTACCATCCGAAACCAAGAAAAAGAAACCTTCGAAAGAAAACCCAAGTCATCAACCACTCGAAAAAAAATTAACGAACAACCTTTCGAAAAGAAATCACACCCTTCCCGCTATCCATAAAACAAGAATATGTCGAAACATAAACAAATACCAACTGCAACCAATATAAAGAAACCTTCGAAAGAAAACCCAACTCATCAACCTCTCGAAACAAAAATTAACCAACAACTTTTCGAAAACGAAATCCCACCCTTCCCGCTATCCATAAAACAAGAATCTGTTGAAACAGAAAGAACTACATCCGCAACCAAGAAAAAGAATCTTTCGAGAGAAAACCCAACTCTTCAACCACTCGAAAAAAAAATTAACGAACAACCTTTCGAAAAGAAATCACACCCTTCCCGCTATCCATAAAACAAGAATCTCTGAAAACAGAAACAACTACCATCCGCAACAAAGAAAAAGAAACCTTAAATGAAAACCCAACTCATATACCTCTCGAAACAAAAATTAACCAACAACCTTTCGAAAACGAAATCCCACCATTCCCGCTATCCACAAAACAAAAATCTGTTGAAACAGAAACAACTACCATCCGAAACAAAGAAAAAGAAACTTTCGAAAGAAAACTCAAGTCATCAACCTCTCGAAACATAAATTAACCAACAACCTTTCTAAAACGAAATCCCACCCTTACCGCTATCCATAAAACAAGAATCTGTTGAAACAGAAACAACTACCATCCGCAACCAAGAAAAAGAAACCTTCGACAGAAAACCCAAGTCATCAATCTCTCGAAACAAAAATTAACCAACAACTTTTCGAAAACGAAATCCCACCTTTCCCACTATCCACAAAACAAAAATCTGTTGAAACAGAAACAACTACCATCCGAAACCAAGAAAAAGAAACCTTCGAAAGAAAACCAAAGTCATCAACCTCTCGAAACAAATATTAACCAACATCCTTTCGAAAACGAAATCCCACCCTTCCCGCTATCCACAAAACAAGAATATATCGAAACATAAACAAATACCATCTGAAACCAAGAAAAAGAAACCTTCCAAAGAAAACCCAACTAATATACCTCTCGAAACAAAAATTAAACAGCAACATTTCGAAAACGAAATCCCACAATTCCCGCTATCCATACAACAAGAATCTGTGAAAACAGAAACAACTACCATCCGCAACCAAGAAAAAGAAACCTTAAATGAAAACCTAACCCATCAACCTCTCGAAACAAAAATTAACAAACAACCTTTCGAAAACGAAATCCAACACTTCCCGCTATCCACAAAAAAAGAATCTGTTGAAAGAAAAACAACAACCCTCCGACACCAAGAAAAAGAAACCTTCGAAAGAAAACCCAAGTCACCAACCTTTCGAAACAAAAATTAACCAACAACCTTTCGAAAACGAAACCCCACCCTTCCCGCTATCCACAAAAACGAATCTGTTGAAACAAAAACAACAACCCTCCGACACTAAGAAAAAGAAACCTTCGAAAGAAAACCCAACTCATCAACCTCTCGAATCAAAAATTAACCAACAACCTGTCGAAAACGAAATCCCACCCTTCCCGCTATCCATAAAACAAGAATCTGTTGAAACAGAAACAACTACCATCCGCAACCAAGAAAAAGAAACCTTCGAGAGAAAACCCAACTCTCCAACCACTCGAAACAAACATTAACCAACAATCTTTCGAAAACGAAATCCCACCCTTCCCGCTATCCATAAAACAAGAATCTGTGAAAACAGATACAACTACCATCCGAAACCAAGAAAAAGAAACCTTCGAAAGAAAACCCAAGTCATCAACCTCTCGAAACAAAAATTAACCAAAAACCTTTCGAAAAAGAAATCCCACCATTTCCGCTATCCACAAACAGGAATCTGTCGAAACATAAACAACTACAATCCGCAACAGAGAAAAAGAAACCTTAAATGAAAATCCATCTCATCAACCTCTCGAAACAAAAATTAGCCAACAACTTTTCGAAAACGAAATCCCACACTTCCCGCTATCCATAAAACAAGAATCTGTTGAAACAGAAACAACTACCATCCGCAACCAAGAAAAAGAAACCTTCGAGAGAAAACCCAACTCTTCAACTACTCGAAACAAAAATTAACCAACAACTTTTCGAAAACGAAATCCCACACTTTCTGCTATCCACAAAACAGGAATCTGTCGAAACATAACAACTACAATTCGCAACCAAGAAAAAGAAACCTTCGAAAGAAAACCCAAGTCATCAACCTCTCGAAACAAAAATTAACCAACAACTTTTCGAAAACGAAATCCCACCATTCCCGCTATCCACAAAACAAAAATCTGTTGAAACAGAAACAACTACCATCCGAAACAAAGAAAAAGAAACCTTCGAAAGAAAACCCAAGTATCAACCTCTCGAAACATAAATTAACCAACAACCTTTCTAAAACGAAATCCCACCCTTCCCGCTATCCATAAAACAAGAATCTGTTGAAACAGAAACAACTACCATCCGCAATCAAGAAAAAGAAACCTTCGAAAAAAAACCCAAGTCATCAACGTCTCGAATCATTTCGAAAACGAAATCCCACCCTTCCCGCTATCCACAAAACAAGAATATGTCGAAACATAAACAAATACCATCTGTAACAAAAAAAAAGAAACCTTCGAAAGAAAACCCAACTCATCAACCTCTCGAAACAAAAATTAACCAAAAACATTTCGAAAACGAAATCCCACCCTTAACGCTATCCATAAAACAAGATTCTGTTGAAACAGAAACAACTACCATCCGCAACCAAGAAAAAGAGAAAAAGATACCTACGAAAGAAAACCCAAGTCATCAACCTCTCGAAATAAAAATTAACCAACAACCTTTCGAAAATGAAATCCCACCGTTCCCGCTATCAACAAAAAAAGAATCCATTGAAGCAGAAACTACCATCCGAAACCATGAAAAAGAAACCTTCGAAAGAAAACCCAAGTCATCAACCTCTCGAAACAAAAATTAACCAACATCCTTTCGAAAACGAAATCCCACCCTTAACGCTATCCACAAAACAAGAATATGTCGAAACATAAACAAATGCAATATGCAAAGAAGAAAAAGAAACCTTCGAAAGAAAACCCAACTCATCAACCTCTCGAAACAAAAATTAACGAACAACCTTTCGAAAAGAAATCCCACCCTTCCCGCTATCCATAAAACAAGAAACTGTGAAAACACAAACAACTACCATCCGCAACCAAGAAAAAGAAACCTTAAATGAAAATCCATCTCATCAACCTCTCGAAACAAAAATTAACCAACAACTTTTCGAAAACGAAATCCCACCCTTCCCGCTATCCATAAAACAAGAATCTGTTGAAACAGAAAGAACTACATCCGCAACCAAGAAAAAGAATCTTTCGAGAGAAAACCCAACTCTTCAACCACTCGAAAAAAATATTAACGAACAACCTTTCGAAAAGAAATCACACCCTTCCCGCTATCCATAAAACAAGAATCTCTGAAAACAGAAACAACTACCATCCGCAACCAAGAAAAAGAAACCTTAAATGAAAACCCAACTCATATACCTCTCGAAACAAAAATTAACCAACAACCTTTCGAAAACGAAATCCCACCCTTTCCGCTATCCACAAAACAGGAATCTGTCGAAACATAAACAACTACAATCCGCAACCAAAAAAAAGAATCCTTCGAAAGAAAACCCAAGTCATCAACCTCTCAAAACAAAAATTAACCAACAACCTTTCGAAAACGAAATCCCACCATTCCCGCTATCCACAAAACAAAAATCTGTTGAAACAGAAACAACTACCATCCGAAACAAAGAAAAAGAAACTTTCGAAAGAAAACTCAAGTCATCAACCTCTCGAAACATAAATTAACAAACAACCTTTCTAAAACGAAATCCCACCCTTACCGCTATCCATAAAACAAGAATCTGTTGAAACAGAAACAACTACCATCCGCAACCAAGAAAAAGAAACCTTCGACAGAAAACCCAAGTCATCAATCTCTCGAAACAAAAATTAACCAACAACTTTTCGAAAACGAAATCCCACCTTTCCCACTATCCACAAAACAAAAATCTGTTGAAACAGAAACAACTACCATCCGAAACCAAGAAAAAGAAACCTTCGAAAGAAAACCCAAGTCATCAACCTCTCGAAACAAATATTAACCAACATCCTTTCGAAAAAGAAATCCCACCCTTCCCGCTATCCACAAAACAAGAATATGTCGAAACATAAACAAATACCATCTGAAACAGAGAAAAAGAAACCTTCGAAAGAAAACCCAACTAATATACCTCTCGAAACAAAAATTAAACAGCAACATTTCGAAAACGAAATCCCACCCTTCCCGCTATCCACAAAACAAGAATATGTCGAAACATAAACAAATACCAACTGCAACCAATATAAAGAAACCTTCGAAAGAAAACCCAACTCATCAACCTCTCGAAACAAAAATTAACGAACAACCTTTCGAAAAGAAATCCCACCCTTCCCGCTATCCATAAAACAAGAAACTGTGAAAACACAAACAACTACCATCCGCAACCAAGAAAAAGAAACCTTAAATGAAAATCCATCTCATCAACCTCTCGAAACAAAAATTAACCAACAACTTTTCGAAAACGAAATCCCACCCTTCCCGCTATCCATAAAACAAGAATCTGTTGAAACAGAAAGAACTACATCCGCAACCAAGAAAAAGAATCTTTCGAGAGAAAACCCAACTCTTCAACCACTCGAAAAAAAAATTAACGAACAAACTTTCGAAAAGAAATCATACCCTTCCCGCTATCCATAAAACAAGAATCTCTGAAAACAGAAACAACTACCATCCGCAACCAAGAAAAAGAAACCTTAAATGAAATCCCAACCCATATACCTCTCGAAACAAAAATTAACCAACAACCTTTCGAAAACGAAATCCCACCCTTTCCGCTATCCACAAAACAGGAATCTGTCGAAACATAAACAACTACAATCCGCAACCAAGAAAAAGAAACCTTCGAAAGAAAACCCAACTAATATACCTCTCGAAACAAAAATTAAACAGCAACATTTCGAAAACGAAATCCCACCCTTCCCGCTTTCCACAAAACAAGAATATGTCGAAACATAAACAAATACCAACTGCAACCAATATAAAGAAACCTTCGAAAGAAAACCCAACTCATCAACCTCTCGAAACAAAAATTAACCAACAACGTATCGAAAACGAAATCTCACCCTTCCCGCTATCCATAAAACAAGAATCTGTTGAAACAGAAACAACTACCATCCGCAACTAAGAAAAAGAAACCTTCGAGAAAAAACCCAACACTTCAACCACTCGAAAAAAAATTAACGAACAACCTTTCGAAAACGAAATCCCACCCTTCCCGCTTTCCATAAAACAAGAATCTGTGAAAACAGAAACAACTACCATCCGCAACCAAGAAAAAGAAACCTTCGACAGAAAACCCAAGTCATCAATCTCTCGAAACAAAAATTAACCAACAACTTTTCGAAAACGAAATCCCACCATTCCCGCTATCCACAAAACTAAAATCTGTTGAAACAGAAACAACTACCATCCGAAACCAAGAAAAAGAAACCTTCGAAAGAAAACCCAAGTCATCAACCTCTCGAAACAAATATTAACCAACATCCTTTCGAAAACGAAATCCCACCCTTCCCGCTATCCACAAAACAAGAATATGTCGAAACATAAACAAATACCATCTGAAACAGAGAAAAAGAAACCTTCGAAAGAAAACCCAACTAATATACCTCTCGAAACAAAAATTAAACAGCAACATTTCGAAAACGAAATCCCACCCTTCCCGCTATCCACAAAACAAGAATATGTCGAAACATAAACAAATACCAACTGCAACCAATATAAAGAAACCTTCGAAAGAAAACCCAACTCATCAACCTCTCGAAACAAAAATTAACCAACAACTTTTCGAAAACGAAATCCCACCCTTCCCGCTATCCATAAAACAAGAATCTGTTGAAACAGAAAGAACTACATCCGCAACCAAGAAAAAGAATCTTTCGAGAGAAAACCCAACTCTTCAACCACTCGAAAAAAAAATTAACGAACAACCTTTCGAAAAGAAATCACACCCTTCCCGCTATCCATAAAACAAGAATCTCTGAAAACAGAAACAACTACCATCCGCAACCAAGAAAAAGAAACCTTAAATGAAAACCCAACTCATATACCTCTCGAAACAAAAATTAACCAACAACCTTTCGAAAACGAAATCCCACCCTTTCCGCTATCCACAAAACAGGAATCTGTCGAAACATAAACAACTACAATCCGCAACCAAGAAAAAGAAACCTTCGAAAGAAAACCCAAGTCATCAACCTCTCAAAACAAAAATTAACCAACAACCTTTCGAAAACGAAATCCCACCATTCCCGCTATCCACAAAACAAAAATCTGTTGAAACAGAAACAACTACCATCCGAAACAAAGAAAAAGAAACTTTCGAAAGAAAACTCAAGTCATCAACCACTCGAAAAAAAATTAACGAACAACCTTTCGAAAACGAAATCCCACCCTTCCCGCTTTCCATAAAACAAGAATCTGTGAAAACACAAACAACTACCATCCGCAACCAAGAAAAAGAAACCTTAAATGAAAACCCAACTCATATACCTCTCGAAACAAAAATTAACCAACAACCTTTCGAAAACGAAATCCCACCCTTTCCGCTATCCACAAAACAGGAATCTGTCGAAACATAAACAACTACAATCCGCGACCAAGAAAAAGAAACCTTCGAAAGAAAACCCAACTAATATACCTCTCGAAACAAAAATTAAACAGCAACATTTCGAAAACGAAATCCCACCCTTCCCGCTATCCACAAAACAAGAATATGTCGAAACATAAAAAATACCAACTGCAACCAATATAAAGAAACCTTCGAAAGAAAACCCAACTCATCAACCTCTCGAAACAAAAATTAACGAACAACCTTTCGAAAAGAAATCCCACCCTTCCCGCTATCCATAAAACAAGAAACTGTGAAAACACAAACAACTACCATCCGCAACCAAGAAAAAGAAACCTTAAATGAAAATCCATCTCATCAACCTCTCGAAACAAAAATTAACCAACAACTTTTCGAAAACGAAATCCCACCCTTCCCGCTATCCATAAAACAAGAATCTGTTGAAACAGAAAGAACTACATCCGCAACCAAGAAAAAGAATCTTTCGAGAGAAAACCCAACTCTTCAACCACTCGAAAAAAAAATTAACGAACAACCTTTCGAAAAGAAATCACACCCTTCCCGCTACCCATAAAACAAGAATCTCTGAAAACAGAAACAACTACCATCCGCAACCAAGAAAAAGAAACCTTAAATGAAAACCCAACTCATATACCTCTCGAAACAAAAATTAACCAACAACCTTTCGAAAACGAAATCCCACCCTTTCCGCTATCCACAAAACAGGAATCTGTCGAAACATAAACAACTACAATCCGCAACCAAGAAAAAGAGACCTTCGAAAGAAAACCCAACTAATATACCTCTCGAAACAAAAATTAAACAGCAACATTTCGAAAACGAAATCCCACCCTTCCCGCTTTCCACAAAACAAGAATATGTCGAAACATAAACAAATACCAACTGCAACCAATATAAAGAAACCTTCGAAAGAAAACCCAACTCATCAACCTCTCGAAACAAAAATTAACCAACAACGTATCGAAAACGAAATCTCACCCTTCCCGCTATCCATAAAACAAGAATCTGTTGAAACAGAAACAACTACCATCCGCTACTAAGAAAAAGAAACCTTCGAGAAAAACCCAACACTTCAACCACTCGAAAAAAAATTAACGAACAACATTTCGAAAACGAAATCCCACCCTTCCCGCTTTCCATAAAACAAGAATCTGTGAAAACAGAAACAACTACCATCCGCAACCAAGAAAAAGAAACCTTCGACAGAAAACCCAAGTCATCAATCTCTCGAAACAAAAATTAACCAACAACTTTTCGAAAACGAAATCCCACCTTTCCCGCTATCCACAAAACAAAAATCTGTTGAAACAGAAAACACTACCATCCGAAACCAAGAAAAAGAAACCTTCGAAAGAAAACCCAAGTCATCAACCACTCGAAAAAAAATTAACGAACAACCTTTCGAAAAGAAATCACACCCTTCCCGCTATCCATAAAACAAGAATATGTCGAAACATAAACAAATACCAACTGCAACCAATATAAAGAAACCTTCGAAAGAAAACCCAACTCATCAACCTCTCGAAACAAAAATTAACCAACAACTTTTCGAAAACGAAATCCCACCCTTCCCGCTATCCATAAAACAAGAATCTGTTGAAACAGAAAGAACTACATCCGCAACCAAGAAAAAGAATCTTTCGAGAGAAAACCCAACTCTTCAACCACTCGAAAAAAAAATTAACGAACAACCTTTCGAAAAGAAATCACACCCTTCCCGCTATCCATAAAACAAGAATCTCTGAAAACAGAAACAACTACCATCCGCAACCAAGAAAAAGAAACCTTAAATGAAAACCCAACTCATATACCTCTCGAAACAAAAATTAACCAACAACCTTTCGAAAACGAAATCCCACCCTTTCCGCTATCCACAAAACAGGAATCTGTCGAAACATAAACAACTACAATCCGCAACCAAGAAAAAGAAACCTTCGAAAGAAAACCCAAGTCATCAACCTCTCAAAACAAAAATTAACCAACAACCTTTCGAAAACGAAATCCCACCATTCCCGCTATCCACAAAACAAAAATCTGTTGAAACAGAAACAACTACCATCCGAAACAAAGAAAAAGAAACTTTCGAAAGAAAACTCAAGTCATCAACCACTCGAAAAAAAATTAACGAACAACCTTTCGAAAACGAAATCCCACCCTTCCCGCTTTCCATAAAACAAGAATCTGTGAAAACAGAAACAACTACCATCCGCAACCAAGAAAAAGAAACCTTCGACAGAAAACCCAAGTCATCAATCTCTCGAAACAAAAATTAACCAACAACTTTTCGAAAACGAAATCCCACCTTTCCCGCTATCCACAAAACAAAAATCTGTTGAAACAGAAACAACTACCATCCGAAACCAAGAAAAAGAAACCTTCGAAAGAAAACCCAAGTCATCAACCTCTCGAAACAAATATTAACCAACATCCTTTCGAAAACGAAATCCCACCCTTCCCGCTATCCACAAAACAAGAATATGTCGAAACATAAACAAATACCATCTGAAACCAAGAAAAAGAAACCTTCGAAAGAAAACCCAACTAATATACCTCTCGAAACAAAAATTAAACAGCAACATTTCGAAAACGAAATCCCACCCTTCCCGCTATCCACAAAACAAGAATATGTCGAAATATAAACAAATACCAACTGCAACCAATATAAAGAAACCTTCGAAAGAAAACCCAACTCATCAACCTCTCGAAACAAAAATTAACCAAAAACATTTCGAAAACGAAATCCAACCCTTCCCGCTATCTATAAAACAAGATTTTGTTGAAACAGAAACAACTACAATCCGCAACCAAGAAAAAGAAACCTTCGAAAGAAAACCCAAGTCATCAACCTCTCAAAACAAAAATTAACCAACAACCTTTCGAAAACGAAATCCCACCATTCCCGCTATCCACAAAACAAAAATCTGTTGAAACAGAAACAACTACCATCCGAAACAAAGAAAAAGAAACTTTCGAAAGAAAACTCAAGTCATCAACCACTCGAAAAAAAATTAACTAACAACCTTTCGAAAACGAAATCCCACCATTCCCGCTATCCACAAAACAAAAATCTGTTGAAACAGAAACAACTACCATCCGAAACAAAGAAAAAGAAACCTTCGAAAGAAAACCCAAGTCATTAACCTCTCGAAACAAAAATTAACCAACAACCTTTCTAAAACGAAATCCCACCCTTCCCGCTATCCATAAAACAAGAATCTGTTGAAAAAGAAACAACTACCATCCGCAACCAAGAAAAAGAAACCTTCGAAAGAAAACCCAAGTCATCAACCTCTCGAAACAAAAATTAACCAACAACCTTACGAAAACGAAATCCCACTCTTCCCGCTATCCACAAAACAAGAATATATTGAAACAAAAATAACAACCCTCCGAAACCAAGAAAAAGAAACCTTCGAAAGAAAACCCAAGTCATCAACCTCTCGAAACAAAAATTAACCAACAACCTTACGAAAACGAAATCCCACTCTTCCCGCTATCCACAAAACAAGAATATATTGAAACAAAAATAACAACCCTCCGAAACCAAGAAAAAGAAACCTTCGAAAGAAAACCCAAGTCATAAATCTCTCGAAACAAAAATTAACCAACAACCTTTCTAAAACGAAATCCCACCCTTCCCGCTATCCATAAAACAAGAATCTGTTGAAAAAGAAACAACTACCATCCGCAACCAAGAAAAAGAAACCTTCGAAAGAAAACCCAAGTCATCAACCTCTCGAAACAAAAATTAACCAACAACCTTACGAAAACGAAATCCCACTCTTCCCGCTATCCACAAAACAAGAATATATTGAAACAAAAATAACAACCCTCCGAACCCAAGAAAAATAAACCTTCGAAAGAAAACCCAAGTCATCAACCTCTCGAAACAAAAATTAACCAACAACCTTACGAAAACGAAATCACACTCTTCCCGCTATCCACAAAACAAGAATATATTGAAACAAAAATAACAACCCTCCGAAACAAGGAAAAAGAAACCTTCGAAAGAAAACCCAAGTCATAAATCTCTCGAAACAAAAATTAACCAACAACCTTTCTAAAACGAAATCCCACCCTTCCCGCTATCCACAAAAAAAGAATCTGTTGAAACAGAAACAACTACCATCCGCAACCAAGAAAAAGAAACCTTCGAGAGAAAACCCAACTCTTCAACCACTCGAAACAAACATTAACCAACAATCTTTCGAAAATGAAATCCCACCCTTCCCGCTATCCATAAAACAAGAATCTGTTGAAACAGAAACAACTACCATCCGCAACCAAGAAAAAGAAACCTTCGAGAGAAAACCCAACTCTTCAACCACTCGAAACAAACATTAACCAACAATCTTTCGAAAACGAAATCCCACCCTTCCCGCTATCCACAAAACAAGAATATGTCGAAACATAAAAAAATACCATTTGAAACCAAGAAAAAGAAACTTTCGAAAGAAAACCCAACTCATCAACCTCTCGAAACAAAAATTAACCAACAACGTATCGAAAACGAAATCTCACCCTTCCCGCTATCCATAAAACAAGAATCTGTTGAAACAGAAACAACTACCATCCGCAACCAAGAAAAAGAAACCTTCGACAGAAAACCCAAGTCATCAATCTCTCGAAACAAAAATTAACCAACAACTTTTCGAAAACGAAATCCCACCTTTCCCGCTATCCACAAAACAAAAATCTGTTGAAACAGAAACAACTACCATCCGAAACCAAGAAAAAGAAACCTTCGAAAGAAAACCCAAGTCATCAACCTCTCGAAACAAATATTAACCAACATCCTTTCGAAAACGAAATCCCACCCTTCCCGCTATCCACAAAACAAGAATATGTCGAAACATAAACAAATACCATCTGAAACAGAGAAAAAGAAACCTTCGAAAGAAAACCCAACTAATATACCTCTCGAAACAAAAATTAAACAGCAAAATTTCGAAAACGAAATCCCACCCTTCCCGCTATCCACAAAACAAGAATACGTCGAAACATAAACAAATACCAACTGCAACCAATATAAAGAAACCTTCGAAAGAAAACCCAACTCATCAACCTCTCGAAACAAAAATTAACCAACAACTTTTCGAAAACGAAATCCCACCCTTCCCGCTATCCATAAAACAAGAATCTGTTGAAACAGAAAGAACTACATCCGCAACCAAGAAAAAGAATCTTTCGAGAGAAAACCCAACTCTTCAACCACTCGAAAAAAAAATTAACGAACAACCTTTCGAAAAGAAATCACACCCTTCCCGCTATCCATAAAACAAGAATCTCTGAAAACAGAAACAACTACCATCCGCAACCAAGAAAAAGAAACCTTAAATGAAAACCCAACTCATATACCTCTCGAAACAAAAATTAACCAACAACCTTTCGAAAACGAAATCCCACCCTTTCCGCTATCCACAAAACAGGAATCTGTCGAAACATAAACAACTACAATCCGCAACCAAGAAAAAGAAACCTTCGAAAGAAAACCCAAGTCATCAACCTCTCAAAACAAAAATTAACCAACAACCTTTCGAAAACGAAATCCCACCATTCCCGCTATCCACAAAACAAAAATCTGTTGAAACAGAAACAACTACCATCCGAAACAAAGAAAAAGAAACTTTCGAAAGAAAACTCAAGTCATCAACCACTCGAAAAAAAATTAACGAACAACCTTTCGAAAACGAAATCCCACCCTTCCCGCTTTCCATAAAACAAGAATCTGTGAAAACAGAAACAACTACCATCCGCAACCAAGAAAAAGAAACCTTCGACAGAAAACCCAAGTCATCAATCTCTCGAAACAAAAATTAACCAACAACTTTTCGAAAACGAAATCCCACCTTTCCCGCTATCCACAAAACAAAAATCTGTTGAAACAGAAACAACTACCATCCGAAACCAAGAAAAAGAAACCTTCGAAAGAAAACCCAAGTCATCAACCTCTCGAAACAAATATTAACCAACATCCTTTCGAAAACGAAATCCCACCCTTCCCGCTATCCACAAAACAAGAATATGTCGAAACATAAACAAATACCATCTGAAACCAAGAAAAAGAAACCTTCGAAAGAAAACCCAACTAATATACCTCTCGAAACAAAAATTAAACAGCAACATTTCGAAAACGAAATCCCACCCTTCCCGCTATCCACAAAACAAGAATATGTCGAAATATAAACAAATACCAACTGCAACCAATATAAAGAAACCTTCGAAAGAAAACCCAACTCATCAACCTCTCGAAACAAAAATTAACCAAAAACATTTCGAAAAAGAAATCCAACCCTTCCCGCTATCTATAAAACAAGATTTTGTTGAAACAGAAACAACTACCATTCGCAACCAAGAAAAAGAGAAAAAGATACCTTCGAAAAAAACCCAAGTCATCAATCTCTCGAAACAATAATTAACTAACAACCTTTCGAAAACGAAATCCCACCATTCCCGCTATCCACAAAACAAAAATCTGTTGAAACAGAAACAACTACCATCCGAAACAAAGAAAAAGAAACCTTCGAAAGAAAACCCAAGTCATTAACCTCTCGAAACAAAAATTAACCAACAACCTTTCTAAAACGAAATCCCACCCTTCCCGCTATCCATAAAACAAGAATCTGTTGAAAAAGAAACAACTACCATCCGCAACCAAGAAAAAGAAACCTTCGAAAGAAAACCCAAGTCATCAACCTCTCGAAACAAAAATTAACCAACAACCTTACGAAAACGAAATCCCACTCTTCCCGCTATCCACAAAACAAGAATATATTGAAACAAAAATAACAACCCTCCGAAACCAAGAAAAAGAAACCTTCGAAAGAAAACCCAAGTCATCAACCTCTCGAAACAAAAATTAACCAACAACCTTACGAAAACGAAATCCCACTCTTCCCGCTATCCACAAAACAAGAATATATTGAAACAAAAATAACAACCCTCCGAAACCAAGAAAAAGAAACCTTCGAAAGAAAACCCAAGTCATAAATCTCTCGAAACAAAAATTAACCAACAACCTTTCTAAAACGAAATCCCACCATTCCCGCTATCCACAAAACAAAAATCTGTTGAAACAGAAACAACTACCATCCGAAACAAAGAAAAAGAAACCTTCGAAAGAAAACCCAAGTCATTAACCTCTCGAAACAAAAATTAACCAACAACCTTTCTAAAACGAAATCCCACCCTTCCCGCTATCCATAAAACAAGAATCTGTTGAAAAAGAAACAACTACCATCCGCAACCAAGAAAAAGAAACCTTCGAAAGAAAACCCAAGTCATCAACCTCTCGAAACAAAAATTAACCAACAACCTTACGAAAACGAAATCCCACTCTTCCCGCTATCCACAAAACAAGAATATATTGAAACAAAAATAACAACCCTCCGAAACCAAGAAAAAGAAACCTTCGAAAGAAAACCCAAGTCATAAATCTCTCGAAACAAAAATTAACCAACAACCTTTCTAAAACGAAATCCCACCATTCCCGCTATCCACAAAACAAAAATCTGTTGAAACAGAAACAACTACCATCCGAAACAAAGAAAAAGAAACCTTCGAAAGAAAACCCAAGTCATTAACCTCTCGAAACAAAAATTAACCAACAACCTTTCTAAAACGAAATCCCACCCTTCCCGCTATCCATAAAACAAGAATCTGTTGAAAAAGAAACAACTACCATCCGCAACCAAGAAAAAGAAACCTTCGAAAGAAAACCCAAGTCATCAAACTCTCGAAACAAAAATTAACCAACAACCTTACGAAAACGAAATCCCACTCTTCCCGCTATCCACAAAACAAGAATATATTGAAACAAAAATAACAACCCTCCGAACCCAAGAAAAATAAACCTTCGAAAGAAAACCCAAGTCATCAACCTCTCGAAACAAAAATTAACCAACAACCTTACGAAAACGAAATCACACTCTTCCCGCTATCCACAAAACAAGAATATATTGAAACAAAAATAACAACCCTCCGAAACCAAGAAAAAGAAACCTTCGAAAGAAAACCCAAGTCATAAATTTCTCGAAACAAAAATTAACCAACCACCTTTCTAAAACGAAATCCCACCCTTCCCGCTATCCACAAAAAAAGAATCTGTTGAAACAAAAACAACAACCCTCCGACACCAAGAAAAAGAAACCTTCGAAAGAAAACCCAACTCATCAACCTCTCGAAACAAAAATTAACCATCAACCTGTCGAAAACGAAATCCCACCCTTCCAGGTATCCATAAAACAAGAATCTGTTGAAACAGAAACAACTACCATCCGCAACCAAGAAAAAGAAACCTTCGAGAGAAAACCCAACTCTTCAACCACACGAAACAAACATTAACCAACAATCTTTCGAAAACGAAATCCCACCCTTCCCGCTATCCATAAAGCAAGAATCTGTTGAAACAGAAACAACTACCATCCGCAACCAAGAAAAAGAAACCTTCGAGAGAAAACCCAACTCTTCAACCACTCGAAACAAACATTAACCAACAATCTTTCGAAAACGAAATCCCACCCTTCCCGCTATCCACAAAACAAGAATATGTCGAAACATAAACAAATACCATTTGAAACCAAGAAATAGAAACTTTCGAAAGAAAACCCAACTCATCAACCTCTCGAAACAAAAATTAACCAACAACGTATCGAAAACGAAATCTCACCCTTCCCGCTATCCATAAAACAACAATCTGTTGAAACAGAAACAACTACCATCCGCAACTAAGAAAAAGAAACCTTCGAGAAAAAACCCAACACTTCAACCACTCGAAAAAAAATTAACGAACAACCTTTCGAAAACGAAATCCCACCCTTCCCGCTTTCCATAAAACAAGAATCTGTGAAAACAGAAACAACTACCATCCGCAACCAAGAAAAAGAATCCTTCGACAGAAAACCCAAGTCATCAATCTCTCGAAACAAAAATTAACCAACAACTTTTCGAAAACGAAATCCCACCTTTCCAGCTATCCACAAAACAAAAATCTGTTGAAACAGAAACAACTACCATCCGAAACCAAGAAAAAGAAACCTTCGAAAGAAAACCCAAGTCATCAACCTCTCGAAACAAATATTAACCAACATCCTTTCGAAAACGAAATCCCACCCTTCCCGCTATCCACAAAACAAGAATACGTCGAAACATAAACAAATACCATCTGAAACAGAGAAAAAGAAACCTTCGAAAGAAAACCCAACTAATATACCTCTCGAAACAAAAATTAAACAGCAACATTTCGAAAACGAAATCCCACCCTTCCCGCTATCCACAAAACAAGAATATGTCGAAACATAAACAAATACCAACTGCAACCAATATAAAGAAACCTTCGAAAGAAAACCCAACTCATCAACCTCTCGAAACAAAAATTAACCAACAACTTTTCGAAAACGAAATCCCACCCTTCCCGCTATCCATAAAACAAGAATCTGTTGAAACAGAAAGAACTACATCCGCAACCAAGAAAAAGAATCTTTCGAGAGAAAACCCAACTCTTCAACCACTCGAAAAAAAAATTAACGAACAACCTTTCGAAAAGAAATCACACCCTTCCCGCTATCCATAAAACAAGAATCTCTGAAAACAGAAACAACTACCATCCGCAACCAAGAAAAAGAAACCTTAAATGAAAACCCAACTCATATACCTCTCGAAACAAAAATTAACCAACAACCTTTCGAAAACGAAATCCCACCCTTTCCGCTATCCACAAAACAGGAATCTGTCGAAACATAAACAACTACAATCCGCAACCAAGAAAAAGAAACCTTCGAAAGAAAACCCAAGTCATCAACCTCTCAAAACAAAAATTAACCAACAACCTTTCGAAAACGAAATCCCACCATTCCCGCTATCCACAAAACAAAAATCTGTTGAAACAGAAACAACTACCATCCGAAACAAAGAAAAAGAAACTTTCGAAAGAAAACTCAAGTCATCAACCACTCGAAAAAAAATTAACGAACAACCTTTCGAAAACGAAATCCCACCCTTCCCGCTTTCCATAAAACAAGAATCTGTGAAAACAGAAACAACTACCATCCGCAACCAAGAAAAAGAAACCTTCGACAGAAAACCCAAGTCATCAATCTCTCGAAACAAAAATTAACCAACAACTTTTCGAAAACGAAATCCCACCTTTCCCGCTATCCACAAAACAAAAATCTGTTGAAACAGAAACAACTACCATCCGAAACCAAGAAAAAGAAACCTTCGAAAGAAAACCCAAGTCATCAACCTCTCGAAACCAATATTAACCAACATCCTTTCGAAAACGAAATCCCACCCTTCCCGCTATCCACAAAACAAGAATATGTCGAAACATAAACAAATACCATCTGAAACCAAGAAAAAGAAACCTTCGAAAGAAAACCCAACTAATATACCTCTCGAAACAAAAATTAAACAGCAACATTTCGAAAACGAAATCCCACCCTTCCCGCTATCCACAAAACAAGAATATGTCGAAATATAAACAAATACCAACTGCAACCAATATAAAGAAACCTTCGAAAGAAAACCCAACTCATCAACCTCTCGAAACAAAAATTAACCAAAAACATTTCGAAAACGAAATCCAACCCTTCCCGCTATCTATAAAACAAGATTTTGTTGAAACAGAAACAACTACCATTTGCAACCAAGAAAAAGAGAAAAAGATACCATCGAAAAAAACCCAAGTCATCAATCTCTCGAAACAAAAATTAACTAACAACCTTTCGAAAACGAAATCCCACCATTCCCGCTATCCACAAAACAAAAATCTGTTGAAACAGAAACAACTACCATCCGAAACAAAGAAAAAGAAACCTTCGAAAGAAAACCCAAGTCATTAACCTCTCGAAACAAAAATTAACCAACAACCTTTCTAAAACGAAATCCCACCCTTCCCGCTATCCATAAAACAAGAATCTGTTGAAAAAGAAACAACTACCATCCGCAACCAAGAAAAAGAAACCTTCGAAAGAAAACCCAAGTCATCAACCTCTCGAAACAAAAATTAACCAACAACCTTACGAAAACGAAATCCCACTCTTCCCGCTATCCACAAAACAAGAATATATTGAAACAAAAATAACAACCCTCCGAAACCAAGAAAAAGAAACCTTCGAAAGAAAACCCAAGTCATCAACCTCTCGAAACAAAAATTAACCAACAACCTTACGAAAACGAAATCCCACTCTTCCCGCTATCCACAAAACAAGAATATATTGAAACAAAAATAACAACCCTCCGAAACCAAGAAAAAGAAACCTTCGAAAGAAAACCCAAGTCATAAATCTCTCGAAACAAAAATTAACCAACAACCTTTCTAAAACGAAATCCCACCATTCCCGCTATCCACAAAACAAAAATCTGTTGAAACAGAAACAACTACCATCCGAAACAAAGAAAAAGAAACCTTCGAAAGAAAACCCAAGTCATTAACCTCTCGAAACAAAAATTAACCAACAACCTTTCTAAAACGAAATCCCACCCTTCCCGCTATCCATAAAACAAGAATCTGTTGAAAAAGAAACAACTACCATCCGCAACCAAGAAAAAGAAACCTTCGAAAGAAAACCCAAGTCATCAACCTCTCGAAACAAAAATTAACCAACAACCTTACGAAAACGAAATCCCACTCTTCCCGCTATCCACAAAACAAGAATATATTGAAACAAAAATAACAACCCTCCGAACCCAAGAAAAATAAACCTTCGAAAGAAAACCCAAGTCATCAACCTCTCGAAACAAAAATTAACCAACAACCTTACGAAAACGAAATCCCACTCTTCCCGCTATCCACAAAACAAGAATATATTGAAACAAAAATAACAACCCTCCGAAACCAAGAAAAAGAAACCTTCGAAAGAAAACCCAAGTCATAAATCTCTCGAAACAAAAATTAACCAACAACCTTTCTAAAACGGAATCCCACCCTTCCCGCTATCCACAAAAAAAGAATCTGTTGAAACAAAAACAACAACCCTCCGACACCAAGAAAAAGAAACCTTCGAAAGAAAACCCAACTCATCAACCTCTCGAAACAAAAATTAACCATCAACCTGTCGAAAACGAAATCCCACCCTTCCAGGTATCCATAAAACAAGAATCTGTTGAAACAGAAACAACTACCATCCGCAACCAAGAAAAAGAAACCTTCGAGAGAAAACCCAACTCTTCAACCACTCGAAACAAACATTAACCAACAATCTTTCGAAAACGAAATCCCACCCTTCCCGCTATCCATAAAACAAGAATCTGTTGAAACAGAAACAACTACCATCCGCAACCAAGAAAAAGAAACCTTCGAGAGAAAACCCAACTCTTCAACCACTCGAAACAAACATTAACCAACAATCTTTCGAAAACGAAATCCCACCCTTCCCGCTATCCACAAAACAAGAATATGTCGAATCATAAACAAATACCATTTGAAACCAAGAAAAAGAAACTTTCGAAAGAAAACCCAACTCATCAACCTCTCGACACAAAAATTAAACAGCAACATTTCGAAAACGAAATCCCAACCTTCCCGATATCCACAAAACAAGAATATGTCGAAACATAAACAAATACCATCTGTAACAAAAAAAAAGAAACCTTCGAAAGAAAACCCAACTCATCAACCTCTCGAAATAAAAATTTACCAACAACCTATCGAAAACGAAATCCCACCCCTCCCGCTATCCATAAAACAAGAATCTGTTGAAACAGAAACAACTACCATCCGCAACTAAGAAAAAGAAACCTTCGAGAGAAAACCCAACACTTCAACCACTCGAAAAAAAATTAAAGAACTACATTTCGAAAACGAAATCCCACCCTTCCCGCTATCCATAAAACAAGAATCTGTGAAAATAGAAACAACTACCATCCGCAACCAAGAAAAAGAAACATTAATTGAAAACCCAACTCATCAACCTCTCGAAACAAAAATTAACCAAAAACATTTCGAAAACGAAATCCCACCCTTAACGCTATCCATAAAACAAGATTCTGTTGAAACAGAAACAACTACCATCCGCAACCAAGAAAAAGAGAAAAAGATACCTCCGAAAGAAAACCCAAGTCATCAACCTCTCGAAACAAAAATTAACCAACAACCTTTCGAAAATGAAATCTCACCGTTCCCGCTATCAACAAAAAAAGAATCCATTGAAGCAGAAACTACCATCCGAAACCATGAAAAAGAAACCTTCGAAAGAAAACCCAAGTCATCAACCTCTCGAAACAAAAATTAACCAACATCCTTTCGAAAACGAAATCCCACCCTTAACGCTATCCACAAAACAAGAATATGTCGAAACATAAACAAATGCAATATGCAAAGAAGAAAAAGAAACCTTCGAAAGAAAACCCAACTCATCAACCTCTCCAAACAAAAATTAACGAACAACCTTTCGAAAAGAAATCCCACCCTTCCCGCTATCCATAAAACAAGAAACTGTGAAAACACAAACAACTACCATCCGCAACCAAGAAAAAGAAACCTTAAATGAAAATCCATCTCATCAACCTCTCGAAACAAAAATTAACCAACAACTTTTCGAAAACGAAATCCCACCCTTCCCGCTATCCATAAAACAAGAATCTGTTGAAACAGAAAGAACTACATCCGCAACCAAGAAAAAGAATCTTTCGAGAGAAAACCCAACTCTTCAACCACTCGAAAAAAAAATTAACGAACAACCTTTCGAAAAGAAATCACACCCTTCCCGCTATCCATAAAACAAGAATCTCTGAAAACAGAAACAACTACCATCCGCAACCAAGAAAAAGAAACCTTAAATGAAAACCCAACTCATATACCTCTCGAAACAAAAATTAACCAACAACCTTTCGAAAACGAAATCCCACCCTTTCCGCTATCCACAAAACAGGAATCTGTCGAAACATAAACAACTACAATCCGCAACCAAGAAAAAGAATCCTTCGAAAGAAAACCCAAGTCATCAACCTCTCAAAACAAAAATTAACCAACAACCTTTCGAAAACGAAATCCCACCATTCCCACTATCCACAAAACAAAAATCTGTTGAAACAGAAACAACTACCATCCGAAACAAAGAAAAAGAAACTTTCGAAAGAAAACTCAAGTCATCAACCTCTCGAAACATAAATTAACAAACAACCTTTCTAAAACGAAATCCCACCCTTACCTCTATCCATAAAACAAGAATCTGTTGAAACAGAAAGAACTACCATCCGCAACCAAGAAAAAGAAGCCTTCGACAGAAAACCCAAGTCATCAATCTCTCGAAACAAAAATTAACCAACAACTTTTCGAAAACGAAATCCCACCTTTCCCACTATCCACAAAACAAAAATCTGTTGAAACAGAAACAACTACCATCCGAAACCAAGAAAAAGAAACCTTCGAAAGAAAACCCAAGTCATCAACCTCTCGAAACAAATATTAACCAACATCCTTTCGAAAACGAAATCCCACCTTTCCCGCTATCCACAAAACAAAAATCTGTTGAAACAGAAACAACTACCATCCGAAACCAAGAAAAAGAAACCTTCGAAAGAAAACCGAAGTCATCAACCTCTCGAAACAAATATTAACCAACATCCTTTCGAAAACGAAATCCCACCCTTCCCGCTATCCACAAAACAAGAATATGTCGAAACATAAACAAATACCATCTGAAACAGAGAAAAAGAAACCTTCGAAAGAAAACCCAACTAATATACCTCTCGAAACAAAAATTAAACAGCAACATTTCGAAAACGAAATCCCACCCTTCCCGCTATCCACAAAACAAGAATATGTCGAAACATAAACAAATACCAACTGCAACCAATATAAAGAAACCTTCGAAAGAAAACCCAACTCATCAACCTCTCGAAACAAAAATTAACGAACAACCTTTCGAAAAGAAATCCCACCCTTCCCGCTATCCATAAAACAAGAAACTGTGAAAACACAAACAACTACCATCCGCAACCAAGAAAAAGAAACCTTAAATGAAAATCCATCTCATCAACCTCTCGAAACAAAAATTAACCAACAACTTTTCGAAAACGAAATCCCACCCTTCCCGCTATCCATAAAACAAGAATCTGTTGAAACAGAAAGAACTACATCCGCAACCAAGAAAAAGAATCTTTCGAGAGAAAACCCAACTCTTCAACCACTCGAAAAAAAAATTAACGAACAACCTTTCGAAAAGAAATCACACCCTTCCCGCTATCCATAAAACAAGAATCTCTGAAAACAGAAACAACTACCATCCGCAACCAAGAAAAAGAAACCTTAAATGAAAACCCAACTCATATAGCTCTCGAAACAAAAATTAACCAACAACCTTTCGAAAACGAAATCCCACCCTTTCCGCTATCCACAAAACAGGAATCTGTCGAAACATAAACAACTACAATCCGCAACCAAGAAAAAGAAACCTTCGAAAGAAAACCCAACTAATATACCTCTCGAAACAAAAATTAAACAGCAACATTTCGAAAACGAAATCCCACCCTTCCCGCTATCCACAAAACAAGAATATGTCGAAACATAAACAAATACCAACTGCAACCAATATAAAGAAACCTTCGAAAGAAAACCCAACTCATCAACCTCTCGAAACAAAAATTAACCAACAACGTATCGAAAACGAAATCTCACCCTTCCCGCTATCCATAAAACAAGAATCTGTTGAAACAGAAACAACTACCATCCGCAACTAAGAAAAAGAAACCTTCGAGAAAAAACCCAACACTTCAACCACTCGAAAAAAAATTAACGAACAACCTTTCGAAAGCGAAATCCCACCCTTCCCGCTTTCCATAAAACAAGAATCTGTGAAAACAGAAACAACTACCATCCGCAACCAAGAAAAAGAAACCTTCGACAGAAAACCCAAGTCATCAATCTCTCGAAACAAAAATTAACCAACAACTTTTCGAAAACGAAATCCCACCTTTCCCGCTATCCACAAAACAAAAATCTGTTGAAACAGAAACAACTACCATCCGAAACCAAGAAAAAGAAACCTTCGAAAGAAAACCCAAGTCATCAACCTCTCGAAACAAATATTAACCAACATCCTTTCGAAAACGAAATCCCACCCTTCCCGCTATCCACAAAACAAGAATATGTCGAAACATAAACAAATACCATCTGAAACAGAGAAAAAGAAACCTTCGAAAGAAAACCCAACTAATATACCTCTCGAAACAAAAATTAAACAGCAACATTTCGAAAACGAAATCCCACCCTTCCCGCTATCCACAAAACAAGAATATGTCGAAACATAAACAAATACCAACTGCAACCAATATAAAGAAACCTTCGAAAGAAAACCCAACTCATCAACCTCTCGAAACAAAAATTAACCAACAACTTTTCGAAAACGAAATCCCACCCTTCCCGCTATCCATAAAACAAGAATCTGTTGAAACAGAAAGAACTACATCCGCAACCAAGAAAAAGAATCTTTCGAGAGAAAACCCAACTCTTCAACCACTCGAAAAAAAAATTAACGAACAACCTTTCGAAAAGAAATCACACCCTTCCCGCTATCCATAAAACAAGAATCTCTGAAAACAGAAACAACTACCATCCGCAACCAAGAAAAAGAAACCTTAAATGAAAACCCAACTCATATACCTCTCGAAACAAAAATTAACCAACAACCTTTCGAAAACGAAATCCCACCCTTTCCGCTATCCACAAAACAGGAATCTGTCGAAACATAAACAACTACAATCCGCAACCAAGAAAAAGAAACCTTCGAAAGAAAACCCAAGTCATCAACCTCTCAAAACAAAAATTAACCAACAACCTTTCGAAAACGAAATCCCACCATTCCCGCTATCCACAAAACAAAAATCTGTTGAAACAGAAACAACTACCATCCGAAACAAAGAAAAAGAAACTTTCGAAAGAAAACTCAAGTCATCAACCACTCGAAAAAAAATTAACGAACAACCTTTCGAAAACGAAATCCCACCCTTCCCGCTTTCCATAAAACAAGAATCTGTGAAAACAGAAACAACTACCATCCGCAACCAAGAAAAAGAAACCTTCGACAGAAAACCCAAGTCATCAATCTCTCGAAACAAAAATTAACCAACAACTTTTCGAAAACGAAATCCCACCTTTCCCGCTATCCACAAAACAAAAATCTGTTGAAACAGAAACAACTACCATCCGAAACCAAGAAAAAGAAACCTTCGAAAGAAAACCCAAGTCATCAACCTCTCGAAACAAATATTAACCAACATCCTTTCGAAAACGAAATCCCAACCTTCCCGCTATCCACAAAACAAGAATATGTCGAAACATAAACAAATACCATTTGAAACCAAGAAAAAGAAACCTTCGAAAGAAAACCCAACTAATATACCTCTCGAAACAAAAATTAAACAGCAACATTTCGAAAACGAAATCCCACCCTTCCCGCTATCCACAAAACAAGAATATGTCGAAATATAAACAAATACCAACTGCAACCAATATAAAGAAACCTTCGAAAGAAAACCCAACTCATCAACCTCTCGAAACAAAAATTAACCAAAAACATTTCGAAAATGAAATCCAACCCTTCCCGCTATCTATAAAACAAGATTTTGTTGAAACAGAAACAACTACCATTCGCAACCAAGAAAAAGAGAAAAAGATACCTTCGAAAAAAACCCAAGTCATCAATCTCTCGAAACAAAAATTAACTAACAACCTTTCGAAAACGAAATCCCACCATTCCCGCTATCCACAAAACAAAAATCTGTTGAAACAGAAACAACTACCATCCGAAACAAAGAAAAAGAAACCTTCGAAAGAAAACCCAAGTCATTAACCTCTCGAAACAAAAATTAACCAACAACCTTTCTAAAACGAAATCCCACCCTTCCCGCTATCCATAAAACAAGAATCTGTTGAAAAAGAAACAACTACCATCCGCAACCAAGAAAAAGAAACCTTCGAAAGAAAACCCAAGTCATCAACCTCTCGAAACAAAAATTAACCAACAACCTTACGAAAACGAAATCCCACTCTTCCCGCTATCCACAAAACAAGAATATATTGAAACAAAAATAACAACCCTCCGAAACCAAGAAAAAGAAACCTTCGAAAGAAAACCCAAGTCATCAACCTCTCGAAACAAAAATTAACCAACAACCTTACGAAAACGAAATCCCACTCTTCCCGCTATCCACAAAACAAGAATATATTGAAACAAAAATAACAACCCTCCGAAACCAAGAAAAAGAAACCTTCGAAAGAAAACCCAAGTCATCAACCTCTCGAAACAAAAATTAACCAACAACCTTACGAAAACGAAATCCCACTCTTCCCGCTATCCACAAAACAAGAATATATTGAAACAAAAATAACAACCCTCCGAAACCAAGAAAAAGAAACCTTCGAAAGAAAACCCAAGTCATAAATCTCTCGAAACAAAAATTAACCAACAACCTTTCTAAAACGAAATCCCACCCTTCCCGCTATCCACAAAAAAAGAATCTGTTGAAACAAAAACAACAACCCTCCGACACCAAGAAAAAGAAACCTTCGAAAGAAAACCCAACTCATCAACCTCTCGAAACAAAAATTAACCATCAACCTGTCGAAAACGAAATCCCACCCTTCCAGGTATCCATAAAACAAGAATCTGTTGAAACAGAAACAACTACCATCCGCAACCAAGAAAAAGAAACCTTCGAGAGAAAACCCAACTCTTCAACCACTCGAAACAAACATTAACCAACAATCTTTCGAAAACGAAATCCCACCCTTCCCGCTATCCATAAAACAAGAATCTGTTGAAACAGAAACAAATACCATCTGCAACCAAGAAAAAGAAATTTTCGATAGAAATCCCAATTCATCAACCTCTCGAAACAAAAATTAACCAACAACCTGTCGAAAAGAAATCCCACCCTTCCCGCTATCCATATAACAAGAATCTGTGAAAACAGATACAACTACCATCCGAAACCAAGAAAAAGAAACCTTCGAAAGAAAACCCAAGTCATCAACCTCTCGAAACAAATATTAACCAAAAACCTTTCGAAAAAGAAATCCCACCATTTCCGCTATCCACAAACAGGAATCTGTCGAAACATAAACAACTACAATCCGCAACCAAGAAAAAGAAACCTTTGAAAGAAAACCCAAGTCATCAACCTCTCGAAACAAAAATTAACCAACAACTTTTCGAAAACGAAATCCCACCATTCCCGCTATCCGTAAAACTAGAATCTGTGAAAACACAAACAACTACCACCCGCAATCAAGAAAAAGAAACCTTAAATGAAAATCCATCTCATCAACCTCTCGAAACAAAAATTAACCAACAACTTTTCGAAAAAGAATTCCCACACTTCCCGCTATCCATAAAACAAGAATCTGTGAAAACAGAAACAACTACCATCCGCAACCAAGAAAAAGAAACCTTCGAGAGAAATCCCAACTCTTCATCTACTCGAAACAAAAATTAACCAACAACTTTTCGAAAACGAAATCCCACCCTTTCCGCTATCCACAAAACAGGAATCTGTCGAAACATAACAACTACAATTCGCAACCAAGAAAAAGAAACCTTCGAAAGAAAACCCAAGTCATCAACCTCTCGAAACAAAAATTAACCAACAACTTTTCGAAAACGAAATCCCACCATTCCCGCTATCCACAAAACAAAAATCTGTTGAAACAGAAACAACTACCATCCGAAACAAAGAAAAAGAAACCTTCGAAAGAAAACCCAAGTCATCAACCTCTCGAAACATAAATTAACCAACAACCTTTCTAAAACGAAATCCCACCCTTCCCGCTATCCATAAAACAAGAATCTGTTGAAACAGAAACAACTACCATCCGCAATCAAGAAAAAGAGACCTTCGAAAAAAAAACCCAAGTCATCAACCTCTCGAATCATTTCGAAAACGAAATCCCACCCTTCCCGCTATCCACAAAACAAGAATATGTCGAAACATAAACAAATACCATTTGAAACCAAGAAAAAGAAACTTTCGAAAGAAAACCCAACTCATCAACCTCTCGAAACAAAAATTAAACAGCAACATTTCGAAAACGAAATCCCAACCTTCCCGATATCCACAAAACAAGAATATGTCGAAACATAAACAAATACCATCTGTAACAAAAAAAAGAAACCTTCGAAAGAAAACCCAACTCATCAACCTCTCGAAAAAAAAATTTACCAACAACCTATCGAAAACGAAATCCCACCCCTCCCGCTATCCATAAAACAAGAATCTGTTGAAACAGAAACAACTACCATCCGCAACTAAGAAAAAGAAACCTTCGAGAGAAAACCCAACACTTCAACCACTCGAAAAAAAATTAAAGAACCACCTTTCGAAAACGAAATCCCACCCTTGCCGCTATCCATAAAACAAGAATCTGTGAAAACAGAAACAACTACCATCCGCAACCAAGAAAAAGAAACATTAATTGAAAACCCAACTCATCAACCTCTCGAAACAAAAATTAACCAAAAACATTTCGAAAACGAAATCCCACCCTTAACGCTATCCATAAAACAAGATTCTCTTGAAACAGAAACAACTACCATCCGCAACCAAGAAAAAGAGAAAAAGATACCTCCGAAAGAAAACTCAAGTCATCAACCTCTCGAAACAAAAATTAACCAACAACCTTTCGAAAATGAAATCCCACCGTTCCCGCTATCAACAAAAAAAGAATCCATTGAAGCAGAAACTACCATCCGAAACCATGAAAATGAAACTTTCGAATGAAAACCCAAGTCATCAACCTCTCGAAACAAAAATTAACCAACATCCTTTCGAAAACGAAATCCCACCCTTAACGCTATCCACAAAACAAGAATATGTCCAAACATAAACAAATGCAATATGCAAAGAAGAAAAAGAAACCTTCGAAAGAAAACCCAACTCATCAACCTCTCGAAACAAAAATTAACGAACAACCTTTCGAAAAGAAATCCCACCCTTCCCGCTATCCATAAAACAAGAAACTGTGAAAACACAAACAACTACCATCCGCAACCAAGAAAAAGAAACTTTAAATGAAAATCCATCTCATCAACCTCTCGAAACAAAAATTAACCAACAACTTTTCGAAAACGAAATCCCACCCTTCCCGCTATCCATAAAAAAAGAATCTGTTGAAACAGAAAGAACTACATCCGCAACCAAGAAAAAGAATCTTTCGAGAGAAAACCCAACTCTTCAACCACTCGAAAAAAAATTAACGAACAACCTTTCGAAAAGAAATCACACCCTTCCCGCTATCCATAAAACAAGAATCTCTGAAAACAGAAACAACTACCATCCGCAACCAAGAAAAAGAAACCTTAAATGAAAACCCAACTCATATACCTCTCGAAACAAAAATTAACCAACAACCTTTCGAAAACGAAATCCCACCCTTTCCGCTATCCACAAAACAGGAATCTGTCGAAACATAAACAACTACAATCCGCAACCAAGAAAAAGAAACCTTCGAAAGAAAACCCAAGTCATCAACCTCTCAAAACAAAAATTAACCAACAACCTTTCGAAAACGAAATCCCACCATTCCCGCTATCCACAAAACAAAAATCTGTTGAAACAGAAACAACTACCATCCGAAACAAAGAAAAAGAAACTTTCGAAAGAAAACCCAAGTCATCAACCTCTCGAAACATAAATTAACCAACAACCTTTCTAAAACGAAATCCCACCCTTACCGCTATCCATAAAACAAGAATCTGTTGAAACAGAAACAACTACCATCCGCAACCAAGAAAAAGAAACCTTCGACAGAAAACCCAAGTCATCAATCTGTCGAAACAAAAATTAACCAACAACTTTTCGAAAACGAAATCCCACCTTTCCCGCTATCCACAAAACAAAAATCTGTTGAAACAGAAACAACTACCATCCGAAACCAAGAAAAAGAAACCTTCGAAAGAAAACCCAAGTCATCAACCTCTCGAAACAAAAATTAACCAACATCCTTTCGAAAACGAAATCCCACCCTTCCCGCTATCCACAAAACAAGAATATGTCGAAACATAAACAAATACCATCTGAAACCAAGAAAAAGAAACCTTCGAAAGAAAACCCAACTAATATACCTCTCGAAACAAAAATTAAACAGCAACATTTCGAAAACGAAATCCCACCCTTCCCGCTATCTACAAAACAAGAATATGTCGAAACATAAACAAATACCATCTGCAACCAATATAAAGAAACCTTCGAAAGAAAACCCAAGTCATCAACCTCTCGAAACAAAAATTAACCAACAACCTTACGAAAACGAAATCCCACCCTTCCCGCTATCCATAAAACAAGAATATTTTGAAACAGAAACAACTACCATCCGCAACCAAGAAAAAGAAACCTTCGAAAGAAAACCCAAGTCATCAACCTCTCGAAACAAAAATTAACCAACAAACTTTCTAAAACGAAATCCCACCCTTCCCGCTATCCACAAAACAAGAATATATTGAAACAAAAATAACAACCCTCCGACACCAAGAAAAAGAAACCTTCGAAAGAAAACCCAAGTCATCAACCTCTCGAAACAAAAATTAACCAACAATATTTCGAAAACGAAATCCCACAATTCCCGCTATCCATACAACAAGAATCTGTGAAAACAGAAACAAATACCATCCGCAACCAAGAAAAAGAAACCTTAAATGAAAACCCAACCCATCAACCTCTCGAAACAAAAATTAACCAACAACCTTTCGAAAACGAAATCCCACACTTCCCGCTATCCATAAAACAAGAATCTGTTGAAACAGAAACAACTACCATCCACAACCAAGAAAAAGAGAAAAGATACCTTCGAAAGAGAACCCAAGTCATCAACCACTCGAAACAAACATTAACCAACAATCTTTCGAAAACGAAATCCCACCCTTCCCGCTATCCATAAAACAAGAATCTGTTGAAACAGAAACAAATACCATCTGCAACCAAGAAAAAGAAATTTTCGAAAGAAAACCCAACTCATCAACCTCTCGAAACAAAAATTAACCAACAACCTGTCGAAAAGAAATCCCACCCTTCCATAAACAACTACAATCCGCAACCAAGAAAAAGAAACCTTCGAGAGAAAACCCAACTCTTCAACCACTCGAAACAAACATTAACCAACAATCTTTCGAAAACGAAATCCCACCCTTCCCGCTATCCATAAAACAAGAATCTGTTGAAACAGAAACAAATACCATCTGCAACCAAGAAAAAGAAATTTTCGAAAGAAAACCCAACTCATCAACCTCTTGAAACAAAAATTAACCAACAAAATTTCTAAAACGAAATCCCACCCTTCCCGCTATCCACAAAACAAGAATATATTGAAACAAAAATAACAAACCTCCGACACCAAGAAAAAGAAACCTTCGAAAGAAAACCCAAGTCATCAACCTCTCGAAACAAAAATTAACCAACAATATTTCAAAAACGAAATCCCACAATTCCCGCTATCCATACAACAAGAATCTGTGAAAACAGAAACAACTACTATCCGCAGCCAAGAAAAAGAGACCTTAAATGAAAACTCAACTCATGAACCTCTCGAAACAAAAATTATCCAACAACATTTCGAAAACGAAATCCCAACATTCCCGCTATCCACAAAACAAAAATCTGTTGAAACAGAAACAACTACCATCCGAAACAAAGAAAAAGAAACCTTCGAAAGAAAACCCAAGTCATCAACCTCTCGAAACAAAAATTAACCAACAACCTTTCTAAAACGAAATCCCACCCTTCCCGCTAACCATAAAAAAAGAATTTGTTGAAACAGAAACAATACCATCCGCAACCAAGAAAAAGAAACCTTCCAAAGAAAACTCAAGTCATCAACCTCTCGAAACAAATATTAACCAACAACCTTACGAAAACGAAATCCCACTCTTCCCGCTATCCACAAAACAAAAATCTGTTGAAACACAAACAACAACACTCCGAAACCAAAAAAAGAAACCTTCGAAAGAAAACCCAAGTCATCAACCTCTCGAAACAAAAATTAACTAACAACATTTCGAAAACGAAATCCCATCCTTCCCGCTATCCATAAAACAAGAATCTGTGGAAACATAAACAAATACCATCTGCAACCAAGAAAAAGAAACCTTCGAAAGAAAACCCAAGTCATCAACCTCTCGAAACAAAAATTAACCAACAACCTTTCTAAAACGAAATCCCACCCTTCCCGCTAACCATAAAAAAAGAATCTTTTGAAACAGAAACAAATACCATCTGCAACCAAGAAAAAGAAACCTTCGAAAGAAAATCCAACTCATCAACCTCTCTAAACAAAAATTAACCAACAACCTGTCGAAAAGAAATCCCACCCTTCCCGCTATCCATAAAACAAGAATCTGTCGAAACAAAAATAACAACCCTCCGACACCAAGAAAAAGAAACCTTCGAAAGAAAACCCAAGTCATCAACCTCTCGAAACAAAAATTAACCAACAATATTTCGAAAATTAAATCCCACAATTCCCGCTATCCATACAACAAGAATCTGTGAAAACAGAAACAACTACCATCCGCAACCAAGAAAAAGAAACCTTAAATGAAAACTCAACTCATGAACCTCTCGAAACAAAAATTATCCAACAATATTTCGAAAACGAAATCCCACCCTTGCCGCTATCCATAAAACAAGAATCTGTGAAAACAGAAACAACTACCATCCGCAACCAAGAAAAAGAAACCTTAAATGAAAACCCAAACCACCAACCTCTGGAAACAAAAATTAACCAACAACCTTTCTAAAACGAAATCCCACCCTTCCCGCTATCCACAAAAAAAGAGTCTGTTGAAACAAAAACAACAACCCTCCGACACCAAGAAAAAGAAATCTTCGAAAGAAAAAACTAAGACATCAACCTCTCGAAACAAAAATTAACCAACAACCATTCTAAAACGAAATCCCACCCTTCCCGCTATCCACAAAACAAGAATATGTCGAAACATAAACAAATACCAACTGCAACCAAGAAAAAGAAACCTTCGAAAGAAAACCCAACTCATCAACCTCTCGAAACAAAAATTAACAAACAACCTGTCGAAAACGAAATCCCATCCTTCCCGCTATCCATAAAACAAGAATCTGTTGAAACAGAAACAACTACCATCCGCAACCAAGAAAAAGAAACCTTCGAGAGAAAACCCAACTCTTCAACCACTCGAAACAAACATTAACCAACAACCTTTCGAAAACGAAATCCCACCCTTCCCGCTATCCATAAAACAAGAATCTGTTGAAACAGAAACAACTACCATCCGCAACCAAGAAAAAGAAACCTTCGAGAGAAAGCCCAACTCTTCAACCACTCGACAAAAAATGAATGAACAACCTTTCGAAAACGAAATCCCACACTTCCCGCAATCCATAAAACAAGAATCTGTTGAAACAGAAACAAATACCATATGCAACCAAGAAAAAGAAACCTTCGAAAGAAAACCCAACTCATCAACCTCTCGAAACAAAAATTAACCAACAATATTTCGAAAACGAAATCCCACAATTCCCGCTATCCATACAACAAGAATCTGTGAAAACAGAAACAACTACCATCCGCAACCAAGAAAAAGAAACTTTAAATGAAAACTCAACTCATGAACCTCTCGAAACAAAAATTATCCAACAACATTTCGAAAACGAAATACCACCATTCCCGCTATCCACAAAACAAAAATCTGTTGAAACAGAAACAACTACCATCCGAAACAAAGAAAAAGAAACCTTCGAAAGAAAACCCAATTCATCAACCTCTCGAAACAAAAATTAACCAACAGCCTTTCTAAAACGAAATCCCACCCTTCCCGCTATCCATAAAACAAGAATCTGTTGAAACAGAAACAACTACCATCCGCAACCAAGAAAAAGAAACCTTCGAAAGAAAACCCAAGTCATCAACCTCTCGAAACAAAAATTAACCAACAACCTTTCTAAAACGAAATCCCACCCTTCCCGCTAACCATAAAAAAAGAATTTGTTGAAACAGAAACAATACCATCCGCAACCAAGAAAAAGAAACCTTCCAAAGAAAACCCAAGTCATCAACCTCTCGAAATAAATATTAACCAACAACCTTACGAAAACGAAATCCCACACTTCCCGCTATCCACAAAACAAAAATCTGTTGAAACACAAACAACAACACTCTGAAACCAAAAAAAGAAACCTTCGAAAGAAAACCCAAGTCATCAACCTCTCGAAACAAAAATTAACTAACAACATTTCGAAAACGAAATCCCATCCTTCCCGCTATCCATAAAACAAGAATCTGTGGAAACATAAACAAATACCATATGCAACCAAGAAAAAGAAACCTTCGAAAGAAAACCCAAGTCATCAACCTCTCGAAACAAAAATTAACCAGCAACCTTTCTAAAACGAAATCCCACCCTTCCCGCTATCCACAAAACAAGAATATGTCGAAACATAAACAAATACCATCTGCAACAAAGAAAAAGAAACCTTCGAGAGAAAACCCAACTCATCAACCTCTCGAAAGAAAAATTAACCAACAACCTGTCGAAAACGAAATCCCACCCTTGCCGCTATCCATAAAACAAGAATCTGTGAAAACAGAAACAATTACCATCCGCAACCAAGAAAAAGAAACCTTAAATGAAAACCCAACGCACCAACCTCTCGAAACAAAAATTAACCAACAACCTTTCTAAAACGAAATCCCACCCTTCCCGCTATCCTCAAAAAAGAGTCTGTTGAAACAAAAACAACAACCCTCCGACACCAAGAAAAAGAAAGAAACCTTCGAATGAAAACCCAAGTCATCAAACTCTCGAAACAAAAATTAACCAACAACCTTTCGAAAGCGAAATCCCACCCTTCCCGCTATCCACAAAAAAAGAATCTGTTGAAAAAGAAACAACAACCGTCCGAAACAAAGAAATAGAAATCTTCGAAAGAAAACCTAAGACATCAACCTCTCGAAACAAAAATTAACCAACAACCTTTCTAAAAAGAAATCCCACCCTTCCCGCTATCCATAAAACAAGAATCTGTTGAAACAGAAACAACTACCATCCCCAACCAAGAAAAAGAAACCTTCGAGAGAAAACCCAACTCTTCAACCACTCGAAACAAACATTAACCAACAACCTTTCGAAAACGAAATCCCACCCTTCCCGCTATCCATAAATCAAGAATCTGTTGAAACATAAACAACTACCATCCGCAACCAAGAAAAAGAAACCTTCGAGAGAAAACCCAACTCTTCAACCACTCGAAAAAAAATTAATGAACAACCTTTCGAAAACGAAATCCCACCCTTCCTGCTATCCATAAAACAAGAATCTGTTGAAACAGAAACTACTACCATCCGCAACCAAGAAAAAGAAACCTTCGAGAGAAAAAAAACTCTTCAACCTCTCGAAACAAAAATTAACAAACAACCTTTCGAAAACGAAATCCCACCATTCCCGCTATCCATAAATCAAGAATCTGTTGAAACATAAACAACTACCATCCGCAACCAAGAAAAAGAAACCTTCGAGAGAAAACCCAACTCTTCAACCACTCGAAAAAAAATTAATGAACAACCTTTCGAAAACCAAATCCCACCCTTCCCGCTATCCATAAAACAAGAAACTGTGAAAACACAAACAACTACCATCCGCAACCAAGAAAAAGAAACCGTAAATGAAAACCCAAACCACCAACCTCTGGAAACAAAAATTAACCAACAACCTTTCTAAAACGAAATCCCACCCTTCCCGCTATCCACAAAAAAGAGTCTGTTGAAACAAAAACAACAACCCTCCGCAACCAAGAAAAAGAAACCTTCGAGAGAAAACCCAACTCTTCAACCACTCGAAACAAACATTAACCAACAACCTTTCGAAAACGAAATCCCACCCTTCCCGCTATCCACAAAAAAAGAATCTGTTGAAAAAGAAACAACAACCGTCCGAAACAAAGAAAAAGAAATCTTCGAAAGAAAACCTAAGACATCAACCTCTCGAAACAAAAATTAACCAACAACCTTTCTAAAACGAAATCCCACCCTTCCCCTTATCCATAAAACAAGAATCTGTTGAAACAGAAAAAACTACCATCCGCAACCAAGAAAAAGAAACCTTCGAGAGAAAACAAAACTCTTCAACCTCTCGAAACAAAAATTAACAAACAACCTTTCGAAAACGAAATCCCACCCTTCCCGCTATCCACAAAAAAAGAATATGTCGAAACATAAACAAATACCATCTGCAACCAAGAAAAAGAGACCTTCGAAAGAAAACCCAAGTCATCAACCTCTCGAAACAAAAATTAACCAGCAACCTTTCTAAAACGAAATCCCACCCTTCCCGCTATCCACAAAAAAAGAATATGTCGAAACATAAACAAATACCATCTGCAACCAAGAAAAAGAAACCTTCGAAAGAAAACCTAAGACATCAACCTCTCGAAACAAAAATTAACCAACAACCTTTCTAAAACGAAATCCCACCCTTCCCGCTATCCATAAAACAAGAATCTGTTGAAACAGAAACAACTACCATCCCCAACCAAGAAAAAGAAACCTTCGAGAGAAAACCCAACTCTTCAACCACTCGAAACAAACATTAACCAACAACCTTTCGAAAACGAAATCCCACCCTTCCCGCTATCCATAAATCAAGAATCTGTTGAAACATAAACAACTACCATCCGCAACCAAGAAAAAGAAACCTTCGAGAGAAAACCCAACTCTTCAACCACTCGAAAAAAAATTAATGAACAACCTTTCGAAAACCAAATCCCACCCTTCCCGCTATCCATAAAACAAGAAACTGTGAAAACACAAACAACTACCATCCGCAACCAAGAAAAAGAAACCGTAAATGAAAACCCAAACCACCAACCTCTGGAAACAAAAATTAACCAACAACCTTTCTAAAACGAAATCCCACCCTTCCCGCTATCCACAAAAAAGAGTCTGTTGAAACAAAAACAACAACCCTCCGCAACCAAGAAAAAGAAACCTTCGAGAGAAAACCCAACTCTTCAACCACTCGAAACAAACATTAACCAACAACCTTTCGAAAACGAAATCCCACCCTTCCCGCTATCCACAAAAAAAGAATCTGTTGAAAAAGAAACAACAACCGTCCGAAACAAAGAAAAAGAAATCTTCGAAAGAAAACCTAAGACATCAACCTCTCGAAACAAAAATTAACCAACAACCTTTCTAAAACGAAATCCCACCCTTCCCGCTATCCATAAAACAAGAAACTGTGAAAACACAAACAACTACCATCCGCAACCAAGAAAAAGAAACCTTAAATGAAAATCCATCTCATCAACCTCTCGAAACAAAAATTAACCAACAACTTTTCGAAAACGAAATCCCACCCTTCCCGCTATCCATAAAACAAGAATCTGTTGAAACAGAAAGAACTACATCCGCAACCAAGAAAAAGAATCTTTCGAGAGAAAACCCAACTCTTCAACCACTCGAAAAAAAAATTAACGAACAACCTTTCGAAAAGAAATCACACCCTTCCCGCTATCCATAAAACAAGAATCTCTGAAAACAGAAACAACTACCATCCGCAACCAAGAAAAAGAAACCTTAAATGAAAACCCAACTCATATACCTCTCGAAACAAAAATTAACCAACAACCTTTCTAAAACGAAATCCCACCCTTACCGCTATCCATAAAACAAGAATCTGTTGAAACAGAAACAACTACCATCCGCAACCAAGAAAAAGAAGCCTTCGACAGAAAACCCAAGTCATCAATCTCTCGAAACAAAAATTAACCAACAACTTTTCGAAAACGAAATCCCACCTTTCCCACTATCCACAAAACAAAAATCTGTTGAAACAGAAACAACTACCATCCGAAACCAAGAAAAAGAAACCTTCGAAAGAAAACCCAAGTCATCAACCTCTCGAAACAAATATTAACCAACATCCTTTCGAAAACGAAATCCCACCCTTCCCGCTATCCACAAAACAAGAATATGTCGAAACATAAACAAATACCATCTGAAACAGAGAAAAAGAAACCTTCGAAAGAAAACCCAACTAATATACCTCTCGAAACAAAAATTAAACAGCAACATTTCGAAAACGAAATCCCACCCTTCCCGCTATCCACAAAACAAGAATATGTCGAAACATAAACAAATACCAACTGCAACCAATATAAAGAAACCTTCGAAAGAAAACCCAACTCATCAACCTCTCGAAACAAAAATTAACGAACAACCTTTCGAAAAGAAATCCCACCCTTCCCGCTATCCATAAAACAAGAAACTGTGAAAACACAAACAACTACCATCCGCAACCAAGAAAAAGAAACCTTAAATGAAAATCCATCTCATCAACCTCTCGAAACAAAAATTAACCAACAACTTTTCGAAAACGAAATCCCACCCTTCCCGCTATCCATAAAACAAGAATCTGTTGAAACAGAAAGAACTACATCCGCAACCAAGAAAAAGAATCTTTCGAGAGAAAACCCAAGTCTTCAACCACTCGAAAAAAAAATTAACGAACAACCTTTCGAAAAGAAATCACACCCTTCCCGCTATACATAAAACAAGAATCTCTGAAAACAGAAACAACTACCATCCGGAACCAAGAAAAAGAAACCTTAAATGAAAACCCAACTCATATAGCTCTCGAAACAAAAATTAACCAACAACCTTTCGAAAACGAAATCCCACCCTTTCCGCTATCCACAAAACAGGAATCTGTCGAAACATAAACAACTACAATCCGCAACCAAGAAAAAGAAACCTTCGAAAGAAAACCCAACTAATATACCTCTCGAAACAAAAATTAAACAGCAACATTTCGAAAACGAAATCCCACCCTTCCCGCTATCCACAAAACAAGAATATGTCGAAACATAAACAAATACCAACTGCAACCAATATAAAGAAACCTTCGAAAGAAAACCCAACTCATCAACCTCTCGAAACAAAAATTAACCAACAACGTATCGAAAACGAAATCTCACCCTTCCCGCTATCCATAAAACAAGAATCTGTTGAAACAGAAACAACTACCATCCGCAACTAAGAAAAAGAAACCTTCGAGAAAAAACCCAACACTTCAACCACTCGAAAAAAAATTAACGAACAACCTTTCGAAAACGAAATCCCACCCTTCCCGCTTTCCATAAAACAAGAATCTGTGAAAACAGAAACAACTACCATCCGCAACCAAGAAAAAGAAACCTTCGATAGAAAACCCAAGTCATCAATCTCTCGAAACAAAAATTAACCAACAACTTTTCGAAAACGAAATCCCACCTTTCCCGCTATCCACAAAACAAAAATCTGTTGAAACAGAAACAACTACCATCCGAAACCAAGAAAAAGAAACCTTCGAAAGAAAACCCAAGTCATCAACCTCTCGAAACAAATATTAACCAACATCCTTTCGAAAACGAAATCCCACCCTTCCCGCTATCCACAAAACAAGAATATGTCGAAACATAAACAAATACCATCTGAAACAGAGAAAAAGAAACCTTCGAAAGAAAACCCAACTAATATACCTCTCGAAACAAAAATTAAACAGCAACATTTCGAAAACGAAATCCCACCCTTCCCGCTATCCACAAAACAAGAATATGTCGAAACATAAACAAATACCAACTGCAACCAATATAAAGAAACCTTCGAAAGAAAACCCAACTCATCAACCTCTCGAAACAAAAATTAACCAACAACTTTTCGAAAACGAAATCCCACCCTTCCCGCTATCCATAAAACAAGAATCTGTTGAAACAGAAAGAACTACATCCGCAACCAAGAAAAAGAATCTTTCGAGAGAAAACCCAACTCTTCAACCACTCGAAAAAAAAATTAACGAACAACCTTTCGAAAAGAAATCACACCCTTCCCGCTATCCATAAAACAAGAATCTCTGAAAACAGAAACAACTACCATCCGCAACCAAGAAAAAGAAACCTTAAATGAAAACCCAACTCATATACCTCTCGAAACAAAAATTAACCAACAACCTTTCGAAAACGAAATCCCACCCTTTCCGCTATCCACAAAACAGGAATCTGTCGAAACATAAACAACTACAATCCGCAACCAAGAAAAAGAAACCTTCGAAAGAAAACCCAAGTCATCAACCTCTCAAAACAAAAATTAACCAACAACCTTTCGAAAACGAAATCCCACCATTCCCGCTATCCACAAAAAAAGAATCTGTTGAAAAAGAAACAACAACCGTCCGAAACAAAGAAAAAGAAATCTTCGAAAGAAAACCTAAGACATCAACCTCTCGAAACAAAAATTAACCAACAACCTTTCTAAAACGAAATCCCACCCTTCCCGTTATCCATAAAACAAGAATCTGTTGAAACAGAAAAAACTACCATCCGCAACCAAGAAAAAGAAACCTTCGAGAGAAAACAAAACTCTTCAACCTCTCGAAACAAAAATTAACAAACAACCTTTCGAAAACGAAATCCCACCCTTCCCGCTATCCACAAAAAAAGAATATGTCGAAACATAAACAAATACCATCTGCAACCAAGAAAAAGAGACCTTCGAAAGAAAACCCAAGTCATCAACCTCTCGAAACAAAAATTAACCAGCAACCTTTCTAAAACGAAATCCCACCCTTCCCGCTATCCACAAAAAAAGAATATGTCGAAACATAAACAAATACCATCTGCAACCAAGAAAAAGAAACCTTCGAAAGAAAACCTAAGACATCAACCTCTCGAAACAAAAATTAACCAACAACCTTTCTAAAACGAAATCCCACCCTTCCCGCTATCCATAAAACAAGAATCTGTTGAAACAGAAACAACTACCATCCCCAACCAAGAAAAAGAAACCTTCGAGAGAAAACCCAACTCTTCAACCACTCGAAACAAACATTAACCAACAACCTTTCGAAAACGAAATCCCACCCTTCCCGCTATCCATAAATCAAGAATCTGTTGAAACATAAACAACTACCATCCGCAACCAAGAAAAAGAAACCTTCGAGAGAAAACCCAACTCTTCAACCACTCGAAAAAAAATTAATGAACAACCTTTCGAAAACCAAATCCCACCCTTCCCGCTATCCATAAAACAAGAAACTGTGAAAACACAAACAACTACCATCCGCAACCAAGAAAAAGAAACCGTAAATGAAAACCCAAACCACCAACCTCTGGAAACAAAAATTAACCAACAACCTTTCTAAAACGAAATCCCACCCTTCCCGCTATCCACAAAAAAGAGTCTGTTGAAACAAAAACAACAACCCTCCGCAACCAAGAAAAAGAAACCTTCGAGAGAAAACCCAACTCTTCAACCACTCGAAACAAACATTAACCAACAACCTTTCGAAAACGAAATCCCACCCTTCCCGCTATCCACAAAAAAAGAATCTGTTGAAAAAGAAACAACAACCGTCCGAAACAAAGAAAAAGAAATCTTCGAAAGAAAACCTAAGACATCAACCTCTCGAAACAAAAATTAACCAACAACCTTTCTAAAACGAAATCCCACCCTTCCCGCTATCCATAAAACAAGAAACTGTGAAAACACAAACAACTACCATCCGCAACCAAGAAAAAGAAACCTTAAATGAAAATCCATCTCATCAACCTCTCGAAACGAAAATTAACCAACAACTTTTCGAAAACGAAATCCCACCCTTCCCGCTATCCATAAAACAAGAATCTGTTGAAACAGAAAGAACTACATCCGCAACCAAGAAAAAGAATCTTTCGAGAGAAAACCCAACTCTTCAACCACTCGAAAAAAAAATTAACGAACAACCTTTCGAAAAGAAATCACACCCTTCCCGCTATCCATAAAACAAGAATCTCTGAAAACAGAAACAACTACCATCCGCAACCAAGAAAAAGAAACCTTAAATGAAAACCCAACTCATATACCTCTCGAAACAAAAATTAACCAACAACCTTTCTAAAACGAAATCCCACCCTTACCGCTATCCATAAAACAAGAATCTGTTGAAACAGAAACAACTACCATCCGCAACCAAGAAAAAGAAGCCTTCGACAGAAAACCCAAGTCATCAATCTCTCGAAACAAAAATTAACCAACAACTTTTCGAAAACGAAATCCCACCTTTCCCACTATCCACAAAACAAAAATCTGTTGAAACAGAAACAACTACCATCCGAAACCAAGAAAAAGAAACCTTCGAAAGAAAACCCAAGTCATCAACCTCTCGAAACAAATATTAACCAACATCCTTTCGAAAACGAAATCCCACCCTTCCCGCTATCCACAAAACAAGAATATGTCGAAACATAAACAAATACCATCTGAAACAGAGAAAAAGAAACCTTCGAAAGAAAACCCAACTAATATACCTCTCGAAACAAAAATTAAACAGCAACATTTCGAAAACGAAATCCCACCCTTCCCGCTATCCACAAAACAAGAATATGTCGAAACATAAACAAATACCAACTGCAACCAATATAAAGAAACCTTCGAAAGAAAACCCAACTCATCAACCTCTCGAAACAAAAATTAACGAACAACCTTTCGAAAAGAAATCCCACCCTTCCCGCTATCCATAAAACAAGAAACTGTGAAAACACAAACAACTACCATCCGCAACCAAGAAAAAGAAACCTTAAATGAAAATCCATCTCATCAACCTCTCGAAACAAAAATTAACCAACAACTTTTCGAAAACGAAATCCCACCCTTCCCGCTATCCATAAAACAAGAATCTGTTGAAACAGAAAGAACTACATCCGCAACCAAGAAAAAGAATCTTTCGAGAGAAAACCCAAGTCTTCAACCACTCGAAAAAAAAATTAACGAACAACCTTTCGAAAAGAAATCACACCCTTCCCGCTATACATAAAACAAGAATCTCTGAAAACAGAAACAACTACCATCCGGAACCAAGAAAAAGAAACCTTAAATGAAAACCCAACTCATATAGCTCTCGAAACAAAAATTAACCAACAACCTTTCGAAAACGAAATCCCACCCTTTCCGCTATCCACAAAACAGGAATCTGTCGAAACATAAACAACTACAATCCGCAACCAAGAAAAAGAAACCTTCGAAAGAAAACCCAACTAATATACCTCTCGAAACAAAAATTAAACAGCAACATTTCGAAAACGAAATCCCAACCTTCCCGCTATCCACAAAACAAGAATATGTCGAAACATAAACAAATACCAACTGCAACCAATATAAAGAAACCTTCGAAAGAAAACCCAACTCATCAACCTCTCGAAACAAAAATTAACCAACAACGTATCGAAAACGAAATCTCACCCTTCCCGCTATCCTTAAAACAAGAATCTGTTGAAACAGAAACAACTACCATCCGCAACTAAGAAAAAGAAACCTTCGAGAAAAAACCCAACACTTCAACCACTCGAAAAAAAATTAACGAACAACCTTTCGAAAACGAAATCCCACCCTTCCCGCTTTCCATAAAACAAGAATCTGTGAAAACAGAAACAACTACCATCCGCAACCAAGAAAAAGAAACCTTCGATAGAAAACCCAAGTCATCAATCTCTCGAAACAAAAATTAACCAACAACTTTTCGAAAACGAAATCCCACCTTTCCCGCTATCCACAAAACAAAAATCTGTTGAAACAGAAACAACTACCATCCGAAACCAAGAAAAAGAAACCTTCGAAAGAAAACCCAAGTCATCAACCTCTCGAAACAAATATTAACCAACATCCTTTCGAAAACGAAATCCCACCCTTCCCGCTATCCACAAAACAAGAATATGTCGAAACATAAACAAATACCATCTGAAACAGAGAAAAAGAAACCTTCGAAAGAAAACCCAACTAATATACCTCTCGAAACAAAAATTAAACAGCAACATTTCGAAAACGAAATCCCACCCTTCCCGCTATCCACAAAACAAGAATATGTCGAAACATAAACAAATACCAACTGCAACCAATATAAAGAAACCTTCGAAAGAAAACCCAACTCATCAACCTCTCGAAACAAAAATTAACCAACAACTTTTCGAAAACGAAATCCCACCCTTCCCGCTATCCATAAAACAAGAATCTGTTGAAACAGAAAGAACTACATCCGCAACCAAGAAAAAGAATCTTTCGAGAGAAAACCCAACTCTTCAACCACTCGAAAAAAAAATTAACGAACAACCTTTCGAAAAGAAATCACACCCTTCCCGCTATCCATAAAACAAGAATCTCTGAAAACAGAAACAACTACCATCCGCAACCAAGAAAAAGAAACCTTAAATGAAAACCCAACTCATATACCTCTCGAAACAAAAATTAACCAACAACCTTTCGAAAACGAAATCCCACCCTTTCCGCTATCCACAAAACAGGAATCTGTCGAAACATAAACAACTACAATCCGCAACCAAGAAAAAGAAACCTTCGAAAGAAAACCCAAGTCATCAACCTCTCAAAACAAAAATTAACCAACAACCTTTCGAAAACGAAATCCCACCATTCCCGCTATCCACAAAACAAAAATCTGTTGAAACAGAAACAACTACCATCCGAAACAAAGAAAAAGAAACTTTCGAAAGAAAACTCAAGTCATCAACCACTCGAAAAAAAATTAACGAACAACCTTTCGAAAACGAAATCCCACCCTTCCCGCTTTCCATAAAACAAGAATCTGTGAAAACAGAAACAACTACCATCCGCAACCAAGAAAAAGAAACCTTCGACAGAAAACCCAAGTCATCAATCTCTCGAAACAAAAATTAACCAACAACTTTTCGAAAACGAAATCCCACCTTTCCCGCTATCCACAAAACAAAAATCTGTTGAAACAGAAACAACTACCATCCGAAACCAAGAAAAAGAAACCTTCGAAAGAAAACCCAAGTCATCAACCTCTCGAAACAAATATTAACCAACATCCTTTCGAAAACGAAATCCCACCCTTCCCGCTATCCACAAAACAAGAATATGTCGAAACATAAACAAATACCATCTGAAACCAAGAAAAAGAAACCTTCGAAAGAAAACCCAACTAATATACCTCTCGAAACAAAAATTAAACAGCAACATTTCGAAAACGAAATCCCACCCTTCCCGCTATCCACAAAACAAGAATATGTCGAAATATAAACAAATACCAACTGCAACCAATATAAAGAAACCTTCGAAAGAAAACCCAACTCATCAACCTCTCGAAACAAAAATTAACCAAAAACATTTCGAAAACGAAATCCAACCCTTCCCGCTATCTATAAAACAAGATTTTGTTGAAACAGAAACAACTACCATTCGCAACCAAGAAAAAGAGAAAAAGATACCTTCGAAAAAAACCCAAGTCATCAATCTCTCGAAACAAAAATTAACTAACAACCTTTCGAAAACGAAATCCCACCATTCCCGCTATCCACAAAACAAAAATCTGTTGAAACAGAAACAACTACCATCCGAAACAAAGAAAAAGAAACCTTCGAAAGAAAACCCAAGTCATTAACCTCTCGAAACAAAAATTAACCAACAACCTTTCTAAAACGAAATCCCACCCTTCCCGCTATCCATAAAACAAGAATCTGTTGAAAAAGAAACAACTACCATCCGCAACCAAAAAAAGAAACCTTCGAAAGAAAACCCAAGTCATCAACCTCTCGAAACAAAAATTAACCAACAACCTTACGAAAACGAAATCCCACTCTTCCCGCTATCCACAAAACAAGAATATATTGAAACAAAAATAACAACCCTCCGAAACCAAGAAAAAGAAACCTTCGAAAGAAAACCCAAGTCATCAACCTCTCGAAACAAAAATTAACCAACAACCTTACGAAAACGAAATCCCACTCTTCCCGCTATCCACAAAACAAGAATATATTGAAACAAAAATAACAACCCTCCGAAACCAAGAAAAAGAAACCTTCGAAAGAAAACCCAAGTCATCAACCTCTCGAAACAAAAATTAACCAACAACCTTACGAAAACGAAATCCCACTCTTCCCGCTATCCACAAAACAAGAATATATTGAAACAAAACTAACAACCCTCCGAAACCAAGAAAAAGAAACCTTCGAAAGAAAACCCAAGTCATAAATCTCTCGAAACAAAAATTAACCAACAACCTTTCTAAAACGAAATCCCACCCTTCCCGCTATCCACAAAAAAAGAATCTGTTGAAACAAAAACAACAACCCTCCGACACCAAGAAAAAGAAACCTTCGAAAGAAAACCCAACTCATCAACCTCTCGAAACAAAAATTAACCATCAACCTGTCGAAAACGAAATCCCACCCTTCCAGGTATCCATAAAACAAGAATCTGTTGAAACAGAAACAACTACCATCCGCAACCAAGAAAAAGAAACCTTCGAGAGAAAACCCAACTCTTCAACCACTCGAAACAAACATTAACCAACAATCTTTCGAAAACGAAATCCCACCCTTCCCGCTATCCATAAAACAAGAATCTGTTGAAACAGAAACAAATACCATCTGCAACCAAGAAAAAGAAATTTTCGATAGAAAACCCAACTCATCAACCTCTCGAAACAAAAATTAACCAACAACCTGTCGAAAAGAAATCCCACCCTTCCCGCTATCCATAAAACAAGAATCTGTGAAAACAGATACAACTACCATCCGAAACCAAGAAAAAGAAACCTTCGAAAGAAAACCCAAGTCATCAACCTCTCGAAACAAATATTAACCAAAAACCTTTCGAAAAAGAAATCCCACCATTTCCGCTATCCACAAACAGGAATCTGTCGAAACATAAACAACTACAATCCGCAACCAAGAAAAAGAAACCTTTGAAAGAAAACCCAAGTCATCAACCTCTCGAAACAAAAATTAACCAACAACATTTCGAAAACGAAATCCCACCATTCCCGCTATCCGTAAAACTAGAATCTGTGAAAACACAAACAACTACCACCCGCAATCAAGAAAAAGAAACCTTAAATGAAAATCCATCTCATCAACCTCTCGAAACAAAAATTAACCAACAACTTTTCGAAAAAGAATTCCCACACTTCCCGCTATCCATAAAACAAGAATCTGTGAAAACAGAAACAACTACCATCCGCAACCAAGAAAAAGAAACCTTCGAGAGAAATCCCAACTCTTCATCTACTCGAAACAAATATTAACCAACAACTTTTCGAAAACGAAATCCCACCCTTTCCGCTATCCACAAAACAGGAATCTGTCGAAACATAACAACTACAATTCGCAACCAAGAAAAAGAAACCTTCGAAAGAAAACCCAAGTCATCAACCTCTCGAAACAAAAATTAACCAACAACTTTTCGAAAACGAAATCCCAAAATTCCCGCTATCCACAAAACAAAAATCTGTTGAAACAGAAACAACTACCATCCGAAACAAAGAAAAAGAAACCTTCGAAAGAAAACCCAAGTCATCAACCTCTCGAAACATAAATTAACCAACAACCTTTCTAAAACGAAATCCCACCCTTCCCGCTATCCATAAAACAAGAATCTGTTGAAACAGAAACAACTACCATCCGCAATCAAGAAAAAGAAACCTTCGAAAAAAAACCCAAGTCATCAACCTCTCGAATCATTTCGAAAACGAAATCCCACCCTTCCCGCTATCCACAAAACAAGAATATGTCGAAACATAAACAAATACCATTTGAAACCAAGAAAAAGAAACTTTCGAAAGAAAACCCAACTCATCAACCTCTCGAAACAAAAATTAAACAGCAACATTTCGAAAACGAAATCCCAACCTTCCCGATATCCACAAAACAAGAATATGTCGAAACATAAACAAATACCATCTGTAACAAAAAAAAGAAACCTTCGAAAGAAAACCCAACTCATCAACCTCTCGAAAAAAAAATTTACCAACAACCTATCGAAAACGAAATCCCACCCCTCCCGCTATCCATAAAACAAGAATCTGTTGAAACAGAAACAACTACCATCCGCAACTAAGAAAAAGAAACCTTCGAGAGAAAACCCAACACTTCAACCACTCGAAAAAAAATTAAAGAACAACCTTTCGAAAACGAAATCCCACCCTTGCCGCTATCCATAAAACAAGAATCTGTGAAAACAGAAACAACTACCATCCGCAACCAAGAAAAAGAAACATTAATTGAAAACCCAACTCATCAACCTCTCGAAACAAAAATTAACCAAAAACATTTCGAAAACGAAATCCCACCCTTAACGCTATCCATAAAACAAGATTCTGTTGAAACAGAAACAACTACCATCCGCAACCAAGAAAAAGAGAAAAAGATACCTCCGAAAGAAAACCCAAGTCATCAACCTCTCGAAACAAAAATTAACCAACAACCTTTCGAAAATGAAATCCCACCGTTCCCGCTATCAACAAAAAAAGAATCCATTGAAGCAGAAACTACCATCCGAAACCATGAAAAAGAAACCTTCGAATGAAAACCCAAGTCATCAACCTCTCGAAACAAAAATTAACCAACATCCTTTCGAAAACGAAATCCCACCCTTAACGCTATCCACAAAACAAGAATATGTCCAAACATAAACAAATGCAATATGCAAAGAAGAAAAAGAAACCTTCGAAAGAAAACCCAGCTCATCAACCTCTCGAAACAAAAATTAACGAACAACCTTTCGAAAAGAAATCCCACCCTTCCCGCTATCCATAAAACAAGAAACTGTGAAAACACAAACAACTACCATCCGCAACCAAGAAAAAGAAACTTTAAATGAAAATCCATCTCATCAACCTCTCGAAACAAAAATTAACCAACAACTTTTCGAAAACGAAATCCCACCCTTCCCGCTATCCATAAAAAAAGAATCTGTTGAAACAGAAAGAACTACATCCGCAACCAAGAAAAAGAATCTTTCGAGAGAAAACCCAACTCTTCAACCACTCGAAAAAAAATTAACGAACAACCTTTCGAAAAGAAATCACACCCTTCCCGCTATCCATAAAACAAGAATCTCTGAAAACAGAAACAACTACCATCCGCAACCAAGAAAAAGAAACCTTAAATGAAAACCCAACTCATATACCTCTCGAAACAAAAATTAACCAACAACCTTTCGAAAACGAAATCCCACCCTTTCCGCTATCCACAAAACAGGAATCTGTCGAAACATAAACAACTACAATCCGCAACCAAGAAAAAGAAACCTTCGAAAGAAAACCCAAGTCATCAACCTCTCAAAACAAAAATTAACCAACAACCTTTCGAAAACGAAATCCCACCATTCCCGCTATCCACAAAACAAAAATCTGTTGAAACAGAAACAACTACCATCCGAAACAAAGAAAAAGAAACTTTCGAAAGAAAACCCAAGTCATCAACCTCTCGAAACATAAATTAACCAACAACCTTTCTAAAACGAAATCCCACCCTTACCGCTATCCATAAAACAAGAATCTGTTGAAACAGAAACAACTACCATCCGCAACCAAGAAAAAGAAACCTTCGACAGAAAACCCAAGTCATCAATCTGTCGAAACAAAAATTAACCAACAACTTTTCGAAAACGAAATCCCACCTTTCCCGCTATCCACAAAACAAAAATCTGTTGAAACAGAAACAACTACCATCCGAAACCAAGAAAAAGAAACCTTCGAAAGAAAACCCAAGTCATCAACCTCTCGAAACAAAAATTAACCAACATCCTTTCGAAAACGAAATCCCACCCTTCCCGCTATCCACAAAACAAGAATATGTCGAAACATAAACAAATACCATCTGAAACCAAGAAAAAGAAACCTTCGAAAGAAAACCCAACTAATATACCTCTCGAAACAAAAATTAAACAGCAACATTTCGAAAACGAAATCCCACCCTTGCCGCTATCCATAAAACAAGAATCTGTGAAAACAGAAACAACTACCATCCGCAACCAAGAAAAAGAAACATTAATTGAAAACCCAACTCATCAACCTCTCGAAACAAAAATTAACCAAAAACATTTCGAAAACGAAATCCCACCCTTAACGCTATCCATAAAACAAGATTCTGTTGAAACAGAAACAACTACCATCCGCAACCAAGAAAAAGAGAAAAAGATACCTCCGAAAGAAAACCCAAGTCATCAACCTCTCGAAACAAAAATTAACCAACAACCTTTCGAAAATGAAATCCCACCGTTCCCGCTATCAACAAAAAAAGAATCCATTGAAGCAGAAACTACCATCCGAAACCATGAAAAAGAAACCTTCGAATGAAAACCCAAGTCATCAACCTCTCGAAACAAAAATTAACCAACATCCTTTCGAAAACGAAATCCCACCCTTAACGCTATCCACAAAACAAGAATATGTCCAAACATAAACAAATGCAATATGCAAAGAAGAAAAAGAAACCTTCGAAAGAAAACCCAGCTCATCAACCTCTCGAAACAAAAATTAACGAACAACCTTTCGAAAAGAAATCCCACCCTTCCCGCTATCCATAAAACAAGAAACTGTGAAAACACAAACAACTACCATCCGCAACCAAGAAAAAGAAACTTTAAATGAAAATCCATCTCATCAACCTCTCGAAACAAAAATTAACCAACAACTTTTCGAAAACGAAATCCCACCCTTCCCGCTATCCATAAAAAAAGAATCTGTTGAAACAGAAAGAACTACATCCGCAACCAAGAAAAAGAATCTTTCGAGAGAAAACCCAACTCTTCAACCACTCGAAAAAAAATTAACGAACAACCTTTCGAAAAGAAATCACACCCTTCCCGCTATCCATAAAACAAGAATCTCTGAAAACAGAAACAACTACCATCCGCAACCAAGAAAAAGAAACCTTAAATGAAAACCCAACTCATATACCTCTCGAAACAAAAATTAACCAACAACCTTTCGAAAACGAAATCCCACCCTTTCCGCTATCCACAAAACAGGAATCTGTCGAAACATAAACAACTACAATCCGCAACCAAGAAAAAGAAACCTTCGAAAGAAAACCCAAGTCATCAACCTCTCAAAACAAAAATTAACCAACAACCTTTCGAAAACGAAATCCCACCATTCCCGCTATCCACAAAACAAAAATCTGTTGAAACAGAAACAACTACCATCCGAAACAAAGAAAAAGAAACTTTCGAAAGAAAACCCAAGTCATCAACCTCTCGAAACATAAATTAACCAACAACCTTTCTAAAACGAAATCCCACCCTTACCGCTATCCATAAAACAAGAATCTGTTGAAACAGAAACAACTACCATCCGCAACCAAGAAAAAGAAACCTTCGACAGAAAACCCAAGTCATCAATCTGTCGAAACAAAAATTAACCAACAACTTTTCGAAAACGAAATCCCACCTTTCCCGCTATCCACAAAACAAAAATCTGTTGAAACAGAAACAACTACCATCCGAAACCAAGAAAAAGAAACCTTCGAAAGAAAACCCAAGTCATCAACCTCTCGAAACAAAAATTAACCAACATCCTTTCGAAAACGAAATCCCACCCTTCCCGCTATCTACAAAACAAGAATATGTCGAAACATAAACAAATACCATCTGCAACCAATATAAAGAAACCTTCGAAAGAAAACCCAAGTCATCAACATCTCGAAACAAAAATTAACCAACAAACTTTCTAAAATGAAATCCCACCCTTCCCGCTATCCACAAAACAAGAATATATTGAAACAAAAATAACAACCCTCCGACACCAAGAAAAAGAAACCTTCGAAAGAAAACCCAAGTCATCAACCTCTCGAAACAAAAATTAACCAACAATATTTCGAAAACGAAATCCCACAATTCCCGCTATCCATACAACAAGAATCTGTGAAAACAGAAACAAATACCATCCGCAACCAAGAAAAAGAAACCTTAAATGAAAACCCAACCCATCAACCTCTCGAAACAAAAATTAACCAACAAACTTTCGAAAACGAAATCCCACACTTCCCGCTATCCATAAAACAAGAATCTGTTGAAACAGAAACAACTACCATCCACAACCAAGAAAAAGAGAAAAGATACCTTCGAAAGAGAACCCAAGTCATCAACCTCTCGAAAAAAAATTAACCAACAACCTTTCGAAAACGAAATCCCACCCTTCCCGCTATCCACAAAAACGAATCTGTTGAAACAAAAACAACAACCCTCCGATACCAAGAAAAAGAAACCTTCGAAAGAAAACCCAAGTCACCAACCTCTCGAAACAAAAATTAACCAACAACCTTTCGAAAACGAAATCCCACCCTTCCCGCTATCCACAAAAACGAATCTGTTGAAACAAAAACAACAACCCTCCGACACTAAGAAAAAGAAACCTTCGAAAGAAAACCCAACTCATCAACCTCTCGAAACAAAAATTAACCAACAACCTGTCGAAAACGAAATCCCACCCTTCCCGCTATCCATAAAACAAGAATCTGTTGAAACAGAAACAACTACCATCCGCAACCAAGAAAAAGAAACCTTCGAGAGAAAACCCAACTCTTCAACCACTCGAAACAAACATTAACCAACAATCTTTCGAAAACGAAATCCCACCCTTCCCGCTATCCATAAAACAAGAATCTGTTGAAACAGAAACAAATACCATCTGCAACCAAGAAAAAGAAATTTTCGAAAGAAAACCCAACTCATCAACCTCTCGAAACAAAAATTAACCAACAACCTGTCGAAAAGAAATCCCACCCTTCCATAAACAACTACAATCCGCAAAACTAACAACATTTCGAAAACGAAATCCCATCCTTCCCGCTATCCATAAAACAAGAATCTGTTGAAACAGAAACAGCTACCATCCGCAACCAAGAAAAAGAAACCTTCGAGAGAAAGCCCAACTCTTCAACCACTCGACAAAAAATGAATGAACAACCTTTCGAAAACGAAATCCCACACTTCCCGCAATCCATAAAACAAGAATCTGTTGAAACAGAAACAAATACCATATGCAACCAAGAAAAAGAAACCTTCGAAAGAAAACCCAACTCATCAACCTCTCGAAACAAAAATTAACCAACAATATTTCGAAAACGAAATCCCACAATTCCCGCTATCCATACAACAAGAATCTGTGAAAACAGAAACAACTACCATCCGCAACCAAGAAAAAGAAACTTTAAATGAAAACTCAACTCATGAACCTCTCGAAACAAAAATTATCCAACAACATTTCGAAAACGAAATACCACCATTCCCGCTATCCACAAAACAAAAATCTGTTGAAACAGAAACAACTACCATCCGAAACAAAGAAAAAGAAACCTTCGAAAGAAAACCCAATTCATCAACCTCTCGAAACAAAAATTAACCAACAGCCTTTCTAAAACGAAATCCCACCCTTCCCGCTATCCATAAAACAAGAATCTGTTGAAACAGAAACAACTACCATCCGCAACCAAGAAAAAGAAACCTTCGAAAGAAAACCCAAGTCATCAACCTCTCGAAACAAAAATTAACCAACAACCTTTCTAAAACGAAATCCCACCCTTCCCGCTAACCATAAAAAAAGAATTTGTTGAAACAGAAACAATACCATCCGCAACCAAGAAAAAGAAACCTTCCAAAGAAAACCCAAGTCATCAACCTCTCGAAACAAATATTAACCAACAACCTTACGAAAACGAAATCCCACTCTTCCCGCTATCCACAAAACAAAAATCTGTTGAAACACAAGCAACAACACTCCGAAACCAAAAAAAGAAACCTTCGAAAGAAAACCCAAGTCATCAACCTCTCGAAACAAAAATTAACTAACAACATTTCGAAAACGAAATCCCATCCTTCCCGCTATCGAAAAACAAGAATCTGTGGAAACATAAACAAATACCATCGGCAACCAAGAAAAAGAAACCTTCGAAAGAAAACCCAAGTCATCAACCTCTCGAAACAAAAATTAACCAGCAACCTTTCTAAAACGAAATCCCACCCTTCCCGCTATCCATAAAACAAGAATCTGTTGAAACAGAAACAACAACCGTCCGAAACAAAGAAAAAGAAATCTTCGAAAGAAAACCTAAGACATCAACCTCTCGAAACAAAAATTAACCAACAACCTTTCTAAAACGAAATCCCACCCTTCCCGCTATCCATAAATCAAGAATCTGTTGAAACATAAACAACTACCATCCGCAACCAAGAAAAAGAAACCTTCGAGAGAAAACTCAACTCTTCAACCACTCGAAAAAAAATTAATGAACAACCTTTCGAAAACGAAATCCCACCCTTCCCGCTATCCATAAATCAAGAATCTGTTGAAACATAAACAACTACCATCCGCAACCAAGAAAAAGAAACCTTCGAGAGAAAACCCAACTCTTCAACCACTCGAAAAAAAATTAATGAACAACCTTTCGAAAACGAAATCCCACCCTTCCCGCTATCCATAAAACAAGAATCTGTTGAAACAGAAACTACTACCATCTGCAACCAAGAAAAAGAGACCTTCGAAAGAAAACCCAAGTCATCAACCTCTCGAAACAAAAATTAACCAGCAACCTTTCTAAAACGAAATCCCACCCTTCCCGCTATCCACAAAAAAAGAATATGTCGAAACATAAACAAATACCATCTGCAACCAAGAAAAAGAAACCTTCGAAAGAAAACCTAAGACATCAACCTCTCGAAACAAAAATTAACCAACAACCTTTCTAAAACGAAATCCCACCCTTCCCGCTATCCATAAAACAAGAATCTGTTGAAACAGAAACAACTACCATCCCCAACCAAGAAAAAGAAACCTTCGAGAGAAAACCCAACTCTTCAACCACTCGAAACAAACATTAACCAACAACCTTTCGAAAACGAAATCCCACCCTTCCCGCTATCCATAAATCAAGAATCTGTTGAAACATAAACAACTACCATCCGCAACCAAGAAAAAGAAACCTTCGAGAGAAAACCCAACTCTTCAACCACTCGAAAAAAAATTAATGAACAACCTTTCGAAAACCAAATCCCACCCTTCCCGCTATCCATAAAACAAGAATCTGTTGAAACAGAAACTACTACCATCCGCAACCAAGAAAAAGAAACCTTCGAGAGAAAACAAAACTCTTCAACCTCTCGAAACAAAAATTAACAAACAACCTTTCGAAAACGAAATCCCACCCTTCCCGCTATCCACAAAAAAAGAATATGTCGAAACATAAACAAATACCATCTGCAACCAAGAAAAAGAGACCTTCGAAAGAAAACCCAAGTCATCAACCTCTCGAAACAAAAATTAACCAGCAACCTTTCTAAAACGAAATCCCACCCTTCCCGCTATCCACAAAACAAGAATATGTCGAAACATAAACAAATACCATCTGCAACCAAGAAAAAGTAACCTTCGAAAGAAAACCCAACTCATCAACCTCTCGAAAGAAAAATTAACCAAAAACCTGTCGAAAACGAAATCCCACCCTTGCCGCTATCCATAAAACAAGAATCTGTGAAAACAGAAACAACTACCATCCGCAACCAAGAAAAAGAAACCGTAAATGAAAACCCAAACCACCAACCTCTGGAAACAAAAATTAACCAACAACCTTTCTAAAACGAAATCCCACCCTTCCCGCTATCCACAAAAAAAGAGTCTGTTGAAACAAAAACAACAACCCTCCGCAACCAAGAAAAAGAAACCTTCGAGAGAAAACCCAACTCTTCAACCACTCGAAACAAACATTAACCAACAACCTTTCGAAAACGAAATCCCACCCTTCCCGCTATCCACAAAAAAAGAATCTGTTGAAAAAGAAACAACAACCGTCCGAAACAAAGAAAAAGAAATCTTCGAAAGAAAACCTAAGACATCAACCTCTCGAAACAAAAATTAACCAACAACCTTTCTAAAACGAAATCCCACCCTTCCCGCTATCCATAAAACAAGAATCTGTTGAAACAGAAACAACTACCATCCCCAACCAAGAAAAAGAAACCTTCGAGAGAAAACCCAACTCTTCAACCACTCGAAACAAACATTAACCAACAACCTTTCGAAAACGAAATCCCACCCTTCCCGCTATCCATAAATCAAGAATCTGTTGAAACATAAACAACTACCATCCGCAACCAAGAAAAAGAAACCTTCGAGAGAAAACCCAACTCTTCAACCACTCGAAAAAAATTAATGAACAACCTTTCGAAAACGAAATCCCACCCTTCCCGCTATCCATAAATTAAGAATCTGTTGAAACAGAAACTACTACCATCCGCAACCAAGAAAACGAAACCTTCGAGAAAAAACAAAACTCTTCAACCTCTCGAAACAAAAATTAACAAACAACCTTTCGAAAACGAAATCCCACCCTTCCCGCTATCCACAAAAAAAGAATATGTCGAAACATAAACAAATACCATCTGCAACCAAGAAAAAGAGACCTTCGAAAGAAAACCCAAGTCATCAACCTCTCGAAACAAAAATTAACCAGCAACCTTTCTAAAACGAAATCCCACCCTTCCCGCTATCCACAAAAAAAGAATATGTCGAAACATAAACAAATACCATCTGCAACCAAGAAAAAGAAACCTTCGAAAGAAAACCTAAGACATCAACCTCTCGAAACAAAAATTAACCAACAACCTTTCTAAAACGAAATCCCACCCTTCCCGCTATCCATAAAACAAGAATCTGTTGAAACAGAAACAACTACCATCCCCAACCAAGAAAAAGAAACCTTCGAGAGAAAACCCAACTCTTCAACCACTCGAAAAAAAATTAATGAACAACCTTTCGAAAACGAAATCCCACCCTTCCCGCTATCCATAAAACAAGAATCTGTTGAAACAGAAACTACTATCATCCGCAACCAAGAAAAAGAAACCTTCGAGAGAAAACAAAACTCTTCAACCTCCCGAAACAAAAATTAACAAACAACCTTTCGAAAACGAAATCCCACCCTTCCCGCTATCCACAAAAAAAGAATATGTCGAAACATAAACAAATACCATCTGCAACCAAGAAAAAGAGACCTTCGAAAGAAAACCCAAGTCATCAACCTCTCGAAACAAAAATTAACCAGCAACCTTTCTAAAACGAAATCCCACCCTTCCCGCTATCCACAAAACAAGAATATGTCGAAACATAAACAAATACCATCTGCAACCAAGAAAAAGAGACCTTCGAAAGAAAACCCAACTCATCAACCTCTCGAAAGAAAAATTAACCAAAAACCTGTCGAAAACGAAATCCCACCCTTGCCGCTATCCATAAAACAAGAATCTGTGAAAACAGAAACAACTACCATCCGAAACCAAGAAAAAGAAACCGTAAATGAAAACCCAAACCACCAACCTCTGGAAACAAAAATTAACCAACAACCTTTCTAAAACGAAATCCCACCCTTCCCGCTATCCACAAAAAAAGAGTCTGTTGAAACAAAAACAACAACCCTAAGCAACCAAGAAAAAGAAACCTTCGAGAGAAAACAAAACTCTTCAACCTCCCGAAACAAAAATTAACAAACAACCTTTCGAAAACGAAATCCCACCCTTCCCGCTATCCACAAAAAAAGAATATGTCGAAACATAAACAAATACCATCTGCAACCAAGAAAAAGAGACCTTCGAAAGAAAACCCAAGTCATCAACCTCTCGAAACAAACATTAACCAACAACCTTTCGAAAACGAAATCCCACCCTTCTCGCTATCCATAAAACAAGAATCTGTTGAAACATAAACAACTACCATCCGCAACCAAGAAAAAGAAACCTTCGAGAGAAAACCCAACTCTTCAATCACTCGAAAAAAAAAATTAATGAACAACCTTTCGAAAACGAAATCCCACCCTTCCCGCTATCCATAAAACAAGAATCTGTTGAAACATAAACAACTACCATCCGAAACCAAGAAAAAGAAACCTTCGAAAGAAAACCCAAGTCATCAACCTCTCGAAAAAAAAATTAACCAAAAACCTTTCGAAAAAGAAATCCCACCATTTCCGCTATCCACAAACAGGAATCTGTCGAAACAAAAATAACAACCCTCCGACACCAAGAAAAAGAAACCTTCGAAAGAAAACCCAAGTCATCAACCTCTCGAAACAAAAATTAACCAACAATATTTCGAAAATTAAATCCCACAATTCCCGCTATCTATACAACAAGAATCTGTGAAAACAGAAACAACTACCATCCGCAACCAAGAAAAAGAAACCTTAAATGAAAACTCAACTCATGAACCTCTCGAAACAAAAATTATCCAACAATATTTCGAAAACGAAATCCCACCCTTGCCGCTATCCATAAAACAAGAATCTGTGAAAACAGAAACAACTACCATCCGCAACCAAGAAAAAGAAACCTTAAATGAAAACCCAAACCACCAACCTCTAGAAACAAAAATTAACCAACAACCTTTCTAAAACGAAATCCCACCCTTCCCGCTATCCACAAAAAAAGAGTCTGTTGAAACAAAAACAACAACCCTCCGACACCAAGAAAAAGAAATCTTCGAAAGAAAACCTAAGACATCAACCTCTCGAAACAAAAATTAACCAACAACCATTCTAAAACGAAATCCCACCCTTCCCGCTATCCACAAAACAAGAATATGTCGAAACATAAACAAATACCAACTGCAACCAAGAAAAAGAAACCTTCGAAAGAAAACCCAACTCATCAACCTCTCGAAACAAAAATTAACAAACAACCTGTCGAAAACGAAATCCCATCCTTCCCGCTATCCATAAAACAAGAATCTGTTGAAACAGAAACAACTACCATCCGCAACCAAGAAAAAGAAACCTTCGAGAGAAAACCCAACTCTTCAACCCCTCGAAAAAAAAATTAACGAACGACATTTCGAAAACGAAATCCCAACCTTCCCGCTATCCCTAAAACGAGAATCTTTTGAAACAGAAACAACTACCATCCGCAACCAAGAAAAAGAAACCTTCGAGAGAAAACCCAACTCTTCAACCACTCGAAACAAACATTAACCAACAACCTTTCGAAAACGAAATCCCACCCTTCCCGCTATCCATAAAACAAGAATCTGTTTAAACAGAAACAACTACCATCCGCAACCAAGAAAAAGAAACCTTCGAGAGAAAACCCAACTCCACTCGAAAAAAAATGAATGAACAACCTTTCGAAAACGAAATCCCACCCTTCCCGCAATCCATAAAACAAGAATCTGTTGAAACAGAAACAAATACCATATGCAACCAAGAAAAAGAAACTTTAAATGAAAACTCAACTCATGAACCTCTCGAAACAAAAATTATCCAACAACATTTCGAAAACGAAATACCACCATTCCCGCTATCCACAAAACAAAAATCTGTTGAAACAGAAACAACTACCATCCGAAACAAAGAAAAAGAAACCTTCGAAAGAAAACCCAATTCATCAACCTCTCGAAACAAAAATTAACCAACAGCCTTTCTAAAACGAAATCCCACCCTTCCCGCTATCCATAAAACAAGAATCTGTTGAAACAGAAACAACTACCATCCGCAACCAAGAAAAAGAAACCTTCGAAAGAAAACCCAAGTCATCAACCTCTCGAAACAAAAATTAACCAACAACCTTACGAAAACGAAATCCCACTCTTCCCGCTATCCACAAAACAAAAATCTGTTGAAACACAAACAGCAACACTCCGAAACCAAAAAAAAGAAACCTTCGAAAGGAAACCCAAGTCATCAACCTCTCGAAACAAAAATTAACGAACAACCTTTCGAAAACGAAATCCCACACTTCCCGCTATCCATAAAACAAGAATATGTGAAAACAGATACAACTACCTTCCGCAACCAAAAAAAGAAACCTTAGATGAAAACCTAACTCATCAACCTCTCGAAACAAAAATTAACCAACAACCTGTCGAAAACGAAATCCCACCCTTCCCGCTATCCATAAAACAAGAATCTGTTGAAATAGAAACAACTACCATCCGCAACCAAGAAAAGGAATCCTTCGAGAGAAAACCCAACTCTTCAACCACTCAAAAAAAAAAATTAACGAACAACCTTTCGAAAACGAAATCCCACCCTTCCCGCTATCCATAAAACAAGAATCTCTTGAAACATAATCAAAAACCCGATGACACCAAGAAAAAGAAACCTTCGAAAGAAAACCCAAGTCATCAACCCCTCGAAACAAAAATTAACCAACAACCTTTCGAAAACGAAATCCCACCCTTCCCGCTATCCTTAAATCAAGAATATGTGAAAACAGATACAACTACCTTCCGCAACCAAAAAAAAGAAACCTTAGATGAAAACCTAACTCATCAACCTCTCGAAACAAAAATTAACCAACAACCTGTCGAAAACGAAATCCCACCCTTCCCGCTATCCATAAAACAAGAATCTGTTGAAATAGAAACAACTACCATCCCCAACCAAGAAAAAGAAACCTTCGAGAGAAAACCCAACTCTTCAACCACTCGAAAAAAAAATTAATGAACAACCTTTCGAAAACGAAATCCCACCCTTCCCGCTATCCATAAAACAAGAATCTTTTGAAACAGAAACAAATACCATCTGCAACCAAGAAAAAGAAACCTTCGAAAGAAAACCCAACTCATCAACCTCTCTAAACAAAAATTAACCAACAACCTGTCGAAAAGAAATCCCACCCTTCCCGCTATCCATAAAACAAGAATCTGTGAAAACAGATACAACTACCATCCGAAACCAAGAAAAAGAAACCTTCGAAAGAAAACCCAAGTCATCAACCTCTCGAAACAAAAATTAACCAAAAACCTTTCGAAAAAGAAATCCCACCATTTCCGCTATCCACAAACAGGAATCTGTCGAAACATAAACAACTACAATCCGCAACCAAGAAAAAGAAACCTTCGAAAGAAAACCCAACTCATCAACCTCTTGAAACAAAAATTAACCAACAAACTTTCTAAAACGAAATCCCACCCTTCCCGCTATCCACAAAACAAGAATATATTGAAACAAAAATAACAACCCTCCGACACCAAGAAAAAGAAACCTTCGAAAGAAAACCCAAGTCATCAACCTCTCGAAACAAAAATTAACCAACAATATTTCGAAAACGAAATCCCACAATTCCCGCTATCCATGCAACAAGAATCTGTGAAAACAGAAACAACTACCATCCGCAACCAAGAAAAAGAAACCTTAAATGAAAACTCAACTCATGAACCTCTCGAAACAAAAATTATCCAACAACATTTCGAAAACGAAATCCCAACATTCCCGCTATCCACAAAACAAAAATCTGTTGAAACAGAAACAAATACCATCCGAAACAAAGAAAAAGAAACCTTCGAAAGAAAACCCAAGTCATCAACCTCTCGAAACAAAAATTAACCAACAACCTTTCTAAAACGAAATCCCACCCTTCCCGCTATCCATAAAACAAGAATCTGTTGAAACATAAACAATACCATCCGCAACCAAGAAAAAGAAACCTTCCAAAGAAAACCCAAGTCATCAACCTCTCGAAACAAAAATTAACCAACAACTTTACGAAAACGAAATCCCACTCTTTCCGCCATTCACAAAACAAAATTCTGTTGAAACACAAACAACAACACTCCGAAACCAAAAAAAGAAACCTTCGAAATAAAACCCAAGTCATCAACCTCTCGAAACAAAAATTAACTAACAACATTTCGAAAACGAAATCCCACCCTTCCCACTATCCATAAAACAAGAATCTGTTGAAACAGAAACTACTACCATCCGCAACCAAGAAAAAGAAACCTTCGAGAGAAAACAAAACTCTTCAACCTCTCGAAAGAAAAATTAAACAACAACCTTTCGAAAACGAAATCCCACCCTTCCCGCTATCCTCAAAAAAAGAATATGTCGAAACATAATCAAATACCATCTGCAACCAAGAAAAAAAACCCAAGTCATCAACCTCTCGAAACAAAAATTAACCAGCAACCTTTCTAAAACGAAATCCCACCCTTCCCGCTATCCACAAAACAAGAATATGTCGAAACATAAACAAATACCATCTGCAACCAAGAAAAAGAAACCTTCGAAAGAAAACCCAACTCATCAATCTCTCGAAAGAAAAATTAACCAACAACCTGTCGAAAACGAAATCCCACCCTTGCCGCTATCCATAAAACAAGAATCTGTGAAAGCAGAAACAATTACCATCCGCAACCAAGAAAAATAAACCTTAAATGAAAACCCAACGCACCAACCTCTCGAAACAAAAATTAACCAACAACCTTTCTAAAACGAAATCCCACCCTTCCCGCTATCCTCAAAAAAAGAGTCTGTTGAAACAAAAACAACAACCCTCCGACACCAAGAAAAAGAAAGAAACCTTCGAATGAAAACCCAAGTCATCAAACTCTCGAAACAAAAATTAACCAACAACCTTTCGAAAGCGAAATCCCACCCTTCCCGCTATCCACAAAAAAAGAATCTGTTGAAACAGAAACAACAACCGTCCGAAACAAAGAAAAAGAAATCTTCGAAAGAAAACCTAAGACATCAACCTCTCGAAACAAAAATTAACCAACAACCTTTCTAAAACGAAATCCCACCCTTTTCGCTATCCATAAAACAAGAATCTCTTGATACAGAAACAACTACCATCCCCAACCAAGAAAAAGAAACCTTCGAGAGAAAAACCAACTCTTCAACCACTCGAAACAAACATTAACCAACAACCTTTCGAAAACGAAATCCCACCCTTCCCGCTATCCATAAAACAAGAATCTTTTGAAACAGAAACAAATACCATCTGCAACCAAGAAAAAGAAACCTTCGAAAGAAAACCCAACTCATCAACCTCTCTAAACAAAAATTAACCAACAACCTGTCGAAAAGAAATCCCACCCTTCCCGCTATCCATAAAACAAGAATCTGTGAAAACAGATACAACTACCATCCGAAACCAAGAAAAAGAAACCTTAAATGAAAACTCAACTCATGAACCTCTCGAAACAAAAATTAACCAACAACCTTTCGAAAACGAAATCCCACCCTTCCCGCTATCCTCAAAAAAAGAATATGTCGAAACATAAACAAATACCATCTGCAACCAAGAAAAAGAAACCTTCGAAAGAAAACCCAAGTCATCAACCTCTCGAAACAAAAATTAACCAGCAACCTTTCTAAAACGAAATCCCACCCTTCCCGCTATCCACAAAACAAGAATATGTCGAAACATAAACAAATACCATCTGCAACCAAGAAAAAGAAACCTTCGAAAGAAAACCCAACTCATCAACCTCTCGAAAGAAAAATTAACCAACAACCTGTCGAAAACGAAATCCCACCCTTGCCGCTATCCATAAAACAAGAATCTGTGAAAACAGAAACAACTACCATCCGCAACCAAGAAAAAGAAACCTTAAATGAAAACCCAAACCACCAACCTCTGGAAACAAAAATTAACCAACAACCTTTCTAAAACGAAATCCCACCCTTCCCGCTATCCACAAAAAAGAGTCTGTTGAAACAAAAACAACAACCCTCCGACACCAAGAAAAAGAAATCTTCGAAAGAAAACCTAAGACATCAACCTCTCGAAACAAAAATTAACCAACAACCTTTCTAAAACGAAATCCCACCCTTCCCGCTATCCATAAAACAAGAATCTGTTGAAACAGAAACAACTACCATCCGCAACCAAGAAAAAGAAACCTTCGAGAGAAAACCCAACTCTTCAACCACTCGAAACAAACATTAACCAACAACCTTTCGAAAACGAAATCCCACCCTTCCCGCTATCCATAAAACAAGAATCTGTTGAAACATAAACAACTACCATCCGCAACCAAGAAAAAGAAACCTTCGAGAGAAAACCCAACTCTTCAACCACTCGAAACAAACATTAACCAACAACCTTTCGAAAACGAAATCCCACCCTTCCCGCTATCCATAAAACAAGAATCTGTTGAAACATAAACAACTACCATCCGCAACCAAGAAAAAGAAACCTTCGAGAGAAAACCCAACTCTTCAACCACTCGAAAAAAAAATTAATGAACAACCTTTCGAAAACGAAATCCCACCCTTCCCGCTATCCATACAACAAGAATCTGTGAAAACAGAAACAACTACCATCCGCAACCAAGAAAAAGAAACCTTAAATGAAAACTCAACTCATCAACCTCTCTAAACAAAAATTAACCAACAACCTGTCGAAAAGAAATCCCACCCTTCCCGCTATCCATAAAACAAGAATCTGTGAAAACAGATACAACTACCATCCGAAACCAAGAAAAAGAAACCTTCGAAAGAAAACCCAAGTCATCAACCTCTCGAAACAAAAATTAACCAAAAACCTTTCGAAAAAGAAATCCCACCATTTCCGCTATCCACAAACAGGAATCTGTCGAAACATAAACAACTACAATCCGCAACCAAGAAAAAGAAACCTTCGAAAGAAAACCCAACTCATCAACCTCTTGAAACAAAAATTAACCAACAAACTTTCTAAAACGAAATCCCACCCTTCCCGCTATCCACAAAACAAGAATATATTGAAACAAAAATAACAACCCTCCGACACCAAGAAAAAGAAACCTTCGAAAGAAAACCCAAGTCATCAACCTCTCGAAACAAAAATTAACCAACAATATTTCGAAAATGAAATCCCACAATTCCCGCTATCCATACAACAAGAATCTGTGAAAACAGAAACAACTACCATCCGCAACCAAGAAAAAGAAACCTTAAATGAAAACTCAACTCATGAACCTCTCGAAACAAAAATTATCCAACAACATTTCGAAAACGAAATCCCACCCTTGCCGCTATCCATAAAAAAAGAATCTGTGAAAACAGAAACAACTACCATCCGCAACCAAGAAAAAGAAACCTTAAATGAAAACCCAAACCACCAACCTCTGGAAACAAAAATTAACCAACAACCTTTCTAAAACGAAATCCCAAACTTCCCGCTATCCACAAAAAAAGAGTCTGTTGAAACAAAAACAACAACCCTCCGACACCAAGAAAAAGAAATATTCGAAAGAAAACCTAAGACATCAACCTCTCGAAACAAAAATTAACCAACAACCATTCTAAAACGAAATCCCACCCTTCCCGCTATCCACAAAACAAGAATATGTCGAAACATAAACAAATACCAACTGCAACCAAGAAAAAGAAACCTTCGAAAGAAAACCCAACTCATCAACCTCTTGAAACAAAAATTAACCAACAATCTTTCGAAAACGAAATCCCATCATTCCCGCTATCCATAAAACAAGAATCTGTTGAAACAGAAACAAGTACCATCCGCAACCAAGAAAAAGAAACCTTCGAGAGAAAACCCAACTCTTCAACCCCTCGAAAAAAAAATTAACGAACAATCTTTCGAAAACGAAATCCCAACCTTCCCGCTATCCCTAAAACAAGAATCTGTTGAAACAGAAACAACTACCATCCGCAACCAAGCAAAAGAAACCTTCGAGAGAAAACCCAACTCTTCAACCACTCGAAACAAACATTAACCAACAACATTTCGAAAACGATGTCCCACCCTTCCCGCTATCCATAAAACAAGAATCTGTGAAAACAGAAACAACTACCATCCGCAACCAAGAAAAAGAAACATTAATTGAAAACCCAACTCATCAACCTCTCGAAACAAAAATTAACCAAAAACATTTCGAAAACGAAATCCCACCCTTAACGCTATCCATAAAACAAGATTCTGTTGAAACAGAAACAACTACCATCCGCAACCAAGAAAAAGAGAAAAAGATACCTCCGAAAGAAAACCCAAGTCATCAACCTCTCGAAACAAAAATTAACCAACAATCTTTCGAAAATGAAATCCCACCGTTCCCGCTATCAACAAAAAAAGAATCCATTGAAGCAGAAACTACCATCCGAAAAGATGAAAAAGAAACCTTCGAAAGAAAACCCAAGTCATCAACCTCTCGAAACAAAAATTAACCAACATCCTTTCGAAAACGAAATCCCACCCTTAACGCTATCCACAAAACAAGAATATGTCGAAACATAAAAAAATGCAATATGCAAAGAAGAAAAAGAAACCTTCGAAAGAAAACCCAACTCATCAACCTCTCTAAACAAAAATTAACCAACAACCTGTCGAAAAGAAATCCCACCCTTCCCGCTATCCATAAAACAAGAATCTGTGAAAACAGATACAACTACCATCCGAAACCAAGAAAAAGAAACCTTCGAAAGAAAACCCAAGTCATCAACCTCTCGAAACAAAAATTAACCAAAAACCTTTCGAAAAAGAAATCCCACCATTTCCGCTATCCACAAACAGGAATCTGTCGAAACATAAACAACTACAATCCGCAACCAAGAAAAAGAAACCTTCGAAAGAAAACCCAACTCATCAACCTCTTGAAACAAAAATTAACCAACAAACTTTCTAAAACGAAATCCCACCCTTCCCGCTATCCACAAAACAAGAATATATTGAAACAAAAATAACAACCCTCCGACACCCAGAAAAAGAAACCTTCGAAAGAAAACCCAAGTCATCAACCTTTCGAAACAAAAATTAACCAACAATATTTCGAAAACGAAATCCCACAATTCCCGCTATCCATGCAACAAGAATCTGTGAAAACAGAAACAACTACCATCCGCAACCAAGAAAAAGAAACCTTAAATGAAAACTCAACTCATGAACCTCTCGAAACAAAAATTATCCAACAACCTTTCGAAAACGAAATCCCACCCTTCCCGCTATCCACAAAAAAAGAATCTGTTGAAACAGAAACAAATACCATCCGAAACAAAGAAAAAGAAACCTTCGAAAGAAAACCCAAGTCATCAACCTCTCGAAACAAAAATTAACCAACAACCTTTCTAAAACGAAATGCCACCCTTCCCGCTATCCATAAAACAAGAATCTGTTGAAACAGAAACAATACCATCCGCAACCAAGAAAAAGAAACCTTCCAAAGAAAACCCAAGTCATCAACCTCTCGAAACAAAAATTAACCAACAACTTTACGAAAACGAAATCCCACTCTTTCCGCCATTCACAAAACAAAATTCTGTTGAAACACAAACAACAACACTCCGAAACCAAAAAAAGAAACCTTCGAAAGAAAACCCAAGTCATCAACCTCTCGAAACAAAAATTAACTAACAACATTTCGAAAACGAAATCCCACCCTTCCCGCTATCCATAAAACAAGAATCTGTTGAAACAGAAACTACTACCATCCGCAACCAAGAAAAAGAAACCTTCGAGAGAAAACAAAACTCTTCAACCTCTCGAAACAAAAATTAACCAACAACCTTTCGAAAACGAAATCCCACCCTTCCCGCTATCCTCAAAAAAAGAATATGTCGAAACATAAACAAATACCATCTGCAACCACGAAAAAGAAACCTTCGAAAGAAAACCCAACTCATCAACCTCTCGAAAGAAAAATTAACCAACAACCTGTCGAAAACGAAATCCCACCCTTGCCGCTATCCATAAAACAAGAATCTGTGAAAGCAGAAACAATTACCATCCGCAACCAAGAAAAATAAACCTTAAATGAAAACCCAACGCACCAACCTCTCGAAACAAAAATTAACCAACAACCTTTCTAAAACGAAATCCCACCCTTCCCGCTATCCTCAAAAAAAGAGTCTGTTGAAACAAAACCAACAACCCTCCGACACCAAGAAAAAGAAAGAAACCTTCGAATGAAAACCCAAGTCATCAAACTCTCGAAACAAAAATTAACCAACAACCTTTCGAAAGCGAAATCCCACCCTTCCCGCTATCCACAAAAAAGAATCTGTTGAAACAGAAACAACAACCGTCCGAAACAAAGAAAAAGAAATCTTCGAAAGAAAACCTAAGACATCAACCTCTCGAAACAAAAATTAACCAACAACCTTTCTAAAACGAAATCCCACCCTTTTCGCTATCCATAAAACAAGAATCTGTTGAAACAGAAACAACTACCATCCCCAACCAAGAAAAAGAAACCTTCGAGCGAAAACCCAACTCTTCAACCACTCGAAACAAACATTAACCAACAACCTTTCGAAAACGAAATCCCACCCTTCCCGCTATCCATAAATCAAGAATCTGTTGAAACATAAACAACTACCATCCGCAACCAAGAAAAAGAAACCTTCGAGAGAAAACACAACTGTTCAACCACTCGAAAAAAAAATTAATGAACAACCTTTCGAAAACGAAATCCCACCCTTCCCGCTATCCATAAAACAAGAATCTTTTGAAACAGAAACAAATACCATCTGCAACCAAGAAAAAGAAACCTTCGAAAGAAAACCCAACTCATCAACCTCTCTAAACAAAAATTAACCAACACCCTGTCGAAAAGAAATCCCACCCATCCCGCTATCCATAAAACAAGAATCTGTGAAAACAGATACAACTACCATCCGAAACCAAGAAAAAGAAACCTTCGAAAGAAAACCCAAGTCATCAACCTCTCGAAACAAAAATTAACCAAAAACCTGTCGAAAACGAAATCCCACCCTTGCCGCTATCCATAAAACAAGAATCTGTGAAAGCAGAAACAATTACCATCCGCAACCAAGAAAAATAAACCTTAAATGAAAACCCAAGTCATCAACCTCTCGAAACAAAAATTAACCAAAAACCTTTCGAAAAAGAAATCCCACCATTTCCGCTATCCACAAACAGGAATCTGTCGAAACATAAACAACTACAATCCGCAACCAAGAAAAAGAAACCTTCGAAAGAAAACCCAAGTCATCAACCTCTCGAAACAAAAATTAACCAACAATATTTCGAAAACGAAATCCCACAATTCCCGCTATCCATGCAACAAGAATCTGTGAAAACAGAAACAACTACCATCCGCAACCAAGAAAAAGAAACCTTAAATGAAAACTCAACTCATGAACCTCTCGAAACAAAAATTATCCAACAACATTTCGAAAACAAAATCCCAACATTCCCGCTATCCACAAAACAAAAATCTGTTGAAACAGAAACAAATACCATCCGAAACAAAGAAAAAGAAACCTTCGAAAGAAAACCCAAGTCATCAACCTCTCGAAACAAAAATTAACCAACAACTTTACGAAAACGAAATCCCACTCTTTCCGCCATTCACAAAACAAAATTCTGTTGAAACACAAACAACAACACTCCGAAACCAAAAAAAGAAACTTTCGAAAGAAAACCCAAGTCATCAACCTCTCGAAACAAAAATTAACTAACAACATTTCGAAAACGAAATCCCACCCTTCCCGCTATCCATAAAACAAGAATCTGTTGAAACAGAAACTACTACCATCCGCAACCAAGAAAAAGAAACCTTCGAGAGAAAACAAAACTCTTCAACCTCTCGAAACAAAAATTAACCAACAACATTTCGAAAACGAAATCCCACCCTTCCCGCTATCCTCAAAAAAAGAATATGTCGAAACATAAACAAATACCATCTGCAACCAAGAAAAAGAAACCTTCGAAAGAAAACCCAAGTCATCAACCTCTCGAAACAAAAATTAACCAGCAACCTTTCTAAAACGAAATCCCACCCTTCCCGCTATCCACAAAACAAGAATATGTCGAAACATAAACAAATACCATCTGCAACCAAGAAAAAGAAACCTTCGAAAGAAAACCCAACTCATCAACCTCTCGAAAGAAAAATTAACCAACAACCTGTCGAAAACGAAATCCCACCCTTGCCGCTATCCATAAAACAAGAATCTGTGAAAACAGAAACAACTACCATCCGCAACCAAGAAAAAGAAACCTTAAATGAAAACCCAAACCACCAACCTCTGGAAACAAAAATTAACCAACAACCTTTCTAAAACGAAATCCCACCCTTCCCGCTATCCACAAAAAAAGAGTCTGTTGAAACAAAAACAACAACCCTCCGACACCAAGAAAAAGAAATCTTCGAAAGAAAACCTAAGACATCAACCTCTCGAAACAAAAATTAACCAACAACCTTTCTAAAACGAAATCCCACCCTTCCCGCTATCCATAAAACAAGAATCTGTTGAAACAGAAACAACTACCATCCGCAACCAAGAAAAAGAAACCTTCGAGAGAAAACCCAACTCTTCAACCACTCGAAACAAACATTAACCAACAACCTTTCGAAAACGAAATCCCACCCTTCCCGCTATCCATAAAACAAGAATCTGTTGAAACATAAACAACTACCATCCGCAACCAAGAAAAAGAAACCTTCGAGAGAAAACCCAACTCTTCAACCACTCAAAACAAACATTAACCAACAACCTTTCGAAAACGAAATCCCACCCTTCCCGCTATCCATAAGACAAGAATCTGTTGAAACATAAACAACTACCATCCGCAACCAAGAAAAAGAAACCTTCGAGAGAAAACCCAACTCTTCAACCACTCGAAAAAAAAATTAATGAACAACCTTTCCAAAACGAAATCCCACCCTTCCCGCTATCCATAAAACAAGAATCTATTGAAACAGAAACAAATATTATCTGCAACCAAGAAAAAGAAACCTTCGAAAGAAAACCCAACTCATCAACCTCTCTAAACAAAAATTAACCAACAACCTGTCGAAAAGAAATCCCACCCTTCCCGCTATCCATAAAACAAGAATCTGTGAAAACAGATACAACTACCATCCGAAACCAAGAAAAAGAAACATTCGAAAGAAAACCCAAGTCATCAACCTCTCGAAACAAAAATTAACCAAAAACCTTTCGAAAAAGAAATCCCACCATTTCCGCTATCCACAAACAGGAATCTGTCGAAACATAAACAACTACAATCCGCAACCAAGAAAAAGAAACCTTCGAAAGAAAACCCAACTCATCAACCTCTTGAAACAAAAATTAACCAACAAACTTTCTAAAACGAAATCCCACCCTTCCCGCTATCCACAAAACAAGAATATATTGAAACCAAAATAACAACCCTCCGACACCAAGAAAAAGAAACCTTCGAAAGAAAACCCAAGTCATCAACCTCTCGAAACAAAAATTAACCAACAATATTTCGAAAATGAAATCCCACAATTCCCGCTATCCATACAACAAGAATCTGTGAAAACAGAAACAACTACCATCCGCAACAAAGAAAAAGAAACCTTAAATGAAAACTCAACTCATGAACCTCTCGAAACAAAAATTATCCAACAACATTTCGAAAACGAAATCCCAACCTTGCCGCTATCCACAAAAAAAGAGTCTGTTGAAACAAAAACAACAACCCTCCGACACCAAGAAAAAGAAATCTTCGAAAGAAAACCTAAGACATCAACCTCTCGAAACAAAAATTAACCAACAACCATTCTAAAACGAAATCCCACCCTTCCCGCTATCCACAAAACAAGAATATGTCGAAACATAAACAAATACCAACTGAAACCAAGAAAAAGAAACCTTCGAAAGAAAACCCAACTCATCAACCTCTCGAAACAAAAATTAACCAACAACCATTCTAAAACGAAATCCCACCCTTCCCGCTATCCATAAAACAAGAATCTATTGAAACAGAAACAAATACCATCTGCAACCAAGAAAAAGAAACCTTCGAAAGAAAACCCAACTCATCAACCTCTCTAAACAAAAATTAACCAACAACCTGTCGAAAAGAAATCCCACCCTTCCCGCTATCCATAAAACAAGAATCTGTGAAAACAGATACAACTACCATCCGAAACCAAGAAAAAGAAACATTCGAAAGAAAACCCAAGTCATCAACCTCTCGAAACAAAAATTAACCAAAAACCTTTCGAAAAAGAAATCCCACCATTTCCGCTATCCACAAACAGGAATCTGTCGAAACATAAACAACTACAATCCGCAACCAAGAAAAAGAAACCTTCGAAAGAAAGCCCAACTCATCAACCTCTTGAAACAAAAATTAACCAACAAACTTTCTAAAACGAAATCCCACCCTTCCCGCTATCCACAAAACAAGAATATATTGAAACCAAAATAACAACCCTCCGACACCAAGAAAAAGAAACCTTCGAAAGAAAACCCAAGTCATCAACCTCTCGAAACAAAAATTAACCAACAATATTTCGAAAATGAAATCCCACAATTCCCGCTATCCATACAACAAGAATCTGTGAAAACAGAAACAACTACCATCCGCAACAAAGAAAAAGAAACCTTAAATGAAAACTCAACTCATGAACCTCTCGAAACAAAAATTATCCAACAACATTTCGAAAACGAAATCCCACCCTTGCCGCTATCCACAAAAAAAGAGTCTGTTGAAACAAAAACAACAACCCTCCGACACCAAGAAAAAGAAATCTTCGAAAGAAAACCTAAGACATCAACCTCTCGAAACAAAAATTAACCAACAACCATTCTAAAACGAAATCCCACCCTTCCCGCTATCCACAAAACAAGAATATGTCGAAACATAAACAAATACCAACTGCAACCAAGAAAAAGAAACCTTCGAAAGAAAACCCAACTCATCAACCTCTCGAAACAAAAATTAACAAACAACCTGTCGAAAACGAAATCCCATCCTTCCCGCTATCCATAAAACAAGAATCTGTTGAAACAGGAACAACTACCATCCGCAACCAAGAAAAAGAAACCTTCGAGAGAAAACCCAACTCTTCAACCCCTCGAAAAAATAATTAATGAACAACCTTTCGAAAACGAAATCCCAACCTTCCCGCTATCCCTAAAACAAGAATCTGTTGAAACAGAAACAACTACCATCCGCAACCAAGCAAAAGAAACCTTCGAGAGAAAACCCAACTCTTCAACCACTCGAAACAAACATTAACCAACAACCTTTCGAAAACGAAATCCCACCCTTCCCGCTATCCATAAAACAAGAATCTGTGAAAACAGAAACAACTACCATCCGCAACCAAGAAAAAGAAACATTAATTGAAAACCCAACTCATCAACCTCTCGAAACAAAAATTAACCAAAAACATTTCGAAAACGAAATCCCACCCTTAACGCTATCCATAAAACAAGATTCTGTTGAAACAGAAACAACTACCATCCGCAACCAAGAAAAAGAGAAAAAGATACCTCCGAAAGAAAACCCAAGTCATCAACCTCTCGAAACAAAAATTAACCAACAACCTTTCGAAAATGAAATCCCACCGTTCCCGCTATCAACAAAAAAAGAATCCATTGAAGCAGAAACTACCATCCGAAACCATGAAAAAGAAACCTTCGAAAGAAAACCCAAGTCATCAACCTCTCGAAACAAAAATTAACCAACAACCTTTCGAAAACGAAATCCCACCCTTCCCGCTATCCATAAATCAAGAATCTGTTGAAACAGAAACAACTACCATCCGCAACCAAAAAAAGAAACCTTCGACAGAAAACCCAAGTCATCAATCTGTCGAAACAAAAATTAACCAACAACATTTCGAAAAGAAATCCCACCCTTCCCGCTATCCATAAAACAAGAAACAGTGAAAACACAAACAACTACCATCCGCAACCAAGAAAAAGAAACTTTAAATGAAAATCCATCTCATCAACCTCTCGAAACAAAAATTAACCAACAACTTTTCGAAAACGAAATCCCACCCTTCCCGCTATCCATAAAAAAAGAATCTGTTGAAACAGAAAGAACTACATCCGCAACCAAGAAAAAGAATCTTTCGAGAGAAAACCCAACTCTTCAATCACTCGAAAAAAAATTAACGAACAACCTTTCGAAAAGAAATCACACCCTTCCCGCTATCCATAAAACAAGAATCTCTGAAAACAGAAACATCTACCATCCGCAACCAAGAAAAAGAAACCTTAAATGAAAACCCAACTCATATACCTCTCGAAACAAAAATTAACCAACAACCTTTCGAAAACGAAATCCCACCCTTTCCGCTATCCACAAAACAGGAATCTGTCGAAACATAAACAACTACAATCCGCAACCAAGAAAAAGAAACCTTCGAAAGAAAACCCAAGTCATCAACCTCTCAAAACAAAAATTAACCAACAACCTTTCGAAAACGAAATCCCACCATTCCCGCTATCCACAAAACAAAAATCTGTTGAAACAGAAACAACTACCATCCGAAACAAAGAAAAAGAAACTTTCGAAAGAAAACCCAAGTCATCAATCTCTCGAAACATAAATTAACCAACAACCTTTCTAAAACGAAATCCCACCCTTACCGCTATCCATAAAACAAGAATCTGTTGAAACAGAAACAACTACCATCCGCAACCAAGAAAAAGAAACCTTCGACAGAAAACCCAAGTCATCAATCTGTCGAAACAAAAATTAACCAACAACATTTCGAAAACGAAATCCCACCTTTCCCGCAATCCACAAAACAAAAATCTGTTGAAACAGAAACAACTACCATCCGAAACCAAGAAAAAGAAACCTTCGAAAGAAAATCCAAGTCATCAACCTCTCGAAACAAAAATTAACCAACATCCTTTCGAAAACGAAATCCCACCCTTCCCGCTATCCACAAAACAAGAATATGTCGAAACATAAACAAATACCATCTGAAACCAAGAAAAAGAAACCTTCGAAAGAAAACCCAACTAATATACCTCTCGAAACAAAAATTAAACAGCAACATTTCGAAAACGAAATCCCACCCTTCCCGCTATCTACAAAACAAGAATATGTCGAAACATAAACAAATACCATCTGCAACCAATATAAAGAAACCTTCGAAAGTAAACCCAAGTCATCAACCTCTCGAAACAAAAATTAACCAACAACCTTACGAAAACGAAATCCCACCCTTCCCGCTATCCATAAAACAAGAATATTTTGAAACAGAAACAACTACCATCCGCAACCAAGAAAAAGAAACCTTCGAAAGAAAACCCAAGTCATCAACCTCTCGAAACAAAAATTAACCAACAAACTTTCTAAAACGAAATCCCACCCTTCTTGCTATCCACAAAACAAGAATATATTGAAACAAAAATAACAACCCTCCGACACCAAGAAAAAGAAACCTTCGAAAGAAAACCCAAGTCATCAACCTCTCGAAACAAAAATTAACCAACAATATTTCGAAAACGAAATCCCACAATTCCCGCTATCCAAACAACAAGAATCTGTGAAAACAGAAACAAATACCATCCGCAACCAAGAAAAAGAAACCTTAAATGAAAACCCAACCCATCAACCTCTCGAAACAAAAATTAACCAACAACCTTTCGAAAACGAAATCCCACCCTTCCCGCTATCCATAAATCAAGAATCTGTTGAAACAGAAACAACTACCATCCGCAACCAAAAAAAGAAACCTTCGACAGAAAACCCAAGTCATCAATCTGTCGAAACAAAAATTAACCAACAACATTTCGAAAAGAAATCCCACCCTTCCCGCTATCCATAAAACAAGAAACAGTGAAAACACAAACAACTACCATCCGCAACCAAGAAAAAGAAACTTTAAATGAAAATCCATCTCATCAACCTCTCGAAACAAAAATTAACCAACAACTTTTCGAAAACGAAATCCCACCCTTCCCGCTATCCATAAAAAAAGAATCTGTTGAAACAGAAAGAACTACATCCGCAACCAAGAAAAAGAATCTTTCGAGAGAAAACCCAACTCTTCAATCACTCGAAAAAAAATTAACGAACAACCTTTCGAAAAGAAATCACACCCTTCCCGCTATCCATAAAACAAGAATCTCTGAAAACAGAAACATCTACCATCCGCAACCAAGAAAAAGAAACCTTAAATGAAAACCCAACTCATATACCTCTCGAAACAAAAATTAACCAACAACCTTTCGAAAACGAAATCCCACCCTTTCCGCTATCCACAAAACAGGAATCTGTCGAAACATAAACAACTACAATCCGCAACCAAGAAAAAGAAACCTTCGAAAGAAAACCCAAGTCATCAACCTCTCAAAACAAAAATTAACCAACAACCTTTCGAAAACGAAATCCCACCATTCCCGCTATCCACAAAACAAAAATCTGTTGAAACAGAAACAACTACCATCCGAAACAAAGAAAAAGAAACTTTCGAAAGAAAACCCAAGTCATCAATCTCTCGAAACATAAATTAACCAACAACCTTTCTAAAACGAAATCCCACCCTTACCGCTATCCATAAAACAAGAATCTGTTGAAACAGAAACAACTACCATCCGCAACCAAGAAAAAGAAACCTTCGACAGAAAACCCAAGTCATCAATCTGTCGAAACAAAAATTAACCAACAACATTTCGAAAACGAAATCCCACCTTTCCCGCAATCCACAAAACAAAAATCTGTTGAAACAGAAACAACTACCATCCGAAACCAAGAAAAAGAAACCTTCGAAAGAAAATCCAAGTCATCAACCTCTCGAAACAAAAATTAACCAACATCCTTTCGAAAACGAAATCCCACCCTTCCCGCTATCCACAAAACAAGAATATGTCGAAACATAAACAAATACCATCTGAAACCAAGAAAAAGAAACCTTCGAAAGAAAACCCAACTAATATACCTCTCGAAACAAAAATTAAACAGCAACATTTCGAAAACGAAATCCCACCCTTCCCGCTATCTACAAAACAAGAATATGTCGAAACATAAACAAATACCATCTGCAACCAATATAAAGAAACCTTCGAAAGTAAACCCAAGTCATCAACCTCTCGAAACAAAAATTAACCAACAACCTTACGAAAACGAAATCCCACCCTTCCCGCTATCCATAAAACAAGAATATTTTGAAACAGAAACAACTACCATCCGCAACCAAGAAAAAGAAACCTTCGAAAGAAAACCCAAGTCATCAACCTCTCGAAACAAAAATTAACCAACAAACTTTCTAAAACGAAATCCCACCCTTCTTGCTATCCACAAAACAAGAATATATTGAAACAAAAATAACAACCCTCCGACACCAAGAAAAAGAAACCTTCGAAAGAAAACCCAAGTCATCAACCTCTCGAAACAAAAATTAACCAACAATATTTCGAAAACGAAATCCCACAATTCCCGCTATCCAAACAACAAGAATCTGTGAAAACAGAAACAAATACCATCCGCAACCAAGAAAAAGAAACCTTAAATGAAAACCCAACCCATCAACCTCTCGAAACAAAAATTAACCAACAACCTTTCGAAAACGAAATCCCACACTTCCCGCTATCCATAAAACAAGAATCTGTTGAAACAGAAACAACTACCATCCACAACCAAGAAAAAGAGAAAAGATACCTTCGAAAGAGAACCCAAGTCATCAACCTCTCGAAAAAAAAATTAACCAACAACCTTTCGAAAACGAAATCCCACCCTTCCCGCTATCCACAAAAACGAATCTGTTGAAACAAAAAAAACAACCCTCCGATACCAAGAAAAAGAAACCTTCGAAAGAAAACCCAAGCCACCAACCTCTCGAAACATTAATTAACCAACAACCTTTCGAAAACGAAATCCCACCCTTCCCGCTATCCACAAAAACGAATCTGTTGAAACAGAAACAACTACCATCCGCAACCAAGAAAAAGAAACCTTCGAGAGAAAACCCAACTCTTCAACCACTCGAAACAAACATTAACCAACAATCTTTCGAAAACGAAATCCCACCCTTCCCGCTATCCATAAAACAAGAATCTGTTGAAACAGAAACAAATACCATCTGCAACCAAGAAAAAGAAATTTTCGAAAGAAAACCCAACTCATCAACCTCTCGAAACAAAAATTAACCAACAACCTGTCGAAAAGAAATCCCACCCTTCCATAAACAACTACAATCCGCAACCAAGAAAAAGAAACCTTCGAAAGAAAACCCAACTCATCAACCTCTTGAAACAAAAATTAACCAACAAACTTTCTAAAACGAAATCCCACCCTTCCCGCTATCCACAAAACAAGAATATATTGAAACAAAAATAACAAACCTCCGACACCAAGAAAAAGAAACCTTCGAAAGAAAACCCAAGTCATCAACCTCTCGAAACAAAAATTAACCAACAAAAATTAATATTTCGAAAACGAAATCCCACAATTCCCGCTATCCATACAACAAGAATCTGTGAAAACAGAAACAACTACTATCCACAGCCAAGAAAAAGAGACCTTAAATGAAAACTCAACTCATGAACCTCTCGAAACAAAAATTATCCAACAACATTTCGAAAACGAAATCCCAACATTCCCGCTATCCACAAAACAAAAATCTGTTGAAACAGAAACAACTACCATCCGAAACAAAGAAAAAGAAACCTTTGAAAGAAAACCCAAGTCATCAACCTCTCGAAACAAAAATTAACCAACAACCTTTCTAAAACGAAATCCCACCCTTCCCGCTAACCATAAAAAAAGAATTTGTTGAAACAGAAACAATACCATCCGCAACCAAGAAAAAGAAACCTTCCAAAGAAAACCCAAGTCATCAACCTCTCGAAACAAATATTAACCAACAACCTTACGAAAACGAAATCCCACTCTTGCCGCTATCCACAAAACAAAAATCTGTTGAAACACAAACAACAACACTCCGAAACCAAAAAAAGAAACCTTCGAAAGAAAACCCAAGTCATCAACCTCTCGAAACAAAAATTAACTAACAACATTTCGAAAACGAAATCCCATCCTTCCCGCTATCCATAAAACAAGAATCTGTGGAAACATAAACAAATACCATCTGCAACCAAGAAAAAGAAACCTTCGAATGAAAACCCAAGTCATCAAACTCTCGAAACAAAAATTAACCAACAACCATTCTAAAACGAAATCCCACCCTTCCCGCTATCCACAAAACAAGAATATGTCGAAACATAAACAAATACCAACTGCAACCAAGAAAAAGAAACCTTCGAAAGAAAACCCAACTCATCAACCTCTCGAAACAAAAATTAACTAACAACATTTCGAAAACGAAATCCCATCCTTCCCGCTATCCATAAAACAAGAATCTGTGGAAACATAAACAAATACCATCTGCAACCAAGAAAAAGAAACCTTCGAATGAAAACCCAAGTCATCAAACTCTCGAAACAAAAATTAACCAACAACCATTCTAAAACGAAATCCCACCCTTCCCGCTATCCACAAAACAAGAATTTGTCGAAACATAAACAAATACCAACTGCAACCAAGAAAAAGAAACCTTCGAAAGAAAACCCAACTCATCAACCTCTCGAAACAAAAATTAACCAGAAACCTGTCGAAAACGAAATCCCATTCTTCCCGCTATCCATAAAACAAGAATCTGTTGAAACAGAAACAACTACCATCCGCAACCAAGAAAAAGAAACCTTCGAGAGAAAACCCAACTCTTCAACCCCTCGAAAAAAAATTAACGAACAACCTTTCGAAAACGAAATCCCAACCTTCCCGCTATCCCTAAATCAAGAATCTGTTGAAACAGAAACAACTACCATCCGCAACCAAGAAAAAGAAACCTTCGAGAGAAAACCCAACTCTTCAACCACTCGAAACAAACATTAACCAACAACCTTTCGAAAACGAAATCCCACCCTTCCCGCTATCCATAAAACAAGAATCTGTTGAAACAGAAACAACTACCATCCGCAACCAAGAAAAAGAAACCTTCGAGAGAAAACCCAACTCTTCAACCACTCGAAAAAAAATCAATGAACAACCTTTCGAAAACGAAATCCCACCCTTCCCGCAATGCATAAAACAAGAATCTGTTGAAACAGAAACAAATACCATATGCAACCAAGAAAAAGAAACCTTCGAAAGAAAACCCAACTCATCAACCTCTCGAAACAAAAATTAACCAACAATATTTCGAAAACGAAATCCCACAATTCCCGCTATCCATACAACAAGAATCTGTGAAAACAGAAACAACTACCATCCGCAACCAAGAAAAAGAAACTTTAAATGAAAACTCAACTCATGAACCTCTCGAAACAAAAATTATCCAAAAACATTTCGAAAACGAAATACCACCATTCCCGCTATCCACAAAACAAAAATCTGTTGAAACAGAAACAACTACCATCCGAAACAAAGAAAAAGAAACCTTCGAAAGAAAACCCAATTCATCAACCTCTCGAAACAAAAATTAACCAACAGCCTTTCTAAAACGAAATCCCACCCTTCCCGCTATCCATAAAACAAGAATCTGTTGAAACAGAAACAACTACCATCCGCAACCAAGAAAAAGAAACCTTCGAAAGAAAACCCAAGTCATCAACCTCTCGAAACAAAAATTAACCAACAACCTTTCTAAAACGAAATCCCACCCTTCCCGCTAACCATAAAAAAAGAATTTGTTGAAACAGAAACAATACCATCCGCAACCAAGAAAAAGAAACCTTCCAAAGAAAACCCAAGTCATCAACCTCTCGAAACAAATATTAACCAACAACCTTACGAAAACGAAATCCCACTCTTCCCGCTATCCACAAAACAAAAATCTGTTGAAACACAAACAACAACACTCCGAAACCAAAAAAAGAAACCTTCGAAAGAAAACCCAAGTCATCAACCTCTCGAAACAAAAATTAACTAACAACCTTTCGAAAACGAAATCCCATCCTTCCCGCTATCCATAAAACAAGAATCTGTGGAAACATAAACAAATACCATCTGCAACCAAGAAAAAGAAACCTTCGAAAGAAAACCCAAGTCATCAACCTCTCGAAACAAAAATTAACCAGCAACCTTTCTAAAACGAAATCCCACCCTTCCCGCTATCCACAAACCAAGAATATGTCGAAACATAAACAAATACCATCTGCAACAAAGAAAAAGAAACCTTCGAGAGAAAACCCAACTCATCAACCTCTCGAAAGAAAAATTAACCAACAACCTGTCGAAAACGAAATCCCACCCTTGCCGCTATCCATAAAACAAGAATCTGTGAAAACAGAAACAATTACCATCCGCAACCAAGAAAAAGAAACCTTAAATGAAAACCCAACGCACCAACTTCTCGAAACAAAAATTAACCAACAACCTTTCTAAAACGAAATCCCACCCTTCCCGCTATCCTCAAAAAAGAGTCTGTTGAAACAAAAACAACAACCCTCCGACACCAAGAAAAAGAAAGAAACCTTCGAATGAAAACCCAAGTCATCAAACTCTCGAAACAAAAATTAACCAACAACCTTTCGAAAGCGAAATCCCACCCTTCCCGCTATCCACAAAAAAAGAATCTGTTGAAAAAGAAACAACAACCGTCCGAAACAAAGAAAAAGAAATCTTCGAAAGAAAACCTAAGACATCAACCACTCGAAACAAACATTAACCAACAACCTTTCGAAAACGAAATCCCACCCTTCCCGCTATCCATAAATCAAGAATCTGTTGAAACATAAACAACTACCATCCGCAACCAAGAAAAAGAAACCTTCGAGAGAAAACCCAACTCTTCAACCACACGAAAAAAAATTAATGAACAACCTTTCGAAAACGAAATCCCACCCTTCCCGCTATCCATAAAACAAGAATCTGTTGAAACAGAAACTACTACCATCCGCAACCAAGAAAAAGAAACCTTCGAGAGAAAACAAAACTCTTCAACCTCTCGAAACAAAAATTAACAAACAACCTTTCGAAAACGAAATCCCACACTTCCCGCAATCCACAAAAAAAGAATATGTCGAAACATAAACAAATACCATCTGCAACCAAGAAAAAGAGACCTTCGAAAGAAAACCCAAGTCATCAACCTCTCGAAACAAAAATTAACCAGCAACCTTTCTAAAACGAAATTTCACCCTTCCCGCTATCCACAAAACAAGAATATGTCGAAACATAAACAAATACCATCTGCAACCAAGAAAAAGAAACCTTCGAAAGAAAACCCAACTCATCAACCTCTCGAAAGAAAAATTAACCAACAACCTGTCGAAAACGAAATCCAACCCTTGCCGCTATCCATAAAACAAGAATCTGTGAAAACAGAAACAACTACCATCCGCAACCAAGAAAAAGAAACCGTAAATGAAAACCCAAACCACCAACCTCTGGAAACAAAAATTAACCAACAAGCTTTCTAAAACGAAATCCCACCCTTCCCGCTATCCACAAAAAAAGAGTCTGTTGAAACAAAAACAACAACCCTCCGCAACCAAGAAAAAGAAACCTTCGAGAGAAAACCCAACTCTTCAACCACTCGAAACAAACATTAACCAACAACCTTTCGAAAACGAAATCCCACCCTTCCCGCTATCCATAAAACAAGAATCTGTTGAAACATAAACAACTACCATCCGCAACCAAGAAAAAGAAACCTTCGAGAGAAAACCCAACTCTTCAATCACTCGAAAAAAAAAATTAATGAACAACCTTTCGAAAACGAAATCCCATCCTTCCCGCTATCCATAAAACAAGAATCTTTTGAAACAGAAACAAATACCATCTGCAACCAAGAAAAAGAAACCTTCGAAAGAAAATCCAACTCATCAACCTCTCTAAACAAAAATTAACCAACAACCTGTCGAAAAGAAATCCCACCCTTCCCGCTATCCATAAAACAAGAATCTGTGAAAACAGATACAACTACCATCCGAAACCAAGAAAAAGAAACCTTCGAAAGAAAACCCAAGTCATCAACCTCTCGAAACAAAAATTAACCAAAAACCTTTCGAAAAAGAAATCCCACCATTTCCGCTATCCACAAACAGGAATCTGTCGAAACAAAAATAACAACCCTCCGACACCAAGAAAAAGAAACCTTCGAAAGAAAACCCAAGTCATCAACCTCTCGAAACAAAAATTAACCAACAATATTTCGAAAATTAAATCCCACAATTCCCGCTATCCATACAACAAGAATCTGTGAAAACAGAAACAACTACCATCCGCAACCAAGAAAAAGAAACCTTAAATGAAAACTCAACTCATGAACCTCTCGAAACAAAAATTATCCAACAATATTTCGAAAACGAAATCCCACCCTTGCCGCTATCCATAAAACAAGAATCTGTGAAAACAGAAACAACTACCATCCGCAACCAAGAAAAAGAAACCTTAAATGAAAACCCAAACCACCAACCTCTGGAAACAAAAATTAACCAACAACCTTTCTAAAACGAAATCCCACCCTTCCCGCTATCCACAAAAAAAGAGTCTGTTGAAACAAAAACAACAACCCTCCGACACCAAGAAAAAGAAATCTTCGAAAGAAAACCTAAGACATCAACCTCTCGAAACAAAAATTAACCAACAACCATTCTAAAACGAAATCCCACCCTTCCCGCTATCCACAAAACAAGAATATGTCGAAACATAAACAAATACCAACTGCAACCAAGAAAAAGAAACCTTCGAAAGAAAACCCAACTCATCAACCTCTCGAAACAAAAATTAACAAAAAACCTGTCGAAAACGAAATCCCATCCTTCCCGCTATCCATAAAACAAGAATCTGTTGAAACAGAAACAACTACCATCCGCAACCAAGAAAAAGAAACCTTCGAGAGAAAACCCAACTCTTCAACCCCTCGAAAAAAAAATTAACGAACAACCTTTCGAAAACGAAATCCCAACCTTCCCGCTATCCCTAAAACAAGAATCTGTTGAAACAGAAACAACTACCATCCTCAACCAAGAAAAAGAAACCTTCGAGAGAAAACCTAACTCTTCAACCACTCGAAACAAACATTAACCAACAACCTTTCGAAAACGAAATCCCACCCTTCCCGCTATCCATAAAACAAGAATCTGTTGAAACAGAAACAACTACCATCCGCAACCAAGAAAAAGAAACCTTCGAGAGAAAACCCAACTCTTCAACCACTCGAAAAAAAATGAATGAACAACATTTCGAAAACGAAATCCCACCCTTCCCGCAATCCATAAAACAAGAATCTGTTGAAACAGAAACAAATACCATATGCAACCAAGAAAAAGAAACCTTCGAAAGAAAACCCAACTCATCAACCTCTCGAAACAAAAATTAACCAACAATATTTCGAAAACGAAATCCCACAATTCCCGCTATCCATACAACAAGAATCTGTGAAAACAGAAACAACTACCATCCGCAACCAAGAAAAAGAAACTTTAAATGAAAACTCAACTCATGAACCTCTCGAAACAAAAATTATCCAACAACATTTCGAAAATGAAATACCACCATTCCCGCTATCCACAAAACAAAAATCTGTTGAAACAGAAACAACTACCATCCGAAACAAAGAAAAAGAAACCTTCGAAAGAAAACCCAATTCAACAACCTCTCGAAACAAAAATTAACCAACAGCCTTTCTAAAACGAAATCCCACCCTCCCCGCTATCCATAAAACAAGAATCTGTATAAACACAAACAGCAACACTCCGAAACCATAAAAAAGAAACCTTCGAAAGGAAACCCAAGTCATCAACCTCTCGAAACAAAAATTAACGAACAACCTTTCGAAAACGAAATCCCACACTTCCCGCTATCCATAAAACAAGAATATGTGAAAACAGATACAACTACCTTCCGCAACCAAAAAAAGAAACCTCAGATGAAAACCCAACTCATCAACCTCTCGAAACAAAAATTAACCAACAACCTGTCGAAAACGAAATCCCACCCTTCCCGCTATCCATAAAACAAGAATCTGTTGAAATAGAAACAACTACCATCCGCAACCAAGAAAAGGAAACCTTCGAGAGAAAACCCAACTCTTCAACCACTCAAAAAAAAAATTAACGAACAACCTTTCGAAAACGAAATCCCACCCTTCCCGCTATCCATAAAACAAGAATCTGTTGAAACATAATCAAAAACCCGATGACACCAATAAAAAGAAACCTTCGAAAGAAAACCCAAGTCATCAACCCCTCGAAACAAAAATTAACCAACAACCTTTCGAAAACGAAATCCCACCCTTCCCGCTATCCACAAAAAAAGAATCTGTTGAAACAGAAACAACTACCATCCGAAAAAAAGAAAAAGAAACCTTCGAAAGAAAACCCAAGTCATCAACCTCTCGAAACAAAAATTAACAAGCAACCTTTCGAAAACGTAATCCCACCCTTCCCGCTATCCACAAAACAAGAATATGTCGAAACATAAACAAATACCATCTGCAACCAAGAAAAAGAAACCTTCGAAAGAAAACCCAACTCATCAACATCTCGAAACAAAAATTAACCAACAACCTCTCGAAAACGAAATCCCACCCTTCCCGCTATCCATAAAACAAGAATCTGTGAAAACAGAAACAACTACCATCCGCAACCAAGAAAAAGAAACCTTAAATGAAAACCCAACCCATCAACCTCTCGAAACAAAAATTAACGAACAACCTTTCGAAAAGGAAATCCCACACTTCCCGCTATCCATAAAACAAGAATCTGTTGAAACAGAATAAACTACCATCCGCAACCAAGAGAAAGAGAAAAAGATACCTTCGAAAGAAAACACAAGTCATCAACCTCTCGAAACAAAAATTAACCAACAACCTTTCTAAAACGAAATCCCACCCTTCCCGCTATCCACAAAAAAAATTTGTTGAAACAAAAACAACAACCCTCCGACACCAAGAAAAAGAAACCTTCCAAAGATATTATAACTCATCAATCTCTCGAAACAAAAATTAACCAACAACCTGTCGAAAACGAAATCCAACCCTTCCCGCTATCCACAAAAAAAAATTTGTTGAAACAAAAACAACAACCCTCCGACACCAAGAAAAAGAAACCTTTCAAAGAAAACCCGAGTCATCAACCTCTCGAAACAAAAATTAACCAACAACCTGTCGAAAACGAAATCCCACCCTTCCCGCTATCCATAAAACAAGAATCTGTTGAAACAGAAACTACTACCATCCGCAACCAAGAAAAAGAAACCTTCGAGAGAAAACAAAACTCTTCAACCTCTCGAAACAAAAATTAACAAACAACCTTTCGAAAACGAAATCCCACCCTTCCCGCTATCCACAAAAAAAGAATATGTCGAAACATAAACAAATACCATCTGCAACCAAGAAAAAGAAACCTTCGAAAGAAAACCCAACTCATCAACCTCTCGAAAGAAAAATTAACCAACAACCTGTCGAAAACTAAATCCAACCCTTGCCGCTATCCATAAAACAAGAATCTGTGAAAACAGAAACAACTACCATCCGCAACCAAGAAAAAGAAACCGTAAATGAAAACCCAAACCACCAACCTCTGGAAACAAAAATTAACCAACAACCTTTCTAAAACGAAATCCCACCATTCCCGCTATCCACAAAAAAAGAGTCTGTTGAAACAAAAACAACAACCCTCCGCAACCAAGAAAAAGAAACCTTCGAGAGAAAACCCAACTCTTCAACCACTCGAAACAAACATTAACCAACAACCTTTCGAAAACGAAATCCCACCCTTCCCGCTATCCATAAAACAAGAATCTGTTGAAACATAAACAACTACCATCCGCAACCAAGAAAAAGAAACCTTCGAGAGAAAACCCAACTCTTCAATCACTCGAAAAAAAAAATTAATGAACAACCTTTCGAAAACGAAATCCCATCCTTCCCGCTATCCATAAAACAAGAATCTTTTGAAACAGAAAGAAATACCATCTGCAACCAAGAAAAAGAAACCTTCGAAAGAAAATCCAACTCATCAACCTCTCTAAACAAAAATTAACCAACAACCTGTCGAAAAGAAATCCCACCCTTCCCGCTATCCATAAAACAAGAATCTGTGAAAACAGATACAACTACCATCCGAAACCAAGAAAAAGAAACCTTCGAAAGAAAACCCAAGTCATCAATCTCTCGAAACAAAAATTAACCAAAAACCTTTCGAAAAAGAAATCCCACCATTTCCGCTATCCACAAACAGGAATCTGTCGAAACAAAAATAACAACCCTCCGACACCAAGAAAAAGAAACCTTCGAAAGAAAACCCAAGACATCAACCACTCGAAACAAAAATTAACCAACAATATTTCGAAAATTAAATCCCACAATTCCCGCTATCCATACAACAAGAATCTGTGAAAACAGAAACAACTACCATCCGCAACCAAGAAAAAGAAACCTTAAATGAAAACCCAAACCACCAACCTCTGGAAACAAAAATTAACCAACAACCTTTCTAAAACGAAATCCCACCCTTCCCGCTATCCACAAAAAAAGAGTCTGTTGAAACAAAAACAACAACCCTCCGACACCAAGAAAAAGAAATCTTCGAAAGAAAACCTAAGACATCAACCTCTCGAAACAAAAATTAACCAACAACCATTCTAAAACGAAATCCCACCCTTCCCGCTATCCACAAAACAACAATATGTCGAAACATAAACAAATACCAACTGCAACCAAGAAAAAGAAACCTTCGAAAGAAAACCCAACTCATCAACCTCTCGAAACAAAAATTAACAAACAACCTGTCGAAAACGAAATCCCATCCTTCCCGCTATCCATAAAACAAGAATCTGTTGAAACAGAAACAACTACCATCCGCAACCAAGAAAAAGAAACCTTCGAGAGAAAACCCAACTCTTCAACCCCTCGAAAAAAAAATTAACGAACAACCTTTCGAAAACGAAATCCCAACCTTCCCGCTATCCCTAAAACAAGAATCTGTTGAAACAGAAACAACTACCATCCGCAACCAAGAAAAAGAAACCTTCGAGAGAAAACCTAACTCTTCAACCACTCGAAACAAACATTAACCAACAACCTTTCGAAAACGAAATCCCACCCTTCCCGCTATCCATAAAACAAGAATCTGTTGAAACAGAAACAACTACCATCCGCAACCAAGAAAAAGAAACCTTCGAGAGAAAACCCAACTCTTCAACCACTCGAAAAAAAATGAATGAACAACCTTTCGAAAACGAAATCCCACCCTTCCCGCAATCCATAAAACAAGAATCTGTTGAAACAGAAACAAATACCATATGCAACCAAGAAAAAGAAACCTTCGAAAGAAAACCCAACTCATCAACCTCTCGAAACAAAAATTAACCAACAATATTTCGAAAACGAAATCCCACAATTCCCGCTATCCATACAACAAGAATCTGTGAAAACAGAAACAACTACCATCCGCAACCAAGAAAAAGAAACTTTAAATGAAAACTCAACTCATGAAACTCTCGAAACAAAAATTATCCAACAACATTTCGAAAATGAAATACCACCATTCCCGCTATCCACAAAACAAAAATCTGTTGAAACAGAAACAACTACCATCCGAAACAAAGAAAAAGAAACCTTCGAAAGAAAACCCAATTCATCAACCTCTCGAAACAAAAATTAACCAACAGCCTTTCTAAAACGAAATCCCACCCTTCCCGCTATCCATAAAACAAGAATCTGTTGAAACACAAACAGCAACACTCCGAAACCAAAAAAAAAGAAACCTTCGAAAGGAAACCCAAGTCATCAACCTCTCGAAACAAAAATTAACGAACAAACTTTCGAAAACGAAATCCCACACTTCCCGCTATCCATAAAACAAGAATATGTGAAAACAGATACAACTACCTTCCGCAACCAAAAAAAGAAACCTTAGATGAAAATCCAACTCATCAACCTCTCGAAACAAAAATTAACCAACAACCTGTCGAAAACGAAATCCCACCCTTCCCGCTATCCATAAAACAAGAATCTGTTGAAATAGAAACAACTACCATCCGCAACCAAGAAAAGGAAGCCTTCGAGAGAAAACCCAACTCTTCAACCACTCAAAAAAAAAAATTAACGAACAACCTTTCGAAAACGAAATCCCACCCTTCCCGCTATCCATAAAACAAGAATCTGTTGAAACATAATGAAAAACACGATGACACCAAGAAAAAGAAACCTTCGAAAGAAAACCCAAGTCATCAACCCTTCGAAACAAAAATTAACCAACAACCTTTCGAAAACGAAATCCCACCATTCCCGCTATCCATAAAACAAGAATATGTGAAAACAGATACAACTACCTTCCGCAACCAAAAAAAAAGAAACCTTACATGAAAACCCAACTCATCAACCTCTCGAAACAAAAATTAACCAACAACCTGTCGAAAACGAAATCCCACCCTTCCCGCTATCCATAAAACAAGAATCTGTTGAAATAGAAACAACTACCATCCGCAACCAAGAAAAGGAAACCTTCGAGAGAAAACCCAACTCTTCAACCACTCAAAAAAAAAATTAACGAACAACCTTTCGAAAACGAAATCCCACCCTTCCCGCTATCCATAAAACAAGAATCTGTTGAAACATAATCAAAAACCCGATGACACCAAGAAAAAGAAACCTTCGAAAGAAAACCCAAGTCATCAACCCCTCGAAACAAAAATTAACCAACAACCTTTCGAAAACGAAATCCCACCCTTCCCGCTATCCACAAAAAAAGAATCTGTTGAAACAGAAACAACTACCATCCGAAACAAAGAAAAAGAAACCTTCGAAAGAAAACCCAAGTCATCAACCTCTCGAAACAAAAATTAACAAGCAACCTTTCTAAAACGAAATCCCACCCTTCCCGCTATCCACAAAACAAGAATATGTCGAAACATAAACAAATACCATCTGCAACCAAGAAAAAGAAACCTTCGAAAGAAAACCCAACTCATCAACATCTCGAAACAAAAATTAACCAACAACCTCTCGAAAACGAAATCCCACCCTTCCCGCTATCCATAAAACAAGAATCTGTGAAAACAGAAACAACTACCATCCGCAACCAAGAAAAAGAAACCTTAAATGAAAACCCAACCCATCAACCTCTCGAAACAAAAATTAACGAACAACCTTTCGAAAAGGAAATCCCACACTTCCCGCTATCCATAAAACAAGAATCTGTTGAAACAGAATAAACTACCATCCGCAACCAAGAGAAAGAGAAAAAGATACCTTCGAAAGAAAACACAAGTCATCAACCTCTCGAAACAAAAATTAACCAACAACCTTTCTAAAACGAAATCCCACCCTTCCCGCTATCCACAAAAAAAATTTGTTGAAACAAAAACAACAACCCTCCGACACCAAGAAAAAGAAACCTTCCAAAGATATTATAACTCATCAATCTCTCGAAACAAAAATTAACCAACAACCTGTCGAAAACGAAATCCAACCCTTCCCGCTATCGACAAAAAAAAATTTGTTGAAACAAAAACAACAACCCTCCGACACCAAGAAAAAGAAACCTTTCAAAGAAAACCCAAGTCATCAACCTCTCGAAACAAAAATTAACCAACAACCTGTCGAAAACGAAATCCCACCCTTCCCGCTATCCATAAAACAAGAATCTGTTGAAACAGAAGCAACTACCATCCGCAACCAAGAAAAAGAAACCTTCGAGAGAAAACCCAAGTCATCAACCTCTCGAAACAAAAATTAACCAACAACCTTTCTAAAACGAAATCCCACCCTTCCCGCTATCCATAAAACAAGAATCTGTTGAAACAGAAACAACTACCATCCGAAACAAAGAAAAAGAAACCTTCGAAAGAAAACCCAAGTCATCAACCTCTCGAAAAAAAAATTAACCAACAACATTTCGAAAACGAAATCCCACCCTTGCCGCTATCCATAAAACAAGAATCTGTGAAAGCAGAAACATTTACCATCCGCAACCAAGAAAAATAAACCTTAAATGAAAACCCAACGCACCAACCTCTCGAAACAAAAATTAACCAACAACCTTTCTAAAACGAAATCCCACCCTTCCCGCTATCCTCAAAAAAAGAGTCTGTTGAAACAAAAACAACAACCCTCCGACACCAAGAAAAAGAAAGAAACCTTCGAATGAAAACCCAAGTCACCAAACTCTCGAAACAAAAATTAACCAACAACCTTTCGAAAGCGAAATCCCACCCTTCCCGCTATCCACAAAAAAAGAATCTGTTGAAACAGAAACAACAACCGTCCGAAACAAAGAAAAAGAAATCTTCGAAAGAAAACCTAAGACATCAACCTCTCGAAACAAAAATTAACCAACAACCTTTCTAAAACGAAATCCCACCCTTCCCGCTATCCATAAAACAAGAATCTGTTGAAACAGAAACAACTACCATCCCCAACCAAGAAAAAGAAACCTTCGAGAGAAAACCCAACTCTTCAACCACTCGAAACAAACATTAACCAACAACCTTTCGAAAACGAAATCCCACCCTTCCCGCTATCCATAAATCAAGAATCTGTTGAAACATAAACAACTACCATCCGCAACCAAGAAAAAGAAACCTTCGAGAGAAAACACAACTCTTCAACCACTCGAAAAAAAAATTAATGAACAACCTTTCGAAAACGAAATCCCACCCTTCCCGCTATCCATAAAACAAGAATCTTTTGAAACAGAAACAAATACCATCTGCAACCAAGAAAAAGAAACCTTCGAAAGAAAACCCAACTCATCAACCTCTCTAAACAAAAATTAACCAACAACCTGTCGAAAAGAAATCCCACCCTTCCCGCTATCCATAAAACAAGAATCTGTGAAAACAGATACAACTACCATCCGAAACAAGGAAAAAGAAACCTTCGAAAGAAAACCCAAGTCATCAACCTCTCGAAACAAAAATTAACAAACAACCTGTCGAAAACGAAATCCCATCCTTCCCGCTATCCATAAAACAAGAATCTGTTGAAACAGAAACAACTACCATCCGCAACCAAGAAAAAGAAACCTTCGAGAGAAAACCCAACTCTTCAACCCCTCGAAAAAAAAATTAACGAACAACCTTTCGAAAACGAAATCCCAACCTTCCCGCTATCCCTAAAACAAGAATCTGTTGAAACAGAAACAACTACCATCCGCAACCAAGAAAAAGAAACCTTCGAGAGAAAACCCAACTCTTCAACCACTCGAAACAAACATTAACCAACAACCTTTCGAAAACGAAATCCCACCCTTCCCGCAATCCATAAAACAAGAATCTGTTGAAACAGAAACAAATACCATCCGAAACAAAGAAAAAGAAACCTTCGAAAGAAAACCCAAGTCATCAACCTCTCGAAACAAAAATTAACCAACAACCTTTCTAAAACGAAATCCCACCCTTCCCGCTATCCATAAAACAAGAATCTGTTGAAACAGAAACAATACCATCCGCAACCAAGAAAAAGAAACCTTCCAAAGAAAACCCAAGTCATCAACCTCTCGAAACAAAAATTAACCAACAACTTTACGAAAACGAAATCCCACTCTTTCCGCCATTCACAAAACAAAATTCTGTTGAAACACAAACAACAACACTCCGAAACCAAAAAAAGAAACCTTCGAAAGAAAACCCAAGTCATCAACCTCTCGAAACAAAAATTAACTAACAACATTTCGAAAACGAAATCCCACCCTTCACGCTATCCATAAAACAAGAATCTGTTGAAACAGAAACTACTACCATCCGCAACCAAGAAAAAGAAACCTTCGAGAGAAAACAAAACTCTTCAACCTCTCGAAACAAAAATTAACCAACAACCTTTCGAAAACGAAATCCCACCCTTCCCGCTATCCTCAAAAAAAGAATATGTCGAAACATAAACAAATACCATCAGCAACCAAGAAAAAGAAACCTTCGAAAGAAAACCCAAGTCATCAACCTCTCGAAACAAAAATTAACCAGCAACCTTTCTAAAACGAAATCCCACCCTTCCCGCTATCCACAAAACAAGAATATGTCGAAACATAAACAAATACCATCAGCAACCAAGAAAAAGAAACCTTCGAAAGAAAACCCAACTCATCAACCTCTCGAAAGAAAAATTAACCAACAACCTGTCGAAAACGAAATCCCACCCTTGCCGCTATCCATAAAACAAGAATCTGTGAAAGCAGAAACAACAACCGTCCGAAACAAAGAAAAAGAAATCTTCGAAAGAAAACCCAAGTCATCAACCTCTCGAAACAAATATTAACCAACAATATTTCGAAAACGAAATCCCACAATTCCCGCTATCCATGCAACAAGAATCTGTGAAAACAGAAACAACTACCATCCGCAACCAAGAAAAAGAAACCTTAAATGAAAACTCAACTCATGAACCTCTCGAAACAAAAATTATCCAACAACATTTCGAAAACAAAATCCCAACATTCCCGCTATCCACAAAACAAAAATCTGTTGAAACAGAAACAAATACCATCCGAAACAAAGAAAAAGAAACCTTCGAAAGAAAACCCAAGTCATCAACCTCTCGAAACAAAAATTAACCAACAAACTTTCTAAAACGAAATACCACCCTTCCCGCTATCCATAAAACAAGAATCTGTTGAAACAGAAACAATACCATCCGCAACCAAGAAAAAGAAACCTTCCAAAGAAAACCCAAGTCATCAACCTCTCGAAACAAAAATTAACCAACAACTTTACGAAAACGAAATCCCACTCTTTCCGCCATTCACAAAACAAAATTCTGTTGAAACACAAACAACAACACTCCGAAACCAAAAAAAGAAACTTTCGAAAGAAAACCCAACTCTTCAACCTCTCGAAACAAAAATTAACCAACAACCTTTCGAAAACGAAATCCCACCCTTCCCGCTATCCTCAAAAAAAGAATATGTCGAAACATAAACAAATACCATCTGCAACCAAGAAAAAGAAACCTTCGAAAGAAAACCCAAGTCATCAACCTCTCGAAACAAAAATTAACCAGCAACCTTTCTAAAACGAAATCCCACCCTTCCCGCTATCCACAAAACAAGAATATGTCGAAACATAAACAAATACCATCTGCAACCAAGAAAAAGAAACCTTCGAAAGAAAACCCTACTCATCAACCTCTCGAAAGAAAAATTAACCAACAACCTTTCTAAAACGAAATCCCACCCTTCCCGCTATCCACAAAAAAAGAGTCTGTTGAAACAAAAACAACAACCCTCCGACACCAAGAAAAAGAAATCTTCGAAAGATAACCTAAGACATCAACCTCTCGAAACAAAAATTAACCAACAACCTTTCTAAAACGAAATCCCACCCTTCCCGCTATCCATAAAACAAGAATCTGTTGAAACAGAAACAACTACCATCCGCAACCAAGAAAAAGAAACCTTCGAGAGAAAACCCAACTCTTCAACCACTCGAAACAAACATTAACCAACAACCTTTCGAAAACGAAATCCCACCCTTCCCGCTATCCATAAAACAAGAATCTGTTGAAACATAAACAACTACCATCCGCAACCAAGAAAAAGAAACCTTCGAGAGAAAACCCAACTCTTCAACCACTCGAAACAATCATTAACAAACAACCTTTCGAAAACGAAATCCCACCCTTCCCGCTATCCATAAAACAAGAATCTGTTGAAACATAAACAACTACCATCTGCAACCAAGAAAAAGAAACCTTCGAGAGAAAACCCAACTCTTCAACCACTCGAAAAAAAAAATTAATGAACAACCTTTCGAAAACGAAATCCCACCCTTCCCGCTATCCATAAAACAAGAATCTATTGAAACAGAAACAAATACCATCTGCAACCAAGAAAAAGAAACCTTCGAAAGAAAACCCAACTCATCAACCTCTCTAAACAAAAGTTAACCAACAACCTGTCGAAAAGAAATCCCACCCTTCCCGCTATCCATAAAAGAAGAATCGGTGAAAACAGATACAACTACCATCCGAAACCAAGAAAAAGAAACCTTCGAAAGAAAACCCAAGTCATCAACCTCTCGAAACAAAAATTAACCAAAAACCTTTCGAAAAAGAAATCCCACCATTTCCGCTATCCACAAACAGGAATCTGTCGAAACATAAACAACTACAATCCGCAACCAAGAAAAAGAAACCTTCGAAAGAAAACCCAACTCATCAACCTCTTGAAACAAAAATTAACCAACAAACTTTCTAAAACGAAATCCCACCCTTCCCGCTATCCACAAAACAAGAATATATTGAAACAAAAATAACAACCCTCCGACACCAAGAAAAAGAATCCTTCGAAAGAAAACCCAAGTCATCAACCTCTCGAAACAAAAATTAACCAACAATATTTCGAAAATGAAATCCCACAATTCCCGCTATCCATACAACAAGAATCTGTGAAAACAGAAACAACTACCATCCGCAACCAAGAAAAAGAAACCTTAAATGAAAACTCAACTCATGAACCTCTCGAAACAAAAATTATCCAACAACATTTCGAAAACGAAATCCCACCCTTGCCGCTATCCATAAAACAAGAATCTGTGAAAACAGAAACAACTACCATCCGCAACCAAGAAAAAGAAACCTTAAATGAAAACCCAAACCACCAACCTCTGGAAACAAAAATTAACCAACAACCTTTCTAAAACGAAATCCCACCCTTCCCGCTATCCACAAAAAAAGAGTTTGTTGAAACAAAAAAAACAACCCTCCGACACCAAGAAAAAGAAATCTTCGAAAGAAAACCTAAGACATCAACCTCTCGAAACAAAAATTAACCAACAACCATTCTAAAACGAAATCCCACCCTTCCCGCTATCCACAAAACAAGAATATGTCGAAACATAAACAAATACCAACTGCAACCAAGAAAAAGAAACCTTCGAAAGAAAACCCAACTCATCAACCTCTCGAAACAAAAATTAACAAACAACCTGTCGAAAACGAAATCCCATCCTTCCCGCTATCCATAAAACAAGAATCTGTTGAAACAGAAACAACTACCATCCGCAACCAAGAAAAAGAAACCTTCGAGAGAAAACCCAACTCTTCAACCCCTCGAAAAAAAAATTAACGAACAACCTTTCGAAAACGAAATCCCAACCTTCCCGCTATCCCTAAAACCAGAATCTGTTGAAACAGAAACAACTACCATCCGCAACCAAGAAAAAGAAACCTTCGAGAGAAAACCCAACTCTTCAACCACTCGAAACAAACATTAACCAACAACCTTTCGAAAACGAAATCCCACCCTTCCCGCTATCCATAAAACAAGAATCTGTTGAAACAGAAACAACTACCATCCGCAACCAAGAAAAAGAAACCTTCGAGAGAAAACCCAACTTTTCAACCACTCGAAAAAAAATGAATGAACAACATTTCGAAAACGAAATCCCACCCTTCCCGCAATCCATAAAACAAGAATCTGTTGAAATAGAAACAAATACCATATGCAACCAAGAAAAAGAAACCTTCGAAAGAAAACCCAACTCATCAACCTCTCGAAAAAAAAAATTAACCAACAATATTTCGAAAACGAAATCCCACAATTCCCGCTATCCATACAACAAGAATCTGTGAAAACAGAAACAACTACCATCCGCAACCAAGAAAAAGAAACCTTAAATGAAAACTCAACTCATGAACCTCTCGAAACAAAAATTATCCAACAACATTTCGAAAACGAAATCCCACCCTTCCCGCTTTCCATAAAACAAGAATCTGTTGAAACAGAAACAACTACCATCCGCAACCAAGAAAAAGAAACCTTCGAAAGAAAACCCAAGTCATCAACCTCTCGAAACAAAAATTAACCAACAACCTTACGAAAACCAAATCCCACTCTTCCCGCTATCCACAAAACAAAAATCTGTTGAAACACAAAGAGCAACACTCCGAAACCAAAAAAAGAAACCTTCGAAAGGAAACCCAAGTCATCAACCTCTCGAAACAAAAATTAACGAACAACCTGTCGAAAACGAAATCCCACCCTTCCCGCTATCCTTAAAACAAGAATCTGTTGAAATAGAAACAACTACCATCCGCAACCAAGAAAAGGAAACCTTCGAGAGAAAACACAACTCTTCAACCACTCAAAAAAAATTAACGAACAACCTTTCGAAAACGAAATCCCACCCTTCCCGCTATCCATAAAACAAGAATCTGTTGAAACATAATCAAAAACCCGATGACACCAAGAAAAAGAAACCTTCGAAAGAAAACCCAAGTCATCAACCTCTCGAAACAAAAATTAACAAGCAACCTTTCTAAAACGAAATCCCACCCTTCCCGCTATCCACAAAACAAGAATATGTCGAAACATAAACAAATAACATCTGCAACCAAGAAAAAGAAACCTTCGAAAGAAAACCCAACTCATCAACATCTCGAAAGAAAAATTAACCAACAACCTCTCGAAAACGAAATCCCACCCTTCCCGCTATCCATAAAACAAGAATTTGTGAAAACAGAAACAACTACCATCCGCAACCAAGAAAAAGAAACCTTAAATGAAAACCCAACCCATCAACCTCTCGAAACAAAAATTAACGAACAACCTTTCGAAAAGGAAATCCCACACTTCCCGCTATCCATAAAACAAGAATCTGTTGAAACAGAATAAACTACCATCCGCAACCAAGAGAAAGAGAAAAAGATACCTTCGAAAGAAAACACAAGTCATCAACCTCTCGAAACAAAAATTAACCAACAACCTTTCTAAAACGAAATCCCACCCTTCCCGCTATCCACAAAAAAATTTGTTGAAACAAAAACAACAACCCTCCGACACCAAGAAAAAGAAACCTTCCAAAGATAACATAACTCATCAATCTCTCGAAACAAAAATTAACCAACAACCTGTCGAAAACGAAATCCAACCCTTCCCGCTATCCACAAAAAAAAAATTGTTGAAACAAAAACAACAACCCTCCGACACCAAGAAAAAGAAACCTTTCAAAGAAAACCCAAGTCATCAACCTCTCGAAACAAAAATTAACCAACAACCTGTCGAAAACGAAATCCCACCCTTCCCGCTATCCATAAAACAAGAATCTGTTGAAACAGAAACAACTACCATCCGCAACCAAGAAAAAGAAACCTTCGAAAGAAAACCCAACTCATCAACCTCTCGAAACAAAAATTAACCAACAATATTTCGAAAACGAAATCCCACAATTCCCGCTATCCATACAACAAGAATCTGTGAAAACAGAAACAACTACCATCCGCAACCAAGAAAAAGAAACCTTAAATGAAAACTCAAATCATGAACCTCTCGAAACAAAAGTTATCCAACAACATTTCGAAAACGAAATACCACCATTCCCGCTATCCACAAAACAAAAATCTGTTGAAACAGAAACAACTACCATCCGAAACAAAGAAAAAGAAACCTTCGAAAGAAAACCCATGTCATCAACCTCTCGAAACAAAAATTAACCAACAACCTTTCTAAAACTTAATCCCACCCTTCCCGCTATCCATAAAACAAGAATCTGTTGAAACAGAAACAACTACCATCCGCAACCAAGAAAAAGAAACCTTCGAAAGAAAACCCAAGTCATCAACCTCTCGAAACAAAAATTAACCAACAACCTTACGAAAACGAAATCCCACTCTTCCCGCTATCCACAAAACAAAAATCTGTTGAAACACAAACAGCAACACTCCGAAACCAAAGAAAAGAAACCTTCGAAAGGAAACCCAAGTCATCAACCTCTCGAAACAAAAATTAACAAACAACCTGTCGAAAACGAAATCCCACCCTTCCCGCTATCCATAAAACAAGAATCTGTTGAAATAGAAACAACTACCATCCGCAACCAAGAAAAAGAAACCTTCGAGAGAAAACCCAACTCTTCAACCACTCGAAAAAAAATTAACGAACAACCTTTCGAAAACGAAATCCCACCCTTCCCGCTATCCATAAAACAAGAATCTGTTGAAACAAAAACAAAAACCCTCCGACACCAAGAAAAAGAAACCTTCGAAAGAAAACCCAAGTCATCAACCCCTCGAAACAAAAATTAACCAACAACCTTTCGAAAACGAAATCCCACCCTTCCCGCTATCCATAAAACAAGAATATGTGAAAACAGATACAACTACCTTCCGCAACCAAAAAAAGAAACCTTAGATGAAAACCCAACTCATCAACCTCTCGAAACAAAAATTAACCAACAACCTGTCGAAAACGAAATCCCACCCTTCCCGCTATCCATAAAACAAGAATCTGTTGAAATAGAAACAACTACCATCCGCAACCAAGAAAAGGAAACCTTCGAGAGAAAACCCAACTCTTCAACCACTCAAAAAAAAATTAACGTACAACCTTTCGAAAACGAAATCCCACCCTTCCCGCTATCCATAAAACAAGAATCTGTTGAAACATAATCAAAAACCCGATGACACCAAGAAAAAGAAACCTTCGAAAGAAAACCCAAGTCATCAACCCCTCGAAACAAAAATTAACCAACAACCTTTCGAAAACGAAATCCCACCCTTCCCGCTATCCACAAAAAAAGAATCTGTTGAAACAGAAACAACTACCATCCGAAACAAAGAAAAAGAAACCTTCGAAAGAAAACCCAAGTCATCAACCTCTCGAAACAAAAATTAACAAGCAACCTTTCTAAAACGAAATCCCACCCTTCCCGCTATCCACAAAACAAGAATATGTCGAAACATAAACAAATACCATCTGCAACCAAGAAAAAGAAACCTTCGAAAGAAAACCCAACTCATCAACATCTCGAAACAAAAATTAACCAACAACCTCTCGAAAACGAAATCCCACCCTTCCCGCTATCCATAAAACAAGAATCTGTGAAAACAGAAACAACTACCATCCGCAACCAAGAAAAAGAAACCTTAAATGAAAACCCAACCCATCAACCTCTCGAAACAAAAATTAACGAACAACCTTTCGAAAAGGAAATCCCACACTTCCCGCTATCCATAAAACAAGAATCTATTGAAACAGAATAAACTACCATCCGCAACCAAGAGAAAGGGAAAAAGATACCTTCGAAAGAAAACACAAGTCATCAACCTCTCGAAACAAAAATTAACCAACAACATTTCTAAAACGAAATCCCACCCTTCCCGCTATCCACAAAAAAAATTTGTTGAAACAAAAACAACAACCCTCCGACACCAAGAAAAAGAAACCTTCCAAAGATAACATAACTCATCAATCTCTCGAAACAAAAATTAACCAACAACCTGTCGAAAACGAAATCCAAACCTTCCCGCTATCCACAAAAAAAAATTTGTTGAAACAAAAACAACAACCCTCCGACACCAAGAAAAAGAAACCTTCCAAAGATAACATAACTCATCAATCTCTCGAAACAAAAATTAACCAACAACCTGTCGAAAACGAAATCCAACCCTTCCCGCTATCCACAAAAAAAAATTTGTTGAAACAAAAACAACAACCCTCCGACACCAAGAAAAAGAAACCTTCGAAAGAAAACCCAAGTCATCAAACTGTCGAAACAAAAATTAACCAACAACCTGTCGAAAACGAAATCCCACCCTTCCCGCTATCCATAAAACAAGAATCTGTGAAAACAGAAACAACTACCACGCGCAACCAAGAAAAAGAAACCTTAAATAAAAACCCAACCCATCAACCTCTCGAAACAAAAATTAACCAACAACCTTTCGAAAAGTAAATCCCACCCTTCCCGCTATCCATAAAACAAGAATCTGTTGAAATAGAAACAACTACCATCCGCAACCAAGAAAAAGAATCCTTCGAGAGAAAACCCAACTCATCAACATCTCGAAAGAAAAATTAACCAACAACCTCTCGAAAACGAAATCCCACCCTTCCCGCTATCCATAAAACAAGAATCTGTGAAAACAGAAACAACTACCATCCGCAACCAAGAAAAAGAAACCTTAAATAAAAACCCAACCCATCAACCTCTCGAAACAAAAATTAACCAACAACCTTTCGAAAAGGAAATCCCACACTTCCCGCTATCCATAAAACAAGAATCTGTTGAAACAGAAAAAACTACCATCCGCAACCAAGAAAAAGAGAAAAAGATACCTTCGAAAGAAAACACAAGTCATCAACCTCTCGAAACAAAAATTAACCAACAACCTTTCTAAAACGAAATCCCACCCTTCCCGCTATCCACAAAAAAAATTTGTTGAAACAAAAAAACAACAACCCTCCGACACCAAGAAAAAGAAACCTTCCAAAGATAACATAACTCATCAATCTCTCGAAACAAAAAATAACCAACAACCTGTCGAAAACGAAATCCAACCCTTCCCGCTATCCACAAAAAAAAATTTGTTGAAACAAAAACAACAACCCTCCGACACCAAGAAAAAGAAACCTTTCAAAGAAAACCCAAGTCAACAACCTCTCGAAACAAAAATTAACCAACAACCTGTCGAAAACGAAATCCCACCCTTCCCGCTATCCATAAAACAAGAATCTGTAAAATAGAAACAACTACCATCCGCAACCAAGAAAAAGAAACCTTCGAGAGAAAACCCAACTCTTCAACCACTCGAAAAAAAAATTAACGAAAAACCTTTCGAAAACGAAATCCCACCCTTCCCGCTATCCATAAAACAAGAATCTGTTGAAACAAAAACAAAAACCCTCCGACACCAAGAAAAAGAAACCTTCGAAAGAAAACCCAAGTCATCAACCCCTCGAAACAAAAATTAACCAACAACCTTTCGAAAACGAAATCCTACCCTTCCCGCTATCCACAAAAAAAGAATCTGTTGAAACAGAAACAACTACCATCCGAAACAAAGAAAAAGAAACCTTCGAAAGAAAACCCAAGTCATCAACCTCTCGAAACAAAAATTAACCAACAACGTTTCGAAATCGAAATCCCACCCTTCCCGCTATCCATAAATCAAGAATCTGTTGAAACAGAAACAACTACCATCCGGAACCAAGAAAAAGAAACCTTCGAGAAAAAACCCAACTCTTCAACCACTCGAAAAAAAATTAACGAACAACATTTCGAAAACAAATCCCACCCTTCCCGCTATCCATAAAACAAGAATCTGTGAAAAGAGAAACAACTACAATCCGCAACCAAGAAAAAGAAATCTTCGAAAGAAAACCCAACTTATCAACCTCTCGAAACAAAAATTAACGAACAACCTTTCGAAAAGAAATCCCACCCTTCCCGCTATCCATAAAACAAGAATATGTGAAAACAGATACAACTACCTTCGGCAACCAAAAAAAAAGAAACCTTAGATGAAAACCCAACTCATCAACCTCTCGAAACAAAAATTAACCAACAACCTGTCGAAAACGAAATCCCACCCTTCCCGCTATCCATAAAACAAGAATCTGTTGAAATAGAAACAACTACCATCCGCAACCAAGAAAAAGAAACCTTCGAGAGAAAACCCAACTCTTCAACCACTCAAAAAAAAATTAACGAACAACCTTTCGAAAACGAAATCCCACCCGTCCCGCTATCCATAAAACAAGAATCTGTTGAAACATAATCAAAAACCCGATGACACCAAGAAAAAGAAACCTTCGAAAGAAAACCCAAGTCATCAACCCCTCGAAACAAAAATTAACCAACAACCTTTCGAAAACGAAATCCCACCCTTCCCGCTATCCAAAAAAAAAGAATCTGTTGAAACAGAAACAACTACCATCCGAAACAACGAAAAAGAAACCTTCGAAAGAAAACCCAAGTCATCAACCTCTCGAAACAAAAATTAACAAGCAACCTTTCTAAAACGAAATCCCACCCTTCCCGCTATCCACAAAACAAGAATATGTCGAAACATAAACAAATACCATCTGCAACCAAGAAAAAGAAACCTTCGAAAGAAAACCCAAGTCATCAACCTCTCGAAACAAAAATTAACCAACAACCTTTCTAAAACGAAATCCCACCCTTCCCGCTATCCACAAAAAAAATTTGTTGAAACAAAAAAACAACAACCCTCCGACACCAAGAAAAAGAAACCTTCCAAAGATAACATAACTCATCAATCTCTCGAAACAAAAAATAACCAACAACCTGTCGAAAACGAAATCCAACCCTTCCCGCTATCCACAAAAAAAAATTTGTTGAAACAAAAACAACAACCCTCCGACACCAAGAAAAAGAAACCTTTCAAAGAAAACCCAAGTCAACAACCTCTCGAAACAAAAATTAACCAACAACCTGTCGAAAACGAAATCCCACCCTTCCCGCTATCCATAAAACAAGAATCTGTAAAATAGAAACAACTACCATCCGCAACCAAGAAAAAGAAACCTTCGAGAGAAAACCCAACTCTTCAACCACTCGAAAAAAAAATTAACGAAAAACCTTTCGAAAACGAAATCCCACCCTTCCCGCTATCCATAAAACAAGAATCTGTTGAAACAAAAACAAAAACCCTCCGACACCAAGAAAAAGAAACCTTCGAAAGAAAACCCAAGTCATCAACCCCTCGAAACAAAAATTAACCAACAACCTTTCGAAAACGAAATCCTACCCTTCCCGCTATCCACAAAAAAAGAATCTGTTGAAACAGAAACAACTACCATCCGAAACAAAGAAAAAGAAACCTTCGAAAGAAAACCCAAGTCATCAACCTCTCGAAACAAAAATTAACCAACAACGTTTCGAAATCGAAATCCCACCCTTCCCGCTATCCATAAATCAAGAATCTGTTGAAACAGAAACAACTACCATCCGGAACCAAGAAAAAGAAACCTTCGAGAAAAAACCCAACTCTTCAACCACTCGAAAAAAAATTAACGAACAACATTTCGAAAACAAATCCCACCCTTCCCGCTATCCATAAAACAAGAATCTGTGAAAAGAGAAACAACTACAATCCGCAACCAAGAAAAAGAAATCTTCGAAAGAAAACCCAACTCTTCAACCACTCAAAAAAAAATTAACGAACAACCTTTCGAAAACGAAATCCCACCCGTCCCGCTATCCATAAAACAAGAATCTGTTGAAACATAATCAAAAACCCGATGACACCAAGAAAAAGAAACCTTCGAAAGAAAACCCAAGTCATCAACCCCTCGAAACAAAAATTAACCAACAACCTTTCGAAAACGAAATCCCACCCTTCCGCTATCCACAAAACAAGAATATGTCGAAACATAAACAAATACCATCTGCAACCAAGAAAAAGAAACCTTCGAAAGAAAACCCAACTCATCAACATCTCGAAACAAAAATTAACCAACAACCTCTCGAAAACGAAATCCCAACCTTCCCGCTATCCATAAAACAAGAATCTGTGAAAACAGAAACAACTACCATCCGCAACCAAGAAAAAGAAACCTTAAATGAAAACCCAACCCATCAACCTCTCGAAACAAAAATTAACCAACAACCTTTCGAAAAGGAAATCCCACACTTCCCGCTATCCATAAAACAAGAATCTGTTGAAACAGAATAAACTACCATCCGCAACCAAGAGAAAGAGAAAAAGATACCTTCGAAAGAAAACACAAGTAATCAACCTCTCGAAACAAAAATTAACCAACAACCTTTCTAAAACGAAATCCCACCCTTCCCGCTATCCACAAAAAAAATTTGTTGAAACAAAAACAACAACCCTCCGACACCAAGAAAAAGAAACCTTCCAAAGATAACATAACTCATCAATCTCTCGAAACAAAAATTAACCAACAACCTGTCGAAAACGAAATCCAACCCTTCCCGCTATCCACAAAAAAAAATTTGTTGAAACAAAAACAACAACCCTCCGACACCAAGAAAAAGAAACCTTTCAAAGAAAACCCAAGTCATCAACCTCTCGAAACAAAAATTAACCAACAACCTGTCGAAAACGAAATCCCACCCTTCCCGCTATCCATAAAACAAGAATCTGTTGAAATAGAAACAACTACCATCCGCAACCAAGAAAAGGAAACCTTCGAGAGAAAACCCAACTCTTCAACCACTCAAAAAAAAATTAACGTACAACCTTTCGAAAACGAAATCCCACCCTTCCCGCTATCCATAAAATAAGAATCTGTTGAAACATAATCAAAAACCCGATGACACCAAGAAAAAGAAACCTTCGAAAGAAAACCCAAGTCATCAACCCCTCGAAACAAAAATTAACCAACAACCTTTCGAAAACGAAATCCACCCTTCCCGCTATCCACAAAAAAAGAATCTGTTGAAACAGAAACAACTACCATCCGAAACAAAGAAAAAGAAACCTTCGAAAGAAAACCCAAGTCATCAACCTCTCGAAACAAAAATTAACAAGCAACCTTTCTAAAACGAAATCCCACCCTTCCCGCTATCCACAAAACAAGAATATGTCGAAACATAAACAAATACCATCTGCAACCAAGAAAAAGAAACCTTCGAAAGAAAACCCAACTCATCAACATCTCGAAACAAAAATTAAGCAACAACCTCTCGAAAACGAAATCCCACCCTTCCCGCTATCCATAAAACAAGAATCTGTGAAAACAGAAACAACTACCATCCGCAACCAAGAAAAAGAAACCTTAAATGAAAACCCAACCCATCAACCTCTCGAAACAAAAATTAACGAACAACCTTTCGAAAAGGAAATCCCACACTTCCCGCTATCCATAAAACAAGAATCTATTGAAACAGAATAAACTACCATCCGCAACCAAGAGAAAGGGAAAAAGATACCTTCGAAAGAAAACACAAGTCATCAACCTCTCGAAACAAAAATTAACCAACAACATTTCTAAAACGAAATCCCACCCTTCCCGCTATCCACAAAAAAAATTTGTTGAAACAAAAACAACAACCCTCCGACACCAAGAAAAAGAAACCTTCCAAAGATAACATAACTCATCAATCTCTCGAAACAAAAATTAACCAACAACCTGTCGAAAACGAAATCCAACCCTTCCCGCTATCCACAAAAAAAAATTTGTTGAAACAAAAACAACAACCCTCCGACACCAAGAAAAAGAAACCTTCCAAAGATAACATAACTCATCAATCTCTCGAAACAAAAATTAACCAACAACCTGTCGAAAACGAAATCCAACCCTTCCCGCTATCCACAAAAAAAAATTTGTTGAAACAAAAACAACAACCCTCCGACACCAAGAAAAAGAAACCTTCGAAAGAAAACCCAAGTCATCAAACTCTCGAAACAAAAATTAACCAACAACCTGTCGAAAACGAAATCCCACCCTTCCCGCTATCCATAAAACAAGAATCTGTGAAAACAGAAACAACTACCACGCGCAACCAAGAAAAAGAAACCTTAAATAAAAACCCAACCCATCAACCTCTCGAAACAAAAATTAACCAACAACCTTTCGAAAAGTAAATCCCACCCTTCCCGCTATCCATAAAACAAGAATCTGTTGAAATAGAAACAACTACCATCCGCAACCAAGAAAAAGAATCCTTCGAGAGAAAACCCAACTCATCAACATCTCGAAAGAAAAATTAACCAACAACCTCTCGAAAACGAAATCCCACCCTTCCCGCTATCCATAAAACAAGAATCTGTGAAAACAGAAACAAATACCATCCGCAAAGAAGAAAAAGAAACCTTAAATAAAAACCCAACCCATCAACCTCTCGAAACAAAAATTAACCAACAACCTTTCGAAAAGGAAATCCCACACTTCCCGCTATCCATAAAACAAGAATCTGTTGAAACAGAAAAAACTACCATCCGCAACCAAGAAAAAGAGAAAAAGATACCTTCGAAAGAAAACACACGTCATCAACCTCTCGAAACAAAAATTAACCAACAACCTTTCTAAAACGAAATCCCACCCTTCCCGCTATCCACAAAAAAAATTTGTTGAAACAAAAAAACAACAACCCTCCGACACCAAGAAAAAGAAACCTTCCAAAGATAACATAACTCATCAATCTCTCGAAACAAAAAATAACCAACAACCTGTCGAAAACGAAATCCAACCCTTCCCGCTATCCACAAAAAAAAATTTGTTGAAACAAAAACAACAACCCTCCGACACCAAGAAAAAGAAACCTTTCAAAGAAAACCCAAGTCAACAACCTCTCGAAACAAAAATTAACCAACAACCTGTCGAAAACGAAATCCCACCCTTCCCGCTATCCATAAAACAAGAATCTGTAAAATAGAAACAACTACCATCCGCAACCAAGAAAAAGAAACCTTCGAGAGAAAACCCAACTCTTCAACCACTCGAAAAAAAAATTAATGAAAAACCTTTCGAAAACGAAATCCCACCCTTCCCGCTATCCATAAAACAAGAATCTGTTGAAACAAAAACAAAAACCCTCCGACACCAAGAAAAAGAAACCTTCGAAAGAAAACCCAAGTCATCAACCCCTCGAAACAAAAATTAACCAACAACCTTTCGAAAACGAAATCCTACCCTTCCCGCTATCCACAAAAAAAGAATCTGTTGAAACAGAAACAACTACCATCCGAAACAAAGAAAAAGAAACCTTCGAAAGAAAACCCAAGTCATCAACCTCTCGAAACAAAAATTAACCAACAACGTTTCGAAATCGAAATCCCACCCTTCCCGCTATCCATAAATCAAGAATCTGTTGAAACAGAAACAACTACCATCCGGAACCAAGAAAAAGAAACCTTCGAGAAAAAACCCAACTCTTCAACCACTCGAAAAAAAATTAACGAACAACATTTCGAAAACAAATCCCACCCTTCCCGCTATCCATAAAACAAGAATCTGTGAAAAGAGAAACAACTACAATCCGCAACCAAGAAAAAGAAATCTTCGAAAGAAAACCCAACTTATCAACCTCTCGAAACAAAAATTAACGAACAACCTTTCGAAAAGAAATCCCACCCTTCCCGCTATCCATAAAACAAGAATATGTGAAAACAGATACAACTACCTTCGGCAACCAAAAAAAAAGAAACCTTAGATGAAAACCCAACTCATCAACCTCTCGAAACAAAAATTAACCAACAACCTGTCGAAAACGAAATCCCACCCTTCCCGCTATCCATAAAACAAGAATCTGTTGAAATAGAAACAACTACCATCCGCAACCAAGAAAAAGAAACCTTCGAGAGAAAACCCAACTCTTCAACCACTCAAAAAAAAATTAACGAACAACCTTTCGAAAACGAAATCCCACCCGTCCCGCTATCCATAAAACAAGAATCTGTTGAAACATAATCAAAAACCCGATGACACCAAGAAAAAGAAACCTTCGAAAGAAAACCCAAGTCATCAACCCCTCGAAACAAAAATTAACCAACAACCTTTCGAAAACGAAATCCCACCCTTCCCGCTATCCAAAAAAAAAGAATCTGTTGAAACAGAAACAACTACCATCCGAAACAACGAAAAAGAAACCTTCGAAAGAAAACCCAAGTCATCAACCTCTCAAACAAAAATTAACAAGCAACATTTCTAAAACGAAATCCCACCCTTCCCGCTATCCACAAAACAAGAATATGTCGAAACATAAACAAATACCATCTGCAACCAAGAAAAAGAAACCTTCGAAAGAAAACCCAAGTCATCAACCTCTCGAAACAAAAATTAACCAACAACCTTTCTAAAACGAAATCCCACCCTTCCCGCTATCCACAAAAAAAATTTGTTGAAACAAAAAAACAACAACCCTCCGACACCAAGAAAAAGAAACCTTCCAAAGATAACATAACTCATCAATCTCTCGAAACAAAAAATAACCAACAACCTGTCGAAAACGAAATCCAACCCTTCCCGCTATCCACAAAAAAAAATTTGTTGAAACAAAAACAACAACCCTCCGACACCAAGAAAAAGAAACCTTTCAAAGAAAACCCAAGTCAACAACCTCTCGAAACAAAAATTAACCAACAACCTGTCGAAAACGAAATCCCACCCTTCCCGCTATCCATAAAACAAGAATCTGTAAAATAGAAACAACTACCATCCGCAACCAAGAAAAAGAAACCTTCGAGAGAAAACCCAACTCTTCAACCACTCGAAAAAAAAATTAACGAAAAACCTTTCGAAAACGAAATCCCACCCTTCCCGCTATCCATAAAACAAGAATCTGTTGAAACAAAAACAAAAACCCTCCGACACCAAGAAAAAGAAACCTTCGAAAGAAAACCCAAGTCATCAACCCCTCGAAACAAAAATTAACCAACAACCTTTCGAAAACGAAATCCTACCCTTCCCGCTATCCACAAAAAAAGAATCTGTTGAAACAGAAACAACTACCATCCGAAACAAAGAAAAAGAAACCTTCGAAAGAAAACCCAAGTCATCAACCTCTCGAAACAAAAATTAACCAACAACGTTTCGAAATCGAAATCCCACCCTTCCCGCTATCCATAAATCAAGAATCTGTTGAAACAGAAACAACTACCATCCGGAACCAAGAAAAAGAAACCTTCGAGAAAAAACCCAACTCTTCAACCACTCGAAAAAAAATTAACGAACAACATTTCGAAAACAAATCCCACCCTTCCCGCTATCCATAAAACAAGAATCTGTGAAAAGAGAAACAACTACAATCCGCAACCAAGAAAAAGAAATCTTCGAAAGAAAACCCAACTTATCATCCTCTCGAAACAAAAATTAACGAACAAACTTTCGAAAAGAAATCCCACCCTTCCCGCTATCCATAAAACAAGAATCTGTTGAAATAGAAACAACTACCATCCGAACCCAAGAAAAAGAAACCTTCGAGAGAAAACCCAACTCTTCAACCACTCAAAAAAAAATTAACGAACAACCTTTCGAAAACGAAATCCCACCCGTCCCGCTATCCATAAAACAAGAATCTGTTGAAACATAATCAAAAACCCGATGACACCAAGAAAAAGAAACCTTCGAAAGAAAACCCAAGTCATCAACCCCTCGAAACAAAAATTAACCAACAACCTTTCGAAAACGAAATCCCACCCTTCCCGCTATCCACAAAACAAGAATATGTCGAAACATAAACAAATACCATCTGCAACCAAGAAAAAGAAACCTTCGAAAGAAAACCCAACTCATCAACATCTCGAAACAAAAATTAACCAACAACCTCTCGAAAACGAAATCCCAACCTTCCCGCTATCCATAAAACAAGAATCTGTGAAAACAGAAACAACTACCATCCGCAACCAAGAAAAAGAAACCTTAAATGAAAACCCAACCCATCAACCTCTCGAAACAAAAATTAACCAACAACCTTTCGAAAAGGAAATCCCACACTTCCCGCTATCCATAAAACAAGAATCTGTTGAAACAGAAAAAACTACCATCCGCAACCAAGAAAAAGAGAAAAAGATACCTTCGAAAGAAAACCCAAGTCATCAACCTCTCGAAACAAAAATTAACGAACAACCTTTCGAAAAGAAATCCCACCCTTCCCGCTATCCATAAAACAAGATTCTGTCAAAACAGATACAACTACCATCCGAAACAAAGAAAAAGAAACCTTCGAAAGAAAACCCAAGTCATCAACCTCTCGAAACAAAAATTAACAAGCAACCTTTCTAAAACGAAATCCCACCCTTCCCGCTATCCACAAAACAAGAATATGTCGAAACATAAACAAATACCATCTGCAACCAAGAAAAAGAAACCTTCCAAAGATAACATAACTCATCAATCTCTCGAAACAAAAATTAACCAACAACCTGTCGAAAACGAAATCCCACCCTTCCCACTATCCATAAAAAAAGAATCTGTTGAAACAAAAACAAAAACCCTCCGACACCAAGAAAAAGAAACCTGCGAAAGAAAACACAAGTCATCAACCCCTCGAAACAAAAATTAACCAACAACCTTTCGAAAACGAAATCCCACCCTTCCCGCTATCCACAAAAAAAGAATCTGTTGAAACAGAAACAACTACCATCCGAAACAAAGAAAAAGAAACCTTCGAAAGAAAACCCAAGTCATCAACCTCTCGAAACAAAAATTAACAAGCAACCTTTCTAAAACGAAATCCCACCCTTCCCGCTATCCACAAAACAAGAATATGTCGAAACATAAACAAATACCATCTGCAACCAAGAAAAAGAAACCTTCGAAAGAAAACCCAACTCATCAACATCTCGAAACAAAAATTAACCAACAACCTTTCGAAAACGAAATCCCACACTTCCCGCTGTCCATAAAACAAGAATCTGTTGAAACAGAAAAAACTACCATCCGCAACCAAGAAAAAGAGAAAAAGATACCTTCGAAAGAAAACCCAAGTCATCAACCTCTCGAAACAAAAATTAACGAACAACCTTTCGAAAAGAAATCCCACCCTTCCCGCTATCCATAAAACAAGATTCTGTCAAAACAGATACAACTACCTTCCGCAACCAAGAAAAAGAAACCTTAGGTGAAAACCCAACTCATCAACCTCTCGAAACAAAAATTAACCAACAACCTGTCGAAAACGAAATCCCACCCTTCCCGCTATGCAAAAAAAAGAATATGTCGAAACATAAACAAATACCATCTGCAAACAAGAAAAAGAAACCTTCGAAAGAAAACCCAAGTCATCAACCTCTCGAAACAAAAATTAACCAGCAACCTTTCTAAAACGAAATCCCACCCTTCCCGCTATCCACAAAACAAGAATATGTCGAAACATAAACAAATACCATCTGCAACCAAGAAAAAGAAACCTTCGAAAGAAAACCCAAGTCATCAACCTCTCGAAACAAAAATTAACCAACAACCTTTCGAAAACGAAATCCCACCCTTCCCGCTATCCACCAAAAAAGAATCTGTTGAAACAGAAACAACTACCATCCGAAACAAAGAAAAAGAAACCTTCCAAAGAAAACCCAAGTCATCCACCTCTCGAAACAAAAATTAACCAACAACCTTTCTAAAACGAAATTCCACCCTTCCCACTATCAACAAAACAAGAATATGTCGAAACATAAACAAATACCAACTGCAATCAAGAAAAAGAAACCTTCGAAAGAAAACCCAACTCTTCAACAACTCGAAAAAATATTAACGAACAACCTTTCGAAAATGAAATCCCACCCTTTCCGCTATCCATAAAACAAGAATCTGTGAAAAAAGAAACAACTACCATCCGCAACCAAGAAAAAGAAACCTTAAATGAAAACCAAAACCCATCAACCTCTCGAAACAAAAATTAACCAAGAACCTTTCTAAAACGAAATCCCACCCTTCCCGCTATCCACAAAACAAGAATATGTCGAAACATAAACAAATAACATCTGCAACCAACAAAAAGAAATCTTCGAAAGAAAACCCAACTCATCAACCTGTCGAAACAAAAATTAACCAACAACCTGTCGAAAACTAAATCCAACCCTTCCCGCTATCCATAAAACAAGAATCTGTTGAAACAGAAACAACTACCATCCACAACCAAGAAAAAGAGAAAAAGATACCTTCGAAAGAAAACCCAAGTCATCAACCTCTCGAAACACAAATTAACGAACAACCTTTCTAAAACGAAATCCCACCCATCCCGCTATCCACAAAAAAGAATCTGTTGAAACAAAAACAACAACCCTCCGACACCAAGAAAAAGAAACCTTCGAAAGAAAACCCAAGTCATCAACCTCTCGAAACAAAAATTAACCAACAACCTTTCGAAAACGAAATCCCACCCTTCCCGCTATCCACAAAAAAAGAATCTGTTGAAACAGAAACAACTACCATCCCAAAACAAAGAAAAAGAAATCTTCGAAAGAAAACATAAGTCATGAACCTCTCGAAACAAAAATTAACCAACAACCTTTCTAAAACGAAATCCCACCCTTCCCGCTATCCATAAAACAAAAATCTGTGAAAACAGAATCAACTACCATCCGCAACCAAGAAAAAGAAACCTTCGAAAGAAAACCCAACTCATCAACCTCTCGAAACAAAAATTAACCAACAACCTGTCGAAAACGAAATCCCACCCTTCCCGCTATCCATAAAACAAAAATCTGTGAAAACAGAATCAACTACCATCCGCAACCAAGAAAAATAAACCTTCGAAAGAAAACCCAACTCATCAACCTCTCGAAACAAAAATTAACGAACAACCTTTCGAAAAGAAATCCCACCCTTCCCGCTATCCATAAAACAAGAATCTGTGAAAACAGATACAACTACCTTCCGCAACCAAGAAAAAGAAACCTTAGATGAAAACCCAACTCTTCAACCTCTCGAAACAAAAATTAACCAACAACATTTCTAAAACGAAATCCCACCCTTCCCGCTATCCACAAAAAAAGAATCTGTTGAAACAGAAACAACTACCATCCCAAAACATAGAAAAAGAAATCTTCGAAAGAAAACCTAAGTCATCAACCTCTCGAAACAAAAATTAACCAACAACCTTTCTAAAACGAAATCCCACCCTTCCCGCTATCCACAAAAAAAGAATCTGTTGAAACAAAAACAACAACCCTCCGACACCAAGAAAAAGAAACCTTCGAAAGAAAACCCAACTCATCAACCTCTCGAAACAAAAATTAACCAACAACCTGTCGAAAACGAAATACCACCCTTCCCGCTATCCATAAAACAAAAATCTGTGAAAACAGAATCAACTACCATCCGCAACCAAGAAAAAGAAACCTTCGAAAGAAAACCCAACTCATCAACCTCTCGAAACAAAAATTAACGAACAACCTTTCGAAAAGAAATCCCACCCTTCCCGCTATCCATAAAACAAGAATCTGTGAAAACAGATACAACTACCTTCCGCAACCAAGAAAAAGAAACCTTAGATGAAAACCAAACTCATCAACCTCTCGAAACAAAAATTAACCAACAACCTGTCGAAAACGAAATCCCACCCTTCCCGCTATCCATAAAACAAGAATCTGTTGAAACAGAAACAACTACGATCCGCAACCAAGAAAAAGAGAAAAAGATACCTTCGAAAGAAAACCCAAGTCATCAACCTCTCGAAACAAAAATTAACCAACAAACTTTCTAAAACGAAATCCCACCCTTCCCGCTATCCACAAAAAAAGAATCTGTTGAAACAGAAACAACTACCATCCCAAAACAAAGAAAAAGAAATCTTCGAAAGAAAACCCAAGTCATCAACCTCTCGAAACAAAAATTAACCAACAACCTTTCGAAAACGACATCCCACCCTTCCCGCTATCCACAAAAAAAGAATCTGTTGAAACAGAAACAATTACCATCCGAAACAAAGAAAAAGAAACCTTCGAAAGAAAACCCAAGTCATCAACCTCTCGAAACAAAAATTAACCAACAACGTTTCGAAATCGAAATCCCACCCTTCCCGCTATCCATAAATCAAGAATCTGTTGAAACAGAAACAACTACCATCCGGAACCAAGAAAAAGAAACCTTCGAGAAAAAACATAACTCTTCAACCACTCGAAAAAAAATTAACGAACAACATTTCGAAAACAAATCCCACCCTTCCCGCTATCCATAAAACAAGAATCTGTGGAAAGAGAAACAACTACAATCCGCAACCAAGAAAAAGAAACCTTCGAAAGAAAACCCAACTCATCAACCTCTCGAAAAAAAAATTAACGAACAACATTTCGAAAAGAAATCCCACCCTTCCCGCTATCCATAAAACAAGAATCTGTTGAAACATAATCAAAAACCCGATGACACCAAGAAAAAGAAACCTTCGAAAGAAAACCCAAGTCATCAACCCCTCGAAACAAAAATTAACCAACAACCTTTCGAAAACGAAATCCCACCCTTCCCGCTATCCATAAAACAAGAATCTGTTGAAAAAGAAACAACTACCATCCGCAACCAAGAAAAAGAAACCTTCGAGAGAAAACCCAACTCTTCAACCACTCAAAAAAAAATTAACGAACAACCTTTCGAAAATGAAATCCCACCCGTCCCGCTATCCATAAAACAAGAATCTGTTGAAACATAATCAAAAACCCGATGACACCAAGAAAAAGAAACCTTCGAAAGAAAACCCAAGTCATCAACCCCTCGAAACAAAAATTAAACAACAACCTTTCGAAAACGAAATCCCACCCTTCCCGCTATCCACAAAAAAAGAATCTGTTGAAACAGAAACAACTACCATCCGAAACAACGAAAAAGAAACCTTCGAAAGAAAACCCAAGTCATCAAACTCTCGAAACAAAAATTAACAAGCAACCTTTCTAAAACGAAATCCCACCCTTCCCGCTATCCACAAAACAAGAATATGTCGAAACATAAACAAATACCATCTGCAACCAAGAAAAAGAAACCTTCGAAAGAAAACCCAACTCATCAACATCTCGAAACAAAAATTAACCAACAACCTCTCGAAAACGAAATCCCAACCTTCCCGCTATCCATAAAACAAGAATCTGTGAAAACAGAAACAACTACCATCCGCAACCAAGAAAAAGAAACCTTAAATGAAAACCCAACCCATCAACCTCTCGAAACAAAAATTAACCAACAACCTTTCGAAAAGGAAATCCCACACTTCCCGCTATCCATAAAACAAGAATCTGTTGAAACAGAATAAACTACCATCCGCAACCAAGAGAAAGAGAAAAAGATACCTTCGAAAGAAAACACAAGTCATCAACCTCTCGAAACAAATTTAACCAATAACCTTTCTTAAACGAAATCCCACCCTTCCCGCTATCCACAAAAAAAATTTGTTGAAACAAAACAACAACCCACCGACACCAAGAAAAAGAAACCTTCCAAAGATAACATAACTCATCAATCTCTCGAAACAAAAATTAACCAACAACCTGTCGAAAACGAAATCCAACCCTTCCCGCTATCCACAAAAAAAAATTTGTTGAAACAAAAACAACAACCCTCCGACACCAAGAAAAAGAAACCTTTCAAAGAAAACCCAAGTCATCAACCTCTCGAAACAAAAATTAACCAACAACCTGTCGAAAACGAAATCCCACCCTTCCCGCTATCCATAAAACAAGAATCTGTTGAAATAGAAACAACTACCATCCGCAACCAAGAAAAAGAAACCTTCGAGAGAAAACCCAACTCTTCAACCACTCGAAACAAAAATTAACGAACAACCTTTCTAAAAGAAATCCCACCCTTCCCGCTATCCATAAAACAATAATCTGTGAAAATAGATACAACTACCTTCCGCAACCAAGAAAAAGAAACCTTAGATGAAAACCCAACTCATCAACCTCTCGAAACAAAAATTAACCAACAACCTGTCGAAAACGAAATCCCACCCTTCCCGCTATCCATAAAACAAGAATCTGTTGAAACAGAAACAACTACCATCCGAAACCAAGAAAAAGAGAAAAAGATACCTTCGAAAGAAAACCCAAGTCATCAACCTCTCGAAACAAAAATTAACCAACAACCTTTCTAAAACGAAATCCCACCCTTCCCGCTATCCACAAAAAAAGAATCTGTTGAAACAGAAACAACTACCATCCCAAAACAAAGAAAAAGAAATCTTCGAAAGAAAACCCAAGTCATCAACCTCTCGAAACAAAAATTAACCAACAACCTTTCGAAAACGAAATCCCACCCTTCCCGCTATCCACAAAAAAAGAATCTGTTGAAACAGAAACAACTACCATCCGAAACAAAGAAAAAGAAACCTTCGAAAGAAAACCCAAGTCATCAACCTCTCGAAACAAAAATTAACCAACAACCTGTCGAAAACGAAATCCCACCCTTCCCGCTATCCATAAAACAAGAATCTGTTGAAATAGAAACAACTACCATCCGCTACCAAGAAAAAGAAACCTTCGAGAGAAAACCCAACTCTTCAACCACTCAAAAAAAAATTAACGAACAACCTTTCGAAAACGAAATCCCACCCGTCCCGCTATCCATAAAACAAGAATCTGTTGAAACATAATCAAAAACCCGATGACACCAAGAAAAAGAAACCTTCGAAAGAAAACCCAAGTCATCAACCCCTCGAAACAAAAATTAACCAACAACCTTTCGAAAACGAAATCCCACCCTTCCCGCTATCCACAAAAAAAGAATCTGTTGAAACAGAAACAACTACCATCCGAAACAACGAAAAAGAAACCTTCGAAAGAAAACCCAAGTCATCAAACTCTCGAAACAAAAATTAACAAGCAACCTTTCTAAAACGAAATCCCACCCTTCCCGCTATCCACAAAACAAGAATATGTCGAAACATAAACAAATACCATCTGCAACCAAGAAAAAGAATCCTTCGAAAGAAAACCCAACTCATCAACATCTCGAAACAAAAATTAACCAACAACCTCTCGAAAACGAAATCCCAACCTTCCCGCTATCCATAAAACAAGAATCTGTGAAAACAGAAACAACTACCATCCGCAACCAAGAAAAAGAAACCTTAAATGAAAACCCAACCCATCAACCTCTCGAAACAAAAATTAACCAACAACCTTTCGAAAAGGAAATCCCACACTTCCCGCTATCCATAAAACAAGAATCTGTTGAAACAGAATAAACTACCATCCGCAACCAAGAGAAAGAGAAAAAGATACCTTCGAAAGAAAACACAAGTCATCAACCTCTCGAAACAAATTTAAGCAATAACCTTTCTAAAACGAAATCCCACCCTTCCCGCTATCCACAAAAAAAATTTGTTGAAACAAAAACAACAACCCACCGACACCAAGAAAAAGAAACCTTCCAAAGATAACATAACTCATCAATCTCTCGAAACAAAAATTAACCAACAACCTGTCGAAAACGAAATCCAACCCTTCCCGCTATCCACAAAAAAAAATTTGTTGAAACAAAAACAACAACCCTCCGACACCAAGAAAAAGAAACCTTTCAAAGAAAACCCAAGTCATCAACCTCTCGAAACAAAAATTAACCAACAACCTGTCGAAAACGAAATCCCACCCTTCCCGCTATCCATAAAACAAGAATCTGTTGAAATAGAAACAACTACCATCCGCAACCAAGAAAAAGAAACCTTCGAGAGAAAACCCAACTCTTCAACCACTCGAAAAAAAATTAACGAACAACCTTTCGAAAACGAAATCCCACCCTTCCCACTATCCATAAAACAAGAATCTGTTGAAACAAAAACAAAAACCCTCCGACACCAAGAAAAAGAAACCTTCGAAAGAAAACACAAGTCATCAACCCCTCGAAACAAAAATTAACCAACAACCTTTCGAAAACGAAATCCCACCCTTCCCGCTATCCACAAAAAAAGAATCTGTTGAAACAGAAACAACTACCATCCGAAACAAAGAAAAAGAAACCTTCGAAAGAAAACCCAAGTCATCAACATCTCGAAACAAAAATTAACAAGCAACTTTTCTAAAACGAAATCCCACCCTTCCCGCTATCCACAAAACAAGAATATGTCGAAACATAAACAAATACCATCTGCAACCAAGAAAAAGAAACCTTCGAAAGAAAACCCAACTCATCAACATCTCGAAACAAAAATTAACCAACAACCTTTCGAAAACGAAATCCCACACTTCCCGCTATCCATAAAACAAGAATCTCTTGAAACAGAAAAAACTACCATCCGCAACCAAGAAAAAGAGAAAAAGATACCTTCGAAAGAAAACCCAAGTCATCAACCTCTCGAAACAAAAATTAACGAACAACCTTTCGAAAAGAAATCCCACCCTTCCCGCTACCCATAAAACAAGAATCTGTGAAAACAGAATCAACTACCATCCGCAACCAAGAAAAAGAAACCTTCGAAAAAAAGCCCAACTCATCAACCTCTCGAAACAAAAATTAACGAACAACCTTTCGATAAGAAATCCCACCCTTCCCGCTATCCATAAAACAAGATTCTGTCAAAACAGATACAACTACCTTCCGCAACCAAGAAAAAGAAACCTTAGGTGAAAACCCAACTCATCAACCTCTCGAAACAAAAATTAACCAACAACCTGTCGAAAACGAAATCCCACCCTTCCCGCTATCCACAAAAAAAGAATATGTCGAAACATAAACAAATACCATCTGCAAACAAGAAAAAGAAACCTTCGAAAGAAAACCCAAGTCATCAACCTCTCGAAACAAAAATTAACCAGCAACCATTCTAAAACGAAATCCCACCCTTCCCGCTATCCACAAAACAAGAATATGTCGAAACATAAACAAATACCATCTGCAACCAAGAAAAAGAAACCTTCGAAAGAAAACCCAAGTCATCAACCTCTCGAAACAAAAATTAACCAACAACCTTTCGAAAACGAAATCCCACCCTTCCCGCTATCCACCAAAAAAGAATCTGTTGAAACAGAAACAACTACCATCCGAAACAAAGAAAAAGAAACCTTCCAAAGAAAACCCAAGTCATCCACCTCTCGAAACAAAAATTAACCAACAACCTTTCTAAAACGAAATTCCACCCTTCCCACTATCAACAAAACAAGAATATGTCGAAACATAAACAAATACCAACTGCAATCAAGAAAAAGAAACCTTCGAAAGAAAGCCCAACTCATCAACCTCTCGAAACAAAAATTAACCAACAACCTGTCGAAAACGAAATCCCACCCTTTCCGCTATCCATAAAACAAGAATCTTTTGAAACAAAAACAACTATCATCCGCAACAAGAAAAAGAAACCTTCCAGAGAAAACCCAACTCTTCAACAACTCGAAAAAATATTAACGAACAACCTTTCGAAAATGAAATCCCACCCTTTCCGCTATCCATAAAACAAGAATCTGTGAAAACAGAAACAACTACCATCCGCAACCAAGAAAAAGAAACCTTAAATGAAAACCCAACCCATCAACCTCTCGAAACAAAAATTAACCAAGAACCTTTCTAAAACGAAATCCCACCCTTCCCGCTATCCACAAAACAAGAATATGTCGAAACATAAACAAATAACATCTGCAACCAACAAAAAGAAATCTTCGGAAGAAAACCCAACTCATCAACCTGTCGAAACAAAAATTAACCAACAACCTGTCGAAAACGAAATCCAACCCTTCCCGCTATCCATAAAACAAGAATCTGTTGAAACAGAAACAACTACCATCCACAACCAAGAAAAAGAGAAAAAGATACCTTCGAAAGAAAACCCAAGTCATCAACCTCTCGAAACACAAATTAACGAACAACCTTTCTAAAACGAAATCCCACCCATCCCGCTATCCACAAAAAAGAATCTGTTGAAACAAAAACAACAACCCTCCGACACCAAGAAAAAGAAACCTTCGAAAGAAAACCCAAGTCATCAACCTCTCGAAACAAAAATTAACCAACAACCTGTCGAAAACGAAATCCCACCCTTCCCGCTATCCATAAAACAAAAATCTGTGAAAACAGAATCAACTACCATCCGCAACCAAGAAAAAGAAACCTTCGAAAGAAAACCCAAGTCATCAACCTCTCGAAACAAAAATTAACCAACAACCTTTCGAAAACGAAATCCCACCCTTCCCGCTATCCACAAAAAAAGAATCTGTTGAAACAGAAACAACTACCATCCCAAAACATAGAAAAAGAAATCTTCGAAAGAAAACCTAAGTCATCAACCTCTCGAAACAAAAATTAACCAACAACCTTTCTAAAACGAAATCCCACCCTTCCCGCTATCCACAAAAAAAGAATCTGTTGAAACAAAAACAACAACCCTCCGACACCAAGAAAAAGAAACCTTCGAAAGAAAACCCAACTCATCAACCTCTCGAAACAAAAATTAACGAACAACCTTTCGAAAAGAAATCCCACCCTTCCCGCTATCCATAAAACAAGAATCTGTGAAAACAGATACAACTACCTTCCGCAACCAAGAAAAAGAAACCTTAGATGAAAACCCAACTCATCAACCTCTCGAAACAAAAATTAACCAACAACCTGTCGAAAACGAAATCCCACCCTTCCCGCTATCCATAAAACAAGAATCTGTTGAAACAGAAACAACTACCATCCGCAACCAAGAAAAAGAGAAAAAGATACCTTCGAAAGAAAACCCAAGTCATCAACCTCTCGAAACAAAAATTTACCAACAACATTTCTAAAACGAAATCCCACCCTTCCCGCTATCCACAAAAAAAGAATCTGTTGAAACAGAAACAACTACCATCCCAAAACATAGAAAAAGAAATCTTCGAAAGAAAACCTAAGTCATCAACCTCTCGAAACAAAAATTAACCAACAACCTTTCTAAAATGAAATCCCACCCTTTCCGCTATCCACAAAAAAAGAATCTGTTGAAACAAAAACAACAACCCTCCGACACCAAGAAAAAGAAACCTTCGAAAGAAAACCCAACTCATCAACCTCTCGAAACAAAAATTAACCAACAACCTGTCGAAAACGAAATCCCACCCTTCCCGCTATCCATAAAAAAAAATCTGTGAAAACAGAATCAACTACCATCCGCAACCAAGAAAAAGAAACCTTCGAAAGAAAACCCAACTCATCAACCTCTCGAAACAAAAATTAACGAACAACCTTTCGAAAAGAAATGCCACCCTTCCCGCTATCCATAAAACAAGAATCTGTGAAAACAGATACAACTACCTTCCGCAACCAAGAAAAAGAAACCTTAGATGAAAACCCAACTCATCAACCTCTCGAAACAAAAGTTAACCAACAACCTGTCGAAAACGAAATCCCACCCTTCCCGCTATCCATAAAACAAGAATCTGTTGAAACAGAAACAACTACCATCCGCAACCAAGAAAAAGAGAAAAAGATACCTTCGAAAGAAAACCCAAGTCATCAACCTCTCGAAACAAAAATTAACCAACAACCTTTCTAAAACGAAATCCCACCCTTCCCGCTATCCACAAAAAAAGAATCTGTTGAAACAGAAACAACTACCATCCCAAAACAAAGAAAAAGAAATCTTCGAAAGAAAACCTAAGTCATCAACCTCTCGAAACAAAAATTAACCAACAACCTTTCTAAAACGAAATCCCACCCTTCCCGCTATCCACAAAACAAGAATATGTCGATACATAAACAAATACCATCTGCAACCAAGAAAAAGAAACCTTCGAAAGAAAACCCAAGTCATCAACCTCTCGAAACAAAAATTAACCAACAACCTTTCTAAAACGAAATCCCACCCTTCCCGCTATCCACAAAAAAAGAATCTGTTGAAACAGAAACAACTACCATCCCAAAACAAAGAAAAAGAAATCTTCGAAAGAAAACCTAAGTCATCAACCTCTCGAAACAAAAATTAACCAACAACCTTTCTAAAACGAAATCCCACCCTTCCCGCTATCCACAAAACAAGAATATGTCGAAACATAAACAAATACCATCTGCAACCTAGAAAAAGAAACCTTCGAAAGAAAACCCAAGTCATCAACCTCTCGAAACAAAAATTAACCAACAACCTTTCGAAAACGAAATCCCTCCCTTCCCGCTATCCACCAAAAAAGAATCTGTTGAAACAGAAACAACTACCATCCGAAACAAAGAAAAAGAAACCTTCCAAAGAAAACCCAAGTCATCCACCTCTCGAAACAAGAATTAACCAACAACCTTTCTAAAACGAAATTCCACCCTTCCCACTATCAACAAAACAAGAATATGTCCAAACATAAACAAATAACATCTGCAACCAACAAAAAGAAATCTTCGAAAGAAAACCCAACTCATCAACCTGTCGAAACAAAAATTAACCAACAACCTGTCGAAAACGAAATCCAACCCTTCCCGCTATCCATAAAACAAGAATCTGTTGAAACAGAAACAACTACCATCCACAACCAAGAAAAAGAGAAAAAGAAACCTTCGAAAGAAAACCCAACTCATCAACCTCTGGAATTAAAAATTAACGAACAACCTTTCGAAAAGAAATCCCACCCTTCCCGCTATCCATAAAACAAGAATCTGTGAAAACAGATACAACTACCTTCCGCAACCAAGAAAAAGAAACCATAGATGAAAACCCAACTCATCAACCTCTCGAAACAAAAATTAACCAACAACCTGTCGAAAACGAAATCCCACCCTTCCCGCTATCCATAAAACAAGAATCTGTTGAAACAGAAACAACTACCATCCGCAACCAAGAAAAAGAGAAAAAGATACCTTCGAAAGAAAACCCAAGTCATCAACCTCTCGAAACAAAAATTAACCAACAACATTTCTAAAACGAAATCCCACCCTTCCCGCTATCCACAAAAAAAGAATCTGTTGAAACAAAAACAACAACCCTCCGACACCAAGAAAAAGAAACCTTCGAAAGAAAACCCAACTCATCAACCTCTCGAAACAAAAATTAACCAACAACCTGTCGAAAACGAAATCCCACCCTTCCCGCTATCCATAAAACAAAAATCTGTGAAAACAGAATCAAGTACCATCCGCAACCAAGAAAAAGAAACCTTCGAAAGAAAACCCAACTCATCAACCTCTCGAAACAAAAATTAACGAAAAACCTTTCGAAAAGAAATCCCACCCTTCCCGCTATCCATAAAACAAGAATCTGTGAAAACAGATACAACTACCTTCCGCAACCAAGAAAAAGAAACCTTAGATGAAAACCCAACTCATCAACCTCTCGAAACAAAAATTAACCAACAACCTGTCGAAAACGAAATCCCACCCTTCCCGCTATCCATAAAACAAGAATCTGTTGAAACAGAAACAACTACCATCCGCAACCAAGAAAAAGAGAAAAAGATACCTTCGAAAGAAAACCCAAGTCATCAACCTCTCGAAACAAAAATTAACCAACAACCTTTCTAAAACGAAATCCCACCCTTCCCGCTATCCACAAAAAAAGAATCTGTTGAAACAGAAACAACTACCATCCCAAAACAAAGAAAAAGAAATCTTCGAAAGAAAACCTAAGTCATCAACCTCTCGAAACAAAAATTAACCAACAACCTTTCTAAAACGAAATCCCACCCTTCCCGCTATCCACAAAAAAAGAATCTGTTCAAACAAAATGAACAACCCTCCGACACCAAGAAAAAGAAACCTTCGAAAGAAAACCCAAGTAATCAACCTCTCGAAACAAAAATTAACCAACAACCTTTCGAAAACGAAATCCCACCCTTCCTGCTATCCACAAAAAAAGAATCTGTTGAAACAGAAACAACTACCATCCCAAAACAAAGAAAAAGAAATCTTCGAAAGAAAACCTAAGTCATGAACCTCTCGAAACAAAAATTAACCAACAACCTTTCTAAAACGAAATCCCACCCTTCCCGCTATCCACAAAAAAAGAATCTGTTGAAACAAAAACAACAACCCTCCGACACCAAGAAAAAGAAACCTTCGAAAGAAAACCCAACTCGTCAACCTCTCGAAACAAAAATTAACCAACAACCTGTCGAAAACGAAATCCCACCCTTCCCGCAATCCATAAAACAAAAATCTGTGAAAACAGAATCAACTACCATCCGCAACCAAGAAAAAGAAACCTTCGAAAGAAAACCCAACTCATCAACCTCTCGAAACAAAAATTAACCAACAACCTTTCGAAAACGAAATCCCACCCTTCCCGCTATCCATAAAACAAGAATCTGTTGAAACAGAAACAACTACCATCCGCAACCAAGAAAAAGAGAAAAAGATACCTTCGAAAGAAAACCCAAGTCATCAACCTCTCGAAACAAAAATTAACCAACAACCTTTCTAAAACGAAATCCCACCCTTCCCGCTATCCACAAAAAAAGAATCTGTTGAAACAGAAACAACTACCATCCCAAAACAAAGAAAAAGAAATCTTCGAAAGAAAACCTAAGTCATCAACCTCTCGAAACAAAAATTAACCAACAACCTTTCTAAAACTAAATCCCACCCTTCCCGCTATCCACAAAAAAAGAATCTGTTCAAACAAAATGAAAAACCATCCGACACCAAGAAAAAGAAACCTTCGAAAGAAAACCCAACTCATCAACCTCTCGAAACAAAAATTAACCAACAACCTGTCGAAAACGAAATCCCACCCTTCCCGCTATCCATAAAACAAGAATCTGTTGAAACAGAAACAACTACCATCCGACACCAAGAAAAAGAAACCTTCGAAAGAAAACCCAAGTCATCAACAACTCGAAAAAAAAATTAACCAACAACCTTTCGAAAACGAAATCCCACCCTTCCCGCTATCCACAAAAAAAGAATCTGTTGAAACAGAAACCACTACCATCCGAAACAAAGAAAAAGAAACCTTCGAAAGAAAACCCAAGTCATCAACCTCTCGAAACAAAAATTAACAAGCAACCTTTCTAAAACGAAATCCCACCCTTCCCGCTATCCACAAAACAAGAATATGTCGAAACATAAACAAATACCATCTGCAACCAAGAAAAAGAAACCTTCGAAAGAAAACCCAACTCATCAACATCTCGAAACAAAAATTAACCAACAACCTCTCGAAAACGAAATCCCACCCTTCCCGCTATCCATAAAACAAGAATCTGTGAAAACAGAAACAACTACCATCCGCAACCAAGAAAATGAATCCTTAAATGAAAACCCAACCCATCAACCTCTCGAAACAAAAATTAACCAACAACCTTTCGAAAAGGAAATCCCACACTTCCCGCTATCCATAAAACAAGAATCTCTTGAAACAGAAAATACTACCATCCGCAACCAAGAAAAAGAGAAAAAGATACCTTCGAAAGAAAACACAAGTCATCAACCTCTCGAAACAAAAGTTAACCAACAACCTTTCTAAAACGAAATCCCACCCTTCCCGCTATCCATAAAACAAGAATCTGTGAAAACAGAAACAACTACCATCCGCAACCAAGAAAATGAATCCTTAAATGAAAACCCAACCCATCAACCACTCGAAGAAAAATTAACGAACAACATTTTGAAAAGAAATCCCACCCTTCCCGCTATCCATAAAACAAAAAATGCTGAAACACAAACAACAATATTCCGACACCAAAAAAAAAGAAACCTTCGAAAGAAAACCCAAGTCATCAACACCTCGAAACAAAAATTAACTAACAACATTTCGAAAACGAAATCCCACCCTTCCCGCTATCCACAAAACAAGAATATGTCGATACATAAACAAATACCATCTGCAACCAAGAAAAAGAAACCTTCGAAAGTAAACCCAACTCATCAACCTCACGAAACAAAAATTAACCAACAACCTATCGAAAACGAAATCCCACCCTTCCCGCTATCCATAAATCAAGAATCTGTTGAAATAGAAACAACTAACATCCGCAACCAACAAAAAGAAACCTTCGAGAGAAAACCCAACTCTTCAACGACTCGAAAAAAAATTAACGAACAAACTTTCGAAAAGAAATCCCACCCTTCCCGCTATCCATAAAACAAGACTCTGTGAAAACAGAAACAACTACCATCCGCATCCTAGAAAAAGAAACCTTAAATGAACACCCAACTAATCAAACTCTCAAAACAAAAATTAACCAACAACCTTTCTAAAACGAAATCCCAATTTTCCGCTATCCATAAAACAAGAATCTGTTGAAACAGAAATAACTACCATCCGAAACTAAGAAAAAGAAACCTTCGAAAGAAAACCGAAGTCATCAACCTCTCGAAACAAAAATTAACCAACAACATTTTAAAACGAAATCCCACCCTTCCCGCTTTCCATAAAACAAGAATCTGTTGAATCAGAAACAACTACCATCCGCAACCAAGAAAAAGAAACCTTCGAAAGAAAACCCAAGTCATCAACCTCTCGAAACAAAAATTAACCAACAACATTACGAAAACGAAATCCCACCCTTCCCGCTATCCATAAATCAAGAATCTATTGAAACAGAAACAACTACCACCCGCAACCAAGAAAAAGAAACCTTCGAGAGAAAACCCAACTCTTCAACCACTCGAAAAAAAAATTAACGAGCAACCTTTCGAAAAGAAATCCCACCCTTCCCGCTATCCATAAAATCCTTAAATGAAAACCCAACTCATCAACCTCTCGAAACAAAAATTAACCAACAACCTTTCAAAAACGAAATCCCACCCTTCCCACTATCCATAAACAAAAATCTGTTGAAGCAGAAACAACTACCATCCAAAACAAAGAAAAAGAAATCTTCGAAAGAAAACCCAAGTCATCAATCTCTCGAAACAAAAATTAACCAACAACTTTTGTAAAACGAAATCCCACCCTTCCCGCTATCCACAAAACAAGAATATGTTGACACAAAAATAACAACCCTCCGACACCAAGAAAAAGAAACCTTCGAAAGAAAACCCAAGTCATCAACCTCTCGAAACAAAAATTAACCAACAATATTTCGAAAACGAAATCCCACAATTTCCGCTATCCATACAACAAGAATCTGTGAAAACAGAAACAACTACCATCCGCAACCAAGAAAAAGAAACCTTAAATGAAAACTCAACTCATCAACCTCTCCAAACAAAAATTATCCAACAACCTTTCGAAAACGAAACCCCAACATTTCCGCTATCCACAAAACAAATATCTGTTGAAACAGAAACAACTACCGTCCGAAACAAAGAAAAAGAAACCTTCGAAAGAAAACCCAAGTCCTCAACCTCTCGAAACAAAAATTAACCAACAACCTTTCTAAAACGAAATCCCGCCCTTCCAGCTATCCATAAAACAAGAATCTGTGAAAAAGAAACAACTACCATCCGCAACCAAGAAAAAGAAACCTTCGAAAGAAAACCCAAGTCATCAACCTCTCGAAACAAAAATTAACCAACAACATTACGAAAACGAAATCCCAACCTTCCCGCTATCCATAAAACAAAAAATGCTGAAACACAAACAACAACATTCCGACACCAAAAAAAAGAAACCTTCGAAAGAAAACCCAAGTCATCAACACCTCGAAACAAAAATTAACTAACAACATTTCGAAAACGAAATCCCACCCTTCCCGCTATCCACAAAACAAGAATATGTCGATACATAAACAAATACCATCTGCAACCAAGAAAAAGAAACCTTCGAAAGTAAACCCAACTCATCAACCTCACGAAACAAAAATTAACCAACAACCTATCGAAAACGAAATCCCACCCTACCCGCTATCCATAAATCAAGAATCTGTTGAAATAGAAACAACTAACATCCGCAACCAACAAAAAGAAACCTTCGAGAGAAAACCCAACTCTTCAACGACTCGAAAAAAAATTAACGAACAAACTTTCGAAAAGAAATCCCACCCTTCCCGCTATCCACAAAACAAGACTCTGTGAAAACAGAAACAACTACCATCCGCATCCTAGAAAAAGAAACCTTAAATGAACACCCAACTAATCAAACTCTCGAAACAAAAATTAACCAACAACCTTTCTAAAACGAAATCCCAATTTTCCGCTATCCATAAAACAAGAATCTGTTGAAACAGAAATAACTACCATCCGAAACTAAGAAAAAGAAACCTTCGAAAGAAAACCCAAGTCATCAACCTCTCGAAACAAAAATTAACCAACAACATTTTAAAACGAAATCCCACCCTTCCCGCTTTCCATAAAACAAGAATCTGTTGAATCAGAAACAACTACCATCCGCAACCAAGAAAAAGAAACCTTCGAAAGAAAACCCAAGTCATCAACCTCTCGAAACAAAAATTAACCAACAACATTACGAAAACGAAATCCCACCCTTCCCGCTATCCATAAATCAAGAATCCGTTGAAACAGAAACAACTACCACCCGCAACCAAGAAAAAGAAACCTTCGAGAGAAAACCCAACTCTTCAACCACTCGAAAAAAAAATTAACGAGCAACCTTTCGAAAAGAAATCCCACCCTTCCCGCTATCCATAAAATCCTTAAATGAAAACCCAACTCATCAACCTCTCGAAACAAAAATTAACCAACAACCTTTCAAAAACGAAATCCCACCCTTCCCACTATCCATAAACAAAAATCTGTTGAAGCAGAAACAACTACCATCCAAAACAAAGAAAAAGAAATCTTCGAAAGAAAACCCAAGTCATCAATCTCTCGAAACAAAAATTAACCAACAACTTTTGTAAAACGAAATCCCACCCTTCCCGCTATCCACAAAACTAGAATATGTTGACACAAAAATAACAACCCTCCGACACCAAGAAAAAGAAACCTTCGAAAGAAAACCCAAGTCATCAACCTCTCGAAACAAAAATTAACCAACAATATTTCGAAAACGAAATCCCACAATTTCCGCTATCCATACAACAAGAATCTGTGAAAACAGAAACAACTACCATCCGCAACCAAGAAAAAGAAACCTTAAATGAAAACTCAACTCATCAACCTCTCCAAACAAAAATTAACCAACAACCTGTCGAAAACGAAATCCCACCCTTCCCGCTATCCATAAAACAAGAATCTGTTGAAACAGAAACAACTACCATCCGAAACCAAGAAAAAGAGAAAAAGATACCTTCGAAAGAAAACCCAAGTCATCAACCTCTCGAAACAAAAATTAACCAACAACCTTTCTAAAACGAAATCCCACCCTTCCCGCTATCCACAAAAAAAGAATCTGTTGAAACAGAAACAACTACCATCCCAAAACAAAGAAAAAGAAATCTTCGAAAGAAAACCCAAGTCATCAACCTCTCGAAACAAAAATTAACCAACAACCTTTCGAAAACGAAATCCCACCCTTCCCGCTATCCACAAAAAAAGAATCTGTTGAAACAGAAACAACTACCATCCGAAACAAAGAAAAAGAAACCTTCGAAAGAAAACCCAAGTCATCAACCTCTCGAAACAAAAATTAACCAACAACCTGTCGAAAACGAAATCCCACCCTTCCCGCTATCCATATAACAAGAATCTGTTGAAATAGAAACAACTACCATCCGCTACCAAGAAAAAGAAACCTTCGAGAGAAAACCCAACTCTTCAACCACTCAAAAAAAAATTAACGAACAACCTTTCGAAAACGAAATCCCACCCGTCCCGCTATCCATAAAACAAGAATCTGTTGAAACATAATCAAAAACCCGATGACACCAAGAAAAAGAAACCTTCGAAAGAAAACCCAAGTCATCAACCCCTCGAAACAAAAATTAACCAACAACCTTTCGAAAACGAAATCCCACCCTTCCCGCTATCCACAAAAAAAGAATCTGTTGAAACAGAAACAACTACCATCCGAAACAACGAAAAAGAAACCTTCGAAAGAAAACCCAAGTCATCAAACTCTCGAAACAAAAATTAACAAGCAACCTTTCTAAAACGAAATCCCACCCTTCCCGCTATCCACAAAACAAGAATATGTCGAAACATAAACAAATACCATCTGCAACCAAGAAAAAGAATCCTTCGAAAGAAAACCCAACTCATCAACATCTCGAAACAAAAATTAACCAACAACCTCTCGAAAACGAAATCCCAACCTTCCCGCTATCCATAAAACAAGAATCTGTGAAAACAGAAACAACTACCATCCGCAACCAAGAAAAAGAAACCTTAAATGAAAACCCAACCCATCAACCTCTCGAAACAAAAATTAACCAACAACCTTTCGAAAAGGAAATCCCACACTTCCCGCTATCCATAAAACAAGAATCTGTTGAAACAGAATAAACTACCATCCGCAACCAAGAGAAAGAGAAAAAGATACCTTCGAAAGAAAACACAAGTCATCAACCTCTCGAAACAAATTTAAGCAATAACCTTTCTAAAACGAAATCCCACCCTTCCCGCTATCCACAAAAAAAATTTGTTGAAACAAAAACAACAACCCACCGACACCAAGAAAAAGAAACCTTCCAAAGATAACATAACTCATCAATCTCTCGAAACAAAAATTAACCAACAACCTGTCGAAAACGAAATCCAACCCTTCCCGCTATCCACAAAAAAAAATTTGTTGAAACAAAAACAACAACCCTCCGACACCAAGAAAAAGAAACCTTTCAAAGAAAACCCAAGTCATCAACCTCTCGAAACAAAAATTAACCAACAACCTGTCGAAAACGAAATCCCACCCTTCCCGCTATCCATAAAACAAGAATCTGTTGAAATAGAAACAACTACCATCCGCAACCAAGAAAAAGAAACCTTCGAGAGAAAACCCAACTCTTCAACCACTCGAAAAAAAATTAACGAACAACCTTTCGAAAACGAAATCCCACCCTTCCCACTATCCATAAAACAAGAATCTGTTGAAACAAAAACAAAAACCCTCCGACACCAAGAAAAAGAAACCTTCGAAAGAAAACACAAGTCATCAACCCCTCGAAACAAAAATTAACCAACAACCTTTCGAAAACGAAATCCCACCCTTCCCGCTATCCACAAAAAAAGAATCTGTTGAAACAGAAACAACTACCATCCGAAACAAAGAAAAAGAAACCTTCGAAAGAAAACCCAAGTCATCAACATCTCGAAACAAAAATTAACAAGCAACTTTTCTAAAACGAAATCCCACCCTTCCCGCTATCCACAAAACAAGAATATGTCGAAACATAAACAAATACCATCTGCAACCAAGAAAAAGAAACCTTCGAAAGAAAACCCAACTCATCAACATCTCGAAACAAAAATTAACCAACAACCTTTCGAAAACGAAATCCCACACTTCCCGCTATCCATAAAACAAGAATCTCTTGAAACAGAAAAAACTACCATCCGCAACCAAGAAAAAGAGAAAAAGATACCTTCGAAAGAAAACCCAAGTCATCAACCTCTCGAAACAAAAATTAACGAACAACCTTTCGAAAAGAAATCCCACCCTTCCCGCTACCCATAAAACAAGAATCTGTGAAAACAGAATCAACTACCATCCGCAACCAAGAAAAAGAAACCTTCGAAAAAAAGCCCAACTCATCAACCTCTCGAAACAAAAATTAACGAACAACCTTTCGATAAGAAATCCCACCCTTCCCGCTATCCATAAAACAAGATTCTGTCAAAACAGATACAACTACCTTCCGCAACCAAGAAAAAGAAACCTTAGGTGAAAACCCAACTCATCAACCTCTCGAAACAAAAATTAACCAACAACCTGTCGAAAACGAAATCCCACCCTTCCCGCTATCCACAAAAAAAGAATATGTCGAAACATAAACAAATACCATCTGCAAACAAGAAAAAGAAACCTTCGAAAGAAAACCCAAGTCATCAACCTCTCGAAACAAAAATTAACCAGCAACCATTCTAAAACGAAATCCCACCCTTCCCGCTATCCACAAAACAAGAATATGTCGAAACATAAACAAATACCATCTGCAACCAAGAAAAAGAAACCTTCGAAAGAAAACCCAAGTCATCAACCTCTCGAAACAAAAATTAACCAACAACCTTTCGAAAACGAAATCCCACCCTTCCCGCTATCCACCAAAAAAGAATCTGTTGAAACAGAAACAACTACCATCCGAAACAAAGAAAAAGAAACCTTCCAAAGAAAACCCAAGTCATCCACCTCTCGAAACAAAAATTAACCAACAACCTTTCTAAAACGAAATTCCACCCTTCCCACTATCAACAAAACAAGAATATGTCGAAACATAAACAAATACCAACTGCAATCAAGAAAAAGAAACCTTCGAAAGAAAGCCCAACTCATCAACCTCTCGAAACAAAAATTAACCAACAACCTGTCGAAAACGAAATCCCACCCTTTCCGCTATCCATAAAACAAGAATCTTTTGAAACAAAAACAACTATCATCCGCAACAAGAAAAAGAAACCTTCCAGAGAAAACCCAACTCTTCAACAACTCGAAAAAATATTAACGAACAACCTTTCGAAAATGAAATCCCACCCTTTCCGCTATCCATAAAACAAGAATCTGTGAAAACAGAAACAACTACCATCCGCAACCAAGAAAAAGAAACCTTAAATGAAAACCCAACCCATCAACCTCTCGAAACAAAAATTAACCAAGAACCTTTCTAAAACGAAATCCCACCCTTCCCGCTATCCACAAAACAAGAATATGTCGAAACATAAACAAATAACATCTGCAACCAACAAAAAGAAATCTTCGGAAGAAAACCCAACTCATCAACCTGTCGAAACAAAAATTAACCAACAACCTGTCGAAAACGAAATCCAACCCTTCCCGCTATCCATAAAACAAGAATCTGTTGAAACAGAAACAACTACCATCCACAACCAAGAAAAAGAGAAAAAGATACCTTCGAAAGAAAACCCAAGTCATCAACCTCTCGAAACACAAATTAACGAACAACCTTTCTAAAACGAAATCCCACCCATCCCGCTATCCACAAAAAAGAATCTGTTGAAACAAAAACAACAACCCTCCGACACCAAGAAAAAGAAACCTTCGAAAGAAAACCCAAGTCATCAACCTCTCGAAACAAAAATTAACCAACAACCTTTCGAAAACGAAATCCCACCCTTCCCGCTATCCACAAAAAAAGAATCTGTTGAAACAGAAACAACTACCATCCCAAAACATAGAAAAAGAAATCTTCGAAAGAAAACCTAAGTCATCAACCTCTCGAAACAAAAATTAACCAACAACCTTTCTAAAACGAAATCCCACCCTTCCCGCTATCCACAAAAAAAGAATCTGTTGAAACAAAAACAACAACCCTCCGACACCAAGAAAAAGAAACCTTCGAAAGAAAACCCAACTCATCAACCTCTCGAAACAAAAATTAACCAACAACCTGTCGAAAACGAAATCCCACCCTTCCCGCTATCCATAAAACAAAAATCTGTGAAAACAGAATCAACTACCATCCGCAACCAAGAAAAAGAAACCTTCGAAAGAAAACCCAAGTCATCAACCTCTCGAAACAAAAATTAACCAACAACCTTTCGAAAACGAAATCCCACCCTTCCCGCTATCCACAAAAAAAGAATCTGTTGAAACAGAAACAACTACCATCCCAAAACATAGAAAAAGAAATCTTCGAAAGAAAACCTAAGTCATCAACCTCTCGAAACAAAAATTAACCAACAACCTTTCTAAAACGAAATCCCACCCTTCCCGCTATCCACAAAAAAAGAATCTGTTGAAACAAAAACAACAACCCTCCGACACCAAGAAAAAGAAACCTTCGAAAGAAAACCCAACTCATCAACCTCTCGAAACAAAAATTAACGAACAACCTTTCGAAAAGAAATCCCACCCTTCCCGCTATCCATAAAACAAGAATCTGTGAAAACAGATACAACTACCTTCCGCAACCAAGAAAAAGAAACCTTAGATGAAAACCCAACTCATCAACCTCTCGAAACAAAAATTAACCAACAACCTGTCGAAAACGAAATCCCACCCTTCCCGCTATCCATAAAACAAGAATCTGTTGAAACAGAAACAACTACCATCCGCAACCAAGAAAAAGAGAAAAAGATACCTTCGAAAGAAAACCCAAGTCATCAACCTCTCGAAACAAAAATTTACCAACAACATTTCTAAAACGAAATCCCACCCTTCCCGCTATCCACAAAAAAAGAATCTGTTGAAACAGAAACAACTACCATCCCAAAACATAGAAAAAGAAATCTTCGAAAGAAAACCTAAGTCATCAACCTCTCGAAACAAAAATTAACCAACAACCTTTCTAAAATGAAATCCCACCCTTTCCGCTATCCACAAAAAAAGAATCTGTTGAAACAAAAACAACAACCCTCCGACACCAAGAAAAAGAAACCTTCGAAAGAAAACCCAACTCATCAACCTCTCGAAACAAAAATTAACCAACAACCTGTCGAAAACGAAATCCCACCCTTCCCGCTATCCATAAAAAAAAATCTGTGAAAACAGAATCAACTACCATCCGCAACCAAGAAAAAGAAACCTTCGAAAGAAAACCCAACTCATCAACCTCTCGAAACAAAAATTAACGAACAACCTTTCGAAAAGAAATGCCACCCTTCCCGCTATCCATAAAACAAGAATCTGTGAAAACAGATACAACTACCTTCCGCAACCAAGAAAAAGAAACCTTAGATGAAAACCCAACTCATCAACCTCTCGAAACAAAAGTTAACCAACAACCTGTCGAAAACGAAATCCCACCCTTCCCGCTATCCATAAAACAAGAATCTGTTGAAACAGAAACAACTACCATCCGCAACCAAGAAAAAGAGAAAAAGATACCTTCGAAAGAAAACCCAAGTCATCAACCTCTCGAAACAAAAATTAACCAACAACCTTTCTAAAACGAAATCCCACCCTTCCCGCTATCCACAAAAAAAGAATCTGTTGAAACAGAAACAACTACCATCCCAAAACAAAGAAAAAGAAATCTTCGAAAGAAAACCTAAGTCATCAACCTCTCGAAACAAAAATTAACCAACAACCTTTCTAAAACGAAATCCCACCCTTCCCGCTATCCACAAAACAAGAATATGTCGATACATAAACAAATACCATCTGCAACCAAGAAAAAGAAACCTTCGAAAGAAAACCCAAGTCATCAACCTCTCGAAACAAAAATTAACCAACAACCTTTCTAAAACGAAATCCCACCCTTCCCGCTATCCACAAAAAAAGAATCTGTTGAAACAGAAACAACTACCATCCCAAAACAAAGAAAAAGAAATCTTCGAAAGAAAACCTAAGTCATCAACCTCTCGAAACAAAAATTAACCAACAACCTTTCTAAAACGAAATCCCACCCTTCCCGCTATCCACAAAACAAGAATATGTCGAAACATAAACAAATACCATCTGCAACCTAGAAAAAGAAACCTTCGAAAGAAAACCCAAGTCATCAACCTCTCGAAACAAAAATTAACCAACAACCTTTCGAAAACGAAATCCCTCCCTTCCCGCTATCCACCAAAAAAGAATCTGTTGAAACAGAAACAACTACCATCCGAAACAAAGAAAAAGAAACCTTCCAAAGAAAACCCAAGTCATCCACCTCTCGAAACAAGAATTAACCAACAACCTTTCTAAAACGAAATTCCACCCTTCCCACTATCAACAAAACAAGAATATGTCCAAACATAAACAAATAACATCTGCAACCAACAAAAAGAAATCTTCGAAAGAAAACCCAACTCATCAACCTGTCGAAACAAAAATTAACCAACAACCTGTCGAAAACGAAATCCAACCCTTCCCGCTATCCATAAAACAAGAATCTGTTGAAACAGAAACAACTACCATCCACAACCAAGAAAAAGAGAAAAAGAAACCTTCGAAAGAAAACCCAACTCATCAACCTCTGGAAACAAAAATTAACGAACAACCTTTCGAAAAGAAATCCCACCCTTCCCGCTATCCATAAAACAAGAATCTGTGAAAACAGATACAACTACCTTCCGCAACCAAGAAAAAGAAACCATAGATGAAAACCCAACTCATCAACCTCTCGAAACAAAAATTAACCAACAACCTGTCGAAAACGAAATCCCACCCTTCCCGCTATCCATAAAACAAGAATCTGTTGAAACAGAAACAACTACCATCCGCAACCAAGAAAAAGAGAAAAAGATACCTTCGAAAGAAAACCCAAGTCATCAACCTCTCGAAACAAAAATTAACCAACAACATTTCTAAAACGAAATCCCACCCTTCCCGCTATCCACAAAAAAAGAATCTGTTGAAACAAAAACAACAACCCTCCGACACCAAGAAAAAGAAACCTTCGAAAGAAAACCCAACTCATCAACCTCTCGAAACAAAAATTAACCAACAACCTGTCGAAAACGAAATCCCACCCTTCCCGCTATCCATAAAACAAAAATCTGTGAAAACAGAATCAAGTACCATCCGCAACCAAGAAAAAGAAACCTTCGAAAGAAAACCCAACTCATCAACCTCTCGAAACAAAAATTAACGAAAAACCTTTCGAAAAGAAATCCCACCCTTCCCGCTATCCATAAAACAAGAATCTGTGAAAACAGATACAACTACCTTCCGCAACCAAGAAAAAGAAACCTTAGATGAAAACCCAACTCATCAACCTCTCGAAACAAAAATTAACCAACAACCTGTCGAAAACGAAATCCCACCCTTCCCGCTATCCATAAAACAAGAATCTGTTGAAACAGAAACAACTACCATCCGCAACCAAGAAAAAGAGAAAAAGATACCTTCGAAAGAAAACCCAAGTCATCAACCTCTCGAAACAAAAATTAACCAACAACCTTTCTAAAACGAAATCCCACCCTTCCCGCTATCCACAAAAAAAGAATCTGTTGAAACAGAAACAACTACCATCCCAAAACAAAGAAAAAGAAATCTTCGAAAGAAAACCTAAGTCATCAACCTCTCGAAACAAAAATTAACCAACAACCTTTCTAAAACGAAATCCCACCCTTCCCGCTATCCACAAAAAAAGAATCTGTTCAAACAAAATGAACAACCCTCCGACACCAAGAAAAAGAAACCTTCGAAAGAAAACCCAAGTAATCAACCTCTCGAAACAAAAATTAACCAACAACCTTTCGAAAACGAAATCCCACCCTTCCTGCTATCCACAAAAAAAGAATCTGTTGAAACAGAAACAACTACCATCCCAAAACAAAGAAAAAGAAATCTTCGAAAGAAAACCTAAGTCATGAACCTCTCGAAACAAAAATTAACCAACAACCTTTCTAAAACGAAATCCCACCCTTCCCGCTATCCACAAAAAAAGAATCTGTTGAAACAAAAACAACAACCCTCCGACACCAAGAAAAAGAAACCTTCGAAAGAAAACCCAACTCGTCAACCTCTCGAAACAAAAATTAACCAACAACCTGTCGAAAACGAAATCCCACCCTTCCCGCAATCCATAAAACAAAAATCTGTGAAAACAGAATCAACTACCATCCGCAACCAAGAAAAAGAAACCTTCGAAAGAAAACCCAACTCATCAACCTCTCGAAACAAAAATTAACCAACAACCTTTCGAAAACGAAATCCCACCCTTCCCGCTATCCATAAAACAAGAATCTGTTGAAACAGAAACAACTACCATCCGCAACCAAGAAAAAGAGAAAAAGATACCTTCGAAAGAAAACCCAAGTCATCAACCTCTCGAAACAAAAATTAACCAACAACCTTTCTAAAACGAAATCCCACCCTTCCCGCTATCCACAAAAAAAGAATCTGTTGAAACAGAAACAACTACCATCCCAAAACAAAGAAAAAGAAATCTTCGAAAGAAAACCTAAGTCATCAACCTCTCGAAACAAAAATTAACCAACAACCTTTCTAAAACTAAATCCCACCCTTCCCGCTATCCACAAAAAAAGAATCTGTTCAAACAAAATGAAAAACCATCCGACACCAAGAAAAAGAAACCTTCGAAAGAAAACCCAACTCATCAACCTCTCGAAACAAAAATTAACCAACAACCTGTCGAAAACGAAATCCCACCCTTCCCGCTATCCATAAAACAAGAATCTGTTGAAACAGAAACAACTACCATCCGACACCAAGAAAAAGAAACCTTCGAAAGAAAACCCAAGTCATCAACAACTCGAAAAAAAAATTAACCAACAACCTTTCGAAAACGAAATCCCACCCTTCCCGCTATCCACAAAAAAAGAATCTGTTGAAACAGAAACCACTACCATCCGAAACAAAGAAAAAGAAACCTTCGAAAGAAAACCCAAGTCATCAACCTCTCGAAACAAAAATTAACAAGCAACCTTTCTAAAACGAAATCCCACCCTTCCCGCTATCCACAAAACAAGAATATGTCGAAACATAAACAAATACCATCTGCAACCAAGAAAAAGAAACCTTCGAAAGAAAACCCAACTCATCAACATCTCGAAACAAAAATTAACCAACAACCTCTCGAAAACGAAATCCCACCCTTCCCGCTATCCATAAAACAAGAATCTGTGAAAACAGAAACAACTACCATCCGCAACCAAGAAAATGAATCCTTAAATGAAAACCCAACCCATCAACCTCTCGAAACAAAAATTAACCAACAACCTTTCGAAAAGGAAATCCCACACTTCCCGCTATCCATAAAACAAGAATCTCTTGAAACAGAAAATACTACCATCCGCAACCAAGAAAAAGAGAAAAAGATACCTTCGAAAGAAAACACAAGTCATCAACCTCTCGAAACAAAAGTTAACCAACAACCTTTCTAAAACGAAATCCCACCCTTCCCGCTATCCATAAAACAAGAATCTGTGAAAACAGAAACAACTACCATCCGCAACCAAGAAAATGAATCCTTAAATGAAAACCCAACCCATCAACCACTCGAAGAAAAATTAACGAACAACATTTTGAAAAGAAATCCCACCCTTCCCGCTATCCATAAAACAAAAAATGCTGAAACACAAACAACAATATTCCGACACCAAAAAAAAAGAAACCTTCGAAAGAAAACCCAAGTCATCAACACCTCGAAACAAAAATTAACTAACAACATTTCGAAAACGAAATCCCACCCTTCCCGCTATCCACAAAACAAGAATATGTCGATACATAAACAAATACCATCTGCAACCAAGAAAAAGAAACCTTCGAAAGTAAACCCAACTCATCAACCTCACGAAACAAAAATTAACCAACAACCTATCGAAAACGAAATCCCACCCTACCCGCTATCCATAAATCAAGAATCTGTTGAAATAGAAACAACTAACATCCGCAACCAACAAAAAGAAACCTTCGAGAGAAAACCCAACTCTTCAACGACTCGAAAAAAAATTAACGAACAAACTTTCGAAAAGAAATCCCACCCTTCCCGCTATCCATAAAACAAGACTCTGTGAAAACAGAAACAACTACCATCCGCATCCTAGAAAAAGAAACCTTAAATGAACACCCAACTAATCAAACTCTCAAAACAAAAATTAACCAACAACCTTTCTAAAACGAAATCCCAATTTTCCGCTATCCATAAAACAAGAATCTGTTGAAACAGAAATAACTACCATCCGAAACTAAGAAAAAGAAACCTTCGAAAGAAAACCGAAGTCATCAACCTCTCGAAACAAAAATTAACCAACAACATTTTAAAACGAAATCCCACCCTTCCCGCTTTCCATAAAACAAGAATCTGTTGAATCAGAAACAACTACCATCCGCAACCAAGAAAAAGAAACCTTCGAAAGAAAACCCAAGTCATCAACCTCTCGAAACAAAAATTAACCAACAACATTACGAAAACGAAATCCCACCCTTCCCGCTATCCATAAATCAAGAATCTATTGAAACAGAAACAACTACCACCCGCAACCAAGAAAAAGAAACCTTCGAGAGAAAACCCAACTCTTCAACCACTCGAAAAAAAAATTAACGAGCAACCTTTCGAAAAGAAATCCCACCCTTCCCGCTATCCATAAAATCCTTAAATGAAAACCCAACTCATCAACCTCTCGAAACAAAAATTAACCAACAACCTTTCAAAAACGAAATCCCACCCTTCCCACTATCCATAAACAAAAATCTGTTGAAGCAGAAACAACTACCATCCAAAACAAAGAAAAAGAAATCTTCGAAAGAAAACCCAAGTCATCAATCTCTCGAAACAAAAATTAACCAACAACTTTTGTAAAACGAAATCCCACCCTTCCCGCTATCCACAAAACAAGAATATGTTGACACAAAAATAACAACCCTCCGACACCAAGAAAAAGAAACCTTCGAAAGAAAACCCAAGTCATCAACCTCTCGAAACAAAAATTAACCAACAATATTTCGAAAACGAAATCCCACAATTTCCGCTATCCATACAACAAGAATCTGTGAAAACAGAAACAACTACCATCCGCAACCAAGAAAAAGAAACCTTAAATGAAAACTCAACTCATCAACCTCTCCAAACAAAAATTATCCAACAACCTTTCGAAAACGAAACCCCAACATTTCCGCTATCCACAAAACAAATATCTGTTGAAACAGAAACAACTACCGTCCGAAACAAAGAAAAAGAAACCTTCGAAAGAAAACCCAAGTCCTCAACCTCTCGAAACAAAAATTAACCAACAACCTTTCTAAAACGAAATCCCGCCCTTCCAGCTATCCATAAAACAAGAATCTGTGAAAAAGAAACAACTACCATCCGCAACCAAGAAAAAGAAACCTTCGAAAGAAAACCCAAGTCATCAACCTCTCGAAACAAAAATTAACCAACAACATTACGAAAACGAAATCCCAACCTTCCCGCTATCCATAAAACAAAAAATGCTGAAACACAAACAACAACATTCCGACACCAAAAAAAAGAAACCTTCGAAAGAAAACCCAAGTCATCAACACCTCGAAACAAAAATTAACTAACAACATTTCGAAAACGAAATCCCACCCTTCCCGCTATCCACAAAACAAGAATATGTCGATACATAAACAAATACCATCTGCAACCAAGAAAAAGAAACCTTCGAAAGTAAACCCAACTCATCAACCTCACGAAACAAAAATTAACCAACAACCTATCGAAAACGAAATCCCACCCTACCCGCTATCCATAAATCAAGAATCTGTTGAAATAGAAACAACTAACATCCGCAACCAACAAAAAGAAACCTTCGAGAGAAAACCCAACTCTTCAACGACTCGAAAAAAAATTAACGAACAAACTTTCGAAAAGAAATCCCACCCTTCCCGCTATCCACAAAACAAGACTCTGTGAAAACAGAAACAACTACCATCCGCATCCTAGAAAAAGAAACCTTAAATGAACACCCAACTAATCAAACTCTCGAAACAAAAATTAACCAACAACCTTTCTAAAACGAAATCCCAATTTTCCGCTATCCATAAAACAAGAATCTGTTGAAACAGAAATAACTACCATCCGAAACTAAGAAAAAGAAACCTTCGAAAGAAAACCCAAGTCATCAACCTCTCGAAACAAAAATTAACCAACAACATTTTAAAACGAAATCCCACCCTTCCCGCTTTCCATAAAACAAGAATCTGTTGAATCAGAAACAACTACCATCCGCAACCAAGAAAAAGAAACCTTCGAAAGAAAACCCAAGTCATCAACCTCTCGAAACAAAAATTAACCAACAACATTACGAAAACGAAATCCCACCCTTCCCGCTATCCATAAATCAAGAATCCGTTGAAACAGAAACAACTACCACCCGCAACCAAGAAAAAGAAACCTTCGAGAGAAAACCCAACTCTTCAACCACTCGAAAAAAAAATTAACGAGCAACCTTTCGAAAAGAAATCCCACCCTTCCCGCTATCCATAAAATCCTTAAATGAAAACCCAACTCATCAACCTCTCGAAACAAAAATTAACCAACAACCTTTCAAAAACGAAATCCCACCCTTCCCACTATCCATAAACAAAAATCTGTTGAAGCAGAAACAACTACCATCCAAAACAAAGAAAAAGAAATCTTCGAAAGAAAACCCAAGTCATCAATCTCTCGAAACAAAAATTAACCAACAACTTTTGTAAAACGAAATCCCACCCTTCCCGCTATCCACAAAACTAGAATATGTTGACACAAAAATAACAACCCTCCGACACCAAGAAAAAGAAACCTTCGAAAGAAAACCCAAGTCATCAACCTCTCGAAACAAAAATTAACCAACAATATTTCGAAAACGAAATCCCACAATTTTCGCTATCCATACAACAAGAATCTGTGAAAACAGAAACAACTACCATCCGCAACCAAGAAAAAGAAACCTTAAATGAAAACTCAACTCATCAACCTCTCCAAACAAAAATTATCCAACAACCTTTCGAAAACGAAACCCCACCATTTCCGCTATCCACAAAACAAATATCTGTTGAAACAGAAACAACTACCATCCGAAACATAGAAAAAGAAACCTTCGAAAGAAAACCCAAGTCATCAACCTCTCGAAACAAAAATTAACCAACAACCTTTCTAAAACGCAATCCCGCCCTTCCCGCTATCCATAAAACAAGAATCTGTTGAAACAGAAACAACTACCAATCGCAACAAAGAAAAAGAAACCTTCGATAGAAAACCCAAGTCATCAACCTCTCGACGCAAAAATTAACCATCAACATTACGAAAACGAAATCCCAACCTTCCCGCTATCCATGAAACAAAAAATGCTGAAACACAAACAACAACATTCCGACACCAAAAAAAAGAAACCTTCGAAAGAAAACCCAAGTCATCAACACCTCGAAACAAAAATTAACTAACAACATTTCGAAAACGAAATCCCACCCTTCCCGCTATCCACAAAACAAGAATATGTCGATACATAAACAAATACCATCTGCAACCAAGAAAAAGAAACCTTCGAAAGAAAACCCAACTCATCAACCTCACGAAACAAAAATTAACCAACAACCTATCGAAAACGAAATCCCACCCTTCCCGCTATCCATAAATCAAGAATCTGTTGAAATAGAAACAACTAACATCCGCAACCAACAAAAAGAAACCTTCGAGAGAAAACCCAACTCTTCAACGACTCGAAAAAAAATTATCCAACAACCTTTCGAAAACGAAACCCCACCATTCCCGCTATCCACAAAACAAATATCTGTTGAAACAGAAACAACTACCATCCGAAACAAAGAAAAAGAAACCTTCGAAAGAAAACCCAAGTCATCAATCTCTCGAAACAAAAATTAACCAACCACTTTTCTAAAACGAAATCCCACCCTTCCCGCTATCCACAAAATCCTTAAATGAAAACCCAACTCATCAACCTCTCGAAACAAAAATTAACCAACAACCTTTCAAAAACGAAATCCCACCCTTCCCAGTATCCATAAGCAAAAATCTGTTGAAGCAGAAACAACTACCATCCGAAACAAAGAAAAAGAAACCTTCGAATGAAAACCCAAGTCATCAATCTCTCGAAACAAAAATTAACCAACTACTTTTCTAAAACGAAATGCCAGCCTTCCCGCTATTCACAAAACAAGAATATGTCGAAAAATAAACAAATACTATCTGCAACCAAGAAAAAGAAACCTTCGAAAGAAAACCCAACTCATCAACCTCTCGAAACAAAAATTAACCAACAACCTCTCGAAAAAGAAATCCCACCCTTCCCGCTATCCATAAAACAAGAATCTGTTGAAACAGAAACAACTACCATCCGCAACCTAGGAAAAGAAACCTTCGAGAGAAAACCCAACTCTTCAACCACTCGAAAAAAAAATTAACGAACCTTTCAAAAACGAAATCCCATCTTTCCCGCTATCCATAAAACAAGAATCTGTGACAACAGAAACAACTACCATCCGCTACCAAGAAAAAGGAACCTTAAATGAAAACCCAACCCATCAACCTCTCGAAACAAAAATTAACCAACAACCTTTCGAAAACGAAATCCCACCATTCCCGGTGTCCATAAAACAAGAATCTGTTGAAACAGAAACAACTACCATCCGCAACCAAGAAAAAGAGAAAAAGATACCTTCGAAAGAAAACCCGACTCATCAACCTGTCGAAACAAACATTAACCAACAACCTTTCGAAAACGAAATCCCACAATTTCCACTATCCATACAACAAGAATCTGGGAAAACAGAAACAACTACCATCCGCAACCAAGAAAAAGAAACCTTAAATGAAAACTCAACTCATCAACCTCTCGAAACAAAAATTATCCAACAACCTTTCGAAAACGAAACCCCACCATTCCCGCTATCCACAAAACAAAAATCTGTTGAAACAGAAGCAACTACCATCCGAAACAAAGAAAAAGAAACCTTCGAAAGAAAACCCAAGTCATCAACCTCTCGAAACAAAAATTAACCAGCAACCTTTCTAAAACGAAATCCCACCCTTCCCGCTATCCACAAAATCTTTAATGAAAACCCAACTCATCAACCTCTCGAAACAAAAATTAACCAACAACCTTTCAAAAACGAAATCCCACCCTTCCCACTATCCATAAACAAAAATCTGTTGAAGCAGAAACAACTACCATCCGAAACAAAGAAAGAAAAACCTTCGAAAGAAAACCCAAGTCTTCAATCTCTCGAAACAAAAATTAACCAACAACTTTTCTAAAACGAAATCCCACCCTTCCCGCTATCCACAAAACAAGAATATGTCGAAAAATAAACAAATACTATCTGCAACCAAGAAAATGAAACCTTCGAAAGAAAACTCGACTCATCAACCTCTCGAAACAAACATTAACCAACAACCTTTCGAAAGCGAAATCCCACCCTTCCCGCTATCCATAAAACAAGAATCTGTTGAAACAGAAACAACTACCATCCGCAACCAAGGAAAAGAATCCTTCGAGAGAAAACCCAACTCTTCAACCACTCGAAAAAAAAAATTAACGAACAACCTTTCAAAAACGAAATCCCATCCTTCCCGCTTTCCATAAAACAATAATCTGTGAAAACAGAAACAACTACCATCCTCAACTAAGAAAAAGAAACCTTAAATGAAAACCAAACCCATCAACCTCTCGAAACAAAAATTAACCAACAACCTTTCGAAAACGAAATCCCAACCTTCCCGCTATCCATAAAACAAGAATCTGTTGAAACAGAAACAACTACCATCCGCAACCAAGAAAAAGATACCTTCGAAAGAAAACCCAAGTCATCAACCTCTCGAAACAAAAATTAACCAACAACCTTTCTAAAACGAAATCCCACCCTTCCCGCTATCCACAAAAAAAGAATCTGTATAAACAGAAAGAACTACCATCCGAAACAAGAAAAAGTAACCTTCGAAAGAAAACCCGACTCATCAACCTCTCGAAACAAACATTAACCAACAACCTTTCGAAAGCGAAATCCCACCCTTCCCGCTATCCATAAAACAAGAATCTGTTGAAACAGAAACAACTACCATCCGCAACCAAGGAAAAGAATCCTTCGAGAGAAAACCCAACTCTTCAACCACTCGAAAAAAAAATTAACGAACAACCTTTCGAAAAGAAATCCCACCCTTCCCGCTATCCATAAAACAAGAATCTGTGAAAACAGAATCAACTACGATCCGCAACCAAGAAAAAGAAACCTTCGAAAGAAAGCCCAACTCATCAACCTCTCGAAACAAAAATTAACGAACAACCTTTCGATAAGAAATCCCACCCTTCCCGCTATCCATAAAACAAGATTCTGTCAAAACAGATACAACTACCTTCCGCAACCAAGAAAAAGAAACCTTAGGTGAAAACCCAACTCATCAACCTCTGGAAACAAAAATTAACCAACAACCTGTCGAAAACGAAATCCCACCCTTCCCGCTATCCACAAAAAAGAATATGTCGAAACATAAACAAATACCATCTGCAAACAAGAAAAAGAAACCTTCGAAAGAAAACCCAAGTCATCAACCTCTCGAAACAAAAATTAACCAGCAACCTTTCTAAAACGAAATCCCACCCTTCCCGCTATCCACAAAACAAGAATATGTCGAAACATAAACAAATACCATCTGCAACCAAGAAAAAGAAACCTTCGAAAGAAAACCCAAGTCATCAACCTCTCGAAAAAAAAATTAACCAACAACCTTTCGAAAACGAAATCCCACCCTTCCCGCTATCCACCAAAAAAGAATCTGTTGAAACAGAAACAACTACCATCCGAAACAAAGAAAATAAACCTTCCAAAGAAAACCCAAGTCATCAACCTCTCGAAACAAAAATTAACCAACAACCTGTCGAAAACGAAATCCCACCCTTTCCGCTATCCATAAAACAAGAATCGTTTGAAACAAAAACAACTATCATCCGCAACAAGAAAAAGAAACCTTCCAGAGAAAACCCAACTCTTCAACAACTCGAAAAAATATTAACGAACAACCTTTCGAAAATGAAATCCCACCCTTCCCGCTATCCATAAAACAAGAATCTCTGAAAACAGAAACAACTACCTTCCGCAACCAAGAAAAAGAAACCTTAAATGAAAACCCAACCCATCAACCTCTCGAAACAAAAATTAACCAACAACATTTCTAAAACGAAATCCCAACCTTCCCGCTATCCACAAAACAAGAATATGTCGAAACATAAACAAATAACATCTGCAACCAACAAAAAGAAATCTTCGAAAGAAAACCCAACTCATCAACCTCTCGAAAAAAAAATTAACCATCAACCTGTCGAAAACGAAATCCAACCCTTCCCGCTATCCACAAAAAAAGAATCTGTTGAAACAGAAACAACTACCATCCACAACCAAGAAAAAGAGAAAAAGATACCTTCGAAAGAAAACCCAAGTCATCAACCTCACGAAGCACAAATTAACGAACAACCTTTCTAAAGCGAAATCCCACCCTTCCGGCTATCCACAAAAAAGAATCTGTTGAAACAAAAACAACAACCCTCCGACACCAAGAAAAAGAAACCTTCGAAAGAAAACCCAAGTCATCAACCTCTCGAAACAAAAATTAACCAACAACCTTTCGAAAACGAAATCCCACCCTTCCCGCTATCCACAAAAAAAGAATCTGTTGAAACAGAAACAACTACCATCCCAAAACAAAGAAAAAGAAATCTTCGAAAGAAAACCTAAGTCATGAACCTCTCGAAACAAAAATTAACCAACAACCTTTCTAAAACGAAATCCCACCCTTCCCGCTATCCACAAAAAAAGAATCTGTTGAAACAAAAACAACAACCCTCCGACACCAAGAAAAAGAAACCTTCGAAAGAAAACCCAACTCATCAACCTCTCGAAACAAAAATTAACCAACAACCTGTCGAAAACGAAATCCCACCCTTCCCGCTATCCATAAAACAAAAATCTGTGAAAACAGAATCAACTACCATCTGCAAACAAGAAAAAGAAACCTTCGAAAGAAAACCCAAGTCATCAACCTCTCGAAACAAAAATTAACCAGCAACCTTTCTAAAACGAAATCCCACCCTTCCCGCTATCCACAAAACAAGAATATGTCGAAACATAAACAAATACCATCTGCAACCAAGAAAAAGAAACCTTCGAAAGAAAACCCAAGTCATCAACCTCTCGAAAAAAAAATTAACCAACAACCTTTCGAAAACGAAATCCCACCCTTCCCGCTATCCACCAAAAAAGAATCTGTTGAAACAGAAACAACTACCATCCGAAACAAAGAAAATAAACCTTCCAAAGAAAACCCAAGTCATCAACCTCTCGAAACAAAAATTATCAACAACCTGTCGAAAACGAAATCCCACCCTTTCCGCTATCCATAAAACAAGAATCTTTTGAAACAAAAACAACTATCATCCGCAACAAGAAAAAGAAACCTTCCAGAGAAAACCCAACTCTTCAACAACTCGAAAAAATATTAACGAACAACCTTTCGAAAATGAAATCCCACCCTTCCCGCTATCCATAAAACAAGAATCTCTGAAAACAGAAACAACTACCTTCCGCAACCAAGAAAAAGAAACCTTAAATGAAAACCCAACCCATCAACCTCTCGAAACAAAAATTAACCAACAACATTTCTAAAACGAAATCCCAACCTTCCCGCTATCCACAAAACAAGAATATGTCGAAACATAAACAAATAACATCTGCAACCAACAAAAAGAAATCTTCGAAAGAAAACCCAACTCATCAACCTCTCGAAAAAAAAATTAACCATCAACCTGTCGAAAACGAAATCCAACCCTTCCCGCTATCCACAAAAAAAGAATCTGTTGAAACAGAAACAACTACCATCCACAACCAAGAAAAAGAGAAAAAGATACCTTCGAAAGAAAACCCAAGTCATCAACCTCACGAAGCACAAATTAACGAACAACCTTTCTAAAGCGAAATCCCACCCTTCCGGCTATCCACAAAAAAGAATCTGTTGAAACAAAAACAACAACCCTCCGACACCAAGAAAAAGAAACCTTCGAAAGAAAACCCAAGTCATCAACCTCTCGAAACAAAAATTAACCAACAACCTTTCGAAAACGAAATCCCACCCTTCCCGCTATCCACAAAAAAAGAATCTGTTGAAACAGAAACAACTACCATCCCAAAACAAAGAAAAAGAAATCTTCGAAAGAAAACCTAAGTCATGAACCTCTCGAAACAAAAATTAACCAACAACCTTTCTAAAACGAAATCCCACCCTTCCCGCTATCCACAAAAAAAGAATCTGTTGAAACAAAAACAACAACCCTCCGACACCAAGAAAAAGAAACCTTCGAAAGAAAACCCAACTCATCAACCTCTCGAAACAAAAATTAACCAACAACCTGTCGAAAACGAAATCCCACCCTTCCCGCTATCCATAAAACAAAAATCTGTGAAAACAGAATCAACTACCATCTGCAAACAAGAAAAAGAAACCTTCGAAAGAAAACCCAAGTCATCAACCTCTCGAAACAAAAATTAACCAGCAACCTTTCTAAAACGAAATCCCACCCTTCCCGCTATCCACAAAACAAGAATATGTCGAAACATAAACAAATACCATCTGCAACCAAGAAAAAGAAACCTTCGAAAGAAAACCCAAGTCATCAACCTCTCGAAAAAAAAATTAACCAACAACCTTTCGAAAACGAAATCCCACCCTTCCCGCTATCCACCAAAAAAGAATCTGTTGAAACAGAAACAACTACCATCCGAAACAAAGAAAATAAACCTTCCAAAGAAAACCCAAGTCATCAACCTCTCGAAACAAAAATTATCAACAACCTGTCGAAAACGAAATCCCACCCTTTCCGCTATCCATAAAACAAGAATCTTTTGAAACAAAAACAACTATCATCCGCAACAAGAAAAAGAAACCTTCCAGAGAAAACCCAACTCTTCAACAACTCGAAAAAATATTAACGAACAACCTTTCGAAAATGAAATCCCACCCTTCCCGCTATCCATAAAACAAGAATCTCTGAAAACAGAAACAACTACCTTCCGCAACCAAGAAAAAGAAACCTTAAATGAAAACCCAACCCATCAACCTCTCGAAACAAAAATTAACCAACAACATTTCTAAAACGAAATCCCAACCTTCCCGCTATCCACAAAACAAGAATATGTCGAAACATAAACAAATAACATCTGCAACCAACAAAAAGAAATCTTCGAAAGAAAACCCAACTCATCAACCTCTCGAAAAAAAAATTAACCATCAACCTGTCGAAAACGAAATCCAACCCTTCCCGCTATCCACAAAAAAAGAATCTGTTGAAACAGAAACAACTACCATCCACAACCAAGAAAAAGAGAAAAAGATACCTTCGAAAGAAAACCCAAGTCATCAACCTCACGAAACACAAATTAACGAACAACCTTTCTAAAGCGAAATCCCACCCTTCCGGCTATCCACAAAAAAGAATCTGTTGAAACAAAAACAACAACCCTCCGACACCAAGAAAAAGAAACCTTCGAAAGAAAACCCAAGTCATCAACCTCACGAAACAAAAATTAACCAACAACCTTTCGAAAACGAAATCCCACCCTTCCCGCTATCCACAAAAAAAGAATCTGTTGAAACAGAAACAACTACCATCCCAAAACAAAGAAAAAGAAATCTTCGAAAGAAAACCTAAGTCATGAACCTCTCGAAACAAAAATTAACCAACAACCTTTCTAAAACGAAATCCCACCCTTCCCGCTATCCACAAAAAAAGAATCTGTTGAAACAAAAACAACAACCCTCCGACACCAAGAAAAAGAAACCTTCGAAAGAAAACCCAACTCATCAACCTCTCGAAACAAAAATTAACCAACAACCTGTCGAAAACGAAATCCCACCCTTCCCGCTATCCATAAAACAAAAATCTGTGAAAACAGAATCAACTACCATCCGCAACCAAGAAAAAGAAACCTTCGAAAGAAAAACCAACTCATCAACCTCTCGAAACAAAAATTAACGAACAACCTTTCGAAAAGAAATCCCACCCTTCCCGCTATCCATAAAACAAGAATCTGTGAAAACAGATACAACTACCTTCCGCAACCAAGAAAAAGAAACCTTAGATGAAAACCCAACTCATCAACCTCTCGAAACAAAAATTAACCAACAACCTGTCGAAAACGAAATCCCACCCTTCCCGCTATCCATAAAACAAGAATCTGTTGAAACAGAAACAACTACCATCCGCAACCAAGAAAAAGAGAAAAAGATACCTCCGAAAGAAAACCCAAGTCATCAACCTCTCGAAACAAAAATTAACCAACAACATTTCTAAAACGAAATCCCACCCTTCCCGCTATCCACAAAAAAAGAATCTGTTGAAACAGAAACAACTACCATCCCAAAACAAAGAAAAAGAAGTCTTCGAAAGAAAACCTAAGTCATGATCCTCTCGAAACAAAAATTAGCCAACAACCTTTCTAAAACGAAATCCCACCCTTCCCGCTATCCACAAAAAAAGAATCTGTTGAAACAAAAACAACAACCCTCCGACACCAAGAAAAAGAAACCTTCGAAAGAAAAACCAACTCATCAACCTCTCGAAACAAAAATTAACGAACAACCTTTCGAAAATAAATCCCACCCTTCCCGCTATCCATAAAACAAGAATCTGTGAAAACAGATACAACTACCTTCCGCAACCAAGAAAAAGAAACCTTAGATGAAAACCCAACTCATCAACGTCTCGAAACAAAGATTAACCAACAACCTGTCGTAAACGAAATCCCACCCTTCCCGCTATCCATAAAACAAGAATCTGTTGAAACAGAAACAACTACCATCCGCAACCAAGAAAAAGAGAAAAAGATACCTTCGAAAGAAAACCCAAGTCATCAACCTCTCGAAAGAAAAATTTACCAACAACCTTTCTAAAACGAAATCCCACCCTTCCCGCTATCCACAAAAAAAGAATCTGTTGAAACAGAAACAACTACCATCCCAAAACAAAGAAAAAGAAATCTTCGAAAGAAAACCTAAGTCATCAACCTCTCGAAACAAAAATTAACCAACAACCTTTCTAAAACGAAATCCCACCCTTCCCGCTATCCATAAAAAAAGAATCTGTTCAAACAAAATGAACAACCCTCCGACACCAAGAAAAAGAAACCTTCGAAAGAAAACCCAAGTCATCAACCTCTCGAAACAAAAATTAACCAACAACCTTTCGAAAAGGAAATCCCACCCTTCCCGCTATCCACAAAAAAAGAATCTGTTGAAACAGAAACAACTACCATCCCAAAACAAAGAAAAAGAAATCTTCGAAAGAAAACCTAAATCATGAACCTCTCGAAACAAAAATTAACCAACAACCTTTCTAAAACGAAATCCCACCCTTCCCGCTATCCACAAAAACAGAATCTGTTGAAACAAAAACAACAACCCTCCGACACCAAGAAAAAGAAACCTTCGAAAGAAAACCCAACTCATCAACCTCTCGAAACAAAAATTAACCAACAACCTGTCGAAAACGAAATCCCACCCTTCCCGCTATCCATAAAACAAAAATCTGTGAAAACAGAATCAACTACCATCCGCAACCAAGAAAAAGAAACCTTCGAAAGAAAACGCAACTTATCAAACTCTCGAAACAAAAATTAACGAACAACCTTTCGAAAAGAAATCCCACCCTTCCCGCTATCCATAAAACAAGAATCTGTGAAAACAGATACAACTACCTTCCGCAACCAAGAAAAAGAAACCTTAGATGAAAACCCAACTCATCAACGTCTCGAAACAAAGATTAACCAACAACCTGTCGTAAACGAAATCCCACCCTTCCCGCTATCCATAAAACAAGAATCTGTTGAAACAGAAACAACTACCATCCGCAACCAAGAAAAAGAGAAAAAGATACCTTCGAAAGAAAACCCAAGTTATCAACCTCTCGAAACAAAAATTAACCAACAACCTTTCTAAAACGAAATCCCACCCTTCCCGCTATCCACAAAAAAAGAATCTGTTGAAACAGAAACAACTACCATCCCAAAACAAAGAAAAAGAAATCTTCGAAAGAAAACCTAAGTCATCAACCTCTCGAAACAAAAATTAACCAACAACCTTTCTAAAACGAAATCCCACCCTTCCCGCTATCCACAAAAAAAGAATCTGTTGAAACAGAAACAACTACCATCCCAAAACAAAGAAAAAGAAATCTTCGAAAGAAAACCTAAGTCATCAACCTCTCGGAACAAAAATTAACCAACAACCTGTCGAAAACGAAATCCCACCCTTCCCGCTATCCATAAAACAAGAATCTGTTGAAACAGAAACAACTACCATCCGCAACCAAGAAAAAGAAACCTTCGAGAGAAAACCCAACTCTTCAACCACTCGAAAAAAAAATTAACGAACAACCTTTCGAAAACGAAATACCACCATTCCCGCTATCCACAAAACAAAAATCTGTTGAAACAGAAACAACTACCATCCGAAACAAAGAAAAAGAAACCTTCGAAAGAAAACCCAAGTCATCAACCTCTCGAAACAAAAATTAACCAACAACCTTTCTAAAACGAAATCCCACCCTTCCCGCTATCCATAAAACAAGAATCTGTTGAAACAGAAACAACTACCATCCGCAACCAAGAAAAAGAAACCTTCGAAAGAAAGCCCAACTCATCAACCTCTCGAAACAAAAATTAACCAACAACCTGTCGAAAACGAAATCCAACCCTTCCCGTTATCCATAAAACAAGAATCTGTTGAATTAGAAACAAATACCATATGCAACCAAGAAAAAGAAACCTTCGAAAGAAAACCCAACTCATCAACCTCTCGAAACAAAAATTAACCAACAATATTTCGAAAACGAAATCCCACATTTCCCGCTATCCATACAACAAGAATCTGTGAAAACAGAAACAACTACCACCCGCAACAAAGAAAAAGAAACCTTAAATGAAAACTCAACTCATGAACCTCTCGAAACAAAAATTAACCAACAACCTTTCTAAAACGAAATCCCACCCTTCCCGCTATCCACAAAACAAGAATATGTCGAAACATAAACAAATAACATCTGCAACCAAGAAAAAGAAACCTTCGAAAGAAAACAAAACTCATCAACCTCTCGAAACAAAAATTAACCAACAACCTTACGAAAACGAAATCCCACTCTTCCCGCTATCCGCAAAACAAAAATCTGTTGAAACACAAACAGCAACACTCCGAAACCAAAAAAAAAGAAACCTTCGAAAGGAAACCCGACTCATCAACCTCTCGAAACAAACATTAACCAACAACCTTTCGAAAGCGAAATCCCACCTTTCCCGCTATCCATAAAACAAGAATCTGTTGAAACAGAAACAACTACCATCCGCAACCAAGGAAAAGAATCCTTCGAGAGAAAACCCAACTCTTCAACCACTTGAAAAAAAAATTAACGAACAACCTTTCGAAAAGAAATCCCACCCTTCCCGCTATCCATAAAACAAGAATCTGTGAAAACAGAATCAACTACCATCCGCAACCAAGAAAAAGAAACCTTCGAAAGAAAGCCCAACTCATCAACCTCTCGAAACAAAAATTAACGAACAACCTTTCAATAAGAAATCCCACCCTTCCCGCTATCCATAAAACAAGATTCTGTCAAAACAGATACAACTACCTTCCGCAACCAAGAAAAAGAAACCTTAGGGGAAAACCCAACTCATCAACCTCTCGAAACAAAAATTAACCAACAACCTGTCGAAAACGAAATCCCACCCTTCCCGCTATCCACAAAAAAGAATATGTCGAAACATAAACAAATACCCTCTGCAAACAAGAAAAAGAAACCTTCGAAAGAAAACCCAAGTCATCAACCTCTCGAAACAAAAATTAACCAGCAACCTTTCTAAAACGAAATCCCACCCTTCCCGCTATCCACAAAAACAGAATCTGTTGAAACAAAAACAACAACCCTCCGACACCAAGAAAAAGAAACCTTCGAAAGAAAACCCAACTCATCAACCTCTCGAAACAAAAATTAACCAACAACATTTCGAAAACGAAATCCCACCCTTCCCGCTATCCACCAAAAAAGAATCTGTTGAAACAGAAACAACTACCATCCGAAACAAAGAAAATAAACCTTCCAAAGAAAACCCAAGTCATCAACCTCTCGAAACAAAAATTAACCAACAACCTGTCGAAAACGAAATCCCACCCTTTCCGCTATCCATAAAACAGGAATCTTTTGAAACAAAAACAACTATCATCCGCAACAAGAAAAAGAAACCTTCCAGAGAAAACCCAACTCTTCAACAACTCGAAAAAATATTAACGAACAACCTTTCGAAAATGAAATCCCACCCTTCCCGCTATCCATAAAACAAGAATCTGTGAAAACAGAAACAACTACCTTCCGCAACCAAGAAAAAGAAACCTTAAATGAAAACCCAACCCATCAACCTCTCGAAACAAAAATTAACCAACAACATTTCTAAAACGAAATCCCAACCTTCCCGCTATCCACAAAACAAGAATATGTCGAAACATAAACAAATAACATCTGCAACCAACAAAAAGAAATCTTCGAAAGAAAACCCAACTCATCAACCTCTCGAAACAAAAATTAACCATCAAACTGTCGAAAACGAAATCCAACCCTTCCCGCTATCCATAAAACAAGAATCTGTTGAAACAGAAACAACTACCATCCACAACCAAGAAAAAGAGAAAAAGATACGTTCGAAAGAAAACCCAAGTCATCAACCTCTCGAAACACAAATTAACGAACAACCTTTCTAAAACGAAATCCCACCCTTCCCGCTATCCACAAAAAAGAATCTGTTGAAACAAAAACAACAACCCTCCGACACCAAGAAAAAGAAACCTTCGAAAGAAAACCCAAGTCATCAACCTCTCGAAACAAAAATTAACCAACAACCTTTCGAAAACGAAATCCCACCCTTCCCGCTATCCACAAAAAAAGAATCTGTTGAAACAGAAACAACTACCATCCCAAAACAAAGAAAAAGAAATCTTCGAAAGAAAACCTAAGTCATGAACCTCTCGAAACAAAAATTAACCAACAACCTTTCTAAAACGAAATCCCACGCTTCCCGCTATCCACAAAAAAAGAATCTGTTGAAACAAAAACAACAACCCTCCGACACCAAGAAAAAGAAACCTTCGAAAGAAAACCCAACTCATCAACCTCTCGAAACAAAAATTAACCAACAACCTGTCGAAAACGAAATCCCACCCTTCCCGCTATCCATAAAACAAAAATCTGTGAAAACAGAATCAACTACCATCCGCAACCAAGAAAAAGAAACCTTCGAAAGAAAACCCAACTCATCAACCTCTCGAAACAAAAATTAACGAACAACCTTTCGAAAAGAAATCCCACCCTTCCCGCTATCCATAAAACAAGAATCTGTGAAAACAGATACAACTACCTTCCGCAATCAAGAAAAAGAAACCTTAGATGAAAACCCAACTCATCAACCTCTCGAAACAAAAATTAACCAACAACCTGTCGAAAACGAAATCCCACCCTTCCCGCTATCCATAAAACAAGAATCTGTTGAAACAGAAACAACTACCATCCGCAACCAAGAAAAAGAGAAAAAGATACCTTCGAAAGAAAACCCAAGTCATCAACCTCTCGAAACAAAAATTAACCAACAACTTTTCTAAAACGAAATCCCACCCTTCCCGCTATCCACAAAAAAAGAATCTGTTGAAACAGAAACAACTACCATCCCAAAACAAAGAAAAAGAAGTCTTCGAAAGAAAACCTAAGTCATGAACCTCTCGAAACAAAAATTAACCAACAACCTTTCTAAAACGAAATCCCACCCTTCCCGCTATCCACAAAAAAAGAATCTGTTGAAACAAAAACAACAACCCTCCGACACCAAGAAAAAGAAACCTTCGAATGAAAACCCAACTCATCAACCTCTCGAAACAAAAATTAACCAACAACCTGTCGAAAACGAAATCCCACCCTTCCCGCTATCCATAAAACAAAAATCTGTGAAAACAGAATCAACTACCATCCGCAACCAAGAATAAGAAACCTTCGAAAGAAAACCTAACTCATCAACCTCTCGAAACAAAAATTAACGAACAAATTTTCGAAAAGAAATCCCACCCTTCCCGCTATCCATAAAACAAGAATCTGTGAAAACAGATACAACTACCTTCCGCAACCAAGAAAAAGAAACCTTAGATGAAAACCCAACTCATCAACCTCTCGAAACAAAAATTAACCAACAACCTGTCGAAAACGAAATCCCACCCTTCCCGCTATCCATAAAACAAGAATCTGTTGAAACAGAAACAACTACCATCCGCAACCAAGAAAAAGAGAAAAAGATACCTTCGAAAGAAAACCCAAGTCATCAACCTCTCGAAACAAAAATTAACCAACAACCTTTCTAAAACGAAATCCCACCCTTCCCGCTATCCACAAAAAAAGAATCTGTTGAAACAGAAACAACTACCATCCCAAAACAAAGAAAAAGAAATCTTCGAAAGAAAACCTAAGTCATCAACTTCTCGAAACAAAAATTAACCAACAACCTTTCTAAAACGAAATCCCACCCTTCCCGCTATCCACAAAAAAAGAATCTGTTCAAACAAAATGAACAACCCTCCGACACCAAGAAAAAGAAACCTTCGAAAGAAAACCCAAGTCATCAACCTCTCGAAACAAAAATTAACCAACAACCTTTCGAAAACGAAATCCCACCCTTCCCGCTATCCACAAAAAAAGAATCTGTTGAAACAGAAACAACTACCATCCCAAAACAAAGAAAAAGAAATCTTCGAAAGAAAACCTAAATCATGAACCTCTCGAAACAAAAATTAACCAACAAACTTTCTAAAACGAAATCCCACCCTTCCCGCTATCCACAAAAAAAGAATCTGTTGAAACAAAAACAACAACCCTCCGACACCAAGAAAAAGAAACCTTCGAAAGAAAACCCAACTCATCAACCTCTCGAAACAAAAATTAACCAACAACCTGTCGAAAACGAAATCCCACCCTTCCCGCTATCCATAAAACAAAAATCTGTGAAAACAGAATCAACTACCATGCGCAACCAAGAAAAAGAAACCTTCGAAAGAAAACCTAACTCATCAACCTCTCGAAACAAAAATTAACGAACAACCTTTCGAAAAGAAATCCCACCCTTCCCGCTATCCATAAAACAAGAATCTGTGAAAACAGATACAACTACCTTCCGCAACCAAGAAAAAGAAACCTTAGATGAAAACCCAACTCATCAACCTCTCGAAACAAGAATTAACCAACAACCTGTCGAAAACGAAATCCCACCCTTCCCGCTATCCATAAAACAAGAATCTGTTGAAACAGAAACAACTACCATCCACAACCAAGAAAAAGAGAAAAAGATACCTTCGAAAGAAAACCGAAGTCATCAACCTCTCGAAACAAAAATTAAACAACAACCTTTCTAAAACGAAATCCCACCCTTCCCGCTATCCACAAAAAAAGAATCTGTTGAAACAGAAACAACTACCATCCCAAAACAAAGAAAAAGAAATCTTCGAAAGAAAACATAAGTCATCAACCTCTCGAAACAAAAATTAACCAACAACCTTTCTGAAACGAAATCCAACCCTTCCCGCTATCCAAAAAAAAAGAATCTGTTCAAACAAAATGATCAACCCTCCGACACCAGGAAAAAGAAACCTTCGAAAAAAACCCAACTCATCAACCTCTCGAAACAAAAATTAACCAACAACCTGTCGAAAACGAAATCCCACCCTTCCCGCTATCCATAAAACAAGAATCTGTTGAAACAGAAACAACTACCATCCCAAAACAAAGAAAAAGAAATCTTCGAAAGAAAACATAAGTCATCAACCTCTCGAAACAAAAATTAACCAACAACCTTTCTAAAACGAAATCCAACCCTTCCCGCTATCCATAAAACAAGAATCTGTTGAAACAGAAACAACTACCATCCGCAACCAAGAAAAAGAAACCTTCGAGAGAAAACCCAACTCTTCAACCACTCGAAACAAACATTAACCAACAACCTTTCGAAAACGAAATCCCACCCTTCCCGCTATTCATAAAACAAGAATCTCTTGAAAACAGAAACAACTACCATCCGCAACCAAGAAAAAGAAACCTTAAATGAAAACCAGACCCATCAACCACTCGAAACAAAAATTAACCAACAACCTTTCTAAAACGAAATCCCACCCTTCCCGCTATCCACAAAACAAGAATATGTCGAAACATAAACAAATAACATCTGCAACCAAGAAAAAGAAACCTTCGAAAGAAAACCCAACTCATCAACCTCTCGAAACAAAAATTAACCAACAACCTGTCGAAAACGAAATCCAACCCTTCCCGTTATCCATAAAACAAGAATCTGTTGAATTAGAAACAAATACCATATGCAACCAAGAAAAAGAAACCTTCGAAAGAAAACCCAACTCATCAACCTCTCGAAACAAAAATTAACCAACAATATTTCAAAAACGAAATCCCACATTTCCCGCTATCCATACAACAAGAATCTGTGAAAACAGAAACAACTACCACCCGCAACCAAGAAAAAGAAACCTTAAATGAAAACTCAACTCATGAACCTCTCGAAACAAAAATTATCCAACAACATTTCGAAAACGAAATACCACCATTCCCGCTATCCACAAAACAAAAATCTGTTGAAACAGAAACAACTACCATCCGAAACAAAGAAAAAGAAACCTTCGAAAGAAAACCCAAGTCATCAACCTCTCGAAACAAAAATTAACCAACAACCTTTCTAAAACGAAATCCCACCCTTCCCGCTATCCATAAAACAAGAATCTGTTGAAACAGAAACAACTACCATCCGCAACCAAGAAAAAGAAACCTTCGAAAGAAAACCCAACTCATCAACCTCTCGAAACAAAAATTAACCAACAACCTGTCGAAAACGAAATCCAACCCTTCCCGTTATCCATAAAACAAGAATCTGTTGAATTAGAAACAAATACCATATGCAACCAAGAAAAAGAAACCTTCGAAAGAAAACCCAACTCATCAACCTCTCGAAACAAAAATTAACCAACAATATTTCGAAAACGAAATCCCACATTTCCCGCTATCCATACAACAAGAATCTGTGAAAACAGAAACAACTACCACCCGCAACCAAGAAAAAGAAACCTTAAATGAAAACTCAACTCATGAACCTCTCGAAACAAAAATTAACCAACAACCTTTCTAAAACGAAATCCCACCCTTCCCGCTATCCACAAAACAAGAATATGTCGAAACATAAACAAATAACATCTGCAACCAAGAAAAAGAAACCTTCGAAAGAAAACCCAACTCATCAACCTCTCGAAACAAAAATTAACCAACAACCTTACGAAAACGAAATCCCACTCTTCCCGCTATCCGCAAAACAAAAATCTGTTGAAACACAAACAGCAACACTCCGAAACCAAAAAAAAGAAACCTTCGAAAGGAAACCCAAGTCATCAACCTCTCGAAACAAAAATTAACTAACAACATTTCGCAAACGAAAAATCCCACCCTTCCCGCTATCCATAAATCAAGAATCTGTTGAAACAGAAACAACTACCATCCGGAACCAAGAAAAAGAAACCTTCGAGAAAAAACCCAACTCTTCAACCACTCGAAAAAAAATTAACGAACAACATTTCGAAAAGAAATCCCACCCTTCCCGCTATCCATAAAACAAGAATCTGTGAAAACAGAAACAACTACCATCCGCAACCAAGAAAAAGAAACCTTCGAAAGAAAACCCAACTCATCAACCTCTCGAAACAAAAATTAACGAACAACCTTTCGAAAAGAAATCCCACCCTTCCCGCTATCCATAAAACAAGAATATGTGAAAACAGATACAACTACCTTCCTTAACCAAAAAAAAGAATCCTTAGATGAAAACCCAACTCATCAACCTCTCGAAACAAAAATTAACCAACAACATGTCGAAAACGAAATCCCACCCTTCCCGCTATCCATAAAACAAGAATCTGTTGAAACAAAAACAAAAACCCTCCGACACCAAGAAAAAGAAACCTTCGAAAGAAAATCCAAGTCATCAACCCTTCGAAAAAAAAAATTAACCAACAACCTTTCGAAAACGAAATCCCACCCTTCCCGCTATCCACAAAAAAAGAATCTGTTGAAACAGAAACAACTACCATCCGAAACAAAGAAAAAGAAACCTTCGAAAGAAAACCCAAGTCATCAACCTCTCGAAACAAAAATTAACAAGCAACCTTTCTAAAACGAAATCCCACCCTTCCCGCTATCCACAAACCAAGAATATGTCGAAACATAAACAAATACCATCTGCAACCAAGAAAAAGAAACCTTCGAAAGAAAACCCAACTCATCAACATCTCGAAACAAAAATTAACCAACAACCTCTCGAAAACGAAATCCCACCCTTCCCGCTATCCATAAAACAAGAATCTGTGAAAACAGAAACAACTACCATCCGCAACCAAGAAAAAGAATCCTTAAATGAAAACCCAACCCATCAACCTCTCGAAACAAAAATTAACCAACAACCTTTCGAAAAGGAAATCCCACACTTCCCGCTATCCATAAAACAAGAATCTGTTGAAACAGAAAAAACTACCATCCGCAACCAAGAAAAAGAGAAAAAGATACCTTCGAAAGAAAACACAAGTCATCAACCTCTCGAAACAAAAATTAATCAACAACCTTTCTAAAACGAAATCCCACCCTTCCCGCTATCCATAAATCAAGAATCTGTTGAAACAGAAACAACTACCATCCGCAACCAAGAAAAGGAAACCTTCGAGAAAAAACCCAACTCTTCAACCACTCGAAAAAAAATTAACGAACAACATTTCGAAAAGAAATCCCACCCTTCCCGCTATCCATAAAACAAGAATCTGTGAAAACAGAAACAACTACCATCCGCAACCAAGAAAAAGAAACCTTCGAAAGAAAACCCAAGTCATCAACCTCTCGAAACAAAAATTAACCAACAACATTACGAAAACGAAATCCCAACCTTCCCGCTATCCATAAAACAAAAAATGCTGAAACACAAACAACAACATTCCGACACCAAAAAAAAGAAACCTTCGAAAGAAAACCCAAGTCATCAACACCTCGAAACAAAAATTAACTAACAACATTTCGAAAACGAAATCCCACCCTTCCCGCTATCCACAAAACAAGAATATGTCGATACATAAACAAATACCATCTGCAACCAAGAAAAAGAAACCTTCGAAAGTAAACCCAACTCATCAACCTCACGAAACAAAAATTAACCAACAACCTATCGAAAACGAAATCCCACCCTTCCCGCTATCCATAAATCAAGAATCTGTTGAAATAGAAACAACTAACATCCGCAACCAACAAAAAGAAACATTCGAGAGAAAACCACACTCTTCAAAGACTCGAAAAAAAATTAACGAACAAACTTTCGAAAAGAAATCCCACCCTTCCCGCTATCCATAAAACAAGACTCTGTGAAAACAGAAACAACTACCATCCGCATCCTAGAAAAAGAAACCTTAAATGAACACCCAACTCATCAACCTCTCGAAACAAAAATTAACCAACAACCTTTCTAAAACGAAATCCCAATTTTCCGCTATCCATAAAACAAGAATCTGTTGAAACAGAAATAACTACCATCCGAAACAAAGAAAATGAAACCTTCGAAAGAAAACCCAAGTCATCAACCTCTCGAAACAAAAATTAACCAACAACATTTTAAAACGAAATCCCACCCTTCCCGCTTTCCATAAAACAAGAATCTGTTGAATCAGAAACAACTACCATCCGCAACCAAGAAAAAGAAACCTTCGAAAGAAAACCCAAGTCATCAACCTCTCGAAACAAAAATTAACCAACAACATTACGAAAACGAAATCCCACCCTTCCCGCTATCCATAAATCAAGAATCTGTTGAAACAGAAACAACTACCATCCGCAACCAAGAAAAAGAAACCTTCGAGAGAAAACCCAACTCTTCAACCACTCGAAAAAAAATTAACGAACAACCTTTCGAAAAGAAATCCCACCCTTCCCGCTATCCATAAAATCCTTAACTGAAAACACAACTCATCAACCTCTCGAAACAAAAATTAACCAACAACCTTTCAAAAACGAAATCCCACCCTTCCCACTATCCATAAACAAAAATCTGTTGAAGCAGAAACAACTACCATCCAAAACAAAGAAAAAGAAATCTTCGAAAGGAAACCAAAGTCATCAATCTCTCGAAACAAAAATTAACCAACAAATTTGTAAAACGAAATCCCCCCTTCCCGCTATCCACAAAATCCTTAAATGAAAACCCAACACATCAACCTCTCGAAACAAAAATTAACCAACAATCTTTCAAAAACGAAATCCCACCCTTCCCGTTATCCATAAACAAAAATCTGTTGAAACAGAAACAACTACCATCCGCAACCAAGGAAAATAAACCTTAAATGAAAACCCAACCCATCAACCTCTCGAAACAAAAATTAACCAACAACCTTTCGAAAACGAAATCCCACCCTTCCCGCTATCCATAAAACAAGAATCTGTTGAAACAGAAACAACTACCATCCGAAACCAAGAAAAAGAAACCTTCGAAAGAAAACCCAAGCCATCAACCTCTCGAAAAAAAATTAGCCAAAACCTTTCGAAAAAAAATCCCACCATTTCCGCTATCCACAAAACAGGAATCTGTCGAAACTTAAACAACTACAATCCGCAACCAAGAAAAAGAAACCTTCGAAAGAAAACCCAACTCATCAACCTCTTGAAACAAAAATTAACCAACAAACTTTCTAAAACGAAATCCCACCCTTCCCGCTATCCACAAAACAAGAATATGTTGACACAAAAATAACAACCCTCCGACACCAAGAAAAAGAAACCTTCGAAAGAAAACCCAAGTCATCAACCTCTCGAAAGAAAAATTAACCAACAATATTTCGAAAACGAAATCCCACAATTTCCGCTATCCATACAACAAGAATCTGTGAAAACAGAAACAACTACCATCCGCAACCAAGAAAAAGAAACCTTAAATGAAAACTCAACTCATCAACCTCTCGAAACAAAAATTATCCAACAACCTTTCGAAAACGAAACCCCACCATTCCCGCTATCCACAAAACAAATATCTGTTGAACCAGAAACAACTACCATCCGCAACAAAGAAAAAGAAACCTTCGATAGAAAACCCAAGTCATCAACCTCTAGAAACAAAAATTAACCAACAACATTTTTAAAACGAAATCCCACGCTTCCCGCTTTCCATAAAACAAGAATCTGTTGAAACAGAAACAACTACCATCCGACACCAAAAAAAAGAAACCTTCGAAAGAAAACCCAAGTCATCAACACCTCGAAACAAAAATTAACTAACAACATTTCGAAAACGAAATCCCACCCTTCCCGCTATCCACAAAACAAGAATATGTCGATACATAAACAAATACCATCTGCAACTAGGAAAAAGAAACCTTCGAAAGAAAACCCAACTCATCAACCTCACGAAACAAAAATTAACCAACAACCTATCGAAAACGAAATCCCACCCTTCCCGCTATCCATAAATCAAGAATCTGTTGAAATAGAAACAACTAACATCCGCAACCAACAAAAAGAAACCTTCGAGAGAAAACCCAACTCTTCAACGACTCGAAAAAAATTATCCAACAACCTTTCGAAAACGAAACCCCAACATTCCCGCTATCCACAAAACAAATATCTGTTGAAACAGAAACAACTACCATCCGAAACAAAGAAAAAGAAACCTTCGAAAGAAAACCCAAGTCATCAATCTCTCGAAACAAAAATTAACCAACCACTTTTCTAAAACGAAATCCCACCCTTCCCGCTATCCACAAAATCCTTAAATGAAAACCCAACTCATCAACCTCTCGAAACAAAAATTAACCAATAACCTTTCAAAAACGAAATCCCACCCTTCCCACTATCCATAAACAAAAATCTGTTGAAGCAGAAACAACTACCATCCGAAACAAAGAAAAAGAAACCTTCGAATGAAAACCCAAGTCATCAATCTCTCGAAACAAAAATTAACCAACAACTTTTCTAAATCGAAATGCCAGCCTTCCCGCTATACACAAAACAAGAATATGTCGAAAAATAAACAAATACTATCTGCAACCAAGAAAAAGAAACCTTCGAAAGAAAACCCAACTCATCAACCTCTCGAAACAAAAATTAACCAACAACCTCTCGAAAACGAAATCCCACCCTTCCCGCTATCCATAAAACAAGAATCTGTTGAAACAGAAACAACTACCATCCGCAACCAAGGAAAAGAAACCTTCGAGAGAAAACCCAACTCTTCAACCACTCGAAAAAAAATTAACGAACAACCTTTCAAAAACGAAATCCCATCTTTCCCGCTATCCATAAAACAAGAATCTGTGACAACAGAAACAACTACCATCCGCTACCAAGAAAAAGGAACCTTAAATGAAAACCCAACCCATCAACCTCTCGAAACAAAAATTAACCAACAATATTTCGAAAACGAAATCCCACAATTTCCGCTATCCATATAACAAGAATCTGTGAAAACAGAAACAACTACCATCCGCAACCAAGAAAAAGAAACCTTCGAAAGAAAACCCAACTCATCAACCTCTTGAAACAAAAATTAACCAACAAACTTTCTAAAACGAAATCCCACCCTTCCCGCTATCCACAAAACAAGAATATGTTGACACAAAAATAACAACCCTCCGACACCAAGAAAAATGAATATTCGAAAGAAAACCCAAGTCATCAACCTCTCGAAACAAAAATTAACCAACAATATTTCGAAAACGAAATCCCACAATTTCCGCTATCCATATAACAAGAATCTGTGAAAACAGAAACAACTACCATCCGCAACCAAGAAAAAGAAACCTTAAATGAAAACTCAACTCATCAACCTCTCGAAACAAAAATTATCCAACAACCTTTCGAAAACGAAACCCCACCATTCCCGCTATCCACAAAACAAAAATCTGTCGAAACAGAAACAACTACCATCCGAAACAAAGAAAAATAAACCTTCGAAAGAAAACCCAAGTCATCAACCTCTCGAAAAAAAAATTAACCAACAAATTTTCTAAAACGAAATCCCACCTTTCCCGCTATCCACAAAACAAGAATATGTCGAAAAATAAACAAATACTATCTGCAACCAAGAAAAAGAAACCTTCGAAAGAAAACCCAACTCATCAACCTCTCGAAACAAAAATTAACCAACAACCTTTCTAAAACGAAATCCCGCCCTTCCCGCTATCCATAAAACAAGAATCTGTTGAAACAGAAACAACTACTATCCGCAACAAAGAAAAAGAAACCTTCGATAGAAAACCCAAGTCATCAACCTCTCGAAACAAATATTAACCAACAACATTTTTAAAACGAAATCACACCCTTCCCGCTTTCCATAAAACAAGAATCTGTTGAAACAGAAATAACTACCATCCGCAACCAAGAAAAAGAAACCTTTGAAAGAAAACCCAAGTCATCAATCTCTCGAAACAAAAATTAACCAACAACTTTTCTAAAACGAAATCCCACCCTTCCCGCTATCCACAAAACAAGAATATGCCGATACATAAACAAATACCATCTGCAACCAAGATAAAGAAACCTTCGAAAGAAAACCCAACTCATTCACCTCACGAAACAAAAATTAACCAACAACCTATCGAAAACGAAATCCCACCCTTCCCGCTGTCCATAAATCAAGAATCTGTTGAAATAGAAACAACTAACATCCGCAACCAACAAAAAGAAACCTTCGAGAGAAAACCCAACTCTTCAACGACTCGAAAAAAAATTATCCAACAACCTTTCGAAAACGAAACCCCACCATTCCCGCTATCCACAAAACAAATATCTGTTGAAACAGAAACAACTACCATCCGAAACAAAGAAAAAGAAACCTTCGAAAGAAAACCCAAGTCATCAATCTCTCGAAACAAAAATTAACCAACAACTTTTCTAAAACGAAATCCCACCCTTCCCGCTATCCACAAAATCCTTAAATGAAAACCCAACTCATCAACCTCTCGAAACAAAAATTAACCAACAACCTTTCAAAAACGAAATCCCACCCTTCCCACTATCCATAAACAAAAATCTGTTGAAGCAGAAACAACTACCATCCGAAACAAAGAAAAAGAAACCTTCGAATGAAAACCCAAGTCATCAATCTCTCGAAACAAAAATTAACCAACAACTTTTCTAAAACGAAATCCCAGCCTTCCCGCTATCCACAAAACAAGAATATGTCGAAAAATAAACAAATACTATCTGCAACCAAGAAAAAGAAACCTTCGAAAGAAAACCCAACTCATCAACCTCTCGAAACAAAAATTAACCAACAACCTCTCGAAAACGAAATCCCACCCTTCCCGCTATCCATAAAACAAGAATCTGTTGAAACAGAAACAACTACCATCCGCAACCAAGGAAAAGAAACCTTCGAGAGAAAACCCAACTCTTCAACCACTCGAAAAAAAAATTAACGAACAACCTTTCAAAAACGAAATCCCATCTTTCCCGCTATCCATAAAACAAGAATCTGTGACAACAGAAACAACTACCATCCGCTACCAAGAAAAAGGAACTTTAAATGAAAACCCAACCCATCAACCTCACGAAACAAAAATTAACCAACAACCTTTCGAAAACGAAATCCCACCCTTCCCGGTATCCATAAAACAAGAATCTGTTGAAACAGAAACAACTACCATCCGCAACCAAGAAAAAGAGAAAAAGATACCTTCGAAAGAAAACCCAAGTCATCAACCTCTCGAAACAAAAATTAACCAAAAACCTTTCTAAAACGAAATCAAACCCTTCCCGCTATCCACAAAACAAGAATATGTCGAAACATAAACAAATACCATCTGACCAAGAAAAAGAATCCTTCGAAAGAAAACCCATCTCATCAACCTCTCGAAACAAAAATTAACCAACAACCTATCGAAAACGAAATCCCACCCTTCCAGCTATCCATAAAACAAGAATCTGTTGAAACAGAAATAACTACCATCCACAACCAAGAAAAAGAAACCTTCGAGAGAAAACCCAACTCTTCAACCACTCGCAAAAAAAAATTAACGAACAACCTTTCGAAAACGAAATCCCACCCTTCCCGCTATCCATAAAACAAAAATCTGTGAAAACAGAAACAACTACCATCCGCAACCAAGAAAAAGAAACCTTCGAAAGAAAAGCCAACTCATCAACCTCTTGAAACAAAAATTAACCAAAATCCTTTTGAAAAATTAATCCCACCCCTCCCGCTATCCATACAACAAGAATCTGTGAAAACAGAAACAACTATCATCCGCAACCAAGAAAAAGAAACCTTAAATGAAAACTCAACTCATCAACCTCTCGAAACAAAAATTATCCAACAACCTTTCGAAAACGAAATCCCACCATTCCCGCTATCCATAAAACCAGAATCTGTTGAAACAGAAACAACTACCATCCGCAACCAAGAAAAAGAAACCTTCGAAAGAAAACCCAACTCATCAACCTCTTAAACAAAAATTAACCAACATCCTTTCGAAAAAGATATCCCACCCCTCCCGCTATCCATACAACAAGAATCTGTGAAAACAGAAACAACTAACATCCGGAACCAAGAAAAAGAAACCTTAAATGAAAACTCAACTCATCAACCTCTCGAAACAAAAATTATACAACAACCTTTCGAAAAGGAAATCCCACCCTTCCAGCTATCCATAAAACAAGAATCTGTTGAAACAGAAACTACTACCATCCGCAACCAAGAAAAGATATCTTCGAAAGAAAACCCAAGTCATCAACCTCTCGAAACAAAACTTAACCAACTACTTTTCGAAAACGAAATCCCACCCTTCCCGCTATCCATAAAACAAGAATCTGTGAAAACAGAAACAACTACCATCCGCAACCCAGAAAAAGAATCCTTAAATGAAAACACAACTCATCAACCTCTCGAAACAAAAATTATCCAACAACCTTTCGAAAACGAAATCTCACCCTTTTCGCTATCCATAAAACAAGAATCTGCTGAAAGAGAAACAACTACCATCCGCAACCAACAAAAAGAAAACTTCGAGAGAAACCCAACTCATTAACCACTCGAAACAAAAATTAACGAACAACATTTCGAAAACGAAATCCCACACTTCCCGCTATCCATAAATCAAGAATCTGTGTAAACAGAAACAACTACCATCCGTAACCAAGGAAAAGAAACCTTCGAAAGAAAACCCAACTCATCAATCTCTCGAAACAAAAATTATCCAAGAACCTTTCGAAATCTAAATCCCAGCCTTCCCGCTATCCACAAAACAAGAATCTGTCAAAACATATACAACTACCATCCGCAACCAAGAAAAAGAATCCTTCGAAAGAAATCCCAACTCATCAACCTCTTGAAACAAAAATTAACCAACAACCTTTCGAAAATGAAATCCCACCCTTTCCGCTATCCATAAAACAGGAATATTTCGAAACAGAAACAACTACCATCCGCAACCAAGGAAAAGTAACCTTCGAAAGAAAACCCAACTCGTCAGCCTCTCGAAACAAAAATTAACCAACAACCTTTCGAAAACGAAATCCCTCCTTTCCGATATCCATAAAACAAGAATGTGTCGAAACATAAACAACTACCATCCGCAACCTTGGAAAAGAAACAAAAAGTAATTGTCGAAAGCAAAAACTTTCATTTCTTTTACCATAAAACCGCCACTTTCGAAAGAAAAATTCAACAAGAACCTCTCGAAAACGAAATCCCACCCTTCCCGCTGTCCATAAAGCAAGAATTTCTGGAAATAAAAATAAATACCTTCCGCAACAAAGAAAAAGAAACCTTCGAAAAATAACACCAAACATCAACCTCTCGAAACAAAAAAAATCAAGAATCTGTCGAAACAAAAACACTGATTTTACCAAAAAGGAAAAAGAATCTTTGAAAGAACAACAACACTTCATCTATTACAAAACATATATATCTGGAGAAAAACATTTAACAACAACCTCTCGAAAACGAAATCCCACCCTTCAAGATAACCATATTATAAGAATCTCTCTCTCTCTCGAAAAAAAAGGCAACAACAACTAGCTTCTTCGATCAAGAAAAAGAAACCTTTGAATGAAAACACCACATTTCATCTATTACAAAACATCCACATCTCGAAATAAAAATTTAACGACAACCTCTCGAAAACGAAATCCCACCCTTCCCGCTATCCTTAAAACAAGAATCTCTCGAAACAAAACCACTACCTTTCCAAATCAAAAAAAAAAAAAAAAAAAAAAAAAAAAAACTGTTGAAAGCAAAAACCCACATTTCCTTTTCCTTAAGGGTCTTGTACCTTTTAAACGCGTCGAAATCTAACTAAAAAGTTCAAAGTTTGATTTAGTCCATCTTCAAAACCTTTTTATGTACAAACTTGAAATTTTGGATATTGATTAAACAGATTGTGCTTTCTAATATGCTACCATTAGAAATTTATTAGACTTTTACATAATTTGTGTATTGTTAAAATCACAGTAGCTCTTTTTTTAACTCCAGAAGTCATTGCGCGCATGGTGTCTCGAGAAAGTATGTCGGGACTGTCATGAAATTTGGTAAAGATACTTAAAAAATATGTCTGTTTAAAATAAACTACTTTTAAGTATTTACAATGGTCATATTTTTAGTTATGACTATTTTTATTCATTAAAAATACACACACGCACATATATATATATGTATTTTTTTTCTTACAAAAATATATTTTCTATATAGTTAAGGAAATAATTTTGGCCTAGAGTAATTCATTTTAAACGCACATATATGTTTAGTATTTTTACCAAATTTCATGACAATCCATACATACCTTCTCAAGATATAATGCGCGCAATGACTTATGGAGTAAAAAAAAGGGCTATTTTGATTTCAACAATACACAAATTCTGTAAAAGGTGAATAAATTTCTAATAACAGCATATTACAAAGCACAATCTGTTTAATCAATATCCAAAATTTCATGTTTATATACAGTGTGGCCGTTCTCAACGGTGTCCAATGGCTAATTCCTAAATCGTCAGTCATAGACATATAGTCCCAGTTACAAAAATGTTTTAAATCAGGTAAAGAAATATTTTAAAAGCTATTTGGGTCAATAAGAATATTTCTTAAAAAATTACGAAATTTAAATTTTTATACGGTCCCTCGGTCCTATAAGTTATATTTAGTAAAATTTTCCTATTACACTGACAAGTAAGACAAAAAAATTCCCATTCATATAACCCTAAAATTGAGCGAGTTATGAAACTTTAAAAATGCATGACTTATGCCACTTTTCTGCTCTGAAAGCAAATGAGTACGGCTTGGCTTTGAGGGGTCACATACCAAGTGCTTAAAGAATTATAAGATCATTTCATGTGTACCTGCGCTTTGAAAAAAAATCGTACAAGTATTACAATTAAGTTAACATTTATTAAGTTTCAGATTGACGAAAATAACATATGTTTTATTTTGTCAGGATTTGAGACTGTTTCTTTTATGATTTCTTTTAACAAAAATTATGTTATTTTTATAAGTTTTTATGTTACTTCAACGATCGTATCTATGTTTTTCCATTTCAAAACTCGAACTTTAACTCACTTTCAAATATCCGATCTAGATTACATTTTACATACTGGCGCAAATCCGATAACCATCTAATATTACTATGATTTTCGGTGGTTACCATTTATACTTATTTTACAGGATAACACAAAAAATTTCGGATCATATTACCGCCAAGAAGTTTAAAAAAAGTTTTAGATTAGATAATAGAAGACTGTAATTGTTGGGTTTTTTAACTTTTATGTATTTTTCAGCACTGAATCCGAAAATTACTTTAATTTTTAACCATCATATCAGGATATTTCGCAAATCATAAATTGTCAAAGTTAAAGAATAAGAAAAATCGGATACTATAAAGTAGTGGAGATGGCTGTGTTTTTTTAACTTTTGATAATTGATTTTTACGTACTCTTTAGCATTGAATCTGAAAATTACCTTCATTTTTAGATTTTTTTTGCAAATCGTAAATGTGTAAGTTAAAATATAGCGAAAATCTCATACTATAAAACATATGTAAAACTTATTTTATTTTATTTTATCCAATAATTTATTCAATATATTTGCTTATCATGGGATTCTTACAGCTAAAACAGCTACTCTTAAACAGCTGAGTGGTCCGATGAGATGGGGGAGGAGGTTCAATTTTAACTCTGAAGTTTTTAACTTTGAAATTTTCAATTTGCGAAAAATCCTGATGTGATGGTTAAAAATGAAGGTCAATTACGGATTCAGCGGTACTGAATACTTAAGAATCAATTATCAAAAGCTAAAAAACATGACATAAACCAACTTTTGCAGGTTAGTGTAATCTAATAATGTTTTAAAATACGTATCATTTTGTAAAGAATTGAGGCTGTTAATTTAGGATAATTTTATTTAACAAAAATTCTGTTTTTTCTTTCTTCTTAAATGTATTACAAATTGTGTATTTTGCATTAATATCTCAGAATAGTTAAAGATTTCAAATTTATATTGCAATGCTAATTTTACTCTCAACTATAAATATTTTTATAGAAATTTTTAAATATATCTGACGAAATTATATTTCGACTAAATTTGTGAATGGCCCCCAATTTGCAGCAAAAAATATTTTCCAACTTTAAACAGCTATTACTCGGCCAATTTTAATCGTAGAATAACGGGACTTTTTTTGTATTACTTGTCAGTGTAAAAGGAAAATTTTACTAAATATAACTTACAGGACCGGGGGAGAGTATAAAAATTTAAATTTTGTAATTTTTAAAGAAATCTTTTTGTTGACCCAAAGCGATTTTAAAATGTTTCTTTACCTCATTTAAAACATTTTTGTAATTGGAACCATATGTCTATGAATAACGGTTTAGGAATTAGCCATTGGACACCGTTGAGAGCGGACACCCTGTATAAAAAGGTTTTAAAGATAGACTAATTCAAACTTTGAATTTTTTTGTTAAATTTCGTCGCGTTTAAAAGGTACAAGACCCCTTAACACAGCAACCTCTCGAAAACAAAATCCCACACTTCCCGCTATCGAAAAATCAAGAATCTGTCGAAACAAAAACACTGATTTCACCAAAAGGGAAAAAGAATCTTTGAAAGAACAACGACACTTCATCTATTACAAAACATAAATATCTGGGGAAAAAAATTTAACAACAACCCCTCGAAAACGAAATCCCACCCTTCAAGATAACCACATTACAAGAATCTCTCTCTCTCTCTCGAAAAAAAAACAACAAGAACAACTAACTTCTTCGAACAAGAAAAAGAAACCTTTGAATGAAAACACCACACTTCATCTATTACAAAACATCCATATCTCGAATTAAAAATTTAACGACAACCTCTCGAAAAAGAAATCACATCCTTCCCGCTATCCATAAAACAAGAGACTCTTTCGAAAGAAACAAAAAAAAAAAACACTACCTTTCCCCAAACAGGAAAAAGTATCTTTCCAAAGAACCCCCCCCCCCCCTAACCCCTATCTAAAAAACAAGAATCTAAAAAACAAGAAGAAAAAAAGTTGCAAAATTCCCCCATCCCAAAAAGGAAATTGTCGAAACAAAAAACCCACATTTCATCTATTGTAAAAAGGCAATCCCTCACTTAAACGAAACCCATCCTTCCCGCTATCCAAAAAACAAGAAACTATCGAAACAAAAATTAACCGTCCCCGATTGAAAAGTAAGAAACTCTGTAAAAACTAATTTATTACATTTATATCGCAAATGTTGAACAAAATATTGTATTAAATTTCTATAAACAATTACTAAGTGATAGATGCTTTTAAACACCTTAACCATGAACTGTTTATGAATACTTTTTACTTCAAAAAGCTAATTGAAAAACAACAGCAACACAAATAATTTAAGGACAATTACAAACAAGATATAAAATTAAAGCTCTTTTAGAGGCAGTTACAAATTAATTACTTATTTTTATGTATTAGGAATTATTCTCATATTTATTATTTATGTGTCTAATTATGCCTAAATTATGTGAAAATTTCTCTTTTTTTAAACGAATTATTTTTTTTATTAGCTTGTGTCGCCACCTAGACTACAAGCATAACAATGTGAAGAAAGCAATGCTTGACATTCACGTCAAGTGAATTTACAGGCCACTGAAAATTGTATTTTTGCCGGTCAAAGGGCGTCAACATAAACCCCTCAGATAGAAATGGGTCTGAGAAAACAACACGGTCTGCCCCATCCTTGCCACAGGTATGGGACGGATGAGGTTCGAGCAGCAAATAAGAATCATTTTTTTTTTTTAAATAACACCAGTTCCTGTTCAATTCTCACTATACTAAACCCACCTTAAATTTCTTAATTAATACCGTATTCTCGTAATAAGTCCCTGTAAAACTTGCAACATGCTGAATAGCTTTTTAAAATATCTCTTTGATGAGTTTACATAAAGAAAAATTCGAATTGCTAAATCAATGTCAAACTTCAATATGCTTAGTTGACTTTAATAAGTCTTTATACAGATTTTATTAAATCTCATTGCTTTAAAAGCTAAGTTAAGCTCGTTTTCAGCTATGCTGAAAGTTGATTAATTATGAGTCTATTAATTAAGGAACTTTGGTGTTTTCCTGACTGCAAAGGTCTTTTATTATAAACTGTTTAATTATTTGTACTATGGAATGGATATTTACCACGACTTCCCTGATTAGTGTTCACGATTTACGTGGGATGTCCCGATTTTTAGGAATCCAAGACTTTTACCGTGTAACCTCCTGCACGGGATATGAATAGTCCCGCTTTTTGATGACGCACAAATTCTTTTAATCACATTTTATTCGTTAATCTACACCGACTGAAACTTAAAACGGCAAAACCTATGAAAACAGCACTTATTTATAACGGAAAATGCTTATAGTTCCATCCAAAGGAATGCTTTACAAATCTACCTGCCTGGAAGAAAACCTGTCTAAAACTTTTTTTGCATTTTTTAGCGATTCCGTTTTTACAAGTTTTACTGTGTTTTGTTCAGCAAATGCTGTTTAAGCCAAACATTGTTTATAAAGGAATTTTTCCTAAAAATTAAAATTTCACTATCCCTACGATAGAATTACTATACAATTATACTCGCTAAATTGGAATTTTGTTTTAGCCCCGAACGATTCCGCGTTCACAGGTACTCTATACCATTGCTGTGTTAATTTAGTATAATAAAATCTGCTAAGACAAAAAAGCAATGGACAGGTGAAAAATTGCATTTTAAACAGATTTTCGTCTTAGAAGTTATATAATTGTATGGTATTCCTGCCGTAGGGCAGTGACATATTTACATTTAAGACAGGAATCCATTATAGGCAGGTTTCGTTTTGATACGATTTACTGTATTTTTATGTCCCGATTTAGAAGCCATTGTCCCGCTTTTTGATTGTCTTCCTGTCCAACTCTTGGCGACACTGGACTTGACAATACTATCCCTTATTTACAGATCAACAATCAGCTACTCTAGTAGCGACGAACCAGGTATTATTCCTTTAATGGGTACTTAGTACCCATTCAAGGTACTACTTTACCTTTACTAGGTAATCCAACCCGGACACCCCGTGTTACAGAATATAAAGAAAAAAACTTTTTTAATATTAGTATATTTTTCTTAGATTGCTCACTAACAACACCTAAAAGGATTTTTATTTGAAAAGTGTCAATTGTGCATTGAAATAAAGTTTTGAAATTTATTAAAAGCGATACTTTGGTTTGACTTAATAGCCGAAGAAATCGCCAAAGATTTCGTTACTTACAGTAGTCCTTTTTAATTCTGATCGTTTCAATTATTTAAGCACGTAATTCGATTACATGTCTGGTAAATTTCTGTTTTACTTATTTTATTTTATAAAGTTTTAACTTTGTTATGGAATATCACTCGGAAACAAATTCTGAACTATATATATTAACTTAAGTGCAAACGGTTTTATCTTTCATAATCGTTTGCATGCGGTAGATAGAGATAAAAAAAAAATCATGCCTGAAAAACCATAAAAAATAAGTAAATTCACATACCATTTTCAAACAAATCGTAATACAGTTTTGAAACAGGTTGCATTTGTAAGTACATTTTTTTCTTCGTTCGACGGTATAAAAACTGAACATGTGCGATGTTTAGAAGTTTGAAAAATTGCAGTAAAAATTAAATATAATCGTCTAGTGTTTCCACTTTCAAAATGACGTAAACGTTACGGACGGACACGTTTGTTCTTTAAAATATAGAATATGCATCAATCCCTCATTTTGGTATAAGAATGTACGTGAATGGTTGCAGTTATTTAGAGAGGAAATGCATATGTTATTTTAATTGATAATGATTATTTTAAAATTGTACTTATAATTATTAATAATAAAAGGTAAAGATGTATTTTTACTTAATAATATATATGTATAAGCAAAATAATACAAGTACAATAATCGTTATTATCATGTCAATAGCTAAGCTACAAATGGTAGCACAATTTCATGACTATAATAATTAATGTTATTCGTATTTCTTTTCTTGTTTTGTAAATATGTGCAATGTAAATTAAGTTTTTTTTTTGTTTTAATTCAATGACTTAGCCTTATCATTCTTGTGGTAATTTATTATTTTTAATATAGGCGTTTTAACATATTTAAACAGCTCGTCTTAAAATCACTTTATTATGCGAGTTATTACGATGTGCTTTTAAGGTAGGCTATTTCCTAAAAATAACAGCGCCTACTATTATGTTAATTAAGCTTTCTTATTTTAATTGAGAACTCAGGATAGATACAAACTGGGGAAAAGTCCCATATCTTGTGCCGGAAAATTCGGCGAGTTTTCTTTGGTGATAAATGTCACGAATTGGTTGTTGTGAGTTTCGAGTTTCGTAAGATGATTTGATAAGTTTATAAATAAAATTTAAAAGATAAATAAATATATATAATATAATGTTAAAATATATTATAATTATTATATTGTAATATGTAGTAGCATATAAATAATATAATTAGAATATAAATAAAATAAAATATAATTTTAAAAAATGATAAGACAATAAAAAGGGCATTTTGATGTCCTTTTCAAAATGAATTTTGAAAAGAATTTTGAAATGAATTTTGAAAAGAATTTTGAAATGAATTTTGAAAAGAATTTTGAAATGAATTTTGAAAATGAATCAAAATGAATTATGATAATTTTAGATTTTTTTTTTTTTTTTTTTTTTTTTTTGCTAAGAACGCCAAGTCTCAAAGTATACGGAACTTTCCCCCTTAAATTCTTGCTTTTTATAACCTTGTTCTGACTAGTCCGCGAAGAGTTTCAGGATGTTAATTGCGATCACTCAAGTTTTATTTTCTAAATTTATACTAATACCCTATAAGGCTGCTGATGGTACTCTATGTCAGTCTCATAATGCAAAATCGTAAACTTAATTATTTATCTACCCATTTCTTTCCCACACTAAGTAATTGTAAAAATACACACACAATATTGCAAAGCAACGAAATGAGTTTATATACGATAATTATACATAATATACCTTAATATAGTAATTAAGTAAGAAGTTACTTACTAAAGGTTCATCACCTGACAGGAAGTATTGGCGAAGGCATCAGACGAAACATGGTAACTATTCTGCCATAGTTATCTTGTGAACTTTATCATCTTAAGGCTAAATCTGCAGCTTCAACCTAATTTTTAAGCTACTCAACTGGTATAACGTTTATACTTACGCTTATCAGGAAATTTCATTGTTAGAAATAACTTGTCCAATTGTTGTGTAATTGTTGAATTAAACGTTATCGTTATATTAAAGTGTTATAAGAAAGAAAAAATTCATGCATTCTCAGATAACCTGAATTGTTATAAATAAATTTTCCGATTGTTGTCCTATTGTTGATTTTGATTGTTATTTTAGAGTGTTCTACAAAGTCATTGTTTGTGACGTCATCATTATTATACTAATAATACAGAAACACACGTGAAAAAGGAATCTATCCAAAATATAATCAGTATCTCATCTGCGGATGTAAAATCAAATGAAACAGCTGTTTTAAAGAGAATTGTATTAAAAATTTTGGAACATTAGGAGTATAAAGCCGCAAAGCGAATCGAAGCTTAAAACCCCATCATCGAGCCTAGGCTCCGAAAATCAGTATCAACATAATTAGTATATATAATGGTAATAAATTCATTGCCATATTTAATTCTTCTCAAAGAAGTTCAGAAAATACACAAAATGAACATGCATGAAGTTTTTCTGTATTCTTTAGAACATTTTGTCAAAAACGTTATCCCCCATAGTAGAGTCCAAGACAGGTCAGGTTGTACCCGACCTGAACCCGAAAATTCCATTTGAAATTAATCCGCAACCCAACACGAGCCCGATAACAAAACTTTCTTCGAGCCGCTGCCCTACCCGAACCCAACCCAATACTTTTCGGAACCCCTCATTCCTACCAGAACCCGACATATTTCAATCCACAAGCGACCTAAACCCTAAATATTTCCACTCGCAACTTAACCCGAACTCGATATTAAAGGAAGATAAATGATCTTTTAATACAATTAAGAAAAGTAATAGACAGTTATTCCTTTAACACCAATTTTACCTTTTCTATAGAAAAATGGAATAATCTATATTATTTTAATATTCAAATGCCGTAAAACCTCTGAATAGCGGACAGCTCGAAATCGTTGAATAGAGGCCTGCATCGGGTCGAGTTTTCCTAATTTTCTTTTTTCCAATCACGATGACTCTAGTTTTCTTTCTGCGTGTCAGGTTCCGCTACAAATATTCTCGCGGGTCATATTTAGGTTTTTTGCAAGTTGAGTTGATAGGATTTTCACACAATATTAACACAATAAACATGTCGATTAGTACAATAATAAGTAGCTGTAACATGCTAAAATTCCATGCCGAAACTCTACGACATTTTAGTATCGCCAAAAGCACGAATTGGCTCGTATCTTACCAGGATATGACGAGTCAGACCGAAATATATGTATTGCATTAATCGACATAAGCAACATACTAAACTGTCATTCCGAATTTCGATGACGATATAGAACCGCCGAAATAACGAGTTGGCGTGCCGTTCTGCTCATACCATTCCAAGATATCAAAAAGCAGACTGAAATATTTATATTATAATAATCGATATCTTCAATATGTTAAAATGTCATGACAAAGCTCTATGACGTGATAGTACCACCTAAACAAAGCTTTAATGTCCCGTTCTGCTCTTATCTCTACCAAGATTTCACGAGAGAGAATAAAATATTTGTATTGTAGCTATCCATATCTTTAACATGCTGCAACTTTATGCCGTATCTCTATGACGTGATACTACTGCCAAAATGAAGAACTGGCGTCCCGTTCGGTTCATACCGCGCCAAGATATCATGAGGAAGGCGGGAATATTTATATTATACTAATCAATATCTTTAACATGTTAAAAGTTAATGCTGAAAGTCGATGACATGATAGTACTGCTAAAATGATAAATTGGTGCCTGATCATATCGTACCAAAATATCAAAAGGCAGACTTAAATATTTACGTTAAAGAAATCGATTTCTGTAACATGATAAAATTTCATTCCGATACTCGATGACGAGATAGTACCGCCAAAATGAAGAATTGGCCTTCCATTCTGGTAATATTGTGCCAAAAGATATCACCAGATTGACGGAAATAATTCTATTATACCAGCCAAGATATGCAACATATTAAAGTTTTTTCATTCCGAAACTCAGTGACGAGGTCGTAACGACAAAATGAGGAATTGGCGTCCCCTGCTTCTCATATCGTAATATATCGAGTCAGATTTTAAATAAATTAACATTTTTTCATGTGCTGTTAATAATCTTTTCCTACATCATAATTTATTTCCAAAACGCAATGGCAAAGTCATTTTTTTCCACAGCCTCCGCGTTTATGATGGCAGAGCACTCAATTTCTAAGTCCAACTGCTAGAGAATTAGCTACTTTTAAATTTAATATTTTAATAGACATATATATATATATATTAAATAATTCCTGAGACATTATAAAAAAGTATACATTGAAATATAGCAGTTTTTTAAATTTTGAGGTGTTTTTGAATATTTCTACGTTTAGTTATTTACAATAAGAAAAGAAGTAGGCGCTTACTGGTTCAGTGATGGCGGAACACTATACTGTAAAAAAAATACGACCAGTTTTCCTGTAGGAATCGGAAAAATAGTTTCCCTTATCGTACCGAAAAAATTTCCGACCCAGCTCGGAATAAAATCAGTAAAAAAAAGGAATTAGTCAATAAAACGGTATTTTACGGATTTTATTCCGAGCTGGGTCGGAAATTCTTCCGGTACGATAAGGGTAATTATTTTTTCGATTCCTACAGGAAAACTGGTCGTATTTTTTTTACAGTGTAGATTTCATCGGCCGACTACTTGCAATTTGCTATTTTTAAATTTAATTTTCTATAAAATAAAACTATTATCATATGTTTTCAAGAATAATGTCTGAAAAATTATAAAAGTACACATTAACATATGTTACCGTTAAAAATGCTGTACTATTTTCTAAATGTTCTATTTTGAAATATACAGGGTGTTTCATAAAAGATGGGCAAAACTTTAAGAGGTGATAGCACACATCAAATCAAACAACTTTCATCAAACAATGCGCAGTCGGAATTAAACCGCAAAGGTGCTAGAAAGCGCCGATGAAAAAAATTTAACATATAAAATATAGTATACAGATTAATACATCTTTATAATACAAAGCCGTTTAATCCGAGGCAAAAACATTTTTATTAGATTTATAACGTTAATGCGACTAACTTTATTGACTTTTATCTCGCTGCATTCTGAAATTGGTACACTTTGCGCTGATGCATTTTACCTCTGTAAATATATGCTGCGTTGTAATGCAATATTAGAGCAAAAGGCTTTTTCTGCAACTCCGGTATATTTGAAATGTAGCCTTTCTAATTTATATTAAAACACATATGTATTATTAATTCAATACACTATATTCAACAAGTTACAGAACTATTGAATTACTGAATGGTGAAAAATCTCGAAAAATATGCTATCGTTAAAGCTCCAATTACTAAAACGGACGTATAACTACTTGCGCCCATCTAACTTTTAAGAAATACATGAAATAAGATATATATATATATATATACAATATTCCATTATAGTTGCGATAGTGAAAAGAAAAAAAAAAGATGTAAAATGTAAAAAGTGATATTTATAGTGACAATTGAACGATAATACAAAGCCGTTTTAGCTATAGTAAATAATTTTCTATTACATTTATAACGATAATGTGATAAATTTTAACAAATTTTGTCGCCTGACATGCGCTAATGTTGAACTTAAAGTTGCATTAAATTTCTTTAAAGAAAACACTAAGTAATTCTCAAAATACTATATACAAAATATTGCAAAGAAATAAATTGAGTTTATACACGACAAATATATATGTGATATACCTTAATATAGTAATTAAGAAAGAAGTACAATAACGAAAGGTTCATCTAATTTCGAAGCAAAATCTGATGATTCAACCGGAATTTCAACCTATTCACCTGGTGTAACTTTATTACTGATGCTCATCAGGAAATTTCATTGTTAGAAATAACTTGCCCGATTGTTGTGTAATTGTTGAATTAAGCGCGATTGTTATTTTAAAGGAGTACAAGAAACAAAAAATACATTCACAACAACAATACATTCTCAAATAACCAGAAAATTCATTGTTATGAATAGATTGTCAGAATTTTGTCCTATTGTTGAACACGATTGTTATTTTTAGTGTTCTAGAAACAGATTTTCTTTGTTACGTCATCATTTTTGTACAGATAGTACAGAAAACCACGTGATAATGAAACCTATACTAAATAAAATCAGTATACGATGATAATAAATTCATTCCCATATTGAATTTTCTCAAGGGGGAGGGGAATTCACGAAATGAACATGCGTGAAATTTTTTTGTACTCTTTATAACATTTTGTCGAAAACTGTATACTCCATACTAGGGTCAAGCACGAGTCGGGTTGTACTTGTAGCCGGTCCGAACACGAAAATTCTGTTTGAAGTCAACCCGCAGCCCTACCCGAAACCGACAGAAACACATTCTTTAACCCCGAATTCCGCAAAATAATTTTTGAAGACCCGCAACCGACATATTTCAACCCGACCCCGACATGAACCCTAAATACTTCAACTCGCAACCCTGCCCGAATTCGAAATCAAAGGAAATAAAATCCCTGCCGGCTCGGCCTACAGGCAGAGGTAGATTTCGAAGTCAAATATACTAATTTCACAAACAAAAACTAAATCCTGATTAGAGATAAACCCACTTTAACAATTTTATCTGGCAGCTTTTGACGAGTTTTTATTTCATTTTTATATAATAGCTGGTTTTATCAGAATCATATTAGGGCGGTATTAAAAAAAATACTTTTCCATGCTCAACAACTCGAAATTTTCTGGCATAATTCCAGATTCATTTTTAATTTAAAAAAAAAATATGAAACTTGCTGACGTGATTTTTGAAGAGATATATAAGCGACCTGTGTTTTTATTTTTTGTTCAATTAATTAAAACTTGATATATAAACAATTATTTTCTCAGAAAGACAATATTTTTCGTTTCTAACACAATCGCTTTGGGAAATTCTGTTCAAAATGCCCACTTTGACATCATTTTTTGAAATATACCCTGCCTCTATCAAAAAATTGATCATTACGGTACATTATATAGTTTCTGAGTAAGAAAACGTACCAATTGGAAGCCTTTGAGAGCAAAAATGAATTGTAAAATGAGTCAGAAAAAAAGTTGTTTGGATTTGAATACACCCTTATTAAGATGATTTTTTTTCTTCAACCGCTATGTATTTTTAATTTGTTTTTGCTGTAAGAATTGGTCCTATTCAAAACTTGTCTATATAGATGTTGTAGACAATATTAAGAAGATATATGATAAATTGATGGGGATTTTATATCTTTTGAATTGACGGAGTTATGGATGCTTTTTCTTCTTCAACCCCTCTTTTTGTTTTCGTTTTTAATTTTTTTTTTGCGGTGCGAATTGGTCCTATCAAAAACTTGTGAGTATAAAAGTTGTAGATAATGTTAAGGAGATTTATAATAAAATTAATTGGATTTGATATCTTGAGAATTGACGAAGTTATGAATTTTTTCTCCCAAAAACACTATTTTTTGCACCCCTTTAGCCCATTTTTAACTTATTCAAAAATCTGTGATACATAAATTTTTGGCGCTATTTTTAGAAGTAATAAAAACTTTAAATTGATTTGATATGTACAAAAATTAAGAAGTTATGGGGGGTTTTCTGTTTTCACAAAACCCCTCCCTATTTCCATTCCCTTGGTCCGATTTTGCCCATTAACGAACTTGACCGATATTTTATGCCCATTGATTTTATGTATCAGTTTGGAAGAGATTGGTGCAGAAATACGAAAGTTATTGTGTCCAGAAGAAAGTGATATATATATAGAGATAGATAGATAGATAGATGGATAGATAGATAGATAGATAGATAAAGTTTTTTTACTGAGGGTGGTTTTGGGTTCTAGGGGTCATGATCGGTGTAGATCTGCAAATATTTTTCAGAAATTCCAACATAGGAACGATCCCAATAGGTAGTATCTCATACGAATTCTACCTAAAAATCCTGTTTCCATGCAATTAGGAAAAGTAATCTACAAAAATACCTCTAGTACCTCTAATACCAATTTTATTTTTCATATAGAGAGATGGACAATTCTATATTCTCCTAATATTCAAATGCCGTAAAACTTCTGAATAGTGGATAACTCGCGATCGATGAATAGAGTCTTGAATCGGGTCGGGTTGTCCCTAAATTTCTTTTTTCGGTTCAAGATTACTCTAATTTTCTTTCTGTGGGTCAGCTTCCCTACAATAACTCTTGCGAGTCATATTTAGGTTTTTTGCACGTCGGGTTGTCGAGATTTTCACAAAAAATTTGACTAGAATTACGTTTCAGATGAAAATAAATTCGTATTTAAATATGAATGAGTATACCGGGTGTCCCAAAAAGGACTGACTGATTTTAAAATTCAATAACTCGCAAACGGTGTCAGATATTTAAAAAATTCTTGCAGGAGGGTTATGCATAAGGTCAAAAGTTTTTTTACAGTGATTTTCAATTTTATTTCGAATTACAAACAATAGATGGCGCTGCGATCAATAGACGCTGAATTCAGGCTCGATTTTTGGTACTTCGTGGCCCGGATAATACATTTCCATCTCCTTTTTCTGCATGGAACAAGAGAAAGGACCAGAAATCGAGCCTGTATTTAGCGACTATTGCTTACAGCGCCATCTATTGTTTGTAATTCGAACTAAAATCGAAAATCACTGTAATAAAACTTTTGACCTTATGCATAACCCTCCTGCAAGAATTTTTTAAATATCTGTCACCGTTTGCAAGTTATTGAATTTTAAAATCAGTCAGTCCTTTTTGGGACACCCGGTATATTCAATTTACTGCATGATAAATAAAATGTATATAAGAAATGTGATCATAGATTATCATTTCTTTATAGTACAGTTCAAAGCCATTTTTTCTTCTCTCGGAATATGGAAATTATTACAAAAATTTTGTTTCTCACATACACTAAAACTACATGTTTCGTATTTGTGATAGATTATGCACACATATACATGTTACGGGCATGTAGATTGGGAGGTACCCTCTATTCAGTGCTTTAAGCCTACTAATGTGTAAGTTAGGAATTGAAAAAGTGATCGCTAAATATAGGTGTTTGCATTTCGTGAGTGTCCATTATGGAGGTCTTATTATACTTAGATTTTAACCAGAAAAAATACTTTGGACATGCTTTTCAAAAATGGGATCACCCGATCTCGACCCGCAAAAGACAGAAACCAACGCGAAGCGGGTCCGAAAACGAAGGAATGAAAATCAACCCGATCCGAGCCCGACCCGCAGGAAAAAAGTATAAGTCACTCCGATCCGCAATGAAACAATATAGCGTCAAACCCTCCCGAACCGAACTGCGGGTCGGGTCGGGTGTGAGTAAAAGCGGGTAACTCCATCCGATGCAAGACTCTACTCCATACCCATATATGGCTAGTCTAACTATCTTTGATCATGCCGACGTAGACTCCTTATAAATTTCTCACATAATGCCATAGTTTTTATATTTAAAGCATATATATCTCTAGATAAAATACTTCGTATTTTTTATTACAAAAGATTATAATTGTAGTAAAAGATTTTTAGTTCGTGTGTTATGTAGAAATGTTACATAAAGACGAACGTATGAAAGAAAATGTGTTTTTTCCTATTATAATTGCAATGATACAAAAATAATAATATAAAATATAAAAAGTAACATTTAAATTAAAAATTCTTTATCTATAGTAAACACAATTTCACTTCAATTATAACGATAATGTGATTAAGCTTAACAACTTTTGTTTCGCTACATCCGCAAAAGCTGCATTGTGCACTCAAGCATTAAATTTCTGTAAACAAATACTTAGTAATTGTAAAGAAACATTAACGAATCTAACGACCATGAATCCCGCCGATCTAGATTGCCTTTAAGTATCTCACATACTTTCTATGCTTAATGCATGTAACTGTACATAAAATAGGGTAAATGCTCCAAAAGTCGTCTACCCCCCAGTAGTTGACCACATTGAGATAAAATGCTCTATGAATAGTTTGTTTTTAATTCCAAATCAAACATTACAATTTCCGTACATGTAGTCATATTTTAAAAGACATAAGCTAACACCAAAGAATTACATGTATTTTTTATTTCATTAATATTCACCCATTTCTTTGAAGATTGATGTCAGATATCCATTTTTCCAATGTTTTTATTTATTGATGACACATTTTTTAAAAGATAATCATTAATTTTTTTTCTTTTCTAAAATTATAAGAATCTGGTATTAGTATAGGATAGGTAAAGTAATGTTTTTGAGTATAAAAAGTAAATATTTTTTTTAGTCTTAATTAGTTTTAATGGAACTGATCATTGGGTATAACATTTCGCTTACATATTCAGTAGTTGGCCTTCAGGAGCTGGCTATTGTATCAACAAGTTTTTGCCCTCACATAGAAATAATTGAGTGAAATTTATGAAAAGGCTACATTGTATTATTCCTTTTCTATATAGTTACCGTGCACAGTAACACATTTGTGCAACCGGTATTTCAAAGAGAGGGTGGAGGATGTATTACAGGAGGCGCGATAGTACAAAAGTGTCCCCTGGAGGAGAAATTTGGGGAGAGGGGCTCGGGAAGTGCGTAGCATGAATAAGTGGTCACAGGCCTTTCCAACAATATGTCATATATGGGGGTCGGTAAAAGTTAGAAAAATGACCCCCTTTGGATCTATTATCGTGCCTCTTTGAATACATCCTCCTCCCTCTCTTTGAAATACCGGTTGCACAAATGTGTTACTGTGCACACTGACTATATAGAAAAGGACTCATAAAATGTAGCAATTTCATAAATTTCACTCAATTATTTCTATATGCGGGCAAAAACTTATTCATACACCCCCGTAATGGCCCATTTTACATTTTTGATTTGATTTTTCATAATTTCGTTGATATAACTTTATCGATACATCTATACAAATATTATAAAGAAGAAATGCTTTTGTGTGCTTGTTTGTTCGTAGGGTATAATCTCTGGAACTACCGAAAAAGTAAAGGTGCTGGTAGAATGAGTGTGACAGTCTCTGCTCCAAGATAGGCTATATTTTATACCGGTACTACCGCCCCAATGGGATGCTGGAACAAAAAACTTTCTAAAATTGCGGGGGTTTTTTCGGGAGGGGGGGGGGAGGGGATACTGAAGAATATAGAAACTTGAAATTTGGCATGGTGGTCACATTTAAGGTTCAAATTCTTGTAAAAAACTGTTTGTAAAAAAATCGAAATTTAAAAGTCTGAAATGAGCTGAGAACGTTCTAAATTACTATTTATATCGAATTGATAGGGAAAGAAACTTGAAATTTGATATGACTGTTATTTTTAAGACATGAATAGTCGCAAAGAATAGTTAAAAATAGCTAAGTTTAAAAGGACGAAATCACACATTTTTAGAACATGAGGGGAAAAATTTTCTAATTTACGATTTATATGGAGTTACTAAAGATGGTAACTTTAAATTTGATATGGTTATCACTTTTATGACGTAAATGCTGTAGTTTCTTAAAATTTAAACAGGTGCAGGATCGAAAAACGTTCTAAAGTCGCGAATTCTGTGATATTGTTGGGGATAGAAAAAAATTGTCATGGGGGTAATTTTTAACATGTAATTGCTCTCTAAGAACGGTTTTTGAAAAGTTCGAAATTTAAAAGGTTAGGATGAGTACAAAACATTCTAAATTATGATTTATATGGAATTGCTAGGGCGATTGCTAGGCACTTGAAATTTGACATGGTTTTTACTTTTAAGGCAGAAATGCGTCCAAAGAACAGTTTCTAAGATATTTGGAATTTAAAAATGTGAAATGATGGGAAAGGTTCTAAAATCACGATTACTTTAATACTACTAAAACGACTTGAAATCTTCTTTCGGGATAAGAATTATGATAACCTCTACTTGAATATAGGTTATATTGTATCTCTGTACAAACTGATCTCAAAAGGATGCAAGAGCGAAAAATAATCTAAAGCTTGATTTTTAGGGTTCCGTATTTAAAAAATCCCTGCCGGCCCGGCCTACAGGCAGAGGTAGATTTCGAAGTGAAATATACTAATTTCACAAACAAAAACTAAATCATGATTATAGATAAATCCACTTTAACAATTTTATCTGGCCGCTCTTGACGAGTTTTTATTTCATTTTCATATAATAGCTGGTTTTATCAGAATCACGTTAGGGCGGTATTCAAAAAAATACTTTTACATGCTCAACAACTCGAAATTTTCTTCCATAATTCCAGATTCATTTTTAATTAAAAAAAAAATATGAAACTTGCTGACGTGATTTTTGAAGAGATTTATAAGCGACCTGTGTTTTTATTTTTTGTTCAATTAATTAAAACTTCATATATAAACAATTATTCTCTCAGAAGGACAATATTTTTCGTTTCTAACACAATCGCTTCGGGAAATTCCGTTCAAATTGCCCACTTTGACATCATTTTTTGAAATATATTCTGCCTCTATCTAAAAATCGATTATTACGGTACATTATATAGTTTCTGAATAAGCGAATCTACCAATTAAATGCGTTTGAGAGCAAAAATGAATTTAAAAACCAGTCAGAAAATAAGCAGTTTGGATTTAAGCGCATCCTTAATACAATGATTTTTCCAACACAATCCGCTTCGGTAAATTCGGTTCAAAATGCCCTTTTTAACAGCATTTAAAAAAATATATTCTGCCCCTATCAGAAAATCGACCATTACGGTACATTATATAGTTTCTGAGTAAGAAAACGTACCAATTGGAAGCCTTTGAGAGCAAAAATGAATTGTAAAATGAGTCAGAAAATAAGCAGTTTGGATTTGAATACACCCTTACTAAGATCATTTTTTACTTCAACCGGTATTTATTTTTAATTTGTTTTTGCTCTAAGAATTGGTCCTATCCAAAACTTGTCTATATAGATGTTGTAGACAATATTAAGAAGATATATGATAAATTCATGGGGATTTTATATCTTTTGAATTGACGGAGTTATGGATTTTTTTCTTCTTCAAACCCCCTTTTTGTTTTCGTTTTTAATTTTTTTTTTGCGGTACGAATTGGTCCTATCAAAAACTTGTGAATATAAAAGTTGTAGATAATGTTAAGGAGATTCATGATAAAATTAATTGGATTTGATATCTTGAGAATTGACGAAGTTATGGATTTTTTTCTTCTTCAAACGCCCTTTTTGTTTTCGTTTTTAATTTTTTTTGCGGTACGAATTGCTTCTATCAAAAACTTGTGAATATAAAAGTTTTAGATAATGTTAAGGAAATTTATAATAAAATTAATTGAATTTGATATCTTGAGAATTGACGAAGTTATGAATTTTTTTCTCCCAAAAACCCTATTTTTTGCGCCCCTTGAGCCCACTTTTTAACTTTATCAAAAATCTGTGATACATAAATTTTTGGCCCTATTTTTAGAAGTAATAAAAACTTTAAACTGATTTGATATGTACAAAAATTAAGAAGTTATGGGAGGTTTTCTGTTTTCACAAAACCCTTCCCTATTTCCCTCCCCTTGGTCCGATTTTGCCCATTAACGAACTTGACCGAGATTTTATGCCCATTGATTTTATGTATCAGTTTGGAAGAGATTGGTGCAGAATTACGAAAGTTATCGTGTCCAGAAGAAAGTGATATATATATATATATATATATATATATATATATATATATAGATAGATAGATAGATAGATAGATAGATAGATAAAGTTTTTTACTGAGGGTGGTTTTGGGCTCTAGGGGTCATGATCGGTGTAGATCTGCAAAAATTTTTCAGAAATTCCAACATAGGAACGATCCCAATAGGTAGTATTTCATACGAAATCTACCTAAAAGTAAAAACGGAACCATTATAAGAACCCTCTTGTGTCTGTCCGTCTGTCTGTCACAGCCATTTTACTCGTAAACTATGAAACGTGGAAAGTTCAAATTCTTGGAAGTAATAAAGACCTTTGGCCCACATATTTTCAGATTAATAAACATTCATAAATATATTTAATAAAAATGTAGAGGGGCTAATTATGCTACTTGGAAAAAAAAATCTTTTCTTTGTATATCATGTGGGGTATCCTATGAAAGCTTTCGTAACGCTGAACTCAAAAATACATTCCTTTTAATTTTAGATATTATATTTTCAAAGATAGTGTCGAAAATGTAGCGCAAAAATATGTCCCCCCCCCCCCCATCTATTTTCCGAAACTAGATTTATGAAAAAATTAGAGGTAGTAGACGTTAATATAAACCTTGCCGGAAAATTATAGCGATTAACCTAGGTCACATAGTTTTTGAGAAATTAGCATTTTTCTGTTATACACAAATTTCGATTTACGGGCATTCAGAAAAATTGTTGAGCATCGGTGGATATACCTATCGTTGCAGAGGTATAAAAGCATTGTTGATAATTATTTTCGAAAAAAATCATGGGTAATTAGCCGAGATATTAACCTTTAAAGATACGGCCAGTTTGGACATACAAAAGGCCAGGGGCAGCGTACTCTATGCTTAGTTAACAACTTTTAGTGATATATATGTGTAATGTAATGTCCAGTAACAGTATAAAAGGAATAAACGTCAAATTGCTAAAAACATACTAATTTAAGGGGTCTCGGGAACCTAAAAAATGGAAAAAATGAAAAAAAAAGACCATTTTCAACATTTAATCTCTTAAAATGTATATGATTTTAAAACACAATTTTAATTGGGATGAAAGATATAAATATGTTCTTTCATTTCATGTATTCAAAAAATTGCAAGATAAAGAATTAGTATTTATAGGGGGTTCGAAACTGTTAGACATTTGTCGAACAAAAAATTGACATAACAGTTTACTTGCAGGATTACAAAATAAATATTGCAACTAGAATGAAAATGTTGGTGCTTACTTATACTTCAGATTGTAGCAATTTCCCTGAACTTAAATAAATTTGTATTTAAAGTATTTTTATATTTTTAATGCAATGTTGCATTTAGCTAATACAAAATTTTGAAAATTCCAACAGTAAAATCATTTTAAAAAATATTTTTTTGAACAATAAAAAGGAAATTTTAGGTTCAGTTTATACAGACTAACATGAAATATATGTTTTGAAAATTTCATGAAAAAATATTCAGAATTTTTTGAAGTATCCTGCGCGTTATGCCCCAAAAACGCCATTTGGAGAAAAATGGCTTCAAAGTTTCGGAAACGCCCCTTCAGTTATTGAGCAGGTATAATTCTAAAAGCCATAACTTTTGTTCTAATGGGAGTTTCAAGGAAACAATTATAACAAAATATTCATAAAAGTTAGGAGTTTAACATCTAAAAAAAAAAAAATAAAATTTCTTAAATTTTGAAGCTTTAAGAGTCCTACGACCACTTAACCCTTTTTGGCGCGGAGTAATTCTATTTATAAACTTATGAAATAATGAACTGACACCAGAATTTATGAACGAATTTATTAGAAAATGCGAACTTGCTTATTTTCACGTACCATGATAAAAGGAAAAATTTAATTAAATATTCTTGGTGCCGCTTGCCTGTTTTGGAATTAAAATTAGGTGTTCTTTTTTTAAGGGCACTGCCCTCGGAAGGTTTAATTACAATGAATCGCATAAATACTGTGGGATTCGCGATAGTTTGCATTGAGTGTACCTCTCAGTACGCCTCGAGTGACTTTAAAAGTTAATCAAAAACATATCTGGAAAAACGCGGCGCTGACCAAGGCGGCGTTGCAACTTTGAGACCTCAATTCGAAGCGCGCTTAGCACAATGCCAAATTTAAACTTTGAACAAAGGTTTTGTTTTAGCTACACTGTAGAAATAAAGGTTATTACTACGCTAAATTTAGTTTTATGAAATGTCAAATGAAGTTTAACTATGCACTGCTTTTATTGTCAATACCGAATTAAGTTCATCATAAATAGATTATGATAATATTAAAAAAAGAGTTATACGAATAGCTGTATTTGATATTATTTAGGTTCCATATCTATTTGAACTTTCATGTTATAATATTTACACATTTCTAATATATACAGTTATGCCCAACCCTACGTTGTATAGTTTTTTACAAAGTCTTAGTATTCTTTTGGCAACGTTTTTTTTTTTTTTTTTTTTTTTTTTTTTTTTTTTTTTTTTTTTTATAATACAATTACAAATTCATATATTTATTCTATGGAACCGTCTGTGCGCGAGTAATACTCGCACTTGACCGTTTATTTTTAATCTGTTGAAGATAAAAGCAAGAATTTTCACATGGTTGTTGATTTTCAGACATAAATGCTCGGTAAGACTGCTTGTTACGAACGCTTGTTAAAGTATTTGAGATTTAAAAGAATGAAAGTATTAGAAAATGCTCAATAATTATCATTTTACTCTGAAATTTTGAGGGCTAGAAATTTTAAACTTGACATTCTGTAGGACTTGATACTCCTAAAAATGATTCCTTAAAAAAAGAAAACAAGAAGAAGAGAATTTTAAAAGATTGAAATGTGAGGAAAACGTTCTACATGTATATTTTAGGTAGATTTCGTATGAAATACTACCTATTACATTCTCCCCTATGATGGAATTTCTGAAAAATTTTTGCAGATCTACACCGATCATGACCCCTAGAACCCAAAACCACCTTCACTAAAAAACTTTATCTATCTAACTATCTATCTATCTATCTATATATATATATATCATTCACTTTCTTTTGGACACGATAACTTCCACAATTTTTCACAAATATCTTCCAAACTGATACATAAAATCAAGGGGCATAAAATCTCGGTCAAGTTCGTTGATGGGCAAAATCGGACCAAGGGGATGGAAATAGGGAGGGGTTTTGTGAAAACCGAAAAAAACCCATAACTTCTTAATTTTTGTACATATCAAATCAGTTTAAAGTTTTTATTACTTCTAAAACTAGGGCGAAAAATTTATGTATCACAGATTTTTGATCAAATTAAAAATGGGCTCAAGGGGCGCAAAAAATAGGATTTTTGGGAGAAAAAAATTCATAACTTCGTCAATTCTCAAGATATCAAATCCAATTAATTTTATTATAAATCTCCTTAATATTATCTACAACTTTTACATTCACAAGTTTTTGATAGGACCAGTTCGTACCGCAAAAAAATATAAAAAGGGGGGGGGGTGTTGAAGAAGAAAAAAATCCATAACTCCGTCAATTTACAAGATATAAAATTCCCATGAATTTATCATATATCTTCTTAATATTGTCTACAACATTTATATAGACAAGTTTTTGATATGACCAATTCTTACAGCAAAAACAAATTGAAAATACATAGCGGTTGAAGAAAAAAATCATCTTATTAAGGGTGTATTCAAATCCAAGCTGCTTATTTTCTGACTCATTTTTAAATTCATTTTTGCTCTCAAACGCACCCAATTGGTAGATTCTCTTATTCAGAAACTATATAATGTACCGTAATGATCGATTTTTTGATAGAGGCAGAATATATTTCAAAAAATGATGTTAAAGTGGGTATTTTGAACAGAAATTTCCCGAAGCGATTGTGTTAGAAACGAAAAATATTGTCCTACTAAGAAAATAATTGATCATAAATCAAGTTTTGATTAATTGAACGAAAAATAAAAACAGAGGCTTTTTATGAATCTCTTAAAAAATCACGTCAGTAAGTTTAATATTTTTTCCATTAAAAATTAATCGGAAAATGTGCCAAAAAATTTAATATTGTTGAGCATGGAAAAATATTTTTTTTAATACCTCATTAACATGATTCTGATAAAACCAGCTATTCTATAAAAATGAAATAAAAACTCGTCAAAAGCAGCCAGATAAAATTGTTAAAGTGGATAAATCTCTAATCATGATTTAGTTTTTATTGGTGAAATTAGTATACTTAAATTCGAAATCTACCTCCACCTGTAGACCGTGCCGGCAGGGATTTTTTACTATGCTTTTTCTAAAAATGCCAGTTTTGAAACTTTAAATGTAGCACAGAGATAACTAAGTCGCAGATGGAACGAATAATATTTTTTTAATTTAAATTTTATTAAATTGAAAAGCAAAAAATATCAATTTTTGTCGTGGCAATGTTAGATACAGCTTTTCTGAGCAGGGAAATAAAATTTTAACAATTTTGTCTCGTTACACCAGCAAACATTGAACTAAAAGTTGCATTAAATTTCTATAAACAAATACTAAGTAATTCTCAACATATACTTATATACACAATATTGCAAAGCACTAAATTGAGTTCATGCACGATAAGTATATATATCTTAATATAGTAATTAAGAAAGACTTAATAACGAAAGGTTCACCATTTTACCGGAAGTTTTGGCGACGGCGAGTGAAGGCTAACAGACGAAAGATAGTAAAGTTTTCTTCGAATTTCTAATCATGAAGCTAAACCTGAAGCTTCAATCGGAATTTCAACCTATTCAATTAATGTAATTACTAATACTGACGCTGACGAGGAAATTTCATTGTTAGAAATAACTTGTTCAATTGTTGTGTAATTATTGAATTAAATGCGATTGTTATATCAAAAGGTTTTAAGAGACAAAAAATTCAATTGAATAACCTAAAAATTCATTGTTGTAAATAGATTGTCCTATTATTGTCTTATTGTTGAACACGATTATTATTTTACAGTGTTATACAAACAATCTTTCTTTGTTGCGTCATTATTTTTGTACTGATAATACAGAAAAACCATTAAAAAAAGGAACGTATCCAAAACCAAATCAGCTTGTAATAAATTCATCGCCTTATTTAATTCTTCTCAAGAGAGTTCAGAAAAATACACGAAATGAACATACATGAATTTTTTCTGTACTCTTTATAACATTTTGTCGAAAACGCTATACTCTATACTAGAATACTGCACGGTCGGCTTGTACTTGGACCCGTCCAGAACCTGAAAATTTCATTTGAAGTCAATCCACAATCCAACACAAACCCTACAGAAAAAAAACATTCCTCGACCCGGTACCAGACCCCAACTCGGCAAAATAATTTTCTGAGATCTACAACTCAATCCAATCCCGACATATTTCAACCCCTACCCGAACCTTAAAAATACTAGTAAATCTGCAGATCAGGAGCCTCAACGTCATCTTTGCAAGTCATTGTTTTTTAACACTCATTGCGTAATATTCAACTTCCAACAAATCGCTTTTTAAAGTTTTCAAATTACATAAATATTTATAAGCATTCAAGATACTTCGTAAAGTTTCAGAAATTAAAAGTGTTAACAAGTGGTTATACATTGGTGTTCTGAAATTCTGATGAGCTACTTATTCTGGTAACTTTTTAAATCAAAAATTGCATTTCTTCAGGGGGGCTCTGCCCCCCTGAACATCCCGTAGTCTATTTAAATTTACATTCGTAATTTTTTATTGATTGTGCGGAAGGTTATAGTATATCTTAGATTTTTTTTTACGGTGTGATTTATAAGGCTAAGCATAAGATTTTTTTTTTATAAATTAATAAAATTTAAATTTAAAATAAAATATTCATGTTAACCGTACACAGACAATAAATCTTGAAGTGACGCCAAAAATGTAACCCTAAAATCCGCTGCATTCGGCACAACACAACAATGTGCTTAAAAAAAAAAAAACAAAAAAAAACAAAAAAAAAAACAGAATAATATTTTTAGTAATACAGTTTTTAATTCATAATACAATGAAATGCTACCTTAGAATGCTTATTGCTTAAATATAAGCAGATCATTTTCATTTTACAGAAAAAATGCACGGATGGAGTCAAAGAATTCGGTCCCTGTTCCACATGCTTGTTTTGTTTGGGCCGAATGAGGGCATTTAAATCTGAGCGATAACGCACATCGTATTGCAAACTGTTTTGACGGCATACTGCATCTCCATCTATCTCTTTCCTCCGTGAATAATAGTTAATTTTATTTTACCCAAGATCTTTTTATTTCAGCATCTTTGTTTTCGATAAATGACGTCTAATTCACCTTTTATGCGTACTTACTCAAAACTTTTCATCTTGTTATATTAAGAAATACTCGAGAGTTTTCTTTTTATTTCCAATATGCCGCCATATTAATTTTTCTATTCTTAATTTTATTTTTCATTTTCCTGTTTCACGACAAAACATTTCAATTGAAAATTGTTTAGAAGAAAATATTATTCTGGGTTTTGATTTTCTTGGCAACAATTAAAGAAATATTGGTAAATGTTATGGAAAAATGTTACGTTATTCTCTATGAAAATAATGAACTTTTGTATTTTTAAGCAAAATATTTGAATAAAATAAATAAAATAAATGAAATATTGCCTATTTTTATTTCTGGGCTAAAATCCATCTGTATGCAAAGATACAAATGCATTAATTCATCCGTTTTGACGTTGGCTTTACTCAAACATTATACACGCAATTATACTAATATTATTACGACCAAATACGTTGCTAGGCAACAGATAAAAGAAAAGGAAAAAAATGAAATATGCATTATGTGAAATTGATAAAGCAAAATCCTTTATATTATTGGAAAACATGCATAAAATTCCCCCAATATTATAAACCTAATTAAAAAAAATCTCGCAAATATATTGAAAAAATTTCAAACTGATTGGAATAATTTAATAATCATATTCAAAAATTTCATCATCAAAAATTTAACATTTAAATCCCTTTTTCATATGAGCCATTTCTTTCAACAAATGAAAATATGAAAATCGCCTGACTTGCCATAGAAAAGCATTATAGAGCAAAATAAAATGTTCCATACTTCCCGAACGAATGAACCAAATTTAACCAAAAACTATACAGCTAAGTCAGGGTACCTCATCAACATGCCCAGTGAATTTCAAGCCGATCGGATGATTTTTGCGGCAGTTATCGCGGAACAGACAGACAGACTAACAGACTGACTAACAGACAGACTAACAGAAACCAAAACTTTTCGTGTCTCCACAGTAAGCCTTCACTGACGTTTCGGCAATTACAGGCAGCAATCCAACCCGAATTCCAAATCAAACGAAAGTAAATCATGTTTTAATGCAATTTTGAAAAGTAATCTACAATTATACCTTTAATACCAATTTTATCGTTCATATAGAAAATAAACAAATCTATATTCTTTTAATATTCAAATGCAGTAAAACCTCTGAATAGCGGACATTTCGGGGTCGTTGAACAGAGTCCTGCATCGGGCCGGATTGTCGCTAATTTCCTTTTTCGGGATGCGATGACTTCAATTTTTATTCTGTGGTTCAGGTTCCCTAGGGTAGGGATGCACAACCTGTGGCCCGCGATGGGTTAACGTGTAGCCTGCGAATTTCGTCAATTTATAACTGGAAAAAGTTGCTATTTTTGTCCTTAGGTTGCAGGAAAAAATCGTGAATTTCGTTAATTTGCTGCGGGAAAAATTGAAAATTTCGTCTGTCAGTTAAGAATCACAAATTTCGTTGATCGGGTGTGGAAAAATAGCGAATTTTGTCGCTCAGGCGCGGAAAAAGTGCAAATTTCGTTGATCAAGCTTGGAAGAAGTGCGAATTTTGTTGTTGAGGCGCGGAAAAAATTGCAAATGTTGCCGATCGGTCACGAAAAAATCACGAGTTTTGTCGATCGAGCTCGGACAAATCGCAAATTTTGTTGGTCGGGGTCGGAAAAATCGCGAATTTTGTCGAGCAGGCGCGAAAATCGCAAATTTCGTTGATCAGACACAAAAAAATGACAATTTTGTTGATGATGCGCTGAAAAATTGCAAATTTTGTTGATGATGCGCGGAAAAATTGCAAATTTTGTTGATCGGCCGCGGAAAAATCGTGAATTTCGCCAATTTGCCGCGAGAAAAAAATAGCAAATTTCGTCTGTCAGTTAAGAATCACGAATTTCATCGATCGAGTGCGGGAAAAATCGCATATTTTATCCATTATGAGCGAAAGATCTCAAATTTCGTTCATCGGCTGCGGAAAAATCGCGTGTTCCGTCTGTTTATCGCGAATTTCGTATATTTGCCGCGTTAAAAAATGGAAATTTCGTCACAGTCAATTAAGAATCGCGAATTTCGTTGATCGAACGTGGGAAAATCTCAAATTCCGTCGATCAAGCGCGGAAACACGCAAATTTCGTAGAATGGGCGCGAAAAAAATCTCGAATTTCGTTGGACGGGCATGAAAAAAATCGAATTTTGTCGAAAATCGCGAATTTTCTCGACGATACGTGAAAATTAAAAAATTTCGTTGATCGGCTGCGGAAAAATCGAGAGTTTCGTCAGTTTATTGCTGGAAAAATCTCGAATTTCGTCAATTTTCAGCGGGAAAAAATTGTAATTTTCGTCAGAATCAGTTAAGAATTGCAAATTTTGTTGATAGGACGCGGATAAATCGCGAATTTCGTCGATCAGGAGCGGAAAAATCGCAAATTTCGTCGATTGAGCGCAGAAAAATCGCGAGTTTTGTCGATCGGGCTCCGAAAAATCGCGAATTTTGTTGGTCGGTACGAAAAAAAACGTGAATTTCTTCGATCGGGCACTGAAAATAACGAATTTTGTTTATCAGGCGCGGAAAAATCGCAAGTTTTGTCGACCGGCTTTGAAAAAATTGCGAATTTTGTCGATCGGGCGCAGAAAAGTCGCAAATTTCGTTGATTGGCTCTTTCTGCCCCCTTCGTTCACATTTTTTTTCGTCACTAGCACTTGCCTATCTTTGTTTTTTAGCACTTCTAATAAAACAAAATTTACTCCCCCGAATAAAGTCATGGAATATTATCACTCCTTCTAAATATTCCTTGCTATATCTCTGTTTTATAGACAAGCTTAAACTGTTGATCTAGACACACGGCAGTGTGTCAGCCAAGTTCGCCTGACATAGCCGTGTGTTATTTACACGAACCATTTCGAGCTGTTTTCGTCAAATTTCAATGCTCTACTAGTGGAAATCTATGAGACCTACGTACTTGTTATACGAAATGTGTAGTAAGGCCACCCTAATTACCTAAAATCCAAAATTTTATAAAAAACGCATAATTAGTTTCCGAGATAATGACATTTGAAAATGTCTGATAATCGATAATTTTACCACTGACTGACTGACTGACTGACTCACTCATCAAAGATCTACTGCAGTTACAGACTTCAAATTTGGTGCGAAGTTCGTTTACACTATAAAACTAAGGAAAAAAATAAAAAAAATGTGAAAATCGATGAATTACCCTCCTGGGGGTGCCCATTTTTACTTTAACATTACGTCTATTAGGCGAAATTTTAATTTGCCGTAGGAGGAGACGCTGTTCTGTCGCCAAATACCGCCAAGTTTCTCGCCAACAGGGCGATATATCGCCAAATTTGGCGACGAAAATTAGTCGCCAAAAGTGACGCCACCTTGGCGATATCTCTAATATTTCGCCAAATTCCCATAGACTTCCATTGTAAACCTATCTACTTACTGGGGATTTATCTGGGTTTACTTGCTTACAGAAAATCAACAAATTGAGATATTCTGTCCGTCACAGAGCCCGTTCTCAGAAACAATACATGTTGGAGACTTGAAATTTTGCATACTTATATCTGAACACCATACATCATACGACAATCTATAAAATTTTGAAAAAGTCGTACATTTAACCCTTTGGGCTCCCACATGGGTATTTTAAACAATTCTTTCTAAGTGAGCCCCTAATTAGGTTGGAGGAGTGAAATTTTGCATACTTATAGCTGAACACTTCACATCTAATGACAAATCATAAAATTTTGAAAAAGTTGTAAATTTAACCCTTTGGGGTCTCACATGTGTATTTTAAACAATCCTTTCTAAGTGAGCCCCTAATTAGGTTGGAGGCGTGAAATTGTACATACTTATAGCTGAACACCTCACATCAAATGACAATCTATAAAATTTTGAAAAAGTCGTACATTTAACCCTTTGGGCTCCCAGATGCGTATTTTAAGCAATTCTTTCTAACTGAGCCCCTTATTAAATTGCAGATTTGAAATTTTGCATACTTATAGCAGAAAACCTGAGGCCAGGCGACAAATCATAAAATCTTGAAAAAGTCTTACGCTTAACCTTTTGAGCTACCACATATGCATTTTAAGCAATTTTTTTTAAGGGAGCCCCTAATTAAGTTGGAGACATGATTTTTTGCATACGTATAGCTGAAAACCTCAGACCACACGACAAATCATAAAATTTTCAAAAATTCTTATATTATTTACTCCTCCGGGCTCTAACTTGTGTATTTTAAGCAATTTTTCTAACCTCCGCCCTTTTCACCCGGGGAGCACTTTTCCAACTTTTGCCGACACCCCTTTGACCATTCTTTATATTATGCACCATAGTCTTACATATTTTAGTTCCACTTTTTATCGCCAGGGGTGCCTACTTATCTCGGATGCTATGGGCTCAATCACCTCGAATAATATATCTACGGATAGTATGTAAAACGGAGTTTCGTTCGGATAGAGGTTTGTTTAGAATAGACTGCACCCTTGGTTGCGAAATGTCGAACTAACAGATTTTTCAAAAGGATAAAGTGTTTTGAAAGGAATATTAAACGAAACCCTCTGTGCGATCTGTGATCACACTTACCCACTTGTTATTTTCAAAATCATCAGGGAATAGGATATTTAGTTAATTAAATTTGAAAATCCAGGGAGGGGCAATATCCTTCCTCTGCATTGCCTCTTTGCCGGCACCCATGGATGAATTATACATAGTGTGGCATAAGCACATAACTTTATTTTTCACTTTCAGTACAAAAAAGCAGGCCCAGCTATAGGATATTTAATTGGAAAATATAATAGGAAAATTTAACATAGAAATTTAATAGGAATTGTTGTTTCAGAAACAATAAAAATTTCGAATCAATACATTTCTTTTCAAAACATGCATTCAATGTAGCAGTATTAAAATATAGATTTCTGCCGCAAATTGACAGCCAAATAGTTTGTTGTAGGAAATTTAAATTAAAATTGAATGCTGCTTGGTGAATAAAATAGTCACATGTAAACACATTAAAAAGCATTAAGTAAAGTGTCTAAATATATTGTAACTTTACAAAAAGTAGTGATATCTAACAAAAACATAGCTGTGAAAAAAGGGAGCCAAGTTTTGTAAAGACAATGGCAAGAAAAGAAGTGATATCTAAGTGGGTGCCAAGTTCAAATAAAATTCACTCAAACTTACCTACTGAAGTATTATAGCATTTTTAAAATTGTTTAGAAATAAAAAATTATTGATAGCATATTAATAATAAATCTAGAACTTGGCAAGTTTTTGATAAATGTTATGCCTATCAATTTCATGTCTTAATAAAATGGTGATGTTAATATTAATTTCAATGACATTACAAAAAAATTAATATAGTTATTATTATAAACAAATGATTTATGTTAAAGATTTGATAAACCAATAAATACACAGATACACTCCCGCTCGTCTTTGGTTATCACTCTAGCACCCACCCTCCAGAAACCTCAATGCAAACAGACTAAAAGACCTGAGAAAGAGACAGATACCTTTACGCTTGTTCTTGGTCATCCCTCTAGAGACTGCACCCCTTTAACCCTTCAGGGGCAAAGAGCTTTTATTCGTGACATGCTGAAATGATTCAATCACACCAGAATTTAAAAACAAATTTATTTCAAAATGGGAAAAAGCTTCTTTTCACGTATTTAATAAAATTAAACTTTTTAGTCCTGAATTCTAGTGTCAACGTGGCATTTTGCAGTTAAAATTAGGTGGGACATATTTTTTATCCCACCATCCTTCAAGGGGAAGGAGCTCACTCAAATGAAGGCTTCCAAACATGATATAACAAGTTTAGATATAATAATGTCATTAATAAAAATAAATGACTTGTAGGTAAAAGCTTGCCAAGTTCTAGATTTATTATTAATATGCTATCAATAATTTTTTATTTCTAAACAATTTTAAAAATGCTATAATACTTCAGTAGGTAAGTTTGAGTGAATTTTATTTGAACTTGGCACCCACTTAGATATCACTTCTTTTCTTGCCATTGTCTTTACAAAACTTGGCTCCCTTTTTTCACAGCTATGTTTTTGTTAGATATATCCTTTCCAACTGAATTGGATATGTTGACTGAATACAGGAGCATAGAGGTTTACCCCCCCCCCCCCCGAAACCATATTTTGTATCTAATTATAGTCCACAGATTACCTCCTCGAAATAGAATTCTCTCCGTGTTACTGATGTGGCCCTCGACAACCCAGAAGTTTTTGTAAGTGGCCCTTCCCTTAAAAAGGTTGTCCACCCCTATCCTAGGGTAATTCTTGCGGTTCACATTTAGGTTTTCTGCAAGTCGGGTTGTTGTGATTTTCATAAAAATTTTGAGTAGAACCATATTTTAGATGAAAAGAGACGTATTTAAATATGAATGAGTAGTATATTCAATTCATCGCATGAGAAATAAAATGTACCGCGTGAGCCAAAAGTTCTTTAAAGCTTTAAGAATTATGATAAAAGAATGCGAGAAAGGACTCACAAGGTAGTTGGATTTTTTTAGAAGGAAAAAAAAAGCAAAAAAAAGTTAAAAAATCACATGTAGAGGGCGCTGACGACCCGAAACACAATGAACAGGTGCTATGACACAACCTGGTTGTGTCGTAGAATGTTCTGGAGATCATGTTGAACATTTATTATTTGAAGAACCAATGAATGGAACGTATTGGTGTCCTGTTCATTGTGTTTCTGATCGTCAGCGCACTCTACATGCGATTTCTTAACCCTTTTTTTTTTTTTTTTTTTTTTTTTGCTGCTAAAAAAATCTGACTACCTTGTGAGCCATTTCTGGAAAACCGAACTCCTTTATCATAATTTCTTCATTTTTTATGAGTTTTTAAAGATTTAACGAACTTTTGGCTCACCCAGTATATAAGAAATGCCATCATAGATAAATCTTTCTTTGTGGCACCGTTTTTTCTTTTCTCGTAATACGAAAAATATTACCAACATTTAGTTTTTGGCACACACAAAAGGAACATGTATCGCATTTGTGATAGTTCATGCACACATACACATGTTATGTGTGTGTACATTGGGAAATGTCCATTATTCAGTGGTATAAGATTACAAATGTATAACTTGGGAATTGAAAAAGTGTTCACTAATTATAGGTGTCTGCTTTTCAGGAATATCCATTATGGACGTCTTAATATATTTTTAACCCAAAAAATATTTCAAACATTCTTTTCAAAAATAGGGTCATCCAGAACCTGACTCGAAACAGTCAAAACCATACGCGACACCGACCGGAACCCGAAATATTGAAAGTGAGCCTGAGACAAACCCAACTCGCCATAAAAAAGTAGAAGTCAACCTGATCTGACTCCGACCCGCAACGAAAAAAATTTAGCGACAACCCGTTCCGAACCTAACAGTGGGTCGGATCGGGTGTGGGTAAAAGCGAGTAACCTGCAGAGATCTATTCTATACTCATAGACGGCAAATCTAAAGATCGGTGATCACGCGGATGCCGACTACCTATAAGAATTTCAGATAGTGCCAAAGTGTTTTACACTTAAAGAATGTAACTTTACATAAAATACTTAGTATTGTTTTATTTAAAAAAATTATAATTGTTACAATATATTTCTATTTCGCTTTCTAAAAGCTGCATCGAATCCACAAATGTTACGTAAGGACGAACGTATGAAATAAAATGAAATGTTTTTTTTCTATTGTGATTTCGATGATGCAAAAATAAAAATGTAAAATATAAAAAATAATTTTTAAATTAAAAATTCATTTTAACAGAAAGCCGATTTATCTATGGCCCCACCAATGGCCGAGAAGTTTTGATCTCAAGGATTTTGGAAAAAAAATCGTCGATAATTAGCCGAGATATTAACCCTTAAAGACACGGACGGTTTGGGCATGCATATTGACAGGGCGGCGTACATTATGCACCATCTACTTTTAAATCTTAGATAACAACTTTTAATCATATATTTCTGTAATGTAATGCCTAGTAGTAGTATAAAAGCAATAAACGTAAAATTGTAAAAAAAAAAGACTAATTTAATTAGAATTAATCACATGAATATTATGGCATTCGCGACTAGTTTGCATTGAGTGGATCTCTCAATACGCCTCCCGTATGTTTCAAAGTTAATTAAAAACCTATCTAGAATATTATGTCACAGACCAAGGTGGCGTTGCAACTTTGCGACATCCTTTCGAAGCGCGCTTAGCACAATGACAACTTTAAACTTTGAACAAGGTTTTTTTTTCAGCTACACTTTAAAAAGAAAAGATTATTAGTACGCTGAATTTAGTTTTATGAAATGCCAAATAAAGTTTAAATATGCACTTCTTTTATTGCCAGTACCGAATTAAGTTCATAAAGAAGTTGAATTAAGTAAGCATCGAATTAAAAAAAAAACAAAAAACACACTAGGATAAGGCTAAAAAAACAGTTATACAGAATAGCAATATTTGATATTATTTAGGTTTCATATCTCTTTGAACTTTTATGGAATACTCATTCATACTTTTCTAGTATATACAGCTATACCCAACTCTACGTTGCATATCTTTTTACAAAGTCTTATTATTCTTTTAGCAACGATTTTTTTTTTAAATAATACAGTTAATAATTCATATATTTATTGTACGGAATCCCCTGAGCGCGAGTAATACTCGCACTGGATCGTTTATTAATAATACACATCTGTAAGATTAATTGCATATACCACATTTAACAAGTTGTAGTACTAATTAAATAACTGGGCGGTAAGACATCTCGGAAAATATGAAATCGATAAAGTTGCGATTACTAAAACGGACGTATAACCGGTTGTGTCATTCAAATGTTTAAAAAATATATATGAAATTAAAAAAGTACATATTTTTATTATTTTAATTGCGATCATGAAAAAACACAGATGTAATTTAATATTTAATGTAACAGTTCTTCAATAAAAGACGCTTTAGTTGTTGTAAATACTATTCTATTACATTTATAACGATAATGTGATAAATCTTAATAAATTTTGTTTCTTTACATTTTCAAAGATTGAATTAAACGGCGCAATTAATTTCTATACAAAAATACTAAGTAATTATAAAAGTACAAAAATATACAAAATATTTGAAAAGAATAAATTAAATTTATATACGATAATATACAGAATATATCTTAATAAAGTAATTAATTAAGAAATAATTACTAAAGGTTCATGACTTAACAAGAAATATTGGCGAAGGCTGCAGACGAAAAATAGCAGTACTTGTGTAAATTTGTACCTTCATACTGACGCGCTTGAGGGAATTTCATTATTAGAAATAACTTGCCCGATTGTTATGTAATCTTTGAATAAAACGCGATTGTTACTTTAAAGTATTATAAGAAACAAAAAATTCATATATTCTAAAATAACCTGAAAATTTAATATAATAAATAGCTTATCAGATTGTTTTACTGTTGTTGTACGCGTATGCTATTTTACAGTGTATCATTTTTGCACCGATAATGCACTAAAATCCACGCAAAAGAAAATCTGTATATAATGGTCATAAATTCATTGCCATATTAAATTATTCTCAAGACAGTTCAGAAAAATACACAAAATGAACATAAGGTAAAGGGCCCATATTTCCTCCCCTTTCCTAATATCGACCCTTTAACTTCTCCGCTTCTGCGAAAATGGCGCCACTTATGACGCAAGGCACAGGGGAGGAAGATAAAAGATAGTCAGTATTGAACGTTTCGTTCGGCAAGACGTATACATAATTTAAAGACGCCGAATTTCCTATTTTTAGAAGACCTGAGTTTTATTACGTCGTTTGTAGAACGTTATTTACCGTACTGTAAGTATTTATTTCTTATTGATTGCTTGTATTTTACGTAGGTAAGATGCTGACAGTGGGATACAGTGAGTTTTATAGCGCTCAGTTCATCTTACGGGAACTGAAACTCCGCCATATTGGAAGTAGCGTGGTCCCAATTTCGTCCCCCTCGCGTTCCCCCTTGCAGTTTTCGCCCCGGGGACGAAATTAGGAATGCTTTTTCATGACAATTCAATTTTCCCCTCATGTTTGGATGGCTAATGTTTTGTTATGTTATTCTTCCACTGATAATTAGTACATTTCTTTGTGCCTTACTTTAATGTAAATTAAATTACTGCTCATTTAGAAATAAATTTTGATTTAGTTATAAGTTAAGCCTCGGAGTATTGGATTTTTCGTGGGGACGAAATTGGGACCATTTTTTCTTTTGCATTTTTTAGATACTTTTGAAAAAACAATTTTTCGCATTGTTAAATTTTTTTTGTACGATATTTGCCTATGTTTCTATGTGCGTAGGTAGTTAGTCTATGTAAAATCCAAATTTGGTAGGTTTTTACTGAAAATTACAACATTTATGGCCTAAAAGTCACTGGGGGGGGGGATGAAATATGGTCACTTTACCCTATATGAAGTTTTTCTGTACTCTTTATAACATTATGTCCAAAACGTATCTAAAGAACTGTGATCACCCGATGTAGACAACCTACAAGTATCTTACTTAGTGTCACTGTAGTGTTTTATACTTAATACATATAACTCTACATAAAACATTCAGTATTATTTATTTGAAAAAAAAAATGTTGTTATAAACTTTCATTTAGCTTTATGAAAGCTGCACTGAATGTCAAAATGTTACACATGCACGATTATATGAAATAAATTGTGTATTTTTTAATATTATAATTATGGTGATACAAAAATAAAAATGTAAAATATAAAAAATAATATTTAAATTTAAAATTCCTTTTAATAGAAAGCCGGTTTGTCTCTAGTAAATACAATTACTCTTCATTTATAACGATAATATGATAAACAGTAACTTTTGTCTCATTGCTATCTCAAACGTTGAACTAAAAGTTGCTTTACATTTGTTTAAACAAACATTAATTAATTCTAAAAATACATTATTTACAAGATAGGGCAAATAAATTGAGATTATTATATACGATAAATGTATAGAATAAATATATCTTAATATAGTAAATAAGCAATAGGTAATAACTAAAGGTTCATCACTTGACAGGAAGTATTGACGAAGACTTGCGAATGCTACAAACGAAGTTCGTAATCTGTCCTACCAAATTTATCTTCGGAATCTCTAATTTCGACGCTAAAACAGACGCTTCAACTGAAATTTACAGACGCGCGGGAGCAAACTTCATAATTAGAAATAACTTGTCCGATTGTTGTGTAATTGTTGAGTTTAACGCGATTGTTATATTGAAAACATCATAAGAAACAAATAATTAACACACACACAAAAAAAAATTGATAACCTGAAAATTCATTGTTATAAATAGCTAGTCAAATTGTTGTTCTATTGTTGAACATGATTGCTATTTTAGTGTTGTGCAAAGAGTCATACTTTGTGACGTCAGCATATTTGTACTGATAATACAGAGAAACTCATGTAAACTGAACCTGTATATTACAGAATTCGTATGTAAGAATAATAAATTCATTGCCACATTTCATTTTTCTCAATGGAGTTCAGAAAATACACGAAATTACATGAAACTGTTCTATTACTCTATACAGTAACATTCTGTCGAAAAAACTTACAATCCAAACCCACTGAGGGCTAATTTAACGATCTGTGATCACGCAGATGGAGAGGAGACAAGTATCATACAAGTGTCATAGTGTTTTATACTTAACGTATATAACTCTACATAAAATACTTAGGTACTTTTCGGTTAGCCGGACGCCAGTGTTACATATACATACATACATACATATATATATATATATATATATATATATATATATACATACATATATGTATATATACATTATATATATATGCATAAGTTTTATATATGCACACACATATATATGCATATAAATATGTACCGGGTGTCCTAAAAAGGACTGACTGATTTTAAAATTCAATAACTTGCAAACGGTGACAGATATTTAAAAAATTCTTGCAGGAGGGTTATGCATGAGATCAAAAGTTTTTTTTACAGTGATTTTCTATTTTAGTTAGTATTACAAACAACAAATGGCGCTGTAAGCAATAAGCGCTAAATACAGACTCGAATTTTTAGCGTTTCTCTTCTTCCATGCGGAAAAAGGAGATTAAAATGTATTGAGTGGGTCCCGAAGTACTGAAAATTGAGCCTGAATTTAGAGTCTATTGATCGCAACGCCCTATATTGTTTGTAATTCGAACTAAAATCGAAAATCTCTGTAAAAAAAACTTTTGACCTCATGCATAACCCTCCTGCAAGAATATTTTAAATATCTGTCACCGTTTGCAAGTTATTGAATTTTAAAATCAGTCAGTCCTCTTTAGGACACCTGGTATATATACATACACGTATATAGGCATATTTATGTATATATAATACTGGCGTCCGACTAACCGAAAAGTACCAATACTTAGTATTTTTATAAGAGAAGAATATAATTCTTGTTATACCGGTTTGATTCGCTTTTTAAAAGCTGCCTCGAATGAACAAATGTTACGTGAGGACGAAAGGATGAAATAAAATAAAGATTTTTCCCTATTATAATTGCAATGATGCAAAAATGATAATGTTAAATATAAAAAGTAATATTTAAATTAAAAATTCCTTTCAATACAAAGCCGATTTATCTATAATACGTAAATACAATTTCACTTCATTTATAACGATAATGGGATAAAATTTAAATGCAAAATATGGCAAAGAAATAAATTGAGTTTATATGCGATAAATATATATATTAACTTAATATAGTAATTAAGTAATTAACTTATATATTTAACTTAATATAGTAATTAAGTAAAAAGAAATAACTAAAGTTTCACCGCTTTACAGGAAGTCTTGGAAAAACTTCAGACGAAAATTGATATTTATCCTACTAAATTAATCTTCGGAGCCTCTAATCTTCAGACTAAAACTGACGGCTTCAACCGAAATTTCAACCTACTCAATTGGTGTAACTTTAATTCTGACGAGCGGAAATGAAATTCATAGTTAGAAATAACTTGTCCGATTGTTGTGTAATTGTTGAATTAAGCGCGATTGTTATTTTAAAGTATTTTAAGAAAAAAACATTTCATGCATTAAAAAATAATCAGAAAATTCATTGTTATAAATAGTTAGTCATATTGCTGTCCTATTGTTGAACATGGTTGCTGTTTTACAGCTTTATATAAAGAGTCAGTCTTTGTGACGTCATACTTTTTGTACTGATAATACATAAAAACCCGTGAAAACGGAACTAATAAACAAACAATTTTTATATAATTAAATAAATTCATTGCCATGTTTTATTCTTCTTAAACGCGTTCGGAAAAATATACAAGCATACATGAAATTTTTCTGCAATCTTTGTAACATGCTGTCGAAAATTTCATACTCTATACTAGTTTTGACAAAATTCGCAATAAATAAATAAATAAATAAATGAACGAACTAAATCGAACTGAAATTATCTTCTTAACAACAAGTTAAGTTTGTGTCTAAAATTCAAAATTTATAAAATGCATCCACTCAATTCCGACCAATTTATAAAACAAGTGGGTAAGTGTGATCACAGATCGTACAGAGGGTTTCGTTTAATATTCATTTCAAAACTTTATATTCTTTAATTAATAAAGCCAAATTGATAAATAATTTATAATTATTAAATCCTTAAAAACCGCACATAAAACGGTAAAAAAAGCTAAGGTTAAATTGCGCCCCCCCCCCACTCACGACATATCCTGGGCCATTCTTTTTAAAACTTTTTATTATGTGTTATAAACTATCTTAAAGTTTCAAACAGATCACCTTGTTAGATTTCCTAATTTAAATAAAATAGCTTTCTTTTAATTCCACATTCCACCACCAGGGAACGCACTCTACCTATCTATCTATTTTATAAAGGACAAACATATCTGTGCGTAACGCATACGTCATTCTGCGAATGGCAGCACTTTGAAATTTAAAATGAAATTTCGATTTTGCAATATCCGCTACGGCAAATTTTTAAACTTCTAAACATCGCACAGTTTCTAGTTTTACATCGTCGTATAATTAAAAAAATGTACTTTTAAATGCAATTTGTTTGAAAGCTCTATCTCAATTTATTTTTGAGGTATTAATTTTTTTAGAGTTTTTAGTATCAATTTTGTAATTGTGGTAACTGAAGTACTCCATCTCTATTAAAAGTAAAGGGAAATTAGTCATGGTTAATTTATTTCTATTGATTACTAGCAGAACTACCCGGCTTCGCCCGTGTCAATTATAAGAAGCCTTCCAGGTAAAATAAATTAAAACGAAATAATACGGCAATCACAATAACGGAAATTTGTGCATTCCCTTCCACAAATCGTTATAAAGACAATCAGAAAACATGGCATTATTGTCTCGCAACCATAGTAAAATCCCTGAGCTTTAATAACAGAATGCACGTTTTCTTTGGCGGGTGTAAGAGAAAAATATGTGACTTTCCTGACAATACGAAAAAAAAAAATTCCTCCAAATCGCGCAGCACTTAGTGAAATTCTCGTTTTTATGGTATTCTACATTATAAACTATCTACATTATAAAGTAAAAGCACTATGTCAGTGCCCATAAATTGTGCCCCATAAATTGTAACCCATAAAATGTGCCTTTACTGCAATTTTTCTAACTTTTAAACATCACACAATTTCATTTTTTTACAATGTCGAATAGAAAAAAAGTTCTCTCAAATGAAATTTGTTTGAAAATTGTACCTCAGTTTTCTGATTTTAATGGATTTTAAAGAAATTTTTAAGCATGGATACTTTTAAAGTTGAGTGCAACCCGATTACGAAAGATGAACTTGTTTATACTTAATGCTATAGTAGAAAGAAAAGACATGTCTATGACTAACGCTGGTATCATATTTTTGGTGGCAACAACCTAACACAACAAATTTCCCTTTTACTGCAGTTTAACGTCTAAACATTGTACATTCGATTGTTCCAACGTATTATAGAAAACAAAAGTACTTTCAGTAACATTTGTTTGTAATGTTTATCTCAATTTACGAATTTTTTATGGGTTTTAAAATAATTTTTAAGCATGCATATTTTTTAAATATGCTTGCAACGTTGCAACCCAAATACAAAAGATTAACTCAGTTGTTCAAAAACATTGTAAATAATTCAGAATTTATTTGCTTTCGCGTAATATTCAATAACTAAATTGGCAAACGAAATTAAAACGCCAAAAATAAAATAAAATAAAACACGAATGTAACAGATATCAAATCAAACTACTCAAAATAACCTGATAAGTATATAAAATTCAAATGGGAATTTCGTTCCGGGTGCATATAACTTGAATTCTTCAGAACGGATTTCCATGCGACTTGCACTATTAGATTTTTGGGGAAGATTTTAGTGCGTAACATATTGCTTTCCGTTGCTTAAAAATAGAATTATAGGGGAAAGTTATATAATCATGTGAACCCAATTATGAAGGATTAGTCTTATTAGCTGAATGAAAAATGCACAACTGTTTTTATCTCAAAATATATTGACGGGTTTATATTCAGTAATGGGGCTGTGCGCTAGGGTATTCTTATTTTAATGAGTGTGCCTGACACCTATTATGGCATGCACCCTTGTTTAAAACAATATAGAATGACATGTTTTAAGCGACTATCTGGCATGCAACTTGATTACAAAATACTAACCTGCAATAATGCTTAAGCTGCTTCTCCAGTTCCCTGCTCAACAACGCGAAACTTTCTGACTCATTAAACGTAAAAGCTTAAAATTTGTAGGCCTGACTACGATTAAAGCGATTTGGAATTGAAATGAGTTTTCCCTTTTTTCATAAATAAATTACTTATCGAGCTATGAGCAATTGTGGTTGCGTGACGGCCGGTTTTTCTCCTTTATTGCACTGTTGCGTCCGAAATTCAGTTCAAAACACCAACTGAAAGATCTTATACCTTTACCAAAATATGGAAACTGTCTTTCGATTACATAGTTTCTAAATAAGAACTCCTGTCAATTTCATGCGTTTCCGAATAAAAATTAATTAAAAAATATGTCAGAAAATAGCTCCTTTGGATTTGAGAACAGCCTTAACTTGACGTTTATGAAATAACTCACATTTTTAGTTTTAATTTTTGAACTCGTGAAATTTAAATTCAGAAAAAGGATGTTCTTTTGACACATTGTGGTAATTTTTTTAACTTTTAAAATTAAAATACATGTTTTCTTTGGCGCGCGTAACAGAAGTATACAATATCTCCCTCAATACGGGGGAAAATGCAAAAAAATACATCCAAATGAGGTAGTAGTTACTAAAATTTTATTTGGAAAATTTGAAATTTTATTGAAGTTAAATCTACAATGATTAGATGAAATGATGTCATTTTCCATAAATTTTAGATCAAGACATCTGTCAAGAATTTTTTTGAAAATGTAAATAGCCGCTCTCTTTTTGCTATAAATCACAGAAAATGTTAGCACTGAATCTAAACCAATAAATACAACACTTAACGATAATGTATAGCTATAAGATATGGCTGTAGTATACAATCGAAGTAGTAAGCAAAATATAGGAGCGATATGTTTACAATGAGTTTGATTACGGGTTGAAAAGATTTGATAGAATGTGACGTCATATCTAGCCTTTTTTCTTTTCTTAAATTGTTTTCATGAAATTTGACTATTTGTATTAAAATAGATGTTTTAATTTAAAAAAAAAAACATTCAAATTGAGGTGCTAAGTTATTTTCCCGCTCTTATAGTTAAAGTTTTTATTTTATATACAAAAAATGTGAATTTTCTGTTTAGAATGACGTCAATATCAAACACGCAAAAATATAGCAAGAAAATCTGAATTTTTATTGGCAAATAGAAACAAAATACACGCGTTATCCTTATTTTTTTCACATTATTGTGTCATTTTTTAGGGTTTGGCAACAGGAAAGAAACGTTTGAATTAAAAAAGATTTAAAAAGAGGTATTTCTATAATGTTAAATTATGGAAGTGGTAGAAAAAAGGGATAAATAGTGGTCTGATAATTTTTTAAAGCAGACAGGGATCTATTCCACGTTCTAAAGCCTATGTACATCGAGTTTCGTGCAAATCGGTCAAAAATTAAAGATTTGTATAAAGGACATACACACAGAGAACGGCTTTTATATATATAGATATCCTTATTGATGCTATTTTCATATTACAAATAAAAGTAACTTTTTTTCTGATTTTTGAATAGTAAATGATGTTAGCCATTTAAAAAAAAAAAAAAAAACACGCATTCTTCTTCATAAATCAAAAGATTGAAGAAGATATTTCAATATTTTTATATTACGCTAATACTGAGTTTGAGACGCTAGGCAAAATGATTCAGTGAGTAAAAATGATGTCATATATAAAATAAAACGATAATTTTCTTTGATAAAACTAAATATTTGACCAATACTAAATGGAATTAAAATAATAAAACTTTGTAACAAAAAATCACCATAAAAAAATAATAAAATAATAATAATTTATTGTGAAAAAAAAATTATGGTGATTTTTTTACAAAGTTTTATTATTTTAATTGCTTCATATCGCCAGTTTTCGGTGCTGTTTCGCAATACAAAATGGCCAATACTATGGCAACTAAAGGCAAATTTCTGAATGGTAAGTTTTTGCGGGTACTGAGATTAGAACTTAAAGTTTGTGCGAATGTTCACATGAAAAGTTGTATCGGACAAACGTGACTTTAAGTTTGGAAATACATTAATTAATAATGTATTGTGCGTTAAAATACTTTTGAGTGGTGCGTATGTAAATTTTGAGAATGTGAAAATAACGTAGAGTTTAGATTTTATGATGTGACAAAGCGAAATCCTTTTTACTGATTTTTCATCCCGTAAAAACAAACATAAGAGCCTCAATCGATAACTTCAACATAATTACTGACCTTGATTACGTATTCTAATACAGTTTAATTTTTCAATAATTTAAGCAGTTGAAGTTTGTGTAAATAATATTTTGATAATATTAGGTTAAAAACATTATTTGTTTTAAGAGTTAGACAACCAATGCAAGATAAATTTTTTATTGTAATTTTTTTTTCTTTTTTTTTTTTTTTTTTTTTTTTTTTTTTTTTTGTAGGATTATTATAAATTCGATCTAACAGTTCCATTCTAAACATTTTAATTCGTCGAATTGAGACGGGTTCCAACTCGTATAAATAAAAATGTAAACGTTCGTTTGTTCAAAATCGCTAATCTCAGAAACTTCTTCACCGATTGCTTTGAAATTCAGAGTTGAGTTGCATTCGAATACGGGAGTGTTGTTATATATTTATTATGAACCTCGCCCCCCCCCCCCCCACCAGGGGACGCCTTTAAATTTTTTTAAAAACCCATCATGTGATATATCATTAGAAAGCCCTCGGACTACTGTTTCACATTATGCACCCCGCATCTCGCTCCCTTCAATTTCCCCACGTGGGGGCACATTTCTATATAAATAAAAATATAAATGTTCCTTTGTACAAAATCTTAAACCTCTGAAAGTTCTTCACCGATTGCTTTGAAATTCACGGATTGCGTTGCATTCGAATACGCGCGTGTTTTTATATACCTAATACGAACCTCGCTCCCCCTTCCTCCTCCGATTTCCTTACCACCAACAGGGGGCGCTTTTTAAAAAATTTCCGACACCCGTCATGTGAGATATCATTAGAAAGCCCTTTGACTACTCTTTCATATTACGTACCTCACATCCCCCTTAACCCAATTTCTCCCCGTAGGGGCACATTTCAATATAAAAATAAATGTAAATGTTCCTTTGTACGGCGATAACTCTTGATAGAAATATCCGATTTCCTTCAAATTTTGTAAATAGGTTCATTCTCATAAGGTGCATCCCTGATTAGTTTTGGAGTTTTATTGGTTAAGTGTAAAGGGGGAATGAGGGGCTAATAACCCAGCTTAATTTAGATAAATGGTTTTTTCCCTCTAGAATTATCCAATGTCCTTCAAATTTCGTGAATAAATTCATTCCGATAATTCATTCCCATTCTCTGATTAGTTTTGGCGGCTCACAGATTAAGTATAAAATGGGGAATGGGGCCAATCTGCCTTAATTTAGATAAATGGGTTTTTCATGCAAAATCATCCGATTTGCTTGAAATTTGGAATACCGGTTTATTCTGCTAAGACGCTTTCCTGATTAGATTTGGAGGTTCATTTGTTAAATATAAAGGTGAAAAACGGGTGAATAATCCCCCTTAATTTATTTTTCAAAGGGCATCGTTCTTTGAAATATGTATAATATACAATTAATGTGAATAGCCTGTGAGCTCAATGCCATCAGTTTAACTGGGCACTTTTCTTTTTAATTTAATTTTTGCAATTTTACATGCTTTTATTATAACACACTTTCTTCTTTTTCAGTGCAATCGATTGGCTTTAATTCATCCAAATAATTCCTCGCAGAAGATGAATCTCGCAGAAGGCCGTCTTACTGGCGGAGCGGAAGCAGTGCGACGAGTAATCTATATAAATAAAAATTTAAATGTTCGTTTGTATAAAATCGCTAATCTCCGAAAGTTCTTCAGCGATTGCTTAGAAATTCACGGATTGAGTTGCATTAGAATACTAGCGTGTTGTTATATACTTAATATGAACTTCGCTCACATCCTTCTCCAATTTGCCACCCCCCATCAGGGGGTGGTTTTTAAATTTTTTCCAACACCCATCATGTGATATATCATTAGAAAGCTTTTTGACCACTCTTTCATATTATGCACCTCCCTCCCTCTCTCCCCACTTTCCCCTCGGGGAGGCACATTTTTATTTAAATAAAAATATAAAAGTTCGTTTGTACAAAATCTTAAAGCTCCTAAAGTTCTTCACCGATTGCTTTGAAATTCACGGTCTACGTTGCATTTGAATACACGCATGTTTTAATATACCAATTATGAACCTCACTTCCCCCTCTCCCCAATTTTTCACCATCCGGGGAAAGTTTTTAATATCGTTGGGTGATTTTCAGTGAAAAGAAAATTTCGGAAATTCGCATCACTTTTTCGGAAATACAGCGGCGGGGGGGATGGATGCTGAGTAAAAAAAAATTCGGAAATTCACAGCAAAATTTTTGGAAAGGTTGCAACAGAGATGGGGGGAAGGGTGGAAAATCCACTCCTGGCACTAACTATGTTCTTTTTTTTCGCGCCGCTTTGACGAAATTTGCAGTTTATTCGCGATCTTTTGACGAAATTTGCAGTTTATTCGCGATTTTTTGACGAAATTTATGGTTTTTTGCGATCTTTTGACAAAATATGCGGTTTTTTCGCGATCTTTATATGAAATTTGCTTTTTCCCGCGATCTTTTGACGAAATTTGCCGTTTTTTTCAAGATCTTTTGGGGGAAATCTGCCTTTTTTCGCGATCCTTTGACGAAATTGGCGTTTTTTTCACTATTCTCTGACGAAATTGACGTTTTTCCTGCGATTCTTTAACGAATTTTTTTTTTTCGATGAACATTTGTCGAAATTCGCGATATAGTTTATCTCCGAATTTTCGGATTTATGACCGGTTTTTTTTTATTTTTTCGGAAATGACTGCCTTAATTTTTCGAATTTTCGGAAAATTCGGAACAGAATCACCCCCTGTAAGAAAGTCTTTTGACAACTTTTTTATATTATGCACCTCCCGTCAGTCCACCCCTCACTTTTCCCACTGGGGGGGGGGGGGGGGCAGTTTACAGAAATATTTCGTCAGTATTTTTATGTTTTTTCTTTGTTTTTTAGTTCGTGTTTTTTCCTTTTTAGCTCACAGGCTATTAAAGCCTGAGAGCTAATGTGGCCGCAGGTTCTGTATGAACGTACGTATGTACGTATTCATCAAAGGCGGATCTGGAGAGTCCTCAAGGGGGGGGGGGCGATTTTAGAAATTTGGAAACTCCAATCTGATGCGCGGGTCGGGGCTAATTTTTTTCACTGCGGGTCGTGTTACTTCTACTTTTTGCTGTGGGTCGGGTTTGGCTCCGGTTGACTCCTATTTTTTGCTGCTGGTTGGATAAACTTATACTTTTTTGCTGTGGGTCGCGTTTGGGTATGGTTGATTTCTATTTTTTGCTGTGGGTCGGGTTGACTTCTACTTTTTTGCTATGGGCCGGGCTAACTTCTACTTTTTCGACGCGGGTCGGGTTTGGGCCCGGTTGAGATCTACTTTTCTACTACAGGTCGGGTTACCTTTTACTTTTTAGCTGCGCCTAGCGCGTTGGGTTTGGGGCAGATTGATATACATTATATCCGGTTTGGGTCCATTTCGAATTGGGTTTTCACTACTGCGACTTGCGAGAAGGGTTCGAGTTGACCCTTTTTTTTTTTAAAGAAAGTCTAGGTATTTTTGAAGATAAAAACTATATGCAGTAAACAGACACGTCCAAATAATTATTTAGGAATACTTTTTAATCTCCAGAATTATGTAAAAAATACTAATTTGGTATAAGACTGCTTGTCTCTTTATATCTAAGGTGAGTTGTAATTCAGTAAAGAATGCTTTGAAACTTATTAAAAAACATACCGGGTGTCCTTAAATGGATTTTAAAATTTAGAACTTTTCGAATGGTGACAGCTATTTAAAAAAATCTTGCAGGAGGGTTATATAAGATGTCATGAGATTTGTTACTGTCATTCTTGATTTTACTGTATAATAGCAGCGATAGATGGCTCTGTAAACAATGGTCGTTAAGCCTATACCTCCTCCGGGAACCGATTTAGCACCTCTTGTTTCCAGCATGATCTTCGTTGCTATTTTAAACTAAAATCAAGAATCGCAGTTAAAAAATTATCATGGGTAGAGTAAAAAAGAAAAAAAAAATTCTGAAATTCAAAGAAAATTTTCTGAAAGGTTACAGCAGATGGGGGGATTCCCTTCTGGCACTAATTATTTTTGTTGCAGGTCGGGTTAGCTGTTTTGGATTCGGATCGATTTCAGGCTGAGTGTGGATTCCTGCTAACTGGGTTTGGGTTAATTTGTTTTTTTTTTTTCAAAAATTAGTTCAGTATATTATTTCAAGTTAAAAATTATACCTGTAATAATAAACGTATGTAAGTGTGCTGTTTTCTAAAGAGACCACTGCATTTTCCCCACGACTCTTTGATGAAATTCGCTCGTCTTCGACCCTTTGATGAAATTTGCGTTTCTTTTGCAACCCTTTGACGAAATCAGTGTAATTTTTCAGACCTTTGGTAAAATTCGCGTTTTTTCCCGTGACCCTTCTACAAAATTCGCTTTTTTTCAGCGATCCTTTGACTAAATTCGCGTTTTTAAAGCGATTCTTTGACTAAATTCATTTTTTTCCCACGATTCTATGAAGAAATTTGTGTTTTCTCCACGATCCTTTGACGAAATTTGCGGGGTTTTTTTTCGCGGCTATTTGACAAAATTTGCATTTTCTCCGCGATCCTTTAACGAAATTCGAGTTCTTTTCTGCTGCCTTTTGAAGAAATTCGCGTTTTCTGTGATCATTGGAAGAATTTCGCATGTTTTCCGTGGCTCCCCGACCAAATTCGCGTTTTTTCTGTGATCATTCGGCGAAATTGAAGTTATTTTCTGCGAACGATTGACGAAATAGATTTTTTATGGAGACCATTTATCAAAATTTGCGTTTATTTGTACGTCCGAATTTTTGGATAGGTGAATTTTCAAAATTTTTGGAACCGAATGCCTTAACCCTGGAGCTGCGTATTATTATTATTATTATTATTATTATTATTATTATTATTATTATTATTATTATTATTATTTTATCAAAATAGGTTAAAAAATTGCGCATATTTTTTATTACACATTTCAAATCTGCACTCATTTTAGAGTAAAATATGTCCCAAAATCTTTGTGAAACAGGATTTTTTTTAATAGAATTAGATCATAAAAAAAAAAAGGTTTGCTGCGGAAATTGTGGGTTGCGCTAATTTTGTCACTTTTACGTTGGCCATGGAAATCGCGGGTTGCGCAGCGAGAGGGTTAAATTTGCGGAAAATTTGGAACATAATCACCCTTGTTCCCAACATCTATAACCCTCCTGCAAGTATTTTTTTAATATCTGTCACCATTTGGAATTTATTGAATTTTAAAATCAGTCAGTCCATTTTAGGACACCCGGTATATTCAGTAGTTATGGGATGATGGCTGAAATTAAGCATTTAAGAAAAAAAGTTAAGCTGGCTTCGATATGCCAGTTAGGGGTTTACCTGGGCTGAAGTTATCAGGCCCAAGCCCAGGTCCAACCCACATAAAAAAAATAAAACTATTGGCCCCGCCCGGTATAAAAGCTAAAAAATCAACTCCAGCCCTGCCTGCATTTCGCAATTAAAATTATTCATAAAGTACACTTGCTTATGCTCATATTTTATTTTCAAATTATGTTCGAAATTCATGAATACAGAAAAAAAAAACAATATTAATGGCTATAGCGATGACTATTTGGGCAATTATGTACGTAAACACTACGTAAAATATGACTTACAAGGAGAGGGCCAACCTTGTTAATCACAGATTTTGATTATTTTAATATATGTTGTAGGGCAGACACCCCTTAGTGCCAGGTTCAATGGATTTTATCCAATGCCCCTTAGTTCTTGAAAAACCACGGGGTCTAATATTAGTAGACAACTTAAATACTTACTTCGCAGCAAAGATGACAGGTTAGTCGTAGCTCAGTTGGCATGGCGTTTGCCGGCTGATCCAAGGGCCCGGGTTCGATACCTGAATGCGCTACATTTGTTTTTCTCATTTTTTGTTTTATAAATATAGTTATAATTATAATTTAATAATTTCAATTAAAAATTTTAACACCAAACATTAATTATAATGTTAACAAACTTAAATTTATCATTTCTTATTTGTAAACTATCATTTCTCACCCATTAAAGAGGTTTAAAAAGAAATTGGATCTATTATTGAATGATAAAAATTCTAAAATCGTGACAAATTCTGTTGTGGTGCCATCTAGTTATGATAAAAAAAAAGGAATATTCAAATAAAATAAAAGCAGAAAAAAGATAAAGGGGAAAGCAAAATAATTGAAAGCGCAAGCATACTTATTACAAATTTAAAAATCTTTAATATGCAAAAAATCGGTTGTAATTTAATTCTGATGCTAATTTTTAATATGATTATGCTTGTTACTTTAAAAACAGACTAATAGTATAATCTCATTGACTGCCTTTGTTAAAGCAATGCGTAAATGATGTTTCTTTAAAATCACGAATTGACACAATTGCTCAATATCATCGCAACGATAAAGAATATATGAAATACATTTTAAAAGTGATTTAAAAAAAAAATAACAGTTTTATGATGTTTTATTACAACTATTCAGTTAAAAGTAAAAAATTAAATGGGTTAAAATTATAATTGATATACAATATTAAAAAGTTTAATTGACAGTGAGATTATTAAGTTATACTTACAAGTAAATTTATAAAACAAAAAATGAGAAAAACAAATGCAGCGCATTCAGGTATCGAACCCGAACCCGCCAAACAGCCGGTTAACACCATACCAACTGAGCTACGAGTGACCTATCATTATGGTAGCAAAGTAAGTATTTAAGTTGTGCACTAATATTAGACCCCCCCTTCCCCCCCCGGTTTCTCAAGAAGTAAGGAGCATTGGATAAAATCCGTTGAACCTGACACTAAGGGGCCTCTACCCTACAACATATATTAAAATAATCAAAATCTGTGATTAACAAGGTTGGCCCTCTCCTTGTTAAACAATTACATTCAAATAAAAATCCAGTAAGATAATCAGTTTAGAATGAAAGAAACGGTTGATAAAAAAAAATCATAATTTTAAAGCTCTACAAAGTATAAAAGTAAATTTTAAAAAATGCATCTCTGTAACTTATCAAATCAAATTAAATTTCTAAAGATTTCGCTAAACAAATGTGCAAAACAAATTTAATTTTTACGAATGACAAATAAGTAAGATTGCAGACCAACTTGGGCTCGGGAGGAAGAATTTAGAGGAATGCACGGGTCGTGGTCGGGCCAATAATGCTTATCATACGGGCTGACACGGACCGAATGTTTAGCTTTTATTCCGGGCCGAGCCCCGACCTGGAAATTTTGGCCAGTGCAGACCTGTAGGAAAAATGAAATCCAGGCCAGGCTCGATCTGGAGGAAAAAGAAGTCTGACCCGACCCGAATCTGCAGAAAAAATTAAGATCAGGGCACGACCCGGTTTTGAGAGAGAAAAGACCTCACCCAGCCCGAGTCTCGTGGATTTAAACTGGTGCGACCCTGGTCGGGTCGGACCAACTTGGGCTCGGGAGGAAGAATTTAGAGGAATGCACGGATCGTGGTCGGGCCAATAATGCTTATCATACGGGCTGACACGGACCGAATGTTTAGCTTTTATTCCGGGCCGAGCACCGACCTGGAAATTTTGGCCATTGCAGACCTCTAGGAAAAATGAAATCCAGGCCAGGCTCGATCTGGAGGAAAAAGAAGTCTGACCCGACCCGAATCTGCAGAAAAAATTAAGATCAGGGCACGTCCCGGTTCTGAAAGAGAAAAGATCTGACCCAGCCCGAGTCTCGTGGATTTAAACTGGCGCGACCCGGGTCGGTCGGACCAACTTGGGCTCGGGAGGAAGAATTTAGAGGAGTGCACGGGTCGTGGTCGGGCCAATAATGCTTATCATACGGGCTGACACGGACCGAATGTTTAGCTTTTATTCCGGGCCGAGCCCCGACCTGGAAATTTTGGCCATTGCATACATCTAGGAAAAATGAAATCCAGGCCAGGCTCGATCTGGAGGAAAAAGAAGTCTGATTCGACCCGAATCTGCAGAAAAAATTAAGATCAGGGCACGACCCGGTTCTGAAAGAGAAAATACCTGACCGAGCCCGAGTCTCGTGGATTTAAATTGGCGTGACGCGGGTCGAGTCGGACCAACTTGGGCTCGGGAGGAAGAATTTAGAGGAGTGCACGGGTCGTGGTCGCGCCAATGATGCGTATCATACGGGCTGACACGGACCGAATGTTTAGCTTTTATTCCGGGCCGAGACCCGACCTGGAAATTTTGGCCAGTGCAGACCTCTAGGAAAAATGAAATCCAGCCCAGGCTCGATCTGGAGGAAAAAGAAGTCTGACTCGACCCGAATCTGCAGAAAAAATTAAGATCAGTGCACGACCCGGTTCTGAAAGAGAAAAGACCTGACCGAGCCCGAGTCTCGTGGATTTAAACTGGTTCGACCCGGGTCGGGTCGGACCAACTTGGGCTCGGGAGGAAGAATTTAGAGGAACGCACGGGTCGTGGCCGGGCCAATAATGCTTATCATACGGGCTGACACGGACCGAATGTTTAGCTTTTATTCCGGGCCGAGCCCCGACCTGGAAATTTTGGCCAGTGCAGACCTCTAGGAAAAATGAAATACAGGCCCGGCTCGATCTGGAGGAAAAAGAAGTCTGACCCGACCCGAATCTGCAGAAAAAATTAAGATCAGGGCACGTCCCGGTTCTGAAAGAGAAAAGACCTGACCCAGCCCGAGTCTCGTGAATTTAAACTGGCGCGACCCGGGTCGGACCATCTTGGGCTCGAGAGGAAGAATTTAGAGGAGTGCACGGGTCGTGGTCGGGCCAATAATGCTTATCATACGGGCTGACACGGACCGAATGTTTAGCTTTTATTCCGGGCCGAGCACCGACCTGGAAATTTTGGCCATTGCAGACCTCTAGGTAAAATGAAATACAGGCCAGGCTCGATCTGGAGGAAAAAGAAGTCTGACTCGACCCGAATCTGCAGAAAAAATTAAGATCAGGGCACGACCCGGTTCTGAAAGAGAAAAGACCTGACCGAGCCCGAGTCTCGTGGATTTAAATTGGCGTGACGCGGTCGGGTCGCACCAACTCGGGCTCGGGAGGAAGAATTTAGAGGAGTGCACGGGTCGTGGTCGGGCCAATAATGCTTATCATACGGGCTGACACGGACCGAATGTTTAGCTTTTATTCCAGGCCGTGTCCCGACCTGGAAATTTTTTGGCCAGTGCAGACCTCTAGGAAAAATGAAATCCAGGCCAGGCTCGATCTCGAGGAAAAAGAAATCCGGCCCGACACGAATCTGCAGAAAAAAATTAAGATCAGGGCACGACCCGACTCTAAAAGAGAAAAGACCTGACCCAGTCTGAGTCTCGTGGATTTAAAGTGGCGCGACCCGGGTCGGGTCGCGCCGGGCTCGAGCTCCGCCCCAATTTATTTCCTGTGAGGATGTATAATGTCGTTTTACAAACCCTTTATTAGCCCAAGGGGGGGCGATCGCCCCTTCGCCCCCCCCCTTAGATCCGCCATTGGTATTCATGTATATATGTATGTAACGCGACAAATCTTGATAGAAATATCCGATTTGCTTCAAAATTTGTAAATAAGTTCATTATGGTAAGGCGCTTCCGTGATTAGTTTTGGGGGTTCATTGGTTAAGTATAAAGGGGGGAACGGGCCGCTAATCCCCCATAATTTAGAGAAATGGGTTTTTCATGCAGAATTATCCGATTGCTTCAAATTTTGTAAATAGGTTCATCCTGATAAGGTGCTTTCCTGATTAGTTTTGGTGTTTTATTGGTTAAGTGTAAAGGAGGATCGAGGGGCTAATTACCCACCTTAATTTAGATAAATGGGTTTTTCATGTAGAATTATCCGATTTGCTTCAAATTTTGTGAATAGGTTCATTCTGATAAGGCGCTTCCCTGATTAGTTTTAGGAGTTCATTGATTAAGTAGAAAGGGGGTGACGGGGGCTAATCCACAGTTAATTTAGATAAATGGGTTTTTCATGCAGAATTATCCGATTTACTTCAAATTTGGTATACTGGTTTATTCTGATAAGGCGTTTCCCTGATTAGATTTAGAAGTTCATTGGTTAAGTATAAAGGGAGGAATCCTGGGGATAATCCCCCTTAATTTATTTTTTAAGGGGCATTATTGTTTGATATAAGAGTATAATATACAATTTTTGCGAATAGCCTGCGAGCTCAATGCCATCAGTTTAACTGGGCACTTTTCTTTTTAATTCACTCGACCTGCTAGGGATGTCACCGCATCCTGCAATTGACAATCGGCGTGCCAATTATGATGTTGCGAAATATCCACCAGCCAAAATTTTGCAACGGCACGCGGCTAGCAGTAAAAAAATAATGAGCAACGTCGTAAAAGCAACAATCTTGACAGGACCTTTCAAATGTGAAGATGTCTTCATTCCTCGCATTCCTTTGATTTCATTGGATGTGCCATTTCAATTTGAGATATTACAATTGCCAATTTTATTTGCGTTTGCAATCTCCATCAACAAACCATAGGGCCAAGTTTAGAATTCTGCGGTTTAGATCTAGACACGGATTGCTTCTCACACGGAGAATTATATGTTTCGTGTTCTAGAATCGACAAGCCAGACTATCTCTATATCTGCACAGACAATGTAACAATAAAAATATTGTATATCCACAAGCATCGTGAAATTAAATATATGAGGAATGTGCCCTTTCTCTTTCCTTTCTTTTCCATTTAGCCAGACTGAGCCACAGCAACGCGTGGCCGGGTACAGATAGTTCTTAATAAAACTGTATCTGAACGAAACTCCTTTCTACAACTTATCCGTAGATACATTAGTCGAGGGGTGGCGGTCTTAAACACTAATTTAAGATATTTACTGAAATTACTATTCTAAAATAGTGGTATCAACACTTATGAATTTTTTTTTATATTGAACAAGTAGCATTTATCTCAGGAATCCGTCAAAAAACCACACATAAAACGGTAAAAAACGATAAGGTTTAAAAAAAATGTTAACGCCCCTTGCCATCTCCCCGAAATTTCTCGCGCCATTGTTTTAAATTTATTTTATTAAATGTTATAAACTATCTTAAAGTTTCAAACAGATCGCCTTGTTATATTTCCTAATTAAAATAAAATCGCGTTCTTTTAATTCCACATTCCACCACCAGGGAGCGCACTTCATTCTTAACAAAACTGTATTTGAACGAAACTCCTTTCTACAACTTATCCGTAGATGCATTAGTCGAGGGGTGGCGGTCTTAAATACCAATTTAAGGTACTATTTGCTGAAATTACTATTCTGAAATAGTGGTATCAACACTTATGGATTTTTTTTATATTGAACAAGTAGCATTTACCGCAGGACTCTGTCAAAAAACCACACATAAAAAATTGCGCATATTTTTTATTACACATTTCAAATCTGCACTCATTTTAGAGTAAAATATGTCCCAAAATCTTTGTGAAACAGGATTTTTTTTAATAGAATTAGATCATAAAAAAAAAAGGTTTGCTGCGGAAATTGTGGGTTGCGCTAATTTTGTCACTTTTACGTTGGCCATGGAAATCGCGGGTTGCGCAGCGAGAGGGTTAAATTTGCGGAAAATTTGGAACATAATCACCCTTGTTCCCAACATCTATAACCCTCCTGCAAGTATTTTTTTAATATCTGTCACCATTTGGAATTTATTGAATTTTAAAATCAGTCAGTCCATTTTAGGACACCCGGTATATTCAGTAGTTATGGGATGATGGCTGAAATTAAGCATTTAAGAAAAAAAGTTAAGCTGGCTTCGATATGCCAGTTAGGGGTTTACCTGGGCTGAAGTTATCAGGCCCAAGCCCAAGTCCAACCCACATAAAAAAAATAAAACTATTGGCCCCGCCCGGTATAAAAGCTAAAAAATCAACTCCAGCCCTGCCTGCATTTCGCAATTAAAATTATTCATAAAGTACACTTGCTTATGCTCATATTTTATTTTCAAATTATGTTCGAAATTCATGAATACAGAAAAAAAAAACCAATATTAATGGCTAAAGCGATGACTATTTGGGCAGTTATGTACGTAAACACTACGTAAAATATGACTTACAAGGAGAGGGCCAACCTTGTTAATCACAGATTTTGATTATTTTAATATATGTTGTAGGGCAGACACCCCTTAGTGCCAGGTTCAATGGATTTTATCCAATGCCCCTTAGTTCTTGAAAAACCACGGGGTCTAATATTAGTAGACAACTTAAATACTTACTTCGCAGCAAAGATGACAGGTTAGTCGTAGCTCAGTTGGCATGGCGTTTGCCGGCTGATCCAAGGGCCCGGGTTCGATACCTGAATGCGCTACATTTGTTTTTCTCATTTTTTGTTTTATAAATATAGTTATAATTATAATTTAATAATTTCAATTAAAAATTTTAACACCAAACATTAATTATAATGTTAACAAACTTAAATTTATCATTTCTTATTTGTAAACTATCATTTCTCACCCATTAAAGAGGTTTAAAAAGAAATTGGATCTATTATTGAATGATAAAAATTCTAAAATCGTGACAAATTCTGTTGTGGTGCCATCTAGTTATGATAAAAAAAAAAGGAATATTCAAATAAAATAAAAGCAGAAAAAAGATAAAGGGGAAAGCAAAATAATTGAAAGCGCAAGCATACTTATTACAAATTTAAAAATCTTTAATATGCAAAAAATCGGTTGTAATTTAATTCTGATGCTAATTTTTAATATGATTATGCTTGTTACTTTAAAAACAGACTAATAGTATTATCTCATTGACTGCCTTTGTTAAAGCAATGCGTAAATGATGTTTCTTTAAAATCACGAATTGACACAATTGCTCAATATCATCGCAACGATAAAGAATATATGAAATACATTTTAAAAGTGATTTAAAAAAAAAAATAACAGTTTTATGATGTTTTATTACAACTATTCAGTTAAAAGTAAAAAATTAAATAGGTTAAAATTATAATTGATATACAATATTAAAAAGTTTAATTGACAGTGAGATTATTAAGTTATACTTACAAGTAAATTTATAAAACAAAAAATGAGAAAAACAAATGCAGCGCATTCAGGTATCGAACCCGCCAATCAGCCGGTTAACACCATACCAACTGAGCTACGAGTGACCTATCATTGTTGTAGCAAAGTAAGTATTTAAGTTGTGCACTAATATTAGACCCCCCCCCCCGGTTTCTCAAGAAGTAAGGAGCATTGGATAAAATCCGTTGAACCTGACACTAAGGGGCCTCTACCCTACAACATATATTAAAATAATCAAAATCTGTGATTAACAAGGTTGGCCCTCTCCTTGTTAGACAATTACATTCAAATAAAAATCCAGTAAGATAATCAGCTTAGAATGAAAGAAACGGTTGATAAAAAAAAATCATAATTTTAAAGCTCTACACGGCTAGATCTAGACACGGATTGCTTCTCACACGGAGAATTATATGTTTCGTGTTCTAGAATCGACAAGCCAGACTATCTCTATATCTGCACAGACAATGTAACAATAAAAATATTGTCTATCCACAAGCATCGTGAAATTAAATATATGAGGAATGTGCCCTTTCTCTTTCCTTTCTTTTCCATTTAGCCAGACTGAGCCACAGCAACGCGTGGCCGGGTACAGATAGTTCTTAATAAAACTGTATCTGAACGAAACTCCTTTCTACAACTTATCCGTAGATACATTAGTCGAGGGGTGGCGGTCTTAAACACTAATTTAAGATATTTACTGAAATTACTATTCTAAAATAGTGGTATCAACACTTATGAATTTTTTTTTATATTGAACAAATAGCATTTATCTCAGGAATCCGTCAAAAAACCACACATAAAACGGTAAAAAACGATAAGGTTTAAAAAAAATGTTAACGCCCCTTGCCATCTCCCCGAAATTTCTCGCGCCATTGTTTTAAATTTATTTTATTAAATGTTATAAACTATCTTAAAGTTTCAAACAGATCGCCTTGTTATATTTCCTAATTAAAATAAAATCGCGTTCTTTTAATTCCACATTCCACCACCAGGGAGCGCACTTCATTCTTAACAAAACTGTATTTGAACGAAACTCCTTTCTACAACTTATCAGTAGATGCATTAGTCGAGGGGTGGCGGTCTTAAATATCAATTTAAGGTACTATTTGCTGAAATTACTATTCTGAAATAGTGGTATCAACACTTATGGATTTTTTTTATATTGAACAAGTAGCATTTACCGCAGGACTCTGTCAAAAAACCACACATAAAAAGGTAAAAAACGCTAAGGTTTAAAAAAAGAATTTAACGCCTCTCCCCCCCCCCCCCCCAAATTTCTAGCGCCATTGTTTTTAAAACTTTTTATTATGTGTTATAAATTATCTTAAACTTTCAAACAGATCGCATTGTTATATTTCATAATATAAATAAAATCGATATCTGTTAGTTCCACATTTCACCACCAGGGTGCACACTTTATTCTTAACAAAGGTGTATCTGAACGAAACTTCTTTCTACAACTTATCCGTAGACACATTAGTCGAGGGTGTGGCGGTCTTAAACATAAATTTAAGATATTTGCTGAAATTACTATCCTAAAATAGTAGTATCAATACTTATGAAAATTTTTATATTGAATAAGTAATATTTATCTGATCACGCCGTCAAAAAACCGCACACAAAACGGTAGAGAACGCTACAGTTTAAAAATGGTCTTAAGAAAGAATTTAAAATATTTGCTGATATTACTATTTGAAAATTGTGGTATCAACACTTATGACATTTTTTATATTGAACAAGTAGAGTTTATCTCAGAACTCCGTCAAAAAACTACACATAAAACGGTAAAAAACGTTAAGGTTTAAAAAAAAAATTTAATGCCCCCCCCCCCCCCGAAATTTCTCACGCCATTATTTTTTAAAATTTTTATTATGTGTTATAAATTATCTTAAACTTTCAAACAGATCGCCTTGTTATATTCCATAATATAAATAAAATCGATGTCTGTTAGTTCCACATTTCACCACCAGGGTGCGCGCTCTATTCTTAACAAAAATGTATCTGAACGAAACTTCTTTCTACAACTTATCCGTAGACACATTAGTCGAGGGGGTGGTGGTCTTAAACACCAATTTGAGATATTTGCTAAATTACTATTCTAAAATAGTGGTATCAACACTTATTAATTTTTTTTATATTGAATAAGTAATATTTATCGCATCACGCCGTCAAAAAATCGCACGCAAAATTGTAGACAACGCTACAGTTTGAAAATGTTCTTAAACAAGAATTTAAGATATTTGGTGAAATTACTATTTGAAAACAGTGGTATCAACACATATGAAATTTTTATATTGAATAAGTAAAATTTATGCTGTATTTTTAAAAATGTAACACCGTTCTGAACAATGCTTTAAAAGCGATCAGTTCTTTAGATTTCCTACTTTCAATAAATCCCCGTCAATTGTCTGTGCGAAAAAGCATCTCTCTTATAAGTTTAACAAGTTGGAAATTGCTCGTCAAACTTTGCAAATGAGGTGCGTTCGTACTATAACTAGTTTTATAAATATTTTTTGCACCGCATATTGTAATGAATGTATATTTTAGTGCACTTCAATATGTGCATATCCATTTCATTCTGTTCGAAAGGCTGTAACATCATTAAAATGCACTTGCAATAATTTATTCCCATTGGCCGTAATGTAACGGAAAACTTTTGACTATCTCCGTAATTAAACTATACATCCGATTTTCATAAAATTGAAAATGACTCGACAAAATTATGCAACAATTATATATTTAAAATTTCAGACCATTCGCTCGGGTAGTTTTTGCTCTGTTATATGCGGACAGACAGACGGACGGACGGACGGACGGACAGACAGACGGACTGAACGACGACTATAGTTGCAGTCCGATTTTTTTTACATTTAGCTTTTATGAATCAGCGTATGAAATAATATCCGGAAGCGAAATAACCAAATTTGTAAAATCAGTAGTAAAAAAATTTTGTACTTCCATTATCAAACACTAGTATAAGAATATCTCTTTTTATGTCCCAGACATGTGGCCTGCTGTACAAAAAATGCAATTCTGGAATTAATTACCAAAAAATTAATTCTCTTAGCTTCCGACTGTCGGAATTAAAAAATAAAGACATATTCTGAAAGAGAATGAAATTTTACGGCGGATGGCATAAAAATCCTAGGTCAAAAATCGATATTTTAAAAAATTTTGGTTTTGTATAAAAGTTCTGTGTTCGTTTCAGACAACAAGAGGCACCTGTTTTATAATTATCTGGTTTACCACGGAAAATTCCATGTGATTAGACATGTGTCGCCTTCACAAATGAAGGAAAATAAAAGATTTTTTTCTCGATTTTTAACGCATTTTCGAGTTTTTATGATACGATCGAGATAATTTTTCTGAAAACTGACTTTTTTCCGTCTAGTGGTACTAATTTCGAATTTCTGGGATGCGTAGAAAAAAAGTAATCGCGCCTTAAAGGAACCGCCAGTCCTTATCTGCCGTTAAAAGGACACTTGTTTTAATCCGTGGAAGAAATCGTTTCTGTAATTTGATAAAAAATCCATGCTTTTGTTGAATTATGAATGCCTTTCCGACCTTGTAATTGGATTTTTTTAATTAATAACGTCCGTTAATTGCGACTTTTAGGTAGCTTTCATTACAAAAAGGTACCTATTGCAGCCGTTCGGAGGAAAGCGATTTCAAAAAATTTTGGTATATTTTCATCGATCATGACCCCCAGACTCCGAAACCACCCTCCGTTCAAAATTGACACACACATATATATATATATATATCCATATATATATATATATATTATATATCTAAAATCCAAACGGAAATTCCGTTCCGAACGCCTAGATTTCGAGTTCAACTGCATGGATCGTTTCAGGGAAGGTTTTAAGCTATAACACATCATTCTACCTAGATTAGTTATAGAATTCTGACGGAAAGTTCTGTTATTTTGGACGATAAGGTTTACCATTTTATTTCTTGGAGAAATTTATCGTTGATAAAAAATTGAAACAGCTATTACCCCTCGACAGGGGCGTAGCTGCCGTGGAGCAGTTGGAGCAAACTGCTCCAGGCGCACGAATCCCAAGGGCGCAAAATTAGGAAGAGCGAAATAAAGATTTTTAAAAATATTTGCACATTTTTTTTAAAATTATTAATCAGATATTATAGATTAATCTTGTTACAATCAGCATGTTCCTATGATATTTTACCTTGTGTTTAAATCAACTATTTCAATTTAAAACATGTTTTTACACACAGTTAAAAGATATGACTTCTATTTGCGAAGTTTTAATTTTAATTCATGCCATATTGTAGCCTCAAGTAACTAAGTAACTTCTTCAACACCGGTTCAGTATGCCTGATTTTTTTTCTGTAACTTTTTCTGTAGACGACAGTTGTAGATTTTCAAATCTTAAAATAATCACAACTTATTAACAAACTTATTTACATCAGTCACTTTATTGGCTACCACTATTTCCAAACAGTAATCCTCCTGGTACATTTCTATTGAAAATGTTTTGGAAATTTATCATGATGATTAATTGTACGGAAATAATGGTACCCAAAGAAGCCACCGCTGGGAAACCTCCGGATTTAGGCATATTCTACACCAATCCACGGCGACAAAATTTAGAGGGAGGGTTGAGGGGGAAGCGGGAAATGAAATTTTGTGGGTATTGTTTTTGAGATTTTGAAAATATGGCAAATCTGAAATGCAGAATTGATAAGTTCTTTCCTTCAAAAAGAGTGAAAAATTAAGTATCAAATTCAGTGATCCTTAGGACTTGATTAGCGCCTATACACCGCTTTTTCCGAAAAGGAGTTTTCCGCATTAAACCTTGTTTAATTGCAGAGTTTTAAGATTAAATCAGGCAAAACATATTTCTCAAAAATAGTGATATGAGTTTGCTTAGGCCGTAATAAGGCTCTGCCACCGCTTCCCCTCTGCACCCCCATCAGATTTCACATATTAATAGTCAATGAATTTTCGGATTATAAAAGGAAAAAAACAATTTGAGTTACACCACTCAATTTTCCGAACAGTTTACAGAAATACTGTTTTTCAAAACAGTATAAAAATGAATAAAAACTTGGATTCTAATTTTATACAAAGGTGGTACTGGTGATAAAGACCTCGTGTTTTAAAGGAATCGTGCACTTTCATTCATAAAGCTTAAAAAATTTTCTATGCCAAGCTTAAAATTTTTTCTAATGACATGATTTTTAACAAAATTTCGTTCCGCCCATGCTGAAACAAAAACAATGCGTATGAATAATATAAAAAAGAGGGGGCTTTACTAAATTAAGTCCCATTCTGGCCACGCTCCAGACTGGCGCGTCGGGCAACAGACCTGCGGGTCGGTGCGCCCTAAACCAGGTAAAGCTACGCCCTCCCTCGGCTGAAGCTAATAGTTACAAAATTTGCTTCAGGGATTAGATTTGAAAAATATTGTTATTTAATAATTTTTTTTAAAAAAAATTAACTTTTTTGAAACATTTTTTTTCTCTTGCAAAGCAGAAGAAATGATTTTTTTTTTCTTCTAGAAAGTTTCTTTGTTTCAGATGACTTTCAAAATCTTTTAAAACCTAATGTATTCGTATATTCTGTAATTCTCTCTGCATCAATGGCGACATGATCTGCCTCAAGAATTTTCAGCCTGCCTGGTACTAAAGAGCTTCGTCTCTATTTCAAAATGTATGTAGGTGTTATTTTTATTATTTTTATTTTTTTGTAAAGTCATTTATTAAGTATTTATTCGAAATGTGTAGGCTTCGTGTATTCGTACAATGTAATTTTATGATTGATTGTAATTTCTCCTATATAAATGTTTATTATATAGATTTTTGCACTTGACGCACAAAAATATTTATAAAGAATATTTTCTTAAAAATTACATTTTAATATGAAATAGAGATTGTTTCAATATTGTCTATAAATGTTATAATCAGAACGACGGTCAGCTAGTTTCTATTTACTGTAGTACAGGACTGTTCAACGCGGCGCCCTTTGAATGTTCTTTTTGCGCCCTTTCGATTATACCCTATTGCTAGAGTTTTTTAAATACAGTACATTCTGCATAAGACGAAAATCTTTCTTACATAGAGCTTTAGAAAGAGTTTACTGTGTGAAAATCTATTTTAAAGATACTTAGCTTTAAAATTAACAACATTTACATGTTTCTTAATATTACTAGCAGCATTAAGATTTTTTTCCCCCTCCCGCTGCAAAAAAAAAGTTTAAAATAGGTTTCAATTGATCATAACATTCTTATTTAGTACTAAAATTCTGTATATTTTAAATCATACACTAGTCACTTGCAAGCTGATGTTAAACCAATGGCAGCGTTCTGTACAAATTTCTCATTTACATTTCAATATTTTAAAATGATTATTTTTATTGCACAGAATATATGAGGTCGGTGTCTAAACGGTTATCTTTATACTGTTTCGAATTTTCGTTTATTTCTAAGGATACTTTCAATTTCGGATCCAGTTCCGAAATTGAAAGCATCTGTAGAAAGAAAGACTCATAACGGATATTATTGATTTCTACTAGCAAGGTGATAAAATAATGAGTTTCTAAAATTGCACCCTCCAAAAATCCAAGGTCTGTATATTTGACAGTGACCGAGTCTGACCTTGTACTCAGCAGCGGTTTTTCAGGGGTTCACATTTATTTTCCTACAAGAATATTGGTATATAAACTTTGATCTCTTTTAATCGTGGGATTTTCTACGATTGAACAGGGAATTTTTTTTCATTAAATGACCGGTAGTAAAGTGATTGTGAACACGTTATCGAACCGCCACTGTCTGCGTGATGAAATGTTCTTGTCCAGCTATAAGATGAACGTGAGCAATAAAAATGATTTAATTGAGATATCATAGAAAATATTCTGGTTATCGTCACAGAATGGTTGAAAACTAGTTTAGATACAAAAGTCATCGGCCGATTTCTTCGAAAATTAATAAAATACTTGTGACAGATTTATGAAATATCTGCCGACATCATCAAAAACACACCAAAGCGTGCTCTGGGAATTTGAAAACGTGTGGAAATTCTAATATACAGGCATACGTACACACATACATGTTGAATCTAAAAATTGTGAGAACGTATTCAGAGTACAGCTCATATTCAAAATATTAGAATAATTACTTTTTTTTTTTACAAATTGAAAATATCGTTTGATAATTTAATCTCTTTTAATGCAAATATGCAAACGATATTTTTATTAAGAAATTACTGTTGATTAAACTTCTTTATTATATATATATATATATATTATATGATTTGTTTACCAATTAGAATAATTGTGCTAATATTAATCTAGTGTTATTTATTATCTTAAAATTAATATCATTTTTGAAAAGATTAATTAAAAAAATATTTTGAAAAGTCAAATATTAGAATATTTATTCAAGTGGTTCAAAGTATTAGAATATTTATTCAAGTGGTTCAAAATATTAGAATATTTCACATTAATTCTCCTTTAATTATCACCAATTCATAACTGGCGGCATCATTGATTAAATTCAGACGATTTTATTTAAAATCAGTATTCTTTTTGCAGTTTGTTTGCTTTTTCGTCTTAAAATGGGTCGTGTTAGTGATATTTCTGAATCTATTAAACTTCGTATGGTTGATTTTGATTTGTATCGGCACGGTAAAAATCAATGTTATATAGCAAATTATTTACATTGTAAAATACTAACACAATATTCGAAAAATAGAAAATTTCAAAATAATCGCCGAAATGGCGACCAAAACCCAAAAACATCTGCTAAAGATGACAGGAAACCGAAGCTTATAGTTAAGAAAAACCGTTTTAAAAGTGTGCGATTCTTGCACCGAAAATGGAAAGAAGAAAGTGTTGAAGTTTCTAAATCGACAACATTAAGGCGTGTCAATAAATTTAAGTTTGAATCTCGTGCACCGAAAACAAAACCTCTCATGACTGCAAAACAAAAGCGTATAAGATTGAATTGGTGTAAATCAAGACGTTTATGGAGCGAAGAAGATTGGAAAAAAATATTATTTAGTGATGAAAGTATGTTTTGTGTTTCATATGGTAATCAATGTATTCGAGTTTGGAGAATGAAGCAAGAAGCATTTGATAAAGAATGCCTTAAACGTTCCGTAAAATTTGCTGCTAGTGTCAAGGTTTGGGGTTGCATGAGTGCAGAAGGACCTTGAAAGTTATGCATCGTCTATGAATAGATTAACTCTCGGATATATCAAGAAATTTTGGAATATTACATGATTTCTATCATCAGAAGATTTATTTGAAGATGATTTCATCTTTCAACAAGATTTAGCCTCACCGCAGTCAGCGCAACATTAAGGTACTTCCTTGGCCACCAAACTCACCAAACCTTAATCCCATCAGAAACTTATTGTGTATAACGAAGAAAAAACCCCAAGAAAATCCTCCTTCAAGTAAAACTGTGGTAGTGGCACGTATAAAGTCTATTTGAGATAATATTGATAGAAATGTTTGTAAACACCTTGTATGTAGTATGCAAGATCGATTGTACGCTGTTATGAAAGCTAAAGAGGATGCTACAAAATATTAACTACCATTTACTTCATATTCATAAGGTAATATTGTTGCGTAAAATAAAATATTCTAATATTTGGAACTAATCTAAATTTTATTCTAATATTTTGATGTGTTTCAGAAAGCCTACTTTATAGTAACTACTAATATTTAAGCCTACTTATGTATACTTACTTTATTGTACTGTATTTTATATTTTGTAAATGTTAAAATCTTATATAAACATTTCAGATTTAATTTATAAGAAATTTAATTGCATTTACTTAGTATCAAAAATAAATAAATGAAAAATAATTTTTTCTTATTACTTTTTCTCAATTATTCTAATAGTTTGAATATGAGCAGTCGTATTTGAAAATGTAAAAATATAGCATTATTTTCACTATTTTAATTTATTTTTATTGTGATTACAATACTTTCCTATTTCCTTCCTTACATTGTATATGTAAGGTTCTCGCTGCTGATCGCCACTGCGCCCAAACGTTTCATTTGGCGAGAAAAGTAAAGATTGAAATCGCCAAAGTTCAAGAAATATTTTTTCTTTCGGCGACACTCTGAAGGATGTTATTGTACGACGAAACCTTTTCTGTGTTGTAATTCATTACTTGTGTTTTGATATTCTTAGTGTTTTACGACAAATCTATTTTTACTATTATTTGAGTTGGCAAGTTTTTCTTTAACGATTAGCCAAATTGCTCCTATTATTCAAAAGCCCGTGAGAACCCCGGTGTCAACTTTTATCGTTGTTCATTGGCTAATTTTCGGATCCATTATTTGTAGAAATATAGTTCCAATAGTAAAGAAGTTTCGAAGTTGTTCTTCATCTTCTTAAAAGTACTTTATGCCAAAATAGTTATTTTTGAAAAGTTACGAGTTCACCTTTTTATTCGTTCACGGGGTTCTATGTGTTATATTTAGAAAAATCTCATCCGTACTTTAACAGGCAGAATAATAAAAGTTTCTTTTTTGTGCGACTAAAACTTACCGAGTTATTATACTTTGAATTTTGTGGAATTTCAGTATTTTCTGGTACTAAAAAGAGAAAAACGTGTTTCATCGAAAAGAAAAAAAAATTGAATTACCTTGACAATAGTGTGTTTTTTATTAGTATTCTACAATGCGTCAAAACACTTGAAAAGAAAAACAGGTATTAATGATGGCAGATTGTACTGATGACAAGACGGCGCAATGCTTGACAAACAATGACAGGCGCATTTAAAATGGAAATCCGGCCCAATTTAGAAAATATCGGTAGGTACTCTATACTTAAAGAATTATAATTCCTTTCATTATTCATTATTTATTTTTGATTATTTGTATTTAATACGTTGTTAAAATACTTTGGCTTTCAAATAAAAGTATGAGAATAATATATAAATTTTAAACTTCAAAACAAAATTGCGCATAACTTTTTCGAGTGACAAGAGGACGCACAAATTTTACTTGCTCCAGGGCGCTGAATATGTAGCTACGCCACTGCCCCTCGAAACATAAAAGTAAAAAAACAGTTACTAATTTTAATTTAAAAAAAAAAAATAGAAGGAAGAAAAAAAGAAGAAAAAAATTCGTTTTAATGAGTGATAATATTAAAAAACGAAAATATTTAATTTAAACATGAAAGGGAATGTTCGTAATGCTTAAAAAATTACTCAGTTAAAATATTGCAATTGAAATAAGATTTGGCTCTTTATCTTTTGCGTCAGGTTAAGAAAAATGCATCTGAAAAATTGATAGAATTATATCAAGGAAGTTTCGATAAGTGCATGCTCAGAAATATTTGAAAAAATTATGTAATTTCTCATGAGGAATATATAGAATATTCTTCTCGTGACATATAATATGTTTATAAGAAAAAATCCGCAGAACCTCGATTTAGCGTTTGTAAAAAAATAATGAAAATTTAATTTTTTTGGCGATTTAATGCTGGTTGGCCGCACAATAAAATTTTGAATGATACTTTTTTTATGATAAATAATTTTTAAGTAAAACCTTTTTCTACTCTTCATTTGAAGATAGTTAGATTAAGTTTAACGTAATAAATACATTTTTATTACTACAGTTTTGTCATATACCTTTATATGTGTATATATTAAAATTTTATTATCGTAATTATACGGTTTAAAGCAAAATTTCAGTTTATTAAATTTTTTCCAAATTCAAAATTAATGTCCGATTCGGAACATTGGCAATTTGACTTCGATATTGTTAGTGTCAGAAACAAGAAATGAAGATTATTGTTGCCATGGAAACAAGTATTTAATATAAAATGTTTAATAGTGGCATTTTTAATTAGCCAGCTACTTTTAAAACACATTTAAAACGTTACTACTTGATTATCCCGTCGACAAAATAACTATCGTTAAACTATAAGATAAATGCCAATAATAGCTGATCGAAAATTTTACATTCACTTAACATTAAACACGGTAGACGTGTTTGTTGCGTCATCAAGTGATTTTTAATTTCACTTCTAGTTGTAATTTTACTAATGTTTACAAACTTTTTTATTCTTTCGTTGTTTAAAATAAAAATTTTGTCAATTTGTATAATTTGGCGAGCAGTTTGGCAATTTATATAATTTGGCGAAGCGTTTGGCAATTTATATAATTTGGCGAAATTGGTTGAATGAATAATCAAATAGTACCCTTAAAACATTTCCAGACGGTGAAGCCATGTAAAATTAAATAACTACTGCAACACGCAATTTGTATATATTATATACGCTTAAAGATAAAAAATAATACGCTAATCCTCCGTTTAAGTTTAAATTCATTGAGGTTTAGGCATTTAAACACTTATTTAACAAGCAATTTTCAAATGCATTTAAATATCTTGCATTTGGGATGGAAATGTGTTGGCTAGCCATTTATTTGTGATTTTTGAGTTCACTTTTGTCGCCAAACAATTTGATTTTAAGCCAAAAAGATGTAAGCATGAATTGGGTTCAAGCGATGTTTACAATAAAGGTGATTTTGCAAGTGTAAGAAAGCATTTTTTGAGTATTTTTTTAAATTCAAATGTACAATATATAAATAGAAATTAATATTTTAAAAATGGAGTCAGATATTTGAATTTTAGTATAAATGGCTCCCACACATGCACATACATACTGTAAAATAATTTAATTTAGACATTTAAAAAATTTCTCATCATACTTTACTGCGAAAACATGTCGGTTTGTTTTCCCCAAATTTGTGACTTTTATAACCTCGAAGCCAGATTAGCTAATATTGTCCATTCTTTTATTAATAAAAATACATATCGCAATTTCACTTATACAAACGTTCAATGCTTGCAATGTTAGGTAGTAAAGATTATTCTTAAGAAAATGTAAACAATTATGCGTTATTTGTATCACGAAAAAAGACATTTTGCAATAAAAATTGCTTTCTGAAATCACTTTTCGATATTCCATTCCATTCGTCATTTTTTTTTCATATCTTCCCCTCTTTTAGAAATGTTATAAAAAGATATTGGATGAATCTTCCACAATCAGACACCTTACAATTGGCGAATTTACTGTATAATGTTGGAAGATTCGTTTATATTTGAAAGGAACCGTGGGCAGTAAATCCGATTTCAGAAGATTACGCGAAATTTGTACTTTTAGTAATTAGCGATTAGCAAATTTATGTTTTTTTAGTATGGAGCAAACGGACAAAAGAAGATTTACTAATAGATATTTTTCATGTGCAGTTATTTTACTATCATTAAAAAAGCATTAATTTGAATGTACAAAAAAAGTTTTTCAAATGCCAAAGATGACCAATGGAACAATATTTGTTCATTTAGCCTAGGTTTTTTTTAAAAAAGTACCTCAAATTCAATTAAAATTTCAATCATTATAAAATTTTGGCTGATGCACAGCCCGAGCAGCTGATCATAGTCACAAATTAACGTTTTTAGTTTTATTTAAACAACAAACTGATGAATAATGACGTCTTGAAAATAAAAGCATGCTTATTTCTCCGTCTTATTACACTCATTAGAGATATGCGAAAAAAATCTTCGGTTTGCCAAAAAGATCACAACTAAAAATTTTGCATAACTAACTTTACTTATCATTTGCAAAGAGTTTTGTTAGTGAAAGATCTAAAAATCAATCAACAGCAATTTGACATTATTTAATGGAATGTAGTTTGGCGCGTAATTAACTCTGCTTTATAGCTAACTCTGGTACATTTTTAGCCATACCGTTACGAACATTTCTAACGTTTCACATCAAACTTGGTTGTGGATCCGATTACGGATGATTGGGAAGATTTTATTGAATGAAAACTAGAGGTTTAGTTTTCTATTTGAATTAGTTATCGAGGTTATTTTCCTAGGTTAATAGTTGCATGATTAAAATTGGTATGTAAAAAGAAACGGCAGTTGAAATGACATTATTTTAATTTTATTCACACAATTCCGCTTTAAATATCCACTTTTACATGATTCGCATATTTTAAAATATAAAAGTTAAATACTGTTTCGATTGCATTTACTCTACTGGAAATCGAAGATAATAAACTGTAGAGAAAACCTGCCGAAAGAAGACGTATATTACCAAATATAATGTAACGCAGAGAGAGATTGTATTTATGTTATCAGATCAGCACAAAGTACCAAGCTGAGAAGCCCAGAGTAAAAGAACTAACAAATGAAAGTGAATAACCCGAATATTCTTTAAGTTAAATGGTCAATCTCTGCAGTCATCGTAATTCTCTCTTTTTTAGTAGTGTGGTGATATGATCGTAATGGCCGCATTTCCAACCCAAACTCTACATGATGTACTAAAGAGTTGCTTCTGAAATGCCCGTATTTCGATTAACGCATCAGATAATATAATAGCGCAATTGCGTCCGATGCGTATACAGAAAATGCGGAAGGATCTTCCAGGTGAAGGTCCATATTAATTTAAAATGCAGGGTCGGATTTTCCATTTCGTTTGATTGAAGGATTATTTGAAAAATGGACCAGCGCAGCGGGCTCAGCCTGCTAGTATATATATATATCTGGTCTTTGTCACATTGTAACTCTCGTATTTATGAACCGATTTGGATATAATTCGGTGTGTACATAGTACATACCAATGTCTCGACCGAGTTCGTTGGCCAGCTTCATCCGCCATTTTGTTTCAAAATTGCGGCCATTTAAAAGTTTTTAAAAAATTTAAAATTTTAAATGTGTCACCAAAAAATTGAAAATGGAAAAATATTTTTTTCTTATGTATTTGACCTTTATACAAAGATTCCGGAGCAGTTTTTGTTTCGTCTATATCTTAAAAAATGGCTGAGTTATAGCATTTTGAATTTCTAGCGTGGCTGACATTTTGAAACGTCCTGAATTTTGTCACGCGATAAAAGGCGTATTTATGAACCGATTTGGATGTAACTTCGTTTATACATAGTACATACCAATGTCTCGACCGTGTTCGTTGGCCAGCTTCATCCGCCATCTTGTTTAAAAATAGCGGCCATTTAAATTTTTAAGAAAAATTTTAATTTGAAATGTGGTACCAAAAAATTGAAAATTGAAAAAATATTTTTTTCTTATGTGTTTGACCTTGATAAAAAGATTCGGGAGCAGTTTTTGTTTTGTCTATATCTTAAAAAATGGCTGAGTTAAAGCATTTTGAATTTCTAGCGTGGCTGACATTTTGAAACGTCCTGATTTTTGTCACGTGATAACGGGCGTATTTATGAACCGATTTGGATGTACTTTGGTGTGTACATAGTACATACAAATCTCTCGACCGAGTTCGTTGTCCAGCTTCATCCGCCATCTTGTTTCAAAATGGTGGCCTTTTAAAAAATTTTAAAAAATTTAAAATTTAAAATGGGATACCAAAAAATTGGAAAATGAAAAAGATTTTTTTCGTATGTGTTTGACCTTAATACAAAGATTCCGAACAGTTTTTGTTTTGTCTATATCTAAAAAAATGGCTGAGTTATAGCGTTTTGAATTTCTATTGTGGCTGACATTTTAAAACGACCTGATTTTTGTCACGCGATATCAGGCGTATTTATGAACCGATTTGGATGTAACTTGGTCTGTACATAGTACATACCAATGTCTCGACCGAGTTCGTTGGCCAGCTTCATTCGTCATCTTGTTTCAAAAGGTTTGCCATTTAAAAAAAAATTAAATTTAAAATTTAAAATGAGGTATTAAAAAATTGGAAAATGAAAAAGATTTTTTTTTATGTCTTTGGCCTTGATACAAAGATTCCGGAGCAGTTTTTGTTTCTGAAAATTTGTTGTTTTGTTTATATCTTAAAAAATGGTTGAATTATAGCACTTTGAATTTCTAGCATGGCTAACATTTTGCAACGATCTTGTATTTGTCACGCGATAACACACGTATTCACCTATTTCGATGTAAGAAGGCATGTGGATAGTATACATCAATATCTCGTCCAAGTTTGCTGGCCAGCTTCATCAGCCATCTTGTTTCAAAATGGAGGCCATTAAATTAAAAAAAAATTATATTTAAAGTGAGGTGCAAAAAAATTAGAAATTGAAAAAGGTTTCTTTCTTAAGTATTTGACCTTGATATAAGGATTCAGGAGCATTTTTTGTTTGTCTTTATCTTAAAAAATGGCTCAGATATAGCAATTTCAATATCTAATGTGGGTGACATTTTGAAAAATCTGATTTTTTGCCATGCGAAAGCACTCGTATATATCAATCTTTTCCGATGTGAGTGAGCATGTTCACAGCAATTACTAAGGTCTCGACCAAGTTCACTGGTTAGCCTCATCCACCACGTTGTCTTAAAATGGCAGGCACTTTAAGAAATTGCCGAATTTGGCAGCCAAATATAAGTTACTTTAAATAAAAGCATCTTGGATAAAGCTGACTAATTTCGCGAAATTCTCATTCATAATGATTTAGTATTGATAAAAATTAGTATTGAATCTCCTATATTCGGTTTCTACTAAATTGAGCTTCGTGTGTTTGAATAATATAAGTTGGCTTTTTTAAAATAAGGAATATGAAAGCTACCTCTTCCTCCCGGCACTGGCCGGAAGGACTTTTTAAAAATTTTATGATTTGTCGTTTGATATGAGGTGTTCATAGCTAAAAGTATGCAAAATTTCAAGTCTCCAACATATATAGTTTCTGAGAAGATACTGTAAGAAGACAATCTTATACAAGGTAATTTTTAGGGTTTCGTTCACCTGACGAAACCCTATTCGTCTCACTCGTCTGTCTGTCTGTCTGTCCGTCCGTTACAGAGACCGTTCTCAGAAACCATATATGTTGGAGACTTGAAATTCTGCATAATCATAGCTGAACACTTGCGATTGCACGACAAGTCATAGAAATTTCAAAATGTCTTATATTTATCCCTCTGGTCTCTAACTTGTGTATTTTAAGCAATTTTCCTGACTCAGCCCCCTAATTAAGTTGGAGGTTTGAAATTTTGCATACTCCCGTATGGCATGGTGACGTCACGGCGACGTCGTTGTGAAGTCACACTGTGATTTTGTGACCGTCGATGTGACGTCACGTGACGTCGATGTAACGTCATAGTGACTAGAATGCGAGGTCGTTATGGCCGTTTTAGAGGTCGTTTGTGACGTCACATTGTGACCACTCTGTGAAGTCACGGTGTGACAAATTTGTGAAAAGTGTGTCATTTGTGACTATTTTGGCATTAACTTTGTGACGAACCTGTGACGACAGCGACAATGCTTTGACGTCACACTGTGACTAATTTGTGAAATATGTGTCATTTGTGACGAACTTGTCATAAACAATGTGATGATTTCAAATGAAAATCAAATTTCAAATTAATTGCTTAAAAGGGCAAAGGCCAACATAGAGAAAAAGATTCCAAGCCGGGACTCGAATCCGGGCCATCAGTGTAGCGCACTGACATTCTACCGACTAAACCCCATGGAACGAGACCCAGCCTGGAAAATTTCTTACTAGTACATGTTTGCAAGGCTACAAATACAGCACAAGATGGAATATTTATCGTGAGCCGCCAACATCGGGTAAACACGAAACTTAATTAAATCCAACATCAATTCAAACTATATAAATACTTGGAAATTTTTCCATATAGAACCATTCGCCTTGCATACAATATTTCAAATGAAAATCAAATTTCAAATTAATTGCTTGAAATGCAATTTTAATTTGAAATTTGATTTTCATTTCAAATATGCAAGGCGAATGTTTCTCTCTGGAAAAATTTCCAAGTATTTATATAGTTTGAATCGCTGCTGGATTTAATTAAGTTTCGTGTTTGCCCCATGTCGGTGGCTCATGATAAATATTCCATCTTGTGCTGAGTTTTTAGCCTTGCCAACATGTAATAGTAAGACATTTTCCAGGCTGGGTCTCGTTCCATGTGGTTTAGTCGGTAGAATGTCAGTGCGCTATACTGATGGCAAGGATTCAAGTACCGTTATGGAATTTTTTTCACTATGTTGGCTTTTGCGCCTTTTAAGCAATCAATTTGAAATTTGATTTCCATTTGAAATATTGTTTGCAAGACGAATGTTTCTCTCTGGAAAAATTTCCAAGCATTAATACTGTGATGATTCTTGTTATAAACACTGTGATGAATTTTAAAATAAAGTTTTGTTTGAAATATACAATATTATCTTTTTACCGTACTTTTTAGCAAAGTATCGCTATTTTGGAGTCCTATTCTTTTAAAATACTTTTAATTTTTATACTGAAAAAAACAATGCTTATCAACTGGCATCCTTTTTTATTAAGTTCTAAGCTTGATCTTGAGTTCAAGCTTTATATTAAGAATGTGTAAGTTTTAATGTGTTGTGATTTGTTATTATTTTATTAAATACGAACATGGAGTCTAACGGATATTAATATATTTCCTATTTAAAGAAGAATAAGATAAGCCATATTTATTTATTTTTTTTATTCCCGTGTATATTGTATTTTGTTAATATGAGCTAAATAGATTTGGTATGATTTATAGGAAATGACTGATCTGGGAAATAGAAAAAACAAGTAAGAAAAATCATGCGTTAAGCATAGATTATAAAGCACTTTCCAACGCTTCTTGAATGCTTTAACTAGACATCGTAATTTAAGGAAATAACGTAAATAAGGTAACTAAGTAAATATTTTAGAAAACGCATAAAACATTTTAAAAACTGATTTCAGCAGTTACCGTCCATAGCCAAATATGTTTTCCAATTCTTTTGAATAGCCCTGTATTTAATCTGTAGGATGATATATACTAGTATATAATGTGAAAATTTAGTTTAGCAAGAAAACGCATAACAGGTTGAAATTCTCATTCAGCAATTTATACTAATATATGAAAACATACTTGAATACTTTTGTACAACCCTGTAGTTTACCTAGAATCTTTATTACACGCCACTATTTAGTTAAAATTTAATTCAAATTAAAACACTCTTAAAACTGCTGAAATCACATTTCCAGAAATTATAATTTATAGACGGCCATATATCCATTTCCTTGCGTGATCCTGTGTATCATTTTATCCATATTCTACAAACATTTCTTAGTAAATTAAATGCAGTTCAACATAAAAATCCATAACTCATCTAAAAAACACCTTTAAGCAATTTGCGCCCATACCCCTTAACTCTTACGTATACTTTTGTGTAGCCCTGTAAATGAATTATAGCTTTTATATACACCATATACTATGCATAAATATAGAGAATCATAAAAGCGCATATTATAATTAACTAGTATGTTGTGGCCATCACAAAACTTTCTTCTATATAAATCACGTCAATTAAATCCTTCTATATATAAAAAAAAGTAATGGTTTGGAAATGGACCAATGAAAATCTGCGTAGATACCGCGAAACGTATCTGATTGCTCAATGCTTTCTGACTTTTCTTAGGGGGAATTAACATGAAAGTAGAGAATTTAGATAGGATGGGCGCTATTAGGGGGTTAACAAGGGGAAGGGACCCGGGTCTGTCGAGAAGTTTGGCGCCAACCTGGCGATATATCGCCAAAATTGGCAGCCAAAATTAGCAACCAAATGTGGCGCCAACTTGGCGCTATTTCCAGTATTTCGCCAAATTTCCATAGACTCCCATTGAAATACAATAGCGTTTACTCGCTTGCAAAAAATCAACAAATTGAGATATTGCAATGCAACGAAAATTAATATTAGCTTATGAATAGAGCTTAATTGAACTATTGACATTATTTTTAAGCACAAACACTAACTATTTACAATATTCGTAACACTATATATACAATTGGTACTTGTTAGTTATCCTGTCGACCAAATTACTGTCGCCAAATTCATATATAGTAAACGAGCAAGTGATTTTCCCGATTATGAATGATATCGTAAACGACTGGGAAGATTTTAACGAGACTTGCTCCCTATACTAAATCGAGCACGAGAAAAAGATCTAGCTAGGTTCTGAATACAAGAAAATTCGTTTTTACAGGGTAAAACAAACTCAGCGATGAAAATGTTTTTTGTTATAAATAGAAAAATACTCAAACGATTTACACGAAACGTGTTGCCTATACTAGCACGAGAAATCCATCTAGATAGGTTTCGAATTCGGGAAAGGTCATTTTGATGTATTAAAACAAACGCAGAACTAAGAATGCTGCTAATATAGAAAGCGGCTCTAACGATTTTCACAAAAATTGATGACTATACTAATTCGAGCACAAGAAATCGATCTAGCTGGGTCACTCATTCGAGAAAACTCGTTTTCTGTGTTTAAAACTCGATGTGGTCATTACTCGAAAAGATGGTATCAATCGAAAAAAATCCGATGATTTTTATAAAATATGATTTATTTGATTATGAGAAAAACATCTAACCAAGTCTTGATATCAGAAAAAATTAATTTTGCTCGTTTTAAATTTTTTTTCTATCTTTTGTAATCGAAATTCTTGCCTAAATGGTCTAATGCCAGCTAACGGTCATTTATCATAAACACAATAAAAACTATCTAGAATACGGCACTTACGGCTTATCTTCTATACTAAATCAAGCACTAAATAACGACCTATATGTAAGTAAAAATATGGTAAAAATTCTTTTAGCTGGATAGAAAAAATAAAATTAATTGATTTTACCAATTGTTAATTTCGTGAACTTGAGTATTTTCAGAAACATTGGTACTTTTCGGTTAGCCGGGCGCCAGTGTAATATATACACACATATACTATGTATATATATATCTATATACATATATATTTATACACATATATATGTGTATACATATATATATATCCTTCTATATGTAAAAAAAGTAAAGCTTTAGAAATGGACCAATGAAAATCTGCGTAGTTACCGCAAAACGCATCTGATTAGTCAAAATTTTCTGACGCTATAAGGTGGTTACCAAGGAGGGAGACCGGGTCTGTCACCAAACGTCTCCAAGTTTGTCGCCAACTTGGCGCTATTTCCAGTATTTCGCTAAATTTCCATAGACTCCCATTGAAATTCAATAGGGTTTACTTGCTTGCAGAAAATCAACAAATTGAGATATTTCAAAGCAACAAAAACTAATATTAGCTTATGAATAGAGCTTAATTGATCTATTTACATTATTTTTAAGCACAAACACTAACTATTTACAATATACGTAACACTATATATATAATTTTACACGTATATGTTAGCGGAAAATGCGGCGAAATGAAAATTTCAGAGCAGGGGAGATTTATATGATAAGATTATTTACTGTATCTAAAAAATTGCGACTTCATTGGGAAGATAAGGAAAAAAAAATCCAAATAAATTTAATAAATCTGTTACTTTTTAAATTTAACATATTTTTGAATTTACAATATTTTTAATTTTAAATGTAAAATCATTAAAATAATTACTCAAACAAAAGTAAAATGATTTACAGAGTTTGCAGAGAGATCGCCACTGTTTTTTAAATTATAATTCAATCTTTTTAAAGCCGATCAAATTAGCGTGCTTTTAGAATCTGAGGTGTCTGAACGGGGGTTGGCAAGCGTAGCTCGTAGGGGGCAGAGCCCCCTAGTCATTTAAATAGTACAAGATATTACATCAATTTAGCACCAATTCATATCAAAGTATATCTGAATTTGAAGTTTGATGAAAATTCGTGATTAGTTCTTGAGATAGAGCTATAGCAGAAATTCTGAAAAAAGTAGCATAGTAGCGCCACCTGTTGAGTGATTCACACCAAAACATAAAGAGCACTAATTGATATCAAGGTATACCTGAATCTGATGTTTGTTGAAAATCCAAGCATTAGTTCTTGAGATAAAGCTATTGCGGAAATCACAAAAATGCAGCATACCAGCGCCACCTGTTGAGCGATTCACACCAAAATGTATAAAACGTCAGTTCTTGTTAAGGACTAACTGAATCTGAAGTTTCATGAAAATCTTGTTCTTGAGATACAGCTCTTGCGGAAATCGTTAAAAATGCTGCACAGCAGCGCCACCTGTTGGGCGATTTACACCAAAAATTCAGCAGCACTAATTTATATCAGGGTCTAACTGAATCTTAAGTTTGATGAAAATTCGTGCATTTTTTCTTGAGTTAGAGCTATTCTGATAATCACGAATAAAGTAGCATAGCAGCGCCACCTGTTGGGCGATTTTCACCAAAAAGTAATCAGCACCAAACTATATCCTGGACTAACTGAATCAAAAGTTTTATGAAAATCCGTGCCGAAGTTTTTGAGATATAGCTATTGCAGACATCGTGAAAAATGCCGCATAGCAGCGCCGTCTGTTGGGCGATTTTCACCAAAAACTAATCTGGTTTAGTTTATATGAAGGTATAACTGAATATAAAGTTTTGTGAAATTCCGTGCATTAGTTCCTGAGATAGAGCGCCCAAAATGTTTTGTCACATACAGACTCACAGAGTGACAGAGTGACAGACAGACTCACAGACAGACATTTTCTAAAAACCATCAAATCGTGTTCAGGACATTCTAAAACGTATGAATCCGACGAAAACCAGAAGTCGAAAATTTTCACGTATCCAATACTTTCTTCTTGTAAAGATACAAGAAAGTAAAAAGAGCATATAACGCTCCACACTTTCTGGAGGAACATGTTGGTGAGATTGTTGTAGTAACATTTTGTAGTTAACCTTTTTGTGATACATATGATTATCCGAACACATCCAAAATGGGTTTCTGTCTCTTGTGGTATTCAAAATTCACGGTACAATCGTCATCCGCTATGAGCATATGACGTGGAAAAACTCTATTAAACTTTACATTCGGTACAATCTTCTTCATGCCATAATTCATTGTTGCCCACAATCTCTCCCATGCGATGTGTCTGAAATAAATGTTTGAAAATTTTGTAATCTGATTAAAATTCATTTACTTATGGCACATGTATGAGCTCATTTGTTGTTGTCACCAGTGGTGTAGTCGTAAAAAAACAAACAGAGGGTATACGCTCAAGGCAGAGGGTATACCCTAGTGCATATATACTATGGCTTTCTTGAGAAACAGAGTGTATACGGTGTTCCTTAAAAAATCCAGAGGGTATACGGCGTTATACCCCGTATTTCCTCCACTACATCCCTGGTTGTCACGGTTTTTACTTTGTGTTTCTTTTAAACTTTTGTTACATCTACTGTTTCAGCACCATTTGTTGATTTTCAATTCGCAGATCATTTCGCGATGAAGAAACGTGGGTGCTACCGTTTAAAAATTTCTATTTTTTGGCCCTGTAACTCCACAAATACAATGAGTGAGTTGTTATGTTGTATCGCTTCATTTTAAAATATCTACGATTGAAATAGCATACCGCATAAAAAGTGAATATTTCAGTTACTATTTCGTTTTTACAATCGAGATGCACTACGCAGACAGACTTAATGACAAGTTACTGTAATTTCGTTTTCGTGCTAATAGAATTTTTGTTATAAGTATACACTTTAAAATGTCTGCAGAAAACTGTCCAGTGATTCAACTATTTTTTAAATAACGGTTTATTGATCCTATTATAAAGCATTCCAATTGGTCAGAATCGATTAAAATTACGTTTAAATAACTGTTATCTATGAAAACGGTCAAATGATAGACTAATTTGCTAAAGATTTGTAAAAGTGTATAATTAAATTGGAAATGTTATGAAAATATACATTCAAAACAAATCTCATTTTCAAGCGCCTCCAGCATTAGATTGCTTGACCACAGAAAATGGTCTAATTTTAAAACGAGATATCTTTAGAACATACCGCTTACACGCACGAAAAGTGACACATCTCGCAAAAATTCATTTTGAGTTTTATTCCACTAAAAGTTCCGTCATAGATGCGTCTTGCAACAGGAGACGTTTCATAAGTGTAAGTTATACGGAAAACCCATTTATTATGCTATATGTCCATTCGTGACCAAAGAAGGAAGGTAGATTGTGTTAGGAGGTTAAATTACTCAACCTTCCAAACCACATCTACGCCTTCATTCTTCAGTGTTTTAAGCTTTTACGCACATTTTTACTCCTGCATGCAGAGCTAAGTGCTATAATTTCATATTACAGTAAAATCATGTAAATTTTCTTTTGCCTATCCTGTGAAATTTACTTTTGTCGAGATGTATCACTTTTCATGCGGGTAAGTGATATTATCTAGTTATGAAAAGTTTTGAATGTAATGAAAGCTGAAAAACGACCGAAGAACAGTTTTCGCGCTAATGGATTGACGTCGCCTGGTGTACATTTTACAGCTTTTCGAGGAAAATATAAGCTGAAAATTATCACAAAGCTTTAAAATGCAAACTCAATACAATAGTCTTTTAATGGACTATTGGTAAACTTATCAGAAGCGTTTATTAAATTAGTAACTAAAACAATTATCCTGTTATATGTGCTTGCGCTAATTATTATAAATCCGAAATGTACCAAACAGTAAAATTTCGTGAGATTATTTAACGGTCCTTAAGTGGACCGTGGACCTGGTCCCCTTAAGATTTGAGGTAAAATCGACCCAAAGAACGAAATTTCTTTTTATGTCTATTATTATTCTCCGATTTATATCGAGTCATTTGTTAAAAACCGCACGCAGATGCGATGATTTTTCGCTAAGTTACACATGTTTTAATTTTGTACACAAACATTTTTTTGGCCTCTAATATAAAACTGATTTTTTCAAAACAGATTTTTCAATGTGTTTAGATTTTTGAAATGCTCCAATTGTCTTAATTTTTGATCAAAATTCAGGAAGTTGATAAGGAATAATCCTGATATTACGAAGAAACTGTGTATGCATTTTAAGATTATTTTTTATTAAGATAATTAAATTTGATTTTTAATTTATTAAAAGGCGAAATTTTCATAAAAATCGATATGGAATTCAGAAAAATAAACTCTAAACTAGTATGTTGTGGCCATCACAAAACTTTCTTCTATATAAATCACAGCAATTAAATCATTTAAATAGTACAAGAAATAACAACGATTTAGCACCAATTCATATCAAAGTATATCTGTATTTGAAGTTGGATGAAAATTCGTGTATTAGTTCTTGAGATACAGCTATAGCGGAAATTCTGAAAAAATGTAGTATAGCAGCGCCACCTGTTGAACGATTTACACCAAAAGTAAACAGCACTAAACGATATCAAGGTATACCTGAATCTGAAATTTTTTGTAAATCCAAGCATTAGTTCTTGAGATAAAGCTATTGCGGAAATCGCAAAAAACACAGCATAGCAGCGCCACCTGTTGAGCGATTTACACCAAAAATTAAACAGCACTAATTTATACGTCAATTCATGTCAAGGACTAACTAAATCTGAAGTTTGATGAAAATCCGTGCAATAGTTCTTGAGATACAGCTCTTGTGGAATTCGTGAAAAAAAGCAGCACAGCAGCGCCACCTGTTGGGAGATTTACACCAAAAATTAAACAGCACTAATTTATATCAGGGACTGACTGAATCTGAAGATTGATGAAAATTCGTGCATTTTTTCTTGAGTTAGAGCTATTGCGATAATTATGAATAATGCAGCATACCAGCGCCACCTGTTGGGCGATTTTCACAAAAAAGTAATCAGCACCAAACTATATCTTGGACTAACTGAATCTGAAGTTTTATGAAAATCCGTGCAGTAGTTCTTGAGATATAGCTATTGCAGAAATCGTGAAAAATGCCGCATAGCAGCGCCACCTGTTGGGCGATTTTCACCAAAAACTAATCAGATCCAGTTTATATCGAGATCTAACTAAATATGAAGTTTTGTGAAATTCCGTGCATTAGTTCTTGAGATAGAGCGCCCACAAAAGTTTTGTCACATACAGACTCACAGACAGAGTGACAGAGTGACAGAGTGACGGAGTGACAGTGTGACAGAGTGACAGACAGACTCACAGACAGACATTTTCTAAAAACCATCAAATCGTGTTCTGGGCATTCTAAAACGTATAAATCCGTCGAAAACCGAAAGTCGAAAATTTTCACGAATCCAATACTTTCTTCTTGTAAAGATAGAAGAAAGTAAAAATGCATTTCCAGCAATTATCGCTAATGAACAGTACAATATCAACTTTTATAAATATCATAAATTATAAATATTTTTTTTATAAATATTATAAATATCAAATTTTAAAAAAGTATAATAAAGCAGTTTAATCTATAAACTTGTCATCAGGCATAAAAAACACTTTATTTCAAAGCTTAAATGTCATATTTTATTTTTTAATGCGAAGTATCGAACGTGTATCGAAAACGTAGAAAATGAATTTATAATCGAAGAAAGTTCAATAACTGATTCTGAATGTCTACAATTAAATGTTTGATTAAAATCACGAACAGTAAAAACGTGCTTACATACAATTAAAAAAAATAAATATACCAATTTGAAAAACACTAAATAATTAGTATTTATAATTGTACTATTAAACAACAACAAAGTACAATAGATGAATTAAATGTATTATTAGATTTAACAATTTCTCAAAAATCTCTCCATATGTTACAAGGAATTCCTATTATTTTATAATTTTGGCAAATGTTAAATCTGAAAACATTGATATGAAGATTTAGGATTTTAAATAATAATTTAAAATATTATTAGCAATGTAAAAAAGTCTTTCAAAAGTTTCACTACTATAGTATGTAAAACGACATTTCCCATTCAGTATAAGTTAATTTCTAATCTGAAAAACAATTCCAGATCAGTCTCTTTCTATAGGTATAATATAAAACTATTTAACTCATCTCACCAAATATACAAAACAGGAATAAACAATTTAAATTAAATAAGACCTACTTTTTAAGCTCCATAAATTAATTATTAATATCCGTGTGTATCCGAAAATGGCGACGTCTTTTTCTTCCATTAAAAAAAGCACACGCAAAAGCTTACATTTTAGACTAGTAACTTACCGCATCTGTTAGAACAAAAAGTTCTCTGTTAACCCTGCGGTATCGTGGCAGACGATTTTGGGCAGGTCTTAGTTTATTTGCTTTTATATAAACAGATTTGGAACTTACATGTGCAATCCTTTTATGAGACTGTCTGTATTTAAATTTTTGTATTTGAAGAATTTTCCAATGTATTTTACCTTTTCTTTTTATCAGTTTTAACACCCCCCCTACCTTTTTCTAAGTAAAGATTGTTTCACACATAATAAATACAAAATATCTTCCTATAAAATAATAAGATATAAATAAATATCGAGGATAAAAAAATTTTCTTTGTCAATCGTCATTCTTTCATGCTAATTTCCTGTAGAATAAAACAATTCGTAAAATAATTTTTTTTAGAGTCATATCTCTAAAACACAAATTTGAAATACGAATAAAAAATTATATCATGGGTTTTGCATAAATTTTGTGGTTTTTTTTTATTTGGAAAATGCTAATTTTATTTTAAAAGTCTGAAAGAAGTAGAATTTTAAAAAAAAAATAGTTACTTAAAATAGGTACACTAACAGGAAAAAATAAGACTTGAATGCAAATTATAAAGCAAGAAATGTATGTATGACTAAACTCTGAAGACTCTTTCTACGTGCTCATTAAAAGCTGCAGACTTAACTATAATAGAAATTTTTTAGTTTGAAGCCACAAAAGTGTTTCGAATACCAGTGGTCGGTAAAAATAAATTAAAACTTTTCCTTCCTGCAAACTAAATATGTAAAGTGTATATATTTAATATTCCTAATTCTAAATATGTTATCCAAATTGCTCCAGCAGGTACCATTTTTCCGAGAAACACTTTTATAATAATAAGAATAAGAGAAGGATTATTATATTAAATTGCAATACTAGATAAAATTGAAATCAGGAAAAAAGTATACTTTCACTCTCTTAGATATCAAATTGATAAAATATAGCATGAAAATCTAGTTTGTTGATACTTGTACCGTGCATTTTCCTTTATATGCCCCCCCCCCCCTCCACCATCTTTTCGTGTCTGAATTTACTATTTGCTATCCACTAATACATTTTCATTCCTTATGCCGCTGTAACTCGGGCCTTTTTAAAACATTTCTCTTCATTTTCAAGGATTTTTGAAGTTCATATTTTTCTCACACTGTGACTTACAATATGGGGGGATTTTTTTTTGTGAGTGTGACGTGGCCTACGTTACATGCAGTGACATAACCATTCTTTTTTATTGCCAGAAAAATAAAATTTTACAGTAACAACATGTTTTGAAGAATTTTTGTAATTTTTTAAAGTTTTCTAAGAAGTTCACATCTCAGTCACAATGTGACATCACTGAGTGGTGGTATATCGGTCACAGATGTGACGTGACCACAGTGACTCACAGGGACGTCACAACGACGTCACTGTGAATAATGTTTTCTTGCACTTGACCCCGCACGGGGGGTGGGAGACAGAGCTTCTTATCGCCAAAACAGGTGGACAAGTTAGAAAAAATGCTTAAAATACGCAAATTAGAGCTCGGAAGGATAAATAATATAAGTTTTTTTGAAATTTTTATGATTTGCAATTTTTCTAACTTGTCCACCTGTTTTGGTGATAAGAAGCTCTGTCTCTCTCTCACCCCCCCCACCCCCCCCCCCCGTGCGGGGTCAAGTGCAAGAAAATATTATTACTGTTGAATGTATTATGTAACAAAAAGCTATTATAAAATACTTTTAAATAGTAACTATTTCTTTTAAGTGTTATTTGATAAAAAGTTTTTTCATACATAAAGTGATATTTTATTGAGTTCTCTTCATATGAATCAATGAAGTAGGCGAAAAATAAATGTAACCATATTTGTATATCACTCCAAGAAAAAGAAAAAAAATTCAAAAATGAAAAGAATTTTTAGACATTGATAACGATATCATTACGGGGTGGGAGGGGGGGGGGGGGTTCGAGGGATGATAACGTATGATATCGTAAAGGGGGGAGGGTGTTCAAAATTGGCAAAAAAGGGATAACGTTATATATGCACAGCTCCTTTGGACTACAACGTTTGGAAAAAAATCTTGAAATAGTGTTAATTTTAATTTTTAAATATTCATAAATTCAATCATAATCCAAAAAAAAAAAAGAATAAATGAAAGATTCAAGGAAAAGACATAAACAAATATACAGTAAAATCTCTAAATAACGGACACCTCGGGAGCGCGGAAATTGTCCGCTATTCGGAGGTGTCCGCTATTGGGAAAACCTCTGAGATTCAAAAATTGGTAAGAAAGGCTTAATGTTTCATTAATTGACTTTTATTTGTCTTAAAACCTCTATTATATGATTAATCAGAAATTAAAATTATTTTTTAAGCAATAATACTGAAATAAAGCTGAGCATACCTTTATTCACTTTTTATTATATACATTCTTAAGAAAAAAATCTGTTGTATACGAATATCAGAAAAATTATTTGAGCTTGGGTATAATGAAACAAAAATACTAGTCAGCATATTATCTATCCTGAAGTTTAATGCCAATTGTAAACGTAGCTATCTTACACGCATTTAAAACGAAAGAGAAAATTATGTATGTATTATGGAATTCTGCGGATCAAGAAATTTGTATTTCTAGACATTAATCAGCAGAAAATCCTAACTCTTTCTAAGAGGGACGTTTTCTTTCTTGGACGTGGGCACTGTTGAATTCTGAGATTTTTCTCCGGAAGGGATTTCTGAGGCTCGGGTGGGGGGTGGGGGGGCATTGAACTTTTTGACCAAAGGTCAATTTCAACTGACGTCACATCCCAGCTACGACCTTAGCAACCAGACTTGTTTTTTGTTTGACCCCCAAATTTGGCCGATTGTGATTGGTTGACTCATAATACAGGCTACAAATAGTTGATTATGATTGGTTCGATGAAACTTGGGGGGGGGGGGGGCTTGTGATCACGTGGTTGAAACTGATCTATTAAAAGCATAAAATCTCAAATCTTCCGGGGGACATTTCAATGTCCCGGAAGGAGAAATATCCCTCCCGGGCCACACCCTGAATTCGACGCTGGACGGGGGAGGGGGGATTTTCCTCTGTCCACCCCCTACATTTATCTGTGATCATAAAATATGTGACACATTTTCCTGATAAATAAAGTAGCTTTTTACTTTTTTTTTACCATTTTTTACTTTCTTCTATCTTTACAAGAAGAAAGTATTGGATTCGTGAAAAATTTCGACTTCCAGTTTTCGACGGATTTATACGTTTTAGGATGCCCAGAACACGATTTGATGGTTTTTAGAAAATGTCTGTCTGTGAGTCTGTCTTTCACTCTGTCACTGTCACTCTGTGAGTCTGTATGTGACAAAAATTTTGTGGGCGCTCTATCTCAAGAACTAATGCACGTAATTTCACAAAACTTTATATTTAGTTAGACCTTGATATAAGCTGGACCTGATTAGTTTTTGGTGAAAAATCGCCCAACAGGTGGCGCTGTTATGCGGCATTTTTCACGATTTCTGCAATAGCTATATCTCAAGAATTACTGCACGGATTTTCATAAAACTTCAGATTCTGTTAGTCCAGGATATAGTTTGGTGCTGATTGCTTTTTTGTGAAAATCGCCCAACAGGTGGCGCTGCTATGCTGCATTATTCATGATTATCGCAATAGCTCTAACTCAAGAAAAAATGCACGAATTTTCATCAAACTTTAGATTCAGTTAGTCCCTGGTATAAATTAGTGCTGTTTAATTTTTGATGTAAATCTCTCAACAGGTGGCGCTGCTGCGCTGAATTTTTCAAGATTTCCGCAATAGCTGTATCTCAAGAACTACTGCACGGATTTTCATCAAACTTCAGATTTAGTTAGTCCTTGACATGAATTGACGTATAAATTAGTGCTTTTTAATTTTTGGTGTAAATCGGTCAACAGGTGGCGCTGCTATGCCGTATTTTTTGCGATTTCCGCAATAGCTTTATCTCAAGAACTAATGCTTAGATTTTCAACAAACTTCAGGTTACCTTGATATCATTTAGTGCTGTTTATTTTTGGTGTAAATCGCTCAACAGGTGGCGCTGCTATGCTACATTTCTCAGAATTTCCGCTATAGCTCTATCTGAAGAACTAATGCACGAATTTTCATCCAACTTCAAATTCAGATATACTTTGTTATGAATTGGTGCTAAATCGTTGTTATTTATTTTACTAGTATTTAAATGATTTAATTGACGTGATTTATATAGAAGAAAGTTTTGTGATGGCCACAACATACTAGTTTCTCGTTAATAAGGAATTGTTCATCCTTTATCACTAAAATTACTGTCCGCTATTCGGAATGTTCGTTATTCAGAGGTTAAACATACAAAAATTTAGGTTTTGGGAGTGGGAATTTGAAAACTGTCCGTTAAATAGAGGTGTCCACTATTCGGGAGTGTCCGTTATGGAGGTTTTACTGTATAAACTCAAAATTTATTCACAACACGTAACATTCATGCTTCAAACAGTTATTTTGGTTGTTCAACAATAACAGTCAAATTCATTCATTCATTATTTCCAATTGCTATCAATCTCATTAAATTTCATAATACAATTCTTCATATGCAATATCTTTGTGAATTTTGGTTTCACTTATCATTCTTAGTTAAAGTTCTCACAGCACAGATAAAAAAAACAAGTTGGAAATTGCTCGTCAAACGTGGCAAATGAGGTGCGTTCGTACTATAACTAGTTTTATAATTATTTTTTGCACCCCATATTGTACTGAATGTGTATTTATTTGCAATCCATAAGTGCATAGTCTGTAACATCATTAAAATGCACTTGCAATAATTTTTTCCCATTCCCCTTAATGGAACGGAAAACTTTTGACTGTCCCTGTAATTAAGCTATACATCCGATTTTCATGAAATTTGAAATGGCTCGACAAAATTTTGCAGCAATTATATATTTAAAATTTCAGCCCATTCGGAAAGCTGTAACATCATTAAAATGCACTTGCAATAATTTTCCCCATTGGCTTTAATGTAAAGAAAAACTTTTGACTGTCCCTGTAATTAAACTATACATCCGATTTTCATAAAATTTGAAATGGCTCGACAAAATGTCGCAATAATTATATGTTTAAAATTTGAGACCATTCGGAAAGTTTTAACATCATTAAAATGCACGTGCAATAATTTTTCCCATTGGCCGTAATGTAAAGAAACACTTTGACTGTCCCTGTAATTTAACTATACATCCGATTTTCATAAAATTTGAAATGGCTCGACAAAATTTTACAACAATCATATATTTAAAATTTCAGACCATTCGGTTGGGTAGTTTTTGCTCTATTATATGCGGACGGACGGACGGACAGACGGACGGACAGACAGACGGACTGAACGACGACTATAGGTGCTACGTATTTATATAATTACGAACGCACCTAAAAAGGGCTACTTAGCCAAGATATTGATAAACTACAATACTAACATTTCTTATTACTATTATGATTCTTTTAATCCTTAAAACTGTTAATCATCTATATATACTTTAAAATCTTGTTTACAAAATTCTAGCCAATGAAATTACTAAACATACACATTATAAAATGTAAAATAAATTAATGGCTATATATTAGAAGTAACAAAAAAAATTTTCTTACCAAATACTTCAGTCAAAAAAAGGTTGAGGCTCATCCTGGCTGTCACTGATAGTCAGTATAATGCACGTAATTTTAGTCCAATAGCACATAAAAGTTTTAAATTGTTTCCTTGGGTTTTCACATTTAATCAGTCACAGTGATAGCTGGATCGTTTCTTCTTCTGAAGTCGGTGAGTCTTTTCAGTTTAGTGTTCAATATCAGCCACTTATGGTCATCTATATAATAAAAGCGCAAAGTATCTGGCTGCCATCAACAGTTCCGGGATGGCCGCTTCACATTTTATATGCCAAGCGGCCATTTCGGGGGACCCATTAGGAGGGACCCTGTTCTGTCACCAACTGCTGCCAAGTTTATTGCCAACTTAGCTATATATCGCCAAATTTGGCGGCCAAAATTAGTAGCCAAAAGGGACGCCAACTTCCGCGATATCTGTAATATTTCGCCAAATACCTATAGACTTCCTTTGTTAACCAATAGTGTTTACTTGTTTACAGAAAATCAACAAATTAAGATATTTTAATGCAACAAAAACTAATATTAGCTTAAGGAACTAAATTAATTATATTTAAGGGAGTCCAAGTAATTTAAATTATGAATAAAAATAGCATGATACAATGCTTAGCATTCTTTCTCAAAGATAAATTTTAAGGGAGACCAAACTGGTCGCCAAGGGCGGCTAGTTAGAAATGTTCTTTCGCTCTTAGATGCTGGTCAACGCTCTGACGGTCATTCTGCACTTCTGAATTTTCCGATTCTTGAGGCATTTTCATGCAATTTTTTTTCTTAAGTGAACTTAATCTTCATTGATTCAGGGTGATGAAATTATAACAAGTTTTGCCTACTTGAATCAGTGTAGGTAAGGTTTGCGTAAACTTCTTGACTTCTGTGGTCTAACATATTTATGCGAAGTTTCAAGACTAGTACCGGAGCATCCTTCTGTAGAGAGAGTAAAATGGGAATTGATTCTCTTTTTGAAAAAAAAAACTCTTACTCAATAAGGAAAGATGTGGGAGGATTTCTTTTGGACAATATGATTTTTCCCATTTGTTGCTTGATGCTTCTTTCTTATTGGTACTCTTGGTCTCTTGAATCTCGTTCGTTTTATTTTGCCCCCCTGTGGGCGTCTTCAATACGTTACCTTCGCATAGCTAATTTTCGTTCTGACTTCAGGGGTTATGACGTCGAGTGGGGACGTGGGATCACTACCGCACACAATGAAGACCAATAAACTTTCCCTTGTCAGTCATAAATTTCATGCTAAGAGCCTCGTGAATTTTTGTGACTGATACTATTCTTCTCTTGTCTCGATATGGCGTCCATGTGCATTTTATCGTGTTTAATTGACTTATTTTGTCTGAAGTATTTGTGAATTTTTATCACTCTGTTTACATACATATAAAATATTAAATTTTTTTAAATTATTGGCTATATTACACAATACATTCGATATTTGTAAACCTTATATTTTTACAAACGAAATGATACCAATAAACATATATTTATTTGTTTATATACCCATTATAAAATACGAATTTTAATATATACATGCTATAAAGATTTTTCCCAAATTACTTTAATTTATTTATTTTGTAAAGAAATATTTAGCACAATACAATTAATTATTATTATTTTTTTTTTACTAACCCTGGGTTGTGCTGTTTTGTGCAATTATTTTTAAATTAATTCACAAGCAATGTCGTTTTGTTTTCACTGCGACAAGTGGAACGAACAGATTTTGCAAAAGGATAAAGGGTTTTGAAAGGAATATTAAACGAAACCCTCTATGCGATCTGTGATCACACATACCCACTTGTTAATTGTTTAATTGCTCTTATTTAATCAATCACGAAAATAGCTGTTAGCTGTCGCGGCAGCAGTCGATTCGACCTAATCCCCCATTAAAAGGGAAATGAATGGAAACCTAATTACAAAAGAACGCCACTGATCGTTTAATTATGATTCTATCGTCCATAACCTTTTTAAAACATAGCAAATTAGCGTGTTTTTAGAGCCTGGAGAGTATCGCAAGGTCACAGACTCTCCTAATATTAATAAATAATAGTAAATAAATAAATAAATGCTTATGTAATTGCTGTTTAGTGTTGTGAAGGATTTTCGGAGCCAGTTTTATTTTACAGTAACATTCGTCTTATAAATTGTAGGTGCCTTTTTTGAGGGAGTCTTGAGATATATGCTACTTATTTAATATAAAATTGTCTAAAGTTTAGTTACCACTATTTCCGAATAGTAATTTCAACAAATATCTTAATTTCTTATTAAGACCGCCACCACCTCGAGTAACACATCCACTGATAGGTTGTTTAACGGAGTTTCCTTCCGATACAGTTTTGTTAATAATAGAGTGCGTTCCCTGGTGGTGGAATGTGGAAGTAACATAACGCGATTTTGTTAAAATTAGGAAATATAATCAGGCGATCTGTTTGAAACTTTAAGATAGTTTATAACACATAAGAAAAAGTTTATAAAAATGGCGCGTGAAATTTCGGGTAGGGGGGGAGGGGTACTAATTTCACTAATTGATTTATTTCTATTATTTACTTATTTTAAAAGGCAGTCACGTGATGTTTCATTGCAGTATTCTTCTGAACGGTGTCCGATTTTTAAAAATACAGCATACATGTTATTTATGCCAGATAAAAATGCGCCGGGAAGGGGCGCGAACAAAATTAGGCAGTATAACAGGGCGTTTTGTACTGCTTTGCGTGTGGTTTTTTGATGGCGTGATGAGAAAACTATTACTTGTTCAATATCAAAAGTTTTATAAGTGTTCATACCACTATTTTCGAATAGTAATTTAAGCAAAAATATCTTAAATTCTTAGTTAAGACCACCACCCCCTCGACTAGCATATCTCCTGATAGGTTGTTTAACGGAGTTACGTTCAGATACAGTTTTGTTAAGAATAGAGTGCGCTCCCTCGTGGTGGAATGTGGAACTAACAGACCACGATTTCATTTAAAATAGCAAATCTAACAAGGCGATCTGTTTGAAACTTTAAGATAGTTTATAACACATAAGAAAAAGTTTATAAAAATTGGCGCATGAAATTTCGGGCAGGTGTTGAGAGGGGGAGGGGCAAAATATTTCCTTTTTCTTACCTTTTTGTTTCATACCGTTTCAGGTGTGTTTTTTTGACGGAGTCCTCAGATACATGCTACTTATTAAATATAAATATGTCAAAAGTTAAATTACCACTATTTCCGAATATTAATTTCAACAAACATCTTAAATTCTTGCTTAAGACCGCCACCCACTCGAGTAACATATCTACTGAAAGGTTGTGTGAAGGAGTTCCATTCAGATGCGCTTTTGTTAAGAATAGAGTGCGCTCCCTGGTGATGAAATGTGGAACTAACAGACCGCGATTTCATTTAAAGTAGGAAATCTAAAAATGCGATTTGTTTTAAATTTTAAGATACTTTATAACACATGATTAAAAGTATACAGAAGAATGGCGTGTCGCATTTAGCCCCCGCCCCCCCCCCCCCCAAGGCGGGCACTTTTCTAAATTTGGCAGATACCCGTCATGTGATATATCGAGTATTTCGGGGGCAGGGGGCACGAACAAAATTAGGAAATTTAACAAGGCGAATCTGTTTGAAGCTTTACGATAGTTTAAGAAGGGTTTGCCAAAATTTAGAAGGTGTTTCATGGCGATAAATGTACCGGACGTTTTGAAAGGAATATTAAACGAAACCCTTTGTGCGATCTATGATCACACTTACCCACTTCTTTTCTTAGTTCTCAAAATATTTCTAAAGTATAGACTTAATTTTATAGGAAGTGTTAAAATCTTACTCACAGTTCGCCTGCTTTTAACACATAAAATATTAAATTCAGCATAGATTTTAGAAATATTTTGAAAACAAAGAAAAAACGGGACATCCTTTAAGAAGAGTACACAGACAAAAGATGTTAAAAATATGAATTTCCCGAGAAGATATTTTAAATATACGAATGCATTATTTGAAATCTGTACATCGGTCTAAAAATGGGAAAAACAGTAAAAAAAATTAAATTTAAAATTTTCAGCTAAAATTTGATATTTTATGGCGTATACACTATGTACACAATCAGGGTTTTTTGAAATATTGTATCGCTATATTTTAGAACTAAATGAGCTTTAATTAATTCATTTTATCTGCTCAACACTCTGCAACTTTTTTACTTTCTTCTATCTTTAAAACAAGAAAGTATTGGATTCGTGAAAATTTTCGACTTCCGGTTTTCGACGGATTTATACGTTTTAGAATTGCCTGAACACGATTTGAAGATTTTTAGAAAATGTCTGTCTCTGAGTCTGTCTGTCACTCCGTCACTCTGTCACTCTGTAAGTCTGTATGTGAAAAAAAAATTGTGGGCGCTCTATCTCAAGAACTAATGCACGGAATTTCACAAAACTTCAGATTCAGTTAGACCTTGATATAAACTGGACCTGATTAGTGTTTGGTGTAAATCGCTCAACAGGTGGCGCTGCTATGCAGCCTTTATTATGATTTTCGCGATAGCCCAATCCAGGCCCGTAGCTAGACCATACTTCCAGGTAGGGCAAAGATTTTTCCAGGGGTGGCAGATTATTTCTTCATTTTTTTTTCTATCTCTTATTCGTAGTTCTTCAAAAATATGCATTGCAATTTTAGGGAATTTTTTTTAAATTTAAAATATAAGATATTTCTAAAGTCAGTACGAAATTTTTAAAGTTTCTTCCGAGACATAATAAAAATGTATTAAAGTTAAATAAAATATTTGGCATAACCAGGGCCGTAGGAATCGTCTCCCATACCCCCCCCCCCATTTGGGCGGGGGGCTGAGCAAAGTCAGGGGCTCAGTACCTTTATTGTACCTTTGAGTCGAATTATGTTTTTAACTTTTATAATTATTTTTAATGTATTTTAATAACATTTTAATTTGTTTTATCCAAATTCATTTTTTGCCAAACATCTTGGTCAGATTTAGAAAACAGATATGCGCTTTCCTTCTATATCCACTATTCTTTATAAAGGTGCCCAGATGGAAGAGCTTTTGAAAGCTTAAATTCTATTTTAAAAATATAATGGTATTTTAGTCTTTTTTTTTTTTTCTTTTTGGTGTGGGGGGGAAGGGTTCCTATAAATGGGAGAAAAAGATGAAACCAAAAGTTCAAAACTTCATTAATACTATTACTTCCTTCAACCAAAACAGGTATGCACTTTCTTTCTACAGCCACCGTTCTTTTTAGAGGTGCCCAGATGAAAGAAATTTTGTACGCTCTAAATTCTTTTTGAATTGTCTTTTTTAGGGCCTTCTATAAAAGTGAGGAAAAGTTGGAACCCGAGATTCAAAACATTTAGGCCAAATTTTTTATTCAAATGTTTAAAAAATATGCTTTTTTATCTCATTGAGGCCCCCAATAAGTTCCAAAACTTTCTTAATGCCATTACTTCCTTCAAAAAATTTGTGCTTTCTTTCTATAGTCACCGTTCTTTTTAAAGGTGACGAAAAAAACTTTGCAGGCTCTAATTTTTTTTTAATTGTGTTTTTGGGGGCCCTATAAAAATAAAGAATTGTTGGAAGTCAAGATTCAAAACTTTTAGGCCCCATATTTTAAATTCAAATGTTTAAAAAATATGCTTTTTAATCTCAATGGGGTCCCAATGAACTTCAAAACTTCCTTAATACAATTACTTTCTTCAACCAAAACAGATAATGTGCTTCCTTTCTAGCCACCCTTTTTTTAAGGTGCCCAGATGAAAGAAAATTTGCATGCTCTAATTTTTTTTTAATCGTCTTTTTTTTGGGGGGGGAGGAAAATGGGGGAAAATGATGAGGGAGGAAAAGTTGGAACCCAGGATTCAAAACTTGTAGCTGTCACTTTTTTATTCAAATGTTTAAAAAATGTGCTTTTTAATCTCGTTGGGGGTCCCAATCAGGTTCAAAACCTCCTTAATACTATTACTTTCTTCAACCAAAATAGACATGGGCTTCTTTCTACAGCCACCATTCTTTTTAAAGGTGCCCAGATGAAAGAAATTTTGCAATTTCTAAATACTTTTTTAAATTATCTTTTTTAGGGTCCCTATTAAATGAAGGAAAGTTGGAACCCAAGATTCAAAACTTTTAAACCTCATTATTGTTATTCAAATGTTTAAAAAAAATGTGCTTTTTAATCTCGTTGGGGTCCCAATAAGCAGGCATTTGTGTGCCATGCCTTTGCCACCTATCCCCTTACGTTCTACCTGTTTCTTTTTTAACGTTTCATCTCTCTTCTCTTGATAAATTACTAATGTTAATTATACATAAATTATATTCTGTAATTGTTTTATCTACTAGCGGAGCGTCGCTTGCTTTGCTGGTTTGTTTTTCCAAAAGAGAACCTTTTTTTGGAGGGGGGGGGGGCGTTCGTCCTTCGGGGCCCCACTGCCTTCTGCAGCGTAAACCCGTTCAGGATATCCTAAATCTGATCTTGAATCAAACAATTCTTGAATTATTGTATTTTTTCTTTTGATAAAGTGATAGTCCCCAGGTAAAAGTTAAATTTTCCAGCATCGTCGTTCATCTTGCTACAGGAGCCACTTTGTTATTTTCCCACCTTCATCTTAATCACGGCAGCAGCAAAATCTACTGGATAATTCTTCGGTTCCAAATACTTGGAAAATCAGGAGTACTAGATAAGTCATTGACTAAAGAGTGGGAATTTTTAATGATGTGGTAAGCTTCCCAAAAATCAAGATCAAGGTTAGAAGAACATTTTTGGATAATGATGGCTGAGGAAAAATCGAACCTATGTTGAGAAGACCAAGAATGTTGAGCAATAGAAGAACGTTTGAGCTCCTAATTTTTAACATAACCTTCATGCTCTTTTAAACGAAATCTAAGAGCACGTTTAGACCAATGTCAGACGGGCATCTTTTTTGCTGCTTTTTTGCTTAAGTATTATCCATTCACAATGCTAAGTCTGGCCAATATAAGCAAGGCCAGACTGGCAGAGATTTGGTAAATACCACAGTTATCTAGGCGATCAACGGGGTGTTTGAGATTTGAAAAAGTGATCTTATTAACAGGAGAAAAAATAACATTAAAAACAAACCTTCTTAAGATTTTAGCAACTTGCTGACTGACTTTAGGAAAAAATGGTAACACAACTGAAGCATTAGAGTTGGAATTAGAATGCTTTTCAGAATAGACGGATTTCGTCAATTTCTTATAAATAGAATCAATAATATTAGAGGAATAACCACGATCAACAGCAATAGCTTTGGGGTAATTGAGTTCAGCACTGAGTAACTGAGGAGTGGAACAAATATTGATATCCCGAAAACCAAAAGTATTAAAAGCAGCGAATTTCTGGTTAGGAGGATGAGAAGAATATCTGTGAGGTGGAAGACTGACAGCAAAAGGTTTACGAAAGACGGTAGTCTGAAAGCCATTTTCACAACGATTAACAAGGACATCAAGCAAGGAAAGAAATATAGTTATTGGTCTCAATTTCAGAGGTAAATTGAATGCAGGGATCAATGGAATTCATGATAGAGAGAATATGATTAATATCCGAATTCATTTCAACCAGGACATAAACATCATCAACATAACGAACATAGAACGAAAATTTAAAAATTTCAAAAAGTTTGACCTCAAAATAGTGCATATAAATATCGCATAAAATTGGACTAAGAGGATTACCCATAGCCAAACCGTCAATCATACGGAAGAAATTACCATTAAAAACAAAAGTATTTTAAATGTTATTTTTTTTCCTGTTAATAAGATCACTTTTTCAAATCTCAAACACCCCGTTGATCGCCTAGATAACTGGGGTATTTACCAAATCTCTTGCCAGTGTGGCCTTTCTTATATTGGCCAGACTAAACGTGCTCTTAGATTTCGTTTGAAAGAACATGAAGGTTATGTTAAAAATCAGAAACTCAAAAGTTCTTCTATTGCTCAACATTGTTGGTCTTCTCAACATAGGTTCGATTTTTCCTCAGCCATCATTATCCAAAAATGTTCTTCTAACCTTAATCTTGATTTTTGGGAAGCTTACCACATCATTAACAATTCCCACTCTTTAGTCAATGACTTATCTAGTACTCCTAATTTTCCAAGTATTTGGAAAGCATTAATTTAATTCCCCCTTTTTTGGTTTCTTTTTCTCTCCTTCTCCGGTAGATGTCGCTACTTGTCCACCCAGTCATTTCCACTGCTTCTCTCTCATTGGTTGTTTTTGGTGCCTTCGCTACCCGCATAGGGTATATAAGCCAGCGCGTCTCTGTCTATCATTTTGCTCACCCTTGATTTTTCTAGCACGCTGTTTATTTTTCCCTATCTTGCACTGAAGAAGAATCTCGCTAGTAGATTCGAAACAGCTGTTTGCTGCTTTTCATGTATTATTTGTGCATTTTTAAACGTTGTTTTTTCTGCTTTTTAATAAAGGACTTAAACTTGATTCCTTTTAGAAATGTACAAAAAAAAAAAAAAAAAAAAAAAAAAAAACACACCGCGGAAAGTGAATAAAACGCCGCACAGGGCAAAATTTACTATATTGGGATGAAAGATTGAAACCGGTTTCCTTTTACATTCTCAAAAAAATAATAAAATAAAATAAATAAATAAATCAGTGGACTGGAGGATTTTTTCCGTTCAAACACACACACGGACACACGAAAAAAATGCTTTGATTTGCCCATTTTTCGCAAAAATATAGAAAGTCACCAATCTAACGTAAAAATTACCACACATCCTTCAGTATAAAGATGCAGTTTCATCAAATCAAATCCCAACAGTGTTCCGTCAACTGTGTTGCATTGTACTTTTCATAATTAGAAACTGAACTTACGCATTAATATTTTTTCCTTCATAACACGAAAAAGTCGCGAATCAAAGATCAAAATTCCAAATGACGAAAATTTCTTGAAATATGAGAAAAATCTCTTCTAATCACAGGAGCTTAAAAACGGGAAAAGCGTTTAAAATCGCATAAAAAGTTTGCAAAAAATTCAAAAATTGCAGAGGACAAAATTTTGTATTTGTGGCTAAAAGATCGAAACCTGACTCCTTTTACTAATGTAAAAAAAATCCCTTGGAACCAGAAAGAAAGTTAAAAATTACATAAAAGACTTCGTGAAATATTCAAAAACTGCAGAAGACTACTTTACTATATTCGGCTAAAATGGAAAGACAGATTGAAAATGGATTCCTTTTATGAATGTGGGGGAAAAAGCACGAAACTCGAAAAAACACTAAAGATAGCATAAAATATTAAATTTATAAATTTCATAAAAAAAAACCTATTTCGATGTGCATAATTTAAGGCATACAAGTATCCTTCATGTCAAATCTTGTCGTCAGCAGAAAAACATCTGGTCAGACCAAAAAAGAAAAAGAAAAAAAATTGACAGAGAGACTCTGTATGTCTTTATTATTATCTAGTAAGAAACCCATCTTCGTTGCCCACAGAAAGGTACTGTCTATCCGAAGCCTTTCTTTTTCAATTTCTATCCGGAACACTTGGATGACAATTTTAAATTGGAGAAAACTGAAAAATATGAAAACGACTTCCCAAAGGTAATTTTTTTGGACTTACAAGGCGAGGGCCAACCTTGTTCATCACAGATTTTAATTATTTTAATATATGTTGTAGGGTAGAGACCCCTTAGTCTCAGGTTCAACGGATTTTATCCAACGCTCCTTAGTTTTTGAGAAACCGGGGGGTCTAATAGTAGTACACAACTTAAATACCTACTTTGCAACCAACATGATAGGTTGGTCGTAGCTCAGTTGGTACGGCGTTTGCCGGCTGCTCCGCGGGACCGGGTTCGATACCTGAACGCACTACATTTGTTTTTCTCACTTTTTATAAATATACTTGTAAGTATAACTTAATAATCTCATTGTCAATTAAAATTTATAATATTGTATACCAATTATAATTTTAACCTATTTAATTTTTTACTTTTAACTAAATAGTTGTATAAAACATCTTAAAACTGTTAATTTTTTTAAAATCACTTTTAAAATGTATTTCATATATTCTTTATCGATGCAATGATATTGAGCAATTGTGTCCATTCGTGATTTTAAAGAAACATCATTTACGCATTGCTTTAACAAAGGAAGTCAATGCGATAATAATATTATTCTGTTTTAAAATAACAAGCATAATTATATTAAAAATTAGCATCAGAATTATATTACAACCGATTTTTTGCATATTAAAGATTTTTAAATTTGTAATACGTATGTTTGCACTTTCAATTATTTTGCTTTTCCCTTTATCTTCTTTCTGATTTTATTTTTATTTTATTTGAATATTCTTTTATTTTATCATAACTAGATGGCGCCAAAACAGGTTATGTCACGATTTTGGAATTTTCATCATTCAATAATCGATACAATTTCTTTTTAAACCTCTTTAAAGGATGAGAAATAATAGTTTAAAAGTAAAAAATGATAAATTTAAATTTGTTAACATTATAATTAATGCATGATATTAAAATTTTTAATTTAAATTTTAAAATTATAATTACAAGTATATTTATAAAACAAAAAATGAGAAAAACAAACGTAGCGCGTTCGGGTAACCCGGGCCCGCAGTTCAGCCAGCAAACGCCGTACCAACTGAGCTACGACCAACCTGTCCTTTTTGTTACAAAGTAATTATTTAAGTTGTGTACTACTATTAGACACCCCCCCCCCCCAGTTTCTCGAGAACTAAGGAGCGTTGGATAAAATCCGTTGAACCTGAGACTAAGGGGTCTCTACCCTACAACATATATTAAATTAATTAAAATCTGTGATTAACAAGGTTGGCCGTCTCCTTGTTAGTAAATCTCATATATTTTTTTAATAAAAGACAATGTTCAAACCAGACAAAAAGTTATTATAAGTGAGTATTTTCTGCTTAAAAAAATCTGTCTGGGCCATGCGGATGGCAATGTCAAACTGAAAAAAGAAAAAAAAAAAAACCAGAGAATACGAAAAGACTTCCATATTTTTTTATTTATGTAGGTATGAGTATATTATGTATATATTATGTAGATATGAGTATATTATGTATATATTATGTAGATATGAGTATATTATGTATATATTATGTAGGTATGTATAGTTATGTATATATTTAGGGGTTTTTTGTGGCGGTTCATTTGCAAAGGGAATTCAGTCTGAAACTTTTTTTTTTTTTTTGCCAAATTTTGTGCTCTGCTATTTTTTAATTTTTCGAGAATTTTTAGCTGTGTTTCTGGTAATTTTTTTAACATTCGTAAATAAAAAATCCGGTTTCAATCTTTTAGCACAATATAGTAAATTTTGCTCGCTATGAACTTCGAAATATCTTTATCAAGTTTTGGCATTCTTTAGCATTTTGCGGTGATTTTTTTACATGTTTTTTCTAATGGGGGAATTTTCAGTTAAATTTTGCTAGTGCTTTGATTAAATTCATGTTGTAAGAATATCAAATCTGTTCCTGTAACACCATCAACAAAATGTTGAAAATTTTAATTTAATCCGGGTCGAAATAAAAATTTACAATAATTCAAGGTTTGTTTGATTCGAGATTTGAGCCGGCATAGCCCAAATGGGTATACGCACATTGCCAAAAGCAGTTGAACCCAACTCTAAATTCTTTTAATTTGAGTTCCGTTTTGAAAAAATCAACTAGTGAAGCTCCGCTGGTGTTGTTATAAAATAGAACTCGGATAGCAAAGTTAAATATAGATATTTCTCCAAAATCTTAGATGGAGCGAGACCTGAAAAAAAAGTTTATGGGTGGCCTCAAAAGACCTTCCTACGGCCCTGGGCATAACGTAAATAAAATGTATTTCTTTTAATTAGGAATTGGAATCGAATACCGTTTTTCACTTTTCAATAAATACATTACACTTTGAGTTGTAATTGATTTCTATCTTATGATGGCAAGTATCAGGCTGTCGCCTTGCAAAAATTAGCTTATATTGGCAACTTTGACGACCACTTTGGAAACTGATTTGCTTTTAAGAAAAAGTGCAGAACAGTTTCATTAAACAATGCATTCAGTTTCTGCGTTTCTTAATAAAAGCATCTGTAACATTTTTTAATTTAAGAATAAAAATGGCTTTATAAATGTGTCAGTAAGTAATAAATTCGGATTTGTAAAATCGTAAGTAACCTGACATTTTGTATTGTTTAAATTTGAAATAATGATTGGTTTATTTTAGAAGCGACATTTTTTAGAAAAAATTTCAGTGGAATGGGAGACAGTCGAAGAGATGAAGGGCCAGACCTTCCATTATCTATTTTGTATTTTCACATGGTGGATGGGGGGGGGGAGGGGGTAATGTCCTTTGGAATTTGTTGTAATCGGACCAAGTTTCCACGAAAGAAGCATTTAATAACTGTCATGTACAGCAAATTAAAGTTAAGAAACAGTATTGTGGGCTGCTTCAAGATTAGTTTCAGAAGCCTTTGGTTTCAACCCCTCCTCCTAACGATAAATTATGTATGGTGACAATTGTATAAAGAAAGCCAGCTTTAGGGATTTAAGGTAAACCCGATTTGTTATTGAAGCGGTATGGGATAATTTCTACAAAATGAAAAAGCGAGGCACGCACAATGGAGCAATTTTTGACAGGTCTGTTAAAGAGGGGGAGAAAAAAAGCTTTATTGATGAAATTTTGCAATTTTTGTTTCCAGTCTAGAAAGGAAATTTCGGGGTATAGGGCAAGGTCTGGCATGGAAAAATGAAAATTTGATATTGTATTACATAAATTTTTTTAAAGGGAAATACTGAGAGGAAAAAAATGATCAGAATGTCTTCATTCTAGGTTGGACAAGAAGTAGGGGAAAACTGGAAATTTAATGTTTTTATCGGAATGCGCTAGGTCGGGCAAAACATTTTCCAGGTCGGGCTTTGCCCGACCTGGCCCCCACCTGGCTACGGGCCTGGCCCAATCTCCAGAACTAATGCACGGATTTTCACCAAACTTCAGATTCAGTTATTCCTTGACATGAATTGAAGTTTTCTACATTTTGGTGTAAATCGCTTGACAGGTGGTGCTGCTATACTGCATTATTAACGATTTCCTGAAAGCTCTATCTCAAGGACTAATGCTTGGATTTTCAACAAACTTCAGAATCAGGTACACCTTGATATGAATTAGGGCTGTTTATGTTTTGGTGCAAACCGCTCAACAGGTGGCGCTGCTATGCTGCATTTTTCAGAATTTCAACTATATCTGTATCTCAAGAACTAATCCACGAATTTTCATCAAACTTCAGAATCAGTTAACCCTTGACATTAATTGACATTTTATAGATTTTGGTGCAAATCTCTCAACAGGTGGCGCTCTATGCTGTATTTTTCAGAATTTCCACTATAACTGTATCTCATCATGAACTAATGCACGAATATTCATGAAACTTCAGAATCAGTTAGTCCTTGACATGAATTGACATTTTATAAATTTAGGTGTAAATCTCTCAACAGGTGGCGCTGCTATGCTGCATATTTCAGAATTTCCACTACAGCTGTATCTCAAGAACTAATTCACGAATTTTCATCGAACTTCAGAATCAGTTAGTCCTTGACATGAATTGGAATTTTATACATTTTGGTGTAAATCTCTCACCAGGTGGCGCTGCTATGCTGTTTTTGCGATTTCCGCAATAGCTCTATCTCAAGAACTAATGCTTGGATTTTCGACGAACTTCAGATTCAGTTATATCTTATGTTTTGGTGTAAATCACTCAACAGGTAGCACTGCTATGCTATATTTTTCAGAATTTCTGCTGTAGCTCTATCTCAAGCACTAATGACGAATTTACATCAAACTTCAAATTCAGATATACTTTGATATGAATGGGTGCTAAATGGATGTAATTTCTTGTACTATTTAAATGATTTAATTGACGTGATTTATATAGAAGAAAGTTTTGTAATGGCTGTGGTAGCTTTCTCTGCAACATATCGGTTTCCGCCCCCGTTTCTCAAAATCTACTTTAAACAAGTAAAGTCATTATATTAATTCTTTTTCCTAGTACAATTCATAGTTATACCTTCATATATTTAATTTTTTTCTTTCTCTTTCAGAATGATTTTAATTCAATACGTACAAAGATTTATAATTTCATTTTTACTTATTCAAAATCTCATTCTCGCATATTTATTTTTCTTTCTTGACAGTTTTTGTTAAATAACCCCACATAACCCTCACATAACGACACATAAACCTCAGTGCATCTGCACTTTTTAACGTTTCATTTTCTTTATCGTGTTTTATCTGTGTTATAAATAAGCCACTCTTAATTTTTATTAGAATTTGACGGCTAAACAAGGAAATAAAGAAAAAAGTAAAAAAGTATTTTTTGGGAATTGCGGTTTCAAATTATATTTCATTTATCATAGCACATATGCCTTCTACATGTTACATACATTCGTTAAAGATTTCACAATCACATTTAAGCTCAATTTGTTGTTAATGTAAACAAAGCCAGACTTCATGTCGCTCTTATTCTTGAAACATGTAGTGTTGCTTCACATCCTGTGGGTGTGCTGAAAGGGGGACTGCCACATTATTTGTCTGCTAAATCTGCCGCCAATGCTTTGGCTCTGTAATTCCGGCGTCAAAAACTTTATAGGTTGGCGATAATGTATTACGCCAAGTCATTTAATTCAGTACGCATTAAGTTCAGTTGGCTTCCGACCCCTCTGCTGTAAGGTCCGTGAAAGGGCCGCCGTTGTTTTTCCTGTTTTGACGTTACGGAGCACTTTGTCATGGATAATTATATATCTACATAGCTTGATATTTGACGCTTTTCCTACGAATTGTCTGTTTTCATTTGAGAATGAATAAACATTGACGGTACTTTCTGTCACCTACAATGTTGGAGTATTTTTTTTTATCTCACCATATCATCGAACCCGTGAACAACCGCTGCATGGAGAATCTAGCTCCTCCGTAAGTATTCTCCTCCATAAGTATTTGGTGCATATCAGCCAAATTTTTTCTCCAACGCAAAGATTTAAAAAAAATGAAGGAAAAGAATGGAGAGGTGATTTTTACTTCCATCTGCCGGCTCATTAATGTCTATTCTCTGAACGTTCTCGCTGCTGCATACATTCGCCAGTGACCTGCGTAATATGTAGGGCAATTCATCCGTCGCACGGAAAATACCCTTTGCTGCCTCTGGAGAGTTTCGAAACGTTTCCGTTTGAGGGAATTCATTTCTTGGACGGATGTTCTACAGTGCTGTTTTCCCCCTCCTCCCTCTCGCCGAAATTTGCTTACGGTGCTCCTAGTTTCCTTATTTACTCTGGCCATCTCTTCGTTTTTCCCGCAGGTCTGTGAATTTGTGTCTGATTCCTTCGTCTCTTCAGCAAAAAAAAAAAAAAAAAAAAAAAAATCACCAGTGTTGTGCACAAATTCTGTATTGTGAAAACCGCGTATGCGCCTTTATTGTTGCTGTGTGAGGTGTGCAAATAAATGTGACCATAAAATCCAGTAAAAAATGGTCACTTGTGAATATATAGTGTGTTAATTCTCAAGTGTGTGACAGTAGTGTAAAGAATACGATTGTGTGACGGCCAATTTAGTATGCAAAAAAAGCGCTTGCGAGTTTTTTTCGTGATAATAAAAGTGTCCTCACTTATTCAAGTCTTCAAAGTGCTTACAATCTTTTACGCTTCAAGCGTAATGTGATATGGAAAGTGGTTAAAAAAAAAAAACCTGAAGAATAATCCTCGGCCCATGTATAGTGAAAATTGGCCGTAAAAAAAATTGCTTTCGTCGGGCACATCTCTTTGGCAGTTGATAATAAAAAGAAAACTGCACATTTTTTTACACACACATATAAAGAATACGAAAACTGAACATTTGTTTCAATTTTTTTTTTCTTTTCAGTAATTTACTGAAGTCACATTAAGTGATTCCATTGCATTATATTTTATTGAGTTTTCTTATTCATGAAAGAATATATTTTAAAGTATAGTTATTTCTATTTAATTGAAATGCTTTACTTTTTTTTTTGCCTTGACTTTCATGCTCTTTATTGATTTGATTTTTTTTTATTAAAAAAAAAGAGGATTATTTTCCTCATACAATTTAAATCCCTCATTTTTAGGTTTGTGATTTTTCACTAATTTAGGGGAAATTTTTCGCAACTATTTTTATATTCCTCTATAAAAAAGAGAGTTGTTGAGCATTTTTATTTTATTGTGTTTATTTGCATGATTTAAATATTATTTTTTACTCTTAAAGAGGTTACAATAAGACATTTATTTTTTTTTGACAAAGTTAAAAGAAGAAATTTTTTTCTTTTCTTTAAATTATGCTATATTATATTTAATTACATTTTATGTAATGCCATAATTTTACATTGCATTTTATTATTTACTATGCTTTGATTTTATTCAGTATTATTATTATTTTATATGTATTATGCAGAAACTCAGTAATTAACAGCTATTGCATTGCTTAAATTGATTTTTTGCGTGACAATGGCTAAAAACATCCCATTTGGTGTTATTGAGTTTGATAGGGACCCCGAATTAGTGCATTTTTTCTTTGATCAGGTCAAAGCTGTTGCCGAAATAAATAAATATAATGAGCAAACAGCTATTTCGTTCCTCATTGGTAAATTACGAGGACCGGCTCAGAAATTTTTTTGCGCAAAATCCTGAATTCAAAAACATAAATGATTTGGAAACTTTGCGGAAGGAATTCGCGGCTTTATTTCCCCACCAAGTAAATGTGCAGCCAATATCGAAATGAATAATTTATCGCTCTTGTCTGCCGAGACCATAAAGAATTTAGCTCACCGCTTAAATATTTTGGCAGTAAAAGTCGATGAGGATATACAGGATCCCAAAGCGCAGGATTCCATAAAATACATGAAATTTCTTGAAGCGATTTCTTCTCAAATTAGAATCAAAATTAAAGAAGAAGGAATCACTGATTATCGTGCCACGGCTGAAAGGGCAAATAAGTTATACGAAATTCTGCATAATGAAAAAGTGTTACATGCTTTAACCTCTATCCGAAAATCAGAATATAATGTTGAACAACAGCTACGCAAAATTTCAGAAAAAATAAATGCGTTGGCTTTTAAACCTAAAGAATCAAATAAAGATGACACAAATAAAAATTCTGATCATAGTTCTAATCGCAACTGAAATAGTTTTCGTTACAGGCAGAATTTCAAAAATCAAAGACGTGATAGACATTTTCGCCCGCGTAAATCCCATAAAAAATGTTACAACTTGTCAACTGTGCAACCAATATGGACATGAGGCCCAAGTTTGTTTCAAATGGAAACGTGCGAATACTCAGATAAGAGAAAATAATAATAAAATTAACAGTCGCCATAGTCAAGAAAACTAAAACAGAGACGCAATGTTGCTGATGGTATTGTGGCTCACATTAACAGTTCCACATCAGCTGATTTTTTAATTTACCCCAACTTACCCAAAATCTCTAAAAAAAGATTAGTTAACTCTGTTGGTTCTCAAAAAACAGAACATATCACTATTGCCAATTGCATAGCGACACAAACTGACAATAACAGCAAGACACACTTAATTTGGAATGTAAATAAAGACACTCCTTCTGTTCCACTTGTTAAAGCTACTGTGGCAGAACAAACTGTCACTTTTCTGGCAGATTCTGGAAGTTCCATCTCCCTTTTGTCAGAAAAGTTGTTTAACGAGCTTAAAACTACACTTAAATACAAACGATTATCCACTGGCATAAGTATCAAAACAGTAAATTCAGATGTTGATTTTTCTGCATGCATTGGAGCTACAATAAAATGACAACATAAGTCTTTTTCCCACCATTTTTATATTGTGGATATTCCTGAATCCTCGACTTTTGAAGGTATTCTGGAATACGACTTTATAAACAATTTCAATATCATAATAGACTCGGCTAACAAATGTGTACGCATAAATAACAACTTAACTATTACATTAGAGTGTCCAGATACTGAAGCAACTCTCACTAATTTAACACAATGTAACAATCACTCTGTTCGCACAAACATTCAAGATGTTCTTCTAACACTTAAAGTGACATTAGAACTACATGAAGAAAAATGGATATCTGTGTACACCAATAAAAACGACAAACAATCCATAAGTTATTTGTTTGAGTTCATGCCACATAAAAAAGAAATATTAGGATTTGACGTCATTGTTCAAATAAATAACAAGCCAAAACGCAAAACTAAAACTGCTCAACCGCATGATTTCTTTACTGTTTTTGTTAAAAACAATTCAAATACTACCATACACATACAGAAAAAGACAAGAGCTGGTGAATTAGCTGAAGTTGAATAAATTTTGGAGTACTCTTCTGAAAATTCAGGAAACCATCATAACTCGGAACAACTCTTCATTAATCTTCTACAGGCATCTAAGGAAACTTTAAAAAAGAGAAAAAAAGACTTAACAGCTAATGATTTTGATTTAAAACACTTAAACTCTAAAGAGGCAAAGACATTGACTGAGTAATTACTCATTTATTCTGCTGCATTTTCAAAATCTTTAAATACTTTAGGTCACACTGACAAAATAATTCCAGACTTAAAATTTGTTAATGAATACCCTATTAAAACCCTTCCATTCCCCCTCCCTCAGTCTCTGCAAAAAGATGCTCAAGATCAATAAAATCAACTATTGGAAGCTGGTATAATTGAGCATAACTGCTCCGAATGGGTATGTCCTATGTTAGTTGTTAAGAAAAAGCCAGATGCTACTGGGAAACAAAAATATCGCCTCGCTCTAGATCTTCGCATGGTCAATACTGTGATACAAGGTTCCTCATATCCTCTCCCTAAAATTCAAACAATAATTTCTAATCTCTCATCATACAAATTTTTCACTGCTCTCGATTTTCATCAGGCATACCATCAAATCGATTTACCGGAAAATTTTCAAAACCAATTAACCTTCACAACCATGTTTGGTTCTTATAAGTACAAGAGACTTGTTTTCGGATAAAATCTAGTGCTTCTATTTTTCAAGGACTAATGGACTCTGTATTGGATGAATTACAGTTAGAAGGTGTTTATACCTACAAAGATGATTTTATATTAGGTGCAAATTCCTTTCATAAAATGTATACAAAACTTGACAAAACCTTAAATATCTTAACTAAATACAACTTAACACTTTCTCCTAATAAATGTACATTCCACAAAACTAGTATCGACTATTTGGGCTTTCACATTCACAATCACTCTGTGTCACCAATTAAGTCGAACATTGTGAAAATAACCTCATTCCCCATTCCTTTAACAAAAAGGGCAGTTAAAAGACTCATTGGTGTAATCACATTTTACAAATCTCTTATTCCATCCTTTTCTGAATTAGTACAACCTCTGATAAACTTAAACACTCTTAAAGCTAAATTTAAATAGACAAAGACACACCAAGAAATTTTTGAAACTATACAGAAAATTTTCTTTAACTCGCCCATGGTAAAGTTACCGGATTGGGATAAACTTGTAATCTGAATACAACCGCTTCAAATGTTGCCATTTCTGCCTCCTTGTTGCAAGAACATGACAATCAGTTATTACCTTTTGCTTATTTTTCTAAATCTTTAAAATCTTCAGAAAAGAAATACCCGGCATTAAAACTAGAACTTATGGCAATTTACAAGTCAGTAGTAGCTTTTAAATATTACCTATACAACAGGGATTTTCTAATTCTTTCTGACAGTAAGCCTTTAAAAAAATACAGGAAATGAACATATCCTGCTGATATAACTACTAGATGGCTTATTGAACTTTCTGAATATTCTTATACTTTTCAACACATCCCTGGTGCAACAAATGTATTGGCTAACTATTTATCTCGTTGCAATTTTGAAAACAATCAGCAAACTTTTCCTACTAATCCTGAACTTCTACATGACACTCAACCATTACCTATTGCGGACTATGATACAAGAGACACAAACAAATTGTCGTCAAATATCCACAATGAAAATGTAAACTATCTTGAAATTGGTAATCAAACGAAACTTGTTCCTTTGTTAGAAATATCTAATGATACTTTCTGCATGGAACAGAAAGACGACCCTAATTTGTCTTCACTTTACAATGAAATTTTAAGTAAAGGATCTTCACAAAAGTTCTCTAAATGTTTTATTGATCCTGATTCAAAAGTTTTAATGATGAAGAAAGAAGACTTGAACAACAACTCCTTTTCTTATCATATTGTTGTTCCAGATACCCTAAAAAGTAAAGTCTTAACTATTTTACATCTGTCTGACTTTGCTTTCCATAAGACATACGAATTTCTTTCTGTTAGATACTTTTGGAGAAACATGTATGTTGACACTTTGAATTTTGTTGCCTCTTGCGTCAAGTGTTTACCAGCAAAACATCACCGCACACCGCACATACACTGGCCACACAATAAGCACAGATTTAGTTAGACCTTCCTCAAATGGGAAACATGTATTAACTGTCACTGAACATTTTTCACGGCACGTAGAGCTTTATTCCCTTAACCATACTTCTGCTACTAAAATAGTTAAATGTCTTTTCAGTTACATTACTACTTTCGGCAGACCTGCTGTGGTTTTGTCTGACTTAGGACCCCATTATACTTCCCATGTATATAATATTTTTAATGATATTCTTGGTATAAAGGTTCTTCACAGTTCTGTTTCACACCCCCAATCGAACAGTCTTTCGGAGCGTATAAACACCTCAATTAAATAGTCTGTTACTACCCTGTTACAAGAAGGTCACTCATTTTAAAATGCATTTTTTATACACAAATCTCTTTACAATGGTTCAAGACATTCTACTACATTATTTTCCCTTAATTTACTTCATTTTGGTTGTGAAATTTCATTAATTTTTGACACTTTTGATCATCCATGTAATCAACCTTTTCTGGATAAACATATTGAAATTTATAAATTACTAGAGGACTTGCACAAAATTTACGAAAAACCCTATTCTAACATTAAAACTGCTCAAGATAAAAGATATAAAATGTACAGTCGAAAAGCTAAATTAAGAAACATCTGTTTGAAAGACATTGTATACTTAAGAACAATTGACAAATTTAAAGCAAGATATAGAGGACCATACATAGTTACACATAAACATTCACCTGTCTCTTTCTCGATAAAAAGGTTACATACTGCTGATGATACAGCATTTCGTGTGCATATAGATGGACTACTCCTTGCACCACCTCATTATGGACATTTGTTTGATCCTTCAAGTCATGTTAATAACAGTAATTTCACTAGTAACTTTCAACCACACACTTATAACTTAAGACGAAGATAATCTTTATATTATTTACAACATTTATTTTGAAAATGTGCAGGGTGATGCTATATTTACAATCTACTACGGCCGTTGTTGAACATATGTTGTTTATAGGTGATCTTTGAAAATGTTGCGGCGGGTCCATGAATGTGTTGCTTCAATGATCATGTGTGAACAATATTCTGTGTTACTTTGCATTTTTTCTCTTTTTTAGACACTTAAACTAAGCAAAATAAGCTAAATTTAAACGCCTTCACTTTTAATTACAACTTAACAGTAACAAGTCAAACTAGATATTCTTTTGTCATTCATAAAAAAAAGAAAGGTTATAATTTTACATATCACTTATGTCTAAAATTTAAAAAAACCTTTCAGTTAAATTCTATACCTTATTACATCAATTGAACATAAATTTACCGGATTATGACACATTGTCTCTCAGCACTTTAGGATTGTCTTTTTTAGGAAGTCTGATATCTACAACATAGTTTTTTTCCAATTTTTCTAATCATTGCCCCCAAGAAGACGTGAATCGACGAACCGACGAGTCGTGAAACGACCTTGAATCGAAAACGAATCAAGGAAAAGAAACTATCGAAAGAAAACTAATTCATACCTCTCGAAACAAAAATTAGCCAACAACCTTTCGAAAAAGAAATCCCACCCTTCCCGCTATCCATAAAACAAGAAACTGTTGAAACTGAAAACAATACCATCTGCAAACAAGAACAAGAAACCTTCGAAAGAAAACCTAATTCATCAACCTCTCGAAACAAAAATTAACAAACAACTTTTCGAAAACGAAATCCCATCCTTCCCGCTATCCATAAAACAAGGATCTGTTGAAACAGAAACAACTACCATCCGCAACCAAGAAAAAGAAACCTTCGAAAGAAAACCTAATTCACCAACTTCTCGAAACAAAAATTAACCAACAAGCTTTCGAAAACGAAATCCCACCCTTCCCTCTATCCATAAAAGAAGGATCTGATGAAACAGAAACAACTACTATCCGCAACCGAGAAAAAGAAACCTTCGAAAGAAAGCCCATTTTATAAAACACTCGGACCAAAAATTATCCCACAACATTTCTAAAAAAAATCCCACCCTTCCCGCTAACCATAAAACAAGAATCTGTATAAACAGAAACAAAAACCATCCGCAATAGAGAAAAAGAAACCTTCGAAAGAAAACCTAATTCATCAACCTCTCGAAACAAAAATTAACCAACAACCTTTCAAAAAAGAAACCCCACCCTTCCCGCTATCCATAAAACAAGAATCTTTTGAAACTGAAAACACTACCATCCGCAACCAAGAACAAGAAACCTTCGAAAGAAAAACCTAATTCATCAACCTCTCGAAACAAAAATTAAAAAACAAACTTTCGAATACGAAATCCCACCCTTCCCGCTATCCATAAAACAAGAATCTGTGTAAACAGAAACAACAACCATAAGCAATCAAGAAAAAGAATCCTTCGAAAGAAAACCCAGTTCATCAACCCCTCGAACATAAGATTAACAAACAACTTTTCGAAAACGAAATCCCACACTTCCTGCTATCCATAAACAAGAATATGTTGAAACAGAAAAAACTACCATCCGCAATCAAGAAAAAGAAACCTTCGAAAGCAAAACCAACTCATCAACCGCTCGAAACAAAAATTAACCAAGAACCTTTCGACAAAATAAATTCCACACTTCCCGCTATCCATAAAACAAGAATCTGTGTAAACAGAAACAACTACCATCCGCAATCAAGAAAAACAAACCTTCGAAATAAAACCCATTTCATAAACCACTCGGACCAAAACTTATCCAACAACCTTTCGAAAAAGAAATCCCACCCTTCCCGGTATCCATAAAACAAGAATCTGTTTAAACAGGAACAACTACCATCCGAAACCAAGAAAAAGAAACCTTCGAAAAAAAACCCAAGTCATCAACCTCTCGAAAACAAAATTAACCAACAACCTATCGAAAACGAAATCCCACCCTTCCCGCTATCCATAAAACAAGAATCTGTTGAAACAGAAACAACTACCATCCGCAACCAAGAAAAAGAAACCTTCGAGAGAAAACCCAACTCTTCAACCACCCGCAAAAAAATTAACGAACAACCTTTCGAAAACGAAATCCCACCCTTCCCGCTATCCATAAAACAAGAATCTGTGAAAACAGAAACAACTACCATCCGCAACCAAGAAAAAGAAACCTTAAATGAAAACCCAACTCATCATCGCTCGAAACAAAAATTAACCAACAACCTTTCGAAAAGAAATCCCACCCTTCCCGCTATTCATAAAACAAGAATCTGTGAAAACAGAAACAACTACCATCCGCAACAAACAAAAAGAAACCTTCGACAGAAAACCCAACTCTTCAACCACTCGCAAAAAAATTAACCAACAACCTTTCGAAAAGAAATCCCACCCTTCCCGCTATCCATAACACAAGAATCTGTGAAAACAGAAACTACTACCTTCCGCAACCAAGAAAAAGAAACCTTAAATAAAAACCCACCTCATGAACCTCTCGAAACAAAAATTAACCAACAACCTTTCTAAAACGAAATCCCACCCTTCCCGCTATCCATAAAACAAGAATCTGTTGAAACAGAAACAACTACCATCCGCAATCAAGAAAAAGAAACCTTCGAGAGAAAACCCAACTCTTCAACCACTCGCAAAAAAAATTAATGAACAACATTTCGAAAACGAAATCACACCCTTCCCGCTATCCATAAAACAAGAATCTGTGAAAACAGAAGCAACTAACATCCGCAACCAAGAAAAAGAAACCTTAAATGAAAACCCAACTCATGAACCTCTCGAAATTAAAATTAACCAACAACATTTCGAAAACGAAATCCCACCCTTTCCGCTATCCACAAAACAGAAATCTGTTGAAACAGAAACAACAATAATCCGAAGCCTAGAAAAAGAAACCTTCGAAAGAAAACCCAAGTCATCAACCCCCGAAACAAAAATTAACCAACAACCTTTCGAAAAGAAATCCCACCCTTCCCGCTATCCATAAAACAAGAATCTGTGAAAACAGAAACAACTACCATCCGCAACAAAGAAAAAGAAACCTTAAATGAAAACCCAACTCATCAACCTCTCGAAACAAAAATTAAGCAACAACATTTCGAAAACGAAGTCCCACCCTTCCCGCTATCCACAAAACAAGAATCTGTTGAAAAAAAACAACAACCCTCCGACACCAACAAAAAGAAACCTTCGAAAGAAAACACATGTCATCAACCTCTCGAAAAAAAAATTAACCAACAACATTTCGAAAAAGAAATCCCACCCTTCCCGCTATCCATAAAACAAGAATCTGTTGAAGCAGAAACAACTACCATCCGAAACAAAGAAAAAGAAACCTTCGAAAGAAAACCCAAGTCATCAGACTCTCGAAACAAAAATTAACCAACAAACTTTCTAAAAAGAAATCCCACCCTTCCCGCTATCCATAAAAAGAGATTCTGTGAAAACAGAAACAACTACCATCCGCAACCAAGAAAAAGAAACCTTAAATGAAAACCCAACTCATCAACCTCTCGAAACAAAAGATAACCAGCAACCTTTCAAAACCGAAATCCCACCCTTCCCGCTATCCACAAGACAAGAATATGTCCTAACATAAACAAATATCATCTGCAACCAAGAAAAAGAAACCTTCGAAAGTAAACCCAACTCATCAACCTCTCGAAACAAAAATTTACCAACAACCTACCGAAAACTAAATCCCACCCTTCCCGCTATCCATAAAACAAGAATCTGTTGAAACAGAAACAACTACCATCCGCAACCAAGAAAAAGAAACCTTCGAGAGAAAACCCAACACTTCAACCACTCGCAAAAAAAATTAACGAACAACCTTTCGAAAACGAAATCCCACCCTTCCCGCTATCCATAAAAATAGATTCTGTGAAAACAGAAACAATTAATATCCGCAACAAAGAAAAATAAACCTTCGAAAGAAAACCCAATTCATGAACCTCTCGAAACAAAAATTAACCAACAACATTTCTAAAACGAAATCCCACCCTTCCCGCTATCCACAAAAATAGAATATGTCCAAACATAAACAAATACCATCTGCAACCAAGAAAAAGAAACCTTCGAGAGAAAACCCAACTCTTCAACCTCTCGAAACGAAAATTAACCAACAACCTATCGAAAACGAAATCCCACCCTTTCCGCTATCCATAAATCAAGAATCTGTTGAAACAGAAACAACTACCATCCGCAACCAAGGAAAAGAAACCTTCGACAGAAAACCCAACTCTTCAACCACTCGCAAAAAATTAACCAACAACCTTTCTAAAACGAAATCCCACCCTTCCCGATATCCATAAAACAAGAATCTGTTGAAACAAAAACAACTACCATCCGCAATCAAGAAAAAGAAACCTTCGAGAGAAAACCCAACTCTTCAACCACTCGCAAAAAAAATTAACGAACAACCTTTCGAAAACGAAATCACACCCTTCCCGCTATCCATAAAACAAGAATCTGTGAAAACAGAAGCAACTAACATCCGCAACCAAGAAAAAGAAACCTTAAATGAAAACCCAACTCATGAACCTCTCGAAATTAAAATTAACCAACAACATTTCGAAAACGAAATCCCACCCTTTCCGCTATCCACAAAACAGAAATCTGTTGAAACAGAAACAACAATAATCCGAAGCCTAGAAAAAGAAACCTTCGAAAGAAAACCCAAGTCATCAACCCCCGAAACAAAAATTAACCAACAACCTTTCGAAAACAAATCCCACCCTTCCCGCTATCCATAAAACAAGAATCTGTGAAAACAGAAACAACTACCATCCGCAACAAAGAAAAAGAAACCTTAAATGAAAACCCAACTCATCAACCTCTCGAAACAAAAATTAAGCAACAACCTTTCGAAAACGAAGTCCCACCCTTCCCGCTATCCACAAAACAAGAATCTGTTGAAACAAAAACAACAACCCTCCGACAGCAACAAAAAGAAACCTTCGAAAGAAAACACATGTCATCAACCTCTCGAAAAAAAAATTAACCAACAACATTTGGAAAAAGAAATCCCACCCTTCCCGCTATCCATAAAACAAGAATCTGTGGAAGCAGAAACAACTACCATCCGAAACAACGAAAAAGAAACCTTCGAAAGAAAACCCAAGTCATCAGCCTCTCGAAACAAAAATTAACCAACAAACTTTCTAAAAAGAAATCCCACCCTTCCCGCTATCCATAAAAAGAGATTCTGTGAAAACAGAAACAATTACCATCCGCAACCAAGAAAAAGAAACCTTAAATGAAAACCCAACTCATCAACCTCTCGAAACAAAAGATAACCAGCAACCTTTCAAAACCGAAATCCCACCCTTCCCGCTATCCACAAGACAAGAATATGTCGAAACATAAACAAATACCATCTGCAACCAAGAAAAAGAAACCTTCGAAAGTAAACCCAACTCATCAACCTCTCGAAACAAAAATTTACCAACAACCTACCGAAAACTAAATCCCACCCTTCCCGCTATCCATAAAACAAGAATCTGTTTAAACAGAAACAACTACCATCCGAAACTAAGAAAAAGAAACCTTCGAAAAAAACCCAAGTCATCAACCTCTCGAAACAAAAATTAACCAACAACCTATCGAAAACGAAATCCCACCCTTCCCGCTATCCATAAAACAAGAATCTGTTGAAACAGAAACAACCACCATCCGCAACCAAGAAAAAGAAACCTTCGAGAGAAAACCCAACACTTCAACCACTCGCAAAAATTATTAACGAACAACCTTTCGAAAACGAAATCCCACCCTTCCCGCTATCCATAAAACAAGATTCTGTGAAAACAGAAACAATTAATATCCGCAACAAAGAAAAATAAACCTTCGAAAGAAAACCCAAGTCATGAACCTCTCGAAACAAAAATTAACCAACAACATTTCTAAAACGAAATCCCACCCTTCCCGCTATCCACAAAAATAGAATATGTCCAAACATAAACAAATACCATCTACAACCAAGAAAAAGAAACCTTCGAGAGAAAACCCAACTCTTCAACCTCTCGAAACGAAAATTAACCAACAACCTATCGAAAACGAAATCCCACCCTTTCCGCTATCCATAAATCAAGAATCTGTTGAAACAGAAACAACTACCATCCGCAACCAAGGAAAAGAAACCTTCGAGAGAAAACCCAACTCTTCAACCACTCGAAAAAAAATTAACGAACAACTTTTCTAAAATAAATCCCACCCTTCCGGCTATCCATAAAACAAGAATCTGTGAAAACAGAAACTACTACCATCCGCAACCAAGAAAAAGAAACCTTAAATAAAAACCCACCTCATGAACCTCTCGAAACAAAAATTAACCAACAACCTTTCTAAAATGAAATCCCACACTTCCCGCTATCCACAAAACAAGAATCTGTTGAAACAGAAAAGCCTACCATCCGAAACCAAGAAAAAGAAACCTTCGAAAGAAAACCGAAGTCAGAAACCTCTCGAAACAAAATTAACCAACAACCTTCTAAAACGAAATCCTACCCTTCCCGCTATCCACAAAACAAGAATATGTGGAAACAGAAACTACTACCATCCGCAACCAAGAAAAAGAAACCTTAAATGAAAACCCAACTCATCAACCTCTCGAAACAAAAATTAACCAACAAACATCGAAAACGAAATCCCACCCTTTCCGCTATCCACAAAACAGAAATCTGTTGAAACAGAAACAACAATCATCCGAAACCTAGGAAAAGAATCCTTCGAAAAAACCCAAGACATCAACCCCCGAAACAAAAATTAACCAACAACCTTTCGAAAAGAAATCCCACCCTTCCCGCTATCCATAAAACAAGAATCTGTGAAAACAGAAACAACTACCATCCGCAACAAAGAAAAAGAAACCTTAAATGAAAACCCAACTCATCAACCTCTCGAAACAAAAATTAAGCAACAACCTTTCTAAAACGAAATCCCACCCTTCCGGCGATCCACAAAACCAGAATATGTCGAAACATAAACAAATACCATCTGCAACCAAGAAAAAGAAACCTTCGAGAGAAAACCCAACTCTTCAACCACTCGCAAAAAACATTAACGAACAACCTTTCGAAAACGAAATCCCACACTTCCCGCTATCCACAAAACAAGAATCTGTTGATACAAAAACAACAACCCTCCGACATCAAGAAAAAGAAACCTTCCAAAGAAAATCCATGTCATCAACCTCTCGAAACAAAAATTAACCAACAACATTTCGAAAAAGAAATCCCACCCTTCCCGCTATCCACAAAACAAGAATATGTCGAAACATAAACAAATACCATCTGCAACCAAGAAAAAGAAACCTTCGACAGAAAACCCAACTCTTCAACCACTCGCAAAAAACATTAACGAACAACCTTTCGAAAACGAAATCCCACACTTCCCGCTATCCACAAAACAAGAATCTGTTGATACAAAAACAACAACCCTCCGACATCAAGAAAAAGAAACCTTCCAAAGAAAATCCATGTCATCAACCTCTCGAAACAAAAATTAACCAACAACATTTCGAAAAAGAAATCCCACCCTTCCCGCTATCCACAAAACAAGAATATGTCGAAACATAAACAAATACCATCTGCAACCAAGAAAAAGAAACCTTCGACAGAAAACACAACTCATAAACCTCTCGAAACAAAAATTAACCAACAACCTATCGAAAACGAAATCCCACACTTCCCGCAATCCATAAAACAAGAATCTGTTTAAACAGAAACAACTACCATCCGAAACCAAGAAAAAGAAACCTTCGAAAAAAACCCCAAGTCATCAACCTCTCGAAACAAAAATTAACCAACAACCTATCGAAAACGAAATCCCACCCTTCCCGCTATCCATAAAACAAGAATCTGTTGAAACAGAAACAACTACCATCCGAAACCAAGAAAAAGAAACCTTCGACAGAAAACACAACTCATCAACCTCTCGAAACAAAAATTAACCAACAACCTATCGAAAACGAAATCCCACCCTTCCCGCTAACCATAAAACAAGAATCTGTTTAAACAGAAACAACTACCATCCGCAACCAAGAAAAAGAAACCTTAAATTAAAACCCAACTCATCAACCTATCGAAATAAAAATTAACCAACAACATTTCGAAAACGAAATCCCACCCTTACCTCTATCCATAAAACAAGAATATGTTGAAACAGAAACAACTACCATCCGATACCAAGAAAAAGAGAAAAAGATACCTTTGACAGAAAACCCAAGTCATCAACCTCTCGAAACAAAAATTAAGCAACAACCTTTCTCAAACGAAATCCCACCCTTCCGGCTATCCACAACACAAGAATATGTCGACAAATAAACAAATACCATCTGCAACCAAGTAAAAGAAACCTTCGAGAGAAAACCCAACTCTTCAACCACTCGCAAAATAAAATTAATGAACAACATTTCGAAAACGAAATCCCACCCTTCCCGCTATCCATAAAACAAGAATCTGTTAAAACAAAAACAGCAACCCTCCAACACCAAGAAAAAGAAACTTTCGAAAGAAAACCCAACTCATCAACATCTCGAAACAAAAATTAAGCAACAACCTTTCTAAAACGAAATCCAACCCTTCCCGCTATCCACAAATCAAGAATATGTCGAAACATAAACAAATACCATCTGCAACCAAGAAAAAGAAACCTTCGAAAGAAAACCCAACTCATCAACCTCTCGAAACAAAAATTAACCAACAACATTTCTAAAACGAAATACCACCCTTCCCGCTATCCACAAAAATAGAATATGTCGAAACATAACCAAATACCATCTGCAACCAAGAAAAAGAAACCTTCGGGAGAAAACCCAACTCTTCAACCTCTCGAAACGAAAATTAACCAACAACCTATCGAAAACGAAACCCCACCATTCCCGCTATCCATAAATCAAGAATCTGTTGAAACAGAAACAACTACCATCCGCAACCAAGAAAAAGAAACCTTCGAGAGAAAACCCAACTCTTCAACCACTCGAAAAAAAATTAACAAACAACATTTCGAAAAGAAATCCCAACCTTCCAGCTATCCATAAAACAAGAATCTTTGAAAACAGAAACAAGAACTTCTCGAAACAAAAATTAACCAACAACCTATCGAAAACGAAATCCCAACCTTCCCGCTATCCATAAAACAAGAATCTGTTGAAACAGAAACAACTACCATCCGAAACCAAGAAAAAGAAACCTTCGACAGAAAACACAACTCAGCAACCTCTCGAAACAAAAATTAACCAACAACCTATCGAAAACGTAATCCCACCCTTCCCACTATCCATAAAACAAGAATCTGTTTAAACAGAAACAACTACCATCCGCAACCAAGAAAAAGAAACCTTAAATTAAAACCAAACTCATCAACCTCTCGAAACAAAAATTAACCAACAACCTTTCGAAATCGAAATCCCACCCTTCGCGCTATCAACAAAAAAAGAATCTGTTGAAACAGAAACAACTATCATCCGAAACAAGAAAAAGAAGCCTTCGAAAGAAAACCCAAGACATCAACCTCTCGAAAAAAAAATTAACCAATAACCTTTCGAAAACGAAATCCCACTCTTCCCGCTATCCATAAAACAAGAATCTGTTGAAACAGAAACAACTACCATCCGAAACCAAGAAAAAGGAACCTTCGACAGAAAACACAACTCATCAACCTCTCGAAACAAAAATTAACCAACAACCTTTCGAAAACGAAATCCCACCCTTCCCGCTATCCATAAAACAAGAATCTGTGAAAACAGAAGCAACTAACATCCGCAACCAAGAAAAAGAAACTTTAAATGAAAACCCAACTCATCAACATCTCGAAACAAAAATTAAGCAACAACCTTTCTAAAACGAAATCCCACCCTTCCCGCTATCCATAAAACAAGAATCTGTTGAAACAGAAACAACTACCATCCGCAACCAAGAAAAAGAAACCTTCGAAAGAAAACCCAAGTCATCAACTTCTCGAAACAAAAATTAAACAACAAACTTTCTAAAACGAAATCCCACCCTTCCGGCTATCCACAACACAAGAATATGTCGAAACATAAACAAATACCATCTGCAACCAAGTAAAAGAAACCTTCGAGAGAAAACCCAACTCTTCAACCTCTCGCAAAATAAAATTAAGGAACAACCTTTCGAAAACGAAATCCCATCCTTCCCGCTATCCACAAAACAAGAATCTGTTGATACAAAAACAACAACCCTCCGACACCAAGAAAAAGAAACCTTCGAAAGAAAACCCATGTCATCAACCTCTCGAAACAAAAATTAACCAACAACCTATCGAAAACGAAATCCCACCCTTCCCGCTATCCATAAAACAAGAATCTGTTGAAACAGAAACAACTACCATCCGAAACCAAGCAAAAGAAACCTTCGACAGAAAACACAACTCATCAACCTCTCGAAACAAAAATTAACCAACAACCTATCGAAAACGAAATTCCACCCTTCCCGCTATCCATAAAACAAGAATCTGTTTAAACAGAAACAACTACCGTCCGCAACCAAGAAAAAGAAACCTTAAATTAAAACCAAACTCATCAACCTCTCGAAACAAAAATTAACCAACAACCTTTGAAATCGAAATCCCAACCTTCCCGCTATCAACAAAAAAAGAATCTGTTGAAACAGAAACAACTATCATCCGAAACCAAGAAAAAGAAGCCTTCGAAAGAAAACACAAGTCATCAACCTCTCGATACAAAAATTAACCAACAACCTTTCGAAAACGAAATCCCACCATTCCCGCTATCCATAAAACAAGAATCTGTGAAAACAGAAGCAAATAACATCCGCAACCAAGAAAAAGAAACTTTAAATGAAAACCCAACTCATCAACTTCTCGAAACAAAAATTAACCAACAACATTTCAAAAAATAAATCCCACACTCCCCGCTATCCACAAAACAAGAATATGTTGAAACAGAAACAACTACCATCCGCAACGAAGAAAAAGAAACCTTCGAGAGAAAACCCAACACTTCAACCACTCGCAAAAAAAATTAACGAACAACCTTTCGAAAACGAAATCCCACCCTTCCCGCTATCCATAAAAATAGATTCTGTGAAAACAGAAACAATTAATATCCGCAACAAAGAAAAATAAACCTTCGAAAGAAAACCCAAGTCATGAACCTCTCGAATTAAAAATTAACCAACAACATTTCTAAAACGAAATCCCACCCTTCCCGCTATCCACAAAAATAGAATATGTCCAAACATAAACAAATACCATCTGCAACCAAGAAAAAGAAACCTTCGAGAGAAAACCCAACTCTTCAACCTCTCGAAACGAAAATTAACCAACAACCTATCGAAAACGAAATCCCACCCTTTCCGCTATCCATAAATCAAGAATCTGTTGAAACAGAAACAACTACCATCCGCAACCAAGGAAAAGAAACCTTCGACAGAAAACCCAACTCTTCAACCACTCGCAAAAAAATTAACCAACAAACTTTCTAAAACGAAATCCCACCCTTCCCGATATCCATAAAACAAGAATCTGTTGAAACAAAAAAAACTACCATCCGCAATCAAGAAAAAGAAACCTTCGAGAGAAAACCCAACTCTTCAACCACTCGCAAAAAAAATTAACGAACAACCTTTCGAAAACGAAATCACACCCTTCCCGCTATCCATAAAACAAGAATCTGTGAAAACAGAAGCAACTAACATCCGCAACCAAGAAAAAGAAACCTTAAATGAAAACCCAACTCATGAACCTCTCGAAATTAAAATTAACCAACAACATTTCGAAAACGAAATCCCACCCTTTCCGCTATCCACAAAACAGAAATCTGTTGAAACAGAAACAACAATAATCCGAAGCCTAGAAAAAGAATCCTTCGAAAGAAAACCCAAGTCATCAACCCCCGAAACAAAAATTAACCAACAACCTTTCGAAAAGAAATCCCACCCTTCCCGCTATCCATAAAACAAGAATCTGTGAAAACAGAAACAACTACCATCCGCAACAAAGAAAAAGAAACCTTAAATGAAAACCCAACTCATCAACCTCTCGAAACAAAAATTAAGCAACAACCTTTCGAAAACGAAGTCCCACCCTTCCCGCTATCCACAAAACAAGAATCTGTTGAAACAAAAACAACAACCCTCCGACACCAACAAAAAGAAACCTTCGAAAGAAAACACATGTCATCAACCTCTCGAAAAAAAAATTAACCAACAACATTTGGAAAAAGAAATCCCACCCTTCCCGCTATCCATAAAACAAGAATCTGTTGAAGCAGAAACAACTACCATCCGAAACAAAGAAAAAGAAACCTTCGAAAGAAAACCCAAGTCATCAGCCTCTCGAAACAAAAAATAACCAACAAACTTTCTAAAAAGAAATCCCACCCTTCCCGCTATCCATAAAAAGAGATTCTGTGAAAACAGAAACAACTACCATCCGCAACCAAGAAAAAGAAACCTTAAATGAAAACCCAACTCATCAACCTCTCGAAACAAAAGAAACCAGCAACCTTTCAAAACCGAAATCCCACCCTTCCCGCTATCCACAAGACAAGAATATGTCGAAACATAAACAAATACCATCTGCAACCAAGAAAAAGAAACCTTCGAAAGTAAACCCAACTCATCAACCTCTCGAAACAAAAATTTACCAACAACCTACCGAAAACTAAATCCCACCCTTCCCGCCATCCATAAAACAAGAATCTGTTTAAACAGAAACAACTACCATCCGAAACTAAGAAAAAGAAACCTTCGAAAAAAACCCAAGTCATCAACCTCTCGAAACAAAAATTAACCAACAACCTATCGAAAACGAAATCCCACCCTTCCCGCTATCCATAAAACAAGAATCTGTTGAAACAGAAACAACCACCATCCGCAACCAAGAAAAAGAAACCTTCGAGAGAAAACCCAACACTTCAACCACTCGCAAAAATAATTAACGAACAACCTTTCGAAAACGAAATCCCACCCTTCCCGCTATCCATAAAACAAGATTCTGTGAAAACAGAAACAATTAATATCCGCAACAAAGAAAAATAAACCTTCGAAAGAAAACCCAAGTCATGAACCTCTCGAAACAAAAATTAACCAACAACATTTCTAAAACGAAATCCCACCCTTCCCGCTATCCACAAAAATAGAATATGTCCAAACATAAACAAATACCATCTACAACCAAGAAAAAGAAACCTTCGAGAGAAAACCCAACTCTTCAACCTCTCGAAACGAAAATTAACCAACAACCTATCGAAAACGAAATCCCACCCTTTCCGCTATCCATAAATCAAGAATCTGTTGAAACAGAAACAACTACCATCCGCAACCAAGGAAAAGAAACCTTCGAGAGAAAACCCAACTCTTCAACCACTCGAAAAAAAATTAACGAACAACTTTTCTAAAAGAAATCCCACCCTTCCGGCTATCCATAAAACAAGAATCTGTGAAAACAGAAACTACTACCATCCGCAACCAAGAAAAAGAAACCTTAAATAAAAACCCACCTCATGAACCTCTCGAAACAAAAATTAACCAACAACCTTTCTAAAATGAAATCCCACACTTCCCGCTATCCACAAAACAAGAATCTGTTGAAACAGAAAAGCCTACCATCCGAAACCAAGAAAAAGAAACCTTCGAAAGAAAACCGAAGTCAGAAACCTCTCGAAACAAAATTAACCAACAACCTTCTAAAACGAAATCCTACCCTTCCCGCTATCCACAAAACAAGAATATGTGGAAACAGAAACTACTACCATCCGCAACCAAGAAAAAGAAACCTTAAATGAAAACCCAACTCATCAACCTCTCGAAACAAAAATTAACCAACAAACATCGAAAACGAAATCCCACCCTTTCCGCTATCCACAAAACAGAAATCTGTTGAAACAGAAACAACAATCATCCGAAACCTAGGAAAAGAATCCTTCGAAAAAACCCAAGACATCAACCCCCGAAACAAAAATTAACCAACAAACTTTCGAAAAGAAATCCCACCCTTCCCGCTATCCATAAAACAAGAATCTGTGAAAACAGAAACAACTACCATCCGCAACAAAGAAAAAGAAACCTTAAATGAAAACCCAACTCATCAACCTCTCGAAACAAAAATTAAGCAACAAACTTTCTAAAACGAAATCCCACCCTTCCGGCGATCCACAAAACCAGAATATGTCGAAACATAAACAAATACCATCTGCAACCAAGAAAAAGAAACCTTCGAGAGAAAACCCAACTCTTCAACCACTCGCAAAAAACATTAACGAACAACCTTTCGAAAACGAAATCCCACACTTCCCGCTATCCACAAAACAAGAATCTGTTGATACAAAAACAACAACCCTCCGACATCAAGAAAAAGAAACCTTCCAAAGAAAATCCATGTCATCAACCTCTCGAAACAAAAATTAACCAACAACATTTCGAAAAAGAAATCCCACCCTTCCCGCTATCCACAAAACAAGAATATGTCGAAACATAAACAAATACCATCTGCAACCAAGAAAAAGAAACCTTCGACAGAAAACCCAACTCTTCAACCACTCGCAAAAAACATTAACGAACAACCTTTCGAAAACGAAATCCCACACTTCCCGCTATCCACAAAACAAGAATCTGTTGATACAAAAACAACAACCCTCCGACATCAAGTAAAAGAAACCTTCCAAAGAAAATCCATGTCATCAACCTCTCGAAACAAAAATTAACCAACAACATTTCGAAAAAGAAATCCCACCCTTCCCGCTATCCACAAAACAAGAATATGTCGAAACATAAACAAATACCATCTGCAACCAAGAAAAAGAACCCTTCGACAGAAAACACAACTCATCAACCTCTCGAAACAAAAATTAACCAACAACCTATCGAAAACGAAATCCCACACTTCCCGCAATCCATAAAACAAGAATCTGTTTAAACAGAAACAACTACCATCCGAAACCAAGAAAAAGAAACCTTCGAAAAAAACCCCAAGTCATCAACCTCTCGAAACAAAAATTAACCAACAACCTATCGAAAACGAAATCCCACCCTTCCCGCTATCCATAAAACAAGAATCTGTTGAAACAGAAACAACTACCATCCGAAACCAAGAAAAAGAAACCTTCGACAGAAAACACAACTCATCAACCTCTCGAAACAAAAATTAACCAACAACCTATCGAAAACGAAATCCCACCCTTCCCGCTAACCATAAAACAAGAATCTGTTTAAACAGAAACAACTACCATCCGCAACCAAGAAAAAGAAACCTTAAATTAAAACCCAACTCATCAACCTATCGAAATAAAAATTAACCAACAACATTTCGAAAACGAAATCCCACCCTTACCTCTATCCATAAAACAAGAATATGTTGAAACAGAAACAACTACCATCCGATACCAAGAAAAAGAGAAAAAGATACCTTTGACAGAAAACCCAAGTCATCAACCTCTCGAAACAAAAATTAACCAACAACCTTTCGAAATCAAAATCCCACCCTTACCTCTATCCATAAAACAAGAATATGTTGAAACAGAAACAACTACCATCCGATACCAAGAAAAAGAGAAAAAGATACCTTCGAAAGAAAACCTAAGTCATCAACCCCTCGAAACAAAAATTAACCAACAACCTTTCGAAAACGAAATCCCACCCTTCCCGCTATCCACAAAAATAGAATATGTCGAAACATACACAAATACCATCTGCAACCAAGAAAAAGAAACCTTCGAGAGAAAACCCAACTCTACAACCTCTCGAAACGAAAAGTAACCAACAACCTTTCGAAAACGAAATCCCACCCTTCCCGCTATCAATAAAACAAGAATCTGTGAAAACAGAAGCAACTAACATCCGCAACCAAGAAAAAGAAACCCTAAATGAAAACCCAACTCATCAACCTCTCGAAACAAAAATTAAGCAACAACCTTTCTCAAACGAAATCCCACCCTTCCGGCTATCCACAACACAAGAATATGTCGACAAATAAACAAATACCATCTGCAACCAAGTAAAAGAAACCTTCGAGAGAAAACCCAACTCTTCAACCAATCGCAAAATAAAATTAATGAACAACATTTCGAAAACGAAATCCCACCCTTCCCGCTATCCATAAAACAAGAATCTGTTAAAACAAAAACAACAACCCTCCAACACCAAGAAAAAGAAACTTTCGAAAGAAAACCCAACTCATCAACATCTCGAAACAAAAATTAAGCAACAACCTTTCTAAAACGAAATCCAACCCTTCCCGCTATCCAAAAATCAAGAATATGTCGAAACATAAACAAATACCATCTGCAACCAAGAAAAAGAAACCTTCGAAAGAAAACCCAACTCATCAACCTCTCGAAACAAAAATTAACCAACAACATTTCTAAAACGAAATACCACCCTTCCCGCTATCCACAAAAAGAGAATATGTCGAAACATAACCAAATACCATCTGCAACCAAGAAAAAGAAACCTTCGGGAGAAAACCCAACTCTTCAACCTCTCGAAACGAAAATTAACCAACAACCTATCGAAAACGAAACCCCACCATTCCCGCTATCCATAAATCAAGAATCTGTTGAAACAGAAACAACTACCATCCGCAACCAAGAAAAAGAAACCTTCGAGAGAAAACCCAACTCTTCAACCACTCGAAAAAAAATTAACAAACAACGTTTCGAAAAGAAATCCCAACCTTCCAGCTATCCATAAAACAAGAATCTTTGAAAACAGAAACAAGAACTTCTCGAAACAAAAATTAACCAACAACCTATCGAAAACGAAATCCCAACCTTCCCGCTATCCATAAAACAAGAATCTGTTGAAACAGAAACAACTACCATCCGAAACCAAGAAAAAGAAACCTTCGACAGAAAACACAACTCAGCAACCTCTCGAAACAAAAATAAACCAACAACCTATCGAAAACGTAATCCCACCCTTCCCACTATCCATAAAACAAGAATCTGTTTAAACAGAAACAACTACCATCCGCAACCAAGAAAAAGAAACCTTAAATTAAAACCAAACTCATCAACCTCTCGAAACAAAAATTAACCAACAACCTTTCGAAATCGAAATCCCACCCTTCGCGCTATCAACAAAAAAAGAATCTGTTGAAACAGAAACAACTATCATCCGAAACAAGAAAAAGAAGCCTTCGAAAGAAAACCCAAGTCATCAACCTCTCGAAAAAAAAATTAACCAATAACCTTTCGAAAACGAAATCCCACCCTTCCCGCTATCCATAAAACAAGAATCTGTTGAAACAGAAACAACTACCATCCGAAACCAAGAAAAAGAAACCTTCGACAGAAAACACAACTCATCAACCTCTCGAAACAAAAATTAACCAACAACCTTTCGAAAACGAAATCCCACCCTTCCCGCTATCCATAAAACAAGAATCTGTGAAAACAGAAGCAACTAACATCCGCAACCAAGAAAAAGAAACTTTAAATGAAAACCCAACTCATCAACATCTCGAAACAAAAATTAAGCAACAACCTATCGAAAACGAAATCCCAACCTTCCCGCTATCCATAAAACAAGAATCTGTTGAAACAGAAACAACTACCATCCGAAACCAAGAAAAAGAAACCTTCGACAGAAAACACAACTCAGCAACCTCTCGAAACAAAAATAAACCAACAACCTATCGAAAACGTAATCCCACCCTTCCCACTATCCATAAAACAAGAATCTGTTTAAACAGAAACAACTACCATCCGCAACCAAGAAAAAGAAACCTTAAATTAAAACCAAACTCATCAACCTCTCGAAACAAAAATTAACCAACAACCTTTCGAAATCGAAATCCCACCCTTCGCGCTATCAACAAAAAAAGAATCTGTTGAAACAGAAACAACTATCATCCGAAACAAGAAAAAGAAGCCTTCGAAAGAAAACCCAAGTCATCAACCTCTCGAAAAAAAAATTAACCAATAACCTTTCGAAAACGAAATCCCACCCTTCCCGCTATCCATAAAACAAGAATCTGTTGAAACAGAAACAACTACCATCCGAAACCAAGAAAAAGAAACCTTCGACAGAAAACACAACTCATCAACCTCTCGAAACAAAAATTAACCAACAACCTTTCGAAAACGAAATCCCACCCTTCCCGCTATCCATAAAACAAGATTCTGTGAAAACAGAAACAATTAATATCCGCAACAAAGAAAAATAAACCTTCGAAAGAAAACCCAAGTCATGAACCTCTCGAAACAAAAATTAACCAACAACATTTCTAAAACGAAATCCCACCCTTCCCGCTATCCACAAAAATAGAATATGTCCAAACATAAACAAATACCATCTACAACCAAGAAAAAGAAACCTTCGAGAGAAAACCCAACTCTTCAACCTCTCGAAACGAAAATTAACCAACAACCTATCGAAAACGAAATCCCACCCTTTCCGCTATCCATAAATCAAGAATCTGTTGAAACAGAAACAACTACCATCCGCAACCAAGGAAAAGAAACCTTCGAGAGAAAACCCAACTCTTCAACCACTCGAAAAAAAATTAACGAACAACTTTTCTAAAAGAAATCCCACCCTTCCGGCTATCCATAAAACAAGAATCTGTGAAAACAGAAACTACTACCATCCGCAACCAAGAAAAAGAAACCTTAAATAAAAACCCACCTCATGAACCTCTCGAAACAAAAATTAACCAACAACCTTTCTAAAATGAAATCCCACACTTCCCGCTATCCACAAAACAAGAATCTGTTGAAACAGAAAAGCCTACCATCCGAAACCAAGAAAAAGAAACCTTCGAAAGAAAACCGAAGTCAGAAACCTCTCGAAACAAAATTAACCAACAACCTTCTAAAACGAAATCCTACCCTTCCCGCTATCCACAAAACAAGAATATGTGGAAACAGAAACTACTACCATCCGCAACCAAGAAAAAGAAACCTTAAATGAAAACCCAACTCATCAACCTCTCGAAACAAAAATTAACCAACAAACATCGAAAACGAAATCCCACCCTTTCCGCTATCCACAAAACAGAAATCTGTTGAAACAGAAACAACAATCATCCGAAACCTAGGAAAAGAATCCTTCGAAAAAACCCAAGACATCAACCCCCGAAACAAAAATTAACCAACAAACTTTCGAAAAGAAATCCCACCCTTCCCGCTATCCATAAAACAAGAATCTGTGAAAACAGAAACAACTACCATCCGCAACAAAGAAAAAGAAACCTTAAATGAAAACCCAACTCATCAACCTCTCGAAACAAAAATTAAGCAACAAACTTTCTAAAACGAAATCCCACCCTTCCGGCGATCCACAAAACCAGAATATGTCGAAACATAAACAAATACCATCTGCAACCAAGAAAAAGAAACCTTCGAGAGAAAACCCAACTCTTCAACCACTCGCAAAAAACATTAACGAACAACCTTTCGAAAACGAAATCCCACACTTCCCGCTATCCACAAAACAAGAATCTGTTGATACAAAAACAACAACCCTCCGACATCAAGAAAAAGAAACCTTCCAAAGAAAATCCATGTCATCAACCTCTCGAAACAAAAATTAACCAACAACATTTCGAAAAAGAAATCCCACCCTTCCCGCTATCCACAAAACAAGAATATGTCGAAACATAAACAAATACCATCTGCAACCAAGAAAAAGAAACCTTCGACAGAAAACCCAACTCTTCAACCACTCGCAAAAAACATTAACGAACAACCTTTCGAAAACGAAATCCCACACTTCCCGCTATCCACAAAACAAGAATCTGTTGATACAAAAACAACAACCCTCCGACATCAAGTAAAAGAAACCTTCCAAAGAAAATCCATGTCATCAACCTCTCGAAACAAAAATTAACCAACAACATTTCGAAAAAGAAATCCCACCCTTCCCGCTATCCACAAAACAAGAATATGTCGAAACATAAACAAATACCATCTGCAACCAAGAAAAAGAACCCTTCGACAGAAAACACAACTCATCAACCTCTCGAAACAAAAATTAACCAACAACCTATCGAAAACGAAATCCCACACTTCCCGCAATCCATAAAACAAGAATCTGTTTAAACAGAAACAACTACCATCCGAAACCAAGAAAAAGAAACCTTCGAAAAAAACCCCAAGTCATCAACCTCTCGAAACAAAAATTAACCAACAACCTATCGAAAACGAAATCCCACCCTTCCCGCTATCCATAAAACAAGAATCTGTTGAAACAGAAACAACTACCATCCGAAACCAAGAAAAAGAAACCTTCGACAGAAAACACAACTCATCAACCTCTCGAAACAAAAATTAACCAACAACCTATCGAAAACGAAATCCCACCCTTCCCGCTAACCATAAAACAAGAATCTGTTTAAACAGAAACAACTACCATCCGCAACCAAGAAAAAGAAACCTTAAATTAAAACCCAACTCATCAACCTATCGAAATAAAAATTAACCAACAACATTTCGAAAACGAAATCCCACCCTTACCTCTATCCATAAAACAAGAATATGTTGAAACAGAAACAACTACCATCCGATACCAAGAAAAAGAGAAAAAGATACCTTTGACAGAAAACCCAAGTCATCAACCTCTCGAAACAAAAATTAACCAACAACCTTTCGAAATCAAAATCCCACCCTTACCTCTATCCATAAAACAAGAATATGTTGAAACAGAAACAACTACCATCCGATACCAAGAAAAAGAGAAAAAGATACCTTCGAAAGAAAACCTAAGTCATCAACCCCTCGAAACAAAAATTAACCAACAACCTTTCGAAAACGAAATCCCACCCTTCCCGCTATCCACAAAAATAGAATATGTCGAAACATACACAAATACCATCTGCAACCAAGAAAAAGAAACCTTCGAGAGAAAACCCAACTCTACAACCTCTCGAAACGAAAAGTAACCAACAACCTTTCGAAAACGAAATCCCACCCTTCCCGCTATCAATAAAACAAGAATCTGTGAAAACAGAAGCAACTAACATCCGCAACCAAGAAAAAGAAACCCTAAATGAAAACCCAACTCATCAACCTCTCGAAACAAAAATTAAGCAACAACCTTTCTCAAACGAAATCCCACCCTTCCGGCTATCCACAACACAAGAATATGTCGACAAATAAACAAATACCATCTGCAACCAAGTAAAAGAAACCTTCGAGAGAAAACCCAACTCTTCAACCAATCGCAAAATAAAATTAATGAACAACATTTCGAAAACGAAATCCCACCCTTCCCGCTATCCATAAAACAAGAATCTGTTAAAACAAAAACAACAACCCTCCAACACCAAGAAAAAGAAACTTTCGAAAGAAAACCCAACTCATCAACATCTCGAAACAAAAATTAAGCAACAACCTTTCTAAAACGAAATCCAACCCTTCCCGCTATCCAAAAATCAAGAATATGTCGAAACATAAACAAATACCATCTGCAACCAAGAAAAAGAAACCTTCGAAAGAAAACCCAACTCATCAACCTCTCGAAACAAAAATTAACCAACAACATTTCTAAAACGAAATACCACCCTTCCCGCTATCCACAAAAAGAGAATATGTCGAAACATAACCAAATACCATCTGCAACCAAGAAAAAGAAACCTTCGGGAGAAAACCCAACTCTTCAACCTCTCGAAACGAAAATTAACCAACAACCTATCGAAAACGAAACCCCACCATTCCCGCTATCCATAAATCAAGAATCTGTTGAAACAGAAACAACTACCATCCGCAACCAAGAAAAAGAAACCTTCGAGAGAAAACCCAACTCTTCAACCACTCGAAAAAAAATTAACAAACAACGTTTCGAAAAGAAATCCCAACCTTCCAGCTATCCATAAAACAAGAATCTTTGAAAACAGAAACAAGAACTTCTCGAAACAAAAATTAACCAACAACCTATCGAAAACGAAATCCCAACCTTCCCGCTATCCATAAAACAAGAATCTGTTGAAACAGAAACAACTACCATCCGAAACCAAGAAAAAGAAACCTTCGACAGAAAACACAACTCAGCAACCTCTCGAAACAAAAATAAACCAACAACCTATCGAAAACGTAATCCCACCCTTCCCACTATCCATAAAACAAGAATCTGTTTAAACAGAAACAACTACCATCCGCAACCAAGAAAAAGAAACCTTAAATTAAAACCAAACTCATCAACCTCTCGAAACAAAAATTAACCAACAACCTTTCGAAATCGAAATCCCACCCTTCGCGCTATCAACAAAAAAAGAATCTGTTGAAACAGAAACAACTATCATCCGAAACAAGAAAAAGAAGCCTTCGAAAGAAAACCCAAGTCATCAACCTCTCGAAAAAAAAATTAACCAATAACCTTTCGAAAACGAAATCCCACCCTTCCCGCTATCCATAAAACAAGAATCTGTTGAAACAGAAACAACTACCATCCGAAACCAAGAAAAAGAAACCTTCGACAGAAAACACAACTCATCAACCTCTCGAAACAAAAATTAACCAACAACCTTTCGAAAACGAAATCCCACCCTTCCCGCTATCCATAAAACAAGAATCTGTGAAAACAGAAGCAACTAACATCCGCAACCAAGAAAAAGAAACTTTAAATGAAAACCCAACTCATCAACATCTCGAAACAAAAATTAAGCAACAACCTTTCTAAAACGAAATCCCAACCTTCCCGCTATCCATAAAACAAGAATCTGTTGAAACAGAAACAACTACCATCCGCAACCAAGAAAAAGAAACCTTCGAAAGAAAACCCAAGTCATCAACTTCTCGAAACAAAAATTAAACAACAAACTTTCTAAAACGAAATCCCACCCTTCCGGCTATCCACAACACAAGAATATGTCGAAACATAAACAAATACCATCTGCAACCATGTAAAAGAAACCTTCGAGAGAAAACCCAACTCTTCAACCTCTCGCAAAATAAAATTAATGAACAACCTTTCGAAAACGAAATCCCATCCTTCCCGCTATCCACAAAACAAGAATCTGTTGATACAAAAACAACAACCCTCCGACACCAAGAAAAAGAAACCTTCGAAAGAAAACCCATGTCATCAACCTCTCGAAACAAAAATTAACCAACAACATTTCGAAAAAGAAATCCCACCCTTCCCGCTATCCACAAAACAAGAATATGTCGAAACATAAACAAATATCATCTGCAACCAAGAAAAAGAAACCTTCGACAGAAAACACAACTCATCAACCTCTCCAAACAAAAATTAACCAACAACATTATCGAAAACGAAATCCCACCCTTCCCGCTATCCATAAAACAAGAATCTGTTTAAACAGAAACAACTACCATCCGAAACCAAGAAAAAGAAACCTTCGAAAAAAACCCCAAGTCATCAACCTCTCGAAACAAAAATTAACCAACAACCTATCGAAAACGAAATCCCACCCTTCCCGCTATCCATAAAACAAGAATCTGTTGAAACAGAAACAACTACCATCCGAAACCAAGAAAAACAAACCTTCGACAGAAAACACAACTCATCAACCTCTCGAAACAAAAATTAACCAACAACCTATCGAAAACGAAATTCCACCCTTCCCGCTATCCATAAAACAAGAATCTGTTTAAACAGAAACAACTACCGTCCGCAACCAAGAAAAAGAAACCTTAAATTAAAACCAAACTAATCAACCTCTCGAAACAAAAATTAACCAACAACCTTTCGAAATCGAAATCCCAACCTTCCCGCTATCAACAAAATAAGAATATGTTGAAACAGAAACAACTATCATCCGAAACCAAGAAAAAGAAGCCTTCGAAAGAAAACACAAGTCATCAACCTCTCGATACAAAAATTAACCAACAACCTTTCGAAAACGAAATCCCACCATTCCCGCTATCCATAAAACAAGAATCTGTGAAAACAGAAGCAAATAACATCCGCAACCAAGAAAAAGAAACTTTAAATGAAAACCCAACTCATCAACTTCTCGAAACAAAAATTAACCAACAACATTTCAAAAAATAAATCCCACACTCCCCGCTATCCACAAAACAAGAATATGTTGAAACAGAAACAACTACCATCCGCAACCAAGAAAAAGAAACCTTCGAGAGAAAACCCAACACTTCAACCACACGTGAAAAAAAATTAACGAACAACCTTTCGAAAACGAAATCCCACCCTTCCCGCTATCCATAAAAATAGATTCTGTGAAAACAGAAACAATTAATATCCGCAACAAAGAAAAATAAACCTTCGAAAGAAAACCCAAGTCATGAACCTCTCGAAACAAAAATTAACCAACAACATTTCTAAAACGAAATCCCACCCTTCCCGCTATCCACAAAAATAGAATATGTCCAAACATAAACAAATACCATCTGCAACCAAGAAAAAGAAACCTTCGAGAGAAAACCCAACTCTTCAACCTCTCGAAACGAAAATTAACCAACAACCTATCGAAAACGAAATCCCACCCTTTCCGCTATCCATAAATCAAGAATCTGTTGAAACAGAAACAACTACCATCCGCAACCAAGGAAAAGAAACCTTCGACAGAAAACCCAACTCTTCAACCACTCGCAAAAAAATTAACCAACAACCTTTCTAAAACGAAATCCCACCCTTCCCGATATCCATAAAACAAGAATCTGTTGAAACAAAAACAACTACCATCCGCAATCAAGAAAAAGAAACCTTCGACAGAAAACCCAACTCTTCAACCACTCGCAAAAAAAATTAACGAACAACCTTTCGAAAACGAAATCACACCCTTCCCGCTATCCATAAAACAAGAATCTGTGAAAACAGAAGCAACTAACATCCGCAACCAAGAAAAAGAAACCTTAAATGAAAACCCAACTCATGAACCTCTCGAAATTAAAATTAACCAACAACATTTCGAAAACGAAATCCCACCCTTTCCGCTATCCACAAAACAGAAATCTGTTGAAACAGAAACAACAATAATCCGAAGCCTAGAAAAAGAAACCTTCGAAAGAAAACCCAAGTCATCAACCCCCGAAACAAAAATTAACCAACAACCTTTCGAAAAGAAATCCCAAACTTCCCGCTATCCACAAAACAAGAATCTGTTGAAACAAAAACAACAACCCTCCGACACCAACAAAAAGAAACCTTCGAAAGAAAACACATGTCATCAACCTCTCGAAAAAAAAATTAACCAACAACATTTGGAAAAAGAAATCCCACCCTTCCCGCTATCCATAAAACAAGAATCTGTTGAAGCAGAAACAACTACCATCCGAAACAAAGAAAAAGAAACCTTCGAAAGAAAACCCAAGTCATCAGCCTCTCGAAACAAAAATTAACCAACAAACTTTCTAAAAAGAAATACCACCCTTCCCGCTATCCATAAAAAGAGATTCTGTGAAAACAGAAACAACTACCACCCGCAACCAAGAAAAAGAAACCTTAAATGAAAACCCAACTCATCAACCTCTCGAAACAAAAGATAACCAGCAACCTTTCAAAACCGAAATCCCACCCTTCCCGCTATCCACAAGACAAGAATATGTCGAAACATAAACAAATACCATCTGCAACCAAGAAAAAGAAACCTTCGAAAGTAAACCCAACTCATCAACCTCTCGAAACAAAAATTTACCAACAACCTACCGAAAACTAAATCCCACCCTTCCCGCTATCCATAAAACAAGAATCTGTTTAAACAGAAACAACTACCATCCGAAACTAAGAAAAAGAAACCTTCGAGAGAAAACCCAACACTTCAACCACTCGCAAAAATAATTAACGAACAACCTTTCGAAAACGAAATCCCACCCTTCCCGCTATCCATAAAACAAGATTCTGTGAAAACAGAAACAATTAATATCCGCAACAAAGAAAAATAAACCTTCGAAAGAAAACCCAAGTCATGAACCTCTCGAAACAAAAATTAACCAACAACATTTCTAAAACGAAATCCCACCCTTCCCGCTATCCACAAAAATAGAATATGTCCAAACATAAACAAATACCATCTACAACCAAGAAAAAGAAACCTTCGAGAGAAAACCCAACTCTTCAACCTCTCGAAACGAAAATTAACCAACAACCTATCGAAAACGAAATCCCACCCTTTCCGCTATCCATAAATCAAGAATCTGTTGAAACAGAAACAACTACCATCCGCAACCAAGGAAAAGAAACCTTCGAGAGAAAACCCAACTCTTCAACCACTCGAAAAAAAATTAACGAACAACTTTTCTAAAAGAAATCCCACCCTTCCGGCTATCCATAAAACAAGAATCTGTGAAAACAGAAACTACTACCATCCGCAACCAAGAAAAAGAAACCTTAAATAAAAACCCACCTCATGAACCTCTCGAAACAAAAATTAACCAACAACCTTTCTAAAATGAAATCCCACACTTCCCGCTATCCACAAAACAAGAATCTGTTGAAACAGAAAAGCCTACCATCCGAAACCAAGAAAAAGAAACCTTCGAAAGAAAACCGAAGTCAGAAACCTCTCGAAACAAAATTAACCAACAACCTTCTAAAACGAAATCCTACCCTTCCCGCTATCCACAAAACAAGAATATGTGGAAACAGAAACTACTACCATCCGCAACCAAGAAAAAGAAACCTTAAATGAAAACCCAACTCATCAACCTCTCGAAACAAAAATTAACCAACAAACATCGAAAACGAAATCCCACCCTTTCCGCTATCCACAAAACAGAAATCTGTTGAAACAGAAACAACAATCATCCGAAACCTAGGAAAAGAATCCTTCGAAAAAACCCAAGACATCAACCCCCGAAACAAAAATTAACCAACAACCTTTCGAAAAGAAATCCCACCCTTCCCGCTATCCATAAAACAAGAATCTGTGAAAACAGAAACAACTACCATCCGCAACAAAGATAAAGAAACCTTAAATGAAAACCCAACTCATCAACCTCTCGAAACAAAAATTAAGCAACAACCTTTCTAAAACGAAATCCCACCCTTCCGGCGATCCACAAAACCAGAATATGTCGAAACATAAACAAATACCATCTGCAACCAAGAAAAAGAAACCTTCGAGAGAAAACCCAACTCTTCAACCACTCGCAAAAAACATTAACGAACAACATTTCGAAAACGAAATCCCACACTTCCCGCTATCCACAAAACAAGAATCTGTTGATACAAAAACAACAACCCTCCGACATCAAGAAAAAGAAACCTTCCAAAGAAAATCCATGTCATCAACCTCTCGAAACAAAAATTAACCAACAACATTTCGAAAAAGAAATCCCACCCTTCCCGCTATCCACAAAACAAGAATATGTCGAAACATAAACAAATACCATCTGCAACCAAGAAAAAGAAACCTTCGACAGAAAACACAACTCATCAACCTCTCGAAACAAAAATTAACCAACAACCTATCGAAAACGAAATCCCACACTTCCCGCAATCCATAAAACAAGAATCTGTTTAAACAGAAACAACTACCATCCGAAACCAAGAAAAAGAAACCTTCGAAAAAAACCCCAAGTCATCAACCTCTCGAAACAAAAATTAACCAACAACCTATCGAAAACGAAATCCCACCCTTCCCGCTATCCATAAAACAAGAATCTGTTGAAACAGAAACAACTACCATCCGAAACCAAGAAAAAGAAACCTTCGACAGAAAACACAACTCATCAACCTCTCGAAACAAACATTAACCAACAACCTATCGAAAACGAAATCCCACCCTTCCCGCTAACCATAAAACAAGAATCTGTTTAAACAGAAACAACTACCATCCGCAACCAAGAAAAAGAAACCTTAAATTAAAACCCAACTCATCAACCTATCGAAATAAAAATTAACCAACAACATTTCGAAAACGAAATCCCACCCTCACCTCTATCCATAAAACAAGAATATGTTGAAACAGAAAATACTACCATCCGATACCAAGAAAAAGAGAAAAAGATACCTTTGACAGAAAACCCAAGTCATCAACCTCTCGAAACAAAAATTAACCAACAACCTTTCGAAATCAAAATCCCACCCTTCCCGCTATCAACAAAAAAAGAATCTGTTGAAACAGAAACAACTATCATCCGAAACCTGGAAAAAGAAGCCTTCGAAAGAAAACCTAAGTCATCAACCCATCGAAACAAAAATTAACCAACAACCTTTCGAAAACGAAATCCCACCCTTCCCGCTATCCACAAAAATAGAATATGTCGAAACATAAACAAATACCATCTGCAACCAAGAAAAAGAAACCTTCGAGAGAAAACCCAACTCTACAACCTCTCGAAACGAAAAGTAACCAACAACCTTTCGAAAACGAAATCCCACCCTTCCCGCTATCAATAAAACAAGAATCTGTGAAAACAGAAGCAACTAACATCCGCAACCAAGAAAAAGAAACCCTAAATGAAAACCCAACTCATCAACCTCTCGAAACAAAAATTAAGCAACAACCTTTCTCAAACGAAATCCCACACTTCTGGCTATCCACAACACAAGAATATGTCGACAAATAAACAAATACCATCTGCAACCAAGTAAAAGAAACCTTCGAGAGAAAACCCAACTCTTCAACCACTCGCAAAATAAAATTAATGAACAACATTTCGAAAACGAAATCCCACCCTTCCCGCTATCCATAAAACAAGAATCTGTTAAAACAAAAACAACAACCCTCCAACACCAAGAAAAAGAAACTTTCGAAAGAAAACCCAACTCATCAACCTCTCGAAACAAAAATTAACCAACAACATTTCTAAAACGAAATACCACCCTTCCCGCTATCCACAAAAATAGAATATGTCGAAACATAACCAAATACCATTTGCAACCAAGAAAAAGAAACCTTCGGGAGAAAACCCAACTCTTCAACCTCTCGAAACGAAAATTAACCAACAACCTATCGAAAACGAAACCCCACCATTCCCGCTATCCATAAATCAAGAATCTGTTGAAACAGAAACAACTACCATCCGCAACCAAGAAAAAGAAACCTTCGAGAGAAAACCCAACTCTTCAACCACTCGAAAAAAAATTAACAAACAACATTTCGAAAAGAAATCCCAACCTTCCAGCTATCCATAAAACAAGAATCTTTGAAAACAGAAACAAGAACTTCTCGAAACAAAAATTAACCAACAACCTATCGAAAACGAAATCCCAACCTTCCCGCTATCCATAAAACAAGAATCTGTTGAAACAGAAACAACTACCATCCGAAACCAAGAAAAAGAAACCTTCGACAGAAAACACAACTCAGCAACCTCTCGAAACAAAAATTAACCAACAACCTATCGAAAACGTAATCCCACCCTTCCCACTATCCATAAAACAAGAATCTGTTTAAACAGAAACAACTACCATCCGCAACCAAGAAAAAGAAACCTTAAATTAAAACCAAACTCATCAACCTCTGAAAACAAAAATTAACCAACAACCTTTCGAAATCGAAATCCCACCCTTCGCGCTATCAACAAAAAAAGAATCTGTTGAAACAGAAACAACTATCATCCGAAACAAGAAAAAGAAGCCTTCGAAAGAAAACCCAAGTCATCAACCCCCGAAACAAAAATTAACCAACAACCTTTCGAAAAGAAATCCCACACTTCCCGCAATCCATAAAACAAGAATCTGTTTAAACAGAAACAACTACCATCCGCAACCAAGAAAAAGAAACCTTAAATTAAAACCCAACTCATCAACCTATCGAAATAAAAATTAACCAACAACATTTCGAAAACGAAATCCCACCCTCACCTCTATCCATAAAACAAGAATATGTTGAAACAGAAAATACTACCATCCGATACCAAGAAAAAGAGAAAAAGATACCTTTGACAGAAAACCCAAGTCATCAACCTCTCGAAACAAAAATTAACCAACAACCTTTCGAAATCAAAATCCCACCCTTCCCGCTATCAACAAAAAAAGAATCTGTTGAAACAGAAACAACTATCATCCGAAACCTGGAAAAAGAAGCCTTCGAAAGAAAACCTAAGTCATCAACCCATCGAAACAAAAATTAACCAACAACCTTTCGAAAACGAAATCCCACCCTTCCCGCTATCCACAAAAATAGAATATGTCGAAACATAAACAAATACCATCTGCAACCAAGAAAAAGAAACCTTCGAGAGAAAACCCAACTCTACAACCTCTCGAAACGAAAAGTAACCAACAACCTTTCGAAAACGAAATCCCACCCTTCCCGCTATCAATAAAACAAGAATCTGTGAAAACAGAAGCAACTAACATCCGCAACCAAGAAAAAGAAACCCTAAATGAAAACCCAACTCATCAACCTCTCGAAACAAAAATTAAGCAACAACCTTTCTCAAACGAAATCCCACACTTCTGGCTATCCACAACACAAGAATATGTCGACAAATAAACAAATACCATCTGCAACCAAGTAAAAGAAACCTTCGAGAGAAAACCCAACTCTTCAACCACTCGCAAAATAAAATTAATGAACAACATTTCGAAAACGAAATCCCACCCTTCCCGCTATCCATAAAACAAGAATCTGTTAAAACAAAAACAACAACCCTCCAACACCAAGAAAAAGAAACTTTCGAAAGAAAACCCAACTCATCAACCTCTCGAAACAAAAATTAACCAACAACATTTCTAAAACGAAATACCACCCTTCCCGCTATCCACAAAAATAGAATATGTCGAAACATAACCAAATACCATTTGCAACCAAGAAAAAGAAACCTTCGGGAGAAAACCCAACTCTTCAACCTCTCGAAACGAAAATTAACCAACAACCTATCGAAAACGAAACCCCACCATTCCCGCTATCCATAAATCAAGAATCTGTTGAAACAGAAACAACTACCATCCGCAACCAAGAAAAAGAAACCTTCGAGAGAAAACCCAACTCTTCAACCACTCGAAAAAAAATTAACAAACAACATTTCGAAAAGAAATCCCAACCTTCCAGCTATCCATAAAACAAGAATCTTTGAAAACAGAAACAAGAACTTCTCGAAACAAAAATTAACCAACAACCTATCGAAAACGAAATCCCAACCTTCCCGCTATCCATAAAACAAGAATCTGTTGAAACAGAAACAACTACCATCCGAAACCAAGAAAAAGAAACCTTCGACAGAAAACACAACTCAGCAACCTCTCGAAACAAAAATTAACCAACAACCTATCGAAAACGTAATCCCACCCTTCCCACTATCCATAAAACAAGAATCTGTTTAAACAGAAACAACTACCATCCGCAACCAAGAAAAAGAAACCTTAAATTAAAACCAAACTCATCAACCTCTCAAAACAAAAATTAACCAACAACCTTTCGAAATCGAAATCCCACCCTTCGCGCTATCAACAAAAAAAGAATCTGTTGAAACAGAAACAACTATCATCCGAAACAAGAAAAAGAAGCCTTCGAAAGAAAACCCAAGTCATCAACCCCCGAAACAAAAATTAACCAACAACCTTTCGAAAAGAAATCCCACCCTTCCCGCTATCCATAAAACAAGAATCTGTGAAAACAGAAACAACTACCATCCGCAACAAAGAAAAAGAAACCTTAAATGAAAACCCAACTCATCAACCTCTCGAAACAAAAATTAAGCAACAACCTTTCGAAAACGAAGTCCCACCCTTCCCGCTATCCACAAAACAAGAATCTGTTGAAACAAAAACAACAACCCTCCGACACCAACAAAAAGAAACCTTCGAAAGAAAACACATGTCATCAACCTCTCGAAAAAAAAATTAACCAACAACATTTGGAAAAAGAAATCCCACCCTTCCCGCTATCCATAAAACAAGAATCTGTTGAAGCAGAAACAACTACCATCCGAAACAAAGAAAAAGAAACCTTCGAAAGAAAACCCAAGTCATCAGCCTCTCGAAACAAAAAATAACCAACAAACTTTCTAAAAAGAAATCCCACCCTTCCCGCTATCCATAAAAAGAGATTCTGTGAAAACAGAAACAACTACCATCCGCAACCAAGAAAAAGAAACCTTAAATGAAAACCCAACTCATCAACCTCTCGAAACAAAAGATAACCAGCAACCTTTCAAAACCGAAATCCCACCCTTCCCGCTATCCACAAGACAAGAATATGTCGAAACATAAACAAATACCATCTGCAACCAAGAAAAAGAAACCTTCGAAAGTAAACCCAACTCATCAACCTCTCGAAACAAAAATGTACCAACAACCTACCGAAAATTAAATCCCACCCTTCCCGCCATCCATAAAACAAGAATCTGTTTAAACAGAAACAACTACCATCCGAAACTAAGAAAAAGAAACCTTCGAAAAAAACCCAAGTCATCAACCTCTCGAAACAAAAATTAACCAACAACCTATCGAAAACGAAATCCCACCCTTCCCGCTATCCATAAAACAAGAATCTGTTGAAACAGAAACAACCACCATCCGCAACCAAGAAAAAGAAACCTTCGAGAGAAAACCCAACACTTCAACCACTCGCAAAAATAATTAACGAACAACCTTTCGAAAACGAAATCCCACCCTTCCCGCTATCCATAAAACAAGATTCTGTGAAAACAGAAACAATTAATATCCGCAACAAAGAAAAATAAACCTTCGAAAGAAAACCCAAGTCATGAACCTCTCGAAACAAAAATTAACCAACAACATTTCTAAAACGAAATCCCACCCTTCCCGCTATCCACAAAAATAGAATATGTCCAAACATAAACAAATACCATCTACAACCAAGAAAAAGAAACCTTCGAGAGAAAACCCAACTCTTCAACCTCTCGAAACGAAAATTAACCAACAACCTATCGAAAACGAAATCCCACCCTTTCCGCTATCCATAAATCAAGAATCTGTTGAAACAGAAACAACTACCATCCGCAACCAAGGAAAAGAAACCTTCGAGAGAAAACCCAACTCTTCAACCACTCGAAAAAAAATTAACGAACAACTTTTCTAAAAGAAATCCCACCCTTCCGGCTATCCATAAAACAAGAATCTGTGAAAACAGAAACTACTACCATCCGCAACCAAGAAAAAGAAACCTTAAATAAAAACCCACCTCATGAACCTCTCGAAACAAAAATTAACCAACAACCTTTCTAAAATGAAATCCCACACTTCCCGCTATCCACAAAACAAGAATCTGTTGAAACAGAAAAGCCTACCATCCGAAACCAAGAAAAAGAAACCTTCGAAAGAAAACCGAAGTCAGAAACCTCTCGAAACAAAATTAACCAACAACCTTCTAAAACGAAATCCTACCCTTCCCGCTATCCACAAAACAAGAATATGTGGAAACAGAAACTACTACCATCCGCAACCAAGAAAAAGAAACCTTAAATGAAAACCCAACTCATCAACCTCTCGAAACAAAAATTAACCAACAAACATCGAAAACGAAATCCCACCCTTTCCGCTATCCACAAAACAGAAATCTGTTGAAACAGAAACAACAATCATCCGAAACCTAGGAAAAGAATCCTTCGAAAAAACCCAAGACATCAACCCCCGAAACAAAAATTAACCAACAAACTTTCGAAAAGAAATCCCACCCTTCCCGCTATCCATAAAACAAGAATCTGTGAAAACAGAAACAACTACCATCCGCAACAAAGAAAAAGAAACCTTAAATGAAAACCCAACTCATCAACCTCTCGAAACAAAAATTAAGCAACAAACTTTCTAAAACGAAATCCCACCCTTCCGGCGATCCACAAAACCAGAATATGTCGAAACATAAACAAATACCATCTGCAACCAAGAAAAAGAAACCTTCGAGAGAAAACCCAACTCTTCAACCACTCGCAAAAAACATTAACGAACAACCTTTCGAAAACGAAATCCCACACTTCCCGCTATCCACAAAACAAGAATCTGTTGATACAAAAACAACAACCCTCCGACATCAAGAAAAAGAAACCTTCCAAAGAAAATCCATGTCATCAACCTCTCGAAACAAAAATTAACCAACAACATTTCGAAAAAGAAATCCCACCCTTCCCGCTATCCACAAAACAAGAATATGTCGAAACATAAACAAATACCATCTGCAACCAAGAAAAAGAAACCTTCGACAGAAAACACAACTCATCAACCTCTCGAAACAAAAATTAACCAACAACCTATCGAAAACGAAATCCCACACTTCCCGCAATCCATAAAACAAGAATCTGTTTAAACAGAAACAACTACCATCCGAAACCAAGAAAAAGAAACCTTCGAAAAAAACCCCAAGTCATCAACCTCTCGAAACAAAAATTAACCAACAACCTATCGAAAACGAAATCCCACCCTTCCCGCTATCCATAAAACAAGAATCTGTTGAAACAGAAACAACTACCATCCGAAACCAAGAAAAAGAAACCTTCGACAGAAAACACAACTCATCAACCTCTCGAAACAAAAATTAACCAACAACCTATCGAAAACGAAATCCCACCCTTCCCGCTAACCATAAAACAAGAATCTGTTTAAACAGAAACAACTACCATCCGCAACCAAGAAAAAGAAACCTTAAATTAAAACCCAACTCATCAACCTATCGAAATAAAAATTAACCAACAACATTTCGAAAACGAAATCCCACCCTTACCTCTATCCATAAAACAAGAATATGTTGAAACAGAAACAACTACCATCCGATACCAAGAAAAAGAGAAAAAGATACCTTTGACAGAAAACCCAAGTCATCAACCTCTCGAAACAAAAATTAACCAACAACCTTTCGAAATCAAAATCCCACCCTTACCTCTATCCATAAAACAAGAATATGTTGAAACAGAAACAACTACCATCCGATACCAAGAAAAAGAGAAAAAGATACCTTCGAAAGAAAACCTAAGTCATCAACCCCTCGAAACAAAAATTAACCAACAACCTTTCGAAAACGAAATCCCACCCTTCCCGCTATCCACAAAAATAGAATATGTCGAAACATACACAAATACCATCTGCAACCAAGAAAAAGAAACCTTCGAGAGAAAACCCAACTCTACAACCTCTCGAAACGAAAAGTAACCAACAACCTTTCGAAAACGAAATCCCACCCTTCCCGCTATCAATAAAACAAGAATCTGTGAAAACAGAAGCAACTAACATCCGCAACCAAGAAAAAGAAACCCTAAATGAAAACCCAACTCATCAACCTCTCGAAACAAAAATTAAGCAACAACCTTTCTCAAACGAAATCCCACCCTTCCGGCTATCCACAACACAAGAATATGTCGACAAATAAACAAATACCATCTGCAACCAAGTAAAAGAAACCTTCGAGAGAAAACCCAACTCTTCAACCACTCGCAAAATAAAATTAATGAACAACATTTCGAAAACGAAATCCCACCCTTCCCGCTATCCATAAAACAAGAATCTGTTAAAACAAAAACAACAACCCTCCAACACCAAGAAAAAGAAACTTTCGAAAGAAAACCCAACTCATCAACATCTCGAAACAAAAATTAAGCAACAACCTTTCTAAAACGAAATCCAACCCTTCCCGCTATCCAAAAATCAAGAATATGTCGAAACATAAACAAATACCATCTGCAACCAAGAAAAAGAAACCTTCGAAAGAAAACCCAACTCATCAACCTCTCGAAACAAAAATTAACCAACAACATTTCTAAAACGAAATACCACCCTTCCCGCTATCCACAAAAATAGAATATGTCGAAACATAACCAAATACCATCTGCAACCAAGAAAAAGAAACCTTCGGGAGAAAACCCAACTCTTCAACCTCTCGAAACGAAAATTAACCAACAACCTATCGAAAACGAAACCCCACCATTCCCGCTATCCATAAATCAAGAATCTGTTGAAACAGAAACAACTACCATCCGCAACCAAGAAAAAGAAACCTTCGAGAGAAAACCCAACTCTTCAACCACTCGAAAAAAAATTAACAAACAACGTTTCGAAAAGAAATCCCAACCTTCCAGCTATCCATAAAACAAGAATCTTTGAAAACAGAAACAAGAACTTCTCGAAACAAAAATTAACCAACAACCTATCGAAAACGAAATCCCAACCTTCCCGCTATCCATAAAACAAGAATCTGTTGAAACAGAAACAACTACCATCCGAAACCAAGAAAAAGAAACCTTCGACAGAAAACACAACTCAGCAACCTCTCGAAACAAAAATAAACCAACAACCTATCGAAAACGTAATCCCACCCTTCCCACTATCCATAAAACAAGAATCTGTTTAAACAGAAACAACTACCATCCGCAACCAAGAAAAAGAAACCTTAAATTAAAACCAAACTCATCAACCTCTCGAAACAAAAATTAACCAACAACCTTTCGAAATCGAAATCCCACCCTTCGCGCTATCAACAAAAAAAGAATCTGTTGAAACAGAAACAACTATCATCCGAAACAAGAAAAAGAAGCCTTCGAAAGAAAACCCAAGTCATCAACCTCTCGAAACAAAAATTAACCAACAACCTATCGAAAACGAAATTCCACCCTTCCCGCTATCCATAAAACAAGAATCTGTTTAAACAGAAACAACTACCGTCCGCAACCAAGAAAAAGAAACCTTAAATTAAAACCAAACTAATCAACCTCTCGAAACAAAAATTAACCAACAACCTTTCGAAATCGAAATCCCAACCTTCCCGCTATCAACAAAAAAAGAATATGTTGAAACAGAAACAACTATCATCCGAAACCAAGAAAAAGAAGCCTTCGAAAGAAAACACAAGTCATCAACCTCTCGATACAAAAATTAACCAACAACCTTTCGAAAACGAAATCCCACCATTCCCGCTATCCATAAAACAAGAATCTGTGAAAACAGAAGCAAATAACATCCGCAACCAAGAAAAAGAAACTTTAAATGAAAACCCAACTCATCAACTTCTCGAAACAAAAATTAACCAACAACATTTCAAAAAATAAATCCCACACTCCCCGCTATCCACAAAACAAGAATATGTTGAAACAGAAACAACTACCATCCGCAACCAAGAAAAAGAAACCTTCGAGAGAAAACCCAACACTTCAACCACTCGTGAAAAAAAATTAACGAACAACCTTTCGAAAACGAAATCCCACCCTTCCCGCTATCCATAAAAATAGATTCTGTGAAAACAGAAACAATTAATATCCGCAACAAAGAAAAATAAACCTTCGAAAGAAAACCCAAGTCATGAACCTCTCGAAACAAAAATTAACCAACAACATTTCTAAAACGAAATCCCACCCTTCCCGCTATCCACAAAACAGAAATCTGTTGAAACAGAAACAACAATCATCCGAAACCTAGGAAAAGAATCCTTCGAAAAAACCCAAGACATCAACCCCCGAAACAAAAATTAACCAACAAACTTTCGAAAAGAAATCCCACCCTTCCCGCTATCCATAAAACAAGAATCTGTGAAAACAGAAACAACTACCATCCGCAACAAAGAAAAAGAAACCTTAAATGAAAACCCAACTCATCAACCTCTCGAAACAAAAATTAAGCAACAAACTTTCTAAAACGAAATCCCACCCTTCCGGCGATCCACAAAACCAGAATATGTCGAAACATAAACAAATACCATCTGCAACCAAGAAAAAGAAACCTTCGAGAGAAAACCCAACTCTTCAACCACTCGCAAAAAACATTAACGAACAACCTTTCGAAAACGAAATCCCACACTTCCCGCTATCCACAAAACAAGAATCTGTTGATACAAAAACAACAACCCTCCGACATCAAGAAAAAGAAACCTTCCAAAGAAAATCCATGTCATCAACCTCTCGAAACAAAAATTAACCAACAACATTTCGAAAAAGAAATCCCACCCTTCCCGCTATCCACAAAACAAGAATATGTCGAAACATAAACAAATACCATCTGCAACCAAGAAAAAGAAACCTTCGACAGAAAACCCAACTCTTCAACCACTCGCAAAAAACATTAACGAACAACCTTTCGAAAACGAAATCCCACACTTCCCGCTATCCACAAAACAAGAATCTGTTGATACAAAAACAACAACCCTCCGACATCAAGTAAAAGAAACCTTCCAAAGAAAATCCATGTCATCAACCTCTCGAAACAAAAATTAACCAACAACATTTCGAAAAAGAAATCCCACCCTTCCCGCTATCCACAAAACAAGAATATGTCGAAACATAAACAAATACCATCTGCAACCAAGAAAAAGAAACCTTCGACAGAAAACACAACTCATCAACCTCTCGAAACAAAAATTAACCAACAACCTATCGAAAACGAAATCCCACACTTCCCGCAATCCATAAAACAAGAATCTGTTTAAACAGAAACAACTACCATCCGAAACCAAGAAAAAGAAACCTTCGAAAAAAACCCCAAGTCATCAACCTCTCGAAACAAAAATTAACCAACAACCTATCGAAAACGAAATCCCACCCTTCCCGCTATCCATAAAACAAGAATCTGTTGAAACAGAAACAACTACCATCCGAAACCAAGAAAAAGAAACCTTCGACAGAAAACACAACTCATCAACCTCTCGAAACAAAAATTAACCAACAACCTATCGAAAACGAAATCCCACCCTTCCCGCTAACCATAAAACAAGAATCTGTTTAAACAGAAACAACTACCATCCGCAACCAAGAAAAAGAAACCTTAAATTAAAACCCAACTCATCAACCTATCGAAATAAAAATTAACCAACAACATTTCGAAAACGAAATCCCACCCTTACCTCTATCCATAAAACAAGAATATGTTGAAACAGAAACAACTACCATCCGATACCAAGAAAAAGAGAAAAAGATACCTTTGACAGAAAACCCAAGTCATCAACCTCTCGAAACAAAAATTAACCAACAACCTTTCGAAATCAAAATCCCACCCTTACCTCTATCCATAAAACAAGAATATGTTGAAACAGAAACAACTACCATCCGATACCAAGAAAAAGAGAAAAAGATACCTTCGAAAGAAAACCTAAGTCATCAACCCCTCGAAACAAAAATTAACCAACAACCTTTCGAAAACGAAATCCCACCCTTCCCGCTATCCACAAAAATAGAATATGTCGAAACATACACAAATACCATCTGCAACCAAGAAAAAGAAACCTTCGAGAGAAAACCCAACTCTACAACCTCTCGAAACGAAAAGTAACCAACAACCTTTCGAAAACGAAATCCCACCCTTCCCGCTATCAATAAAACAAGAATCTGTGAAAACAGAAGCAACTAACATCCGCAACCAAGAAAAAGAAACCCTAAATGAAAACCCAACTCATCAACCTCTCGAAACAAAAATTAAGCAACAACCTTTCTCAAACGAAATCCCACCCTTCCGGCTATCCACAACACAAGAATATGTCGACAAATAAACAAATACCATCTGCAACCAAGTAAAAGAAACCTTCGAGAGAAAACCCAACTCTTCAACCACTCGCAAAATAAAATTAATGAACAACATTTCGAAAACGAAATCCCACCCTTCCCGCTATCCATAAAACAAGAATCTGTTAAAACAAAAACAACAACCCTCCAACACCAAGAAAAAGAAACTTTCGAAAGAAAACCCAACTCATCAACATCTCGAAACAAAAATTAAGCAACAACCTTTCTAAAACGAAATCCAACCCTTCCCGCTATCCAAAAATCAAGAATATGTCGAAACATAAACAAATACCATCTGCAACCAAGAAAAAGAAACCTTCGAAAGAAAACCCAACTCATCAACCTCTCGAAACAAAAATTAACCAACAACATTTCTAAAACGAAATACCACCCTTCCCGCTATCCACAAAAATAGAATATGTCGAAACATAACCAAATACCATCTGCAACCAAGAAAAAGAAACCTTCGGGAGAAAACCCAACTCTTCAACCTCTCGAAACGAAAATTAACCAACAACCTATCGAAAACGAAACCCCACCATTCCCGCTATCCATAAATCAAGAATCTGTTGAAACAGAAACAACTACCATCCGCAACCAAGAAAAAGAAACCTTCGAGAGAAAACCCAACTCTTCAACCACTCGAAAAAAAATTAACAAACAACGTTTCGAAAAGAAATCCCAACCTTCCAGCTATCCATAAAACAAGAATCTTTGAAAACAGAAACAAGAACTTCTCGAAACAAAAATTAACCAACAACCTATCGAAAACGAAATCCCAACCTTCCCGCTATCCATAAAACAAGAATCTGTTGAAACAGAAACAACTACCATCCGAAACCAAGAAAAAGAAACCTTCGACAGAAAACACAACTCAGCAACCTCTCGAAACAAAAATAAACCAACAACCTATCGAAAACGTAATCCCACCCTTCCCACTATCCATAAAACAAGAATCTGTTTAAACAGAAACAACTACCATCCGCAACCAAGAAAAAGAAACCTTAAATTAAAACCAAACTCATCAACCTCTCGAAACAAAAATTAACCAACAACCTTTCGAAATCGAAATCCCACCCTTCGCGCTATCAACAAAAAAAGAATCTGTTGAAACAGAAACAACTATCATCCGAAACAAGAAAAAGAAGCCTTCGAAAGAAAACCCAAGTCATCAACCTCTCGAAACAAAAATTAACCAACAACCTATCGAAAACGAAATTCCACCCTTCCCGCTATCCATAAAACAAGAATCTGTTTAAACAGAAACAACTACCGTCCGCAACCAAGAAAAAGAAACCTTAAATTAAAACCAAACTAATCAACCTCTCGAAACAAAAATTAACCAACAACCTTTCGAAATCGAAATCCCAACCTTCCCGCTATCAACAAAAAAAGAATATGTTGAAACAGAAACAACTATCATCCGAAACCAAGAAAAAGAAGCCTTCGAAAGAAAACACAAGTCATCAACCTCTCGATACAAAAATTAACCAACAACCTTTCGAAAACGAAATCCCACCATTCCCGCTATCCATAAAACAAGAATCTGTGAAAACAGAAGCAAATAACATCCGCAACCAAGAAAAAGAAACTTTAAATGAAAACCCAACTCATCAACTTCTCGAAACAAAAATTAACCAACAACATTTCAAAAAATAAATCCCACACTCCCCGCTATCCACAAAACAAGAATATGTTGAAACAGAAACAACTACCATCCGCAACCAAGAAAAAGAAACCTTCGAGAGAAAACCCAACACTTCAACCACTCGTGAAAAAAAATTAACGAACAACCTTTCGAAAACGAAATCCCACCCTTCCCGCTATCCATAAAAATAGATTCTGTGAAAACAGAAACAATTAATATCCGCAACAAAGAAAAATAAACCTTCGAAAGAAAACCCAAGTCATGAACCTCTCGAAACAAAAATTAACCAACAACATTTCTAAAACGAAATCCCACCCTTCCCGCTATCCACAAAAATAGAATATGTCCAAACATAAACAAATACCATCTGCAACCAAGAAAAAGAAACCTTCGAGAGAAAACCCAACTCTTCAACCTCTCGAAACGAAAATTAACCAACAACCTATCGAAAACGAAATCCCAACCTTTCCGCTATCCATAAATCAAGAATCTGTTGAAACAGAAACAACTACCATCCGCAACCAAGGAAAAGAAACCTTCGACAGAAAACCCAACTCTTCAACCACTCGCAAAAAAATTAACCAACAACCTTTCTAAAACGAAATCCCACCCTTCCCGATATCCATAAAACAAGAATCTGTTGAAACAAAAACAACTACCATCCGCAATCAAGAAAAAGAAACCTTCGACAGAAAACCCAACTCTTCAACCACTCGCAAAAAAAATTAACGAACAACCTTTCGAAAACGAAATCACACCCTTCCCGCTATCCATAAAACAAGAATCTGTGAAAACAGAAGCAACTAACATCCGCAACAAAGAAAAATAAACCTTCGAAAGAAAACCCAAGTCATGAACCTCTCGAAACAAAAATTAACCAACAACATTTCTAAAACGAAATCCCACCCTTCCCGCTATCCACAAAAATAGAATATGTCCAAACATAAACAAATACCATCTACAACCAAGAAAAAGAAACCTTCGAGAGAAAACCCAACTCTTCAACCTCTCGAAACGAAAATTAACCAACAACCTATCGAAAACGAAATCCCACCCTTTCCGCTATCCATAAATCAAGAATCTGTTGAAACAGAAACAACTACCATCCGCAACCAAGGAAAAGAAACCTTCGAGAGAAAACCCAACTCTTCAACCACTCGAAAAAAAATTAACGAACAACTTTTCTAAAAGAAATCCCACCCTTCCGGCTATCCACAAAACAAGAATCTGTTGAAACAGAAAAGCCTACCATCCGAAACCAAGAAAAAGAAACCTTCGAAAGAAAACCGAAGTCAGAAACCTCTCGAAACAAAATTAACCAACAACCTTCTAAAACGAAATCCTACCCTTCCCGCTATCCACAAAACAAGAATATGTGGAAACAGAAACTACTACCATCCGCAACCAAGAAAAAGAAACCTTAAATGAAAACCCAACTCATCAACCTCTCGAAACAAAAATTAACCAACAAACATCGAAAACGAAATCCCACCCTTTCCGCTATCCACAAAACAGAAATCTGTTGAAACAGAAACAACAATCATCCGAAACCTAGGAAAAGAATCCTTCGAAAAAACCCAAGACATCAACCCCCGAAACAAAAATTAACCAACAAACTTTCGAAAAGAAATCCCACCCTTCCCGCTATCCATAAAACAAGAATCTGTGAAAACAGAAACAACTACCATCCGCAACAAAGAAAAAGAAACCTTAAATGAAAACCCAACTCATCAACCTCTCGAAACAAAAATTAAGCAACAAACTTTCTAAAACGAAATCCCACCCTTCCGGCGATCCACAAAACCAGAATATGTCGAAACATAAACAAATACCATCTGCAACCAAGAAAAAGAAACCTTCGAGAGAAAACCCAACTCTTCAACCACTCGCAAAAAACATTAACGAACAACCTTTCGAAAACGAAATCCCACACTTCCCGCTATCCACAAAACAAGAATCTGTTGATACAAAAACAACAACCCTCCGACATCAAGAAAAAGAAACCTTCCAAAGAAAATCCATGTCATCAACCTCTCGAAACAAAAATTAACCAACAACATTTCGAAAAAGAAATCCCACCCTTCCCGCTATCCACAAAACAAGAATATGTCGAAACATAAACAAATACCATCTGCAACCAAGAAAAAGAAACCTTCGACAGAAAACCCAACTCTTCAACCACTCGCAAAAAACATTAACGAACAACCTTTCGAAAACGAAATCCCACACTTCCCGCTATCCACAAAACAAGAATCTGTTGATACAAAAACAACAACCCTCCGACATCAAGTAAAAGAAACCTTCCAAAGAAAATCCATGTCATCAACCTCTCGAAACAAAAATTAACCAACAACATTTCGAAAAAGAAATCCCACCCTTCCCGCTATCCACAAAACAAGAATATGTTTAAACAGAAACAACTACCATCCGAAACCAAGAAAAAGAAACCTTCGAAAAAAACCCCAAGTCATCAACCTCTCGAAACAAAAATTAACCAACAACCTATCGAAAACGAAATCCCACCCTTCCCGCTATCCATAAAACAAGAATCTGTTGAAACAGAAACAACTACCATCCGAAACCAAGAAAAAGAAACCTTCGACAGAAAACACAACTCATCAACCTCTCGAAACAAAAATTAACCAACAACCTATCGAAAACGAAATCCCACCCTTCCCGCTAACCATAAAACAAGAATCTGTTTAAACAGAAACAACTACCATCCGCAACCAAGAAAAAGAAACCTTAAATTAAAACCCAACTCATCAACCTATCGAAATAAAAATTAACCAACAACATTTCGAAAACGAAATCCCACCCTTACCTCTATCCATAAAACAAGAATATGTTGAAACAGAAACAACTACCATCCGATACCAAGAAAAAGAGAAAAAGATACCTTTGACAGAAAACCCAAGTCATCAACCTCTCGAAACAAAAATTAACCAACAACCTTTCGAAATCAAAATCCCACCCTTACCTCTATCCATAAAACAAGAATATGTTGAAACAGAAACAACTACCATCCGATACCAAGAAAAAGAGAAAAAGATACCTTCGAAAGAAAACCTAAGTCATCAACCCCTCGAAACAAAAATTAACCAACAACCTTTCGAAAACGAAATCCCACCCTTCCCGCTATCCACAAAAATAGAATATGTCGAAACATACACAAATACCATCTGCAACCAAGAAAAAGAAACCTTCGAGAGAAAACCCAACTCTACAACCTCTCGAAACGAAAAGTAACCAACAACCTTTCGAAAACGAAATCCCACCCTTCCCGCTATCAATAAAACAAGAATCTGTGAAAACAGAAGCAACTAACATCCGCAACCAAGAAAAAGAAACCCTAAATGAAAACCCAACTCATCAACCTCTCGAAACAAAAATTAAGCAACAACCTTTCTCAAACGAAATCCCACCCTTCCGGCTATCCACAACACAAGAATATGTCGACAAATAAACAAATACCATCTGCAACCAAGTAAAAGAAACCTTCGAGAGAAAACCCAACTCTTCAACCACTCGCAAAATAAAATTAATGAACAACATTTCGAAAACGAAATCCCACCCTTCCCGCTATCCATAAAACAAGAATCTGTTAAAACAAAAACAACAACCCTCCAACACCAAGAAAAAGAAACTTTCGAAAGAAAACCCAACTCATCAACATCTCGAAACAAAAATTAAGCAACAACCTTTCTAAAACGAAATCCAACCCTTCCCGCTATCCAAAAATCAAGAATATGTCGAAACATAAACAAATACCATCTGCAACCAAGAAAAAGAAACCTTCGGGAGAAAACCCAACTCTTCAACCTCTCGAAACGAAAATTAACCAACAACCTATCGAAAACGAAACCCCACCATTCCCGCTATCCATAAATCAAGAATCTGTTGAAACAGAAACAACTACCATCCGCAACCAAGAAAAAGAAACCTTCGAGAGAAAACCCAACTCTTCAACCACTCGAAAAAAAATTAACAAACAACGTTTCGAAAAGAAATCCCAACCTTCCAGCTATCCATAAAACAAGAATCTTTGAAAACAGAGACAAGAACTTCTCGAAACAAAAATTAACCAACAACCTATCGAAAACGAAATCCCAACCTTCCCGCTATCCATAAAACAAGAATCTGTTGAAACAGAAACAACTACCATCCGAAACCAAGAAAAAGAAACCTTCGACAGAAAACACAACTCAGCAACCTCTCGAAACAAAAATAAACCAACAACCTATCGAAAACGTAATCCCACCCTTCCCACTATCCATAAAACAAGAATCTGTTTAAACAGAAACAACTACCATCCGCAACCAAGAAAAAGAAACCTTAAATTAAAACCAAACTCATCAACCTCTCGAAACAAAAATTAACCAACAACCTTTCGAAATCGAAATCCCACCCTTCGCGCTATCAACAAAAAAAGAATCTGTTGAAACAGAAACAACTATCATCCGAAACAAGAAAAAGAAGCCTTCGAAAGAAAACCCAAGTCATCAACCTCTCGAAAAAAAAATTAACCAATAACCTTTCGAAAACGAAATCCCACCCTTCCCGCTATCCATAAAACAAGAATCTGTTGAAACAGAAACAACTACCATCCGAAACCAAGAAAAAGAAACCTTCGACAGAAAACACAACTCATCAACCTCTCGAAACAAAAATTAACCAACAACCTTTCGAAAACGAAATCCCACCCTTCCCGCTATCCATAAAACAAGAATCTGTGAAAACAGAAGCAACTAACATCCGCAACCAAGAAAAAGAAACTTTAAATGAAAACCCAACTCATCAACATCTCGAAACAAAAATTAAGCAACAACCTTTCTAAAACGAAATCCCAACCTTCCCGCTATCCATAAAACAAGAATCTGTTGAAACAGAAACAACTACCATCCGCAACCAAGAAAAAGAAACCTTCGAAAGAAAACCCAAGTCATCAACTTCTCGAAACAAAAATTAAACAACAAACTTTCTAAAACGAAATCCCACCCTTCCGGCTATCCACAACACAAGAATATGTCGAAACATAAACAAATACCATCTGCAACCATGTAAAAGAAACCTTCGAGAGAAAACCCAACTCTTCAACCTCTCGCAAAATAAAATTAATGAACAACCTTTCGAAAACGAAATCCCATCCTTCCCGCTATCCACAAAACAAGAATCTGTTGATACAAAAACAACAACCCTCCGACACCAAGAAAAAGAAACCTTCGAAAGAAAACCCATGTCATCAACCTCTCGAAACAAAAATTAACCAACAACATTTCGAAAAAGAAATCCCACCCTTCCCGCTATCCACAAAACAAGAATATGTCGAAACATAAACAAATATCATCTGCAACCAAGAAAAAGAAACCTTCGACAGAAAACACAACTCATCAACCTCTCCAAACAAAAATTAACCAACAACATTATCGAAAACGAAATCCCACCCTTCCCGCTATCCATAAAACAAGAATCTGTTTAAACAGAAACAACTACCATCCGAAACCAAGAAAAAGAAACCTTCGAAAAAAACCCCAAGTCATCAACCTCTCGAAACAAAAATTAACCAACAACCTATCGAAAACGAAATCCCACCCTTCCCGCTATCCATAAAACAAGAATCTGTTGAAACAGAAACAACTACCATCCGAAACCAAGAAAAACAAACCTTCGACAGAAAACACAACTCATCAACCTCTCGAAACAAAAATTAACCAACAACCTATCGAAAACGAAATTCCACCCTTCCCGCTATCCATAAAACAAGAATCTGTTTAAACAGAAACAACTACCGTCCGCAACCAAGAAAAAGAAACCTTAAATTAAAACCAAACTAATCAACCTCTCGAAACAAAAATTAACCAACAACCTTTCGAAATCGAAATCCCAACCTTCCCGCTATCAACAAAAAAAGAATATGTTGAAACAGAAACAACTATCATCCGAAACCAAGAAAAAGAAGCCTTCGAAAGAAAACACAAGTCATCAACCTCTCGATACAAAAATTAACCAACAACCTTTCGAAAACGAAATCCCACCATTCCCGCTATCCATAAAACAAGAATCTGTGAAAACAGAAGCAAATAACATCCGCAACCAAGAAAAAGAAACTTTAAATGAAAACCCAACTCATCAACTTCTCGAAACAAAAATTAACCAACAACATTTCAAAAAATAAATCCCACACTCCCCGCTATCCACAAAACAAGAATATGTTGAAACAGAAACAACTACCATCCGCAACCAAGAAAAAGAAACCTTCGAGAGAAAACCCAACACTTCAACCACTCGTGAAAAAAAATTAACGAACAACCTTTCGAAAACGAAATCCCACCCTTCCCGCTATCCATAAAAATAGATTCTGTGAAAACAGAAACAATTAATATCCGCAACAAAGAAAAATAAACCTTCGAAAGAAAACCCAAGTCATGAACCTCTCGAAACAAAAATTAACCAACAACATTTCTAAAACGAAATCCCACCCTTCCCGCTATCCACAAAAATAGAATATGTCCAAACATAAACAAATACCATCTGCAACCAAGAAAAAGAAACCTTCGAGAGAAAACCCAACTCTTCAACCTCTCGAAACGAAAATTAACCAACAACCTATCGAAAACGAAATCCCACCCTTTCCGCTATCCATAAATCAAGAATCTGTTGAAACAGAAACAACTACCATCCGCAACCAAGGAAAAGAAACCTTCGACAGAAAACCCAACTCTTCAACCACTCGCAAAAAAATTAACCAACAACCTTTCTAAAACGAAATCCCACCCTTCCCGATATCCATAAAACAAGAATCTGTTGAAACAAAAACAACTACCATCCGCAATCAAGAAAAAGAAACCTTCGACAGAAAACCCAACTCTTCAACCACTCGCAAAAAAAATTAACGAACAACCTTTCGAAAACGAAATCACACCCTTCCCGCTATCCATAAAACAAGAATCTGTGAAAACAGAAGCAACTAACATCCGCAACCAAGAAAAAGAAACCTTAAATGAAAACCCAACTCATGAACCTCTCGAAATTAAAATTAACCAACAACATTTCGAAAACGAAATCCCACCCTTTCCGCTATCCACAAAACAGAAATCTGTTGAAACAGAAACAACAATAATCCGAAGCCTAGAAAAAGAAACCTTCGAAAGAAAACCCAAGTCATCAACCCCCGAAACAAAAATTAACCAACAACCTTTCGAAAAGAAATCCCAAACTTCCCGCTATCCACAAAACAAGAATCTGTTGAAACAAAAACAACAACCCTCCGACACCAACAAAAAGAAACCTTCGAAAGAAAACACATGTCATCAACCTCTCGAAAAAAAAATTAACCAACAACATTTGGAAAAAGAAATCCCACCCTTCCCGCTATCCATAAAACAAGAATCTGTTGAAGCAGAAACAACTACCATCCGAAACAAAGAAAAAGAAACCTTCGAAAGAAAACCCAAGTCATCAGCCTCTCGAAACAAAAATTAACCAACAAACTTTCTAAAAAGAAATCCCACCCTTCCCGCTATCCATAAAAAGAGATTCTGTGAAAACAGAAACAACTACCACCCGCAACCAAGAAAAAGAAACCTTAAATGAAAACCCAACTCATCAACCTCTCGAAACAAAAGATAACCAGCAACCTTTCAAAACCGAAATCCCACCCTTCCCGCTATCCACAAGACAAGAATATGTCGAAACATAAACAAATACCATCTGCAACCAAGAAAAAGAAACCTTCGAAAGTAAACCCAACTCATCAACCTCTCGAAACAAAAATTTACCAACAACCTACCGAAAACTAAATCCCACCCTTCCCGCTATCCATAAAACAAGAATCTGTTTAAACAGAAACAAGTACCATCCGAAAATAAGAAAAAGAAACCTTCGAAAAAAACCCAAGTCATCAACCTCTAGAAACAAAAATTAACCAACAACCTATCGAAAACGAAATCCCACCCTTCCCGCTATCCATAAAACAAGAATCTGTTGAAACAGAAACAACCACCATCCGCAACCAAGAAAAAGAAACCTTCGAGAGAAAACCCAACACTTCAACCACTCGCAAAAATAATTAACGAACAACCTTTCGAAAACGAAATCCCACCCTTCCCGCTATCCATAAAACAAGATTCTGTGAAAACAGAAACAATTAATATCCGCAACAAAGAAAAATAAACCTTCGAAAGAAAACCCAAGTCATGAACCTCTCGAAACAAAAATTAACCAACAACATTTCTAAAACGAAATCCCACCCTTCCCGCTATCCACAAAAATAGAATATGTCCAAACATAAACAAATACCATCTACAACCAAGAAAAAGAAACCTTCGAGAGAAAACCCAACTCTTCAACCTCTCGAAACGAAAATTAACCAACAACCTATCGAAAACGAAATCCCACCCTTTCCGCTATCCATAAATCAAGAATCTGTTGAAACAGAAACAACTACCATCCGCAACCAAGGAAAAGAAACCTTCGAGAGAAAACCCAACTCTTCAACCACTCGAAAAAAAATTAACGAACAACTTTTCTAAAAGAAATCCCACCCTTCCGGCTATCCATAAAACAAGAATCTGTGAAAACAGAAACTACTACCATCCGCAACCAAGAAAAAGAAACCTTAAATAAAAACCCACCTCATGAACCTCTCGAAACAAAAATTAACCAACAACCTTTCTAAAATGAAATCCCACACTTCCCGCTATCCACAAAACAAGAATCTGTTGAAACAGAAAAGCCTACCATCCGAAACCAAGAAAAAGAAACCTTCGAAAGAAAACCGAAGTCAGAAACCTCTCGAAACAAAATTAACCAACAACCTTCTAAAACGAAATCCTACCCTTCCCGCTATCCACAAAACAAGAATATGTGGAAACAGAAACTACTACCATCCGCAACCAAGAAAAAGAAACCTTAAATGAAAACCCAACTCATCAACCTCTCGAAACAAAAATTAACCAACAAACATCGAAAACGAAATCCCACCCTTTCCGCTATCCACAAAACAGAAATCTGTTGAAACAGAAACAACAATCATCCGAAACCTAGGAAAAGAATCCTTCGAAAAATCCCAAGACATCAACCCCCGAAACAAAAATTAACCAACAACCTTTCGAAAAGAAATCCCACCCTTCCCGCTATCCATAAAACAAGAATCTGTGAAAACAGAAACAACTACCATCCGCAACAAAGATAAAGAAACCTTAAATGAAAACCCAACTCATCAACCTCTCGAAACAAAAATTAAGCAACAACCTTTCTAAAACGAAATCCCACCCTTCCGGCGATCCACAAAACCAGAATATGTCGAAACATAAACAAATACCATCTGCAACCAAGAAAAAGAAACCTTCGAGAGAAAACCCAACTCTTCAACCACTCGCAAAAAACATTAACGAACAACATTTCGAAAACGAAATCCCACACTTCCCGCTATCCACAAAACAAGAATCTGTTGATACAAAAACAACAACCCTCCGACATCAAGAAAAAGAAACCTTCCAAAGAAAATCCATGTCATCAACCTCTCGAAACAAAAATTAACCAACAACATTTCGAAAAAGAAATCCCACCCTTCCCGCTATCCACAAAACAAGAATATGTCGAAACATAAACAAATACCATCTGCAACCAAGAAAAAGAAACCTTCGACAGAAAACACAACTCATCAACCTCTCGAAACAAAAATTAACCAACAACCTATCGAAAACGAAATCCCACACTTCCCGCAATCCATAAAACAAGAATCTGTTTAAACAGAAACAACTACCATCCGAAACCAAGAAAAAGAAACCTTCGAAAAAAACCCCAAGTCATCAACCTCTCGAAACAAAAATTAACCAACAACCTATCGAAAACGAAATCCCACCCTTCCCGCTATCCATAAAACAAGAATCTGTTGAAACAGAAACAACTACCATCCGAAACCAAGAAAAAGAAACCTTCGACAGAAAACACAACTCATCAACCTCTCGAAACAAACATTAACCAACAACCTATCGAAAACGAAATCCCACCCTTCCCGCTAACCATAAAACAAGAATCTGTTTAAACAGAAACAACTACCATCCGCAACCAAGAAAAAGAAACCTTAAATTAAAACCCAACTCATCAACCTATCGAAATAAAAATTAACCAACAACATTTCGAAAACGAAATCCCACCCTCACCTCTATCCATAAAACAAGAATATGTTGAAACAGAAAATACTACCATCCGATACCAAGAAAAAGAGAAAAAGATACCTTTCACAGAAAACCCAAGTCATCAACCTCTCGAAACAAAAATTAACCAACAACCTTTCGAAATCAAAATCCCACCCTTCCCGCTATCAACAAAAAAAGAATCTGTTGAAACAGAAACAACTATCATCCGAAACCTGGAAAAAGAAGCCTTCGAAAGAAAACCTAAGTCATCAACCCATCGAAACAAAAATTAACCAACAACCTTTCGAAAACGAAATCCCACCCTTCCCGCTATCCACAAAAATAGAATATGTCGAAACATAAACAAATACCATCTGCAACCAAGAAAAAGAAACCTTCGAGAGAAAACCCAACTCTACAACCTCTCGAAACGAAAAGTAACCAACAACCTTTCGAAAACGAAATCCCACCCTTCCCGCTATCAATAAAACAAGAATCTGTGAAAACAGAAGCAACTAACATCCGCAACCAAGAAAAAGAAACCCTAAATGAAAACCCAACTCATCAACCTCTCGAAACAAAAATTAAGCAACAACCTTTCTCAAACGAAATCCCACACTTCTGGCTATCCACAACACAAGAATATGTCGACAAATAAACAAATACCATCTGCAACCAAGTAAAAGAAACCTTCGAGAGAAAACCCAACTCTTCAACCACTCGCAAAATAAAATTAATGAACAACATTTCGAAAACGAAATCCCACCCTTCCCGCTATCCATAAAACAAGAATCTGTTAAAACAAAAACAACAACCCTCCAACACCAAGAAAAAGAAACTTTCGAAAGAAAACCCAACTCATCAACCTCTCGAAACAAAAATTAACCAACAACATTTCTAAAACGAAATACCACCCTTCCCGCTATCCACAAAAATAGAATATGTCGAAACATAACCAAATACCATTTGCAACCAAGAAAAAGAAACCTTCGGGAGAAAACCCAACTCTTCAACCTCTCGAAACGAAAATTAACCAACAACCTATCGAAAACGAAACCCCACCATTCCCGCTATCCATAAATCAAGAATCTGTTGAAACAGAAACAACTACCATCCGCAACCAAGAAAAAGAAACCTTCGAGAGAAAACCCAACTCTTCAACCACTCGAAAAAAAATTAACAAACAACATTTCGAAAAGAAATCCCAACCTTCCAGCTATCCATAAAACAAGAATCTTTGAAAACAGAAACAAGAACTTCTCGAAACAAAAATTAACCAACAACCTATCGAAAACGAAATCCCAACCTTCCCGCTATCCATAAAACAAGAATCTGTTGAAACAGAAACAACTACCATCCGAAACCAAGAAAAAGAAACCTTCGACAGAAAACACAACTCAGCAACCTCTCGAAACAAAAATTAACCAACAACCTATCGAAAACGTAATCCCACCCTTCCCACTATCCATAAAACAAGAATCTGTTTAAACAGAAACAACTACCATCCGCAACCAAGAAAAAGAAACCTTAAATTAAAACCAAACTCATCAACCTCTCAAAACAAAAATTAACCAACAACCTTTCGAAATCGAAATCCCACCCTTCGCGCTATCAACAAAAAAAGAATCTGTTGAAACAGAAACAACTATCATCCGAAACAAGAAAAAGAAGCCTTCGAAAGAAAACCCAAGTCATCAACCTCTCGAAAAAAAAAATTAACCAATAACCTTTCGAAAACGAAATCCCACCCTTCCCGCTATCCATAAAACAAGAATCTGTTGAAACAGAAACAACTACCATCCGCAACCAAGAAAAAGAAACCTTCGAAAGAAAACCCAAGTCATCAACTTCTCGAAACAAAAATTAAACAACAAACTTTCTAAAACGAAATCCCACCCTTCCGGCTATCCACAACACAAGAATATGTCGAAACATAAACAAATACCATCTGCAACCAAGTAAAAGAAACCTTCGAGAGAAAACCCAACTCTTCAACCTCTCGCAAAATAAAATTAATGAACAACATTTCGAAAACGAAATCCCATCCTTCCCGCTATCCACAAAACAAGAATCTGTTGATACAAAAACAACAACCCTCCGACACCAAGAAAAAGAAACATTCGAAAGAAAACCCATGTCATCAACCTCTCGAAACAAAAATTAACCAACAAAATTTCGAAAAAGAAATCCCACCCTTCCCGCTATCCACAAAACAAGAATATGTCGAAACATAAACAAATATCATCTGCAACCAAGAAAAAGAAACCTTCGACAGAAAACACAACTCATCAACCTCTCCAAACAAAAATTAACCAACAACATTATCGAAAACGAAATCCCACCCTTCCCGCTATCCATAAAACAAGAATCTGTTTAAACATAAACAACTACCATCCGAAACCAAGAAAAAGAAACCTTCGAAAAAAACCCCAAGTCATCAACCTCTCGAAACAAAAATTAACCAACAACCTATCGAAAACGAAATCCCACCCTTCCCGCTATCCATAAAACAAGAATCTGTTGAAACAGAAACAACTACCATCCAAAACCAAGAAAAAGAAACCTTCGACAGAAAACACAACTCATCAACCTCTCGAAACAAAAATTAACCAACAACCTATCGAAAACGAAATTCCACCCTTCCCGCTATCCATAAAACAAGAATCTGTTTAAACAGAAACAACTACCGTCCGCAACCAAGAAAAAGAAACCTTAAATTAAAACCAAACTCATCAACCTCTCGAAACAAAAATTAACCAACAACCTTTCGAAATCGAAATCCCAACCTTCCCGCTATCAACAAAAAAAGAATCTGTTGAAACAGAAGCAAATAACATCCGCAACCAAGAAAAAGAAACTTTAAATGAAAACCCAACTCATCAACTTCTCGAAACAAAAATTAACCAACAACATTTCAAAAAATAAATCCCACACTCCCCGCTATCCACAAAACAAGAATATGTCGAAACATAAACAAATACCATCTGCAACCAAGAAAAAGAAACCTTCGAAAGAAAACCCAACTCATCAACCTCTCGAAACCAAAATTAACCAACAACATATCGAAAACGAAATCCCACCCTTCCCGCTATCCATAAAACAAGAATCTGTTGAAACAGAAACAACTACCATCCGCAACCAAGAAATAGAAACCTTCGAGAGAAAACCCAACGCTTCAACCACCCGCAAAAAAAATTAACCAACAACATTTCGAAAACGAAATCCCACCCTTCCCGCTATCCATAAAACAAAAATCTGTTGAAACAGAAACAACTACCATCCGAAACAAAGAAAAAGAAACCTTCGAAAGAAAATCCAAGTCATGAACCTCTCGAAACAAAAATTAACCAACAACATTTCTAAAACGAAATCCCACCCTTCCCGCTATCCACAAAAATAGAATATGTCGAAACATAAACAAATACCATCTGCAACCAAGAAAAAGAAACCTTCGAGAGAAAACCCAACTCTTCAACCTCTCGAAACGAAAATTAACCAACAACCTATCGAAAACGAAATCCCACCCTTCCCGCTATCCATAAATCAAGAATCTGTTGAAACAGAAACAACTACCATCCGCAACCAAGAAAAAGAAACCTTCGAGAGAAAACCCAACTCTTCAACCAGTCGAAAAAAAATTAACGAACAACCTTTCGAAAAGAAATCCCACCCTTCCCGCTATCCATAAAACAAGAATCTGTGAAAACAGAAAATCTACCATCCGCAACCAAGAAAAAGAAACCTTAAATGAAAACCCACCTCACGAACCTCTCGAAACAAAAATTAACCAAGAACATTTCGAAATTGAAATCCCACCCTTACCTCTATCCATAAAACAAGAATATGTTGAAACAGAAACAACTGCCATCCGAAACCAAGAAAAAGAAACCTTCGACAGAAAACACAACTCATCAACATCTCGAAACAAAAATTAACCAACAACCTATCGAAAACAAAATCCCACCCTTCCCGCTATCCATAAAACAAGAATCTGTTTAAACAGAAACAACTACCATCCGCAACCAAGAAAAAGAAACCTTCGACAGAAAACACAACTCATCAACCTCTCGAAACAAAAATTAACCAACAACCTATCGAAAACAAAATCCCACCCTTCCCGCTATCCATAAAACAAGAATCTGTTTAAACAGAAACAACTACCATCCGCAACCAAGAAAAGAAACCTTAAATTAAAACCAAACTCATCAACCTCTCGAAACAAAAATTAACCAACAACCTTTCGAAATCGAAATCCCACCCTTCCCGCTATCAAGAAAAAAAGAATCTGTTGAAACAGAAACAACTATCATCCGAAACCAAGAAAAAGAAGCCTTCGAAAGAAAACCCAAGTCATCAACCTCTCGCAACAAAAATTAAACAACAACAGTTCAAAAAAGAAATCCCAACCCTTCCCGCTATCCACAAAACAAGAATATGTCGAAACATAAACAAATACCATCTGCAACCAAGAAAAAGAAACCTTCGAAAGAAAACCCAACTCATCAACCTCTCGAAACCAAAATTAACCGACAACATATCGAAAACGAAATCCCACCCTTCCCGCTATCCATAAAACAAGAATCTGTTGAAACAGAAAACACTACCATCCGCAACCAAGAAAAAGAAACCTTCGAGTGAAAACCCAACGCTTCAACCACCCGCAAAAAAAATTAACGAACAACCTTTCGAAAACGAAATCCCACCCTTCCCGCTATCCATAAAACAAGAATCTGTGAAAACAGAAACATCTACCATCCGCAACCAAGAAAAGAAACCTTCGAAGGAAAACCCAAGTCATGAACCTCTCGAAACAAAAATTAACCAACAACATTTCTAAAACGAAATCCCACCCTTCCCGCTATCCACAAAAATAGAATATGTCGAAACATAAACAAATACCATCTGCAACCAAGAAAAAGAAACCTTCGAGTGAAAACCCAACTCTTCAACCTCTCGCAAAAAAAATTAACCAACAACATTTCGAAAACGAAATCCCACCCTTCCCGCTGTCCATAAAACAAAAATCTGTTGAAACAGAAACAACTACCATCCGAAACAAAGAAAAAGAAACCTTCGAAAGAAAACGCAAGTCATGAACCTCTCGAAACAAAAATTAACTAAAAACATTTCTAAAACGAAATACCACCCTTCCCGCTATCCACAAAAATAGAATATGTCGAAACATAAACAAATACCATCTGCAACCAAGAAAAAGAAACCTTCGAGAGAAAACCCAACTCTTCAACCTCTCGAAACGAAAATTAACCAACAACCTATCGAAAACGAAATCCCACCCTTCCCGCTATCCATAAAACAAGAATCTGTTGTAACAGAAACAACTACCATCCGCAACCAAGAAAAAGAAACCTTCGAGAGAAAACCCAACGCTTCAACCACCCGCAAAAAACATTAACGAACAACCTTTCGAAAACGAAATCCCACCCTTCCCGCTATCCATAAAACAAGAATCTGAGAAAACAGAAACAACTACCATCCGCAACCAAGAAAAAGAAACCTTAAATGAAAACCCAACTCAGCAACCTCTCGAAACAAAAATTAACCAACAACATTTCGAAAACGAAATCCCACCCTTCCCGCTATCCATAAAACAAGAATCTGTTGAAACAGAAACAACTACCATCCGCAACCAAGAAAAAGAAACCTTAAATGAAAACCCAACTCAGCAACCTCTCGAAACAAAAATTAACCAACAACATTTCGAAAACGAAATCCCACCCTTCCCGCTATCCATAAAACAAAAATCTGTTGAAACAGAAACAACTACCATCCGAAACAAAGAAAAAGAAACCTTCGAAAGAAAACCCAAGTCATGAACCTCTCGAAACAAAAAAATTAACCAACAACATTTCTAAAACGAAATCCCACCCTTCCCGCTATCCACAAAAATAGAATATGTCGAAACATAAACAAATACCATCTGCAACCAAGAAAAAGAAACCTTCGAGAGAAAACCCAACTCTTCAACCTCTCGAAACGAAAATTAACCAACAACCTATCGAAAACGAAATCCCACCCTTCCCGCTATCCATAAATCAAGAATCTGTTGAAACAGAAACAACTACCATCCGCAACCAAGAAAAAGAAACCTTCGAGAGAAAACCCAACTCTTCAACCACTCGAAAAAAAATTAACGAACAACCTTTCGAAAAGAAATCCCACCCTTCCCGCTATCCATAAAACAAGAATCTGTGAAAACAGAAAAACTACCATCCGCAACCAAGAAAAAGAGACCTTAAATGAAAACCCACCTCATGAACCTCTCGAAACAAAAATTAACCAACAACATTTCGAAAACGAAATCCCACCCTTACCTCTATCCATAAAACAAGAATATGTTGAAACAGAAACAACTACCATCCGAAACCAAGAAAAAGAAACCTTCGACAGAAAACACAACTCATCAACCTCTCGAAACAAAAATTAACCAACAACCTATCGAAAACAAAATCCCACCCTTCCCGGTATCCATAAAACAAGAATCTGTTTAAACAGAAACAACTACTATCCGCAACCAAGAAAAAGAAATCTTCGACAGAAAACGCAACTCATCAACCTCTCGAAACAAAAATTAACCAACAACCTATCGAAAACAAAATCCCACCCTTCCCGCTATCCATAAAACAAGAATCTGTGAAAACAGAAACATCTACCATCCGCAACCAAGAAAAGAAACCTTCGAAAGAAAACCCAAGTCATGAACCTCTCGAAACAAAAATTAACCAACAACATTTCTAAAACGAAATCCCACCCTTCCCGCTATCAACAAAAAAAGAATCTGTTGAAACAGAAACAACTATCATCCGAAACCAAGAAAAAGAAGCCTTCGAAAGAAAACCCAAGTCATCAACCTCTCGCAACAAAAATTAAAAAACAACAATTCAAAAAATAAATCCCAACCCTTCCCGCTATCCACAAAACAAGAATATGTCGAAACATAAACAAATACCATCTGCAACCAAGAAAAAGAAACCTTCGAAAGAAAACCCAACTCATCAACCTCTCGAAACCAAAATTAACCAACAACCTATCGAAAACGAAATCCCACCCTTCCCGCTATCCATAAAACAAGAATCTGTTGAAACAGAAAACACTACCATCCGCAACCAAGAAAAAGAAACCTTCGAGTGAAAACCCAACGCTTCAACCACCCGCAAAAAAAATTAACGAGCAACCTTTCGAAAACGAAATCCCACCCTTCCCGCTATCCATAAAACAAGAATCTGTGAAAACAGAAACATCTACCATCCGCAACCAAGAAAAGAAACCTTCGAAAGAAAACCCAAGTCATGAACCTCTCGAAACAAAAATTAACCAACAACATTTCTAAAACGAAATCCCACCCTTCCCGAGATCCACAAAAATAGAATAAGTCGAAACATAAACAAATACCATCTGCAACCAAGAAAAAGAAACCTTCGAGAGAAAACCCAACTCTTCAACCTCTCGCAAAAAAAAATTAACCAACAACATTTCGAAAACGAAATCCCACCCTTCCCGCTATCCATAAAACAAAAATCTGTTGAAACAGAAACAACTACCATCCGAAACAAAGAAAAAGAAACCTTCGAAAGAAAACCCAAGTCATGAACCTCTCGAAACAAAAATTAACCAAAAACATTTCTAAAACGAAATACCACCCTTCCCGCTATCCACAATAATAGAATATGTCGAAACATAAACAAATACCATCAGCATCCAAGAAAAAGAAACCTTCGAGAGAAAACCCAACTCTTCAACCTCTCGAAACGAAAATTAACCAACAACCTATCGAAAACGAAATCCCACCCTTCCCGCTATCCATAAAACAAGAATCTGTTTAAACAGAAACAACTACCATCCGAAACCAAGAAAAAGAAATCTTCGAAAAAAAACCCAAGTCATCAACCTCTCGAAACAAAAATTAACCAACAACATTTCTAAAACGAAATCCCACCCTTCCCGCTATCCACAAAACAAGAATATGTCGAAACATAAACAAATACCATCTGCAACCAAGAAAAAGAAACCTTCGAAAGAAAACCTACTCATCAACCTCTCGAAACAAAAATTAACCAACAACCTACCGAAAACGAAATCCCACCCTTCCCGCTATCCATAAAACAAGAATCTGTTTAAACAGAAACAACTACCTTCCGAAACCAAGAAAAAGAAATCTTCGAAAAAAAACCCAAGTCATCAACCTCTCGAAACAAAAATTAACCAACAACCTATCGAAAACGAAATCCCACCCTTCCCGCTATCCATAAAAATAGAATCTGTTGAAACAGAAACAACTACCATCCGAAACAAAGAAAAAGAAACCTTCGAAAGAAAACCCAAGTCATGAACCTCTCGAAACAAAAATTAACCAAAAACATTTCTAAAACGAAATCCCACCCTTCTCGCTATCCACAAAAATAGAATATGTCGAAACATAAACAAATACCATCTGCAACCAAGAAAAAGATACCTTCGAGAGAAAACCCAACTCTTCAACCTCTCGAAACGAAAATTAACCAACAACCTATCGAAAACGAAATCCCACCCTTCCCGCTATCCATAAAACAAGAATCTGTGAAAAGAGAAGTAACTAACATCCGCAACCAAGAAAAAGAAACCTTAAATGAAAACCCGACTCATCAACCTCTCGAAATAAAAATTAACCAACAACATTTCGAAAACGAAATCCCACCCTTTCCGCTATCCACAAAACAGAAATCTGTTGAAACAGAAACAACAATCATCCGAAACCTAGAAAAAGAAACATTCGAAAGAAAACCCAAGACATCAACCCCCGAAACAAAAATTAACCAACAACCTTTCGAAAAGAAATCCCACCCTTCCCGCTATCCATAAAACAAGAATCTGTGAAAACAGAAACAACTACCATCCGCAACAAAGAAAAAGAAACCTTAAATAAAAACCCAACTCATCAACCTCTCGAAACAAAAATTAAGCAACAACCTTTCTATAACGAAGTCCCACCCTTCCCGCTATCCATAAAATAAGATTCTGTTGAAACAGAAACAACTACCATCCGCAACCAAGAAAAAGAATCCTTCGAAAGAAAACCCAAGTCATCAACCTCTCGAAACAAAAATTAGCCAACAACATTTCTAAAACGAAATCCCACCCTTCCGGCGATCCACAAAACCAGAATATGTCGAAACATAAACAAATACCATCTGCAACCAAGAAAAAGAAACCTTCGACAGAAAACCCAACTCATCAACCTCTCGAAACAAAAATTAACCAACAACCTATCGAAAACGAAATCCCACCCTTCCCGCTATCCATAAAACAAGAATCTGTTTAAACAGAAACAACTACCATCCGAAACCAAGAAAAAGAAACCTTCGAAAAAAACCCCAAGTCATCAAGTTCTTGAAAAAAAAATTAACCAACAACCTATCGAAAACGAAATCCCAACCTTCCCGCTATCCATAAAACAAGAATCTGTTGAAACAGAAACAACTACCATCCAAAACCAAGAAAAAGAAACCTTCGACAGAAAACACAACTCATCAACCTCTCGAAACAAAAATTAACCAACAACCTTTCGAAAACGAAATCCCACCCTTCCCGCTATCCATAAAACAAGAATCTGTGAAAACAGAAGCAACTAACATCCGCAACCAAGAAAAAGAAACTTTAAATGAAAACCCAACTCATCAACCTCTCGAAACAAAAATTAAGGAACAACCTTTCTAAAACGAAATCCCACCCTTCCGGCTATCCACAACACAAGAATATGTCGAAACATAAACAAATACCATCTGCAACCAAGTAAAAGAAACCTTCGACAGAAAACACAACTCATCAACCTCTAGAAACAAAAATTAACCAACAACATTATCGAAAACGAAATCCCACCCTTCCGGCTATCCACAACACAAGAATATGTCGAAACATAAACAAATACCATCTGCAACCAAGAAAAAGAAACCTTCGACAGAAAACACAACTCATCAACCTCTCCAAACAAAAATTAACCAACAACATTATCGAAAACGAAATCCCACCCTTCCCGCTATCCATAAAACAAGAATCTGTTTAAACAGAAACAACTACCATCCGAAACCAAGAAAAAGAAACCTTCGAAAAAAAACCCCAAGTCATCAACCTCTCGAAACAAAAATTAACCAACAACCTATCGAAAACGAAATCCCACCCTTCCCGCTATCCATAAAACAAGAATCTGTTGAAACAGAAACAACTACCATCCGCAACCAAGAAAAAGAAACCTTAAATTAAAACCAAACTCATCAACCTCTCGAAACAAAAATTAACCAACAACCTTTCGAAATCGAAATCCCAACCTTCCCGCTATCAACAAAAAAAGAATCTGTTGAAACAGAAACAACTATCATCCGAAACCTAGAAAAAGAAGCCTTCGAAAGAAAACCCAAGTCATCAACCTCTCGATACAAAAATTAACCAACAACCTTTCGAAAACGAAATCCCACCCTTCCCGCTATCCATAAAACAAGAATCTGTTGAAACAGAAACAACTACTATCCGCAACCAAGAAAAAGAAACCTTCGAAAGAAAACCAAAGTCATCAACTTCTCGAAACAAAAATTAAACAACAAACTTTCTAAAACAAAATCCCACCCTTCCGGCTATCCACAACACAAGAATATGTCGAAACATAAACAAATACCATCTCCAACCAAGTAAAAGAAACCTTCGAGAGAAAACCCAACTCTTCAACCACTCGCAAAATAAAATTAATGAACAACCTTTCGAAAACGAAATCCCACACTTCCCGCTATCCATAACACAAGAATCTGTTAAAACAAAAACAACAACCCTCCGACACCAAGAAAAAGAAACCTACGAAAGAAAACCCAAGTCATCAACCTCTCGCAACAAAAATTAACCAACAACATTTCAAAAAATAAATCCCACCCTTCCCGCTATCCACAAAACAAGAATATGTCGAAACATAAACAAATACCATCTGCAACCAAGAAAAAGAAACCTTCGAAAGGAAACCCAACTCATCAACCTCTCGAAACCAAAATTAACCAACAACATATCGAAAACGAAATCCCACCCTTCCCGCTATCCATAAAACAAGAATATGTTGAAACAGAAACAACTACCATCCGCAACCAAGAAAAAGAAACCTTCGAGAGAAAACCCAAAGCTTCAACCACCCGCAAAAAACATTAACGAACAACCTTTCGAAAACGAAATCCCACCCTTCCCGCTATCCATAAAACAAGAATATGTTGAAACAGAAACAACTACCATCCGCAACCAAGAAAAAGAAACCTTCGAGAGAAAACCCAAAGCTTCAACCACCCGCAAAAAACATTAACGAACAACCTTTCGAAAACGAAATCCCACCCTTCCCGCTATCCATAAAACAAGAATCTGAGAAAACAGAAGCAACTACCATCCGCAACCAAGGAAAAGAAACCTTAAATGAAAACCCAACTCAGCAACCTCTCGAAACAAAAATTAACCAACAACATTTCGAAAACGAAATCCCACCCTTCCCGCTATCCATAAAACAAGAATCTGTTGAAACCGAAACAACTACCATCCGCAACCAAGAAAAAGAAACCTTCGAGAGAAAAACCAACTCTTCAATCACTCGCAAAAAAAATTAACCAACAACATTTCGAAAACGAAATCCCACCCTTCCCGCTATCCATAAAACAAGAATCTGTGAAATCAGAAACAACTACCATCGAAAACCAAGAAAAAGAAACCTTCGACAGAAAACACAACTCATGAACCTCTCGAAACAAAAATTAACCAACAACCTTTCGAAAACGAAATCCCACCCTTCCCGCTATCCATAAAACAAGAATCTGTGAAAACAGAAGCAACTAACATCCGCAACCAAGAAAAAGAAACTTTAAATGAAAACCCAACTCATCAACCTCTCGAAACAAAAATTAAGCAACAACCTTTCTAAAACGATATCCCACCCTTCCGGCTATCCACAACACAAGAATATGTCGAAACATAAACAAATACCATCTGCAACCAAGTAAAAGAAACCTTCGACAGAAAACCCAACTCTTCAACCACTCGCAAAAAAAATTAACAAACAACCTTTCGAAAACGAAATCCCACCCTTCCCGCTATCCATAAAACAAGAATCTGTGAAAACAGAAACAACTACCATCTGCAACCAAGAAAAAGAAACCTTCGAGAGAAAACACAACTCTTCAACCACTCGAAACGAAAATTAACCAACAACCTATCGAAAACGAAATCCCACCCTTCCCGCTATCCTCAAAACAAGAATCTGTTGAAAGAAAAACAACAACCCTCCGACACCAACAAAAAGAAACCTTCGAAAGAAAACCCAACTCATCAACCTCTCGAAACAAAAATTAACCTACAACCTACCGAAAACGAAATCCCACCCTTCCCGCTATCCATAAAACAAGAATCTGTTTAAACAGAAACAACTACCATCCGAAACCAAGAAAAAGAAACCTTCGAAATAAAACCCAAGTCATCAACCTCTCGAAATAAAAATTAACCAACAACCTATCGAAAACGAAATCCCACCCTTCCCGCTATCCATAAAACAAGAATCTGTTGAAACAGAAACAACTACCATCCGCAACCAAGAAAAAGAAACCTTCGAGAGAAAACCCAACTCTTCAACCACTCGCAAAAAAAATTAACGAACAACATTTCGAAAACGAAATCCCACCCTTCCCGCTATCCATAAAACAAGATTCTGTGAAAACAGAAACAACTAATATCCGCAACAAAGAAAAAGAAACCTTCGAAAGAAAATCCAAGTCATGAACCTCTCGAAACAAAAATTAACCAACAATATTTCTAAAACGAAATCCCACCCTTCCCGCTATCCACAAAAATAGAATATGTCGAAACATAAACAAATACCATCTGCAACCAAGAAAAAGAAACCTTCGAGAGAAAACCCAACTCTTCAACCTCTCGAAACGAAAATTAACCAACAACCTATCGAAAACGAAATCCCACCTTCCCGCTATCCATAAATCTAGAATCTATTGAAACAGAAACAACTACCATCCGCAACCAAGAAAAAGAAACCTTAAATGAAAACCCACCTCATGAACCTCTCGAAAAAAAAATTAACCAATAACCTTTCTAAAACGAAATCCCACCCTTCCCGCTATCCATAAAACAAGAATCTGTTGAAACAGAAACAACTACCATCCGCAATCAAGAAAAAGAAACCTTCGAGCGAGAACCCAACTCTTCAACCACTCGCAAAAAAATTAACGAACAAACTTTCGAAAACGAAATCCCACCCTTCCCGCTATCCATAAAAAAAGAATCTGTGAAAACAGAAGCAACTAACATCCGCAACCAAGAAAAAGAAACCTTAAATGAAAACCCAACTCATCAACCTCTCGAAATAAAAATTAACCAACAACCTATCGAAAACGAAATCCCACCCTTCCCGCTATCCATAAAACAAGAATCTGTTTAAACAGAAACAACTACCATCCGCAACCAAGAAAAAGAAACCTTAAATGAAAACCCAACTCATCAACCTCTCGAAATAAAAATGAAACAGAAAAGCCTACCATCCGAAACCAAGAAAAAGAAACCTTCGAAAGAAAACCCAAGTCATAAACCTCTCGAAACAAAATTAACCAACAACCTTCTAAAACGAAATCCCACCCTTCCCGCTATCCACAAAACAAGAATATGTTAAAACAGAAACAACTACCATCCGCAACCAAGAAAAAGAAACCTTCGAGAGAAAACCCAACTCTTCAACCTCTCGAAACGAAAATTAACCAACAACCTATCGAAAACGAAATCCCACCCTTCCCGCTATCCATAAATCAAGAATCTGTTGAAACAGAAACAACTACCATCCGCAACCAAGAAAAAGAAACCTTCGAGAGAAAACCCAACTCTTCAACCACTCGAAAAAAAATTAACGAACAACCTTTCGAAAAGAAATCCCACCCTTCCCGCTATCCATAAAACAAGAATCTGTGAAAACAGAAAAACTACCATCCGCAACCAAGAAAAAGAGACCTTAAATGAAAACCCACCTCATGAACCTCTCGAAACAAAAATTAACCAACAACATTTCGAAAACGAAATCCCACCCTTACCTCTATCCATAAAACAAGAATATGTTGAAACAGAAACAACTACCATCCGAAACCAAGAAAAAGAAACCTTCGACAGAAAACACAACTCATCAACCTCTCGAAACAAAAATTAACCAACAACCTATCGAAAACAAAATCCCACCCTTCCCGGTATCCATAAAACAAGAATCTGTTTAAACAGAAACAACTACTATCCGCAACCAAGAAAAAGAAATCTTCGACAGAAAACGCAACTCATCAACCTCTCGAAACAAAAATTAACCAACAACCTATCGAAAACAAAATCCCACCCTTCCCGCTATCCATAAAACAAGAATCTGTGAAAACAGAAACATCTACCATCCGCAACCAAGAAAAGAAACCTTCGAAAGAAAACCCAAGTCATGAACCTCTCGAAACAAAAATTAACCAACAACATTTCTAAAACGAAATCCCACCCTTCCCGCTATCAACAAAAAAAGAATCTGTTGAAACAGAAACAACTATCATCCGAAACCAAGAAAAAGAAGCCTTCGAAAGAAAACCCAATTCATCAACCTCTCGCAACAAAAATTAAAAAACAACAGTTCAAAAAATAAATCCCAACCCTTCCCGCTATCCACAAAACAAGAATATGTCGAAACATAAACAAATACCATCTGCAACCAAGAAAAAGAAACCTTCGAAAGAAAACCCAACTCATCAACCTCTCGAAACCAAAATTAACCAACAACCTATCGAAAACGAAATCCCACCCTTCCCGCTATCCATAAAACAAGAATCTGTTGAAACAGAAAACACTACCATCCGCAACCAAGAAAAAGAAACCTTCGAGTGAAAACCCAACGCTTCAACCACCCGCAAAAAAAATTAACGAGCAACCTTTCGAAAACGAAATCCCACCCTTCCCGCTATCCATAAAACAAGAATCTGTGAAAACAGAAACATCTACCATCCGCAACCAAGAAAAGAAACCTTCGAAAGAAAACCCAAGTCATGAACCTCTCGAAACAAAAATTAACCAACAACATTTCTAAAACGAAATCCCACCCTTCCCGAGATCCACAAAAATAGAATAAGTCGAAACATAAACAAATACCATCTGCAACCAAGAAAAAGAAACCTTCGAGAGAAAACCCAACTCTTCAACCTCTCGCAAAAAAAAATTAAACAACAACATTTCGAAAACGAAATCCCACCCTTCCCGCTATCCATAAAACAAAAATCTGTTGAAACAGAAACAACTACCATCCGAAACAAAGAAAAAGAAACCTTCGAAAGAAAACCCAAGTCATGAACCTCTCGAAACAAAAATTAACCAAAAACATTTCTAAAACGAAATACCACCCTTCCCGCTATCCACAATAATAGAATATGTCGAAACATAAACAAATACCATCAGCATCCAAGAAAAAGAAACCTTCGAGAGAAAACCCAACTCTTCAACCTCTCGAAACGAAAATTAACCAACAACCTATCGAAAACGAAATCCCACCCTTCCCGCTATCCATAAAACAAGAATCTGTTTAAACAGAAACAACTACCATCCGAAACCAAGAAAAAGAAATCTTCGAAAAAAAACCCAAGTCATCAACCTCTCGAAACAAAAATTAACCAACAACATTTCTAAAACGAAATCCCACCCTTCCCGCTATCCACAAAACAAGAATATGTCGAAACATAAACAAATACCATCTGCAACCAAGAAAAAGAAACCTTCGAAAGAAAACCTACTCATCAACCTCTCGAAACAAAAATTAACCAACAACCTACCGAAAACGAAATCCCACCCTTCCCGCTATCCATAAAACAAGAATCTGTTTAAACAGAAACAACTACCTTCCGAAACCAAGAAAAAGAAATCTTCGAAAAAAAACCCAAGTCATCAACCTCTCGAAACAAAAATTAACCAACAACCTATCGAAAACGAAATCCCACCCTTCCCGCTATCCATAAAAATAGAATCTGTTGAAACAGAAACAACTACCATCCGAAACAAAGAAAAAGAAACCTTCGAAAGAAAACCCAAGTCATGAACCTCTCGAAACAAAAATTAACCAAAAACATTTCTAAAACGAAATCCCACCCTTCTCGCTATCCACAAAAATAGAATATGTCGAAACATAAACAAATACCATCTGCAACCAAGAAAAAGAAACCTTCGAGAGAAAACCCAACTCTTCAACCTCTCGAAACGAAAATTAACCAACAACCTATCGAAAACGAAATCCCACCCTTCCCGCTATCCATAAAACAAGAATCTGTGAAAAGAGAAGTAACTAACATCCGCAACCAAGAAAAAGAAACCTTAAATGAAAACCCGACTCATCAACCTCTCGAAATAAAAATTAACCAACAACATTTCGAAAACGAAATCCCACCCTTTCCGCTATCCACAAAACAGAAATCTGTTGAAACAGAAACAACAATCATCCGAAACCTAGAAAAAGAAACCTTCGAAAGAAAACCCAAGACATCAACCCCCGAAACAAAAATTAACCAACAACCTTTCGAAAAGAAATCCCACCCTTCCCGCTATCCATAAAACAAGAATCTGTGAAAACAGAAACAACTACCATCCGCAACAAAGAAAAAGAAACCTTAAATAAAAACCCAACTCATCAACCTCTCGAAACAAAAATTAAGCAACAACCTTTCTATAACGAAGTCCCACCCTTCCCGCTATCCATAAAATAAGATTCTGTTGAAACAGAAACAACTACCATCCGCAACCAAGAAAAAGAATCCTTCGAAAGAAAACCCAAGTCATCAACCTCTCGAAACAAAAATTAGCCAACAACATTTCTAAAACGAAATCCCACCCTTCCGGCGATCCACAAAACCAGAATATGTCGAAACATAAACAAATACCATCTGCAACCAAGAAAAAGAAACCTTCGACAGAAAACCCAACTCATCAACCTCTCGAAACAAAAATTAACCAACAACCTATCGAAAACGAAATCCCACCCTTCCCGCTATCCATAAAACAAGAATCTGTTTAAACAGAAACAACTACCATCCGAAACCAAGAAAAAGAAACCTTCGAAAAAAACCCCAAGTCATCAAGTTCTTGAAAAAAAAATTAACCAACAACCTATCGAAAACGAAATCCCAACCTTCCCGCTATCCATAAAACAAGAATCTGTTGAAACAGAAACAACTACCATCCAAAACCAAGAAAAAGAAACCTTTGACAGAAAACACAACTCATCAACCTCTCGAAACAAAAATTAACCAACAACCTTTCGAAAACGAAATCCCACCCTTCCCGCTATCCATAAAACAAGAATCTGTGAAAACAGAAGCAACTAACATCCGCAACCAAGAAAAAGAAACTTTAAATGAAAACCCAACTCATCAACCTCTCGAAACAAAAATTAAGGAACAACCTTTCTAAAACGAAATCCCACCCTTCCGGCTATCCACAACACAAGAATATGTCGAAACATAAACAAATACCATCTGCAACCAAGTAAAAGAAACCTTCGACAGAAAACACAACTCATCAACCTCTAGAAACAAAAATTAACCAACAACATTATCGAAAACGAAATCCCACCCTTCCGGCTATCCACAACACAAGAATATGTCGAAACATAAACAAATACCATCTGCAACCAAGAAAAAGAAACCTTCGACAGAAAACACAACTCATCAACCTCTCCAAACAAAAATTAACCAACAACATTATCGAAAACGAAATCCCACCCTTCCCGCTATCCATAAAACAAGAATCTGTTTAAACAGAAACAACTACCATCCGAAACCAAGAAAAAGAAACCTTCGAAAAAAAACCCCAAGTCATCAACCTCTCGAAACAAAAATTAACCAACAACCTATCGAAAACGAAATCCCACCCTTCCCGCTATCCATAAAACAAGAATCTGTTGAAACAGAAACAACTACCATCCGCAACCAAGAAAAAGAAACCTTAAATTAAAACCAAACTCATCAACCTCTCGAAACAAAAATTAACCAACAACCTTTCGAAATCGAAATCCCAACCTTCCCGCTATCAACAAAAAAAGAATCTGTTGAAACAGAAACAACTATCATCCGAAACCTAGAAAAAGAAGCCTTCGAAAGAAAACCCAAGTCATCAACCTCTCGATACAAAAATTAACCAACAACCTTTCGAAAACGAAATCCCACCCTTCCCGCTATCCATAAAACAAGAATCTGTTGAAACAGAAACAACTACTATCCGCAACCAAGAAAAAGAAACCTTCGAAAGAAAACCAAAGTCATCAACTTCTCGAAACAAAAATTAAACAACAAACTTTCTAAAACGAAATCCCACCCTTCCGGCTATCCACAACACAAGAATATGTCGAAACATAAACAAATACCATCTCCAACCAAGTAAAAGAAACCTTCGAGAGAAAACCCAACTCTTCAACCACTCGCAAAATAAAATTAATAAACAACCTTTCGAAAACGAAATCCCACACTTCCCGCTATCCATAACACAAGAATCTGTTAAAACAAAAACAACAACCCTCCGACACCAAGAAAAAGAAACCTACGAAAGAAAACCCAAGTCATCAACCTCTCGCAACAAAAATTAACCAACAACATTTCAAAAAATAAATCCCACCCTTCCCGCTATCCACAAAACAAGAATATGTCGAAACATAAACAAATACCATCTGCAACCAAGAAAAAGAAACCTTCGAAAGGAAACCCAACTCATCAACCTCTCGAAACCAAAATTAACCAACAACATATCGAAAACGAAATCCCACCCTTCCCGCTATCCATAAAACAAGAATATGTTGAAACAGAAACAACTACCATCCGCAACCAAGAAAAAGAAACCTTCGAGAGAAAACCCAAAGCTTCAACCACCCGCAAAAAACATTAACGAACAACCTTTCGAAAACGAAATCCCACCCTTCCCGCTATCCATAAAACAAGAATATGTTGAAACAGAAACAACTACCATCCGCAACCAAGAAAAAGAAACCTTCGAGAGAAAACCCAAAGCTTCAACCACCCGCAAAAAACATTAACGAACAACCTTTCGAAAACGAAATCCCACCCTTCCCGCTATCCATAAAACAAGAATCTGAGAAAACAGAAACAACTACCATCCGCAACCAAGGAAAAGAAACCTTAAATGAAAACCCAACTCAGCAACCTCTCGAAACAAAAATTAACCAACAACATTTCGAAAACGAAATCCCACCCTTCCCGCTATCCATAAAACAAGAATCTGTTGAAACCGAAACAACTACCATCCGCAACCAAGAAAAAGAAACCTTCGAGAGAAAAACCAACTCTTCAATCACTCGCAAAAAAAATTAACCAACAACATTTCGAAAACGAAATCCCACCCTTCCCGCTATCCATAAAACAAGAATCTGTGAAATCAGAAACAACTACCATCGAAAACCAAGAAAAAGAAACCTTCGACAGAAAACACAACTCATGAACCTCTCGAAACAAAAATTAACCAACAACCTTTCGAAAACGAAATCCCACCCTTCCCGCTATCCATAAAACAAGAATCTGTGAAAACAGAAGCAACTAACATCCGCAACCAAGAAAAAGAAACTTTAAATGAAAACCCAACTCATCAACCTCTCGAAACAAAAATTAAGCAACAACCTTTCTAAAACGAAATCCCACCCTTCCGGCTATCCACAACACAAGAATATGTCGAAACATAAACAAATACCATCTGCAACCAAGTAAAAGAAACCTTCGACAGAAAACACAACTCATCAACCTCTCCAAACAAAAATTAAACAACAACATTTCGAAAACGAAATCCCACCCTTCCCGCTATCCATAAAACAAAAATCTGTTGAAACAGAAACAACTACCATCCGAAACAAAGAAAAAGAAACCTTCGAAAGAAAACCCAAGTCATGAACCTCTCGAAACAAAAATTAACCAAAAACATTTCTAAAACGAAATACCACCCTTCCCGCTATCCACAATAATAGAATATGTCGAAACATAAACAAATACCATCAGCATCCAAGAAAAAGAAACCTTCGAGAGAAAACCCAACTGTTCAACCTCTCGAAACGAAAATTAACCAACAACCTATCGAAAACGAAATCCCACCCTTCCCGCTATCCATAAAACAAGAATCTGTTTAAACAGAAACAACTACCATCCGAAACCAAGAAAAAGAAATCTTCGAAAAAAAACCCAAGTCATCAACCTCTCGCAACAAAAATTAACCAACAACATTTCAAAAAAGAAATCCCAACCATTCCCGCTATCCACAAAAGAAGAATATGTCGAAACATAAACAAACACCATCTGCAACCAAGAAAAAGAAACCTTCGAAAGAAAACCCAACTCATCAACCTCTCGAAACCAAAATTAACCAACAACCTATCGAAAACGAAATCCCACCCTTCCCGCTATCCATAAAACAAGAATCTGTTGAAACAGAAACAACTACCATCCGCAATCAAGAAAAAGAAACCTTCGAGAGAAAACCCAACTCTTCAACCACTTGCAAAAAAAATTAACGAACAACCTTTCGAAAACGAAATCCCACCCTTCCCGCTATCCACAAAACAAGAATATGTCGAAACATAAACAAATACCATCTGCAACCAAGAAAAAGAAACCTTCGAAAGAAAACACAACTCATCAACCTCTCGAAAAAAAATTAACCAACAACCTATCGAAAACAAAATCCCACCCTTCCCGCTATCCATAAAACAAGAATCTGTTGAAACAGAAACAACTACCATCCGCAATCAAGAAAAAAAACCTTCGACAGAAAACCCAACTCTTCAACCACTCGCAAAAAAAATTAACAAACAACCTTTCGAAAACGAAATCCCACCCTTCCCGCTATCCATAAAACAAGAATCTGTGAAAACAGAAACAACTACCATCTGCAACCAAGAAAAAGAAACCTTCGAGAGAAAACACAACTCTTCAACCACTCGAAACGAAAATTAACCAACAACCTATCGAAAACGAAATCCCACCCTTCCCGCTATCCTCAAAACAAGAATCTGTTGAAAGAAAAACAACAACCCTCCGACACCAACAAAAAGAAACCTTCGAAAGAAAACCCAACTCATCAACCTCTCGAAACAAAAATTAACCTACAACCTACCGAAAACGAAATCCCACCCTTCCCGCTATCCATAAAACAAGAATCTGTTTAAACAGAAACAACTACCATCCGAAACCAAGAAAAAGAAACCTTCGAAATAAAACCCAAGTCATCAACCTCTCGAAATAAAAATTAACCAACAACCTATCGAAAACGAAATCCCACCCTTCCCGCTATCCATAAAACAAGAATCTGTTGAAACAGAAACAACTACCATCCGCAACCAAGAAAAAGAAACCTTCGAGAGAAAACCCAACTCTTCAACCACTCGCAAAAAAAATTAACGAACAACATTTCGAAAACGAAATCCCACCCTTCCCGCTATCCATAAAACAAGATTCTGTGAAAACAGAAACAACTAATATCCGCAACAAAGAAAAAGAAACCTTCGAAAGAAAATCCAAGTCATGAACCTCTCGAAACAAAAATTAACCAACAATATTTCTAAAACGAAATCCCACCCTTCCCGCTATCCACAAAAATAGAATATGTCGAAACATAAACAAATACCATCTGCAACCAAGAAAAAGAAACCTTCGAGAGAAAACCCAACTCTTCAACCTCTCGAAACGAAAATTAACCAACAACCTATCGAAAACGAAATCCCACCTTCCCGCTATCCATAAATCTAGAATCTATTGAAACAGAAACAACTACCATCCGCAACCAAGAAAAAGAAACCTTAAATGAAAACCCACCTCATGAACCTCTCGAAAAAAAAATTAACCAATAACCTTTCTAAAACGAAATCCCACCCTTCCCGCTATCCATAAAACAAGAATCTGTTGAAACAGAAACAACTACCATCCGCAATCAAGAAAAAGAAACCTTCGAGCGAGAACCCAACTCTTCAACCACTCGCAAAAAAATTAACGAACAAACTTTCGAAAACGAAATCCCACCCTTCCCGCTATCCATAAAAAAAGAATCTGTGAAAACAGAAGCAACTAACATCCGCAACCAAGAAAAAGAAACCTTAAATGAAAACCCAACTCATCAACCTCTCGAAATAAAAATTAACCAACAACCTATCGAAAACGAAATCCCACCCTTCCCGCTATCCATAAAACAAGAATCTGTTTAAACAGAAACAACTACCATCCGCAACCAAGAAAAAGAAACCTTAAATGAAAACCCAACTCATCAACCTCTCGAAATAAAAATGAAACAGAAAAGCCTACCATCCGAAACCAAGAAAAAGAAACCTTCGAAAGAAAACCCAAGTCATAAACCTCTCGAAACAAAATTAACCAACAACCTTCTAAAACGAAATCCCACCCTTCCCGCTATCCACAAAACAAGAATATGTTAAAACAGAAACAACTACCATCCGCAACCAAGAAAAAGAAACCTTAAATGAAAACCCAACTCATAAACCTCTCGAAATAAAAATGAACCAACAGCCTATCGAAAACGATATCCCACCCTTCCCGCTATCCATAAAACAAGAATCTGTTGAAACAGAAACAACTACCATCCGCAATCAAGAAAAAGAAACCTTCGAGAGAGAACCCAACTCTTCAACCACTCGCAAAAAAATTAACGAACAAACTTTCGAAAACGAAATCCCACCCTTCCCGCTATCCATAAAACAAGAATCTGTGAAAACAGAAGCAACTAACATCCGCAACCAAGAAAAAGAAACCTTAAATGAAAACCCAACTCATCAACCTCTCGAAATAAAAATTAACCAACAACCTATCGAAAACGAAATCCCACACTTCCCGCTATCCATAAAACAAGAATCTGTTTAAACAGAAACAACTACCATCCGCAATCAAGAAAAAGAAACCTTCGAGAGAAAACCCAACTCTTCAACCTCTCGAAATAAAAATTAACCAACAACATTTCGAAAACGAAATCCCACCCTTACCTCTATCCATAAAACAAGAATCTGTTGAAACAGAAACAACTACCATCCGCAACCAAGAAAAAGAGAAAAAGATACCTTCGACAGAAAACCCAAGTTATCAACCTCTCGAAACAAAAATAACCAACAACATTTCGAAATCGAAATCCCACCCTTCCCGCTATCAACAAAAAAAGAATCTGTTGAAACAAAAACAACAACCCTCCGACACCAACAAAAAGAAACCTTCGAAAGAAAACCGAACTCATCAACCTCTCGAAACAAAAATTAACCAACAACCTTTCTAAAACGAAATCCCACCCTTCCCGCTATCCATAAAACAAGAATCTGTTGAAACAGAAAAGCCTACCATCCGAAACCAAGAAAAAGAAACCTTCGAAAGAAAACCCAAGTCATAAACCTCTCGAAACAAAATTAACCAACAACCTTCTAAAACGAAATCCCACCCTTCCCGCTATCCACAAAACAAGAATATGTGAAAACAGAAACAACTACCATCCGCAACCAAGAAAAAGAAACCTTAAATGAAAACCCAACTCATCAACCTCTCGAAACAAAAATGAACCAACAGCCTATCGAAAACGAAATCCCACCCTTCCCGCTATCCATAAAACAAGAATCTGTTTAAACAGAAACAACTACCATACGAAACAAAGAAAAAGAAACCTTAAATTAAAACCAAACTCATCAACCTCTCGAAACAAAAATTAACCAACAACCTTTTGAAATCGAAATCCCACCCTTCCCGCTATCAACAAAAAAAGAATCTGTTGAAACAGAAACAACTATCATCCGAAACCATGAGAAAGAAGCCTTCGAAAGAAAACCCACGTCATCAACCTCTCGAAACAAAAATTAACCATCCATAAAACAATAATCTGTTGAAACAGAAACAATTACCATCCGAAACCAAGAAAAAGAAACCTTCGACAGAAAACACAACTCATCAACCTCTCGAAACAAAAATTAACCAACAACCTTTCGAAAACGAAATCCCACCCTTCCCGCTATCCATAAAACAAGAATCTGTGAAAACAGAAGCAACTAACATCCGCAACCAAGAATGAGAAACCCTAAATTAAAACCAAACTCATCAACCTCTCGAAACAAAAATTAACCAACAACCTTTCGAAATCGAAATCCCACCCTTCCCGCTATCAACAAAAAAAGAATCTGTTGAAACAGAAACAACTATCATCCGAAACCAAGAAAAAGAAGCCTTCGAAAGAAAACCCAAGTCACCAACCTCTCGAAACAAAAATTAACCAACAACCTTTCGAAAACGAAATACCACCCTTCCCGCTATCCATAAAACAAGAATCTGTTGAAACAGAAACAACTACCATCCGAAACCAAGAAAAAGAAACCTTCGACAGAAAACACAACTCATCAACCTCTCGAAACAAAAATTAACCAACAACCTATCGAAAACGAAATCCCACCCTTCCCGCTATCCATAAAACAAGAATCTGTTTAAACAGAAACAACTACCATCCGAAACCAAGAAAAAGAAACCTTCGAAAAAAAACCCTAAGTCATCAACCTCTCGAAACAAAAATTAACCAACAACCTATCGAAAACGAAATCCCACCCTTCCCGCTATCCATAAAACAAGAATCTGTTGAAACAGAAACAACTACCATCCGAAACCAAGAAAAAGAAACCTTCGACAGAAAACACAACTCATCAACCTCTCGAAACAAAAATTAACCAACAAGCTATCGAAAACGAAATCCCACCCTTCCTGCTATCCATAAAACAAGAATCTGTTTAAACAGAAACAACTACCATCCGCAACCAAGAAAAAGAAACCTTAAATTAAAACCAAACTCATCAACATCTCGAAACAAAAATTAACCAACAAATTTTCGAAATCGAAATCCCACCCTTCCCGCTATCAACAAAAAAAGAATCTGTTGAAACAGAAACAACTATCATCCGAAAACAAGAAAAAGAAGCCTTCGAAAGAAAACCCAAGTCATCAACCTCTCGAAACAAAAATTAACCAACAACCTTTCGAAAACGAAATCCCACCCTTCCCGCTATCCATAAAACAAGAATCTGTTGAAACAGAAACAACTACCATCCGAAACCAAGAAAAAGAAACCTTCGACAGAAAACACAACTCATCAACCTCTCGAAACCAAAATTAACCAACAACATTTCGAAAACGAAATCCCACTCTTCCCGCTATCCATAAAACAAGAATCTGTGAAAACAGAAGCAACTAACATCCGCAACCAAGAATGAGAAACCCTAAATTAAAACCAAACTCATCAACCTCTCGAAACAAAAATTAACCAACAACCTTTCGAAATCGAAATCCCACCCTTCCCGCTATCAACAAAAAAAGAATCTGTTGAAACAGAAACAACTATCATCCGAAACCAAGAAAAAGAAGCCTTCGAAAGAAAACCCAAGTCATCAACCTCTCGAAACAAAAATTAACCAACAACCTTTCGAAAACGAAATACCACCCTTCCCGCTATCCATAAAACAAGAATCTGTTGAAACAGAAACAACTACCATCCGAAACCAAGAAAAAGAAACCTTCGACAGAAAACACAACTCATCAACCTCTCGAAACAAAAATTAACCAACAACCTATCGAAAACGAAATCCCACCCTTCCCGCTATCCATAAAACAAGAATCTGTTTAAACAGAAACAACTACCATCCGAAACCAAGAAAAAGAAACCTTCGAAAAAAAACCCCAAGTCATCAACCTCTCGAAACAAAAATTAACCAACAACCTATCGAAAACGAAATCCCACCCTTCCCGCTATCCACAAAACAAGAATATGTCGAAACATAAACAAATACAATCTGCAACCAATAAAAAGAAACCTTCGAGGGAAAACACAACTCATCAACGTCTCGAAAGAAAAATTAACCAACAACCTATCGAAAACGAAATCCCACCCTTCCCGCTATCCATAAAACAAGAATCTGTTTAAACAGAATCAACTACCATCCGAAACCAAGAAAAAGAAACCTTCGAAAAAAAACCCCAAGTCATCAACCTCTCGAAACAAAAATTAACCAACAACCTATCGAAAACGAAATCCCACCCTTCCCGCTATCCATAAAACAAGAATCTGTTGAAACAGAAACAACTACCATCCGAAACCAAGAAAAAGAAACCTTCGGCAGAAAACACAACTCATCAACCTCTCGAAACAAAAATTAACCAACAACCTATCGAAAACGAAATCCCACCCTTCCCGCTATCCATAAAACAAGAATCTGTTTAAACAGAAACAACTACCATCCGCAACCAAGAAAAAGAAACCTTAAATTAAAACCAAACTCATCAACCTCTCGAAACAAAAATTAACCAACAACCTTTCGAAATCGAAATCCCACCCTTCCCGCTATCCATAAAACAAGAATCTGTTGAAACAGAAACAACTACCATCCGAAACCAAGAAAAAGAAACCTTCGACAGAAAACACAACTCATCAACCTCTCGAAACCAAAATTAACCAACAACATTTCGAAAACGAAATCCCACCCTTCCCGCTATCCATAAAACAAGAATCTGTGAAAACAGAAGCAACTAACATCCGCAACCAAGAATGAGAAACCCTAAATTAAAACCAAACTCATCAACCTCTCGAAACAAAAATTAACCAACAACCTTTCGAAATCGAAATCCCACCCTTCCCGCTATCAACAAAAAAAGAATCTGTTGAAACAGAAACAACTATCATCCGAAACCAAGAAAAAGAAGCCTTCAAAAGAAAACCCAAGTCATCAACCTCTCGAAACAAAAATTAACCAACAACCTTTCGAAAACGAAATACCACCCTTCCCGCTATCCATAAAACAAGAATCTGTTGAAACAGAAACAACTACCATCCGAAACCAAGAAAAAGAAACCTTCGACAGAAAACACAACTCATCAACCTCTCGAAACAAAAATTAACCAACAACCTATCGAAAACGAAATCCCACCCTTCCCGCTATCCATAAAACAAGAATCTGTTGAAACAGAAACAACTACCATCCGCAATCAAGAAAAAGAAACCTTCGAGAGAGAACCCAACTCTTCAACCACTCGCAAAAAAATTAACGAACAAACTTTCGAAAACGAAATCCCACCCTTCCCGCTATCCATAAAACAAGAATCTGTGAAAACAGAAGCAACTAACATCCGCAACCAAGAAAAAGAAACCTTAAATGAAAACCCAACTCATCAACCTCTCGAAATAAAAATTAACCAACAACCTATCGAAAACGAAATCCCACCCTTCCCGCTATCCATAAAACAAGAATCTGTTTAAACAGAAACAACTACCATCCGCAATCAAGAAAAAGAAACCTTCGAGAGAAAACCCAACTCTTCAACCTCTCGAAATAAAAATTAACCAACAACATTTCGAAAACGAAATCCCACCCTTACCTCTATCCATAAAACAAGAATCTGTTGAAACAGAAACAACTACCATCCGCAACCAAGAAAAAGGGAAAAAGATACCTTCGACAGAAAACCCAAGTCATCAACCTCTCGAAACAAAAATTAACCAACAACATTTCGAAATCGAAATCCCACCCTTCCCGCTATCAACAAAAAAAGAATCTGTTGAAACAAAAACAACAACCCTCCGACACCAACAAAAAGAAACCTTCGAAAGAAAACCCAACTCATCAACCTCTCGAAACAAAAATTAACCAACAACCTTTCTAAAACGAAATCCCACCCTTCCCGCTATCCATAAAACAAGAATCTGTTGAAACAGAAAAGCCTACCATCCGAAACCAAGAAAAAGAAACCTTCGAAAGAAAACCCAAGTCATAAACCTCTCGAAACAAAATTAACCAACAACCTTCTAAAACGAAATCCCACCCTTCCCGCTATCCACAAAACAAGAATATGTGAAAACAGAAACAACTACCATCCGCAACCAAGAAAAAGAAACCTTAAATGAAAACCCAACTCATCAACCTCTCGAAACAAAAATGAACCAACAGCCTATCGAAAACGAAATCCCACCCTTCCCGCTATCCATAAAACAAGAATCTGTTTAAACAGAAACAACTACCATCCGCAACCAAGAAAAAGAAACCTTAAATTAAAAGCAAACTCATCAACCTCTCGAAACAAAAATTAACCAACAACCTTTCGAAATCGAAATCCCACCCTTCCCGCTATCAACAAAAAAAGAATCTGTTGAAACAGAAACAACTATCATCCGAAACCATGAGAAAGAAGCCTTCGAAAGAAAACCCAAGTCATCAACCTCTCGAAACAAAAATTAACCAACAACCTTTCGAAAACGAAATCCCACCCTTCCCGCTATCCATAAAACAAGATTCTGTTGAAACAGAAACAACTACCATCCGAAACCAAGAAAAAGAAACCTTCGACAGAAAACACAACTCATCAACCTCTCGAAACAAAAATTAACCAACAACCTTTCGAAAACGAAATCCCACCCTTCCCGCTATCCATAAAACAAGAATCTGTGAAAACAGAAGCAACTAACATCCGCAACCAAGAATGAGAAACCCTAAATTAAAACCAAACTCATCAACCTCTCCAAACAAAAATTAACCAACAACCTTTCTAAAACGAAATCCCACCCTTCCCGCTATCCATAAAACAAGAATCTGTTGAAACAGAAAAGCCTACCATCCGAAACCAAGAAAAAGAAACCTTCGAAAGAAAACCCAAGTCATAAACCTCTCGAAACAAAATCCCACCCTTCCCGCTATCCACAAAACAAGAATATGTGAAAACAGAAACAACTACCATCCGCAACCAAGAAAAAGAAACCTTAAATGAAAACCCAACTCATCAACCTCTCGAAACAAAAATGAACCAACAGCCTATCGAAAACGAAATCCCACCCTTCCCGCTATCCATAAAACAAGAATCTGTTTAAACAGAAACAACTACCATCCGCAACCAAGAAAAAGAAACCTTAAATTAAAACCAAACTCATCAACCTCTCGAAACAAAAATTAACCAACAACCTTTCGAAATCGAAATCCCACCCTTCCCGCTATCAACAAAAAAAGAATCTGTTGAAACAGAAACAACTATCATCCGAAACCATGAGAAAGAAACCTTCGAAAGAAAACCCAAATCATCAACCTCTCGAAACAAAAATTAACCAACAACCTTTCGAAAACGAAATCCCACCCTTCCCGCTATCCATAAAACAAGAATCTGTTGAAACAGAAACAACTACCATCCGAAACCAAGAAAAAGAAACCTTCGACAGAAAACACAACTCATCAACCTCTCGAAACAAAAATTAACCAACAACCTTTCGAAAACGAAATCCCACCCTTCCCGCTATCCATAAAACAAGAATCTGTGAAAACAGAAGCAAGTAACATCCGCAACCAAGAATGAGAAACCCTAAATTAAAACCAAACTCATCAACCTCTCGAAACAAAAATTAACCAACAACCTTTCGAAATCGAAATCCCACCCTTCCCGCTATCAACAAAAAAAGAATCTGTTGAAACAGAAACAACTATCATCCGAAACCAAGAAAAAGAAGCCTTCGAAAGAAAACCCAAGTCATCAACCTCTCGAAACAAAAATTAACCAACAACCTTTCGAAAACGAAATACCACCCTTCCCGCTATCCATAAAACAAGAATCTGTTGAAACAGAAACAACTACCATCCGAAACCAAGAAAAAGAAACCTTCGACAGAAAACACAACTCATCAACCTCTCGAAACAAAAATTAACCAACAACCTATCGAAAACGAAATCCCACCCTTCCCGCTATCCATAAAACAAGAATATGTCGAAACATAAACAAATACAATCTGCAACCAAGAAAAAGAAACCTTCGAGGGAAAACACAACTCATCAACGTCTCGAAACAAAAATTAACCAACAACCTATCGAAAACGAAATCCCACCCTTCCCGCTATCCATAAAACAAGAATCTGTTTAAACAGAAACAACTACCATCCGAAACCAAGAAAAAGAAACCTTCGAAAAAAAAACCCCAAGTCATCAACCTTTCGAAACAAAAATTAACCAACAACCTATCGAAAACGAAATCCCACCCTTCCCGCTATCCATAAAACAAGAATCTGTTGAAACACAAACAACTACCATCCGAAACCAAGAAAAAGAAACCTTCGACAGAAAACACAACTCATCAACCTCTCGAAACAAAAATTAACCAACAAGCTATCGAAAACGAAATCCCACCCTTCCCGCTATCCATAAAACAAGAATCTGTTTAAACAGAAACAACTACCATCCGCAACCAAGAAAAAGAAACCTTAAATTAAAACCAAACTCATCAACCTCTCGAAACAAAAATTAACCAACAACCTTTCGAAATCGAAATCCCACCCTTCCCGCTATCAACAAAAAAAGAATCTGTTAAAACAGAAACAACTATCATCCGAAAACAAGAAAAAGAAGCCTTCGAAAGAAAACCCAAGTCATCAACCTCTCGAAACAAAAATTAACCAACAACCTTTCGAAAACGAAATCCCACCCTTCCCGCTATCCATAAAACAAGAATCTGTTGAAACAGAAACAACTACCATCCGAAACCAAGAAAAAGAAACCTTCGACAGAAAACACAACTCATCAACCTCTCGAAACCAAAATTAACCAACAACATTTCGAAAACGAAATCCCACCCTTCCCGCTATCCATAAAACAAGAATCTGTGAAAACAGAAGCAACTAACATCCGCAACCAAGAATGAGAAACCCTAAATTAAAACCAAACTCATCAACCTCTCGAAACAAAAATTAACCAACAACCTTTCGAAATCGAAATCCCACCCTTCCCGCTATCAACAAAAAAAGAATCTGTTGAAACAGAAACAACTATCATCCGAAGCCAAGAAAAAGAAGCCTTCGAAAGAAAACCCAAGTCATCAACCTCTCGAAACAAAAATTAACCAACAACCTTTCGAAAACGAAAAACCACCCTTCCCGCTATCCATAAAACAAGAATCTGTTGAAACAGAAACAACTACCATCCGAAACCAAGAAAAAGAAACCTTCGACAGAAAACACAACTCATCAACCTCTCGAAACAAAAATTAACCAACAACCTATCGAAAACGAAATCCCACCCTTCCCGCTATCCATAAAACAAGAATCTGTTTAAACAGAAACAACTACCATCCGAAACCAAGAAAAAGAATCCTTCGAAAAAAAAACCCCAAGTCATCAACCTCTCGAAACAAAAATTAACCAACAACCTATCGAAAACGAAATCCCACCCTTCCCGCTATCCACAAAACAAGAATATGTCGAAACATAAACAAATACAATCTGCAACCAAGAAAAAGAAACCTTCGAGGGAAAACACAACTCATCAACGTCTCGAAACAAAAATTAACCAACAACCTATCGAAAACGAAATCCCACCCTTCCCGCTATCCATAAAACAAGAATCTGTTTAAACAGAAACAACTACCATCCGAAACCAAGAAAAAGAAACCTTCGAAAAAAAAACCCAAGTCATCAACCTCTCGAAACAAAAATTAACCAACAACCTATCGAAAACGAAATCCCACCCTTCCCGCTATCCATAAAACAAGAATCTGTTGAAACAGAAACAACTACCATCCGAAACCAAGAAAAAGAAACCTTCGGCAGAAAACACAACTCATCAACCTCTCGAAACAAAAATTAACCAACAACCTATCGAAAACGAAATCCCACCCTTCCCGCTATCCATAAAACAAGAATCTGTTTAAACAGAAACAACTACCATCCGCAACCAAGAAAAAGAAACCTTAAATTAAAACCAAACTCATCAACCTCTCGAAACAAAAATTAACCAACAACCTTTCGAAATCGAAATCCCACCCTTCCCGCTATCAACAAAAAAAGAATCTGTTGAAACAGAAACAACTATCATCCGAAAACAAGAAAAAGAAGCCTTCGAAAGAAAACCCAACTCATCAACCTCTCGAAACAAAAATTAACCAACAACCTTTCGAAAACGAAATCCCACCCTTCCCGCTATCCATAAAACAAGAATCTGTTGAAACAGAAACAACTACCATCCGAAACCAAGAAAAAGAAACCTTCGACAGAAAACACAACTCATCAACCTCTCGAAACCAAAATTAACCAACAACATTTCGAAAAAGAAATCCCACCCTTCCCGCTATCCATAAAACAAGAATCTGTGAAAACAGAAGCAACTAACATCCGCAACCAAGAATGAGAAACCCTAAATTAAAACCAAACTCATCAACCTCTCGAAACAAAAATTAACCAACAACCTTTCGAAATCGAAATCCCACCCTTCCCGCTATCAACAAAAAAAGAATCTGTTGAAACAGAAACAACTATCATCCGAAGCCAAGAAAAAGAAGCCTTCGAAAGAAAACCCAAGTCATCAACCTCTCGAAACAAAAATTAACCAACAACCTTTCGAAAACGAAATAACACCCTTCCCGCTATCCATAAAACAAGAATCTGTTGAAACAGAAACAACTACCATCCGAAACCAAGAAAAAGAAACCTTCGACAGAAAACACAACTCATCAACCTCTCGAAACAAAAATTAACCAACAACCTATCGAAAACGAAATCCCACCCTTCCCGCTATCCATAAAACAAGAATCTGTTTAAACAGAAACAACTACCATCCGAAACCAAGAAAAAGAATCCTTCGAAAAAAAAACCCCAAGTCATCAACCTCTCGAAACCAAAATTAACCAACAACATTTCGAAAACGAAATCCCACCCTTCCCGCTATCCATAAAACAAGAATCTGTGAAAACAGAAGCAACTAACATCCGCAACCAAGAATGAGAATCCCTAAATTAAAACCAAACTCATCAACCTCTCGAAACAAAAATTAACCAACAACCTTTCGAAATCGAAATCCCACCCTTCCCGCTATCAACAAAAAAAGAATCTGTTGAAACAGAAACAACTATCATCCGAAGCCAAGAAAAAGAAGCCTTCGAAAGAAAACCCAAGTCATCAACCTCTCGAAACAAAAATTAACCAACAACCTTTCGAAAACGAAATACCACCCTTCCCGCTATCCATAAAACAAGAATCTGTTGAAACAGAAACAACTACCATCCGAAACCAAGAAAAAGAAACCTTCGACAGAAAACACAACTCATCAACCTCTCGAAACAAAAATTAACCAACAACCTATCGAAAACGAAATCCCACCCTTCCCGCTATCCATAAAACAAGAATCTGTTTAAACAGAAACAACTACCATCCGAAACCAAGAAAAAGAATCCTTCGAAAAAAAAACCCCAAGTCATCAACCTCTCGAAACAAAAATTAACCAACAACCTATCGAAAACGAAATCCCACCCTTCCCGCTATCCACAAAACAAGAATATGTCAAAACATAAACAAATACAATCTGCAACCAAGAAAAAGAAACCTTCGAGGGAAAACACAACTCATCAACGTCTCGAAACAAAAATTAACCAACAACCTATCGAAAACGAAATCCCACCCTTCCCGCTATCCATAAAACAAGAATCTGTTTAAACAGAAACAACTACCATCCGAAACCAAGAAAAAGAAACCTTCGAAAAAAAAACCCAAGTCATCAACCTCTCGAAACAAAAATTAACCAACAACCTATCGAAAACGAAATCCCACCCTTCCCGCTATCCATAAAACAAGAATCTGTTGAAACAGAAACAACTACCATCCGAAACCAAGAAAAAGAAACCTTCGGCAGAAAACACAACTCATCAACCTCTCGAAACAAAAATTAACCAACAACCTATCGAAAACGAAATCCCACCCTTCCCGCTATCCATAAAACAAGAATCTGTTTAAACAGAAACAACTACCATCCGCAACCAAGAAAAAGAAACCTTAAATTAAAACCAAACTCATCAACCTCTCGAAACAAAAATTAACCAACAACCTTTCGAAATCGAAATCCCACCCTTCCCGCTATCAACAAAAAAAGAATCTGTTGAAACAGAAACAACTATCATCCGAAAACAAGAAAAAGAAGCCTTCGAAAGAAAATCCAAGTCATCAACCTCTCGAAACAAAAATTAACCAACAACCTTTCGAAAACGAAATCCCACCCTTCCCGCTATCCATAAAACAAGAATCTGTTGAAACAGAAACAACTACCATCCGAAACCAAGAAAAAGAAACCTTCGACAGAAAACACAACTCATCAACCTCTCGAAACCAAAATTAACCAACAACATTTCGAAAAAGAAATCCCACCCTTCCCGCTATCCATAAAACAAGAATCTGTGAAAACAGAAGCAACTAACATCCGCAACCAAGAATGAGAAACCCTAAATTAAAACCAAACTCATCAACCTCTCGAAACAAAAATTAACCAACAACCTTTCGAAATCGAAATCCCACCCTTCCCGCTATCAACAAAAAAAGAATCTGTTGAAACAGAAACAACTACCATCCGAAACCAAGAAAAAGAAACCTTCGAAAAAAAAACCCCAAGTCATCAACCTCTCGAAACAAAAATTAACCAAGAACCTATCGAAAACGAAATCCCACCCTTCCCGCTATCCATAAAACAAGAATCTGTTGAAACAGAAACAACTACCATCCGAAACCAAGAAAAAGAAACCTTCGACAGAAAACACAACTCATCAACCTCTCGAAACAAAAATTAACCAACAACCTATCGAAAACGAAATCCCACCCTTCCCGCTATCCATAAAACAAGAATCTGTTTAAACAGAAACAACTACCATCCGCAACCAAGAAAAAGAAACCTTAAATTAAAACCAAACTCATCAACCTCTCGAAACAAAAATTAACCAACAACCTTTCGAAATCGAAATCCCACCCTTCCCGCTATCAACAAAAAAAGAATCTGTTGAAACAGAAACAACTATCATCCGAAACCAAGAAAAAGAAGCCTTCGAAAGAAAACCCAAGTCATCAACCTCTCGAAACAAAAATTAACCAACAACCTTTCGAAAACGAAATACCACCCTTCCCGCTATCCATAAAACAAGAATCTGTTGAAACAGAAACAACTACCATCCGAAACCAAGAAAAAGAAACCTTCGACAGAAAACACAACTCATCAACCTCTCGAAACAAAAATTAACCAACAACCTATCGAAAACGAAATCCCACCCTTCCCGCTATCCATAAAACAAGAATCTGTTTAAACAGAAACAACTACCATCCGAAACCAAGAAAAAGAAACCTTCGAAAAAAAAACCCCAAGTCATCAACCTCTCGAAACAAAAATTAACCAACAACCTATCGAAAACGAAATCCCACCCTTCCCGCTATCCACAAAACAAGAATATGTCGAAACATAAACAAATACAATCTGCAACCAAGAAAAAGAAAGCTTCGAGGGAAAACACAACTCATCAACGTCTCGAAACAAAAATTAACCAACAACCTATCGAAAACGAAATCCCACCCTTCCCGCTATCCATAAAACAAGAATCTGTTTAAACAGAAACAACTACCATCCGAAACCAAGAAAAAGAAACCTTCGAAAAAAAACCCCAAGTCATCAACCTCTCGAAACAAAAATTAACCAAGAACCTATCGAAAACGAAATCCCACCCTTCCCGCTATCCATAAAACAAGAATCTGTTGAAACAGAAACAACTACCATCCGAAACCAAGAAAAAGAAACCTTCGACAGAAAACACAACTCATCAACCTCTCGAAACAAAAATTAACCAACAACCTATCGAAAACGAAATCCCACCCTTCCCGCTATCCATAAAACAAGAATCTGTTTAAACAGAAACAACTACCATCCGCAACCAAGAAAAAGAAACCTTAAATTAAAACCAAACTCATCAACCTCTCGAAACAAAAATTAACCAACAACCTTTCGAAATCGAAATCCCACCCTTCCCGCTATCAACAAAAAAAGAATCTGTTGAAACAGAAACAACTATCATCCGAAACCAAGAAAAAGAAGCCTTCGAAAGAAAACCCAAGTCATCAACCTCTCGAAACAAAAATTAACCAACAACCTTTCGAAAACGAAATACCACCCTTCCCGCTATCCATAAAACAAGAATCTGTTGAAACAGAAACAACTACCATCCGAAACCAAGAAAAAGAAACCTTCGACAGAAAACACAACTCATCAACCTCTCGAAACAAAAATTAACCAACAACCTATCGAAAACGAAATCCCACCCTTCCCGCTATCCATAAAACAAGAATATGTCGAAACATAAACAAATACAATCTGCAACCAAGAAAAAGAAACCTTCGAGGGAAAACACAACTCATCAACGTCTCGAAACAAAAATTAACCAACAACCTATCGAAAACGAAATCCCACCCTTCCCGCTATCCATAAAACAAGAATCTGTTTAAACAGAAACAACTACCATCCGAAACCAAGAAAAAGAAACCTTCGAAAAAAAAACCCCAAGTCATCAACCTTTCGAAACAAAAATTAACCAACAACCTATCGAAAACGAAATCCCACCCTTCCCGCTATCCATAAAACAAGAATCTGTTGAAACACAAACAACTACCATCCGAAACCAAGAAAAAGAAACCTTCGACAGAAAACACAACTCATCAACCTCTCGAAACAAAAATTAACCAACAAGTTATCGAAAACGAAATCCCACCCTTCCCGCTATCCATAAAACAAGAATCTGTTTAAACAGAAACAACTACCATCCGCAACCAAGAAAAAGAAACCTTAAATTAAAACCAAACTCATCAACCTCTCGAAACAAAAATTAACCAACAACCTTTCGAAATCGAAATCCCACCCTTCCCGCTATCAACAAAAAAAGAATCTGTTAAAACAGAAACAACTATCATCCGAAAACAAGAAAAAGAAGCCTTCGAAAGAAAACCCAAGTCATCAACCTCTCGAAACAAAAATTAACCAACAACCTTTCGAAAACGAAATCCCACCCTTCCCGCTATCCATAAAACAAGAATCTGTTGAAACAGAAACAACTACCATCCGAAACCAAGAAAAAGAAACCTTCGACAGAAAACACAACTCATCAACCTCTCGAAACCAAAATTAACCAACAACATTTCGAAAACGAAATCCCACCCTTCCCGCTATCCATAAAACAAGAATCTGTGAAAACAGAAGCAACTAACATCCGCAACCAAGAATGAGAAACCCTAAATTAAAACCAAACTCATCAACCTCTCGAAACAAAAATTAACCAACAACCTTTCGAAATCGAAATCCCACCCTTCCCGCTATCAACAAAAAAAGAATCTGTTGAAACAGAAACAACTATCATCCGAAGCCAAGAAAAAGAAGCCTTCGAAAGAAAACCCAAGTCATCAACCTCTCGAAACAAAAATTAACCAACAACCTTTCGAAAACGAAAAACCACCCTTCCCGCTATCCATAAAACAAGAATCTGTTGAAACAGAAACAACTACCATCCGAAACCAAGAAAAAGAAACCTTCGACAGAAAACACAACTCATCAACCTCTCGAAACAAAAATTAACCAACAACCTATCGAAAACGAAATCCCACCCTTCCCGCTATCCATAAAACAAGAATCTGTTTAAACAGAAACAACTACCATCCGAAACCAAGAAAAAGAATCCTTCGAAAAAAAAACCCCAAGTCATCAACCTCTCGAAACAAAAATTAACCAACAACCTATCGAAAACGAAATCCCACCCTTCCCGCTATCCATAAAACAAGAATCTGTTTAAACAGAAACAACTACCATCCGAAACCAAGAAAAAGAAACCTTCGAAAAAAAAACCCCAAGTCATCAACCTTTCGAAACAAAAATTAACCAACAACCTATCGAAAACGAAATCCCACCCTTCCCGCTATCCATAAAACAAGAATCTGTTGAAACACAAACAACTACCATCCGAAACCAAGAAAAAGAAACCTTCGACAGAAAACACAACTCATCAACCTCTCGAAACAAAAATTAACCAACAAGCTATCGAAAACGAAATCCCACCCTTCCCGCTATCCATAAAACAAGAATCTGTTTAAACAGAAACAACTACCATCCGCAACCAAGAAAAAGAAACCTTAAATTAAAACCAAACTCATCAACCTCTCGAAACAAAAATTAACCAACAACCTTTCGAAATCGAAATCCCACCCTTCCCGCTATCAACAAAAAAAGAATCTGTTAAAACAGAAACAACTATCATCCGAAAACAAGAAAAAGAAGCCTTCGAAAGAAAACCCAAGTCATCAACCTCTCGAAACAAAAATTAACCAACAACCTTTCGAAAACGAAATCCCACCCTTCCCGCTATCCATAAAACAAGAATCTGTTGAAACAGAAACAACTACCATCCGAAACCAAGAAAAAGAAACCTTCGACAGAAAACACAACTCATCAACCTCTCGAAACCAAAATTAACCAACAACATTTCGAAAACGAAATACCACCCTTCCCGCTATCCATAAAACAAGAATCTGTGAAAACAGAAGCAACTAACATCCGCAACCAAGAATGAGAAACCCTAAATTAAAACCAAACTCATCAACCTCTCGAAACAAAAATTAACCAACAACCTTTCGAAATCGAAATCCCACCCTTCCCGCTATCAACAAAAAAATAATCTGTTGAAACAGAAACAACTATCATCCGAAGCCAAGAAAAAGAAGCCTTCGAAAGAAAACCCAAGTCATCAACCTCTCGAAACAAAAATTAACCAACAACCTTTCGAAAACGAAAAACCACCCTTCCCGCTATCCATAAAACAAGAATCTGTTGAAACAGAAACAACTACCATCCGAAACCAAGAAAAAGAAACCTTCGACAGAAAACACAACTCATCAACCTCTCGAAACAAAAATTAACCAACAACCTATCGAAAACGAAATCCCACCCTTCCCGCTATCCATAAAACAAGAATCTGTTTAAACAGAAACAACTACCATCCGAAACCAAGAAAAAGAATCCTTCGAAAAAAAAACCCCAAGTCATCAACCTCTCGAAACAAAAATTAACCAACAACCTATCGAAAACGAAATCCCACCCTTCCCGCTATCCACAAAACAAGAATTTGTCGAAACATAAACAAATACAATCTGCAACCAAGAAAAAGAAACCTTCGAGGGAAAACACAACTCATCAACGTCTCGAAACAAAAATTAACCAACAACCTATCGAAAACGAAATCCCACCCTTCCCGCTATCCATAAAACAAGAATCTGTTTAAACAGAAACAACTACCATCCGAAACCAAGAAAAAGAAACCTTCGAAAAAAAAACCCAAGTCATCAACCTCTCGAAACAAAAATTAACCAACAACCTATCGAAAACGAAATCCCACCCTTCCCGCTATCCATAAAACAAGAATCTGTTGAAACAGAAACAACTACCATCCGAAACCAAGAAAAAGAAACCTTCGGCAGAAAACACAACTCATCAACCTCTCGAAACAAAAATTAACCAACAACCTATCGAAAACGAAATCCCACCCTTCCCGCTATCCATAAAACAAGAATCTGTTTAAACAGAAACAACTACCATCCGCAACCAAGAAAAAGAAACCTTAAATTAAAACCAAACTCATCAACCTCTCGAAACAAAAATTAACCAACAACCTTTCGAAATCGAAATCCCACCCTTCCCGCTATCAACAAAAAAAGAATCTGTTGAAACAGAAACAACTACCATCCGAAACCAAGAAAAAGAAACCTTCGAAAGAAAACCCAAGTCATCAACCTCTCGAAACAAAAATTAACCAACAACCTTTCGAAAACGAAATACCACCCTTCCCGCTATCCATAAAACAAGAATCTGTTGAAACAGAAACAACTACCATCCGAAACCAAGAAAAAGAAACCTTCGACAGAAAACACAACTCATCAACCTCTCGAAACAAAAATTAACCAACAACCTATCGAAAACGAAATCCCACCCTTCCCGCTATCCATAAAACAAGAATATGTCGAAACATAAACAAATACAATCTGCAACCAAGAAAAAGAAACCTTCGAGGGAAAACACAACTCATCAACGTCTCGAAACAAAAATTAACCAACAACCTATCGAAAACGAAATCCCACCCTTCCCGCTATCCATAAAACAAGAATCTGTTTAAACAGAAACAACTACCATCCGAAACCAAGAAAAAGAAACCTTCGAAAAAAAAACCCCAAGTCATCAACCTTTCGAAACAAAAATTAACCAACAACCTATCGAAAACGAAATCCCACCCTTCCCGCTATCCATAAAACAAGAATCTGTTGAAACACAAACAACTACCATCCGAAACCAAGAAAAAGAAACCTTCGACAGAAAACACAACTCATCAACCTCTCGAAACAAAAATTAACCAACAAGTTATCGAAAACGAAATCCCACCCTTCCCGCTATCCATAAAACAAGAATCTGTTTAAACAGAAACAACTACCATCCGCAACCAAGAAAAAGAAACCTTAAATTAAAACCAAACTCATCAACCTCTCGAAACAAAAATTAACCAACAACCTTTCGAAATCGAAATCCCACCCTTCCCGCTATCAACAAAAAAAGAATCTGTTAAAACAGAAACAACTATCATCCGAAAACAAGAAAAAGAAGCCTTCGAAAGAAAACCCAAGTCATCAACCTCTCGAAACAAAAATTAACCAACAACCTTTCGAAAACGAAATCCCACCCTTCCCGCTATCCATAAAACAAGAATCTGTTGAAACAGAAACAACTACCATCCGAAACCAAGAAAAAGAAACCTTCGACAGAAAACACAACTCATCAACCTCTCGAAACCAAAATTAACCAACAACATTTCGAAAACGAAATCCCACCCTTCCCGCTATCCATAAAACAAGAATCTGTGAAAACAGAAGCAACTAACATCCGCAACCAAGAATGAGAAACCCTAAATTAAAACCAAACTCATCAACCTCTCGAAACAAAAATTAACCAACAACCTTTCGAAATCGAAATCCCACCCTTCCCGCTATCAACAAAAAAAGAATCTGTTGAAACAGAAACAACTATCATCCGAAGCCAAGAAAAAGAAGCCTTCGAAAGAAAACCCAAGTCATCAACCTCTCGAAACAAAAATTAACCAACAACCTTTCGAAAACGAAAAACCACCCTTCCCGCTATCCATAAAACAAGAATCTGTTGAAACAGAAACAACTACCATCCGAAACCAAGAAAAAGAAACCTTCGACAGAAAACACAACTCATCAACCTCTCGAAACAAAAATTAACCAACAACCTATCGAAAACGAAATCCCACCCTTCCCGCTATCCATAAAACAAGAATCTGTTTAAACAGAAACAACTACCATCCGAAACCAAGAAAAAGAATCCTTCGAAAAAAAAACCCCAAGTCATCAACCTCTCGAAACAAAAATTAACCAACAACCTATCGAAAACGAAATCCCACCCTTCCCGCTATCCACAAAACAAGAATATGTCGAAACATAAACAAATACAATCTGCAACCAAGAAAAAGAAACCTTCGAGGGAAAACACAACTCATCAACGTCTCGAAACAAAAATTAACCAACAACCTATCGAAAACGAAATCCCACCCTTCCCGCTATCCATAAAACAAGAATCTGTTTAAACAGAAACAACTACCATCCGAAACCAAGAAAAAGAAACCTTCGAAAAAAAAACCCAAGTCATCAACCTCTCGAAACAAAAATTAACCAACAACCTATCGAAAACGAAATCCCACCCTTCCCGCTATCCATAAAACAAGAATCTGTTGAAACAGAAACAACTACCATCCGAAACCAAGAAAAAGAAACCTTCGGCAGAAAACACAACTCATCAACCTCTCGAAACAAAAATTAACCAACAACCTATCGAAAACGAAATCCCACCCTTCCCGCTATCCATAAAACAAGAATCTGTTTAAACAGAAACAACTACCATCCGCAACCAAGAAAAAGAAACCTTAAATTAAAACCAAACTCATCAACCTCTCGAAACAAAAATTAACCAACAACCTTTCGAAATCGAAATCCCACCCTTCCCGCTATCAACAAAAAAAGAATCTGTTGAAACAGAAACAACTATCATCCGAAAACAAGAAAAAGAAGCCTTCGAAAGAAAACCCAACTCATCAACCTCTCGAAACAAAAATTAACCAACAACCTTTCGAAAACGAAATCCCACCCTTCCCGCTATCCATAAAACAAGAATCTGTTGAAACAGAAACAACTACCATCCGAAACCAAGAAAAAGAAACCTTCGACAGAAAACACAACTCATCAACCTCTCGAAACCAAAATTAACCAACAACATTTCGAAAAAGAAATCCCACCCTTCCCGCTATCCATAAAACAAGAATCTGTGAAAACAGAAGCAACTAACATCCGCAACCAAGAATGAGAAACCCTAAATTAAAACCAAACTCATCAACCTCTCGAAACAAAAATTAACCAACAACCTTTCGAAATCGAAATCCCACCCTTCCCGCTATCAACAAAAAAAGAATCTGTTGAAACAGAAACAACTATCATCCGAAGCCAAGAAAAAGAAGCCTTCGAAAGAAAACCCAAGTCATCAACCTCTCGAAACAAAAATTAACCAACAACCTTTCGAAAACGAAATAACACCCTTCCCGCTATCCATAAAACAAGAATCTGTTGAAACAGAAACAACTACCATCCGAAACCAAGAAAAAGAAACCTTCGACAGAAAACACAACTCATCAACCTCTCGAAACAAAAATTAACCAACAACCTATCGAAAACGAAATCCCACCCTTCCCGCTATCCATAAAACAAGAATCTGTTTAAACAGAAACAACTACCATCCGAAACCAAGAAAAAGAATCCTTCGAAAAAAAAACCCCAAGTCATCAACCTCTCGAAACCAAAATTAACCAACAACATTTCGAAAACGAAATCCCACCCTTCCCGCTATCCATAAAACAAGAATCTGTGAAAACAGAAGCAACTAACATCCGCAACCAAGAATGAGAAACCCTAAATTAAAACCAAACTCATCAACCTCTCGAAACAAAAATTAACCAACAACCTTTCGAAATCGAAATCCCACCCTTCCCGCTATCAACAAAAAAAGAATCTGTTGAAACAGAAACAACTATCATCCGAAGCCAAGAAAAAGAAGCCTTCGAAAGAAAACCCAAGTCATCAACCTCTCGAAACAAAAATTAACCAACAACCTTTCGAAAACGAAATACCACCCTTCCCGCTATCCATAAAACAAGAATCTGTTGAAACAGAAACAACTACCATCCGAAACCAAGAAAAAGAAACCTTCGACAGAAAACACAACTCATCAACCTCTCGAAACAAAAATTAACCAACAACCTATCGAAAACGAAATCCCACCCTTCCCGCTATCCATAAAACAAGAATCTGTTTAAACAGAAACAACTACCATCCGAAACCAAGAAAAAGAATCCTTCGAAAAAAAAACCCCAAGTCATCAACCTCTCGAAACAAAAATTAACCAACAACCTATCGAAAACGAAATCCCACCCTTCCCGCTATCCACAAAACAAGAATATGTCGAAACATAAACAAATACAATCTGCAACCAAGAAAAAGAAACCTTCGAGGGAAAACACAACTCATCAACGTCTCGAAACAAAAATTAACCAACAACCTATCGAAAACGAAATCCCACCCTTCCCGCTATCCATAAAACAAGAATCTGTTTAAACAGAAACAACTACCATCCGAAACCAAGAAAAAGAAACCTTCGAAAAAAAAACCCAAGTCATCAACCTCTCGAAACAAAAATTAACCAACAACCTATCGAAAACGAAATCCCACCCTTCCCGCTATCCATAAAACAAGAATCTGTTGAAACAGAAACAACTACCATCCGAAACCAAGAAAAAGAAACCTTCGGCAGAAAACACAACTCATCAACCTCTCGAAACAAAAATTAACCAACAACCTATCGAAAACGAAATCCCACCCTTCCCGCTATCCATAAAACAAGAATCTGTTTAAACAGAAACAACTACCATCCGCAACCAAGAAAAAGAAACCTTAAATTAAAACCAAACTCATCAACCTCTCGAAACAAAAATTAACCAACAACCTTTCGAAATCGAAATCCCACCCTTCCCGCTATCAACAAAAAAAGAATCTGTTGAAACAGAAACAACTATCATCCGAAAACAAGAAAAAGAAGCCTTCGAAAGAAAATCCAAGTCATCAACCTCTCGAAACAAAAATTAACCAACAACCTTTCGAAAACGAAATCCCACCCTTCCCGCTATCCATAAAACAAGAATCTGTTGAAACAGAAACAACTACCATCCGAAACCAAGAAAAAGAAACCTTCGACAGAAAACACAACTCATCAACCTCTCGAAACCAAAATTAACCAACAACATTTCGAAAAAGAAATCCCACCCTTCCCGCTATCCATAAAACAAGAATCTGTGAAAACAGAAGCAACTAACATCCGCAACCAAGAATGAGAAACCCTAAATTAAAACCAAACTCATCAACCTCTCGAAACAAAAATTAACCAACAACCTTTCGAAATCGAAATCCCACCCTTCCCGCTATCAACAAAAAAAGAATCTGTTGAAACAGAAACAACTACCATCCGAAACCAAGAAAAAGAAACCTTCGAAAAAAAAACCCCAAGTCATCAACCTCTCGAAACAAAAATTAACCAAGAACCTATCGAAAACGAAATCCCACCCTTCCCGCTATCCATAAAACAAGAATCTGTTGAAACAGAAACAACTACCATCCGAAACCAAGAAAAAGAAACCTTCGACAGAAAACACAACTCATCAACCTCTCGAAACAAAAATTAACCAACAACCTATCGAAAACGAAATCCCACCCTTCCCGCTATCCATAAAACAAGAATCTGTTTAAACAGAAACAACTACCATCCGCAACCAAGAAAAAGAAACCTTAAATTAAAACCAAACTCATCAACCTCTCGAAACAAAAATTAACCAACAACCTTTCGAAATCGAAATCCCACCCTTCCCGCTATCAACAAAAAAAGAATCTGTTGAAACAGAAACAACTATCATCCGAAACCAAGAAAAAGAAGCCTTCGAAAGAAAACCCAAGTCATCAACCTCTCGAAACAAAAATTAACCAACAACCTTTCGAAAACGAAATACCACCCTTCCCGCTATCCATAAAACAAGAATCTGTTGAAACAGAAACAACTACCATCCGAAACCAAGAAAAAGAAACCTTCGACAGAAAACACAACTCATCAACCTCTCGAAACAAAAATTAACCAACAACCTATCGAAAACGAAATCCCACCCTTCCCGCTATCCATAAAACAAGAATCTGTTTAAACAGAAACAACTACCATCCGAAACCAAGAAAAAGAAACCTTCGAAAAAAAAACCCCAAGTCATCAACCTCTCGAAACAAAAATTAACCAACAACCTATCGAAAACGAAATCCCACCCTTCCCGCTATCCACAAAACAAGAATATGTCGAAACATAAACAAATACAATCTGCAACCAAGAAAAAGAAAGCTTCGAGGGAAAACACAACTCATCAACGTCTCGAAACAAAAATTAACCAACAACCTATCGAAAACGAAATCCCACCCTTCCCGCTATCCATAAAACAAGAATCTGTTTAAACAGAAACAACTACCATCCGAAACCAAGAAAAAGAAACCTTCGAAAAAAAACCCCAAGTCATCAACCTCTCGAAACAAAAATTAACCAAGAACCTATCGAAAACGAAATCCCACCCTTCCCGCTATCCATAAAACAAGAATCTGTTGAAACAGAAACAACTACCATCCGAAACCAAGAAAAAGAAACCTTCGACAGAAAACACAACTCATCAACCTCTCGAAACAAAAATTAACCAACAACCTATCGAAAACGAAATCCCACCCTTCCCGCTATCCATAAAACAAGAATCTGTTTAAACAGAAACAACTACCATCCGCAACCAAGAAAAAGAAACCTTAAATTAAAACCAAACTCATCAACCTCTCGAAACAAAAATTAACCAACAACCTTTCGAAATCGAAATCCCACCCTTCCCGCTATCAACAAAAAAAGAATCTGTTGAAACAGAAACAACTATCATCCGAAACCAAGAAAAAGAAGCCTTCGAAAGAAAACCCAAGTCATCAACCTCTCGAAACAAAAATTAACCAACAACCTTTCGAAAACGAAATACCACCCTTCCCGCTATCCATAAAACAAGAATCTGTTGAAACAGAAACAACTACCATCCGAAACCAAGAAAAAGAAACCTTCGACAGAAAACACAACTCATCAACCTCTCGAAACAAAAATTAACCAACAACCTATCGAAAACGAAATCCCACCCTTCCCGCTATCCATAAAACAAGAATCTGTTTAAACAGAAACAACTACCATCCGAAACCAAGAAAAAGAAACCTTCGAAAAAAAAACCCCAAGTCATCAACCTCTCGAAACAAAAATTAACCAACAACCTATCGAAAACGAAATCCCACCCTTCCCGCTATCCACAAAACAAGAATATGTCGAAACATAAACAAATACAATCTGCAACCAAGAAAAAGAAACCTTCGAGGGAAAACACAACTCATCAACGTCTCGAAACAAAAATTAACCAACAACCTATCGAAAACGAAATCCCACCCTTCCCGCTATCCATAAAACAAGAATCTGTTTAAACAGAAACAACTACCATCCGAAACCAAGAAAAAGAAACCTTCGAAAAAAACCCCCAAGTCATCAACCTCTCGAAACAAAAATTAACCAACAACATATCGAAAACGAAATCCCACCCTTCCCGCTATCCATAAACCAAGAATCTGTTGAAACAGAAATAACTACCATCCGAAACCAAGAAAAAGAAACCTTCGGCAGAAAACACAACTCATCAACCTCTCGAAACAAAAATTAATCAACAACCTATCGAAAACGAAATCCCACCCTTCCCGCTATCCATAAAACAAGAAACTGTTTAAACAGAAACAACTACCATCCGCAACCAAGAAAAAGAAACCTTAAATTAAAACCAAACTCATCAACCTCTCGAAACAAAAATTAACCAACAACCTTTCGAAATCGAAATCCCACCCTTCCCGCTATCAACAAAAAAAGAATCTGTTGAAACAGAAACAACTATCATCCGAAAACAAGAAAAAGAAGCCTTCGAAAGAAAACCCAAGTCATCAACCTCTCGAAACCAAAATTAACCAACAACCTTTCGAAAACGAAATCCCACCCTTCCCGCTATCCATAAAACAAGAATCTGTTGAAACAGAAACAACTACCATCCGAAACCAAGAAAAAGAAACCTTCGACAGAAAACACAACTCATCAACCTCTCGAAACCAAAATTAACCAACAACATTTCGAAAACGAAATCCCACCCTTCCCGCTATCCATAAAACAAGAATCTGTGAAAACAGAAGCAACTAACATCCGCAACCAAGAATGAGAAACCCTAAATTAAAACCAAACTCATCAACCTCTCGAAACAAAAATTAACTAACAACCTTTCGAAATCGAAATCCCACCCTTCCCGCTATCAACAAAAAAAGAATCTGTTGAAACAGAAACAACTATCATCCGAAACCAAGAAGAAGAAGCCTTCGAAAGAAAACCCAAGTCATCAACCTCTCGAAACAAAAATTAACCAACAACCTTTCGAAAACGAAATACCACCCTTCCCGCTATCCATAAAACAAGAATCTGTTGAAACAGAAACAACTACCATCCGAAACCAAGAAAAAGAAACCTTCGACAGAAAACACAACTCATCAACCTCTCGAAACCAAAATTAACCAACAACATTTCGAAAACGAAATCCCACCCTTCCCGCTATCCATAAAACAAGAATCTGTGAAAACAGAAGCAACTAACATCCGCAACCAAGAATGAGAAACCCTAAATTAAAACCAAACTCATCAACCTCTCGAAACAAAAATTAACCAACAACCTTTCGAAATCGAAATCCCACCCTTCCCGCTATCAACAAAAAAAGAATCTGTTGAAACAGAAACAACTACCATCCGAAACCAAGAAAAAGAAACCTTCGAAAAAAAAACCCCAAGTCATCAACCTCTCGAAACAAAAATTAACCAAGAACCTATCGAAAACGAAATCCCACCCTTCCCGCTATCCATAAAACAAGAATCTGTTGAAACAGAAACAACTACCATCCGAAACCAAGAAAAAGAAACCTTCGACAGAAAACACAACTCATCAACCTCTCGAAACAAAAATTAACCAACAACCTATCGAAAACGAAATCCCACCCTTCCCGCTATCCATAAAACAAGAATCTGTTTAAACAGAAACAACTACCATCCGCAACCAAGAAAAAGAAACCTTAAATTAAAACCAAACTCATCAACCTCTCGAAACAAAAATTAACCAACAACCTTTCGAAATCGAAATCCCACCCTTCCCGCTATCAACAAAAAAAGAATCTGTTGAAACAGAAACAACTATCATCCGAAACCAAGAAAAAGAAGCCTTCGAAAGAAAACCCAAGTCATCAACCTCTCGAAACAAAAATTAACCAACAACCTTTCGAAAACGAAATACCACCCTTCCCGCTATCCATAAAACAAGAATCTGTTGAAACAGAAACAACTACCATCCGAAACCAAGAAAAAGAAACCTTCGACAGAAAACACAACTCATCAACCTCTCGAAACAAAAATTAACCAACAACCTATCGAAAACGAAATCCCACCCTTCCCGCTATCCATAAAACAAGAATCTGTTTAAACAGAAACAACTACCATCCGAAACCAAGAAAAAGAAACCTTCGAAAAAAAAACCCCAAGTCATCAACCTCTCGAAACAAAAATTAACCAACAACCTATCGAAAACGAAATCCCACCCTTCCCGCTATCCACAAAACAAGAATATGTCGAAACATAAACAAATACAATCTGCAACCAAGAAAAAGAAAGCTTCGAGGGAAAACACAACTCATCAACGTCTCGAAACAAAAATTAACCAACAACCTATCGAAAACGAAATCCCACCCTTCCCGCTATCCATAAAACAAGAATCTGTTTAAACAGAAACAACTACCATCCGAAACCAAGAAAAAGAAACCTTCGAAAAAAAACCCCAAGTCATCAACCTCTCGAAACAAAAATTAACCAAGAACCTATCGAAAACGAAATCCCACCCTTCCCGCTATCCATAAAACAAGAATCTGTTGAAACAGAAACAACTACCATCCGAAACCAAGAAAAAGAAACCTTCGACAGAAAACACAACTCATCAACCTCTCGAAACAAAAATTAACCAACAACCTATCGAAAACGAAATCCCACCCTTCCCGCTATCCATAAAACAAGAATCTGTTTAAACAGAAACAACTACCATCCGCAACCAAGAAAAAGAAACCTTAAATTAAAACCAAACTCATCAACCTCTCGAAACAAAAATTAACCAACAACCTTTCGAAATCGAAATCCCACCCTTCCCGCTATCAACAAAAAAAGAATCTGTTGAAACAGAAACAACTATCATCCGAAACCAAGAAAAAGAAGCCTTCGAAAGAAAACCCAAGTCATCAACCTCTCGAAACAAAAATTAACCAACAACCTTTCGAAAACGAAATACCACCCTTCCCGCTATCCATAAAACAAGAATCTGTTGAAACAGAAACAACTACCATCCGAAACCAAGAAAAAGAAACCTTCGACAGAAAACACAACTCATCAACCTCTCGAAACAAAAATTAACCAACAACCTATCGAAAACGAAATCCCACCCTTCCCGCTATCCATAAAACAAGAATCTGTTTAAACAGAAACAACTACCATCCGAAACCAAGAAAAAGAAACCTTCGAAAAAAAAACCCCAAGTCATCAACCTCTCGAAACAAAAATTAACCAACAACCTATCGAAAACGAAATCCCACCCTTCCCGCTATCCACAAAACAAGAATATGTCGAAACATAAACAAATACAATCTGCAACCAAGAAAAAGAAACCTTCGAGGGAAAACACAACTCATCAACGTCTCGAAACAAAAATTAACCAACAACCTATCGAAAACGAAATCCCACCCTTCCCGCTATCCATAAAACAAGAATCTGTTTAAACAGAAACAACTACCATCCGAAACCAAGAAAAAGAAACCTTCGAAAAAAACCCCCAAGTCATCAACCTCTCGAAACAAAAATTAACCAACAACATATCGAAAACGAAATCCCACCCTTCCCGCTATCCATAAACCAAGAATCTGTTGAAACAGAAATAACTACCATCCGAAACCAAGAAAAAGAAACCTTCGGCAGAAAACACAACTCATCAACCTCTCGAAACAAAAATTAATCAACAACCTATCGAAAACGAAATCCCACCCTTCCCGCTATCCATAAAACAAGAAACTGTTTAAACAGAAACAACTACCATCCGCAACCAAGAAAAAGAAACCTTAAATTAAAACCAAACTCATCAACCTCTCGAAACAAAAATTAACCAACAACCTTTCGAAATCGAAATCCCACCCTTCCCGCTATCAACAAAAAAAGAATCTGTTGAAACAGAAACAACTATCATCCGAAAACAAGAAAAAGAAGCCTTCGAAAGAAAACCCAAGTCATCAACCTCTCGAAACCAAAATTAACCAACAACCTTTCGAAAACGAAATCCCACCCTTCCCGCTATCCATAAAACAAGAATCTGTTGAAACAGAAACAACTACCATCCGAAACCAAGAAAAAGAAACCTTCGACAGAAAACACAACTCATCAACCTCTCGAAACCAAAATTAACCAACAACATTTCGAAAACGAAATCCCACCCTTCCCGCTATCCATAAAACAAGAATCTGTGAAAACAGAAGCAACTAACATCCGCAACCAAGAATGAGAAACCCTAAATTAAAACCAAACTCATCAACCTCTCGAAACAAAAATTAACTAACAACCTTTCGAAATCGAAATCCCACCCTTCCCGCTATCAACAAAAAAAGAATCTGTTGAAACAGAAACAACTATCATCCGAAACCAAGAAGAAGAAGCCTTCGAAAGAAAACCCAAGTCATCAACCTCTCGAAACAAAAATTAACCAACAACCTTTCGAAAACGAAATACCACCCTTCCCGCTATCCATAAAACAAGAATCTGTTGAAACAGAAACAACTACCATCCGAAACCAAGAAAAAGAAACCTTCGACAGAAAACACAACTCATCAACCTCTCGAAACAAAAATTAACCAACAACCTATCGAAAACGAAATCCCACCCTTCCCGCTATCCATAAAACAAGAAACTGTTTAAACAGAAACAACTACCATCCGAAACCAAGAAAAAGAAACCTTCGAAAAAAAAACCCCAAGTCATCAACCTCTCGAAACAAAAATTAACCAACAACCTATCGAAAACGAAATCCCACCCTTCCCGCTATCCACAAAACAAGAATATGTCGAAACATAAACAAATACAATCTGCAACCAAGAAAAAGAAACCTTCGAGGGAAAACACAACTCATCAACGAATCGAAACAAAAATTAACCAACAACCTATCGAAAACGAAATCCCACCCTTCCCGCTATCCATAAAACAAGAATCTGTTTAAACAGAAACAACTACCATCCGAAACCAAGAAAAAGAAACCTTCGAAAAAAAACCTCAACTCATCAACCTCTCGAAACAAAAATTAACCAAGAACCTATCGAAAACGAAATCCCACCCTTCCCGCTATCCATAAAACAAGAATCTGTTGAAACAGAAACAACTACCATCCGAAACCAAGAAAAAGAAACCTTCGACAGAAAACACAACTCATCAACCTCTCGAAACAAACATTAACCAACAACCTTTTGAAAACGAAATCCCACCCTTCCCGCTATCCATAAAACAATAATCTGTGAAAACAGAAGCAACTAACATCCGCAACCAAGAATGAGAAACCCTAAATTAAAACCAAACTCATCAACCTCTCGAAACAAAAATTAACCAACAACCTTTCGAAATCGAAATCCCACCCTTCCCGCTATCAACAAAAAAAGAATCTGTTGAAACAGAAACAACTATCATCCGAAACCAAGAAAAAGAAGCCTTCGAAAGAAAACCCAAGTCATCAACCTCTCGAAACAAAAATTAACCAACAACCTTTCGAAAACGAAATACCACCCTTCCCGTTATCCATAAAACAAGAATCTGTTGAAACAGAAACAACTACCATCCGAAACCAAGAAAAAGAAACCTTCGACAGAAAACACAACTCATCAACCTCTCGAAACAAAAATTAACCAACAACATTTCGAAAACGAAATCCCAACCTTCCCGCTATCCATAAAACAAGAATCTGTGAAAACAGAAGCAACTAACATCCGCAACCAAGAAAAAGAAACTTTAAATGAAAACCCAACTCATCAACCTCTCGAAACAAAAATTAAGCAACAACCTTTCTATAACGAAATCCCACCCTTCCCGCTATCCATAAAACAAGAATCTGTTGAAACAGAAACAACTACCATCCGAAACCAAGAAAAAGAAACCTTCGACAGAAAACACAACTCATCAACCTCTAGAAACAAAAATTAACCAACAACCTATCGAAAACGAAATCCCACCCTTCCCGCTATCCATAAAACAAGAATCTGTTTAAACAGAAACAACTACCATCCGCAACCAAGAAAAAGAAACCTTAAATTAAAACCAAACTCATCAACCTCTCGAAACAAAAATTAACCAACAACCTTTCGAAATCGAAATCCCACCCTTCCCGCTATCAACAAAAAAAGAATCTGTTGAAACAGAAACAACTATCATCCGAAACCAAGAAAAAGAAGCCTTCGAAAGAAAACCCAAGTCATCAACCTCTCGAAACAAAAATTAACCAACAACCTATCGAAAACGAAATCCCACCCTTCCCGCTATCCATAAAACAAGAATCTGTTGAAACAGAAACAACTACCATCCGAAACCAAGAAAAAGAAACCTTCGACAGAAAACACAACTCATCAACCTCTCGAAACAAAAATTAACCAACAACCTATCGAAAACGAAATCCCACCCTTGCCGCTATCCATAAAACAAGAATCTGTTTAAACAGAAACAACTACCATCCGCAACCAAGAAAAAGAAACCTTAAATTAAAACCAAACTCATCAACCTCTCGAAACAAAAATTAACCAACAACCTTTCGAAAACGAAATCCCACCCTTCCCGCTATCCATAAAACAAGAATCTGTTTAAACAGAAACAACTACCATCCGAAACCAAGAAAAAGAAACCTTCGACAGAAAACACAACTCATCAACCTCTCGAAACCAAAATTAACCAACAACATTTCGAAAACGAAATCCCACCCTTCCCGCTATCCATAAAACAAGAATCTGTGAAAACAGAAGCAACTAACATCCGCAACCAAGAATGAGAAACCCTAAATTAAAACCAAACTCATCAACCTCTCGAAACAAAAATTAACCAACAACCTTTCGAAATCGAAATCCCACCCTTCCCGCTATCAACAAAAAAAGAATCTGTTGAAACAGAAACAACTATCATCCGAAACCAAGAAAAAGAAGCCTTCGAAAGAAAACCCAAGTCATCAACCTCTCGAAACAAAAATTAACCAACAACCTTTCGAAAACGAAATACCACCCTTCCCGCTATCCATAAAACAAGAATCTGTTGAAACAGAAACAACTACCATCCGAAACCAAGAAAAAGAAACCTTCGACAGAAAACACAACTCATCAACCTCTCGAAACAAAAATTAACCAACAACCTATCGAAAACGAAATCCCACCCTTCCCGCTATCCATAAAACAAGAATCTGTTTAAACAGAAACAACTACCATCCGAAACCAAGAAAAAGAAACCTTCGAAAAAAAAACCCCAAGTCATCAACCTCTCGAAACAAAAATTAACCAACAACCTATCGAAAACGAAATCCCACCCTTCCCGCTATCCACAAAACAAGAATATGTCGAAACATAAACAAATACAATCTGGAACCAAGAAAAAGAAACCTTCGAGGGAAAACACAACTCATCAACGTCTCGAAACAAAAATTAACCAACAACCTATCGAAAACGAAATCCCACCCTTCCCGCTATCCATAAAACAAGAATCTGTTTAAACAGAAACAACTACCATCCGAAACCAAGAAAAAGAAACCTTCGAAAAAAAAACCCAAGTCATCAACCTCTCGAAACAAAAATTAACCAAGAACCTATCGAAAACGAAATACCACCCTTCCCGCTATCCATAAAACAAGAATCTGTTGAAACAGAAACAACTACCATCCGAAACCAAGAAAAAGAAACCTTCGGCAGAAAACACAACTCATCAACCTCTCGAAACAAAAATTAACCAACAACCTATCGAAAACGAAATCCCACCCTTCCCGCTATCCATAAAACAAGAATCTGTTTAAACAGAAACAACTACCATCCGCAACCAAGAAAAAGAAACCTTAAATTAAAACCAAACTCATCAACCTCTCGAAACAAAAATTAACCAACAACCTTTCGAAATCGAAATCCCACCCTTCCCGCTATCAACAAAAAAAGAATCTGTTGAAACAGAAACAACTATCATCCGAAACCAAGAAAAAGAAGCCTTCGAAAGAAAACCCAAGTCATCAACCTCTCGAAACAAAAATTAACCAACAACCTTTCGAAAACGAAATACCAACCTTCCCGCTATCCATAAAACAAGAATCTGTTGAAACAGAAACAACTACCATCCGAAACCAAGAAAAAGAAACCTTCGACAGAAAACACAACTCATCAACCTCTCGAAACAAAAATTAACCAACAACCTATCGAAAACGAAATCCCACCCTTCCCGCTATCCATAAAACAAGAAACTGTTTAAACAGAAACAACTACCATCCGAAACCAAGAAAAAGAAACCTTCGAAAAAAAAACACCAAGTCATCAACCTCTCGAAACAAAAATTAACCAACAACCTATCGAAAACGAAATCCCACCCTTCCCGCTATCCACAAAACAAGAATATGTCGAAACATAAACAAATACAATCTGCAACCAAGAAAAAGAAACCTTCGAGGGAAAACACAACTCATCAACGTCTCGAAACAAAAATTAACCAACAACCTATCGAAAACGAAATCCCACCCTTCCCGCTATCGATAAAACAAGAATCTGTTTAAACAGAAACAACTACCATCCGAAACCAAGAAAAAGAAACCTTCGAAAAAAAACCCCAAGTCATCAACCTCTCGAAACAAAAATTAACCAACAACATTTCGAAAACGAAATCCCACCCTTCCCGCTATCCATAAAACAAGAATCTGTGAAAACAGAAGCAACTAACATCCGCAACCAAGAATGAGAAACCCTAAATTAAAACCAAACTCATCAACCTCTCGAAACAAAAATTAACCAACAACCTTTCGAAATCGAAATCCCACCCTTCCCGCTATCAACAAAAAAAGAATCTGTTGAAACAGAAACAACTATCATCCGAAACCAAGAAAAAGAAGCCTTCGAAAGAAAACCCAAGTCATCAACCTCTCGAAACAAAAATTAACCAACAACCTTTCGAAAACGAAATCCCACCCTTCCCGCTATCCACAAAACAAGAATATGTCGAAACATAAACAAATACAATCTGCAACCAAGAAAAAGAAACCTTCGAGGGAAAACACAACTCATCAACGTCTCGAAACAAAAATTAACCAACAACCTATCGAAAACGAAATCCCACCCTTCCCGCTATCCATAAAACAAGAATCTGTTTAAACAGAAACAACTACCATCCGAAACCAAGAAAAAGAAACCTTCGAAAAAAAACCCCAAGTCATCAACCTCTCGAAACAAAAATTAACCAAGAACCTATCGAAAACGAAATCCCACCCTTCCCGCTATCCATAAAACAAGAATCTGTTGAAACAGAAACAACTACCATCCGAAACCAAGAAAAAGAAACCTTCGACAGAAAACACAACTCATCAACCTCTCGAAACAAAAATTAACCAACAACCTATCGAAAACGAAATCCCACCCTTCCCGCTATCCATAAAACAAGAATCTGTTTAAACAGAAACAACTACCATCCGCAACCAAGAAAAAGAAACCTTAAATTAAAACCAAACTCATCAACCTCTCGAAACAAAAATTAACCAACAACCTTTCGAAATCGAAATCCCACCCTTCCCGCTATCAACAAAAAAAGAATCTGTTGAAACAGAAACAATTATCATCCGAAACCAAGAAAAAGAAGCCTTCGAAAGAAAACCCAAGTCATCAACCTCTCGAAACAAAAATTAACCAACAACCTTTCGAAAACGAAATACCACCCTTCCCGCTATCCATAAAACAAGAATCTGTTGAAACAGAAACAACTACCATCCGAAACCAAGAAAAAGAAACCTTCGACAGAAAACACAACTCATCAACCTCTCGAAACAAAAATTAACCAACAACCTATCGAAAACGAAATCCCACCCTTCCCGCTATCCATAAAACAAGAATCTGTCTAAACAGAAACAACTACCATCCGAAACCAAGAAAAAGAAACCTTCGAAAAAAAAACCCCAAGTCATCAACCTCTCGAAACAAAAATTAACCAACAACCTATCGAAAACGAAATCCCACCCTTCCCGCTATCCACAAAACAAGAATATGTCGAAACATAAACAAATACAATCTGCAACCAAGAAAAAGAAACCTTCGAGGGAAAACACAACTCATCAACGTCTCGAAACAAAAATTAACCAACAACCTATCGAAAACGAAATCCCACCCTTCCCGCTATCGATAAAACAAGAATCTGTTTAAACAGAAACAACTACCATCCGAAACCAAGAAAAAGAAACCTTCGAAAAAAAACCCCAAGTCATCAACCTCTCGAAACAAAAATTAACCAACAACCTATCGAAAACGAAATCCCACCCTTCCCGCTATCCATAAAACAAGAATCTGTTGAAACAGAAACAACTACCATCCGAAACCAAGAAAAAGAAACCTTCGGCAGAAAACACAACTCATCAACCTCTCGAAACAAAAATTAACCAACAACCTATCGAAAACGAAATCCCACCCTTCCCGCTATCCATAAAACAAGAATCTGTTTAAACAGAAACAACTACCATCCGCAACCAAGAAAAAGAAACCTTAAATTAAAACCAAACTCATCAACCTCTCGAAACAAAAATTAACCAACAACCTTTCGAAATCGAAATCCCAACCTTCCCGCTATCAACAAAAAAAGAATCTGTTGAAACAGAAACAACTATCATCCGAAAACAAGAAAAAGAAGCCTTCGAAAGAAAACCCAAGTCATCAACCTCTCGAAACAAAAATTAACCAACAACGTTTCGAAAACGAAATCCCACCCTTCCCGCTATCCATAAAACAAGAATCTGTTGAAACAGAAACAACTACCATCCGAAACCAAGAAAAAGAAACCTTCGACAGAAAACACAACTCATCAACCTCTCGAAACCAAAATTAACCAACAACATTTCGAAAACGAAATCCCACACTTCCCGCTATCCATAAAACAAGAATCTGTGAAAACAGAAGCAACTAACATCCGCAACCAAGAATGAGAAACCCTAAATTAAAACCAAACTCATCAACCTCTCGAAACAAAAATTAACCAACAACCTTTCGAAAACGAAATACCACCCTTCCCGCTATCCATAAAACAAGAATCTGTTGAAACAGAAACAACTACCATCCGAAACCAAGAAAAAGCAACCTTCGACAGAAAACACAACTCATCAACCTCTCGAAACAAAAATTAACCAACAACCTATCGAAAACGAAATCCCACCCTTCCCGCTATCCATAAAACAAGAAACTGTTTAAACAGAAACAACTACCATCCGAAACCAAGAAAAAGAAACCTTCGAAAAAAAAACCCCAAGTCATCAACCTCTCGAAACAAAAATTAACCAACAACCTATCGAAAACGAAATCCCACCCTTCCCGCTATCCACAAAACAAGAATATGTCGAAACATAAACAAATACAATCTGCAACCAAGAAAAAGAAACCTTCGAGGGAAAACACAACTCATCAACGTCTCGAAACAAAAATTAACCAACAACCTATCGAAAACGAAATCCCACCCTTCCCGCTATCCATAAAACAAGAATCTGTTTAAACAGAAACAACTACCATCCGAAACCAAGAAAAAGAAACCTTCGAAAAAAAACCCCAAGTCATCAACCTCTCGAAACAAAAATTAACCAAGAACCTATCGAAAACGAAATCCCACCCTTCCCGCTATCCATAAAACAAGAATCTGTTGAAACAGAAACAACTACCATCCGAAACCAAGAAAAAGAAACCTTCGAGGGAAAACACAACTCATCAACGTCTCGAAACAAAAATTAACCAACAACCTATCGAAAACGAAATCCCACCCTTCCCGCTATCCATAAAACAAGAATCTGTTTAAACAGAAACAACTACCATCCGAAACCAAGAAAAAGAAACCTTCGAAAAAAAACCCCAAGTCATCAACCTCTCGAAACAAAAATTAACCAACAACCTATCGAAAACGAAATCCCACCCTTCCCGCTATCCATAAAACAAGAATCTGTTGAAACAGAAACAACTACCATCCGAAACCAAGAAAAAGAAACCTTCGGCAGAAAACACAACTCATCAACCTCTCGAAACAAAAATTAACCAACAACCTATCGAAAACGAAATCCCACCCTTCCCGCTATCCATAAAACAAGAATCTGTTTAAACAGAAACAACTACCATCCGCAACCAAGAAAAAGAAACCTTAAATTAAAACCAAACTCATCAACCTCTCGAAACAAAAATTAACCAACAACCTTTCGAAATCGAAATCCCACCCTTCCCGCTATCAACAAAAAAAGAATCTGTTGAAACAGAAACAACTATCATCCGAAACCAAGAAAAAGAAGCCTTCGAAAGAAAACCCAAGTCATCAACCTCTCGAAACAAAAATTAACCAACAACCTTTCGAAAACGAAATACCAACCTTCCCGCTATCCATAAAACAAGAATCTGTTGAAACAGAAACAACTACCATCCGAAACCAAGAAAAAGAAACCTTCGACAGAAAACACAACTCATCAACCTCTCGAAACAAAAATTAACCAACAACCTATCGAAAACGAAATCCCACCCTTCCCGCTATCCATAAAACAAGAAACTGTTTAAACAGAAACAACTACCATCCGAAATCAAGAAAAAGAAACCTTCGAAAAAAAAAACCCAAGTCATCAACCTCTCGAAACAAAAATTAACCAACAACCTATCGAAAACGAAATCCCACCCTTCCCGCTATCCACAAAACAAGAATATGTCGAAACATAAACAAATACAATCTGCAACCAAGAAAAAGAAACCTTCGAGGGAAAACACAACTCATCAACGTCTCGAAACAAAAATTAACCAACAACCTATCGAAAACGAAATCCCACCCTTCCCGCTATCCATAAAACAAGAATCTGTTTAAACAGAAACAACTACCATCCGAAACCAAGAAAAAGAAACCTTCGAAAAAAAACCGCAAGTCATCAACCTCTCGAAACAAAAATTAACCAAGAACCTATCGAAAACGAAATCCCACCCTTCCCGCTATCCATAAAACAAGAATCTGTTGAAACAGAAACAACTACCATCCGAAACCAAGAAAAAGAAACCTTCGACAGAAAACACAACTCATCAACCTCTCGAAACAAAAATTAACCAACAACCTATCGAAAACGAAATCCCACCCTTCCCGCTATCCATAAAACAAGAATCTGTTTAAACAGAAACAACTACCATCCGCAACCAAGAAAAAGAAACCTTAAATTAAAACCAAACTCATCAACCTCTCGAAACAAAAATTAACCAACAACCTTTCGAAATCGAAATCCCACCCTTCCCGCTATCAACAAAAAAAGAATCTGTTGAAACAGAAACAACTATCATCCGAAACCAAGAAAAAGAAGCCTTCGAAAGAAAACCCAAGTCATCAACCTCTCGAAACAAAAATTAACCAACAACCTTTCGAAAACGAAATACCACCCTTCCCGCTATCCATAAAACAAGAATCTGTTGAAACAGAAACAACTACCATCCGAAACCAAGAAAAAGAAACCTTCGACAGAAAACACAACTCATCAACCTCTCGAAACAAAAATTAACCAACAACCTATCGAAAACGAAATCCCACCCTTCCCGCTATCCATAAAACAAGAATCTGTCTAAACAGAAACAACTACCATCCGAAACCAAGAAAAAGAAACCTTCGAAAAAAAAACCCCAAGTCATCAACCTCTCGAAACAAAAATTAACCAACAACCTATCGAAAACGTAATCCCACCCTTCCCGCTATCCACAAAACAAGAATATGTCGAAACATAAACAAATACAATCTGCAACCAAGAAAAAGAAACCTTCGAGGGAAAACACAACTCATCAACGTCTCGAAACAAAAATTAACCAACAACCTATCGAAAACGAAATCCCACCCTTCCCGCTATCGATAAAACAAGAATCTGTTTAAACAGAAACAACTACCATCCGAAACCAAGAAAAAGAAACCTTCGAAAAAAAACCCCAAGTCATCAACCTCTCGAAACAAAAATTAACCAACAACCTATCGAAAACGAAATCCCACCCTTCCCGCTATCCATAAAACAAGAATCTGTTGAAACAGAAACAACTACCATCCGAAACCAAGAAAAAGAAACCTTCGGCAGAAAACACAACTCATCAACCTCTCGAAACAAAAATTAACCAACAACCTATCGAAAACGAAATCCCACCCTTCCCGCTATCCATAAAACAAGAATCTGTTTAAACAGAAACAACTACCATCCGCAACCAAGAAAAAGAAACCTTAAATTAAAACCAAACTCATCAACCTCTCGAAACAAAAATTAACCAACAACCTTTCGAAATCGAAATCCCAACCTTCCCGCTATCAACTAAAAAAGAATCTGTTGAAACAGAAACAACTATCATCCGAAAACAAGAAAAAGAAGCCTTCGAAAGAAAACCCAAGTCATCAACCTCTCGAAACAAAAATTAACCAACAACCTTTCGAAAACGAAATCCCACCCTTCCCGCTATCCATAAAACAAGAATCCGTTGAAACAGAAACAACTACCATCCGAAACCAAGAAAAAGAAACCTTCGACAGAAAACACAACTCATCAACCTCTCGAAACCAAAATTAACCAACAACATTTCGAAAACGAAATCCCACACTTCCCGCTATCCATAAAACAAGAATCTGTGAAAACAGAAGCAACTAACATCCGCAACCAAGAATGAGAAACCCTAAATTAAAACCAAACTCATCAACCTCTCGAAACAAAAATTAACCAACAACCTTTCGAAATCGAAATCCCACCCTTCCCGCTATCAACAAAAAAAGAATCTGTTGAAACAGAAACAACTATCATCCGAAACCAAGAAAAAGAAGCCTTCGAAAGAAAACCCAAGTCATCAACCTCTCGAAACAAAAATTAACCAACAACCTTTCGAAAACGAAATACCACCCTTCCCGCTATCCATAAAACAAGAATCTGTTGAAACAGAAACAACTACCATCCGAAACCAAGAAAAAGAAACCTTCGACAGAAAACACAACTCATCAACCTCTCGAAACAAAAATTAACCAACAACCTATCGAAAACGAAATCCCACCCTTCCCGCTATCCATAAAACAAGAAACTGTTTAAACAGAAACAACTACCATCCGAAACCAAGAAAAAGAAACCTTCGAAAAAAAAACCCCAAGTCATCAACCTCTCGAAACAAAAATTAACCAACAACCTATCGAAAACGAAATCCCACCCTTCCCGCTATCCACAAAACAAGAATATGTCGAAACATAAACAAATACAATCTGCAACCAAGAAAAAGAAACCTTCGAGGGAAAACACAACTCATCAACGTCTCGAAACAAAAATTAACCAACAACCTATCGAAAACGAAATCCCACCCTTCCCGCTATCCATAAAACAAGAATCTGTTTAAACAGAAACAACTACCATCCGAAACCAAGAAAAAGAAACCTTCGAAAAAAAACCCCAAGTCATCAACCTCTCGAAACAAAAATTAAACAAGAACCTATCGAAAACGAAATCCCACCCTTCCCGCTATCCATAAAACAAGAATCTGTTGAAACAGAAGCAACTACCATCCGAAACCAAGAAAAAGAAACCTTCGACAGAAAACACAACTCATCAACCTCTCGAAACAAAAATTAACCAACAACCTTTTGAAAACGAAATCCCACCCTTCCCGCTATCCATAAAACAATAATCTGTGAAAACAGAAGCAACTAACATCCGCAACCAAGAATGAGAAACCCTAAATTAAAACCAAACTCATCAACCTCTCGAAACAAAAATTAACCAACAACCTTTCGAAATCGAAATCCCACCCTTCCCGCTATCAACAAAAAAAGAATCTGTTGAAACAGAAACAACTATCATCCGAAACCAAGAAAAAGAAGCCTTCGAAAGAAAACCCAAGTCATCAACCTCTCGAAACAAAAATTAACCAACAACCTTTCGAAAACGAAATACCACCCTTCCCGTTATCCATAAAACAAGAATCTGTTGAAACAGAAACAACTACCATCCGAAACCAAGAAAAAGAAACCTTCGACAGAAAACACAACTCATCAACCTCTCGAAACAAAAATTAACCAACAACATTTCGAAAACGAAATCCCACCCTTCCCGCTATCCATAAAACAAGAATCTCTGAAAACAGAAGCAACTAACATCCGCAACCAAGAAAAAGAAACTTTAAATGAAAACCCAACTCATCAACCTCTCGAAACAAAAATTAAGCAACAACCTTTCTATAACGAAATCCCACCCTTCCCGCTATCCATAAAACAAGAATCTGTTGAAACAGAAACAACTACCATCCGAAACCAAGAAAAAGAAACCTTCGACAGAAAACACAACTCATCAACCTCTAGAAACAAAAATTAACCAACAACCTATCGAAAACGAAATCCCACCCTTCCCGCTATCCATAAAACAAGAATCTGTTTAAACAGAAACAACTACCATCCGCAACCAAGAAAAAGAAACCTTAAATTAAAACCAAACTCATCAACCTCTCGAAACAAAAATTAACCAACAACATTTCGAAAACGAAATCCCACCCTTCCCGCTATCCATAAAACAAGAATCTGTGAAAACAGAAGCAACTAACATCCGCAACCAAGAAAAAGAAACTTTAAATGAAAACCCAACTCATCAACCTCTCGAAACAAAAATTAACCAACAACATTTCGAAAAAGAAATCCCACCCTTCCCGCTATCCACAAAACAAGAATATGTCGAAACATAAACAAATACAATCTGCAACCAAGAAAAAGAATCCTTCGAGGGAAAACACAACTCATCAACATCTCGAAACAAAAATTAACCAACAACCTATCGAAAACGAAATCCCAACCTTCCCGCTATCCATAAAACAAGAATCTGTTTAAACAGAAACAACTACCATTCGAAACCAAGAAAAAGAAACCTTCGAAAAAAAACCCCAAGTCATCAACCTCTCGAAACAAAAATTAACCAACAACCTATCGAAAACGAAATCCCACCCTTCCCGCTATCCATAAAACAAGAATCTGTTGAAACAGAAACAACTACCATCCGAAACCAAGAAAAAGAAACCTTCGACAGAAAACACAACTCATCAACCTCTCGAAACAAAAATTAACCAACAACCTATCGAAAACGAAATCCCACCCTTGCCGCTATCCATAAAACAAGAATCTGTTTAAACAGAAACAACTACCATCCGAAACCAAGAAAAAGAAACCTTCGACAGAAAACACAACTCATCAACCTCTCGAAACCAAAATTAACCAACAACATTTCGAAAACGAAATCCCACCCTTCCCGCTATCCATAAAACAAGAATCTGTGAAAACAGAAGCAACTAACATCCGCAACCAAGAATGAGAAACCCTAAATTAAAACCAAACTCATCAACCTCTCGAAACAAAAATTAACCAACAACCTTTCGAAATCGAAATCCCACCCTTCCCGCTATCAACAAAAAAAGAATCTGTTGAAACAGAAACAACTATCATCCGAAACCAAGAAAAAGAAGCCTTCGAAAGAAAACCCAAGTCATCAACCTCTCGAAACAAAAATTAACCAACAACCTTTCGAAAACGAAATACCACCCTTCCCGCTATCCATAAAACAAGAATCTGTTGAAACAGAAACAACTACCATCCGAAACCAAGAAAAAGAAACCTTCGACAGAAAACACAACTCATCAACCTCTCGAAACAAAAATTAACCAACAACCTATCGAAAACGAAATCCCACCCTTCCCGCTATCCATAAAACAAGAATCTGTTTAAACAGAAACAACTACCATCCGAAACCAAGAAAAAGAAACCTTCGAAAAAAAAACCCCAAGTCATCAACCTCTCGAAACAAAAATTAACCAACAACCTATCGAAAACGAAATCCCACCCTTCCCGCTATCCACAAAACAAGAATATGTCGAAACATAAACAAATACAATCTGGAACCAAGAAAAAGAAACCTTCGAGGGAAAACACAACTCATCAACGTCTCGAAACAAAAATTAACCAACAACCTATCGAAAACGAAATCCCACCCTTCCCGCTATCCATAAAACAAGAATCTGTTTAAACAGAAACAACTACCATCCGAAACCAAGAAAAAGAAACCTTCGAAAAAAAAACCCAAGTCATCAACCTCTCGAAACAAAAATTAACCAAGAACCTATCGAAAACGAAATACCACCCTTCCCGCTATCCATAAAACAAGAATCTGTTGAAACAGAAACAACTACCATCCGAAACCAAGAAAAAGAAACCTTCGGCAGAAAACACAACTCATCAACCTCTCGAAACAAAAATTAACCAACAACCTATCGAAAACGAAATCCCACCCTTCCCGCTATCCATAAAACAAGAATCTGTTTAAACAGAAACAACTACCATCCGCAACCAAGAAAAAGAAACCTTAAATTAAAACCAAACTCATCAACCTCTCGAAACAAAAATTAACCAACAACCTTTCGAAATCGAAATCCCACCCTTCCCGCTATCAACAAAAAAAGAATCTGTTGAAACAGAAACAACTATCATCCGAAACCAAGAAAAAGAAGCCTTCGAAAGAAAACCCAAGTCATCAACCTCTCGAAACAAAAATTAACCAACAACCTTTCGAAAACGAAATACCAACCTTCCCGCTATCCATAAAACAAGAATCTGTTGAAACAGAAACAACTACCATCCGAAACCAAGAAAAAGAAACCTTCGACAGAAAACACAACTCATCAACCTCTCGAAACAAAAATTAACCAACAACCTATCGAAAACGAAATCCCACCCTTCCCGCTATCCATAAAACAAGAAACTGTTTAAACAGAAACAACTACCATCCGAAACCAAGAAAAAGAAACCTTCGAAAAAAAAACACCAAGTCATCAACCTCTCGAAACAAAAATTAACCAACAACCTATCGAAAACGAAATCCCACCCTTCCCGCTATCCACAAAACAAGAATATGTCGAAACATAAACAAATACAATCTGCAACCAAGAAAAAGAAACCTTCGAGGGAAAACACAACTCATCAACGTCTCGAAACAAAAATTAACCAACAACCTATCGAAAACGAAATCCCACCCTTCCCGCTATCGATAAAACAAGAATCTGTTTAAACAGAAACAACTACCATCCGAAACCAAGAAAAAGAAACCTTCGAAAAAAAACCCCAAGTCATCAACCTCTCGAAACAAAAATTAACCAACAACATTTCGAAAACGAAATCCCACCCTTCCCGCTATCCATAAAACAAGAATCTGTGAAAACAGAAGCAACTAACATCCGCAACCAAGAATGAGAAACCCTAAATTAAAACCAAACTCATCAACCTCTCGAAACAAAAATTAACCAACAACCTTTCGAAATCGAAATCCCACCCTTCCCGCTATCAACAAAAAAAGAATCTGTTGAAACAGAAACAACTATCATCCGAAACCAAGAAAAAGAAGCCTTCGAAAGAAAACCCAAGTCATCAACCTCTCGAAACAAAAATTAACCAACAACCTTTCGAAAACGAAATCCCACCCTTCCCGCTATCCACAAAACAAGAATATGTCGAAACATAAACAAATACAATCTGCAACCAAGAAAAAGAAACCTTCGAGGGAAAACACAACTCATCAACGTCTCGAAACAAAAATTAACCAACAACCTATCGAAAACGAAATCCCACCCTTCCCGCTATCCATAAAACAAGAATCTGTTTAAACAGAAACAACTACCATCCGAAACCAAGAAAAAGAAACCTTCGAAAAAAAACCCCAAGTCATCAACCTCTCGAAACAAAAATTAACCAAGAACCTATCGAAAACGAAATCCCACCCTTCCCGCTATCCATAAAACAAGAATCTGTTGAAACAGAAACAACTACCATCCGAAACCAAGAAAAAGAAACCTTCGACAGAAAACACAACTCATCAACCTCTCGAAACAAAAATTAACCAACAACCTATCGAAAACGAAATCCCACCCTTCCCGCTATCCATAAAACAAGAATCTGTTTAAACAGAAACAACTACCATCCGCAACCAAGAAAAAGAAACCTTAAATTAAAACCAAACTCATCAACCTCTCGAAACAAAAATTAACCAACAACCTTTCGAAATCGAAATCCCACCCTTCCCGCTATCAACAAAAAAAGAATCTGTTGAAACAGAAACAATTATCATCCGAAACCAAGAAAAAGAAGCCTTCGAAAGAAAACCCAAGTCATCAACCTCTCGAAACAAAAATTAACCAACAACCTTTCGAAAACGAAATACCACCCTTCCCGCTATCCATAAAACAAGAATCTGTTGAAACAGAAACAACTACCATCCGAAACCAAGAAAAAGAAACCTTCGACAGAAAACACAACTCATCAACCTCTCGAAACAAAAATTAACCAACAACCTATCGAAAACGAAATCCCACCCTTCCCGCTATCCATAAAACAAGAATCTGTCTAAACAGAAACAACTACCATCCGAAACCAAGAAAAAGAAACCTTCGAAAAAAAAACCCCAAGTCATCAACCTCTCGAAACAAAAATTAACCAACAACCTATCGAAAACGAAATCCCACCCTTCCCGCTATCCACAAAACAAGAATATGTCGAAACATAAACAAATACAATCTGCAACCAAGAAAAAGAAACCTTCGAGGGAAAACACAACTCATCAACGTCTCGAAACAAAAATTAACCAACAACCTATCGAAAACGAAATCCCACCCTTCCCGCTATCGATAAAACAAGAATCTGTTTAAACAGAAACAACTACCATCCGAAACCAAGAAAAAGAAACCTTCGAAAAAAAACCCCAAGTCATCAACCTCTCGAAACAAAAATTAACCAACAACCTATCGAAAACGAAATCCCACCCTTCCCGCTATCCATAAAACAAGAATCTGTTGAAACAGAAACAACTACCATCCGAAACCAAGAAAAAGAAACCTTCGGCAGAAAACACAACTCATCAACCTCTCGAAACAAAAATTAACCAACAACCTATCGAAAACGAAATCCCACCCTTCCCGCTATCCATAAAACAAGAATCTGTTTAAACAGAAACAACTACCATCCGCAACCAAGAAAAAGAAACCTTAAATTAAAACCAAACTCATCAACCTCTCGAAACAAAAATTAACCAACAACCTTTCGAAATCGAAATCCCAACCTTCCCGCTATCAACAAAAAAAGAATCTGTTGAAACAGAAACAACTATCATCCGAAAACAAGAAAAAGAAGCCTTCGAAAGAAAACCCAAGTCATCAACCTCTCGAAACAAAAATTAACCAACAACGTTTCGAAAACGAAATCCCACCCTTCCCGCTATCCATAAAACAAGAATCTGTTGAAACAGAAACAACTACCATCCGAAACCAAGAAAAAGAAACCTTCGACAGAAAACACAACTCATCAACCTCTCGAAACCAAAATTAACCAACAACATTTCGAAAACGAAATCCCACACTTCCCGCTATCCATAAAACAAGAATCTGTGAAAACAGAAGCAACTAACATCCGCAACCAAGAATGAGAAACCCTAAATTAAAACCAAACTCATCAACCTCTCGAAACAAAAATTAACCAACAACCTTTCGAAAACGAAATACCACCCTTCCCGCTATCCATAAAACAAGAATCTGTTGAAACAGAAACAACTACCATCCGAAACCAAGAAAAAGCAACCTTCGACAGAAAACACAACTCATCAACCTCTCGAAACAAAAATTAACCAACAACCTATCGAAAACGAAATCCCACCCTTCCCGCTATCCATAAAACAAGAAACTGTTTAAACAGAAACAACTACCATCCGAAACCAAGAAAAAGAAACCTTCGAAAAAAAAACCCCAAGTCATCAACCTCTCGAAACAAAAATTAACCAACAACCTATCGAAAACGAAATCCCACCCTTCCCGCTATCCACAAAACAAGAATATGTCGAAACATAAACAAATACAATCTGCAACCAAGAAAAAGAAACCTTCGAGGGAAAACACAACTCATCAACGTCTCGAAACAAAAATTAACCAACAACCTATCGAAAACGAAATCCCACCCTTCCCGCTATCCATAAAACAAGAATCTGTTTAAACAGAAACAACTACCATCCGAAACCAAGAAAAAGAAACCTTCGAAAAAAAACCCCAAGTCATCAACCTCTCGAAACAAAAATTAACCAAGAACCTATCGAAAACGAAATCCCACCCTTCCCGCTATCCATAAAACAAGAATCTGTTGAAACAGAAACAACTACCATCCGAAACCAAGAAAAAGAAACCTTCGAGGGAAAACACAACTCATCAACGTCTCGAAACAAAAATTAACCAACAACCTATCGAAAACGAAATCCCACCCTTCCCGCTATCCATAAAACAAGAATCTGTTTAAACAGAAACAACTACCATCCGAAACCAAGAAAAAGAAACCTTCGAAAAAAAACCCCAAGTCATCAACCTCTCGAAACAAAAATTAACCAACAACCTATCGAAAACGAAATCCCACCCTTCCCGCTATCCATAAAACAAGAATCTGTTGAAACAGAAACAACTACCATCCGAAACCAAGAAAAAGAAACCTTCGGCAGAAAACACAACTCATCAACCTCTCGAAACAAAAATTAACCAACAACCTATCGAAAACGAAATCCCACCCTTCCCGCTATCCATAAAACAAGAATCTGTTTAAACAGAAACAACTACCATCCGCAACCAAGAAAAAGAAACCTTAAATTAAAACCAAACTCATCAACCTCTCGAAACAAAAATTAACCAACAACCTTTCGAAATCGAAATCCCACCCTTCCCGCTATCAACAAAAAGGAATCTGTTGAAACAGAAACAACTATCATCCGAAACCAAGAAAAAGAAGCCTTCGAAAGAAAACCCAAGTCATCAACCTCTCGAAACAAAAATTAACCAACAACCTTTCGAAAACGAAATACCAACCTTCCCGCTATCCATAAAACAAGAATCTGTTGAAACAGAAACAACTACCATCCGAAACCAAGAAAAAGAAACCTTCGACAGAAAACACAACTCATCAACCTCTCGAAACAAAAATTAACCAACAACCTATCGAAAACGAAATCCCACCCTTCCCGCTATCCATAAAACAAGAAACTGTTTAAACAGAAACAACTACCATCCGAAACCAAGAAAAAGAAACCTTCGAAAAAAAAAACCCAAGTCATCAACCTCTCGAAACAAAAATTAACCAACAACCTATCGAAAACGAAATCCCACCCTTCCCGCTATCCACAAAACAAGAATATGTCGAAACATAAACAAATACAATCTGCAACCAAGAAAAAGAAACCTTCGAGGGAAAACACAACTCATCAACGTCTCGAAACAAAAATTAACCAACAACCTATCGAAAACGAAATCCCACCCTTCCCGCTATCCATAAAACAAGAATCTGTTTAAACAGAAACAACTACCATCCGAAACCAAGAAAAAGAAACCTTCGAAAAAAAACCGCAAGTCATCAACCTCTCGAAACAAAAATTAACCAAGAACCTATCGAAAACGAAATCCCACCCTTCCCGCTATCCATAAAACAAGAATCTGTTGAAACAGAAACAACTACCATCCGAAACCAAGAAAAAGAAACCTTCGACAGAAAACACAACTCATCAACCTCTCGAAACAAAAATTAACCAACAACCTATCGAAAACGAAATCCCACCCTTCCCGCTATCCATAAAACAAGAATCTGTTTAAACAGAAACAACTACCATCCGCAACCAAGAAAAAGAAACCTTAAATTAAAACCAAACTCATCAACCTCTCGAAACAAAAATTAACCAACAACCTTTCGAAATCGAAATCCCACCCTTCCCGCTATCAACAAAAAAAGAATCTGTTGAAACAGAAACAACTATCATCCGAAACCAAGAAAAAGAAGCCTTCGAAAGAAAACCCAAGTCATCAACCTCTCGAAACAAAAATTAACCAACAACCTTTCGAAAACGAAATACCACCCTTCCCGCTATCCATAAAACAAGAATCTGTTGAAACAGAAACAACTACCATCCGAAACCAAGAAAAAGAAACCTTCGACAGAAAACACAACTCATCAACCTCTCGAAACAAAAATTAACCAACAACCTATCGAAAACGAAATCCCACCCTTCCCGCTATCCATAAAACAAGAATCTGTCTAAACAGAAACAACTACCATCCGAAACCAAGAAAAAGAAACCTTCGAAAAAAAAACCCCAAGTCATCAACCTCTCGAAACAAAAATTAACCAACAACCTATCGAAAACGTAATCCCACCCTTCCCGCTATCCACAAAACAAGAATATGTCGAAACATAAACAAATACAATCTGCAACCAAGAAAAAGAAACCTTCGAGGGAAAACACAACTCATCAACGTCTCGAAACAAAAATTAACCAACAACCTATCGAAAACGAAATCCCACCCTTCCCGCTATCGATAAAACAAGAATCTGTTTAAACAGAAACAACTACCATCCGAAACCAAGAAAAAGAAACCTTCGAAAAAAAACCCCAAGTCATCAACCTCTCGAAACAAAAATTAACCAACAACCTATCGAAAACGAAATCCCACCCTTCCCGCTATCCATAAAACAAGAATCTGTTGAAACAGAAACAACTACCATCCGAAACCAAGAAAAAGAAACCTTCGGCAGAAAACACAACTCATCAACCTCTCGAAACAAAAATTAACCAACAACCTATCGAAAACGAAATCCCACCCTTCCCGCTATCCATAAAACAAGAATCTGTTTAAACAGAAACAACTACCATCCGCAACCAAGAAAAAGAAACCTTAAATTAAAACCAAACTCATCAACCTCTCGAAACAAAAATTAACCAACAACCTTTCGAAATCGAAATCCCAACCTTCCCGCTATCAACTAAAAAAGAATCTGTTGAAACAGAAACAACTATCATCCGAAAACAAGAAAAAGAAGCCTTCGAAAGAAAACCCAAGTCATCAACCTCTCGAAACAAAAATTAACCAACAACCTTTCGAAAACGAAATCCCACCCTTCCCGCTATCCATAAAACAAGAATCCGTTGAAACAGAAACAACTACCATCCGAAACCAAGAAAAAGAAACCTTCGACAGAAAACACAACTCATCAACCTCTCGAAACCAAAATTAACCAACAACATTTCGAAAACGAAATCCCACACTTCCCGCTATCCATAAAACAAGAATCTGTGAAAACAGAAGCAACTAACATCCGCAACCAAGAATGAGAAACCCTAAATTAAAACCAAACTCATCAACCTCTCGAAACAAAAATTAACCAACAACCTTTCGAAATCGAAATCCCACCCTTCCCGCTATCAACAAAAAAAGAATCTGTTGAAACAGAAACAACTATCATCCGAAACCAAGAAAAAGAAGCCTTCGAAAGAAAACCCAAGTCATCAACCTCTCGAAACAAAAATTAACCAACAACCTTTCGAAAACGAAATACCACCCTTCCCGCTATCCATAAAACAAGAATCTGTTGAAACAGAAACAACTACCATCCGAAACCAAGAAAAAGAAACCTTCGACAGAAAACACAACTCATCAACCTCTCGAAACAAAAATTAACCAACAACCTATCGAAAACGAAATCCCACCCTTCCCGCTATCCATAAAACAAGAAACTGTTTAAACAGAAACAACTACCATCCGAAACCAAGAAAAAGAAACCTTCGAAAAAAAAACCCCAAGTCATCAACCTCTCGAAACAAAAATTAACCAACAACCTATCGAAAACGAAATCCCACCCTTCCCGCTATCCACAAAACAAGAATATGTCGAAACATAAACAAATACAATCTGCAACCAAGAAAAAGAAACCTTCGAGGGAAAACACAACTCATCAACGTCTCGAAACAAAAATTAACCAACAACCTATCGAAAACGAAATCCCACCCTTCCCGCTATCCATAAAACAAGAATCTGTTTAAACAGAAACAACTACCATCCGAAACCAAGAAAAAGAAACCTTCGAAAAAAAACCCCAAGTCATCAACCTCTCGAAACAAAAATTAAACAAGAACCTATCGAAAACGAAATCCCACCCTTCCCGCTATCCATAAAACAAGAATCTGTTGAAACAGAAGCAACTACCATCCGAAACCAAGAAAAAGAAACCTTCGACAGAAAACACAACTCATCAACCTCTCGAAACAAAAATTAACCAACAACCTTTTGAAAACGAAATCCCACCCTTCCCGCTATCCATAAAACAATAATCTGTGAAAACAGAAGCAACTAACATCCGCAACCAAGAATGAGAAACCCTAAATTAAAACCAAACTCATCAACCTCTCGAAACAAAAATTAACCAACAACCTTTCGAAATCGAAATCCCACCCTTCCCGCTATCAACAAAAAAAGAATCTGTTGAAACAGAAACAACTATCATCCGAAACCAAGAAAAAGAAGCCTTCGAAAGAAAACCCAAGTCATCAACCTCTCGAAACAAAAATTAACCAACAACCTTTCGAAAACGAAATACCACCCTTCCCGTTATCCATAAAACAAGAATCTGTTGAAACAGAAACAACTACCATCCGAAACCAAGAAAAAGAAACCTTCGACAGAAAACACAACTCATCAACCTCTCGAAACAAAAATTAACCAACAACATTTCGAAAACGAAATCCCACCCTTCCCGCTATCCATAAAACAAGAATCTCTGAAAACAGAAGCAACTAACATCCGCAACCAAGAAAAAGAAACTTTAAATGAAAACCCAACTCATCAACCTCTCGAAACAAAAATTAAGCAACAACCTTTCTATAACGAAATCCCACCCTTCCCGCTATCCATAAAACAAGAATCTGTTGAAACAGAAACAACTACCATCCGAAACCAAGAAAAAGAAACCTTCGACAGAAAACACAACTCATCAACCTCTAGAAACAAAAATTAACCAACAACCTATCGAAAACGAAATCCCACCCTTCCCGCTATCCATAAAACAAGAATCTGTTTAAACAGAAACAACTACCATCCGCAACCAAGAAAAAGAAACCTTAAATTAAAACCAAACTCATCAACCTCTCGAAACAAAAATTAACCAACAACATTTCGAAAACGAAATCCCACCCTTCCCGCTATCCATAAAACAAGAATCTGTGAAAACAGAAGCAACTAACATCCGCAACCAAGAAAAAGAAACTTTAAATGAAAACCCAACTCATCAACCTCTCGAAACAAAAATTAACCAACAACATTTCGAAAAAGAAATCCCACCCTTCCCGCTATCCACAAAACAAGAATATGTCGAAACATAAACAAATACAATCTGCAACCAAGAAAAAGAATCCTTCGAGGGAAAACACAACTCATCAACATCTCGAAACAAAAATTAACCAACAACCTATCGAAAACGAAATCCCAACCTTCCCGCTATCCATAAAACAAGAATCTGTTTAAACAGAAACAACTACCATTCGAAACCAAGAAAAAGAAACCTTCGAAAAAAAACCCCAAGTCATCAACCTCTCGAAACAAAAATTAACCAACAACCTATCGAAAACGAAATCCCACCCTTCCCGCTATCCATAAAACAAGAATCTGTTGAAACAGAAACAACTACCATCCGAAACCAAGAAAAAGAAACCTTCGACAGAAAACACAACTCATCAACCTCTCGAAACAAAAATTAACCAACAACCTATCGAAAACGAAATCCCACCCTTGCCGCTATCCATAAAACAAGAATCTGTTTAAACAGAAACAACTACCATCCGCAACCAAGAAAAAGAAACCTTAAATTAAAACCAAACTCATCAACCTCTCGAAACAAAAATTAACCAACAACCTTTCGAAATCGATATCCCACCCTTCCCGCTATCCATAAAACAAGAATCTGTTGAAACAGAAACAACTACCATCCGAAACCAAGAAAAAGAATCCTTCGACAGAAAACACAACTCATCAACCTCTCGAAACAAAAATTAACCAACAACCTATCGAAAACGAAATCCCACCCTTCCCGCTATCCATAAAACAAGAAACTGTTTAAACAGAAACAACTACCATCCGAAACCAAGAAAAAGAAACCTTCGAAAAAAAAACCCCAAGTCATCAACCTCTCGAAACAAAAATTAACCAACAACCTATCGAAAACGAAATCCCACCCTTCCCGCTATCCACAAAACAAGAATATGTCGAAACATAAACAAATACAATCTGCAACCAAGAAAAAGAAACCTTCGAGGGAAAACACAACTCATCAACGTCTCGAAACAAAAATTAACCAACAACCTATCGAAAACGAAATCCCACCCTTCCCGCTATCCATAAAACAAGAATCTGTTTAAACAGAAACAACTACCATCCGAAACCAAGAAAAAGAAACCTTCGAAAAAAAACCCCAAGTCATCAACCTCTCGAAACAAAAATTAAACAAGAACCTATCGAAAACGAAATCCCACCCTTCCCGCTATCCATAAAACAAGAATCTGTTGAAACAGAAACAACTACCATCCGAAACCAAGAAAAAGAAACCTTCGACAGAAAACACAACTCATCAACCTCTCGAAACAAAAATTAACCAACAACCTTTTGAAAACGAAATCCCACCCTTCCCGCTATCCATAAAACAATAATCTGTGAAAACAGAAGCAACTAACATCCGCAACCAAGAATGAGAAACCCTAAATTAAAACCAAACTCATCAACCTCTCGAAACAAAAATTAACCAACAACCTTTCGAAATCGAAATCCCACCCTTCCCGCTATCAACAAAAAAAGAATCTGTTGAAACAGAAACAACTATCATCCGAAACCAAGAAAAAGAAGCCTTCGAAAGAAAACCCGAGTCATCAACCTCTCGAAACAAAAATTAACCAACAACCTTTCGAAAACGAAATACCACCCTTCCCGTTATCCATAAAACAAGAATCTGTTGAAACAGAAACAACTACCATCCGAAACCAAGAAAAAGAAACCTTCGACAGAAAACACAACTCATCAACCTCTCGAAACAAAAATTAACCAACAACATTTCGAAAACGAAATCCCACCCTTCCCGCTATCCATAAAACAAGAATCTCTGAAAACAGAAGCAACTAACATCCGCAACCAAGAAAAAGAAACTTTAAATGAAAACCCAACTCATCAACCTCTCGAAACAAAAATTAAGCAACAACCTTTCTATAACGAAATCCCACCCTTCCCGCTATCCATAAAACAAGAATCTGTTGAAACAGAAACAACTACCATCCGAAACCAAGAAAAAGAAACCTTCGACAGAAAACACAACTCATCAACCTCTAGAAACAAAAATTAACCAACAACCTATCGAAAACGAAATCCCACCCTTCCCGCTATCCATAAAACAAGAATCTGTTTAAACAGAAACAACTACCATCCGCAACCAAGAAAAAGAAACCTTAAATTAAAACCAAACTCATCAACCTCTCGAAACAAAAATTAACCAACAACATTTCGAAAACGAAATCCCACCCTTCCCGCTATCCATAAAACAAGAATCTGTGAAAACAGAAGCAACTAACATCCGCAACCAAGAAAAAGAAACTTTAAATGAAAACCCAACTCATCAACTTCTCGAAACAAAAATTAACCAACAACATTTCGAAAAAGAAATCCCACCCTTCCCGCTATCCACAAAACAAGAATATGTCGAAACATAAACAAATACAATCTGCAACCAAGAAAAAGAATCCTTCGAGGGAAAACACAACTCATCAACATCTCGAAACAAAAATTAACCAACAACCTATCGAAAACGAAATCCCAACCTTCCCGCTATCCATAAAACAAGAATCTGTTTAAACAGAAACAACTACCATCCGAAACCAAGAAAAAGAAACCTTCGAAAAAAAACCCCAAGTCATCAACCTCTCGAAACAAAAATTAACCAACAACCTATCGAAAACGAAATCCCACCCTTCCCGCTATCCATAAAACAAGAATCTGTTGAAACAGAAACAAGTACCATCCGAAACCAAGAAAAAGAAACCTTCGACAGAAAACACAACTCATCAACCTCTCGAAACAAAAATTAACCAACAACCTATCGAAAACGAAATCCCACCCTTGCCGCTATCCATAAAACAAGAATCTGTTTAAACAGAAACAACTACCATCCGCAACCAAGAAAAAGAAACCTTAAATTAAAACCAAACTCATCAACCTCTCGAAACAAAAATTAACCAACAACCTTTCGAAATCGATATCCCACCCTTCCCGCTATCAACAAAAAAAGAATCTGTTGAAACAGAAACAACTATCATCCGAAACCAAGAAAAAGAAGCCTTCGAAAGAAAACCCAAGTCATCAACCTCTCGAAACAAAAATTAACCAACAACCTTCCGAAAACGAAATCCCACCCTTCCCGCTATCCATAAAACAAGAATCTGTTGAAACAGAAACAACTACCATCCGAAACCAAGAAAAAGAAACCTTCGAGAGAAAACACAACTCATCAACCTCTCGAAACAAAAATTAACCAACAACCCTTCGAAAACGAAATCCCACCCTTCCCGCTATCCATAAAACAATAATCTGTTGAAACTGAAACAACTACCATCCGCAACCAAGAACAAGAAACCTTCGAAAGAAAACCCAAGTCATCAACTTCTCGAAACAAAAATTAAACAACAAACTTTCTAAAACGAAATCCCACCCTTCCGGCTATCCACAACACAAGAATATGTCGAAACATAAACAAATACCATCTGCAACCAAGTAAAAGATACCTTCGAGAGAAAACCCAACTCTTCAACCACTCGCAAAATAAAATTAATGAACAACCTTTCGAAAACGAAATCCCACCCTTCCCGCTATCCATAAAACAAGAATCTGTTAAAACAAAAACAACAACCCTCCGACACCAAGAAAAAGAAACCTTCGAAAGAAAACCCAAGTCATCAACCTCTCGCAACAAAAATTAACCAACAACATTTCAAAAAATAAATCCCACCCTTCCCGCTATCCACAAAACAAGAATATGTCGAAACATAAACAAATACCATCTGCAACCAAGAAAAAGAAACCTTCGAAAGAAAACCCAACTCATCAACCTCTCGAAATCAAAATTAACCAACAACCTATCGAAAACGAAATCCCACCCTTCCCGCTATCCATAAATCAAGAATCTGTTGAAACAGAAACAACTACCATCCGCAACCAAGAAAAAGAAACCTTCGAGAGAAAACCCAACGCTTCAACCACCCGCAAAAAAAATTAACGAACAACCTTTCGAAAACTAAATCCCACCCTTCCCGCTATCCATAAAACAAGAATCTGTTGAAACAGAAACAACTACCATCCGCAACCAAGAAAAAGAAACCTTCGAGAGAAAACCCAACGCTTCAACCACCCGCAAAAAAATTAACGAACAACCTTTCGAAAACTAAATCCCACCCTTCCCGCTATCCATAAAACAAGAATCTGTTGAAACAGAAACAACTACCATCCGCAACCAAGAAAAAGAAACCTTCGAGAGAAATCCCAACGCTTCAACCACCCGCAAAAAAAATTAACCAACAACATTTCGAAAACGAAATCCCACCCTTCCCGCTATCCATAAAACAAAAATCTGTTGAAACAGAAACAACTACCATCCGAAACAAAGAAAAAGAAACCTTCGAAAGAAAACCCAAGTCAAGAACCTCTCGAAACAAAAATTAACCAACAACATTTCTAAAACGAAATCCCACCCTTCCCGCTATCCACAAAAATAGAATATGTCGAAACATAAACAAATACCATCTGCAACCAAGAAAAAGAAACCTTCGAGACAAAACCCAACTCTTCAACCTCTCGAAACGAAAATTAACCAACAACCTATCGATAACGAAATCCCACCCTTCCCGCTATCCATAAATCAAGAATCTGTTGAAACAGAAACAACTACCATCCGCAACCAAGAAAAAGAAACCTTCGAGAGAAAACCCAACTCTTCAACCACTCGAAAAAAAATTAACGAACAACCTTTCGAAAAGAAATCCCACCATTCCCGCTATCCATAAAACAAGAATCTGTGAAAACAGAAAAACTACCATCCGCAACCAAGAAAAAGAAACCTTAAATGAAAACCCACCTCATGAACCTCTCGAAACAAAAATTAACCAACAACATTTCGAAAACGAAATCCCACCCTTACCTCTATCCATAAAACAAGAATATGTTGAAACAGAAACAACTACCATCCGCAACCAAGAAAAAGAGAAAAAGATACCTTCGACAAAAAAACCAAGTCATCAACCTCTCGAAACAAAAATTAACCAACAACCTTTCGAAATCGAAATCCCACCCTTCCCGCTATAAACAAAAAAAGAATCTGTTGAAACAGAAACAACTATCATCCGAAACCAAGAAAAAGAAGCCTTCGAAAGAAAACCCAAGTCATCAACCTCTCGAAACAAAAATTAACCAACAACCTTTCGAAAACGAAATACCACCCTTCCCGTTATCCATAAAACAAGAATCTGTTGAAACAGAAACAACTACCATCCGAAACCAAGAAAAAGAAACCTTCGACAGAAAACACAACTCATCAACCTCTCGAAACAAAAATTAACCGACAACATTTCGAAAACGAAATCCCACCCTTCCCGCTATCCATAAAACAAGAATCTGTGAAAACAGAAGCAACTAACATCCGCCACCAAGAAAAAGAAACTTTAAATGAAAACCCAACTCATCAACCTCTCGAAACAAAAATTAAGCAACAACCTTTCTATAACCAAATCCCACCCTTCCCGCTATCCATAAAACAAGAATCTGTTGAAACAGAAACAACTACCATCCGAAACCAAGAAAAAGAAACCTTCGACAGAAAACACAACTCATCAACCTCTCTAAACAAAAATTAACCGACAACCTATCGAAAACGAAATCCCACCCTTCCCGCTATCCATAAAACAAGAATCTGTTTAAACAGAAACAACTACCATCCGCAACCAAGAAAAAGAAACCTTAAATTAAAACCAAACTCATCAACCTCTCGAAACAAAAATTAACCAACAACATTTCGAAAACGAAATCCCACCCTTCCCGCTATCCATAAAACAAGAATCTGTGAAAACAGAAGCAACTAACATCCGCAACCAAGAAAAAGAAACTTTAAATGAAAACCCAACTCATCAACCTCTCGAAACAAAAATTAACCAACAACATTTCGAAAAAGAAATCCCACCCTTCCCGCTATCCACAAAACAAGAATATGTCGAAACATAAACAAATACAATCTGCAACCAAGAAAAAGAAACCTTCGAGAGAAAACCCAACTCTTCCACCACTCGCAAAATAAAATTAATGAACAACCTTTCGAAAACGAAATCCCACCCTTCCCGCTATCCATAAAACAAGAATCTGTTAAAACAAAAACAACAACCCTCCGACACCAAGAAAAAGAAACCTTCGAAAGAAAACCCAAGTCATCAACCTCTCGCAACAAAAATTAACCAACAACATTTCAAAAAATAAATCCCACCCTTCCCGCTATCCATAAAACAAGAATATGTCGAAACATAAACAAATACCATCTGCAACCAAGAAAAAGAAACCTTCGAAAGAAAACCCAACTCATCAACCTCTCGAAATCAAAATTAACCAACAACCTATCGAAAACGAAATCCCACCCATCCCGCTATCCATAAATCAAGAATCTGTTGAAACAGAAACAACTACCATCCGCAACCAAGAAAAAGAAACCTTCGAGAGAAAACCCAACGCTTCAACCACCCGCAAAAAAAAATTAACGAACAACCTTTCGAAAACTAAATCCCACCCTTCCCGCTATCCATAAAACAAGAATCTGTTGAAACAGAAACAACTACCATCCGCAACCAAGAAAAAGAAACCTTCGAGAGAAAACCCAACTCTTCAATCACTCGCAAAAAAAATTAACCAACAAAATTTCGAAAACGAAATCCCACCCTTCCCGCTATCCATAAAACAAAAATCTGTTGAAACAGAAACAACTACCATCCGAAACAAAGAAAAAGAAACCTTCGAAAGAAAACCCAAGTCAAGAACCTCTCGAAACAAAAATTAACCAACAACATTTCTAAAACGAAATCACACCCTTCCCGCTATCCACAAAAATAGAATATGTCGAAACATAAACAAATACCATCTGCAACCAAGAAAAAGAAACCTTCGAGACAAAACCCAACTCTTCAACCTCTCGAAACAAAAATTAACCAACAACCTTTCGAAAACGAAATACCACCCTTCCCGTTATCCATAAAACAAGAATCTGTTGAAACAGAAACTACCATCCGAAACCAAGAAAAAGAAACCTTCGACAGAAAACACAACTCATCAACCTCTCGAAACAAAAATTAACCAACAACATTTCGAAAACGAAATCCCAACCTTCCCGCTATCCATAAAACAAGAATCTGTGAAAACAGAAGCAACTAACATCCGCAACCAAGAAAAAGAAACTTTAAATGAAAACCCAACTCATCAACCTCTCGAAACAAAAATTAAGCAACAACCTTTCTATAACGAAATCCCACCCTTCCCGCTATCCATAAAACAAGAATCTGTTGAAACAGAAACAACTACCATCCGAAACCAAGAAAAAGAAACCTTCGACAGAAAACACAACTCATCAACCTCTAGAAACAAAAATTAACCAACAACCTATCAAAAACGAAATCCCACCCTTCCCGCTATCCATAAAACAAGAATCTGTTTAAACAGAAACAACTACCATCCGCAACCAAGAAAAAGAAACCTTAAATTAAAACCAAACTCATCAACCTCTCGAAACAAAAATTAACCAACAACATTTCGAAAACGAAATCCCACCCTTCCCGCTATCCATAAAACAAGAATCTGTGAAAACAGAAGCAACTAACATCCGCAACCAAGAAAAAGAAACTTTAAATGAAAACCCAACTCATCAACCTCTCGAAACAAAAATTAACCAACAACATTTCGAAAAAGAAATCCCACCTTCCCGCTATCCACAAAACAAGAATATGTCGAAACATAAACAAATACAATCTGCAACCAAGAAAAAGAATCCTTCGAGGGAAAACACAACTCATCAACGTCTCGAAACAAAAATTAACCAACAACCTATCGAAAACGAAATCCCACCCTTCCCGCTATCCATAAAACAAGAATCTGTTGAAACAGAAACAACTACCGTCCGAAACCAAGAAAAAGAAACCTTCGACAGAAAACACAACTCATCAACCTCTCGAAACAAAAATTAACCAACAACCTATCGAAAACGAAATCCCACCCTTGCCGCTATCCATAAAACAAGAATCTGTTTAAACAGAAACAACTACCATCCGCAACCAAGAAAAAGAAACCTTAAATTAAAACCAAACTCATCAACCTCTCGAAACAAAAATTAACCCACAACCTTTCGAAAACGAAATCCCACCCTTCCCGCTATCCATAAAACAAGAATCTGTTGAAACAGAAACAACTACCATCCGAAACCAAGAAAAAGAAACCTTCGACAGAAAACACAACTCATCAACCTCTCGAAACCAAAATTAACCAACAACATTTCGAAAACGAAATCCCACCCTTCCCGCTATCCATAAAACAAGAATCTGTGAAAACAGAAGCAACTAACATCCGCAACCAAGAATGAGAAACCCTAAATTAAAACCAAACTCATCAACCTCTCGAAACAAAAATTAACCAACAACCTTTCGAAATCGAAATCCCACCCTTCCCGCTATCAACAAAAAAAGAATCTGTTGAAACAGAAACAACTATCATCCGAAACCAAGAAAAAGGAGCCTTCGAAAGAAAACCCAAGTCATCAACCTCTCGAAACAAAAATTAACCAACAACCTATCGAAAACGAAATCCCACCCTTCCCGCTATCCATAAAACAAGAATCTGTTGAAACAGAAACAACTACCATCCGAAACCAAGAAAAAGAAACCTTCGACAGAAAACACAACTCATCAACCTCTCGAAACAAAAATTAACCAACAACCTATCGAAAACGAAATCCCACCCTTGCCGCTATCCATAAAACAAGAATCTGTTTAAACAGAAACAACTACCATCCGCAACCAAGAAAAAGAAACCTTAAATTAAAACCAAACTCATCAACCTCTCGAAACAAAAATTAACCAACAACCTTTCGAAAACGAAATCCCACCCTTCCCGCTATCCATAAAACAAGAATCTGTTGAAACAGAAACAACTACCATCCGAAACCAAGAAAAAGAAACCTTCGGCAGAAAACACAACTCATCAACCTCTCGAAACAAAAATTAACCAACAACCTATCGAAAACGAAATCCCACCCTTCCCGCTATCCATAAAACAAGAATCTGTTTAAACAGAAACAACTACCATCCGCAACCAAGAAAAAGAAACCTTAAATTAAAACCAAACTCATCAACCTCTCGAAACAAAAATTAACCAACAACCTTTCGAAATCGAAATCCCACCCTTCCCGCTATCAACAAAAAAAGAATCTGTTGAAACAGAAACAACTATCATCCGAAACCAAGAAAAAGAAGCCTTCGAAAGAAAACCCAAGTCATCAACCTCTCGAAACAAAAATTAACCAACAACCTTTCGAAAACGAAATACCAACCTTCCCGCTATCCATAAAACAAGAATCTGTTGAAACAGAAACAACTACCATCCGAAACCAAGAAAAAGAAACCTTCGACAGAAAACACAACTCATCAACCTCTCGAAACAAAAATTAACCAACAACCTATCGAAAACGAAATCCCACCCTTCCCGCTATCCATAAAACAAGAAACTGTTTAAACAGAAACAACTACCATCCGAAACCAAGAAAAAGAAACCTTCGAAAAAAAACACCAAGTCATCAACCTCTCGAAACAAAAATTAACCAACAACCTATCGAAAACGAAATCCCACCCTTCCCGCTATCCACAAAACAAGAATATGTCGAAACATAAACAAATACAATCTGCAACCAAGAAAAAGAAACCTTCGAGGGAAAACACAACTCATCAACGTCTCGAAACAAAAATTAACCAACAACCTATCGAAAACGAAATCCCACCCTTCCCGCTATCCATAAAACAAGAATCTGTTTAAACAGAAACAACTACCATCCGAAACCAAGAAAAAGAAACCTTCGAAAAAAAACCCCAAGTCATCAACCTCTCGAAACAAAAATTAACCAAGAACCTATCGAAAACGAAATCCCACCCTTCCCGCTATCCATAAAACAAGAATCTGTTGAAACAGAAACAACTACCATCCGAAACCAAGAAAAAGAAACCTTCGACAGAAAACACAACTCATCAACCTCTCGAAACAAAAATTAACCAACAACCTATCGAAAACGAAATCCCACCCTTCCCGCTATCCATAAAACAAGAATCTGTTTAAACAGAAGCAACTACCATCCGCAACCAAGAAAAAGAAACCTTAAATTAAAACCAAACTCATCAACCTCTCGAAACAAAAATTAACCAACAACCTTTCGAAATCGAAATCCCACCCTTCCCGCTATCAACAAAAAAAGAATCTGTTGAAACAGAAACAATTATCATCCGAAACCAAGAAAAAGAAGCCTTCGAAAGAAAACCCAAGTCATCAACCTCTCGAAACAAAAATTAACCAACAACCTTTCGAAAACGAAATACCAACCTTCCCGCTATCCATAAAACAAGAATCTGTTGAAACAGAAACAACTACCATCCGAAACCAAGAAAAAGAAACCTTCGACAGAAAACACAACTCATCAACCTCTCGAAACAAAAATTAACCAACAACCTATCGAAAACGAAATCCCACCCTTCCCGCTATCCATAAAACAAGAATCTGTCTAAACAGAAACAACTACCATCCGAAACCAAGAAAAAGAAACCTTCGAAAAAAAAACCCCAAGTCATCAACCTCTCGAAACAAAAATTAACCAACAACCTATCGAAAACGAAATCCCACCCTTCCCGCTATCCACAAAACAAGAATATGTCGAAACATAAACAAATACAATCTGCAACCAAGAAAAAGAAACCTTCGAGGGAAAACACAACTCATCAACGTCTCGAAACAAATATTAACCAACAACCTATCGAAAACGAAATCCCACCCTTCCCGCTATCGATAAAACAAGAATCTGTTTAAACAGAAACAACTACCATCCGAAACCAAGAAAAAGAAACCTTCGAAAAAAAACCCCAAGTCATCAACCTCTCGAAACAAAAATTAACCAACAACCTATCGAAAACGAAATCCCACCCTTCCCGCTATCCATAAAACAAGAATCTGTTGAAACAGAAACAACTACCATCCGAAACCAAGAAAAAGAAACCTTCGGCAGAAAACACAACTCATCAACCTCTCGAAACAAAAATTAACCAACAACCTATCGAAAACGAAATCCCACCCTTCCCGCTATCCATAAAACAAGAATCTGTTTAAACAGAAACAACTACCATCCGCAACCAAGAAAAAGAAACCTTAAATTAAAACCAAACTCATCAACCTCTCGAAACAAAAATTAACCAACAACCTTTCGAAATCGAAATCCCAACCTTCCCGCTATCAACAAAAAAAGAATCTGTTGAAACAGAAACAACTATCATCCGAAAACAAGAAAAAGAAGCCTTCGAAAGAAAACCCAAGTCATCAACCTCTCGAAACAAAAATTAACCAACAACGTTTCGAAAACGAAATCCCACCCTTCCCGCTATCCATAAAACAAGAATCTGTTGAAACAGAAACAACTACCATCCGAAACCAAGAAAAAGAAACCTTCGACAGAAAACACAACTCATCAACCTCTCGAAACCAAAATTAACCAACAACATTTCGAAAACGAAATCCCACACTTCCCGCTATCCATAAAACAAGAATCTGTGAAAACAGAAGCAACTAACATCCGCAACCAAGAATGAGAAACCCTAAATTAAAACCAAACTCATCAACCTCTCGAAACAAAAATTAACCAACAACCTTTCGAAATCGAAATCCCACCCTTCCCGCTATCAACAAAAAAAGAATCTGTTGAAACAGAAACAACTATCATCCGAAACCAAGAAAAAGAAGCCTTCGAAAGAAAACCCAAGTCATCAACCTCTCGAAACAAAAATTAACCAACAACCTTTCGAAAACGAAATACCACCCTTCCCGCTATCCATAAAACAAGAATCTGTTGAAACAGAAACAACTACCATCCGAAACCAAGAAAAAGAAACCTTCGACAGAAAACACAACTCATCAACCTCTCGAAACAAAAATTAACCAAAAACCTATCGAAAACGAAATCCCACCCTTCCCGCTATCCATAAAACAAGAAACTGTTTAAACAGAAACAACTACCATCCGAAACCAAGAAAAAGAAACCTTCGAAAAAAAAACCCCAAGTCATCAACCTCTCGAAACAAAAATTAACCAACAACCTATCGAAAACGAAATCCCACCCTTCCCGCTATCCACAAAACAAGAATATGTCGAAACATAAACAAATACAATCTGCAACCAAGAAAAAGAAACCTACGAGGGAAAACACAACTCATCAACGTCTCGAAACAAAAATTAACCAACAACCTATCGAAAACGAAATCCCACCCTTCCCGCTATCCATAAAACAAGAATCTTTTTAAACAGAAACAACTACCATCCGAAACCAAGAAAAAGAAACCTTCGAAAAAAAACCCCAAGTCATCAACCTCTCGAAACAAAAATTAACCAAGAACCTATCGAAAACGAAATCCCACCCTTCCCGCTATCAACAAAAAAAGAATCTGTTGAAACAGAAACAACTATCATCCGAAACCAAGAAAAAGATGCCTTCGAAAGAAAACCCAAGTCATCAACCTCTCGAAACAAAAATTAACCAACAACCTTTCGAAAACGAAATACCACCCTTCCCGTTATCCATAAAACAAGAATCTGTTGAAACAGAAACAACTACCATCCGAAACCAAGAAAAAGAAACCTTCGACAGAAAACACAACTCATCAACCTCTCGAAACAAAAATTAACCAACAACATTTCGAAAACGAAATCCCACCCTTCCCGCTATCCATAAAACAAGAATCTGTGAAAACAGAAGCAACTAACATCCGCAACCAAGAAAAAGAAACTTTAAATGAAAACCCAACTCATCAACCTCTCGAAACAAAAATTAAGCAACAACGTTTCTATAACGAAATCCCACCCTTCCCGCTATCCATAAAACAAGAATCTGTTGAAACAGAAACAACTACCATCCGAAACCAAGAAAAAGAAACCTTCGACAGAAAACACAACTCATCAACCTCTAGAAACAAAAATTAACCAACAACCTATCGAAAACGAAATCCCACCCTTCCCGCTATCCACAAAACAAGAATCTGTTTAAACAGAAACAACTACCATCCGCAAACAAGAAAAAGAAACCTTAAATTAAAACCAAACTCATCAACCTCTCGAAACAAAAATTAACCAACAACATTTCGAAATCGAAATCCCACCCTTCCCGCTATCAACAAAAAAAGAATCTGTTGAAACAGAAACAACTATCATCCGAAACCAAGAAAAAGAAGCCTTCGAAAGAAAACCCAAGTCATCAACCTCTCGAAACAAAAATTAACCAACAACCTTTCGAAAACGAAATACCACCCTTCCCGTTATCCATAAAACAAGAATCTGTTGAAACAGAAACAACTACCATCCGAAACCAAGAAAAAGAAACCTTCGACAGAAAACACAACTCATCAACCTCTCGAAACAAAAATTAACCAACAACATTTCGAAAACGAAATCCCACCCTTCCCGCTATCCATAAAACAAGAATCTGTGAAAACAGAAGCAACTAACATCCGCAACCAAGAAAAAGAAACTTTAAATGAAAACCCAACTCATCAACCTCTCGAAACAAAAATTAAGCAACAACGTTTCTATAACGAAATCCCACCCTTCCCGCTATCCATAAAACAAGAATCTGTTGAAACAGAAACAACTACCATCCGAAACCAAGAAAAAGAAACCTTCGACAGAAAACACAACTCATCAACCTCTAGAAACAAAAATTAACCAACAACCTATCGAAAACGAAATCCCACCCTTCCCGCTATCCACAAAACAAGAATCTGTTTAAACAGAAACAACTACCATCCGCAAACAAGAAAAAGAAACCTTAAATTAAAACCAAACTCATCAACCTCTCGAAACAAAAATTAACCAACAACATTTCGAAAACGAAATCCCACCCTTCCCGCTATCCATAAAACAAGAATCTGTGAAAACAGAAGCAACTAACATCCGCAACCAAGAAAAAGAAACTTTAAATGAAAACCCAACTCATCAACCTCTCGAAACAAAAATTAACCAACAACATTTCGAAAAAGAAATCCCACCCTTCCCGCTATCCACAAAACAAGAATATGTCGAAACATAAACAAATACAATCTGCAACCAAGAAAAAGAATCCTTCGAGGGAAAACACAACTCATCAACATCTCGAAACAAAAATTAACCAACAACCTATCGAAAACGAAATACCACCCTTCCCGCTATCCATAAAACAAGAATCTGTTTAAACAGAAACAACTTTCATCCGCAACCAAGAAAAAGAAACCTTAAATTAAAACCAAACTCATCAACCTCTCGAAACAAAAATTAACCAACAACCTATCGAAAACGAAATCCCACCCTTCCCGCTATCCATAAAACAAGAATCTGTTTAAACAGAAACAACTACCATCCGAAACCAAGAAAAAGAAACCTTCGAAAAAAAAACCCCAAGTCATCAACCTCTCGAAACAAAAATTAACCATCAACCTATCGAAAACGAAATCCCACCCTTCCCGCTATCCACAAAACAAGAATATGTCGAAACATAAACAAATACAATCTGGAACCAAGAAAAAGAAACCTTCGAGGGAAAACACAACTCATCAACGTCTCGAAACAAAAATTAACCAACAACCTATCGAAAACGAAATCCCACCCTTCCCGCTATCCATAAAACAAGAATCTGTTTAAACAGAAACAACTACCATCCGAAACCAAGAAAAAGAAACCTTCGAAAAAAAACCCCAAGTCATCAACCTCTCGAAACAAAAATTAACCAACAACCTATCGAAAACGAAATCCCACCCTTCCCGCTATCCATAAAACAAGAATCTGTTGAAACAGAAACAACTACCATCCGAAACCAAGAAAAAGAAACCTTCGGCAGAAAACACAACTCATCAACCTCTCGAAACAAAAATTAACCAACAACCTATCGAAAACGAAATCCCACCCTTCCCGCTATCCATAAAACAAGAATCTGTTTAAACAGAAACAACTACCATCCGCAACCAAGAAAAAGAAACCTTAAATTAAAACCAAACTCATCAACCTCTCGAAACAAAAATTAACCAACAACCTTTCGAAATCGAAATCCCACCCTTCCCGCTATCAACAAAAAAAGAATCTGTTGAAACAGAAACAACTATCATCCGAAACCAAGAAAAAGAAGCCTTCGAAAGAAAACCCAAGTCATCAACCTCTCGAAACAAAAATTAACCAACAACCTTTCGAAAACGAAATACCAACCTTCCCGCTATCCATAAAACAAGAATCTGTTGAAACAGAAACAACTACCATCCGAAACCAAGAAAAAGAAACATTCGACAGAAAACACAACTCATCAACCTCTCGAAACAAAAATTAACCAACAACCTATCGAAAACGAAATCCCACCCTTCCCGCTATCCATAAAACAAGAAACTGTTTAAACAGAAACAACTACCATCCGAAACCAAGAAAAAGAAACCTTCGAAAAAAAAAACCCAAGTCATCAACCTCTCGAAACAAAAATTAACCAACAACCTATCGAAAACGAAATCCCACCCTTCCCGCTATCCACAAAACAAGAATATGTCGAAACATAAACAAATACAATCTGCAACCAAGAAAAAGAAACCTTCGAGGGAAAACACAACTCATCAACGTCTCGAAACAAAAATTAACCAACAACCTATCGAAAACGAAATCCCACCCTTCCCGCTATCCATAAAACAAGAATCTGTTTAAACAGAAACAACTACCATCCGAAACCAAGAAAAAGAAACCTTCGAAAAAAAACCGCAAGTCATCAACCTCTCGAAACAAAAATTAACCAAGAACCTATCGAAAACGAAATCCCACCCTTCCCGCTATCCATAAAACAAGAATCTGTTGAAACAGAAACAACTACCATCCGAAACCAAGAAAAAGAAACCTTCGACAGAAAACACAACTCATCAACCTCTCGAAACAAAAATTAACCAACAACCTATCGAAAACGAAATCCCACCCTTCCCGCTATCCATAAAACAAGAATCTGTTTAAACAGAAACAACTACCATCCGCAACCAAGAAAAAGAAACCTTAAATTAAAACCAAACTCATCAACCTCTCGAAACAAAAATTAACCAACAACCTTTCGAAATCGAAATCCCACCCTTCCCGCTATCAACAAAAAAAGAATCTGTTGAAACAGAAACAACTATCATCCGAAACCAAGAAAAAGAAGCCTTCGAAAGAAAACCCAAGTCATCAACCTCTCGAAACAAAAATTAACCAACAACCTTTCGAAAACGAAATACCACCCTTCCCGCTATCCATAAAACAAGAATCTGTTGAAACAGAAACAACTACCATCCGAAACCAAGAAAAAGAAACCTTCGACAGAAAACACAACTCATCAACCTCTCGAAACAAAAATTAACCAACAACCTATCGAAAACGAAATCCCACCCTTCCCGCTATCCATAAAACAAGAATCTGTCTAAACAGAAACAACTACCATCCGAAACCAAGAAAAAGAAACCTTCGAAAAAAAACCCCCAAGTCATCAACCTCTCGAAACAAAAATTAACCAACAACCTATCGAAAACGTAATCCCACCCTTCCCGCTATCCACAAAACAAGAATATGTCGAAACATAAACAAATACAATCTGCAACCAAGAAAAAGAAACCTTCGAGGGAAAACACAACTCATCAACGTCTCGAAACAAAAATTAACCAACAACCTATCGAAAACGAAATCCCACCCTTCCCGCTATCGATAAAACAAGAATCTGTTTAAACAGAAACAACTACCATCCGAAACCAAGAAAAAGAAACCTTCGAAAAAAAACCCCAAGTCATCAACCTCTCGAAACAAAAATTAACCAACAACCTATCGAAAACGAAATCCCACCCTTCCCGCTATCCATAAAACAAGAATCTGTTGAAACAGAAACAACTACCATCCGAAACCAAGAAAAAGAAACCTTCGGCAGAAAACACAACTCATCAACCTCTCGAAACAAAAATTAACCAACAACCTATCGAAAACGAAATCCCACCCTTCCCGCTATCCATAAAACAAGAATCTGTTTAAACAGAAACAACTACCATCCGCAACCAAGAAAAAGAAACCTTAAATTAAAACCAAACTCATCAACCTCTCGAAACAAAAATTAACCAACAACCTTTCGAAATCGAAATCCCAACCTTCCCGCTATCAACTAAAAAAGAATCTGTTGAAACAGAAACAACTATCATCCGAAAACAAGAAAAAGAAGCCTTCGAAAGAAAACCCAAGTCATCAACCTCTCGAAACAAAAATTAACCAACAACCTTTCGAAAACGAAATCCCACCCTTCCCGCTATCCATAAAACAAGAATCCGTTGAAACAGAAACAACTACCATCCGAAACCAAGAAAAAGAAACCTTCGACAGAAAACACAACTCATCAACCTCTCGAAACCAAAATTAACCAACAACATTTCGAAAACGAAATCCCACACTTCCCGCTATCCATAAAACAAGAATCTGTGAAAACAGAAGCAACTAACATCCGCAACCAAGAATGAGAAACCCTAAATTAAAACCAAACTCATCAACCTCTCGAAACAAAAATTAACCAACAACCTTTCGAAATCGAAATCCCACCCTTCCCGCTATCAACAAAAAAAGAATCTGTTGAAACAGAAACAACTATCATCCGAAACCAAGAAAAAGAAGCCTTCGAAAGAAAACCCAAGTCATCAACCTCTCGAAACAAAAATTAACCAACAACCTTTCGAAAACGAAATACCACCCTTCCCGCTATCCATAAAACAAGAATCTGTTGAAACAGAAACAACTACCATCCGAAACCAAGAAAAAGAAACCTTCGAAGGAAAACACAACTCATCAACCTCTCGAAACAAAAATTAACCAACAACCTATCGAAAACGAAATCCCACCCTTCCCGCTATCCATAAAACAAGAAACTGTTTAAACAGAAACAACTACCATCCGAAACCAAGAAAAAGAAACCTTCGAAAAAAAAACCCCAAGTCATCAACCTCTCGAAACAAAAATTAACCAACAACCTATCGAAAACGAAATCCCACCCTTCCCGCTATCCACAAAACAAGAATATGTCGAAACATAAACAAATACAATCTGCAACCAAGAAAAAGAAACCTTCGAGGGAAAACACAACTCATCAACGTCTCGAAACAAAAATTAACCAACAACCTATCGAAAACGAAATCCCACCCTTCCCGCTATCCATAAAACAAGAATCTGTTTAAACAGAAACAACTACCATCCGAAACCAAGAAAAAGAAACCTTCGAAAAAAAACCCCAAGTCATCAACCTCTCGAAACAAAAATTAAACAAGAACCTATCGAAAACGAAATCCCACCCTTCCCGCTATCCATAAAACAAGAATCTGTTGAAACAGAAACAACTACCATCCGAAACCAAGAAAAAGAAACCTTCGACAGAAAACACAACTCATCAACCTCTCGAAACAAAAATTAACCAACAACCTTTTGAAAACGAAATCCCACCCTTCCCGCTATCCATAAAACAATAATCTGTGAAAACAGAAGCAACTAACATCCGCAACCAAGAATGAGAAACCCTAAATTAAAACCAAACTCATCAACCTCTCGAAACAAAAATTAACCAACAACCTTTCGAAATCGAAATCCCACCCTTCCCGCTATCAACAAAAAAAGAATCTGTTGAAACAGAAACAACTATCATCCGAAACCAAGAAAAAGAAGCCTTCGAAAGAAAACCCAAGTCATCAACCTCTCGAAACAAAAATTAACCAACAACCTTTCGAAAACGAAATACCACCCTTCCCGTTATCCATAAAACAAGAATCTGTTGAAACAGAAACAACTACCATCCGAAACCAAGAAAAAGAAACCTTCGACAGAAAACACAACTCATCAACCTCTCGAAACAAAAATTAACCAACATTTCGAAAACGAAATCCCACCCTTCCCGCTATCCATAAAACAAGAATCTCTGAAAACAGAAGCAACTAACATCCGCAACCAAGAAAAAGAAACTTTAAATGAAAACCCAACTCATCAACCTCTCGAAACAAAAATTAAGCAACAACCTTTCTATAACGAAATCCCACCCTTCCCGCTATCCATAAAACAAGAATCTGTTGAAACAGAAACAACTACCATCCGAAACCAAGAAAAAGAAACCTTCGACAGAAAACACAACTCATCAACCTCTAGAAACAAAAATTAACCAACAACCTATCGAAAACGAAATCCCACCCTTCCCGCTATCCATAAAACAAGAATCTGTTTAAACAGAAACAACTACCATCCGCAACCAAGAAAAAGAAACCTTAAATTAAAACCAAACTCATCAACCTCTCGAAACAAAAATTAACCAACAACATTTCGAAAACGAAATCCCACCCTTCCCGCTATCCATAAAACAAGAATCTGTGAAAACAGAAGCAACTAACATCCGCAACCAAGAAAAAGAAACTTTAAATGAAAACCCAACTCATCAACCTCTCGAAACAAAAATTAACCAACAACATTTCGAAAAAGAAATCCCACCCTTCCCGCTATCCACAAAACAAGAATATGTCGAAACATAAACAAATACAATCTGCAACCAAGAAAAAGAATCCTTCGAGGGAAAACACAACTCATCAACATCTCGAAACAAAAATTAACCAACAACCTATCGAAAACGAAATCCCACCCTTCCCGCTATCCATAAAACAAGAATCTGTTTAAACAGAAACAACTACCATCCGAAACCAAGAAAAAGAAACCTTCGAAAAAAAACCCCAAGTCATCAACCTCTCGAAACAAAAATTAACCAACAACCTATCGAAAACGAAATCCCACCCTTCCCGCTATCCATAAAACAAGAATCTGTTGAAACAGAAACAACTACCATCCGAAACCAAGAAAAAGAAACCTTCGACAGAAAACACAACTCATCAACCTCTCGAAACAAAAATTAACCAACAACCTATCGAAAACGAAATCCCACCCTTGCCGCTATCCATAAAACAAGAATCTGTTTAAACAGAAACAACTACCATCCGCAACCAAGAAAAAGAAACCTTAAATTAAAACCAAACTCATCAACCTCTCGAAACAAAAATTAACCAACAACCTTTCGAAATCGATATCCCACCCTTCCCGCTATCAACAAAAAAAGAATCTGTTGAAACAAAAACAACTAACATCCGAAACCAAGAAAAAGAAGCCTTCGAAAGAAAACCCAAGTCATCAACCTCTCGAAACAAAAATTAACCAACAACCTTCCGAAAACGAAATCCCACCCTTCCCGCTATCCATAAAACAAGAATCTGTTGAAACAGAAACAACTACCATCCGAAACCAAGAAAAAGAAACCTTCGAGAGAAAACACAACTCATCAACCTCTCGAAACAAAAATTAACCAACAACCCTTCGAAAACGAAATCCCACCCTTCCCGCTATCCATAAAACAATAATCTGTTGATACTGAAACAACTACCATCCGCAACCAAGAAAATGAAACCTTCGAAAGAAAACCCAAGTCATCAACTTCTCGAAACAAAAATTAAACAACAAACTTTCTAAAACGAAATCCCACCCTTCCGGCTATCCACAACACAAGAATATGTCGAAACATAAACAAATACCATCTGCAACCAAGTAAAAGATACCTTCGAGAGAAAACCCAACTCTTCAACCACTCGCAAAATAAAATTAATGAACAACCTTTCGAAAACGAAATCCCACCCTTCCCGCTATCCATAAAACAAGAATCTGTTAAAACAAAAACAACAACCCTCCGACACCAAGAAAAAGAAACCTTCGAAAGAAAACCCAAGTCATCAACCTCTCGCAACAAAAATTAACCAACAACATTTCAAAAAATAAATCCCACCCTTCCCGCTATCCACAAAACAAGAATATGTCGAAACATAAACAAATACCATCTGCAACCAAGAAAAAGAAACCTTCGAAAGAAAACCCAACTCATCAACCTCTCGAAATCAAAATTAACCAACAACCTATCGAAAACGAAATCCCACCCTTCCCGCTATCCATAAATCAAGAATCTGTTGAAACAGAAACAACTACCATCCGCAACCAAGAAAAAGAAACCTTCGAAAGAAAACCCAACGCTTCAACCACCCGCAAAAAAAATTAACGAACAACCTTTCGAAAACTAAATCCCACCCTTCCCGCTATCCATAAAACAAGAATCTGTTGAAACAGAAACAACTACCATCCGCAACCAAGAAAAAGAATCCTTCGAGAGAAAACCCAACGCTTCAACCACCCGCAAAAAAATTAACGAACAACCTTTCGAAAACTAAATCCCACCCTTCCCGCTATCCATAAAACAAGAATCTGTTGAAACAGAAACAACTGCCATCCGCAACCAAGAAAAAGAAACCTTCGAGAGAAATCCCAACGCTTCAACCACCCGCAAAAAAAATTAACCAACAACATTTCGAAAACGAAATCCCACCCTTCCCGCTATCCATAAAACAAAAATCTGTTGAAACAGAAACAACTACCATCCGAAACAAAGAAAAAGAAACCTTCGAAAGAAAACCCAAGTCAAGAACCTCTCGAAACAAAAATTAACCAACAACATTTCTAAAACGAAATCCCACCCTTCCCGCTATCCACAAAAATAGAATATGTCGAAACATAAACAAATACCATCTGCAACCAAGAAAAAGAAACCTTCGAGACAAAACCCAACTCTTCAACCTCTCGAAACGAAAATTAACCAACAACCTATCGATAACGAAATCCCACCCTTCCCGCTATCCATAAATCAAGAATCTGTTGAAACAGAAACAACTACCATCCGCAACCAAGAAAAAGAAACCTTCGAGAGAAAACCCAACTCTTCAACCACTCGAAAAAAAATTAACGAACAACCTTTCGAAAAGAAATCCCACCATTCCCGCTATCCATAAAACAAGAATCTGTGAAAACAGAAAAACTACCATCCGCAACCAAGAAAAAGAAACCTTAAATGAAAACCCACCTCATGAACCTCTCGAAACAAAAATTAACCAACAACATTTCGAAAACGAAATCCCACCCTTACCTCTATCCATAAAACAAGAATATGTTGAAACAGAAACAACTACCATCCGCAACCAAGAAAAAGAGAAAAAGATACCTTCGACAAAAAAACCAAGTCATCAACCTCTCGAAACAAAAATTAACCAACAACCTTTCGAAATCGAAATCCCACCCTTCCCGCTATAAACAAAAAAAGAATCTGTTGAAACAGAAACAACTATCATCCGAAACCAAGAAAAAGAAGCCTTCGAAAGAAAACCCAAGTCATCAACCTCTCGAAACAAAAATTAACCAACAACCTTTCGAAAACGAAATACCACCCTTCCCGTTATCCATAAAACAAGAATCTGTTGAAACAGAAACAACTACCATCCGAAACCAAGAAAAAGAAACCTTCGACAGAAAACACAACTCATCAACCTCTCGAAACAAAAATTAACCGACAACATTTCGAAAACGAAATCCCACCCTTCCCGCTATCCATAAAACAAGAATCTGTGAAAACAGAAGCAACTAACATCCGCCACCAAGAAAAAGAAACTTTAAATGAAAACCCAACTCATCAACCTCTCGAAACAAAAATTAAGCAACAACCTTTCTATAACGAAATCCCACCCTTCCCGCTATCCATAAAACAAGAATCTGTTGAAACAGAAACAACTACCATCCGAAACCAAGAAAAAGAAACCTTCGACAGAAAACACAACTCATCAACCTCTCTAAACAAAAATTAACCAACAACCTATCGAAAACGAAATCCCACCCTTCCCGCTATCCATAAAACAAGAATCTGTTTAAACAGAAACAACTACCATCCGCAACCAAGAAAAAGAAACCTTAAATTAAAACCAAACTCATCAACCTCTCGAAACAAAAATTAACCAACAACATTTCGAAAACGAAATCCCACCCTTCCCGCTATCCATAAAACAAGAATCTGTGAAAACAGAAGCAACTAACATCCGCAACCAAGAAAAAGAAACTTTAAATGAAAACCCAACTCATCAACCTCTCGAAACAAAAATTAACCAACAACATTTCGAAAAAGAAATCCCACCCTTCCCGCTATCCACAAAACAAGAATATGTCGAAACATAAACAAATACAATCTGCAACCAAGAAAAAGAAACCTTCGAGAGAAAACCCAACTCTTCCACCACTCGCAAAATAAAATTAATGAACAACCTTTCGAAAACGAAATCCCACCCTTCCCGCTATCCATAAAACAAGAATCTGTTAAAACAAAAACAACAACCCTCCGACACCAAGAAAAAGAAACCTTCGAAAGAAAACCCAAGTCATCAACCTCTCGCAACAAAAATTAACCAACAACATTTCAAAAAATAAATCCCACCCTTCCCGCTATCCACAAAACAAGAATATGTCGAAACATAAACAAATAACATCTGCAACCAAGAAAAAGAAACCTTCGAAAGAAAACCCAACTCATCAACCTCTCGAAATCAAAATTAACCAACAACCTATCGAAAACGAAATCCCACCCATCCCGCTATCCATAAATCAAGAATCTGTTGAAACAGAAACAACTACCATCCGCAACCAAGAAAAAGAAACCTTCGAGAGAAAACCCAACGCTTCAACCACCCGCAAAAAAAAATTAACGAACAACCTTTCGAAAACTAAATCCCACCCTTCCCGCTATCCATAAAACAAGAATCTGTTGAAACAGAAACAACTACCATCCGCAACCAAGAAAAAGAAACCTTCGAGAGAAAACCCAACTCTTCAATCACTCGCAAAAAAAATTAACCAACAACATTTCGAAAACGAAATCCCACCCTTCCCGCTATCCATAAAACAAAAATCTGTTGAAACAGAAACAACTACCATCCGAAACAAAGAAAAAGAAACCTTCGAAAGAAAACCCAAGTCAAGAACCTCTCGAAACAAAAATTAACCAACAACATTTCTAAAACGAAATCACACCCTTCCCGCTATCCACAAAAATAGAATATGTCGAAACATAAACAAATACCATCTGCAACCAAGAAAAAGAAACCTTCGAGACAAAACCCAACTCTTCAACCTCTCGAAACGAAAATTAACCAACAACCTATCGATAACGAAGTCCCACCTTCCCGCTATCCATAAGTCTAGAATCTATTGAAACAGAAACAACTACCATCCGCAACCAAGAAAAAGAAACCTTAAATGAAAACCCAACTCATCAACCTCTCGAAACAAAAATTAAGCAACAACGTTTCTATAACGAAATCCCACCCTTCCCGCTATCCATAAAACAAGAATCTGTTGAAACAGAAACAACTACCATCCGAAACCAAGAAAAAGAAACCTTCGACAGAAAACACAACTCATCAACCTCTCGAAACAAAAATTAACCAACAACCTATCGAAAACGAAATCCCACCCTTCCCGCTATCCATAAAACAAGAATCTGTTTAAACAGAAACAACTACCATCCGCAACCAAGAAAAAGAAACCTTAAATTAAAACCAAACTCATCAACCTCTCGAAACAAAAATTAACCAACAACATTTCGAAAACGAAATCCCACCCTTCCCGCTATCCATAAAACAAGAAACTGTTTAAACAGAAACAACTACCATCCGCAACCAAGAAAAAGAAACCTTAAATGAAAACCCAACTCATCAACCTCTCGAAACAAAAATTAAGCAACAACCTTTCTATAACGAAATCCCACCCTTCCCGCTATCCATAAAACAAGAATCTGTTTAAACAGAAACAACTATCATCCGAAACCAAGAAAAAGAAACCTTCGACAGAAAACACAACTCATCAACCTCTCGAAACAAAAATTAACCAACAACCTATCGAAAACGAAATCCCACCCTTCCCGCTATCCATAAAACAAGAAACTGTTTAAACAGAAACAACTACCATCCGAAACCAAGAAAAAGAAACCTTCGAAAAAAAAAACCCAAGTCATCAACCTCTCGAAACAAAAATTAACCAACAACCTATCGAAAACGAAATCCCACCCTTCCCGCTATCCACAAAACAAGAATATGTCGAAACATAAACAAATACAATCTGCAACCAAGAAAAAGAAACCTTCGAGGGAAAACACAACTCATCAACGTCTCGAAACAAAAATTAACCAACAACCTATCGAAAACGAAATCCCACCCTTCCCGCTATCCATAAAACAAGAATCTGTTTAAACAGAAACAACTACCATCCGAAACCAAGAAAAAGAAACCTTCGAAAAAAAACCGCAAGTCATCAACCTCTCGAAACAAAAATTAGCCAAGAACCTATCGAAAACGAAATCCCACCCTTCCCGCTATCCATAAAACAAGAATCTGTTGAAACAGAAACAACTACCATCCGAAACCAAGAAAAAGAAACCTTCGACAGAAAACACAACTCATCAACCTCTCGAAACAAAAATTAACCAACAACCTATCGAAAACGAAATCCCACCCTTCCCGCTATCCATAAAACAAGAATCTGTTTAAACAGAAACAACTACCATCCGCAACCAAGAAAAAGAAACCTTAAATTAAAACCAAACTCATCAACCTCTCGAAACAAAAATTAACCAACAACCTTTCGAAATCGAAATCCCACCCTTCCCGCTATCAACAAAAAAAGAATCTGTTGAAACAGAAACAACTATCATCCGAAACCAAGAAAAAGAAGCCTTCGAAAGAAAACCCAAGTCATCAACCTCTCGAAACAAAAATTAACCAACAACCTTTCGAAAACGAAATACCACCCTTCCCGCTATCCATAAAACAAGAATCTGTTGAAACAGAAACAACTACCATCCGAAACCAAGAAAAAGAAACCTTCGACAGAAAACACAACTCATCAACCTCTCGAAACAAAAATTAACCAACAACCTATCGAAAACGAAATCCCACCCTTCCCGCTATCCATAAAACAAGAATCTGTCTAAACAGAAACAACTACCATCCGAAACCAAGAAAAAGAAACCTTCGAAAAAAAAACCCCAAGTCATCAACCTCTCGAAACAAAAAGTAACCAACAACCTATCGAAAACGAAATCCCACCCTTCCCGCTATCCACAAAACAAGAATATGTCGAAACATAAACAAATACAATCTGCAACCAAGAAAAAGAAACCTTCGAGGGATAACACAACTCATCAACGTCTCGAAACAAAAATTAACCAACAACCTATCGAAAACGAAATCCCACCCTTCCCGCTATCGATAAAACAAGAATCTGTTGAAACAGAAACAACTACCATCCGAAACCAAGAAAAAGAAACCTTCGACAGAAAACACAACTCATCAACCTCTCGAAACAAAAATTAACCGACAACATTTCGAAAACGAAATCCCACCCTTCCCGCTATCCATAAAACAAGAATCTGTGAAAACAGAAGCAACTAACATCCGCCACCAAGAAAAAGAAACTTTAAATGAAAACCCAACTCATCAACCTCTCGAAACAAAAATTAAGCAACAACCTTTCTATAACGAAATCCCACCCTTCCCGCTATCCATAAAACAAGAATCTGTTGAAACAGAAACAACTACCATCCGAAACCAAGAAAAAGAAACCTTCGACAGAAAACACAACTCATCAACCTCTCTAAACAAAAATTAACCAACAACCTATCGAAAACGAAATCCCACCCTTCCCGCTATCCATAAAACAAGAATCTGTTTAAACAGAAACAACTACCATCCGCAACCAAGAAAAAGAAACCTTAAATTAAAACCAAACTCATCAACCTCTCGAAACAAAAATTAACCAACAACATTTCGAAAACGAAATCCCACCCTTCCCGCTATCCATAAAACAAGAATCTGTGAAAACAGAAGCAACTAACATCCGCAACCAAGAAAAAGAAACTTTAAATGAAAACCCAACTCATCAACCTCTCGAAACAAAAATTAACCAACAACATTTCGAAAAAGAAATCCCACCCTTCCCGCTATCCACAAAACAAGAATATGTCGAAACATAAACAAATACAATCTGCAACCAAGAAAAAGAAACCTTCGAGAGAAAACCCAACTCTTCCACCACTCGCAAAATAAAATTAATGAACAACCTTTCGAAAACGAAATCCCACCCTTCCCGCTATCCATAAAACAAGAATCTGTTAAAACAAAAACAACAACCCTCCGACACCAAGAAAAAGAAACCTTCGAAAGAAAACCCAAGTCATCAACCTCTCGCAACAAAAATTAACCAACAACATTTCAAAAAATAAATCCCACCCTTCCCGCTATCCACAAAACAAGAATATGTCGAAACATAAACAAATACCATCTGCAACCAAGAAAAAGAAACCTTCGAAAGAAAACCCAACTCATCAACCTCTCGAAATCAAAATTAACCAACAACCTATCGAAAACGAAATCCCACCCATCCCGCTATCCATAAATCAAGAATCTGTTGAAACAGAAACAACTACCATCCGCAACCAAGAAAAAGAAACCTTCGAGAGAAAACCCAACGCTTCAACCACCCGCAAAAAAAAATTAACGAACAACCTTTCGAAAACTAAATCCCACCCTTCCCGCTATCCATAAAACAAGAATCTGTTGAAACAGAAACAACTACCATCCGCAACCAAGAAAAAGAAACCTTCGAGAGAAAACCCAACTCTTCAATCACTCGCAAAAAAAATTAACCAACAACATTTCGAAAACGAAATCCCACCCTTCCCGCTATCCATAAAACAAAAATCTGTTGAAACAGAAACAACTACCATCCGAAACAAAGAAAAAGAAACCTTCGAAAGAAAACCCAAGTCAAGAACCTCTCGAAACAAAAATTAACCAACAACATTTCTAAAACGAAATCACACCCTTCCCGCTATCCACAAAAATAGAATATGTCGAAACATAAACAAATACCATCTGCAACCAAGAAAAAGAAACCTTCGAGACAAAACCCAACTCTTCAACCTCTCGAAACGAAAATTAACCAACAACCTATCGATAACGAAATCCCACCTTCCCGCTATCCATAAATCTAGAATCTATTGAAACAGAAACAACTACCATCCGCAACCAAGAAAAAGAAACCTTAAATGAAAACCCAACTCATCAACCTCTCGAAACAAAAATTAAGCAACAACGTTTCTATAACGAAATCCCACCCTTCCCGCTATCCATAAAACAAGAATCTGTTGAAACAGAAACAACTACCATCCGAAACCAAGAAAAAGAAACCTTCGACAGAAAACACAACTCATCAACCTCTCGAAACAAAAATTAACCAACAACCTATCGAAAACGAAATCCCACCCTTCCCGCTATCCATAAAACAAGAATCTGTTTAAACAGAAACAACTACCATCCGCAACCAAGAAAAAGAAACCTTAAATTAAAACCAAACTCATCAACCTCTCGAAACAAAAATTAACCAACAACATTTCGAAAACGAAATCCCACCCTTCCCGCTATCCATAAAACAAGAAACTGTTTAAACAGAAACAACTACCATCCGCAACCAAGAAAAAGAAACCTTAAATGAAAACCCAACTCATCAACCTCTCGAAACAAAAATTAAGCAACAACCTTTCTATAACGAAATCCCACCCTTCCCGCTATCCATAAAACAAGAATCTGTTTAAACAGAAACAACTATCATCCGAAACCAAGAAAAAGAAGCCTTCGAAAGAAAACCCAAGTCATCAACCTCTCGAAACAAAAATTAACCAACAACCTTTCGAAAACGAAATACCAACCTTCCCGCTATCCATAAAACAAGAATCTGTTGAAACAGAAACAACTACCATCCGAAACCAAGAAAAAGAAACCTTCGACAGAAAACACAACTCATCAACCTCTCGAAACAAAAATTAACCAACAACCTATCGAAAACGAAATCCCACCCTTCCCGCTATCCATAAAACAAGAAACTGTTTAAACAGAAACAACTACCATCCGAAACCAAGAAAAAGAAACCTTCGAAAAAAAAAACCCAAGTCATCAACCTCTCGAAACAAAAATTAACCAACAACCTATCGAAAACGAAATCCCACCCTTCCCGCTATCCACAAAACAAGAATATGTCGAAACATAAACAAATACAATCTGCAACCAAGAAAAAGAAACCTTCGAGGGAAAACACAACTCATCAACGTCTCGAAACAAAAATTAACCAACAACCTATCGAAAACGAAATCCCACCCTTCCCGCTATCCATAAAACAAGAATCTGTTTAAACAGAAACAACTACCATCCGAAACCAAGAAAAAGAAACCTTCGAAAAAAAACCGCAAGTCATCAACCTCTCGAAACAAAAATTAACCAAGAACCTATCGAAAACGAAATCCCACCCTTCCCGCTATCCATAAAACAAGAATCTGTTGAAACAGAAACAACTACCATCCGAAACCAAGAAAAAGAAACCTTCGACAGAAAACACAACTCATCAACCTCTCGAAACAAAAATTAACCAACAACCTATCGAAAACGAAATCCCACCCTTCCCGCTATCCATAAAACAAGAATCTGTTTAAACAGAAACAACTACCATCCGCAACCAAGAAAAAGAAACCTTAAATTAAAACCAAACTCATCAACCTCTCGAAACAAAAATTAACCAACAACCTTTCGAAATCGAAATCCCACCCTTCCCGCTATCAACAAAAAAAGAATCTGTTGAAACAGAAACAACTATCATCCGAAACCAAGAAAAAGAAGCCTTCGAAAGAAAACCCAAGTCATCAACCTCTCGAAACAAAAATTAACCAACAACCTTTCGAAAACGAAATACCACCCTTCCCGCTATCCATAAAACAAGAATCTGTTGAAACAGAAACAACTACCATCCGAAACCAAGAAAAAGAAACCTTCGACAGAAAACACAACTCATCAACCTCTCGAAACAAAAATTAACCAACAACCTATCGAAAACGAAATCCCACCCTTCCCGCTATCCATAAAACAAGAATCTGTCTAAACAGAAACAACTACCATCCGAAACCAAGAAAAAGAAACCTTCGAAAAAAAACCCCAAGTCATCAACCTCTCGAAACAAAAAGTAACCAACAACCTATCGAAAACGAAATCCCACCCTTCCCGCTATCCACAAAACAAGAATATGTCGAAACATAAACAAATACAATCTGCAACCAAGAAAAAGAAATCTTCGAGGGAAAACACAACTCATCAACGTCTCGAAACAAAAATTAACCAACAACCTATCGAAAACGAAATCCCACCCTTCCCGCTATCGATAAAACAAGAATCTGTTTAAACAGAAAAAACTACCATCCGAAACCAAGAAAAAGAAACCTTCGAAAAAAAACCCCAAGTCATCAACCTCTCGAAACAAAAATTAACCAACAACCTATCGAAAACGAAATCCCACCCTTCCCGCTATCCATAAAACAAGAATCTGTTGAAACAGAAACAACTACCATCCGAAACCAAGAAAAAGAAACCTTCGGCAGAAAACACAACTCATCAACCTCTCGAAACAAAAATTAACCAACAACCTATCGAAAACGAAATCCCACCCTTCCCGCTATCCATAAAACAAGAATCTGTTTAAACAGAAACAACTACCATCCGCAACCAAGAAAAAGAAACCTTAAATTAAAACCAAACTCATCAACCTCTCGAAACAAAAATTAACCAACAACCTTTCGAAATCGAAATCCCACCCTTCCCGCTATCAACAAAAAAAGAATCTGTTGAAACAGAAACAACTATCATCCGAAACCAAGAAAAAGAAGCCTTCGAAAGAAAACCCAAGTCATCAACCTCTCGAAACAAAAATTAACCAACAACCTTTCGAAAACGAAATACCACCCTTCCCGCTATCCATAAAACAAGAATCTGTTGAAACAGAAACAACTACCATCCGAAACCAAGAAAAAGAAACCTTCGACAGAAAACACAACTCATCAACCTCTCGAAACAAAAATTAACCAACAACCTATCGAAAACGAAATCCCACCCTTCCCGCTATCCATAAAACAAGAAACTGTTTAAACAGAAACAACTACCATCCGAAACCAAGAAAAAGAAACCTTCGAAAAAAAAACCCCAAGTCATCAACCTCTCGAAACAAAAATTAACCAACAACCTATCGAAAACGAAATCCCACCCTTCCCGCTATCCACAAAACAAGAATATGTCGAAACATAAACAAATACAATCTGCAACCAAGAAAAAGAAACCTTCGAGGGAAAACACAACTCATCAACGTCTCGAAACAAAAATTAACCAACAACCTATCGAAAACGAAATCCCACCCTTCCCGCTATCCATAAAACAAGAATCTGTTTAAACAGAAACAACTACCATCCGAAACCAAGAAAAAGAAACCTTCGAAAAAAAACCCCAAGTCATCAACCTCTCGAAACAAAAATTAAACAAGAACCTATCGAAAACGAAATCCCACCCTTCCCGCTATCCATAAAACAAGAATCTGTTGAAACAGAAACAACTACCATCCGAAACCAAGAAAAAGAAACCTTCGACAGAAAACACAACTCATCAACCTCTCGAAACAAAAATTAACCAACAACCTTTTGAAAACGAAATCCCACCCTTCCCGCTATCCATAAAACAATAATCTGTGAAAACAGAAGAAACTAACATCCGCAACCAAGAATGAGAAACCCTAAATTAAAACCAAACTCATCAACCTCTCGAAACAAAAATTAACCAACAACCTTTCGAAATCGAAATCCCACCCTTCCCGCTATCAACAAAAAAAGAATCTGTTGAAACAGAAACAACTATCATCCGAAACCAAGAAAAAGAAGCCTTCGAAAGAAAACCCAAGTCATCAACCTCTCGAAACAAAAATTAACCAACAACCTTTCGAAAACGAAATACCACCCTTCCCGTTATCCATAAAACAAGAATCTGTTGAAACAGAAACAACTACCATCCGAAACCAAGAAAAAGAAACCTTCGACAGAAAACACAACTCATCAACCTCTCGAAACAAAAATTAACCAACAACATTTCGAAAACGAAATCCCACCCTTCCCGCTATCCATAAAACAAGAATCTGTGAAAACAGAAGCAACTAACATCCGCAACCAAGAAAAAGAAACTTTAAATGAAAACCCAACTCATCAACCTCTCGAAACAAAAATTAAGCAACAACCTTTCTATAACGAAATCCCACCCTTCCCGCTATCCATAAAACAAGAATCTGTTGAAACAGAAACAACTACCATCCGAAACCAAGAAAAAGAAACCTTCGACAGAAAACACAACTCATCAACCTCTAGAAACAAAAATTAACCAACAACCTATCGAAAACGAAATCCCACCCTTCCCGCTATCCATAAAACAAGAATCTGTTTAAACAGAAACAACTACCATCCGCAACCAAGAAAAAGAAACCTTAAATTAAAACCAAACTCATCAACCTCTCGAAACAAAAATTAACCAACAACATTTCGAAAACGAAATCCCACCCTTCCCGCTATCCATAAAACAAGAATCTGTGAAAACAGAAGCAACTAACATCCGCAACCAAGAAAAAGAAACTTTAAATGAAAACCCAACTCATCAACCTCTCGAAACAAAAATTAACCAACAACATTTCGAAAAAGAAATCCCACCCTTCCCGCTATCCACAAAACAAGAATATGTCGAAACATAAACAAATACAATCTGCAACCAAGAAAAAGAATCCTTCGAGGGAAAACACAACTCATCAACATCTCGAAACAAAAATTAACCAACAACCTATCGAAAACGAAATCCCACCCTTCCCGCTATCCATAAAACAAGAATTTGTTTAAACAGAAACAACTACCATCCGAAACCAAGAAAAAGAAACCTTCGAAAAAAAACCCCAAGTCATCAACCTCTCGAAACAAAAATTAACCAACAACCTATCGAAAACGAAATCCCACCCTTCCCGCTATCCATAAAACAAGAATCTGTTGAAACAGAAACAACTACCATCCGAAACCAAGAAAAAGAAACCTTCGACAGAAAACACAACTCATCAACCTCTCGAAACAAAAATTAACCAACAACCTATCGAAAACGAAATCCCACCCTTGCCGCTATCCATAAAACAAGAATCTGTTTAAACAGAAACAACTACCATCCGCAACCAAGAAAAAGAAACCTTAAATTAAAACCAAACTCATCAACCTCTCGAAACAAAAATTAACCAACAACCTTTCGAAATCGATATCCCACCCTTCCCGCTATCAACAAAAAAAGAATCTGTTGAAACAGAAACAACTATCATCCGAAACCAAGAAAAAGAAGCATTCGAAAGAAAACCCAAGTCATCAACCTCTCGAAACAAAAATTAACCAACAACCTTCCGAAAACGAAATCCCACCCTTCCCGCTATCCATAAAACAAGAATCTGTTGAAACAGAAACAACTACCATCCGAAACGAAGAAAAAGAAACCTTCGACAGAAAACACAACTCATCAACCTCTCGAAACAAAAATTAACCAACAACCCTTCGAAAACGAAATCCCACCCTTCCCGCTATCCATAAAACAATAATCTGTTGAAACTGAAACAACTACCATCCGCAACCAAGAAAAAGAAACCTTCGAAAGAAAACCCAAGTCATCAACTTCTCGAAACAAAAATTAAACAACAAACTTTCTAAAACGAAATCCCACCCTTCCGGCTATCCACAACACAAGAATATGTCGAAACATAAACAAATACCATCTGCAACCAAGTAAAAGATACCTTCGAGAGAAAACCCAACTCTTCAACCACTCGCAAAATAAAATTAATGAACAACCTTTCGAAAACGAAATCCCAGCCTTCCCGCTATCCATAAAACAAGAATCTGTTAAAACAAAAACAACAACCCTCCGACACCAAGAAAAAGAAACCTTCGAAAGAAAACCCAAGTCATCAACCTCTCGCAACAAAAATTAACCAACAACATTTCAAAAAATAAATCCCACCCTTCCCGCTATCCACAAAACAAGAATATGTCGAAACATAAACAAATACCATCTGCAACCAAGAAAAAGAAACCTTCGAAAGAAAACCCAACTCATCAACCTCTCGAAATCAAAATTAACCAACAACCTATCGAAAACGAAATCCCACCCTTCCCGCTATCCATAAATCAAGAATCTGTTGAAACAGAAACAACTACCATCCGCAACCAAGAAAAAGAAACCTTCGAGAGAAAACCCAACGCTTCAACCACCCGCAAAAAAAATTAACGAACAACCTTTCGAAAACTAAATCCCACCCTTCCCGCTATCCATAAAACAAGAATCTGTTGAAACAGAAACAACTACCATCCGCAACCAAGAAAAAGAAACCTTCGAGAGAAAACCCAACGCTTCAACCACCCGCAAAAAAATTAACGAACAACCTTTCGAAAACTAAATCCCACCCTTCCCGCTATCCATAAAACAAGAATCTGTTGAAACAGAAACAACTACCATCCGCAACCAAGAAAAAGAAACCTTCGAGAGAAATCCCAACGCTTCAACCACCCGCAAAAAAAATTAACCAACAACATTTCGAAAACGAAATCCCACCCTTCCCGCTATCCATAAAACAAAAATCTGTTGAAACAGAAACAACTACCATCCGAAACAAAGAAAAAGAAACCTTCGAAAGAAAACCCAAGTCAAGAACCTCTCGAAACAAAAATTAACCAACAACATTTCTAAAACGAAATCCCACCCTTCCCGCTATCCACAAAAATAGAATATGTCGAAACATAAACAAATACCATCTGCAACCAAGAAAAAGAAACCTTCGAGACAAAACCCAACTCTTCAACCTCTCGAAACGAAAATTAACCAACAACCTATCGATAACGAAATCCCACCCTTCCCGCTATCCATAAATCAAGAATCTGTTGAAACAGAAACAACTACCATCCGCAACCAAGAAAAAGAAACCTTCGAGAGAAAACCCAACTCTTCAACCACTCGAAAAAAAATTAACGAACAACCTTTCGAAAAGAAATCCCACCATTCCCGCTATCCATAAAACAAGAATCTGTGAAAACAGAAAAACTACCATCCGCAACCAAGAAAAAGAAACCTTAAATGAAAACCCACCTCATGAACCTCTCGAAACAAAAATTAACCAACAACATTTCGAAAACGAAATCCCACCCTTACCTCTATCCATAAAACAAGAATATGTTGAAACAGAAACAACTACCATCCGCAACCAAGAAAAAGAGAAAAAGATACCTTCGACAAAAAAACCAAGTCATCAACCTCTCGAAACAAAAATTAACCAACAACCTTTCGAAATCGAAATCCCACCCTTCCCGCTATAAACAAAAAAAGAATCTGTTGAAACAGAAACAACTATCATCCGAAACCAAGAAAAAGAAGCCTTCGAAAGAAAACCCAAGTCATCAACCTCTCGAAACAAAAATTAACCAACAACCTTTCGAAAACGAAATACCACCCTTCCCGTTATCCATAAAACAAGAATCTGTTGAAACAGAAACAACTACCATCCGAAACCAAGAAAAAGAAACCTTCGACAGAAAACACAACTCATCAACCTCTCGAAACAAAAATTAACCGACAACATTTCGAAAACGAAATCCCACCCTTCCCGCTATCCATAAAACAAGAATCTGTGAAAACAGAAGCAACTAACATCCGCCACCAAGAAAAAGAAACTTTAAATGAAAACCCAACTCATCAACCTCTCGAAACAAAAATTAAGCAACAACCTTTCTATAACGAAATCCCACCCTTCCCGCTATCCATAAAACAAGAATCTGTTGAAACAGAAACAACTACCATCCGAAACCAAGAAAAAGAAACCTTCGACAGAAAACACAACTCATCAACCTCTCTAAACAAAAATTAACCAACAACCTATCGAAAACGAAATCCCACCCTTCCCGCTATCCATAAAACAAGAATCTGTTTAAACAGAAACAACTACCATCCGCAACCAAGAAAAAGAAACCTTAAATTAAAACCAAACTCATCAACCTCTCGAAACAAAAATTAACCAACAACATTTCGAAAACGAAATCCCACCCTTCCCGCTATCCATAAAACAAGAATCTGTGAAAACAGAAGCAACTAACATCCGCAACCAAGAAAAAGAAACTTTAAATGAAAACCCAACTCATCAACCTCTCGAAACAAAAATTAACCAACAACATTTCGAAAAAGAAATCCCACCCTTCCCGCTATCCACAAAACAAGAATATGTCGAAACATAAACAAATACAATCTGCAACCAAGAAAAAGAAACCTTCGAGAGAAAACCCAACTCTTCCACCACTCGCAAAATAAAATTAATGAACAACCTTTCGAAAACGAAATCCCACCCTTCCCGCTATCCATAAAACAAGAATCTGTTAAAACAAAAACAACAACCCTCCGACACCAAGAAAAAGAAACCTTCGAAAGAAAACCCAAGTCATCAACCTCTCGCAACAAAAATTAACCAACAACATTTCAAAAAATAAATCCCACCCTTCCCGCTATCCACAAAACAAGAATATGTCGAAACATAAACAAATACCATCTGCAACCAAGAAAAAGAAACCTTCGAAAGAAAACCCAACTCATCAACCTCTCGAAATCAAAATTAACCAACAACCTATCGAAAACGAAATCCCACCCATCCCGCTATCCATAAATCAAGAATCTGTTGAAACAGAAACAACTACCATCCGCAACCAAGAAAAAGAAACCTTCGAGAGAAAACCCAACGCTTCAACCACCCGCAAAAAAAAATTAACGAACAACCTTTCGAAAACTAAATCCCACCCTTCCCGCTATCCATAAAACAAGAATCTGTTGAAACAGAAACAACTACCATCCGCAACCAAGAAAAAGAAACCTTCGAGAGAAAACCCAACTCTTCAATCACTCGCAAAAAAAATTAACCAACAACATTTCGAAAACGAAATCCCACCCTTCCCGCTATCCATAAAACAAAAATCTGTTGAAACAGAAACAACTACCATCCGAAACAAAGAAAAAGAAACCTTCGAAAGAAAACCCAAGTCAAGAACCTCTCGAAACAAAAATTAACCAACAACATTTCTAAAACGAAATCACACCCTTCCCGCTATCCACAAAAATAGAATATGTCGAAACATAAACAAATACCATCTGCAACCAAGAAAAAGAAACCTTCGAGACAAAACCCAACTCTTCAACCTCTCGAAACGAAAATTAACCAACAACCTATCGATAACGAAATCCCACCTTCCCGCTATCCATAAATCTAGAATCTATTGAAACAGAAACAACTACCATCCGCAACCAAGAAAAAGAAACCTTAAATGAAAACCCAACTCATCAACCTCTCGAAACAAAAATTAAGCAACAACGTTTCTATAACGAAATCCCACCCTTCCCGCTATCCATAAAACAAGAATCTGTTGAAACAGAAACAACTACCATCCGAAACCAAGAAAAAGAAACCTTCGACAGAAAACACAACTCATCAACCTCTCGAAACAAAAATTAACCAACAACCTATCGAAAACGAAATCCCACCCTTCCCGCTATCCATAAAACAAGAATCTGTTCAAACAGAAACAACTACCATCCGCAACCAAGAAAAAGAAACCTTAAATTAAAACCAAACTCATCAACCTCTCGAAACAAAAATTAACCAACAACATTTCGAAAACGAAATCCCACCCTTCCCGCTATCCATAAAACAAGAAACTGTTTAAACAGAAACAACTACCATCCGCAACCAAGAAAAAGAAACCTTAAATGAAAACCCAACTCATCAACCTCTCGAAACAAAAATTAAGCAACAACCTTTCTATAACGAAATCCCACCCTTCCCGCTATCCATAAAACAAGAATCTGTTTAAACAGAAACAACTATCATCCGAAACCAAGAAAAAGAAACCTTCGACAGAAAACACAACTCATCAACCTCTCGAAACAAAAATTAACCAACAACCTATCGAAAACGAAATCCCACCCTTCCCGCTATCCATAAAACAAGAAACTGTTTAAACAGAAACAACTACCATCCGAAACCAAGAAAAAGAAACCTTCGAAAAAAAAACCCCAAGTCATCAACCTCTCGAAACAAAAATTAACCAACAACCTATCGAAAACGAAATCCCACCCTTCCCGCTATCCACAAAACAAGAATATGTCGAAACATAAACAAATACAATCTGCAACCAAGAAAAAGAAACCTTCGAGGGAAAACACAACTCATCAACGTCTCGAAACAAAAATTAACCAACAACCTATCGAAAACGAAATCCCACCCTTCCCGCTATCCATAAAACAAGAATCTGTTTAAACAGAAACAACTACCATCCGAAACCAAGAAAAAGAAACCTTCGAAAAAAAACCCCAAGTCATCAACCTCTCGAAACAAAAATTAAACAAGAACCTATCGAAAACGAAATCCCACCCTTCCCGCTATCCATAAAACAAGAATCTGTTGAAACAGAAACAACTACCATCCGAAACCAAGAAAAAGAAACCTTCGACAGAAAACACAACTCATCAACCTCTCGAAACAAAAATTAACCAACAACCTTTTGAAAACGAAATCCCACCCTTCCCGCTATCCATAAAACAATAATCTGTGAAAACAGAAGCAACTAACATCCGCAACCAAGAATGAGAAACCCTAAATTAAAACCAAACTCATCAACCTCTCGAAACAAAAATTAACCAACAACCTTTCGAAATCGAAATCCCACCCTTCCCGCTATCAACAAAAAAAGAATCTGTTGAAACAGAAACAACTATCATCCGAAACCAAGAAAAAGAAGCCTTCGACAGAAAACACAACTCATCAACCTCTCGAAACAAAAATTAATCAACAACATTTCGAAAACGAAATCCCACCCTTCCCGCTATCCATAAAACAAGAATCTGTGAAAACAGAAGCAACTAACATCCGCAACCAAGAAAAAGAAACTTTAAATGAAAACCCAACTCATCAACCTCTCGAAACAAAAATTAAGCAACAACCTTTCTATAACGAAATCCCACCCTTCCCGCTATCCATAAAACAAGAATCTGTTGAAACAGAAACAACTACCATCCGAAACCAAGAAAAAGAAACCTTCGACAGAAAACACAACTCATCAACCTCTAGAAACAAAAATTAACCAACAACCTATCGAAAACGAAATCCCACCCTTCCCGCTATCCATAAAACAAGAATCTGTTTAAACAGAAACAACTACCATCCGCAACCAAGAAAAAGAAACCTTAAATTAAAACCAAACTCATCAACCTCTCGAAACAAAAATTAACCAACAACATTTCCAAAACGAAATCCCACCCTTCCCGCTATCCATAAAACAAGAATCTGTGAAAACAGAAGCAACTAACATCCGCAACCAAGAAAAAGAAACTTTAAATGAAAACCCAACTCATCAACCTCTCGAAACAAAAATTAACCAACAACATTTCGAAAAAGAAATCCCACCCTTCCCGCTATCCACAAAACAAGAATATGTCGAAACATAAACAAATACAATCTGCAACCAAGAAAAAGAATCCTTCGAGGGAAAACACAACTCATCAACATCTCGAAACAAAAATTAACCAACAACCTATCGAAAACGAAATCCCACCCTTCCCGCTATCCATAAAACAAGAATCTGTTTAAACAGAAACAACTACCATCCGAAACCAAGAAAAAGAAACCTTCGAAAAAAAACCCCAAGTCATCAACCTCTCGAAACAAAAATTAACCAACAACCTATCGAAAACGAAATCCCACCCTTCCCGCTATCCATAAAACAAGAATCTGTTGAAACAGAAACAACTACCATCCGAAACCAAGAAAAAGAAACCTTCGACAGAAAACACAACTCATCAACCTCTCGAAACAAAAATTAACCAACAACCCTTCGAAAACGAAATCCCACCCTTCCCGCTATCCATAAAACAATAATCTGTTGAAACTGAAACAACTACCATCCGCAACCAAGAAAAAGAAACCTTCGAAAGAAAACCCAAGTCATCAACTTCTCGAAACAAAAATTAAACAACAAACTTTCTAAAACGAAATCCCACCCTTCCGGCTATCCACAACACAAGAATATGTCGAAACATAAACAAATACCATCTGCAACCAAGTAAAAGATACCTTCGAGAGAAAACCCAACTCTTCAACCACTCGCAAAATAAAATTAATGAACAACATTTCGAAAACGAAATCCCACCCTTCCCGCTATCCATAAAACAAGAATCTGTTAAAACAAAAACAACAACCCTCCGACACCAAGAAAAAGAAACCTTCGAAAGAAAACCCAAGTCATCAACCTCTCGCAACAAAAATTAACCAACAACATTTCAAAAAATAAATCCCACCCTTCCCGCTATCCACAAAACAAGAATATGTCGAAACATAAACAAATACCATCTGCAACCAAGAAAAAGAAACCTTCGAAAGAAAACCCAACTCATCAACCTCTCGAAATCAAAATTAACCAACAACCTATCGAAAACGAAATCCCACCCTTCCCGCTATCCATAAATCAAGAATCTGTTGAAACAGAAACAACTACCATCCGCAACCAAGAAAAAGAAATCTTCGAGAGAAAACCCAACGCTTCAACCACCCGCAAAAAAAATTAACGAACAACCTTTCGAAAACTAAATCCCACCCTTCCCGCTATCCATAAAACAAGAATCTGTTGAAACAGAAACAACTACAATCCGCAACCAAGAAAAAGAAACCTTCGAGAGAAAACCCAACGCTTCAACCACCCGCAAAAAAATTAACGAACAACCTTTCGAAAACGAAATCCCACCCTTCCCGCTATCCATAAAACAAAAATCTGTTGAAACAGAAACAACTACCATCCGAAACAAAGAAAAAGAAACCTTCGAAAGAAAACCCAAGTCAAGAACCTCTCGAAACAAAAATTAACCAACAACATTTCGAAAACGAAATCCCACCCTTACCTCTATCCATAAAACAAGAATATGTTGAAACAGAAACAACTACCATCCGCAACCAAGAAAAAGAAACCTTCGAGAGAAAACCCAACTCTTCAACCACTCGAAAAAAAATTAACGAACAACCTTTCGAAAAGAAATCCCACCATTCCCGCTATCCATAAAACAAGAATCTGTGAAAACAGAAAAACTACCATCCGCAACCAAGAAAAAGAAACCTTAAATGAAAACCCACCTCATGAACCTCTCGAAACAAAAATTAACCAACAACATTTCGAAAACGAAATCCCACCCTTACCTCTATCCATAAAACAAGAATATGTTGAAACAGAAACAACTACCATCCGCAACCAAGAAAAAGAGAAAAAGATACCTTCGACAAAAAAACCAAGTCATCAACCTCTCGAAACAAAAATTAACCAACAACCTTTCGAAATCGAAATCCCACCCTTCCCGCTATAAACAAAAAAAGAATCTGTTGAAACAGAAACAACTATCATCCGAAACCAAGAAAAAGAATCCTTCGAAAGAAAACCCAAGTCATCAACCTCTCGAAACAAAAATTAACCAACAACCTTTCGAAAACGAAATACCACCCTTCCCGTTATCCATAAAACAAGAATCTGTTGAAACAGAAACAACTACCATCCGAAACCAAGAAAAAGAAACCTTCGACAGAAAACACAACTCATCAACCTCTCGAAACAAAAATTAACCGACAACATTTCGAAAACGAAATCCCACCCTTCCCGCTATCCATAAAACAAGAATCTGTGAAAACAGAAGCAACTAACATCCGCCACCAAGAAAAAGAAACTTTAAATGAAAACCCAACTCATCAACCTCTCGAAACAAAAATTAAGCAACAACCTTTCTATAACGAAATCCCACCCTTCCCGCTATCCATAAAACAAGAATCTGTTGAAACAGAAACAACTACCATCCGAAACCAAGAAAAAGAAACCTTCGACAGAAAACACAACTCATCAACCTCTCTAAACAAAAATTAACCAACAACCTATCGAAAACGAAATCCCACCCTTCCCGCTATCCATAAAACAAGAATCTGTTTAAACAGAAACAACTACCATCCGCAACCAAGAAAAAGAAACCTTAAATTAAAACCAAACTCATCAACCTCTCGAAACAAAAATTAACCAACAACATTTCGAAAACGAAATCCCACCCTTCCCGCTATCCATAAAACAAGAATCTGTGAAAACAGAAGCAACTAACATCCGCAACCAAGAAAAAGAAACTTTAAATGAAAACCCAACTCATCAACCTCTCGAAACAAAAATTAACCAACAACATTTCGAAAAAGAAATCCCACCCTTCCCGCTATCCACAAAACAAGAATATGTCGAAACATAAACAAATACAATCTGCAACCAAGAAAAAGAAACCTTCGAGAGAAAACCCAACTCTTCCACCACTCGCAAAATAAAATTAATGAACAACCTTTCGAAAACGAAATCCCACCCTTCCCGCTATCCATAAAACAAGAATCTGTTAAAACAAAAACAACAACCCTCCGACACCAAGAAAAAGAAACCTTCGAAAGAAAACCCAAGTCATCAACCTCTCGCAACAAAAATTAACCAACAACATTTCAAAAAATAAATCCCACCCTTCCCGCTATCCACAAAACAAGAATATGTCGAAACATAAACAAATACCATCTGCAACCAAGAAAAAGAAACCTTCGAAAGAAAACCCAACTCATCAACCTCTCGAAATCAAAATTAACCAACAACCTATCGAAAACGAAATCCCACCCATCCCGCTATCCATAAATCAAGAATCTGTTGAAACAGAAACAACTACCATCCGCAACCAAGAAAAAGAAACCTTCGAGAGAAAACCCAACGCTTCAACCACCCGCAAAAAAAAATTAACGAACAACCTTTCGAAAACTAAATCCCACCCTTCCCGCTATCCATAAAACAAGAATCTGTTGAAACAGAAACAACTACCATCCGCAACCAAGAAAAAGAAACCTTCGAGAGAAAACCCAACTCTTCAATCACTCGCAAAAAAAATTAACCAACAACATTTCGAAAACGAAATCCCACCCTTCCCGCTATCCATAGAACAAAAATCTGTTGAAACAGAAACAACTACCATCCGAAACAAAGAAAAAGAAACCTTCGAAAGAAAACCCAAGTCAAGAACCTCTCGAAACAAAAATTAACCAACAACATTTCTAAAACGAAATCACACCCTTCCCGCTATCCACAAAAATAGAATATGTCGAAACATAAACAAATACCATCTGCAACCAAGAAAAAGAAACCTTCGAGACAAAACCCAACTCTTCAACCTCTCGAAACGAAAATTAACCAACAACCTATCGATAACGAAATCCCACCTTCCCGCTATCCATAAATCTAGAATCTATTGAAACAGAAACAACTACCATCCGCAACCAAGAAAAAGAAACCTTAAATGAAAACCCAACTCATCAACCTCTCGAAACAAAAATTAAGCAACAACGTTTCTATAACGAAATCCCACCCTTCCCGCTATCCATAAAACAAGAATCTGTTGAAACAGAAACAACTACCATCCGAAACCAAGAAAAAGAAACCTTCGACAGAAAACACAACTCATCAACCTCTCGAAACAAAAATTAACCAACAACCTATCGAAAACGAAATCCCACCCTTCCCGCTATCCATAAAACAAGAATCTGTTTAAACAGAAACAACTACCATCCGCAACCAAGAAAAAGAAACCTTAAATTAAAACCAAACTCATCAACCTCTCGAAACAAAAATTAACCAACAACATTTCGAAAACGAAATCCCACCCTTCCCGCTATCCATAAAACAAGAAACTGTTTAAACAGAAACAACTACCATCCGCAACCAAGAAAAAGAAACCTTAAATGAAAACCCAACTCATCAACCTCTCGAAACAAAAATTAAGCAACAACCTTTCTATAACGAAATCCCACCCTTCCCGCTATCCATAAAACAAGAATCTGTTTAAACAGAAACAACTATCATCCGAAACCAAGAAAAAGAAACCTTCGACAGAAAACACAACTCATCAACCTCTCGAAACAAAAATTAACCAACAACCTATCGAAAACGAAATCCCACCCTTCCCGCTATCCATAAAACAAGAAACTGTTTAAACAGAAACAACTACCATCCGCAACCAAGAAAAAGAAACCTTAAATTAAAACCAAACTCATCAACCTCTCGAAACAAAAATTAACCGACAACCTTTCGAAATCGAAATCCCACCCTTCCCGCTATCCACAAAACAAGAATATGTCGAAACATAAACAAATACAATCTGCAACCAAGAAAAAGAATCCTTCGAGGGAAAACACAACTCATCAACGTCTCGAAACAAAAATTAACCAACAACCTATCGAAAACGACATCCCACCCTTCCCGCTATCCATAAAACAAGAATCTGTTTAAACAGAAACAACTATCATCCGAAACCAAGAAAAAGAAACCTTCGACAGAAAACACAACTCATCAACCTCTCGAAACAAAAATTAACCAACAACCTATCGAAAACGAAATCCCACCCTTCCCGCTATCCATAAAACAAGAAACTGTTTAAACAGAAACAACTACCATCCGCAACCAAGAAAAAGAAACCTTAAATTAAAACCAAACTCATCAACCTCTCGAAACAAAAATTAACCGACAACCTTTCGAAATCGAAATCCCACCCTTCCCGCTATCAACAAAAAAAGAATCTGTTGAAACAGAAACAACTATCATCCGAAACCAAGAAAAAGAAGCCTTCGAAAGAAAACCCAAGTCATCAACCTCTCGAAACAAAAATTAACCAACAACCTTCCGAAAACGAAATCCCACCCTTCCCGCTATCCATAAAACAAGAATCTGTTGAAACAGAAACAACTACCATCCGAAACCAAGAAAAAGAAACCTTCGACAGAAAACACAACTCATCAACCTCTCGAAACAAAAATTAACCAACAACCCTTCGAAAACGAAATCCCACCCTTCCCGCTATCCATAAAACAAGAATCTGTTGAAACTGAAACAACTACCATCCGCAACCAAGAAAAAGAAACCTTCGAAAGAAAACCCAAGTCATCAACTTCTCGAAACAAAAATTAAACAACAAACTTTCTAAAACGAAATCCCACCCTTCCGGCTATCCACAACACAAGAATATGTCGAAACATAAACAAATACCATCTGCAACCAAGTAAAAGATACCTTCGAGAGAAAACCCAACTCTTCAACCACTCGCAAAATAAAATTAATGAACAACCTTTCGAAAACGAAATCCCACCCTTCCCGCTATCCATAAAACAAGAATCTGTTAAAACAAAAACAACAACCCTCCGACACCAAGAAAAAGAAACCTTCGAAAGAAAACCCAAGTCATCAACCTCTCGCAACAAAAATTAACCAACAACATTTCAAAAAATAAATCCCACCCTTCCCGCTATCCACAAAACAAGAATATGTCGAAACATAAACAAATACCATCTGCAACCAAGAAAAAGAAACCTTCGAAAGAAAACCCAACTCATCAACCTCTCGAAATCAAAATTAACCAACAACCTATCGAAAACGAAATCCCACCCATCCCGCTATCCATAAATCAAGAATCTGTTGAAACAGAAACAACTACCATCCGCAACCAAGAAAAAGAAACCTTCGAGAGAAAACCCAACGCTTCAACCACCCGCAAAAAAAATTAACGAACAACCTTTCGAAAACTAAATCCCACCCTTCCCGCTATCCATAAAACAAGAATCTGTTGAAACAGAAACAACTACCATCCGCAACCAAGAAAAAGAAACCTTCGAGAGAAAACCCAACTCTTCAATCACTCGCAAAAAAAATTAACCAACAACATTTCGAAAACGAAATCCCACCCTTCCCGCTATCCATAAAACAAAAATCTGTTGAAACAGAAACAACTACCATCCGAAACAAAGAAAAAGAAACCTTCGAAAGAAAACCCAAGTCAAGAACCTCTCGAAACAAAAATTAACCAACAACATTTCTAAAACGAAATCACACCCTTCCCGCTATCCACAAAAATAGAATATGTCGAAACATAAACAAATACCATCTGCAACCAAGAAAAAGAAACCTTCGAGACAAAACCCAACTCTTCAACCTCTCGAAACGAAAATTAACCAACAACATATCGATAACGAAATCCCACCCTTCCCGCTATCCATAAATCAAGAATCTGTTGAAACAGAAACAACTACCATCCGCAACCAAGAAAAAGAAACCTTCGAGAGAAAACCCAACTCTTCAACCACTCGAAAAAAAATTAACGAACAACCTTTCGAAAAGAAATCCCACCATTCCCGCTATCCATAAAACAAGAATCTGTTGAAACAGAAACAACTACCATCCGCAACCAAGAAAAAGAATCCTTCGAGGGAAAACACAACTCATCAACGTCTCGAAACAAAAATTAACCAACAACCTATCGAAAACGACATCCCACCCTTCCCGCTATCCATAAAACAAGAATCTGTTTAAACAGAAACAACTATCATCCGAAACCAAGAAAAAGAAACCTTCGACAGAAAACACAACTCATCAATCTCTCGAAACAAAAATTAACCAACAACCTATCGAAAACGAAATCCCACCCTTCCCGCTATCCATAAAACAAGAAACTGTTTAAACAGAAACAACTACCATCCGCAACCAAGAAAAAGAAACCTTAAATTAAAACCAAACTCATCAACCTCTCGAAACAAAAATTAACCGACAACCTTTCGAAATCGAAATCCCACCCTTCCCGCTATCAAAAAAAAAAGAATCTGTTGAAACAGAAACAACTATCATCCGAAACCAAGAAAAAGAAGCCTTCGAAAGAAAACCCAAGTCATCAACCTCTCGAAACAAAAATTAACCAACAACCTTCCGAAAACGAAATCCCACCCTTCCCGCTATCCATAAAACAAGAATCTGTTGAAACAGAAACAACTACCATCCGAAACCAAGAAAAAGAAACCTTCGAAAGAAAACACAACTCATCAACCTCTCGAAACAAAAATTGACCAACAACCCTTCGAAAACGAAATCCCACCCTTCCCGCTATCCATAAAACAAGAATCTGTTGAAACTGAAACAACTACCATCCGTAACCAAGAAAAAGAAACCTTCGAAAGAAAACCCAAGTCATCAACTTCTCGAAACAAAAATTAAACAACAAACTTTCTAAAACGAAATCCCACCCTTCCGGCTATCCACAACACAAGAATATGTCGAAACATAAACAAATACCATCTGCAACCAAGTAAAAGATACCTTCGAGAGAAAACCCAACTCTTCAACCACTCGCAAAATAAAATTAATGAACAACCTTTCGAAAACGAAATCCCACCCTTCCCGCTATCCATAAAACAAGAATCTGTTAAAACAAAAACAACAACCCTCCGACACCAAGAAAAAGAAACCTTCGAAAGAAAACCCAAGTCATCAACCTCTCGCAACAAAAATTAACCAACAACATTTCAAAAAATAAATCCCACCCTTCCCGCTATCCACAAAACAAGAATATGTCGAAACATAAACAAATACCATCTGCAACCAAGAAAAAGAAACCTTCGAAAGAAAACCCAACTCATCAACCTCTCGAAATCAAAATTAACCAACAACCTATCGAAAACGAAATCCCACCCATCCCGCTATCCATAAATCAAGAATCTGTTGAAACAGAAACAACTACCATCCGAAACAAAGAAAAAGAAACCTTCGAGAGAAAACCCAACGCTTCAACCACCCGCAAAAAAAATTAACGAACAACCTTTCGAAAACTAAATCCCACCCTTCCCGCTATCCATACAACAAGAATCTGTTGAAACAGAAACAACTACCATCCGCAACCAAGAAAAAGAAACCTTCGAGAGAAAACCCAACTCTACAATCACTCGCAAAAAAAATTAACCAACAACATTTCGAAAACGAAATCCCACCCTTCCCGCTATCCATAAAACAAAAATCTGTTGAAACAGAAACAACTACCATCCGAAACAAAGAAAAAGAAACCTTCGAAAGAAAACCCAAGTCAAGAACCTCTCGAAACAAAAATTAACCAACAACATTTCTAAAACGAAATCACACCCTTCCCGCTATCCACAAAAATAGAATATGTCGAAACATAAACAAATACCATCTGCAACCAAGAAAAAGAAACCTTCGAGACAAAACCCAACTCTTCAACCTCTCGAAACGAAAATTAACCAACAACCTATCGATAACGAAATCCCACCCTTCCCGCTATCCATAAAACAAGAATCTGTTTAAACAGAAACAACTACCATCCGCAACCAAGAAAAAGAAACCTTAAATTAAAACCAAACTCATCAACCTCTCGAAACAAAAATTAACCAACAACATTTCGAAAACGAAATCCCACCCTTCCCGCTATCCATAAAACAAGAAACTGTTTAAACAGAAACAAGTACCATCCGCAACCAAGAAAAAGAAACCTTAAATGAAAACCCAACTCATCAACCCCTCGAAACAAAAATTAAGCAACAACCTTTCTATAACGAAATCCCACCCTTCCCGCTATCCATAAAACAAGAATCTGTTTAAACAGAAACAACTATCATCCGAAACCAAGAAAAAGAACCCTTCGACAGAAAACACAACTCATCAACCTCTCGAAACAAAAATTAACCAACAACCTATCGAAAACGAAATCCCACCCTTCCCGCTATCCATAAAACAAGAAACTGTTTAAACAGAAACAACTACCATCCGCAACCAAGAAAAAGAAACCTTAAATTAAAACCAAACTCATCAACCTCTCGAAACAAAAATTAACCGACAACCTTTCGAAATCGAAATCCCACCCTTCCCGCTATCCACAAAACAAGAATATGTCGAAACATAAACAAATACAATCTGCAACCAAGAAAAAGAATCCTTCGAGGGAAAACACAACTCATCAACGTCTCGAAACAAAAATTAACCAACAACCTATCGAAAACGACATCCCACCCTTCCCGCTATCCATAAAACAAGAATCTGTTTAAACAGAAACAACTATCATCCGAAACCAAGAAAAAGAACCCTTCGACAGAAAACACAACTCATCAACCTCTCGAAACAAAAATTAACCAACAACCTATCGAAAACGAAATCCCACCCTTCCCGCTATCCATAAAACAAGAAACTGTTTAAACAGAAACAACTACCATCCGCAACCAAGAAAAAGAAACCTTAAATTAAAACCAAACTCATCAACCTCTCGAAACAAAAATTAACCGACAACCTTTCGAAATCGAAATCCCACCCTTCCCGCTATCCACAAAACAAGAATATGTCGAAACATAAACAAATACAATCTGCAACCAAGAAAAAGAATCCTTCGAGGGAAAACACAACTCATCAACGTCTCGAAACAAAAATTAACCAACAACCTATCGAAAACGACATCCCACCCTTCCCGCTATCCATAAAACAAGAATCTGTTTAAACAGAAACAACTATCATCCGAAACCAAGAAAAAGAAACCTTCGACAGAAAACACAACTCATCAACCTCTCGAAACAAAAATTAACCAACAACCTATCGAAAACGAAATCCCACCCTTCCCGCTATCCATAAAACAAGAAACTGTTTAAACAGAAACAACTACCATCCGCAACCAAGAAAAAGAAACCTTAAATTAAAACCAAACTCATCAACCTCTCGAAACAAAAATTAACCGACAACCTTTCGAAATCGAAATCACACCCTTCCCGCTATCCACAAAAATAGAATATGTCGAAACATAAACAAATACCATCTGCAACCAAGAAAAAGAAACCTTCGAGACAAAACCCAACTCTTCAACCTCTCGAAACGAAAATTAACCAACAACATATCGATAACGAAATCCCACCCTTCCCGCTATCCATAAATCAAGAATCTGTTGAAACAGAAACAACTACCATCCGCAACCAAGAAAAAGAAACCTTCGAGAGAAAACCCAACTCTTCAACCACTCGAAAAAAAATTAACGAACAACCTTTCGAAAAGAAATCCCACCATTCCCGCTATCCATAAAACAAGAATCTGTTGAAACAGAAACAACTACCATCCGAAACCAAGAAAAAGAAACCTTCGACAGAAAACACAACTCATCAACCTCTCGAAACAAAAATTAACCAACAACCTATCGAAAACGAAATCCCACCCTTCCCGCTATCCATAAAACAAGAATCTGTTTAAACAGAAACAACTACCATCCGCAACCAAGAAAAAGAAACCTTAAATTAAAACCAAACTCATCAACCTCTCGAAACAAAAATTAACCAACAACATTTCGAAAACGAAATCCCACCCTTCCCGCTATCCATAAAACAAGAATCTGTGAAAACAGAAGCAACTAACATCCGCAACCAAGAAAAAGAAACTTTAAATGAAAACCCAACTCATCAACCTCTCAAAACAAAAATTAACCAACAACATTTCGAAAAAGAAATCCCAACCTTCCCGCTATCCACAAAACAAGAATATGTCGAAACATAAACAAATACAATCTGCAACCAAGAAAAAGAATCCTTCGAGGGAAAACACAACTCATCAACGTCTCGAAACAAAAATTAACCAACAACCTATCGAAAACGACATCCCACCCTTCCCGCTATCCATAAAACAAGAATCTGTTTAAACAGAAACAACTATCATCCGAAACCAAGAAAAAGAAACCTTCGACAGAAAACACAACTCATCAACCTCTCGAAACAAAAATTAACCAACAACCTATCGAAAACGAAATCCCACCCTTCCCGCTATCCATAAAACAAGAAACTGTTTAAACAGAAACAACTACCATCCGCAACCAAGAAAAAGAAACCTTAAATTAAAACCAAACTCATCAACCTCTCGAAACAAAAATTAACCGACAACCTTTCGAAATCGAAATCCCACCCTTCCCGCTATAAAAAAAAAAGAATCTGTTGAAACAGAAACAACTATCATCCGAAACCAAGAAAAAGAAGCCTTCGAAAGAAAACCCAAGTCATCAACCTCTCGAAACAAAAATTAACCAACAACCTTCCGAAAACGAAATCCCACCCTTCCCGCTATCCATAAAACAAGAATCTGTTGAAACAGAAACAACTACCATCCGAAACCAAGAAAAAGAAACCTTCGAAAGAAAACACAACTCATCAACCTCTCGAAACAAAAATTGACCAACAACCCTTCGAAAACGAAATCCCACCCTTCCCGCTATCCATAAAACAAGAATCTGTTGAAACTGAAACAACTACCATCCGTAACCAAGAAAAAGAAACCTTCGAAAGAAAACCCAAGTCATCAACTTCTCGAAACAAAAATTAAACAACAAACTTTCTAAAACGAAATCCCACCCTTCCGGCTATCCACAACACAAGAATATGTCGAAACATAAACAAATACCATCTGCAACCAAGTAAAAGATACCTTCGAGAGAAAACCCAACTCTTCAACCACTCGCAAAATAAAATTAATGAACAACCTTTCGAAAACGAAATCCCACCCTTCCCGCTATCCATAAAACAAGAATCTGTTAAAACAAAAACAACAACCCTCCGACACCAAGAAAAAGAAACCTTCGAAAGAAAACCCAAGTCATCAACCTCTCGCAACAAAAATTAACCAACAACATTTCAAAAAATAAATCCCACCCTTCCCGCTATCCACAAAACAAGAATATGTCGAAACATAAACAAATACCATCTGCAACCAAGAAAAAGAAACCTTCGAAAGAAAACCCAACTCATCAACCTCTCGAAATCAAAATTAACCAACAACCTATCGAAAACGAAATCCCACCCATCCCGCTATCCATAAATCAAGAATCTGTTGAAACAGAAACAACTACCATCCGAAACAAAGAAAAAGAAACCTTCGAGAGAAAACCCAACGCTTCAACCACCCGCAAAAAAAATTAACGAACAACCTTTCGAAAACTAAATCCCACCCTTCCCGCTATCCATACAACAAGAATCTGTTGAAACAGAAACAACTACCATCCGCAACCAAGAAAAAGAAACCTTCGAGAGAAAACCCAACTCTTCAATCACTCGCAAAAAAAATTAACCAACAACATTTCGAAAACGAAATCCCACCCTTCCCGCTATCCATAAAACAAAAATCTGTTGAAACAGAAACAACTACCATCCGAAACAAAGAAAAAGAAACCTTCGAAAGAAAACCCAAGTCAAGAACCTCTCGAAACAAAAATTAACCAACAACATTTCTAAAACGAAATCACACCCTTCCCGCTATCCACAAAAATAGAATATGTCGAAACATAAACAAATACCATCTGCAACCAAGAAAAAGAAACCTTCGAGACAAAACCCAACTCTTCAACCTCTCGAAACGAAAATTAACCAACAACCTATCGATAACGAAATCCCACCCTTCCCGCTATCCATAAAACAAGAATCTGTTTAAACAGAAACAACTACCATCCGCAACCAAGAAAAAGAAACCTTAAATTAAAACCAAACTCATCAACCTCTCGAAACAAAAATTAACCAACAACATTTCGAAAACGAAATCCCACCCTTCCCGCTATCCATAAAACAAGAAACTGTTTAAACAGAAACAACTACCATCCGCAACCAAGAAAAAGAAACCTTAAATGAAAACCCAACTCATCAACCCCTCGAAACAAAAATTAAGCAACAACCTTTCTATAACGAAATCCCACCCTTCCCGCTATCCATAAAACAAGAATCTGTTTAAACAGAAACAACTATCATCCGAAACCAAGAAAAAGAACCCTTCGACAGAAAACACAACTCATCAACCTCTCGAAACAAAAATTAACCAACAACCTATCGAAAACGAAATCCCACCCTTCCCGCTATCCATAAAACAAGAAACTGTTTAAACAGAAACAACTACCATCCGCAACCAAGAAAAAGAAACCTTAAATTAAAACCAAACTCATCAACCTCTCGAAACAAAAATTAACCGACAACCTTTCGAAATCGAAATCCCACCCTTCCCGCTATCCACAAAACAAGAATATGTCGAAACATAAACAAATACAATCTGCAACCAAGAAAAAGAATCCTTCGAGGGAAAACACAACTCATCAACGTCTCGAAACAAAAATTAACCAACAACCTATCGAAAACGACATCCCACCCTTCCCGCTATCCATAAAACAAGAATCTGTTTAAACAGAAACAACTATCATCCGAAACCAAGAAAAAGAAACCTTCGACAGAAAACACAACTCATCAACCTCTCGAAACAAAAATTAACCAACAACCTATCGAAAACGAAATCCCACCCTTCCCGCTATCCATAAAACAAGAAACTGTTTAAACAGAAACAACTACCATCCGCAACCAAGAAAAAGAAACCTTAAATTAAAACCAAACTCATCAACCTCTCGAAACAAAAATTAACCGACAACCTTTCGAAATCGAAATCCCACCCTTCCCGCTATCAACAAAAAAAGAATCTGTTGAAACAGAAACAACTATCATCCGAAACCAAGAAAAAGAAGCCTTCGAAAGAAAACCCAAGTCATCAACCTCTCGAAACAAAAATTAACCAACAACCTTCCGAAAACGAAATCCCACCCTTCCCGCTATCCATAAAACAAGAATCTGTTGAAACAGAAACAACTACCATCCGAAACCAAGAAAAAGAAACCTTCGACAGAAAACACAACTCATCAACCTCTCGAAACAAAAATTAACCAACAACCCTTCGAAAACGAAATCCCACCCTTCCCGCTATCCATAAAACAAGAATCTGTTGAAACTGAAACAACTACCATCCGCAACCAAGAAAAAGAAACCTTCGAAAGAAAACCCAAGTCATCAACTTCTCGAAACAAAAATTAAACAACAAACTTTCTAAAACGAAATCCCACCCTTCCGGCTATCCACAACTCAAGAATATGTCGAAACATAAACAAATACCATCTGCAACCAAGTAAAAGATACCTTCGAGAGAAAACCCAACTCTTCAACCACTCGCAAAATAAAATTAATGAACAACCTTTCGAAAACGAAATCCCACCCTTCCCGCTATCCATAAAACAAGAATCTGTTAAAACAAAAACAACAACCCTCCGACACCAAGAAAAAGAAACCTTCGAAAGAAAACCCAAGTCATCAACCTCTCGCAACAAAAATTAACCAACAACATTTCAAAAAATAAATCCCACCCTTCCCGCTATCCACAAAACAAGAATATGTCGAAACATAAACAAATACCATCTGCAACCAAGAAAAAGAAACCTTCGAAAGAAAACCCAACTCATCAACCTCTCGAAATCAAAATTAACCAACAACCTATCGAAAACGAAATCCCACCCATCCCGCTATCCATAAATCAAGAATCTGTTGAAACAGAAACAACTACCATCCGCAACCAAGAAAAAGAAACCTTCGAGAGAAAACCCAACGCTTCAACCACCCGCAAAAAAAATTAACGAACAACCTTTCGAAAACTAAATCCCACCCTTCCCGCTATCCATAAAACAAGAATCTGTTGAAACAGAAACAACTACCATCCGCAACCAAGAAAAAGAAACCTTCGAGAGAAAACCCAACTCTTCAATCACTCGCAAAAAAAATTAACCAACAACATTTCGAAAACGAAATCCCACCCTTCCCGCTATCCATAAAACAAAAATCTGTTGAAACAGAAACAACTACCATCCGAAACAAAGAAAAAGAAACCTTCGAAAGAAAACCCAAGTCAAGAAACTCTCGAAACAAAAATTAACCAACAACATTTCTAAAACGAAATCACACCCTTCCCGCTATCCACAAAAATAGAATATGTCGAAACATAAACAAATACCATCTGCAACCAAGAAAAAGAAACCTTCGAGACAAAACCCAACTCTTCAACCTCTCGAAACGAAAATTAACCAACAACCTATCGATAAAGAAATCCCACCCTTCCCGCTATCCATAAATCAAGAATCTGTTGAAACAGAAACAACTACCATCCGCAACCAAGAAAAAGAAACCTTCGAGAGAAAACCCAACTCTTCAACCACTCGAAAAAAAATTAACGAACAACCTTTCGAAAAGAAATCCCACCATTCCCGCTATCCATAAAACAAGAATCTGTTGAAACAGAAACAACTACCATCCGGAACCAAGAAAAAGAAACCTTCGACAGAAAACACAACTCATCAACCTCTCGAAACAAAAATTAACCAACAACCTATCGAAAACGAAATCCCACCCTTCCCGCTATCCATAAAACAAGAATCTGTTTAAACAGAAACAACTACCATCCGCAACCAAGAAAAAGAAACCTTAAATTAAAACCAAACTCATCAACCTCTCGAAACAAAAATTAACCAACAACATTTCGAAAACGAAATCCCACCCTTCCCGCTATCCATAAAACAAGAATCTGTGAAAACAGAAGCAACTAACATCCGCAACCAAGAAAAAGAAACTTTAAATGAAAACCCAACTCATCAACCTCTCAAAACAAAAATTAACCAACAACATTTCGAAAAAGAAATCCCACCCTTCCCGCTATCCACAAAACAAGAATATGTCGAAACATAAACAAATACAATCTGCAACCAAGAAAAAGAATCCTTCGAGGGAAAACACAACTCATCAACGTCTCGAAACAAAAATTAACCAACAACCTATCGAAAACGACATCCCACCCTTCCCGCTATCCATAAAACAAGAATCTGTTTAAACAGAAACAACTATCATAAGAAACCAAGAAAAAGAAACCTTCGACAGAAAACACAACTCATCAACCTCTCGAAACAAAAATTAACCAACAACCTATCGAAAACGAAATCCCACCCTTCCCGCTATCCATAAAACAAGAAACTGTTTAAACAGAAACAACTACCATCCGCAACCAAGAAAAAGAAACCTTAAATTAAAACCAAACTCATCAACCTCTCGAAACAAAAATTAACCGACAACCTTTCGAAATCGAAATCCCAACTTCCCGCTATCAACAAAAAAAGAATCTGTTGAAACAGAAACAACTATCATCCGAAACCAAGAAAAAGAAGCCTTCGAAAGAAAACCCAAGTCATCAACCTCTCGAAACAAAAATTAACCAACAACCTTCCGAAAACGAAATCCCACCCTTCCCGCTATCCATAAAACAAGAATCTGTTGAAACAGAAACAACTACCATCCGAAACCAAGAAAAAGAAACCTTCGACAGAAAACACAACTCATCAACCTCTCGAAACAAAAATTGACCAACAACCCTTCGAAAACGAAATCCCACCCTTCCCGCTATCCATAAAACAAGAATCTGTTGAAACTGAAACAACTACCATCCGTAACCAAGAAAAAGAAACCTTCGAAAGAAAACCCAAGTCATCAACTTCTCGAAACAAAAATTAAACAACAAACTTTCTAAAACGAAATCCCACCCTTCCGGCTATCCATAAAACAAGAATATGTCGAAACATAAACAAATACCATCTGCAACCAAGTAAAAGATACCTTCGAGAGAAAACCCAACTCTTCAACCACTCGCAAAATAAAATTAATGAACAACCTTTCGAAAACGAAATCCCACCCTTCCCGCTATCCATAAAACAAGAATCTGTTAAAACAAAAACAACAACCCTCCGACACCAAGAAAATGAAACCTTCGAAAGAAAACCCAAGTCATCAACCTCTCGCAACAAAAATTAACCAACAACATTTCAAAAAATAAATCCCACCCTTCCCGCTATCCACAAAACAAGAATATGTCGAAACATAAACAAATACCATCTGCAACCAAGAAAAAGAAACCTTCGAAAGAAAACCCAACTCATCAACCTCTCGAAATCAAAATTAACCAACAACCTATCGAAAACGAAATCCCACCCATCCCGCTATCCATAAATCAAGAATCTGTTGAAACAGAAACAACTACCATCCGCAACCAAGAAAAAGAAACCTTCGAGAGAAAACCCAACGCTTCAACCACCCGCAAAAAAAATTAACGAACAACCTTTCGAAAACTAAATCCCACCCTTCCCGCTATCCATAAAACAAGAATCTGTTGAAACAGAAACAACTACCATCCGCAACCAAGAAAAAGAAACCTTCGAGAGAAAACCCAACTCTTCAATCACTCGCAAAAAAAATTAACCAACAACATTTCGAAAACGAAATCCCACCCTTCCCGCTATCCATAAAACAAAAATCTGTTGAAACAGAAACAACTACTATCCGAAACAAAGAAAAAGAAACCTTCGAAAGAAAACCCAAGTCAAGAACCTCTCGAAACAAAAATTAACCAACAACATTTCTAAAACGAAATCACACCCTTCCCGCTATCCACAAAAATAGAATATGTCGAAACATAAACAAATACCATCTGCAACCAAGAAAAAGAAACCTTCGAGACAAAACCCAACTCTTCAACCTCTCGAAACGAAAATTAACCAACAACCTATCGATAACGAAATCCCACCCTTCCCGCTATCCATAAATCAAGAATCTGTTGAAACAGAAACAACTACCATCCGCAACCAAGAAAAAGAAACCTTCGAGAGAAAACCCAACTCTTCAACCACTCGAAAAAAAATTAACGAACAACCTTTCGAAAAGAAATCCCACCATTCCCGCTATCCATAAAACAAGAATCTGTGAAAACAGAAAAACTACCATCCGCAACCAAGAAAAAGTAACCTTAAATGAAAACCCACCTCATGAACCTCTCGAAACAAAAATTAACCAACAACATTTCGAAAACGAAATCCCACCCTTACCTCTATCCATAAAACAAGAATATGTTGAAACAGAAACAACTACCATCCGCAACCAAGAAAAAGAGAAAAAGATACCTTCGACAAAAAAACCAAGTCATCAACCTCTCGAAACAAAAATTAACCAACAACCTTTCGAAATCGAAATCCCACCCTTCCCGCTATCAACAAAAAAAGAATCTGTTGAAACAGAAACAACTATCATCCGAAACCAGGAAAAAGAAGCCTTCGAAAGAAAACCCAAGTCATCAACCTCTCGAAACAAAAATTAACCAACAACCTTTCGAAAACGTAATCCCACCCTTCCGGATATCCATAAAACAATAATCTGTTGAAACAGAAACAACTACCATCCGAAACCAAGAAAAAGAAACCTTCGACAGAAAACACAACTCATCAACCTATCGAAACAAAAATTAACCAACAACATTTCGAAAACGAAATCCCACCCTTCCCGCTATCAACAAAACAAGAATCTGTGAAAACAGAAGCAAAAAACATCCGCAACCAAGAAAAAGAAACCCTAAATGAAAACCCAACTCATCAACCTCTCGAAACAAAAATTAAGCAACAACCTTTCTAAAACGAAATCCCACCCTTCCCGCTATCCATAAAACAAGAATCTGTTGAAACAGAAACAACTACTATCCGCAACCAAGAAAAAGAAACCTTCGAAAGAAAACCCAAGTCATCAACCTCTCGCAACAAAAATTAACCAACAACATTTCAAAAAAGAAATCCCAACCCTTCCCGCTATCCACAAAAGAAGAATATGTCGAAACATAAACAAACACCATCTGCAACCATGAAAAAGAAACCTTCGAAAGAAAACCCAACTCATCAACCTCTCGAAACCAAAATTAACCAACAACCTATCGAAAACGAAATCCCACCCTTCCCGCTATCCATAAAACAAGAATCTGTTGAAACAGAAACAACTACCATCCGCAATCAAGAAAAAGAAACCTTCGAGAGAAAACCCAACTCTTCAACCACTCGCAAAAAAAATTAACGAACAACCTTTCGAAAACGAAATCCCACCCTTCCCGATATCCACAAAACAAGAATATGTCGAAACATAAACAAATACCATCTGCAACCAAGAAAAAGAAACCTTCGAAAGAAAACACAACTCATCAACCTCTCGAAACAAAAATTAACCAACAACCTATCGAAAACAAAATCCCACCCTTCCCGCTATCCATAAAACAAGAATCTGTTGAAACAGAAACAACTACCATCCAAAACCAAGAAAAAGAAACCTTCGACAGAAAACACAACTCATCAACCTCTCGAAACAAAAATTAACCAACAACCTATCGAAAACGAAATCCCACCCTTCCCGCCATCCATAAAACAAGAATCTGTGAAAACAGAAGCAACTAACATCCGCAACCAAGAAAAAGAGACCTTAAATGAAAACCCAACTCATCAACATCTCGAAATAAAAATTAACCAACAACATTTCGAAAACGAAATCCCACCCTTTCCTCTATCCACAAAACAGAAACAACAATCATCCGAAACCTAGAAAAAGAAACCTTCAAAAGAAAACCCAAGTCATTAACCCCCGAAACAAAAATTAACCAACAACCTTTCGAAAACAAATCCCACCCTTCCCGCTATCCATAAAACAAGAATCTGTAAAAACAGAAACCACTACCATCCGCAACAAAGAAAAAGAATCCTTCGAAAGAAAACCCAATTCATCCACCTCTCGAAACAAAAATTAACCAACAACATTTCTAAAACGAAATCCCACCCTTCCGGCGATCCACAAAACCAGAATATGTCGAAACATAAACAAATACCATCTGCAACCAAGAAAAAGAAACCTTCGACAGAAAACACAACTCATCAACCTCTCGAAACAAAAATTAACCAACAACCTATCGAAAACTAAATCCCACCCTTCCCGCTATCCATAAAACAAGAATCTGTTTAAACAGAAACAACTACCATCCGCAAACAAGAAAAAGAAACCTTAAATTAAAACCCAATTCATCAACCTCTCGCAACAAAAATTAACCAACAACATTTCAAAAAAGAAATCCCAACCCTTCCCGCTATCCACAAAAGAAGAATATGTCGAAACATAAACAAACACCATCTGCAACCAAGAAAAAGAAACGTTCGAAAGAAAACCCAACTCATCAACCTCTCGAAACCAAAATTAACCAACAACCTATCGAAAACGAAATCCCACCCTTCCCGCTATCCATAAAACAAGAATCTGTTGAAACAGAAACAACTACCATCCGCAATCAAGAAAAAGAAACCTTCGAGAGAAAACCCAACTCTTCAACCACTCGCAAAAAAAATTAACGAACAACCTTTCGAAAACGAAATCCCACCCTTCCCGATATCCACAAAACAAGAATATGTCGAAACATAAACAAATACCATCTGCAACCAAGAAAAAGAAACCTTCGAAAGAAAACACAACTCATCAACCTCTCGAAACAAAAATTAACCAACAACCTATCGAAAACAAAATCCCACCCTTCCCGCTATCCATAAAACAAGAATCTGTTGAAACAGAAACAACTACCATCCAAAACCAAGAAAAAGAAACCTTCGACAGAAAACACAACTCATCAACCTCTCGAAACAAAAATTAACCAACAACCTATCGAAAACGAAATCCCACCCTTCCCGCCATCCATAAAACAAGAATCTGTGAAAACAGAAGCAAGTAACATCCGCAACCAAGAAAAAGAGACCTTAAATGAAAACCCAACTCATCAACATCTCGAAATAAAAATTAACCAACAACATTTCGAAAACGAAATCCCACCCTTTCCTCTATCCACAAAACAGAAACAACAATCATCCGAAACCTAGAAAAAGAAACCTTCAAAAGAAAACCCAAGTCATTAACCCCCGAAACAAAAATTAACCAACAACCTTTCGAAAACAAATCCCACCCTTCCCGCTATCCATAAAACAAGAATCTGTGAAAACAGAAACAACTACCATCCGCAACAAAGAAAATGAATCCTTCGAAAGAAAACCCAATTCATCAACCTCTCCAAACAAAAATTAACCAACAACATTTCTAAAACGAAATCCCACCCTTCCGGCGATCCACAAAACCAGAATATGTCGAAACATAAACAAATACCATCTGCAACCAAGAAAAAGAAACCTTCGACAGAAAACACAACTCATCAACCTCTCGAAACAAAAATTAACCAACAACCTATCGAAAAAAAATCCCACCCTTCCCGCTATCCATAAAACAAGAATCTGTTTAAACAGAAAGAACTACCATCCCCAAACAAGAAAAAGAAACCTTAAATTAAAACCAAACTCATCAACCTCTCGAAACAAAAATTAACCAACAACCTTTCGAAATCGAAATCCCACCCTTCCCGCTATCAACAAAAAAAGAAACTGTTGAAACAGAAACAATTATCATCCGAAACCAAGAAAAAGAAGCCTTCGAAAGAAAACCCAAGTCATCAACCTTTCGAAACAAAAATTAACCAACAACCTATCGAAAACGAAATCCCACCCTTCCCGCTATCCATAAAACAAGAATCTGTTGAAACAGAAACAACTACCATCCGAAACCAAGAAAAAGAAACCTTCGACAGAAAACACAACTCATCAACCTCTCGAAACAAAAATTAACCAACAACCTTTCGAAAACGAAATCCCACCCTTCCCGCTATACATAAAACAAGAATCTGTGAAAACAGAAGCAACTAACATCCGCAACCAAGGAAAAGAAACTTTAAATGAAAACCCAACTCATCAACCTCTCGAAACAAAAATTAAGCACAACCTTTCTAAAACGAAATCCCACCCTTCCTGCTATCCATAAAACAAGAATCTGTTGAAACAGAAACAACTACCATCCGCAACCAAGAAAAAGAAACCTTTGAAAGAAAACCCAAGTCATCAACTTCTCGAAACAAAAATTAAACAACAAACTTTCTAAAATGAAATCCCACCCTTCCGGCTATCCACAACACAAGAATATGTCGAAACATAAACAAATACCATCTGCAACCAAGTAAAAGAAACCTTCGCGAGAAAACCCAACTCTTCAACCACTCGCAAAATAAAATTAACCAACAACCTATCGAAAACGAAATCCCACCCTTCCCGCTATCCACAAAACAAGAATATGTCGAAACATAAACAAATACCGTCTGCAACCAAGAAAAAGAAACTTTCGAAAGAAAACCCAACTCATAAACCTCTCGAAACAAAAATTAACCAACAACCTACCGAAAACGAAATCCCACCCTTCCCGCTATCCATAAAACAAGAATCTGTTGAAACAGAAACAACTACCATCCGCAACCAAGAAAATGAAACCTTAAATGAAAACCCAACTCATCAACCTCTCGAAACAAAATGAACCAACAGCCTATCGAAAACGAAATCCCACCCTTCCCGCTATCCATAAAACAAGAATCTGTTGAAACAGAAACAACTACCATCCGCAATCAAGAAAAAGAAACCTTCGAGAGAATACCCAACTCTTCAACCACTCGCAAAAAAAAATAACGAACAACCTTTCGAAAACGAAATCCCACCCTTCCCGCTATCAATAAAACAAGAATCTGTGAAAACAGAAACAACTACCATCTGCAACCAAGAAAAAGAAACCTTCGAGAGAAAACACAACTCTTCAACCACTCGCAAAAAACATTAACGAACAACCTTTCGAAAACGAAGTCCCACCCTTTCCGCTATCCTCAAAACAAGAATCTGTTGAAAGAAAAACAACAACCCTCCGACACCAACAAAAAGAAACCTTCGACAGAAAACACAACTCATCAACCTCTCGAAACAAAAATTAACCAACAACCTTTCGAAAACGAAATCCCACCCTTCCCGCTATACATAAAACAAGAATCTGTGAAAACAGAAGCAACTAACATCCGCAACCAAGGAAAAGAAACTTTAAATGAAAACCCAACTCATCAACCTCTCGAAACAAAAATTAAGCACAACCTTTCTAAAACGAAATCCCACCCTTCCTGCTATCCATAAAACAAGAATCTGTTGAAACAGAAACAACTACCATCCGCAACCAAGAAAAAGAAACCTTCGAAAGAAAACCCAAGTCATCAACTTCTCGAAACAAAAATTAAACAACAAACTTTCTAAAATGAAATCCCACCCTTCCGGCTATCCACAACACAAGAATGTGTCGAAACATAAACAAATACCATCTGCAACCAAGTAAAAGAAACCTTCGCGAGAAAACCCAACTCTTCAACCACTCGCAAAATAAAATTAACCAACAACCTATCGAAAACGAAATCCCACCCTTCCCGCTATCCACAAAACAAGAATATGTCGAAACATAAACAAATACCGTCTGCAACCAAGAAAAAGAAACTTTCGAAAGAAAACCCAACTCATAAACCTCTCGAAACAAAAATTAACCAACAACCTACCGAAAACGAAATCCCACCCTTCCCGCTATCCATAAAACAAGAATCTGTTGAAACAGAAACAACTACCATCCGCAACCAAGAAAATGAAACCTTAAATGAAAACCCAACTATTTAACCTCTCGAAACAAAATGAACCAACAGCCTATCGAAAACGAAATCCCACCCTTCCCGCTATCCATAAAACAAGAATCTGTTGAAACAGAAACAATTACCATCCGCAATCAAGAAAAAGAAACCTTCGAGAGAATACCCAACTCTTCAACCACTCGCAAAAAAAATAACGAACAACCTTTCGAAAACGAAATCCCACCCTTCCCGCTATCCATAAAACAAGAATCTGTGAAAATAGAAACAACTACCATCTGCAACCAAGAAAAAGAAACCTTCGAGAGAAAACACAACTCTTCAACCACTCGCAAAAAACATTAACGAACAACCTTTCGAAAACGAAGTCCCACCCTTTCCGCTATCCTCAAAACAAGAATCTGTTGAAAGAAAAACAACAACCCTCCGACACCAACAAAAAGAAACCTTCGAAAGAAAACCCAACTCATCAACCTCTCGAAACAAAAATTAACCAACAACCTACCGAAAACGAAATCCCACTCTTCCCGCTATCCATAAAACAAGAATCTGTTTAAACAGAAACAACTACCATCCGAAACCAAGAAAAAGAAACCTTCGAAATAAAACCCAAGTCATCAACCTCTCGAAACAAAAATTAACCAACAACCTATCGAAAACGAAATCCCACCCTTCCCGATATCCACAAAACAAGAATATGTCGAAACATAAACAAATACCATCTGCAACCAAGAAAAAGAAACCTTCGAAAGAAAACACAACTCATCAACCTCTCGAAACAAAAATTAACCAACAACCTATCGAAAACAAAATCCCACCCTTCCCGCTATCCATAAAACAAGAATCTGTTGAAACAGAAACAACTACCATCCAAAACCAAGAAAAAGAAACCTTCGACAGAAAACACAACTCATCAACCTCTCGAAACAAAAATTAACCAACAACCTATCGAAAACGAAATCCCACCCTTCCCGCCATCCATAAAACAAGAATCTGTGAAAACAGAAGCAAGTAACATCCGCAACCAAGAAAAAGAGACCTTAAATGAAAACCCAACTCATCAACATCTCGAAATAAAAATTAACCAACAACATTTCGAAAACGAAATCCCACCCTTTCCTCTATCCACAAAACAGAAACAACAATCATCCGAAACCTAGAAAAAGAAACCTTCAAAAGAAAACCCAAGTCATTAACCCCCGAAACAAAAATTAACCAACAACCTTTCGAAAACAAATCCCACCCTTCCCGCTATCCATAAAACAAGAATCTGTGAAAACAGAAACAACTACCATCCGCAACAAAGAAAATGAATCCTTCGAAAGAAAACCCAATTCATCAACCTCTCCAAACAAAAATTAACCAACAACATTTCTAAAACGAAATCCCACCCTTCCGGCGATCCACAAAACCAGAATATGTCGAAACATAAACAAATACCATCTGCAACCAAGAAAAAGAAACCTTCGACAGAAAACACAACTCATCAACCTCTCGAAACAAAAATTAACCAACAACCTATCGAAAAAAAATCCCACCCTTCCCGCTATCCATAAAACAAGAATCTGTTTAAACAGAAAGAACTACCATCCCCAAACAAGAAAAAGAAACCTTAAATTAAAACCAAACTCATCAACCTCTCGAAACAAAAATTAACCAACAACCTTTCGAAATCGAAATCCCACCCTTCCCGCTATCAACAAAAAAAGAAACTGTTGAAACAGAAACAATTATCATCCGAAACCAAGAAAAAGAAGCCTTCGAAAGAAAACCCAAGTCATCAACCTTTCGAAACAAAAATTAACCAACAACCTATCGAAAACGAAATCCCACCCTTCCCGCTATCCATAAAACAAGAATATGTTGAAACAGAAACAACTACCATCCGAAACCAAGAAAAAGAAACCTTCGACAGAAAACACAACTCATCAACCTCTCGAAACAAAAATTAACCAACAACCTTTCGAAAACGAAATCCCACCCTTCCCGCTATACATAAAACAAGAATCTGTGAAAACAGAAGCAACTAACATCCGCAACCAAGGAAAAGAAACTTTAAATGAAAACCCAACTCATCAACCTCTCGAAACAAAAATTAAGCACAACCTTTCTAAAACGAAATCCCACCCTTCCTGCTATCCATAAAACAAGAATCTGTTGAAACAGAAACAACTACCATCCGCAACCAAGAAAAAGAAACCTTTGAAAGAAAACCCAAGTCATCAACTTCTCGAAACAAAAATTAAACAACAAACTTTCTAAAATGAAATCCCACCCTTCCGGCTATCCACAACACAAGAATATGTCGAAACATAAACAAATACCATCTGCAACCAAGTAAAAGAAACCTTCGCGAGAAAACCCAACTCTTCAACCACTCGCAAAATAAAATTAACCAACAACCTATCGAAAACGAAATCCCACCCTTCCCGCTATCCACAAAACAAGAATATGTCGAAACATAAACAAATACCGTCTGCAACCAAGAAAAAGAAACTTTCGAAAGAAAACCCAACTCATAAACCTCTCGAAACAAAAATTAACCAACAACCTACCGAAAACGAAATCCCACCCTTCCCGCTATCCATAAAACAAGAATCTGTTGAAACAGAAACAACTACCATCCGCAACCAAGAAAATGAAACCTTAAATGAAAACCCAACTCATCAACCTCTCGAAACAAAATGAACCAACAGCCTATCGAAAACGAAATCCCACCCTTCCCGCTATCCATAAAACAAGAATCTGTTGAAACAGAAACAACTACCATCCGCAATCAAGAAAAAGAAACCTTCGAGAGAATACCCAACTCTTCAACCACTCGCAAAAAAAAATAACGAACAACCTTTCGAAAACGAAATCCCACCCTTCCCGCTATCAATAAAACAAGAATCTGTGAAAACAGAAACAACTACCATCTGCAACCAAGAAAAAGAAACCTTCGAGAGAAAACACAACTCTTCAACCACTCGCAAAAAACATTAACGAACAACCTTTCGAAAACGAAGTCCCACCCTTTCCGCTATCCTCAAAACAAGAATCTGTTGAAAGAAAAACAACAACCCTCCGACACCAACAAAAAGAAACCTTCGACAGAAAACACAACTCATCAACCTCTCGAAACAAAAATTAACCAACAACCTTTCGAAAACGAAATCCCACCCTTCCCGCTATACATAAAACAAGAATCTGTGAAAACAGAAGCAACTAACATCCGCAACCAAGGAAAAGAAACTTTAAATGAAAACCCAACTCATCAACCTCTCGAAACAAAAATTAAGCACAACCTTTCTAAAACGAAATCCCACCCTTCCTGCTATCCATAAAACAAGAATCTGTTGAAACAGAAACAACTACCATCCGCAACCAAGAAAAAGAAACCTTCGAAAGAAAACCCAAGTCATCAACTTCTCGAAACAAAAATTAAACAACAAACTTTCTAAAATGAAATCCCACCCTTCCGGCTATCCACAACACAAGAATGTGTCGAAACATAAACAAATACCATCTGCAACCAAGTAAAAGAAACCTTCGCGAGAAAACCCAACTCTTCAACCACTCGCAAAATAAAATTAACCAACAACCTATCGAAAACGAAATCCCACCCTTCCCGCTATCCACAAAACAAGAATATGTCGAAACATAAACAAATACCGTCTGCAACCAAGAAAAAGAAACTTTCGAAAGAAAACCCAACTCATAAACCTCTCGAAACAAAAATTAACCAACAACCTACCGAAAACGAAATCCCACCCTTCCCGCTATCCATAAAACAAGAATCTGTTGAAACAGAAACAACTACCATCCGCAACCAAGAAAATGAAACCTTAAATGAAAACCCAACTATTTAACCTCTCGAAACAAAATGAACCAACAGCCTATCGAAAACGAAATCCCACCCTTCCCGCTATCCATAAAACAAGAATCTGTTGAAACAGAAACAACTACCATCCGCAATCAAGAAAAAGAAACCTTCGAGAGAATACCCAACTCTTCAACCACTCGCAAAAAAAATAACGAACAACCTTTCGAAAACGAAATCCCACCCTTCCCGCTATCCATAAAACAAGAATCTGTGAAAATAGAAACAACTACCATCTGCAACCAAGAAAAAGAAACCTTCGAGAGAAAACACAACTCTTCAACCACTCGCAAAAAACATTAACGAACAACCTTTCGAAAACGAAGTCCCACCCTTTCCGCTATCCTCAAAACAAGAATCTGTTGAAAGAAAAACAACAACCCTCCGACACCAACAAAAAGAAACCTTCGAAAGAAAACCCAACTCATCAACCTCTCGAAACAAAAATTAACCAACAACCTACCGAAAACGAAATCCCACTCTTCCCGCTATCCATAAAACAAGAATCTGTTTAAACAGAAACAACTACCATCCGAAACCAAGAAAAAGAAACCTTCGAAATAAAACCCAAGTCATCAACCTCTCGAAACAAAAATTAACCAACAACCTATCGAAAACGAAATCCCACCCTTCCCGATATCCACAAAACAAGAATATGTCGAAACATAAACAAATACCATCTGCAACCAAGAAAAAGAAACCTTCGAAAGAAAACACAACTCATCAACCTCTCGAAACAAAAATTAACCAACAACCTATCGAAAACAAAATCCCACCCTTCCCGCTATCCATAAAACAAGAATCTGTTGAAACAGAAACAACTACCATCCAAAACCAAGAAAAAGAAACCTTCGACAGAAAACACAACTCATCAACCTCTCGAAACAAAAATTAACCAACAACCTATCGAAAACGAAATCCCACCCTTCCCGCCATCCATAAAACAAGAATCTGTGAAAACAGAAGCAAGTAACATCCGCAACCAAGAAAAAGAGACCTTAAATGAAAACCCAACTCATCAACATCTCGAAATAAAAATTAACCAACAACATTTCGAAAACGAAATCCCACCCTTTCCTCTATCCACAAAACAGAAACAACAATCATCCGAAACCTAGAAAAAGAAACCTTCAAAAGAAAACCCAAGTCATTAACCCCCGAAACAAAAATTAACCAACAACCTTTCGAAAACAAATCCCACCCTTCCCGCTATCCATAAAACAAGAATCTGTGAAAACAGAAACAACTACCATCCGCAACAAAGAAAATGAATCCTTCGAAAGAAAACCCAATTCATCAACCTCTCCAAACAAAAATTAACCAACAACATTTCTAAAACGAAATCCCACCCTTCCGGCGATCCACAAAACCAGAATATGTCGAAACATAAACAAATACCATCTGCAACCAAGAAAAAGAAACCTTCGACAGAAAACACAACTCATCAACCTCTCGAAACAAAAATTAACCAACAACCTATCGAAAAAAAATCCCACCCTTCCCGCTATCCATAAAACAAGAATCTGTTTAAACAGAAAGAACTACCATCCCCAAACAAGAAAAAGAAACCTTAAATTAAAACCAAACTCATCAACCTCTCGAAACAAAAATTAACCAACAACCTTTCGAAATCGAAATCCCACCCTTCCCGCTATCAACAAAAAAAGAAACTGTTGAAACAGAAACAATTATCATCCGAAACCAAGAAAAAGAAGCCTTCGAAAGAAAACCCAAGTCATCAACCTTTCGAAACAAAAATTAACCAACAACCTATCGAAAACGAAATCCCACCCTTCCCGCTATCCATAAAACAAGAATATGTTGAAACAGAAACAACTACCATCCGAAACCAAGAAAAAGAAACCTTCGACAGAAAACACAACTCATCAACCTCTCGAAACAAAAATTAACCAACAACCTTTCGAAAACGAAATCCCACCCTTCCCGCTATACATAAAACAAGAATCTGTGAAAACAGAAGCAACTAACATCCGCAACCAAGGAAAAGAAACTTTAAATGAAAACCCAACTCATCAACCTCTCGAAACAAAAATTAAGCACAACCTTTCTAAAACGAAATCCCACCCTTCCTGCTATCCATAAAACAAGAATCTGTTGAAACAGAAACAACTACCATCCGCAACCAAGAAAAAGAAACCTTCGAAAGAAAACCCAAGTCATCAACTTCTCGAAACAAAAATTAAACAACAAACTTTCTAAAATGAAATCCCACCCTTCCGGCTATCCACAACACAAGAATGTGTCGAAACATAAACAAATACCATCTGCAACCAAGTAAAAGAAACCTTCGCGAGAAAACCCAACTCTTCAACCACTCGCAAAATAAAATTAACCAACAACCTATCGAAAACGAAATCCCACCCTTCCCGCTATCCACAAAACAAGAATATGTCGAAACATAAACAAATACCGTCTGCAACCAAGAAAAAGAAACTTTCGAAAGAAAACCCAACTCATAAACCTCTCGAAACAAAAATTAACCAACAACCTACCGAAAACGAAATCCCACCCTTCCCGCTATCCATAAAACAAGAATCTGTTGAAACAGAAACAACTACCATCCGCAACCAAGAAAATGAAACCTTAAATGAAAACCCAACTCATCAACCTCTCGAAACAAAATGAACCAACAGCCTATCGAAAACGAAATCCCACCCTTCCCGCTATCCATAAAACAAGAATCTGTTGAAACAGAAACAACTACCATCCGCAATCAAGAAAAAGAAACCTTCGAGAGAATACCCAACTCTTCAACCACTCGCAAAAAAAAATAACGAACAACCTTTCGAAAACGAAATCCCACCCTTCCCGCTATCCATAAAACAAGAATCTGTGAAAACAGAAACAACTACCATCTGCAACCAAGAAAAAGAAACCTTCGAGAGAAAACACAACTCTTCAACCACTCGCAAAAAACATTAACGAACAACCTTTCGAAAACGAAGTCCCACCCTTTCCGCTATCCTCAAAACAAGAATCTGTTGAAAGAAAAACAACAACCCTCCGACACCAACAAAAAGAAACCTTCGACAGAAAACACAACTCATCAACCTCTCGAAACAAAAATTAACCAACAACCTTTCGAAAACGAAATCCCAACCTTCCCGCTATACATAAAACAAGAATCTGTGAAAACAGAAGCAACTAACATCCGCAACCAAGGAAAAGAAACTTTAAATGAAAACCCAACTCATCAACCTCTCGAAACAAAAATTAAGCACAACCTTTCTAAAACGAAATCCCACCCTTCCTGCTATCCATAAAACAAGAATCTGTTGAAACAGAAACAACTACCATCCGCAACCAAGAAAAAGAAACCTTCGAAAGAAAACCCAAGTCATCAACTTCTCGAAACAAAAATTAAACAACAAACTTTCTAAAATGAAATCCCACCCTTCCGGCTATCCACAACACAAGAATGTGTCGAAACATAAACAAATACCATCTGCAACCAAGTAAAAGAAACCTTCGCGAGAAAACCCAACTCTTCAACCACTCGCAAAATAAAATTAACCAACAACCTATCGAAAACGAAATCCCACCCTTCCCGCTATCCACAAAACAAGAATATGTCGAAACATAAACAAATACCGTCTGCAACCAAGAAAAAGAAACTTTCGAAAGAAAACCCAACTCATAAACCTCTCGAAACAAAAATTAACCAACAACCTACCGAAAACGAAATCCCACCCTTCCCGCTATCCATAAAACAAGAATCTGTTGAAACAGAAACAACTACCATCCGCAACCAAGAAAATGAAACCTTAAATGAAAACCCAACTATTTAACCTCTCGAAACAAAATGAACCAACAGCCTATCGAAAACGAAATCCCACCCTTCCCGCTATCCATAAAACAAGAATCTGTTGAAACAGAAACAACTACCATCCGCAATCAAGAAAAAGAAACCTTCGAGAGAATACCCAACTCTTCAACCACTCGCAAAAAAAATAACGAACAACCTTTCGAAAACGAAATCCCACCCTTCCCGCTATCCATAAAACAAGAATCTGTGAAAACAGAAACAACTACCATCTGCAACCAAGAAAAAGAAACCTTCGAGAGAAAACACAACTCTTCAACCACTCGCAAAAAACATTAACGAACAACCTTTCGAAAACGAAGTCCCACCCTTTCCGCTATCCTCAAAACAAGAATCTGTTGAAAGAAAAACAACAACCCTCCGACACCAACAAAAAGAAACCTTCGAAAGAAAACCCAACTCATCAACCTCTCGAAACAAAAATTAACCAACAACCTACCGAAAACGAAATCCCACTCTTCCCGCTATCCATAAAACAAGAATCTGTTTAAACAGAAACAACTACCATCCGAAACCAAGAAAAAGAAACCTTCGAAATAAAACCCAAGTCATCAACCTCTCGAAACAAAAATTAACCAACAACCTATCGAAAACGAAATCCCACCCTTCCCGCTATCCATAAAACAAGAATCTGTTGAAACAGAAACAACTACCATCCGCAACCAAGAAAAAGAAACCTTCGAGAGAAAACCCAACTCTTCAACCACTCGCAAAAAAAATTAACGAACAACATTTCGAAAACGAAATCCCACCCTTCCCGCTATCCATAAAACAAGATTCTGTGAAAACAGAAACAACTAATATCCGCAACAAAGAAAAAGAAACCTTCGAAAGAAAATCCAAGTCATGAACCTCTCGAAACAAAAATTAACCAACAACATTTCTAAAACGAAATCCCACCCTTCCCGCTATCCACAAAAATAGAATATGTCGAAACATAAACAAATACCATTGCAACCAAGAAAAAGAAACCTTCGAGAGAAAACCCAACTCTTCAACCTCTCGAAACGAAAATTAACCAACAACCTATCGAAAACGAAATCCCACCTTCCCGCTATCCATAAATCTAGAATTTATTGAAACAGAAACAACTACCATCCGCAACCAAGAAAAAGAAACCTTAAATGAAAACCCACCTCATGAACCTCTCGAAACAAAAATTAACCAATAACCTTTCTAAAACGAAATCCCACCCTTCCCGCTATCCATAAAACAAGAATCTGTTGAAACAGAAAAGCCTACCATCCGAGACCAAGAAAAAGAAATCTTCGAAAGAAAACCCAAGTCATAAACCTCTCGAAACAAAATTAACCAACAACCTTCTAAAACGAAATCCCACCCTTCCCGCTATCCACAAAACAAGAATATGTTAAAACAGAAACAACTACCATCCGCAACCAAGAAAAAGAAACCTTAAATGAAAACCCAACTCATCAACCTCTCGAAATAAAAATGAACCAACAGCCTATCGAAAACGATATCCCACCCTTCCCGCTATCCATAAAACAAGAATCTGTTGAAACAGAAACAACTACCATCCGCAATCAAGAAAAAGAAACCTTCGAGAGAGAACCCAACTCTTCAACCACTCGCAAAAAAATTAACGAACAAACTATCGAAAACGAAATCCCACCCTTCCCGCTATCCATAAAACAAGAATCTGTGAAAACAGAAGCAACTAACATCCGCAACCAAGAAAAAGAAACCTTAAATGAAAACCCAACTCATCAACCTCTCGAAATAAAAATTAACCAACAACCTATCGAAAACGAAATCCCACCCTTCCCGCTATCCATAAAACAAGAATCTGTTTAAACAGAAACAACTACCATCCGCAATCAAGAAAAAGAAACCTTCGAGAGAAAACCCAACTCTTCAACCTCTCGAAATAAAAATTAACCAACAACATTTCGAAAACGAAATCCCACCCTTACCTCTATCCATAAAACAAGAATCTGTTGAAACAGAAACAACTACCATCCGCAACCAAGAAAAAGAGAAAAAGATACCTTCGACAGAAAACCCAAGTCATCAACCTCTCGAAACAAAAATTAACCAACAACATTTCGAAATCGAAATCCCACCCTTCCCGCTATCAACAAAAAAAGAATCTGTTGAAACAAAAACAACAACCCTCCGACACCAACAAAAAGAAACCTTCGAAAGAAAACCCAACTCATCAACCTCTCGAAACAAAAATTAACCAACAACCTTTCTAAAACGAAATCCCACCCTTCCCGCTATCCATAAAACAAGAATCTGTTGAAACAGAAAAGCCTACTATCCGCAACGAAGAAAAAGAAACCTTCGAAAGAAAACCCAAGTCATCAACCTCTCGCAACAAAAATTAACCAACAACATTTCAAAAAAGAAATCCCAACCCTTCCCGCTATCCACAAAAGAAGAATGTGTCGAAACATAAACAAACACCATCTGCAACCAAGAAAAAGAAACCTTCGAAAGAAAACCCAACTCATCAACCTCTCGAAACCAAAATTAACCAACAACCTATCGAAAACGAAATCCCACCCTTCCTGCTATCCATAAAACAAGAATATGTTGAAACAGAAACAACTACCATCCGCAATCAAGAAAAAGAAACCTTCGAGAGAAAACCCAACTCTTCAACCACTCGCAAAAAAAATTAACGAACAACCTTTCGAAAACGAAATCCCACCCTTCCCGCTATCCACAAAACAAGAATCTGTTGATACAAAAACAACAACCCTCCGACACCAAGAAAAAGAAACCTTCGAAAGAAAACCCATGTCATCAACCTCTCGAAACAAAAATTAACCAACAACATTTCGAAAAAGAAATCCCACCCTTCCCGCTATCCACAAAACAAGAATATGTCGAAACATAAACAAATACCATCTGCAACCAAGAAAAAGAAACCTTCGACAGAAAACACAACTCATCAACCTCTCGAAACAAAAATTAACCAACAACCTATCGAAAACGAAATCCCACCCTTCCCGCTATCCATAAAACAAGAATCTGTTTAAACAGAAACAACTACCATCCGAAACCAAGAAAAAGAAACCTTCGAAAAAAAACCCCAAGTCATCAACCTCTCGAAACAAAAATTAACCAACAACCTATCGAAAACGAAATCCCGCCCTTCCCGCTATCCATAAAACAAGAATCTGTTGAAACAGAAACAACTACCATCCGAAACCAAGAAAAAGAAACCTTCGACAGAAAACACAACTCATCAACCTCTCGAAACAAAAATTAACCAACAACCTATCGAAAACGAAATCCCACCCTTCCCGCTATCCATAAAACAAGAATCTGTTTAAACAGAAACAACTACCATCCGCAATCAAGAAAAAGAAACCTTCGAGAGAAAACCCAACTCTACAACCTCTCGAAATAAAAATTAACCAACAACATTTCGAAAACAAAATCCCACCCTTACCTCTATCCATAAAACAAGAATCTGTTGAAACAGAAACAACTACCATCCGCAACCAAGAAAAAGAGAAAAAGATACCTTCGACAGAAAACCCAAGTCATAAACCTCTCGAAACAAAAATTAACCAACAACATTTCGAAATCGAAATCCCACCCTTCCCGCTATCAACAAAAAAAGAATCTGTTGAAACAGAAACAACTATCATCCGAAACCAAGAAAAAGAAGCCTTCGAAAGAAAACCCAAGTCATCAACCTCTCGAAACAAAAATTAACCAACAACCTTTCGAAAACGAAATCCCACCCTTCCCGCTATCCGTAAAACAAGAATCTGTTGAAAGAGAAACAACTACCATCCGCAACCAAGAAAAAGAAACCTTCGAAAGAAAACCCAAGTCATCAACTTCTCGAAACAAAAATTAAACAACAAACTTTCTAAAACGAAATCCCACACTTCCGGCTATGCACAACACAAGAATATGTCGAAACATAAACAAATACCATCTGCAACCAAGTAAAAGAAACCTTCGAGAGAAAACCCAACTCTTCAACCACTCGCAAAAAAATTAACGAACAACCTTTCGAAAAGAAATCCCACCCTTCCCGCTATCCATAAAACAAGAATCTGTGAAAACAGAAACAATCCGCAACCAGAATCCGCAAGCAAGAAAAAGAAACCTTAAATGAAAACCCAACTCATCAACCTCTCGAAAGAAAAATTAACCAACAACCTATCGAAAACGAAATCCCACCCTTCCCGCTATCCACAAAAAAAGAATCTGGTGAAACAGAAACAACTATCATCCGAAACCAAGAAAAAGAAACCTTCGAAAGAAATCTCATCAACGTCTTGAAACAAAAATTAAACAACAATCTTTCTAAAACCAAATCCCACCCTTCCCGCTATCCATAAATCAAGAATCTGTTGAAACAGAAACAACTACCATCTGCAACCAAGAAAAAGAAACCTTCGAGAGAAAACCCAACTCTTCAACCACTAGAAAAAAAATTAACGAACAACCTTTCGTAGAGAAATCCCACCCTTCCCGCTATCCATAAAACAAGAATCTGTGAATACAGAAACAATCCGCAACCAGAATCCGCATCCAAGAAAAAGAAACCTTAAATGAAAACCCAACTCATCAACCTCTCGAAACAAAAATTAACCAACAAACTATCGAAAACGAAATCCCACCCTTCCCGCTATCCATAAAACAAGAATCTCTTGAAACAGAAACAACTACCATCCGCAACCAAGAAAAAGAAACCTTCGAGAGAAAACCCAACTCTTCAACCACTCGCAAAAAAATTAACGAACAACCTTTCGAAAACGAAATCCCGCCATTCCCGCTATCCATAAAACAAGAATCTGTGAAAACAGAAGGAACTAACATCCGCAACCAAGAAAAAGAAACCTTAAAGGAAAACCCAACTCACCAACCTCTCGAAATAAAAATTTACCAATAACATTTCTAAAACGAAATCCCACCCTTTCCGCTATCCACAAAACAGGAATCTGTTGAAACAGAAACAACTACCATCCGCAACCAAGAAAAAGAGAAAAGAAAGCTTCGAAAGAAAACCCAAGTCATCAACCTCTCGAAACAAAAATTAACCAACAATCTATCGAAAACGAAATCACAACCTTCCCGCTTCCATAAATCAAAATCTGTTGAAACAGAAACAACTACCATCCGCAACCAAGAAAATGAAACCTTCGAGAGAACCCAACTCTTCAACCACTCGAAAAAAATTAACGAAGAACCTTTCGAAAAGAAATCCCACCCATCCCGCTATCAACAAAAATAATTAAAATACACAAACATAATTAAAATAACAAAAGTAATTACCATTCGCAACCAAGAAAAAGAGACCTTAAATGAAAACCCAAGTCATCAACCTCTCGAAACAAAAATTAACCAACAAAATTTCGAAAACGAAATCCCACCCTTCCCGCTATTCACAAAACAAGAATCTGTGAAACAGCAACAACTACAATCCGCAACCAAGAAAAAGCAACCTTCGATAAAAAACCCAAGTCATCAACCTCTCGAAACAAAAATTAACCAACAACCTTTCTAAAACGAAATCCCACTCCCGCTATCCACAAAACAAGAATCTGTTGAAACAAAAACAACAACCCTCCGACACCAAAAAGAAGAAACCTTCGAAATAAAACCCAAGTCATCAAACTCTCGAAACCAAAATTAACCAACAACCTTTCGAAAACGAAATCCCACCCTTCCCGCTATCCATAAAACAAGAATCTGTTGAAACAGAAACAACTACCATCCGCAACCAAGAAAAAGAAACCTTCGAAAGAAAACCCAAGTCATCAACCTCTCGAAACAAAAATTAACCAACAACATTTCGAAAAATAAATCCCACCCCTCCTGCTATCCACAAAAATAGAATATGTGAAACATAAACAAATACCATCTGCAACCAAGAAAAAGATACCTTCGAAAGAAAACACAAGTCATCAACCTCTCGAAACAAAAATTAACCAACAACCTATCGAAAACGAAATCCCACCCTTCCCGCTATCCATAAAACAAGAATCTGTTTAAACAGAAACAACTACCATCCGAAACCAAGAAAAAGAAACCTTCGAAAAAAAACCCAATTCATCAACCTCTCGAAACCAAAATTAACCAACAACCTATCGAAAACGAAATCCCACCCTTCCCGCTATCCATAAAACAAGAATCTGTTGAAACAGAAACAACTACCATCCGCAACCAAGAAAAAGAAACCTTCGTGAGAAAACCCAACTCTTCAACCACCCGCAATAAAATTAACGAACAACCATTCGAAAACGAAATCCCACCCTTCCCGCTAGCCATAAAACAAGAATCTGTGAAAACAGAAACAACAACCCTCCGACACCAACAAAAAGAAACCTTCGAAAGAAAACCCATGTCATCAACCTCTCGAAAAAAAATTAACCAACAACATTTCGAAAAAGAAATCCCACACTCCCGCTATCCACAAAACAAGAATATGTCGAAACATAAACAAATACCATCTGCAACCAAGAAAAAGAAACCTTCGACAGAAAACACAACTCATCAACCTCTCGAAACAAAAATTAACCAACAACCCTTCGAAAACGAAATCCCACCCTTCCCGCTATCCATAAAACAAGAATCTGTTGAAACTGAAACAACTACCATCCACAACCAAGAAAAAGAAACCTTCGAAAGAAAACCCAAGTCATCAACTTCTCGAAACAAAAATTAAACAACAAACTTTCTAAAACGAAATCCCACCCTTCCGGCTATCCACAACACAAGAATATGTCGAAACATAAACAAATACCATCTGCAACCAAGTAAAAGATACCTTCGAGAGAAAACCCAACTCTTCAACCACTCGCAAAATAAAATTAATGAACAACCTTTCGAAAACGAAATCCCACCCTTCCCGCTATCCATAAAACAAGAATCTGTTAAAACAAAAACAACAACCCTCCGACACCAAGAAAAAGAAACCTTCGAAAGAAAACCCAAGTCATCAACCTCTCGCAACAAAAATTAACCAACAACATTTCAAAAAATAAATCCCACCCTTCCCGCTATCCACAAAACAAGAATATGTCGAAACATAAACAAATACCATCTGCAACCAAGAAAAAGAAACCTTCGAAAGAAAACCCAACTCATCAACCTCTCGAAATCAAAATTAACCAACAACCTATCGAAAACGAAATCCCACCCATCCCGCTATCCATAAATCAAGAAACTGTTGAAACAGAAACAACTACCATCCGCAACCAAGAAAAAGAAACCTTCGAGAGAAAACCCAACGCTTCAACCACCCGCAAAAAAAATTAACGAACAACCTTTCGAAAACTAAATCCCACCCTTCCCGCTATCCATAAAACAAGAATCTGTTGAAACAGAAACAACTACCATCCGCAACCAAGAAAAAGAAACCTTCGAGAGAAAACCCAACTCCTCAATCACTCGCAAAAAAAATTAACCAACAACATTTCGAAAACGAAATCCCACCCTTCCCGCTATCCATAAAACAAAAATCTGTTGAAACAGAAACAACTACCATCCGAAACAAAGAAAAAGAAACCTTCGAAAGAAAACCCAAGTCAAGAACCTCTCGAAACAAAAATTAACCAACAACATTTCTAAAACGAAATCACACCCTTCCCGCTATCCACAAAAATAGAATATGTCGAAACATAAACAAATACCATCTGCAACCAAGAAAAAGAAACCTTCGAGACAAAACCCAACTCTTCAACCTCTCGATACGAAAATTAACTAACAACCTATCGATAACGAAATCCCACCCTTCCCGCTATCCATAAATCAAGAATCTGTTGAAACAGAAACAACTACCATCCGCAACCAAGAAAAAGAAACCTTCGAGAGAAAACCCAACTCTTCAACCACTCGAAAAAAAATTAACGAACAATCTTTCGAAAAGAAATCCCACCATTCCCGCTATCCATAAAACAAGAATCTGTGAAAACAGAAAAACTACCATCCGCAACCAAGAAAAAGAAACCTTAAATGAAAACCCACCTCATGAACCTCTCGAAACAAAAATTAACCAACAACATTTCGAAAACGAAATCCCACCCTTACCTCTATCCATAAAACAAGAATATGTTGAAACAGAAACAACTACCATCCGCAACCAAGAAAAAGAGAAAAAGATACCTTCGACAAAAAAACCAAGTCATCAACCTCTCGAAACAAAAATTAACCAACAACCTTTCGAAATCGAAATCCCACCCTTCCCGCTATCAACAAAAAAAGAATCTGTTGAAACAGAAACAACTATCATCCGAAACCAGGAAAAAGAAGCCTTCGAAAGAAAACCCAAGTCATCAACCTCTCGAAACAAAAATTAACCAACAACCTTTCGAAAACGTAATCCCACCCTTCCCGATATCCATAAAACAATAATCTGTTGAAACAGAAACAACTACCATCCGAAACCAAGAAAAAGAAACCTTCGACAGAAAACACAACTCATCAACCTATCGAAACAAAAATTAACCAACAACCTTTCGAAAACGAAATCCCACCCTTCCCGCTATCAACAAAACAAGAATCTGTGAAAACAGAAGCAACAAACATCCGCAACCAAGAAAAAGAAACCCTAAATGAAAACCCAACTCATCAACCTCTCGAAACAAAAATTAAGCAACAACCTTTCTAAAACGAAATCCCACCCTTCCCGCTATCCATAAAACAAGAATCTGTTGAAACAGAAACAACTACTATCCGCAACGAAGAAAAAGAAACCTTCGAAAGAAAACCCAAGTCATCAACCTCTCGCAACAAAAATTAACCAACAACATTTCAAAAAAGAAATCCCAACCCTTCCCGCTATCCACAAAAGAAGAATGTGTCGAAACATAAACAAACACCATCTGCAACCAAGAAAAAGAAACCTTCGAAAGAAAACCCAACTCATCAACCTCTCGAAACCAAAATTAACCAACAACCTATCGAAAACGAAATCCCACCCTTCCTGCTATCCATAAAACAAGAATCTGTTGAAACAGAAACAACTACCATCCGCAATCAAGAAAAAGAAACCTTCGAGAGAAAACCCAACTCTTCAACCACTCGCAAAAAAAATTAACGAACAACCTTTCGAAAACGAAATCCCACCCTTCCCGATATCCACAAAACAAGAATATGTCGAAACATAAACAAATACCATCTGCAACCAAGAAAAAGAAACCTTCGAAAGAAAACACAACTCATCAACCTCTCGAAACAAAAATTAACCAACAACCTATCGAAAACAAAATCCCACCCTTCCCGCTATCCATAAAACAAGAATCTGTTGAAACAGAAACAACTACCATCCAAAACCAAGAAAAAGAAACCTTCGACAGAAAACACAACTCATCAACCTCTCGAAACAAAAATTAACCAACAACCTATCGAAAACGAAATCCCACCCTTCCCGCCATCCATAAAACAAGAATCTGTGAAAACAGAAGCAACTAACATCCGCAACCAAGAAAAAGAGACCTTAAATGAAAACCCAACTCATCAACATCTCGAAATAAAAATTAACCAACAACATTTCGAAAACGAAATTCCACCCTTTCCTCTATCCACAAAACAGAAATCTGTTGAAACAGAAACAACAATCATCCGAAACCTAGAAAAAGAAACCTTCAAAAGAAAACCCAAGTCATTAACCCCCGAAACAAAAATTAACCAACAACCTTTCGAAAACAAATCCCACCCTTCCCGCTATCCATAAAACAAGAATCTGTGAAAACAGAAACAACTACCATCCGCAACAAAGAAAAAGAATCCTTCGAAAGAAAACCCAATTCATCAACCTCTCGAAACAAAAATTAACCAACAACATTTCTAAAACGAAATCCCACCCTTCCGGCGATCCACAAAACCAGAATATGTCGAAACATAAACAAATACCATCTGCAACCAAGAAAAAGAAACCTTCGACAGAAAACACAACTCATCAACCTCTCGAAACAAAAATTAACCAACAACCTATCGAAAACAAAATCCCACCCTTCCCGCTATCCATAAAACAAGAATCTGTTTAAACAGAAACAACTACCATCCGAAACCAAGAAAAAAAACCTTCGAAAAAAACCCCAAGTCATCAACCTCTCGAAACAAAAATTAACCAACAACCTATTGAAAACGAAATCCCACCCTTCCCGCTATCCATAAAACAAGAATCTGTTGAAACAGAAACAACTACCATCCGCAATCAAGAAAAAGAAACCTTCGAGAGAAAACCCAACTCTTCAACCACTCGCAAAAAAAATTAACGAACAACCTTTCGAAAACGAAATCCCACCCTTCCCGATATCCACAAAACTAGAATATGTCGAAACATAAACAAATACCATCTGCAACCAAGAAAAAGAAACCTTCGAAAGAAAACACAACTCATCAACCTCTCGAAACAAAAATTAACCAACAACCTATCGAAAACAAAATCCCACCCTTCCCGCTATCCATAAAACAAGAATCTGTTGAAACAGAAACAACTACCATCCAAAACCAAGAAAAAGAAACCTTCGACAGAAAACACAACTCATCAACCTATCGAAACAAAAATTAACCAACAACCTATCGAAAACGAAATCCCACCCTTCCCGCCATCCATAAAACAAGAATCTGTGAAAACAGAAGCAACTAACATCCGCAACCAAGAAAAAGAGACCTTAAATGAAAACCCAACTCATCAACATCTCGAAATAAAAATTAACCAACAACATTTCGAAAACGAAATCCCACCCTTCCCGCTATCCATAAAACAAGATTCTGTGAAAACAGAAACAAATAATATCCGCAACAAAGAAAAAGAAACCTTCGAAAGAAAATCCAAGTCATGAACCTCTCGAAACAAAAATTAACCAACAACATTTCTAAAACGAAATCCCACCCTTCCCGCTATCCACAAAAATAGAATATGTCGAAACATAAACAAATACCATTGCAACCAAGAAAAAGAAACCTTCGAGAGAAAACCCAACTCTTCAACCTCTCGAAACGAAAATTAACCAACAACCTATCGAAAACGAAATCCCACCTTCCCGCTATCCATAAATCTAGAATTTATTGAAACAGAAACAACTACCATCCGCAACCAAGAAAAAGAAACCTTAAATGAAAACCCACCTCATGAACCTCTCGAAACAAAAATTAACCAATAACCTTTCTAAAACGAAATCCCACCCTTCCCGCTATCCATAAAACAAGAATCTGTTGAAACAGAAAAGCCTACCATCCGAGACCAAGAAAAAGAAATCTTCGAAAGAAAACCCAAGTCATAAACCTCTCGAAACAAAATTAACCAACAACCTTCTAAAACGAAATCCCACCCTTCCCGCTATCCACAAAACAAGAATATGTTAAAACAGAAACAACTACCATCCGCAACCAAGAAAAAGAAACCTTAAATGAAAACCCAACTCATCAACCTCTCGAAATAAAAATGAACCAACAGCCTATCGAAAACGATATCCCACCCTTCCCGCTATCCATAAAACAAGAATCTGTTGAAACAGAAACAACTACCATCCGCAATCAAGAAAAAGAAACCTTCGAGAGAGAACCCAACTCTTCAACCACTCGCAAAAAAATTAACGAACAAACTATCGAAAACGAAATCCCACCCTTCCCGCTATCCATAAAACAAGAATCTGTGAAAACAGAAGCAACTAACATCCGCAACCAAGAAAAAGAAACCTTAAATGAAAACCCAACTCATCAACCTCTCGAAATAAAAATTAACCAACAACCTATCGAAAACGAAATCCCACCCTTCCCGCTATCCATAAAACAAGAATCTGTTTAAACAGAAACAACTACCATCCGCAATCAAGAAAAAGAAACCTTCGAGAGAAAACCCAACTCTTCAACCTCTCGAAATAAAAATTAACCAACAACATTTCGAAAACGAAATCCCACCCTTACCTCTATCCATAAAACAAGAATCTGTTGAAACAGAAACAACTACCATCCGCAACCAAGAAAAAGAGAAAAAGATACCTTCGACAGAAAACCCAAGTCATCAACCTCTCGAAACAAAAATTAACCAACAACATTTCGAAATCGAAATCCCACCCTTCCCGCTATCAACAAAAAAAGAATCTGTTGAAACAAAAACAACAACCCTCCGACACCAACAAAAAGAAACCTTCGAAAGAAAACCCAACTCATCAACCTCTCGAAACAAAAATTAACCAACAACCTTTCTAAAACGAAATCCCACCCTTCCCGCTATCCATAAAACAAGAATCTGTTGAAACAGAAAAGCCTACTATCCGCAACGAAGAAAAAGAAACCTTCGAAAGAAAACCCAAGTCATCAACCTCTCGCAACAAAAATTAACCAACAACATTTCAAAAAAGAAATCCCAACCCTTCCCGCTATCCACAAAAGAAGAATGTGTCGAAACATAAACAAACACCATCTGCAACCAAGAAAAAGAAACCTTCGAAAGAAAACCCAACTCATCAACCTCTCGAAACCAAAATTAACCAACAACCTATCGAAAACGAAATCCCACCCTTCCTGCTATCCATAAAACAAGAATATGTTGAAACAGAAACAACTACCATCCGCAATCAAGAAAAAGAAACCTTCGAGAGAAAACCCAACTCTTCAACCACTCGCAAAAAAAATTAACGAACAACCTTTCGAAAACGAAATCCCACCCTTCCCGCTATCCACAAAACAAGAATCTGTTGATACAAAAACAACAACCCTCCGACACCAAGAAAAAGAAACCTTCGAAAGAAAACCCATGTCATCAACCTCTCGAAACAAAAATTAACCAACAACATTTCGAAAAAGAAATCCCACCCTTCCCGCTATCCACAAAACAAGAATATGTCGAAACATAAACAAATACCATCTGCAACCAAGAAAAAGAAACCTTCGACAGAAAACACAACTCATCAACCTCTCGAAACAAAAATTAACCAACAACCTATCGAAAACGAAATCCCACCCTTCCCGCTATCCATAAAACAAGAATCTGTTTAAACAGAAACAACTACCATCCGAAACCAAGAAAAAGAAACCTTCGAAAAAAAACCCCAAGTCATCAACCTCTCGAAACAAAAATTAACCAACAACCTATCGAAAACGAAATCCCGCCCTTCCCGCTATCCATAAAACAAGAATCTGTTGAAACAGAAACAACTACCATCCGAAACCAAGAAAAAGAAACCTTCGACAGAAAACACAACTCATCAACCTCTCGAAACAAAAATTAACCAACAACCTATCGAAAACGAAATCCCACCCTTCCCGCTATCCATAAAACAAGAATCTGTTTAAACAGAAACAACTACCATCCGCAATCAAGAAAAAGAAACCTTCGAGAGAAAACCCAACTCTACAACCTCTCGAAATAAAAATTAACCAACAACATTTCGAAAACAAAATCCCACCCTTACCTCTATCCATAAAACAAGAATCTGTTGAAACAGAAACAACTACCATCCGCAACCAAGAAAAAGAGAAAAAGATACCTTCGACAGAAAACCCAAGTCATAAACCTCTCGAAACAAAAATTAACCAACAACATTTCGAAATCGAAATCCCACCCTTCCCGCTATCAACAAAAAAAGAATCTGTTGAAACAGAAACAACTATCATCCGAAACCAAGAAAAAGAAGCCTTCGAAAGAAAACCCAAGTCATCAACCTCTCGAAACAAAAATTAACCAACAACCTTTCGAAAACGAAATCCCACCCTTCCCGCTATCCGTAAAACAAGAATCTGTTGAAAGAGAAACAACTACCATCCGCAACCAAGAAAAAGAAACCTTCGAAAGAAAACCCAAGTCATCAACTTCTCGAAACAAAAATTAAACAACAAACTTTCTAAAACGAAATCCCACACTTCCGGCTATGCACAACACAAGAATATGTCGAAACATAAACAAATACCATCTGCAACCAAGTAAAAGAAACCTTCGAGAGAAAACCCAACTCTTCAACCACTCGCAAAAAAATTAACGAACAACCTTTCGAAAAGAAATCCCACCCTTCCCGCTATCCATAAAACAAGAATCTGTGAAAACAGAAACAATCCGCAACCAGAATCCGCAAGCAAGAAAAAGAAACCTTAAATGAAAACCCAACTCATCAACCTCTCGAAAGAAAAATTAACCAACAACCTATCGAAAACGAAATCCCACCCTTCCCGCTATCCACAAAAAAAGAATCTGGTGAAACAGAAACAACTATCATCCGAAACCAAGAAAAAGAAACCTTCGAAAGAAATCTCATCAACGTCTTGAAACAAAAATTAAACAACAATCTTTCTAAAACCAAATCCCACCCTTCCCGCTATCCATAAATCAAGAATCTGTTGAAACAGAAACAACTACCATCTGCAACCAAGAAAAAGAAACCTTCGAGAGAAAACCCAACTCTTCAACCACTAGAAAAAAAATTAACGAACAACCTTTCGTAGAGAAATCCCACCCTTCCCGCTATCCATAAAACAAGAATCTGTGAATACAGAAACAATCCGCAACCAGAATCCGCATCCAAGAAAAAGAAACCTTAAATGAAAACCCAACTCATCAACCTCTCGAAACAAAAATTAACCAACAAACTATCGAAAACGAAATCCCACCCTTCCCGCTATCCATAAAACAAGAATCTCTTGAAACAGAAACAACTACCATCCGCAACCAAGAAAAAGAAACCTTCGAGAGAAAACCCAACTCTTCAACCACTCGCAAAAAAATTAACGAACAACCTTTCGAAAACGAAATCCCGCCATTCCCGCTATCCATAAAACAAGAATCTGTGAAAACAGAAGGAACTAACATCCGCAACCAAGAAAAAGAAACCTTAAAGGAAAACCCAACTCACCAACCTCTCGAAATAAAAATTTACCAATAACATTTCTAAAACGAAATCCCACCCTTTCCGCTATCCACAAAACAGGAATCTGTTGAAACAGAAACAACTACCATCCGCAACCAAGAAAAAGAGAAAAGAAAGCTTCGAAAGAAAACCCAAGTCATCAACCTCTCGAAACAAAAATTAACCAACAATCTATCGAAAACGAAATCACAACCTTCCCGCTTCCATAAATCAAAATCTGTTGAAACAGAAACAACTACCATCCGCAACCAAGAAAATGAAACCTTCGAGAGAACCCAACTCTTCAACCACTCGAAAAAAATTAACGAAGAACCTTTCGAAAAGAAATCCCACCCATCCCGCTATCAACAAAAATAATTAAAATACACAAACATAATTAAAATAACAAAAGTAATTACCATTCGCAACCAAGAAAAAGAGACCTTAAATGAAAACCCAAGTCATCAACCTCTCGAAACAAAAATTAACCAACAAAATTTCGAAAACGAAATCCCACCCTTCCCGCTATTCACAAAACAAGAATCTGTGAAACAGCAACAACTACAATCCGCAACCAAGAAAAAGCAACCTTCGATAAAAAACCCAAGTCATCAACCTCTCGAAACAAAAATTAACCAACAACCTTTCTAAAACGAAATCCCACTCCCGCTATCCACAAAACAAGAATCTGTTGAAACAAAAACAACAACCCTCCGACACCAAAAAGAAGAAACCTTCGAAATAAAACCCAAGTCATCAAACTCTCGAAACCAAAATTAACCAACAACCTTTCGAAAACGAAATCCCACCCTTCCCGCTATCCATAAAACAAGAATCTGTTGAAACAGAAACAACTACCATCCGCAACCAAGAAAAAGAAACCTTCGAAAGAAAACCCAAGTCATCAACCTCTCGAAACAAAAATTAACCAACAACATTTCGAAAAATAAATCCCACCCCTCCTGCTATCCACAAAAATAGAATATGTGAAACATAAACAAATACCATCTGCAACCAAGAAAAAGATACCTTCGAAAGAAAACACAAGTCATCAACCTCTCGAAACAAAAATTAACCAACAACCTATCGAAAACGAAATCCCACCCTTCCCGCTATCCATAAAACAAGAATCTGTTTAAACAGAAACAACTACCATCCGAAACCAAGAAAAAGAAACCTTCGAAAAAAAACCCAATTCATCAACCTCTCGAAACCAAAATTAACCAACAACCTATCGAAAACGAAATCCCACCCTTCCCGCTATCCATAAAACAAGAATCTGTTGAAACAGAAACAACTACCATCCGCAACCAAGAAAAAGAAACCTTCGTGAGAAAACCCAACTCTTCAACCACCCGCAATAAAATTAACGAACAACCATTCGAAAACGAAATCCCACCCTTCCCGCTAGCCATAAAACAAGAATCTGTGAAAACAGAAACAACAACCCTCCGACACCAACAAAAAGAAACCTTCGAAAGAAAACCCATGTCATCAACCTCTCGAAAAAAAATTAACCAACAACATTTCGAAAAAGAAATCCCACACTCCCGCTATCCACAAAACAAGAATATGTCGAAACATAAACAAATACCATCTGCAACCAAGAAAAAGAAACCTTCGACAGAAAACACAACTCATCAACCTCTCGAAACAAAAATTAACCAACAACCCTTCGAAAACGAAATCCCACCCTTCCCGCTATCCATAAAACAAGAATCTGTTGAAACTGAAACAACTACCATCCACAACCAAGAAAAAGAAACCTTCGAAAGAAAACCCAAGTCATCAACTTCTCGAAACAAAAATTAAACAACAAACTTTCTAAAACGAAATCCCACCCTTCCGGCTATCCACAACACAAGAATATGTCGAAACATAAACAAATACCATCTGCAACCAAGTAAAAGATACCTTCGAGAGAAAACCCAACTCTTCAACCACTCGCAAAATAAAATTAATGAACAACCTTTCGAAAACGAAATCCCACCCTTCCCGCTATCCATAAAACAAGAATCTGTTAAAACAAAAACAACAACCCTCCGACACCAAGAAAAAGAAACCTTCGAAAGAAAACCCAAGTCATCAACCTCTCGCAACAAAAATTAACCAACAACATTTCAAAAAATAAATCCCACCCTTCCCGCTATCCACAAAACAAGAATATGTCGAAACATAAACAAATACCATCTGCAACCAAGAAAAAGAAACCTTCGAAAGAAAACCCAACTCATCAACCTCTCGAAATCAAAATTAACCAACAACCTATCGAAAACGAAATCCCACCCATCCCGCTATCCATAAATCAAGAAACTGTTGAAACAGAAACAACTACCATCCGCAACCAAGAAAAAGAAACCTTCGAGAGAAAACCCAACGCTTCAACCACCCGCAAAAAAAATTAACGAACAACCTTTCGAAAACTAAATCCCACCCTTCCCGCTATCCATAAAACAAGAATCTGTTGAAACAGAAACAACTACCATCCGCAACCAAGAAAAAGAAACCTTCGAGAGAAAACCCAACTCCTCAATCACTCGCAAAAAAAATTAACCAACAACATTTCGAAAACGAAATCCCACCCTTCCCGCTATCCATAAAACAAAAATCTGTTGAAACAGAAACAACTACCATCCGAAACAAAGAAAAAGAAACCTTCGAAAGAAAACCCAAGTCAAGAACCTCTCGAAACAAAAATTAACCAACAACATTTCTAAAACGAAATCACACCCTTCCCGCTATCCACAAAAATAGAATATGTCGAAACATAAACAAATACCATCTGCAACCAAGAAAAAGAAACCTTCGAGACAAAACCCAACTCTTCAACCTCTCGATACGAAAATTAACTAACAACCTATCGATAACGAAATCCCACCCTTCCCGCTATCCATAAATCAAGAATCTGTTGAAACAGAAACAACTACCATCCGCAACCAAGAAAAAGAAACCTTCGAGAGAAAACCCAACTCTTCAACCACTCGAAAAAAAATTAACGAACAATCTTTCGAAAAGAAATCCCACCATTCCCGCTATCCATAAAACAAGAATCTGTGAAAACAGAAAAACTACCATCCGCAACCAAGAAAAAGAAACCTTAAATGAAAACCCACCTCATGAACCTCTCGAAACAAAAATTAACCAACAACATTTCGAAAACGAAATCCCACCCTTACCTCTATCCATAAAACAAGAATATGTTGAAACAGAAACAACTACCATCCGCAACCAAGAAAAAGAGAAAAAGATACCTTCGACAAAAAAACCAAGTCATCAACCTCTCGAAACAAAAATTAACCAACAACCTTTCGAAATCGAAATCCCACCCTTCCCGCTATCAACAAAAAAAGAATCTGTTGAAACAGAAACAACTATCATCCGAAACCAGGAAAAAGAAGCCTTCGAAAGAAAACCCAAGTCATCAACCTCTCGAAACAAAAATTAACCAACAACCTTTCGAAAACGTAATCCCACCCTTCCCGATATCCATAAAACAATAATCTGTTGAAACAGAAACAACTACCATCCGAAACCAAGAAAAAGAAACCTTCGACAGAAAACACAACTCATCAACCTATCGAAACAAAAATTAACCAACAACCTTTCGAAAACGAAATCCCACCCTTCCCGCTATCAACAAAACAAGAATCTGTGAAAACAGAAGCAACAAACATCCGCAACCAAGAAAAAGAAACCCTAAATGAAAACCCAACTCATCAACCTCTCGAAACAAAAATTAAGCAACAACCTTTCTAAAACGAAATCCCACCCTTCCCGCTATCCATAAAACAAGAATCTGTTGAAACAGAAACAACTACTATCCGCAACGAAGAAAAAGAAACCTTCGAAAGAAAACCCAAGTCATCAACCTCTCGCAACAAAAATTAACCAACAACATTTCAAAAAAGAAATCCCAACCCTTCCCGCTATCCACAAAAGAAGAATGTGTCGAAACATAAACAAACACCATCTGCAACCAAGAAAAAGAAACCTTCGAAAGAAAACCCAACTCATCAACCTCTCGAAACCAAAATTAACCAACAACCTATCGAAAACGAAATCCCACCCTTCCTGCTATCCATAAAACAAGAATCTGTTGAAACAGAAACAACTACCATCCGCAATCAAGAAAAAGAAACCTTCGAGAGAAAACCCAACTCTTCAACCACTCGCAAAAAAAATTAACGAACAACCTTCGAAAACGAAATCCCACCCTTCCCGATATCCACAAAACAAGAATATGTCGAAACATAAACAAATACCATCTGCAACCAAGAAAAAGAAACCTTCGAAAGAAAACACAACTCATCAACCTCTCGAAACAAAAATTAACCAACAACCTATCGAAAACAAAATCCCACCCTTCCCGCTATCCATAAAACAAGAATCTGTTGAAACAGAAACAACTACCATCCAAAACCAAGAAAAAGAAACCTTCGACAGAAAACACAACTCATCAACCTCTCGAAACAAAAATTAACCAACAACCTATCGAAAACGAAATCCCACCCTTCCCGCCATCCATAAAACAAGAATCTGTGAAAACAGAAGCAACTAACATCCGCAACCAAGAAAAAGAGACCTTAAATGAAAACCCAACTCATCAACATCTCGAAATAAAAATTAACCAACAACATTTCGAAAACGAAATTCCACCCTTTCCTCTATCCACAAAACAGAAATCTGTTGAAACAGAAACAACAATCATCCGAAACCTAGAAAAAGAAACCTTCAAAAGAAAACCCAAGTCATTAACCCCCGAAACAAAAATTAACCAACAACCTTTCGAAAACAAATCCCACCCTTCCCGCTATCCATAAAACAAGAATCTGTGAAAACAGAAACAACTACCATCCGCAACAAAGAAAAAGAATCCTTCGAAAGAAAACCCAATTCATCAACCTCTCGAAACAAAAATTAACCAACAACATTTCTAAAACGAAATCCCACCCTTCCGGCGATCCACAAAACCAGAATATGTCGAAACATAAACAAATACCATCTGCAACCAAGAAAAAGAAACCTTCGACAGAAAACACAACTCATCAACCTCTCGAAACAAAAATTAACCAACAACCTATCGAAAACAAAATCCCACCCTTCCCGCTATCCATAAAACAAGAATCTGTTTAAACAGAAACAACTACCATCCGAAACCAAGAAAAAAAACCTTCGAAAAAAACCCCAAGTCATCAACCTCTCGAAACAAAAATTAACCAACAACCTATTGAAAACGAAATCCCACCCTTCCCGCTATCCATAAAACAAGAATCTGTTGAAACAGAAACAACTACCATCCGCAATCAAGAAAAAGAAACCTTCGAGAGAAAACCCAACTCTTCAACCACTCGCAAAAAAAATTAACGAACAACCTTTCGAAAACGAAATCCCACCCTTCCCGATATCCACAAAACTAGAATATGTCGAAACATAAACAAATACCATCTGCAACCAAGAAAAAGAAACCTTCGAAAGAAAACACAACTCATCAACCTCTCGAAACAAAAATTAACCAACAACCTATCGAAAACAAAATCCCACCCTTCCCGCTATCCATAAAACAAGAATCTGTTGAAACAGAAACAACTACCATCCAAAACCAAGAAAAAGAAACCTTCGACAGAAAACACAACTCATCAACCTATCGAAACAAAAATTAACCAACAACCTATCGAAAACGAAATCCCACCCTTCCCGCCATCCATAAAACAAGAATCTGTGAAAACAGAAGCAACTAACATCCGCAACCAAGAAAAAGAGACCTTAAATGAAAACCCAACTCATCAACATCTCGAAATAAAAATTAACCAACAACATTTCGAAAACGAAATTCCACCCTTTCCTCTATCCACAAAACAGAAATCTGTTGAAACAGAAACAACAATCATCCGAAACCTAGAAAAAGAAACCTTCAAAAGAAAACCCAAGTCATTAACCCCCGAAACAAAAATTAACCAACAACCTTTCGAAAACAAATCCCACCCTTCCCGCTATCCATAAAACAAGAATCTGTGAAAACAGAAACAACTACCATCCGCAACAAAGAAAAAGAATCCTTCGAAAGAAAACCCAATTCATCAACCTCTCGAAACAAAAATTAACCAACTACCTATCGAAAACGAAATCCCACCTTTCCCGCTATCCATAAAACAAGAATCTGTTGAAACAGAAACAACTACCATCCGAAACCAAGAAAAAGAAACCTTCGACAGAAAACACAACTCATCAACCTCTCGAAACAAAAATTAACCAACAACCTTTCGAAAACAAAATCCCACCCTTCCCGCTATACATAAAACAAGAATCTGTGAAAACAGAAGCAACTAACATCCGCAACCAAGGAAAAGAAACTTTAAATGAAAACCCAACTCATCAACCTCTCGAAACAAAAATTAAGCACAACCTTTCTAAAACGAAATCCCACCCTTCCTGCTATCCATAAAACAAGAATATGTTGAAACAGAAACAACTACCATCCGCTACCAAGAAAAAGAAACCTTCGAAAGAAAACCCAAGTCATCAACTTCTCGAAACAAAAATTAAACAACAAACTTTCTAAAATGAAATCCCACCCTTCCGGCTATCCACAACACAAGAATGTGTTGAAACATAAACAAATACCATCTGCAACCAAGTAAAAGAAACCTTCGTGAGAAAACCCAACTCTTCAACCACTCGCAAAATAAAATTAACCAACAACCTATCGAAAACGAAATCCCACCCTTCCCGCTATCCACAAAACAAGAATATGTCGAAACATAAACAAATACCGTCTGCAACCAAGAAAAAGAAACTTTCGAAAGAAAACCCAACTCATAAACCTCTCGAAACAAAAATTAACCAACAACCTACCGAAAACGAAATCCCACCCTTCCCGCTATCCATAAAACAAGAATCTGTTGAAACAGAAACAACTACCATCCGCAACCAAGAAAATGAAACCTTAAATGAAAACCCAACTCATCAACCTCTCGAAACAAAATGAACCAACAGCCTATCGAAAACGAAATCCCACCCTTCCCGCTATCCATAAAACAAGAATCTGTTGAAACAGAAACAACTACCATCCGCAATCAAGAAAAAGAAACCTTCGAGAGAATACCCAACTCTTCAACCACTCGCAAAAAAAATTAACGAACAACCTTTCGAAAACGAAATCCCACCCTTCCCGCTATCCATAAAACAAGAATCTGTGAAAACAGAAACAACTACCATCTGCAACCAAGAAAAAGAAACCTTCGAGAGAAAACACAACTCTTCAACCACTCGCAAAAAACATTAACGAACAACCTTTCGAAAACGAAGTCCCACCCTTTCCGCTATCCTCAAAACAAGAATCTGTTGAAAGAAAAACAACAACCCTCCGACACCAACAAAAAGAAACCTTCGAAAGAAAACCCAACTCATCAACCTCTCGAAACAAAAATTAACCAACAACCTACCGAAAACGAAATCCCACCCTTCCCGCTATCCATAAAACAAGAATCTGTTTAAACAGAAACAACTACCATCCGAAACCAAGAAAAAGAAACCTTCGAAATAAAACCCAAGTCATCAACCTCTCGAAACAAAAATTAACCAACAACCTATCGAAAACGAAATCCCACCCTTCCCGCTATCCATAAAACAAGAATCTCTTTAAACAGAAACAACTACCATCCGCAACCAAGAAAAAGAAACCTTCGAGAGAAAACCCAACTCTTCAACCACTCGCAAAAAAAATTAACGAACAACATTTCGAAAACGAAATCCCACCCTTCCCGCTATCCATAAAACAAGATTCTGTGAAAACAGAAACAACTAATATCCGCAACAAAGAAAAAGAAACCTTCGAAAGAAAATCCAAGTCATGAACCTCTCGAAACAAAAATTAACCAACAACATTTCTAAAACGAAATCCCACCCTTCCCGCTATCCACAAAAATAGAATATGTCGAAACATAAACAAATACCATCTGCAACCAAGAAAAAGAAACCTTCGAGAGAAAACCCAACTCTTCAACCTCTCGAAACGAAAATTAACCAACAACCTATCGAAAACGAAATCCCACCTTCCCGCTATCCATAAATCTAGAATTTATTGAAACAGAAACAACTACCATCCGCAACCAAGAAAAAGAAACCTTAAATGAAAACCCACCTCATGAACCTCTCGAAACAAAAATTAACCAATAACCTTCCTAAAACGAAATCCCACCCTTCCCGCTATCCATAAAACAAGAATCTGTTGAAACAGAAAAGCCTACCATCCCAAACCAAGAAAAAGAAACCTTCGAAAGAAAACCCAAGTCATAAACCTCTCGAAACAAAATTAACCAACAACCTTCTAAAACGAAATCCCACCCTTCCCGCTATCCACAAAACAAGAATATGTTAAAACAGAAACAACTACCATCCGCAACCAAGAAAAAGAAACCTTAAATGAAAACCCAACTCATCAACCTCTCGAAACAAAAATGAACCAACAGCCTATCGAAAACGAAATCCCACCCTTCCCGCTATCCATAAAACAAGAATCTGTTGAAACAGAAACAACTACCATCCGCAATCAAGAAAAAGAAACCTTCGAGAAAAAACCCAACTCTTCAACCACTCGCAAAAAAAATTAACGAACAAACTTTCGAAAACGAAATCCCACCCTTCCCGCTATCCATAAAACAAGAATCTGTGAAAACAGAAGCAAATAACATCCGCAACCAAGAAAAAGAAACCTTAAATGAAAACCCAACTCATCAACCTCTCGAAATAAAAATTAACCAACAACATTTCGAAAACGAAATCCCACTCTTTCCGCTATCCACAAAACAGAAATCTGTTGAAACAGAAACAACAATCATCCGAAACCTAGAAAAAGAAACCTTCGAAAGAAAACCCAAGTCATCAACCCCCGAAACAAAAATTAACCAACAACCTTTCGAAAAGAAATCCCACCCTTCCCGCTATCCATAAAACAAGAATCTGTGAAAACAGAAACAACTACCATCCGCAACAAAGAAAAAGAAACCTTAAATGAAAACCCAACTCATCAAACTCTCGAAACAAAAATTAAGCAACAACCTTTCTATAACGAAGTCCCACCCTTCCCGCTATCCATAAAACAAGATTCTGTTGAAACAGAAATAACTACCATCCGCAACCAAGAAAAAGAATCCTTCGAAAGAAAACCCAACTCATCAACCACTCGCAAAAAACATTAACGAACAACCTTTCGAAAACGAAATCCCACCCTTCCCGCTATCCACAAAACAAGAATCTGTTGATACAAAAACAACAACCCTCCGACACCAAGAAAAAGAAACCTTCGAAAGAAAACCCATGTCATCAACCTCTCGAAACAAAAATTAACCAACAACATTTCGAAAAAGAAATCCCACCCTTCCCGCTATCCACAAAACAAGAATATGTCGAAACATAAACAAATACCATCTGCAACCAAGAAAAAGAAACCTTCGACAGAAAACACAACTCATCAACCTCTCGAAACAAAAATTAACCAACAACCTATCGAAAACGAAATCCCACCCTTCCCGCTATCCATAAAACAAGAATCTGTTGAAACAGAAACAACTACCATCCGCAATCAAGAAAAAGAAACCTTCGAGAGAAAACCCAACTCTTCAACCACTCGCAAAAAAAATTAACGAACAACCTTTCGAAAACGAAATCCCACCCTTCCCGATATCCACAAAACAAGAATATGTCGAAACATAAACAAATACCATCTGCAACCAAGAAAAAGAAACCTTCGAAAGAAAACACAACTCATCAACCTCTCGAAACAAAAATTAACCAACAACCTATCGAAAACAAAATCCCACCCTTCCCGCTATCCATAAAACAAGAATCAGTTGAAACAGAAACAACTACCATCCAAAACCAAGAAAAAGAAACCTTCGACAGAAAACACAACTCATCAACCTCTCGAAACAAAAATTAACCAACAACCTATCGAAAACGAAATCCCACCCTTCCCGCCATCCATAAAACAAGAATCTGTGAAAACAGAAGCAACTAACATCCGCAACCAAGAAAAAGAGACCTTAAATGAAAACCCAACTCATCAACATCTCGAAATAAAAATTAACCAACAACATTTCGAAAACGAAATTCCACCCTTTCCTCTATCCACAAAACAGAAATCTGTTGAAACAGAAACAACAATCATCCGAAACCTAGAAAAAGAAACCTTCAAAAGAAAACCCAAGTCATTAACCCCCGAAACAAAAATTAACCAACAACCTTTCGAAAACAAATCCCACCCTTCCCGCTATCCATAAAACAAGAATCTGTGAAAACAGAAACAACTACCATCCGCAACAAAGAAAAAGAATCCTTCGAAAGAAAACCCAATTCATCAACCTCTCGAAACAAAAATTAACCAACAACATTTCTAAAACGAAATCCCACCCTTCCGGCGATCCACAAAACCAGAATATGTCGAAACATAAACAAATACCATCTGCAACCAAGAAAAAGAAACCTTCGACAGAAAACACAACTCATCAACCTCTCGAAACAAAAATTAACCAACAACCTATCGAAAACAAAATCCCACCCTTCCCGCTATCCATAAAACAAGAATCTGTTTAAACAGAAACAACTACCATCCGAAACCAAGAAAAAAAACCTTCGAAAAAAACCCACAAGTCATCAACCTCTCGAAACAAAAATTAACCAACAACCTATTGAAAACGAAATCCCACCCTTCCCGCTATCCATAAAACAAGAATCTGTTGAAACAGAAACAACTACCATCCGCAATCAAGAAAAAGAAACCTTCGAGAGAAAACCCAACTCTTCAACCACTCGCAAAAAAAAATTAACGAACAACCTTTCGAAAACGAAATCCCACCCTTCCCGATATCCACAAAACTAGAATATGTCGAAACATAAACAAATACCATCTGCAACCAAGAAAAAGAAACCTTCGAAAGAAAACACAACTCATCAACCTCTCGAAACAAAAATTAACCAACAACCTATCGAAAACAAAATCCCACCCTTCCCGCTATCCATAAAACAAGAATCTGTTGAAACAGAAACAACTACCATCCAAAACCAAGAAAAAGAAACCTTCGACAGAAAACACAACTCATCAACCTATCGAAACAAAAATTAACCAACAACCTATCGAAAACGAAATCCCACCCTTCCCGCCATCCATAAAACAAGAATCTGTGAAAACAGAAGCAACTAACATCCGCAACCAAGAAAAAGAGACCTTAAATGAAAACCCAACTCATCAACATCTCGAAATAAAAATTAACCAACAACATTTCGAAAACGAAATTCCACCCTTTCCTCTATCCACAAAACAGAAATCTGTTGAAACAGAAACAACAATCATCCGAAACCTAGAAAAAGAAACCTTCAAAAGAGAACCCAAGTCATTAACCCCCGAAACAAAAATTAACCAACAACCTTTCGAAAACAAATCCCACCCTTCCCGCTATCCATAAAACAAGAATCTGTGAAAACAGAAACAACTACCATCCGCAACAAAGAAAAAGAATCCTTCGAAAGAAAACCCAATTCATCAACCTCTCGAAACAAAAATTAACCAACAACATTTCTAAAACGAAATCCCACCCTTCCGGCGATCCATAAAACAAGAATCTGTGAAAACAGAAACAACTACCATCCGCAACAAAGAAAAAGAATCCTTCGAAAGAAAACCCAATTCATCAACCTCTCGAAACAAAAATTAACCAACAACCTTTCGAAAACAAATCCCACCCTTCCCGCTATCCATAAAACAAGAATCTGTGAATACAGAAACAACTACCATCCGCAACAAAGAAAAAGAATCCTTCGAAAGAAAACCCAATTCATCAACCTCTCGAAACAAAAATTAACCAACAACCTATCGAAAACAAAATCCCACCCTTCCCGCTATCCATAAAACAAGAATCTGTTTAAACAGAAACAACTACCATCCGAAACCAAGAAAAAAAACCTTCGAAAAAAACCCCCAAGTCATCAACCTCTCGAAACAAAAATTAACCAACAACCTATTGAAAACGAAATCCCACCCTTCCCGCTATCCATAAAACAAGAATCTGTTGAAACAGAAACAACTACCATCCGAAACCAAGAAAAAGAAACCTTCGACAGAAAACACAACTCATCAACCTCTCGAAACAAAAATTAACCAACAACCTTTCGAAAACAAAATCCCACCCTTCCCGCTATACATAAAACAAGAATCTGTGAAAACAGAAGCAACTAACATCCGCAACCAAGAAAAAGAAACCTTAAATTAAAACCAAACTCATCAACCTCTCGAAACAAAAATTAACCAACAACCTTTCGAAATCGAAATCCCACACTTCCCGCTATCAACAAAAAAAGAAACTGTTGAAACAGAAACAATTATCATCCGAAACCAAGAAAAAGAAGCCTTCGAAAGAAAACCCAAGTCATCAACCTTTCGAAACAAAAATTAACCAACTACCTATCGAAAACGAAATCCCACCTTTCCCGCTATCCATAAAACAAGAATCTGTTGAAACAGAAACAACTACCATCCGAAACCAAGAAAAAGAAACCTTCGACAGAAAACACAACTCTTCAACCACTCGCAAAAAAAAATTAACGAACAACCTTTCGAAAACGAAATCCCACCCTTCCCGATATCCACAAAACTAGAATATGTCGAAACATAAACAAATACCATCTGCAACCAAGAAAAAGAAACCTTCGAAAGAAAACACAACTCATCAACCTCTCGAAACAAAAATTAACCAACAACCTATCGAAAACAAAATCCCACCCTTCCCGCTATCCATAAAACAAGAATCTGTTGAAACAGAAACAACTACCATCCAAAACCAAGAAAAAGAAACCTTCGACAGAAAACACAACTCATCAACCTATCGAAACAAAAATTAACCAACAACCTATCGAAAACGAAATCCCACCCTTCCCGCCATCCATAAAACAAGAATCTGTGAAAACAGAAGCAACTAACATCCGCAACCAAGAAAAAGAGACCTTAAATGAAAACCCAACTCATCAACATCTCGAAATAAAAATTAACCAACAACATTTCGAAAACGAAATTCCACCCTTTCCTCTATCCACAAAACAGAAATCTGTTGAAACAGAAACAACAATCATCCGAAACCTAGAAAAAGAAACCTTCAAAAGAGAACCCAAGTCATTAACCCCCGAAACAAAAATTAACCAACAACCTTTCGAAAACAAATCCCACCCTTCCCGCTATCCATAAAACAAGAATCTGTGAAAACAGAAACAACTACCATCCGCAACAAAGAAAAAGAATCCTTCGAAAGAAAACCCAATTCATCAACCTCTCGAAACAAAAATTAACCAACAACCTTTCGAAAACAAATCCCACCCTTCCCGCTATCCATAAAACAAGAATCTGTGAATACAGAAACAACTACCATCCGCAACAAAGAAAAAGAATCCTTCGAAAGAAAACCCAATTCATCAACCTCTCGAAACAAAAATTAACCAACAACCTATCGAAAACAAAATCCCACCCTTCCCGCTATCCATAAAACAAGAATCTGTTTAAACAGAAACAACTACCATCCGAAACCAAGAAAAAAAACCTTCGAAAAAAACCCCCAAGTCATCAACCTCTCGAAACAAAAATTAACCAACAACCTATTGAAAACGAAATCCCACCCTTCCCGCTATCCATAAAACAAGAATCTGTTGAAACAGAAACAACTACCATCCGAAACCAAGAAAAAGAAACCTTCGACAGAAAACACAACTCATCAACCTCTCGAAACAAAAATTAACCAACAACCTTTCGAAAACAAAATCCCACCCTTCCCGCTATACATAAAACAAGAATCTGTGAAAACAGAAGCAACTAACATCCGCAACCAAGAAAAAGAAACCTTAAATTAAAACCAAACTCATCAACCTCTCGAAACAAAAATTAACCAACAACCTTTCGAAATCGAAATCCCACACTTCCCGCTATCAACAAAAAAAGAAACTGTTGAAACAGAAACAATTATCATCCGAAACCAAGAAAAAGAAGCCTTCGAAAGAAAACCCAAGTCATCAACCTTTCGAAACAAAAATTAACCAACTACCTATCGAAAACGAAATCCCACCTTTCCCGCTATCCATAAAACAAGAATCTGTTGAAACAGAAACAACTACCATCCGAAACCAAGAAAAAGAAACCTTCGACAGAAAACACAACTCATCAACCTCTCGAAACAAAAATTAACCAACAACCTTTCGAAAACAAAATCCCACCCTTCCCGCTATACATAAAACAAGAATCTGTGAAAACAGAAGCAACTAACATCCGCAACCAAGGAAAAGAAACTTTAAATGAAAACCCAACTCATCAACCTCTCGAAACAAAAATTAAGCACAACCTTTCTAAAACGAAATCCCACCCTTCCTGCTATCCATAAAACAAGAATATGTTGAAATAGAAACAACTACCATCCGCAACCAAGAAAAAGAAACCTTCGAAAGAAAACCCAAGTCATCAACTTCTCGAAACAAAAATTAAACAACAAACTTTCTAAAATGAAATCCCACCCTTCCGGCTATCCACAACACAAGAATGTGTCGAAACATAAACAAATACCATCTGCAACCAAGTAAAAGAAACCTTCGTGAGAAAACCCAACTCTTCAACCACTCGCAAAATAAAATTAACCAACAACCTATCGAAAACGAAATCCCACCCTTCCCGCTATCCACAAAACAAGAATATGTCGAAACATAAACAAATACCGTCTGCAACCAAGAAAAATAAACTTTCGAAAGAAAACCCAACTCATAAACCTCTCGAAACAAAAATTAACCAACAACCTACCGAAAACGAAATCCCACCCTTCCCGCTATCCATAAAACAAGAATCTGTTGAAACAGAAACAACTACCATCCGCAACCAAGAAAATGAAACCTTAAATGAAAACCCAACTCATCAACCTCTCGAAACAAAATGAACCAACAGCCTATCGAAAACGAAATCCCACCCTTCCCGCTATCCATAAAACAAGAATCTGTTGAAACAGAAACAACTACCATCCGCAATCAAGAAAAAGAAACCTTCGAGAGAAAACACAACTCTTCAACCACTCGCAAAAAACATTAACGAACAACCTTTCGAAAACGAAGTCCCACCCTTTCCGCTATCCTCAAAACAAGAATCTGTTGAAAGAAAAACAACAACCCTCCGACACCAACAAAAAGAAACCTTCGAAAGAAAACCCAACTCATCAACCTCTCGAAACAAAAATTAACCAACAACCTACCGAAAACGAAATCCCACCCTTCCCGCTATCCATAAAACAAGAATCTGTTTAAACAGAAACAACTACCATCCGAAACCAAGAAAAAGAAACCTTCGAAATAAAACCCAAGTCATCAACCTCTCGAAACAAAAATTAACCAACAACCTATCGAAAACGAAATCCCACCCTTCCCGCTATCCATAAAACAAGAATCTCTTGAAACAGAAACAACTACCATCCGCAACCAAGAAAAAGAAACCTTCGAGAGAAAACCCAACTCTTCAACCACTCGCAAAAAAAATTAACGAACAACATTTCGAAAACGAAATCCCACCCTTCCCGCTATCCATAAAACAAGATTCTGTGAAAACAGAAACAACTAATATCCGCAACAAAGAAAAAGAAACCTTCGAAAGAAAATCCAAGTCATGAACCTCTCGAAACAAAAATTAACCAACAACATTTCTAAAACGAAATCCCACCCTTCCCGCTATCCACAAAAATAGAATATGTCGAAACATAAACAAATACCATCTGCAACCAAGAAAAAGAAACCTTCGAGAGAAAACCCAACTCTTCAACCTCTCGAAACGAAAATTAACCAACAACCTATCGAAAACGAAATCCCACCTTCCCGCTATCCATAAATCTAGAATTTATTAAAACAGAAACAACTACCATCCGCAACCAAGAAAAAGAAACCTTAAATGAAAACCCACCTCATGAACCTCTCGAAACAAAAATTAACCAATAACCTTCCTAAAACGAAATCCCACCCTTCCCGCTATCCATAAAACAAGAATCTGTTGAAACAGAAAAGCCTACCATCCCAAACCAAGAAAAAGAAACCTTCGAAAGAAAACCCAAGTCATAAACCTCTCGAAACAAAATTAACCAACAACCTTCTAAAACGAAATCCCACCCTTCCCGCTATCCACAAAACAAGAATATGTTAAAACAGAAACAACTACCATCCGCAACCAAGAAAAAGAAACCTTAAATGAAAACCCAACTCATCAACCTCTCGAAACAAAAATGAACCAACAGCCTATCGAAAACGAAATCCCACCCTTCCCGCTATCCATAAAACAAGAATCTGTTGAAACAGAAACAACTACCATCCGCAATCAAGAAAAAGAAACCTTCGAGAAAAAACCCAACTCTTCAACCACTCGCAAAAAAAATTAACGAACAAACTTTCGAAAACGAAATCCCACCCTTCCCGCTATCCATAAAACAAGAATCCGTGAAAACAGAAGCAACTAACATCCGCAACCAAGAAAAAGAAACCTTAAATGAAAACCCAACTCATCAACCTCTCGAAATAAAAATTAACCAACAACATTTCGAAAACGAAATCCCACTCTTTCCGCTATCCACAAAACAGAAATCTGTTGAAACAGAAACAACAATCATCCGAAACCTAGAAAAAGAAACCTTCGAAAGAAAACCCAAGTCATCAACCCCCGAAACAAAAATTAACCAACAACCTTTCGAAAAGAAATCCCACCCTTCCCGCTATCCATAAAACAAGAATCTGTGAAAACAGAAACAACTACCATCCGCAACAAAGAAAAAGAAACCTTAAATGAAAACCCAACTCATCAAACTCTCGAAACAAAAATTAAGCAACAACCTTTCTATAACGAAGTCCCACCCTTCCCGCTATCCATAAAACAAGATTCTGTTGAAACAGAAATAACTACCATCCGCAACCAAGAAAAAGAATCCTTCGAAAGAAAACCCAACTCATCAACCACTCGCAAAAAACATTAACGAACAACCTTTCGAAAACGAAATCCCACCCTTCCCGCTATCCACAAAACAAGAATCTGTTGATACAAAAACAACAACCCTCCGACACCAAGAAAAAGAAACCTTCGAAAGAAAACCCATGTCATCAACCTCTCGAAACAAAAACTAACCAACAACATTTCGAAAAAGAAATCCCACCCTTCCCGCTATCCACAAAACAAGAATATGTCGAAACATAAACAAATACCATCTGCAACCAAGAAAAAGAAACCTTCGACAGAAAACACAACTCATCAACCTCTCGAAACAAAAATTAACCAACAACCTATCGAAAACGAAATCCCACCCTTCCCGCTATCCATAAAACAAGAATCTGTTTAAACAGAAACAACTACCATCCGAAACCAAGAAAAAGAAACCTTCGAAAAAAAACCCCAAGTCATCAACCTCTCGAAACAAAAATTAACCAACAACCTATCGAAAACGAAATCCCGCCCTTCCCGCTATCCATAAAACAAGAATCTGTTGAAACAGAAACAACTACCATCCGAAACCAAGAAAAAGAAACCTTCGACAGAAAACACAACTCATCAACCTCTCGAAACAAAAATTAACCAACAACCTATCGAAAACGAAATCCCACCCTTCCCGCTATCCATAAAACAAGAATCTGTTTAAACAGAAACAACTACCATCCGCAATCAAGAAAAAGAAACCTTCGAGAGAAAACCCAACTCTACAACCTCTCGAAATAAAAATTAACCAACAACATTTCGAAAACAAAATCCCACCCTTACCTCTATCCATAAAACAAGAATCTGTTGAAACAGAAACAACTACCATCCGCAACCAAGAAAAAGAGAAAAAGATACCTTCGACAGAAAACCCAAGTCATAAACCTCTCGAAACAAAAATTAACCAACAACATTTCGAAATCGAAATCCCACCCTTCCCGCTATCAACAAAAAAAGAATCTGTTGAAACAGAAACAACTATCATCCGAAACCAAGAAAAAGAAGCCTTCGAAAGAAAACCCAAGTCATCAACCTCTCGAAACAAAAATTAACCAACAACCTTTCGAAAACGAAATCCCACCCTTCCCGCTATCCGTAAAACAAGAATCTGTTGAAACAGAAACAACTACCATCCGCAACCAAGAAAAAGAAACCTTCGAAAGAAAACCCAAGTCATCAACTTCTCGAAACAAAAATTAAACAACAAACTTTCTAAAACGAAATCCCACACTTCCGGCTATGCACAACACAAGAATATGTCGAAACATAAACAAATACCATCTGCAACCAATTAAAAGAAACCTTCGAGAGAAAACCCAACTCTTCAACCACTCGCAAAAAAATTAACGAACAACCTTTCGAAAAGAAATCCCACCCTTCCCGTTATCCATAAAACAAGAATCTGTGAAAACAGAAACAATCCGCAACCAGAATCCGCAAGCAAGAAAAAGAAACCTTAAATGAAAACCCAACTCATCAACCTCTCGAAAGAAAAATTAACCAACAACCTATCGAAAACGAAATCCCACCCTTCCCGCTATCCACAAATAAAGAATCTGGTGAAACAGAAACAACTATCATCCGAAACCAAGAAAAAGAAACCTTCGAAAGAAATCTCATCAACGTCTTGAAACAAAAAATTAAACAACAATCTTTCTAAAACGAAATCCCACCCTTCCCGCTATCCATAAATCAAGAATCTGTTGAAACAGAAACAACTACCATCTGCAACCAAGAAAAAGAAACCTTAAATGAAAACCCAACTCATCAACCTCTCGAAACAAAAATGAACCAACAGCCTATCGAAAACGAAATCCCACCCTTCCCGCTATCCATAAAACAAGAATCTGTTGAAACAGAAACAACTACCATCTGCAACCAAGAAAAAGAAACCTTAAATGAAAACCCAACTCTTCAACCACTCGCAAAAAAAATTAACGAACAAACTTTCGAAAACGAAATCCCACCCTTCCCGCTATCCATAAAACAAGAATCTGTGAAAACAGAAGCAACTAACATCCGCAACCAAGAAAAAGAAACCTTAAATGAAAACCCAACTCATCAACCTCTCGAAATAAAAATTAACCAACAACATTTCGAAAACGAAATCCCACTCTTTCCGCTATCCACAAAACAGAAATCTGTTGAAACAGAAACAACAATCATCCGAAACCTAGAAAAAGAAACCTTCGAAAAAAAACCCAAGTCATCAACCCCCGAAACAAAAATTAACCAACAACCTTTCGAAAAGAAATCCCACCCTTCCCGCTATCCATAAAACAAGAATCTGTGAAAACAGAAACAAGTACCATCCGCAACAAAGAAAAAGAAACCTTAAATGAAAACCCAACTCATCAACCTCTCGAAACAAAAATTAAGCAACAACCTTTCTATAACGAAGTCCCACCCTTCCCGCTATCCATAAAACAAGATTCTGTTGAAACAGAAATAACTACCATCCGCAACCAAGAAAAAGAATCCTTCGAAAGAAAACCCAACTCATCAACCACTCGCAAAAAACATTAACGAACAACCTTTCGAAAACGAAATCCCACCCTTCCCGCTATCCACAAAACAAGAATCTGTTGATACAAAAACAACAACCCTCCGACACCAAGAAAAAGAAACATTCGAAAGAAAACCCATGTCATCAACCTCTCGAAACAAAAATTAACCAACAACATTTCGAAAAAGAAATCCCACCCTTCCCGCTATCCACAAAGCAAGAATATGTCGAAACATAAACAAATACCATCTGCAACCAAGAAAAAGAAACCTTCGACAGAAAACACAACTCATCAACCTCTCGAAACAAAAATTAACCAACAACCTATCGAAAACGAAATCCCACCCTTCCCGCTATACATAAAACAAGAATCTGTTTAAACAGATACAACTACCATCCGAAACCAAGAAAAAGAAACCTTCGAAAAAAAACCCCAAGTCATCAACCTCTCGAAACAAAAATTAACCAACAACCTATCGAAAACGAAATCCCGCCCTTCCCGCTATCCATAAAACAAGAATCTGTTGAAACAGAAACAACTACCATCCGAAACCAAGAAAAAGAAACCTTCGACAGAAAACACAACTCATCAACCTCTCGAAACAAAAATTAACCAACAACCTATCGAAAACAAAATCCCACCCTTCCCGCTATCCATAAAACAAGAATCTGTTTAAACAGAAACAACTACCATCGCAATCAAGAAAAAGAAACCTTCGAGAGAAAACCCAACTCTACAACCTCTCGAAATAAAAATTAACCAACAACATTTCGAAAACAAAATCCCACCCTTACCTCTATCCATAAAACAAGAATCTGTTGAAACAGAAACAACTACCATCCGCAACCAAGAAAAAGAGAAAAAGATACCTTCGACAGAAAACCCAAGTCATAAACCTCTCGAAACAAAAATTAACCAACAACATTTCGAAATCGAAATCCCACCCATCCCGCTATCAACAAAAAAAGAATCTGTTGAAACAGAAACAACTATCATCCGAAACCAAGAAAAAGAAGCCTTCGAAAGAAAACCCAAGTCATCAACCTCTCGAAACAAAAATTAACCAACAACCTTTCGAAAACGAAATCCCACCCTTCCCGCTATCCGTAAAACAAGAATCTGTTGAAACAGAAACAACTACCATCCGCAACCAAGAAAAAGAAACCTTCGAAAGAAAACCCAAGTCATCAACTTCTCGAAACAAAAATTAAACAACAAACTTTCTAAAACGAAATCCCACACTTCCGGCTATGCACAACACAAGAATATGTCGAAACATAAACAAATACCATCTGCAACCAAGTAAAAGAAACCTTCGAGAGAAAACCCAACTCTTCAACCACTCGCAAAAAAATTAACGAACAACCTTTCGAAAAGAAATCCCACCCTTCCCGCTATCCATAAAACAAGAATCTGTGAAAACAGAAACAATCCGCAACCAGAATCCGCAAGCAAGAAAAAGAAACCTTAAATGAAAACCCAACTCATCAACCTCTCGAAAGAAAAATTAACCAACAACCTATCGAAAACGAAATCCCACCCTTCCCGCTATCCACAAATAAAGAATCTGGTGAAACAGAAACAACTATCATCCGAAACCAAGAAAAAGAAACCTTCGAAAGAAATCTCATCAACGTCTTGAAACAAAAATTAAACAACAATCTTTCTAAAACGAAATCCCACCCTTCCCGCTATCCATAAATCAAGAATCTGTTGAAACAGAAACAACTACCATCTGCAACCAAGAAAAAGAAACCTTCGAGAGAAAACCCAACTCTTCAACCACTAGAAAAAAAATTAACGAACAACCTTTCGAAGAGAAATCCCACCCTTCCCGCTATCCATAAAACAAGAATCTGTGAATACAGAAACAATCCGCAACCAGAATCCGCATCCAAGAAAAAGAAACCTTAAATGAAAACCCAACTCATCAACCTCTCGAAACAAAAATTAACCAACAAACTATCGAAAACGAAATCCCACCCTTCCCGCTATCCATAAAACAAGAATCTCTTGAAACAGAAACAACTACCATCCGCAACCAAGAAAAAGAAACCTTCGAGAGAAAACCCAACTCTTCAACCACTCGCAAAAAAATTAACGAACAACCTTTCGAAAACGAAATCCCGCCATTCCCGCTATCCATAAAACAAGAATCTGTGAAAACAGAAGGAACTAACATCCGCAACCAAGAAAAAGAAACCTTAAAGGAAAACCCAACTCACCAACCTCTCGAAATAAAAATTTACCAATAACATTTCTAAAACGAAATCCCACCCTTTCCGCTATCCACAAAACAGGAATCTGTTGAAACAGAAACAACTACCATCCGCAACCAAGAAAAAGAGAAAATAAAGCTTCGAAAGAAAACCCAAGTCATCAACCTCTCGAAACAAAAATTAACCAACAATCTATCGAAAACGAAATCACAACCTTCCCGCTTCCATAAATCAAAATCTGTTGAAACAGAAACAACTACCATCCGCAACCAAGAAAATGAAACCTTCGAGAGAACCCAACTCTTCAACCACTCGAAAAAAATTAACGAAGAACCTTTCGAAAAGAAATCCCACCCATCCCGCTATCAACAAAAATAATTAAAATACACAAACATAATTAAAATAACAAAAGTAATTACCATTCGCAACCAAGAAAAAGAGACCTTAAATGAAAACCCAAGTCATCAACCTCTCGAAACAAAAATTAACCAACAAAATTTCGAAAACGAAATCCCACCCTTCCCGCTATTCACAAAACAAGAATCTGTGAAAACAGCAACAACTACAATCCGCAACCAAGAAAAAGCAACCTTCGATAAAAAACCCAAGTCATCAACCTCTCGAAACAAAAATTAACCAACAACCTTTCTAAAACGAAATCCCACTCCCGCTATCCACAAAACAAGAATCTGTTGAAACAAAAACAACAACTCTCCGACACCAAAAAGAAGAAACCTTCGAAATAAAACCCAAGTCATCAAACTCTCGAAACCAAAATTAACCAACAACCTTTCGAAAACGAAATCCCACCCTTCCCGCTATCCATAAAACAAGAATCTGTTGAAACAGAAACAACTACCATCCGCAACCAAGAAAAAGAAACCTTCGAAAGAAAACACAAGTCATCAACCTCTCGAAACAAAAATTAACCAACAACATTTCGAAAAATAAATCCCACCCCTCCCGCTATCCACAAAAATAGAATATGTGAAACATAAACAAATACCAACTGCAACCAAGAAAAAGATACCTTCGAAAGAAAACCCAAGTCATCAACCTCTCGAAACAAAAATTAACCAACAACCTATCGAAAACGAAATCCCACCCTTCCCGCTATCCATAAAACAAGAATCTGTTTAAACAGAAACAACTACCATCCGAAACCAAGAAAAAGAAACCTTCGAAAAAAAACCCAAGTCATCAACCTCTCGAAACCAAAATTAACCAACAACCTATCGAAAACGAAATCCCACCCTTCCCGCTATCCATAAAACAAGAATCTGTTGAAACAGAAACAACTACCATCCGCAACCAAGAAAAAGAAACCTTCGTGAGAAAACCCAACTCTTCAACCACCCGCAATAAAATTAACGAACAACCATTCGAAAACGAAATCCCACCCTTCCCGCTAGCCATAAAACAAGAATCTGTGAAAACAGAAACAACAACCCTCCGACACCAACAAAAAGAAACCTTCGAAAGAAAACCCATGTCATCAACCTCTCGAAAAAAAATTAACCAACAACATTTCGAAAAAGAAATCCCACCCTCCCGCTATCCACAAAACAAGAATATGTCGAAACATAAACAAATACCATCTGCAACCAAGAAAAAGAAACCTTCGAAAGAATACCCAACTCATCTACCTCTCGAAACAAAAATTAACCAACAACCTACGGAAAACGAAATCCCAACCTTCCTGCTATCCATAAAACAAGAATCTGTTTAAACAGAAACAACTACCATCCGAAACCAAGAAAAAGAAACCTTCGAAAAAAACCCAAGTCATCAACTTGTCGAAACAAAAATTAACCAACAACCTATCGAAAACGAAATCCCACCCTTCCCGCTATCCATAAAACAAGAATCTGTTGAAACAGAAACAACTACCTTCCGCAACCAAGAAAAAGAAACCTTCGAGAGAAAACCCAACTCTTCAACCACTCGCAAAAAAAATTAACGAACAACCTTTCGAAAACGAAATCCCACCCTTCCCGCTATCCATAAAACAAGATTCTGTGAAACAGAAACAACTAATATCCGCAACAAAGAAAAAGAAACCTTCGAAAGAAAACCCAAGTCATGAACCTCTCGAAACAAAAATTAACCAATAACATTTCTAAAACGAAATCCCACCCTTCCCGCTATCCACAAAAATAGAATATATCGAAACATAAACAAATACCATCTGCAACCAAGAAAAAGAAACCTTCGAAAGAAAACCCAACTCATCAACCTCTCGAAACAAAAATTAACCAACAACCTACGGAAAACGAAATCCCAACCTTCCCGCTATCCATAAAACAAGAATCTGTTTAAACAGAAACAACTACCATCCGAAACCAAGAAAAAGATACCTTCGAAAAAAACCCAAGTCATCAACTTGTCGAAACAAAAATTAACCAACAACCTATCGAAAACGAAATCCCACCCTTCCCGCTATCCATAAAACAAGAATCTGTTGAAACAGAAACAACTACCTTCCGCAACCAAGAAAAAGAAACCTTCGAGAGAAAACCCAACTCTTCAACCACTCGCAAAAAAAATTAACGAACAACCTTTCGAAAACGAAATCCCACCCTTCACGCTATCCATAAAACAAGATTCTGTGAAACAGAAACAACTAATATCCGCAACAAAGAAAAAGAAACCTTCGAAAGAAAACCCAAGTCATGAACCTCTCGAAACAAAAATTAACCAACAACATTTCTAAAACGAAATCCCACCCTTCCCGCTATCCACAAAAATAGAATATATCGAAACATAAACAAATACCATCTGCAACCAAGAAAAAGAAACCTTCGAAAGAAAACCCAAGTCATCAACCTCTCGAAACAAAAATTAACCAACAACCGGCCGTTCTCAACGGTGTCCAATGGCTAATTCCTAAACCGTTAGTCATAGAGATACAGTCCCAGTTACAAAAATGTTTTAAATCAGGTAAAGAAATATTTTAAAAACGATTTGGGTCAATAAGAATATTTCTTAAAAAATTACGAAATTTAAATTTTTATACGGTCCCTCGGTCCTATAAGTTATATTTAGTAAAATTTTCCTATTACACTGACAAGTAAGACAAAAAATTCCCATTCATATAAGCTAAAATTGAGCGAGTTGTGAAACTTTAAAAATGCATGACTTATTCCACTTTTCTGCTCTGAAAGCAAATGAGTACGGCTTGGCTTTGAGGGGTCACATACCAAGTGCTTAAAGAATTATAAGATCATTTCATGTGTACCTGCGCTTTGAAAAAAATCGTACTAGTATTACAATTAAGTTAACATTTATTAAGTTTCAGATTGACGAAAATAACATATGTTTTATTTTGTCAGGATTTGGGACTGTTTCTTTTATGATTTCTTTTAACAAAAATTATGTTATTTTTATAAGTTTTTATGTTACTTCAACGATCGTATCTATGTTTTTCCATTTCAAAACTCGAACTTTAACTCACTTTCAAATATCCGATCTAGATTACATTTTACATACTGGCGCAAATCCGATAACCATCTAATATTACTATGATTTTCGGTGGTTACCATTTATACTTATTTTACAGGATAACACAAAAAATTTCGGATAATATTACCGCCAAGAAGTTTAAGAAAAAGTTTTAGATTAGATAATAGAAGACTGTAATTGTTGGGTTTTTTAACTTTTATGTATTTTTCAGCACTGAATCCGAAAATTACTTTAATTTTTAACCATCATATCAGGATATTTCGCAAATCATAAATTGTCAAAGTTAAAGAATAAGAAAAATCGGATACTATAAAGTAGTGGAGATGGCTGTGTTTTTTTAACTTTTGATAATTGATTTTTACGTACTCTTTAGCATTGAATCTGAAAATGACCTTCATTTTTAGAATTTTTTTGCAAATCGTAAATGTGTAAGTTAAAATATAGCAAAAATCTCATACTATAAAACATATGTAAAACTTATTTTATTTTATTTTATTCAATAATTTATTCAATATATTTGCCTATCATGGGATTCTTACAGCTAAAACAGCTACTCTTAAACAGCTGAGTGGTCCGATGAGATGGGGGAGGAGGTTCAATTTTAACTCTGAAGTTTTTAACTTTGAAATTTTCAATTTGCGAAAAATCCTGATGTGATGATTAAAAATGAAGGTCAATTACGGATTCAGCGGTACTGAATACTTAAGAATCAATTATCAAAAGCTAAAAAACATGACATAACCCAACTTTTGCAAGTTAGTGTAATCTAATAATATTTTAAAATACGTATCATTTTGTAACGAATTGAGGCTGTTAATTTAGGATAATTTTATTTAACAAAAATTCTGTTTTTTCTTTCTTCTTAAATATTTATTACAAATTGTGTATTTTGCATTAATATCTCAGAATAGTTAAAGATTTCAAATTTATATTGCAATGCTAATTTTACTCTCAACTATAAATATTTTTATAGAAATTTTTAAATATATCTGACGAAATTATATTTCGACTAAATTGGTGAATGGCCCCCAATTTGCAGAAAAAAATATTCTCCAACTTTAAACAGCTATTACTCGGTCAATTTTAATAGTAGAATAACGGGACTTTTTTGTATTACTTGTCAGTGTAAAAGGAAAATTTTACTAAATATAACTTACAAGACCGGGTGACAGTATAAAAATTTAAATTTTGTAATTTTTAAAGAAATCTTTTTGTTGACCCAAAGCGATTTTAAAATGTTTCTTTACCTCATTTAAAACATTTTTGTAATTGGAACTATATGTCTATGAATAACGGTTTAGGAATTAGCCATTGGACACCATTGAGAGCGGACACCCTGTATAAAAAGGTTTTAAAGATAGACTAATTCAAACTTTGAATTTTTTCGTTAAATTTCGTCGCGTTTAAAAGGTACAAGACCCCTTAACACAGCAACCTCTCGAAAACAAAATCCCACACTTCCCGCTATCGAAAAATCAAGAATCTGTCGAAACAAAAACACTGATTTCACCAAAAGGGAAAAAGAATCTTTGAAAGAACAACGACACTTCATCTATTACAAAACATAAATATCTGGGGAAAAAAATTTAACAACAACCTCTCGAAAACGAAATCCCACCCTTCAAGATAACCATATTACAAGAATCTCTCTCTCGAAAAACAACAACAACAACAACAACAACTAACTTCTTCGAATAAGAAAAAGAAACCTTTGAATGAAAACACCACACTTCATCTATTACAAAACATCCATATCTCGAAATAAAAATTTAATGACAACCTCTCGAAAAAGAAATCACATCCTTCCCGCTATCCATGAAACAAGAGACTCTTTCGAAACAAACAAACAAACAAAAAAAAAAAAACTTCCTTTCCCCAAACAAGAAAAAGTATCTTTCCAAAGAACCCCCCCCCCTCCCTCCCCTAACCCCTATCTAAAAAACAAGAATCTCTCGAAAGAAAAAAGTTGCAAAATTCCCCCATCCCGAAAAGGAAACTGTCGAAACAAAAAACCCACAATTTATCTATTGTAAAAAGGCAATCCCTCACCTAAACGAAACCCATCCTTCCCGCTATCCAAAAAACAAGAAACTATCGAAACAAAAATTAACCGTCCCCGATTGAAAAGTAAGAAACTCTGTAAAAACTAATTTATTACATTTATATCGCAAATGTTGAACAAAATGTTGTATTAAATTTCTATAAACAATTACTAAGTGATAGATGCTTTTAAGCACCTTAACCATGAACCGTTTATGAATACTTTTTACTTCAAACAGCTAATTGAAAAACAACAGCAACACAAATAATTTAAGGACAATTACAAACAAGATATAAAATTAAAGCTCTTTTAGAGGCAGTTACAAATTAATTACTTTTTTTTATGTATTAGGAATTATTCTCGTATTTATTATTTATGTGTCTAATTATGCGTAAATTATGTGAAAATTTCTCTTTTTTTAAACGAATTATTTTTTTATTAGCTTGTGTCGCCACCTAGACTACAAGCATAGCAATGTGAATAAAGCAATGCTTGACATTCACGTCAAGTGAATTTACAGGCCACTGAAAATTGTATTTTTGCCGGTCAAAGGGCGTCAACTCAGATAGAAATGGGTCTGAGAAAACATCACGGTCTGCCCCATCCTTGCCACAGGTATGGGACGGATGAGGTTCGAGCAGCAAATAAGAACCATTTTTTTTTTTTTTAAATAACACCAGTTCCTGTTCAATTCTCTCTATACTAAATCTACCTTAAATTTCTTAATTAATACCGTATTCTCGTAATAAGTCCCTGTAAAACTTGCAACATGCTGAATAGCTTTTTAAAATATCTCTTTGATGAGTTTACATTAATAAAAACTCGAATTGCTAAATCAATGTCAAACTTCAATATGCTTAGTTTTCAGCTATGCTGAAAGTTGATTAATTATGAGTCTATTAATTAAGGAACTTTGGTGTTTTCCTGACTGCAAAGGTCTTTTATTATAAACTGGTTAGTTATTTGTACTATGGAATGGATATTTACCACGACTTCCCTGATTAGTGTTCACGATTTACGTGGGATGTCCCGATTTTTAGGAATCCAAGACTTTTACCGCGCAACCTCCTGCACGGGATATGAATAGTCCCGCTTTTTGATGATGCACAAATTCTTTTAATCACATTTTATTCGTTAATCTACACCGACTGAAACTTAAAATGGCAAAACCTATGAAAACAGCACCTATTTATAACGGAAAATGCTTATAGTTCCATCCAAAGGAATGCTTTACAAATCTACCTGCCTGGAAGAAAACCCGTCTAAAACTTTTTTTGCATTTTTTAGCGATTCTGTTTTTACAAGTTTTACTGTGTTTTGTTCAGCAAATGCTGTTTAAGCCAAACTTTGTTTATAAAGGAATTTTTCCTAAAAATTAAAATTTCACTATCCCTAGGATAGAATTACTATACAATTATACTCGCTAAATTGGAATTTTGTTTTAGCCCCGAACGATTCCGCGTTCACAGGTACTCTATAAGATTGCTGTGTTAATTTAGTATAATAAAATCTGCTAAGACAAAAAAGCAATGGACAGGTGAAAAATTCATTTTAAACAGATTTTCGTCTTAGAAGTTATATAACTGTATGGTATTCCTGCCGTAGGGGCAGTGACATATTTACATTTAAGACAGGAATCCATTATAGGCAGGTTTCGTTTTGATACGGTTTACTGTATTTTTATGTCCCGATTTAGAAGCCATTGTCCCGCTTTTTGATTGTCTTCCTGTCCAACTCTTGGCGACACTGGACTTGACAATACTATCCCTTATTATCAGACCAACAATCAGCTACTCTAGTAGCGACGAACCAGGTATTATTCCTTTAATGGGTACTTTGTACCCATTCAAGGTACTACTTTACCTTTACTAGGTAATCCAACCCGGACACCACGTGTTACAGAATATAAAGAAAAAAACTTTTTTAATATTAGTATATTTTTCTTAGATTGCTCACTAACAACACCTAAAAGGATTTTTATTTGAAAAGTGTCAATTTTGCATTGAAATAAAGTTTTGAAATTTATTAAAAGCGATACTTTGGTTTGACTTAATAGCCGAAGAAATCGCCAAAGATTTCGTTACTTACAGTAGTCCTTTTTAATTCTGATCGTTTCAATTATTTAAGCGCGTAATTCGATTACATGTCTGGTAAATTTCTGTTTTACTTATTTTATTTTATAAAGTTTTAACTTTGTTATGGAATATCACTCGGAAACAAATTCTGAACTATATATATTAACTTAAGTGGTATTAATTTGTTTATATTAATTTTGGTTTTATCTTTCATAATCGTTTGCATGCGGTAGATAGAGATAAAAAAAATCATGCCTGAAAAACCATAAAAAATAAGTAAATTCACATACCATTTTCAAACAAATCGTAATACAGTTTTGAAACAGATTGCATTTGTAAGTACATTTTTTTCTTCGTTCGACGGTATAAAAACTGAACATGCGCGATGTTTAGAAGTTTGAAAAACTGCAGTAAAAATTAAATATAATCGTCTAGTGTTTCCACTTTCAAAATGACGTAAACGTTACGGACGGTCCCGTTTGTTCTTTAAAATATAGATATGCATCAATCCCTCATTTTGGTATAAGAATGTACGTGAATGGTTGCAGTTATTTAGAGAGGATGTGCATATGTTATTTTAATTGATAATGATTATTTTAAAATTGTACTTATAATTATTAATAATAAAAGGTAAAGATGTATTTTTACTTAATAATATATATGTATAAGCAAAATAATACAAGTACAATAATCGTTATTATCATGTCAATAGCTAAGCTACAAATGGTAGCACAATTTCACGATTATAATAATTAATGTTATTCGTATTTCTTTTCTTGTTTTGTAAATATGTGCAATGTAAATAAAGTTTTTTTTTTTTTTTTTTTTTTTTTTTTTTTTTTTTTTAAATTCAATGACTTAGCCTTTAACATTCTTGTGGTAATTTATTATTTTTAATATAGGCGTTTTAACATATTTAAACAGCTCGTCTTAAAATCACTTTATTATGCGAGTTATTACGATGTGCTTTTAAGGTAGGCTATTTCCTAAAAATAACAGCGCCTACTATTATGTTAATTAAGCTTTCTTATTTTAATTGAGAACTGAGGATAGATACAAACTGGGGAAAAGTCCCATATCTTGTGTCGGAAAATTCGGCGAGTTTTCTTTGGTGATAAATGTCACGAATTGGTTGTTGTTATAATTTCGAGTTTCGTAAGATGATTTGATAAGATTATAAATAAAATTTAAAAGATAAATAAATATATATAATATAATGTTATAATACATTATAAATATTATATTGTAATAGGTAGTAACATATAAATAATATAATTAGACTATAAATAAAATAAAATATATTTTTTTAAAAATGATAAGACAATAAAAAGGGCATTTTGATGTCCTTTTCAAAATGAATTTTGAAAAGAATTTTAAAATGAATTTTGAAAAGAATTTTGAAATGAATTTTGAAAATGAATCAAAATGAATTTTGATAATTTTAGATTTTTTTTTCTTCTAAGAACGCAAAGTCTCAAAGTATATGGAACTTTCCCCCTTAAATTCTTGCTTTTTATAACCTCGTTCTGACTAGTGCGCGAAGAGTTGCAGGATGTTAATTGCGATCACTCAAGTTTTATTTTCTAAATTTATACTAATACCCTATAAGGCTGCTGGTGGTACTCTATGTCAGTCTGATAATGCAAAATCGTAAACTTAATTATTTATCTACCTATTTCTTTTCCACACTAAGTAATTGTAAAAATACACACACAATATTGCAAAGCAACGAAATGAGTTTATATACGATAAATATACATAATATACATTAATATAGTAATTAAGTAAGAAGTTACTTACTAAAGGTTCATCACCTGACGGGAAGCATTGGCGAAGGCATCAGACGAAACATAGTAACTATTCTGCCATAGTTATCTTCGGAACTTTATCATCTTAAGGCTAAATCTGCAGCTTCAACCTAATTTTTAAGCTACTCAACTGGTGTAACGTTTATACTGACGCTTATCAGGAAATTTCATTGTTAGAAATAACTTGTCCGATTGTTGTGTAATTGTTGAATTAAACGTTATCGTTATTTTAAAGTGTTATAAGAAAGAAAAATTCATGCATTCTCAAATAACTTGAATTGTTATAAATAAATTTTCCGATTGTTGTCCTATTGTTGATTTTGCTTGTTATTTTAGAGTATTATACAAAGTCATTGTTTATGACGTCATCATTATTATACTAATAATACAGAAAAACACGTGAAAAAGGAATCTATCCAAAACATAATAAGAATCTCATCTGCGGATGTAAAGTCAAATGAAACAGCTGTTTTAAAGAGAATTGTATTAAAAATTTTGGAACATTAGAAGTATAAAGCCGCAAAGCGAAATGAAGCTTAAAACCCCATCATCGAGAATAGGCTCCGAAAATCACTATAAATATAATCTGTATATATAATGGTAATAAATTCATTGCCATATTTAATTCTTCTCAAAGAAGTTCAGAAAATATACGAAACGAACCTGCATGAAGTTTTTCTGTATTCTTTATAATAATTTGTCAAAAACTTTATCCTCCATACTAGAGTCCTGGACAGATCAGGCTGTACTCGACCTGAACCCGAAAATTCCATTTAAAATTAATCCGCAACCCAACACGAACCCGATAACAAAACATTCTTCGAGCCGCTGCCCTATCCAAACTCAACCGAATATTTTTTCGGAAGCCCTCAAATCAACCAGAACCCGACATATTTCAATCCACAAGCGACCTGAACCCTAAATATTTCCACTCGCAACTCAACCCGAACTCGAAATTAAAGGAAGATAAATCCTCTTTTAATGCTATTAAGAAAAGTAATAGACAGTTATTCCTTTGACACCAATTATATCTTTTATATAGAAAAATGGAATAATCTATATTCTTTTAATATTCAAATGCTGTAAAACCTCTGAATAGCTGACAGCTCGAGATCATTGAATAGATCCCTGCTGCATCGGCTCGAGTTTTCCTAATTTTCTTTTTTCGGATCACGATGACCCTAATTATCTTTCTGTGTGTCAGGTTCCGCTACAAACATTCTTACGGATCATATTTAGGTTTTTTGAAAGTCGGGTTGATAGGATTTTCGCACAATATTAACAGAATAAATATGTCGATTAGTACAATAATCGACATGTGATGACGAATTATATGAACATAATGAATTAACAATAATACACAAGTTATAACTATAACATGTTAAAATTCCATGCCAAACCGACATTTTAGTACCGCCAAAAGGACGAATTGACTCGTATCTTACCAAGATATGACGAGTCAGACCGAAATATATGTACTGCATTAATCGACCTATGCAACATATTAAAATGTCATTCCGAATTTCGATGACGATATAGAACCGCCGAAAGGACGAGTTGGCGTGCCGTTCTGCTCATACCGTTCCAAGATATCAAATAGCAGAGTGAAATATTTTTATTTTCCTAATCGATATCTTTAATATGTTAAAATGTCATGACAAAGCTCGATGATGTGATAGTACCACCTAAACAACGCTTTAGTGCCCCGTTCTGCCAACACCCACTTGACATAAAGCCTTTGGGCGATTTTGTGACGTCACTCTTAGACGACCTACGTTCTTTTTCCCCGGTGGAACTCTGCCCTTTTCTTTGAGAGTTGAAAAATTATTAGCTGTTATTTAACTTGTAAATTTTTCCACTACATAGTCTTTTTAAATAGAATTAAATTAAAACCTTTTTTTTTTCATGTCCTTCCTACTTTGTAAACAAAGGTTAATTTTTAAATACATATATAACAATTTATTTAAAGATTTTCGTAATCAGTTATATTCCAATTTTACGAAATACACATTAGTAAATAAAAAATTAAATATTTGGCTAGAGATTTTTTTATTTACACTAGGTAAATCAGATTAATTTTAAAAGAGAAAATTAATAAAACATTAATGCATTAATTTTATATTAAAAAAGTAATTATTGTGAAAAAATATAACTCAGATATATCTCATAATAAAAAAATCACTTTCAAAAATCATCTTTTAGTGAAACTAATTTGTACTATCAACTTTTTTTTTTTTTTTTGTTCTCAAGCGCTGTTTAACATTTTTATAGATAATGGTAAAATCAATTTATAATGAGGTAAGTGATTTTTATCTTGATAAATCTTTTATGCATTTACTTATTTATATGTTTTATCTGCTTTTGATGTATTGTTTACAAAGTATGTAAGTTATTTTGATAATGTTGAATATAAGGTAGCTTTAAATATAAAAAAGCATAAAGTAATATTGCTATGTTTATTACTCTTAATTCTATAGATAATAATAATATTTAATAATATGTAATTTGTTGGACATTATATTTTTCTTTTAACAATCAAATCAAGTTTTAAAATACATTAAATACCGTAAAAAATTATGATTATTATTTATCACTCATATTCGATAAATGTTAAAATATGTCCAGAACTGAAGCATAAGCATAGCTGCCAACTTGTACGGATTTTTTCTACCACTAAAATTTAACAGAAATTTCTGCCTTATTTAATTATCAAAATTCACTGCAATTCAGCGATTGAATTAGGCAAAATTCTCTATTAAATTTTAGTGGTAGCAAAAATCCGTACAAGTTGGCAGCTATGCATAAGAATTAAAATACCAACAAATTAAGAATTAAGCGTTTAGTGAAATTAAAAAGTAATAAAGTAAACAGTAATGCTAAAATTATTCATTATTTATTGTAGTTTAATTTAATTGAAAAAATATCATGTTTTATTTACTTATATCGTTATTATTTATCCTAAAACTTAAAAAAAAAAAATAGTATGCCAGATGAAATATTCCCTTAATTTTCAAACCATTATTAAATACATCTGATAAAACACATACGTGAAATCTATAAAGATTCATAAACATGTTCCATATACAAATTGGCAATAAAGTCAATATTATAGATGGGGATTTTTAGGGAAATTCAAGATAATTTTGTCAGTATATGGCAACTAATAAAAGTGAATATTTCATTATCTGAAAACGATATGCATTTTACATAAGCTAGAATATTAAATTTTTAGATTTGATAAATTTTGAAATATGTATGGTACCAAAAAATGTTAAATTAAAAGACAAAAATTAAATATAAAAAATTTTAATAATATTATGCATTATTCAAAATTGTTTAAAACTCACTTTGATTATTGAAATAATAATAATAAAATAACATTACACATCTGACTTTAAAAAAAAAAATTAACATCAATTTTACCTATCTGACTTAAAAACAAGTATTATTTATTCTATAATTTAAACAACTGAAATATATAAAGGTAAAATGTAGTTTATAAATTGGCAATAAAGTTATCATAGTTAATGGACTATAAATTTTATTAATATTTCATAAGTTTTAAAATACACGGAATAATAAAATTCGGGAATTAAAATACCAATAATTTTAAAAATGGGCGTTTAGAAAAATTAAAAACTAAGGGAAAAAAATAAGTTGTAATAATGGAATTATTCGTTATTTTATATAGTTTCATTAGATTAAAAAAAATCATGGTATATATTTTTTTTTAATCTGACTATCATATTTATTATAAAATTATATTAAAACAACAAAAACAATACGACATAAGAAATTCATTAAATATCTCATTAAATGAAATATTCCTAATCTTCAAAGTATTATTTTTTTAAAAACCTAATTAAAAACATAATTAATATTTATAATAGCAATGTGTAATTTGTTGGACATTATTATTATTTTGACGATCAACCTAAACTTTAAACTACATTAAATATTTTTAAAATGTATTATTATTAATTATCCATATTTTATACACTTTTTACTGTATAATTTTTTACTATATCATTATATTTACATGTATGACTAAAATATTATTTTCTGTATTTTGCTATGATTTAATTAAAATTTCGAAAATAATATGTCAAAGTAAGTATTATTCAATTAATCTTTAAACCATTAAAATAATAATAATAATATAAGTAAAGCAATGCTTTCTTGGTAACTATGACTATATATTTCACCCGAATAAGACATGTTTTATACATAATAGATAATAAATATTTTAATTACATTAAGTTTAAAATATGTCGAGGTACATAAATTATTAACATAAAGACTAAAGCTAAATTATTAAAAATTTAATAATAATAATAGAACAGAATAAATAAATGACAGCAATAAATATTTAATATATGCATTATTTAACGTGTAAGAGCATTGATATCATATACACATAAATGTTTATAGTTAATACATGCAATTATTTTAACATAATAACAAAGTAGTGAAATTGCTTTTCTTTCCTTTCGTTTTAAAAATCAGTATCATGACCTAAACGATAAGATTTCAAGAATTCCGCCCTTTAAAAGGTAGTCCAATAAATGAATTATTGATTAATAAATGAATTCAACCAATCTGATTTCTTAAAATAATATGTATAAGGCAGCTATTTTATATTAACAATTGTTATTATTACTACCACTAAATGAAAATACACTTATGCTTCAGTCATGTTTACGTATACAAATATAAGAATATTTGAAAAAAAATGAGTCGGTAAAAAACAATATAGCATAATTGCATTCCGAAATAATGAAATATTACATATTAAACGCCTACCCCCCCCCCCCCCAAAGAAAAAAAAACACTCACATTAAGTTTCAGAACACGTGGTGACTTGTATATCTTATATTCAACACATCAAAAGCAGGTAAAAAATACTAGAGGGTTCACATATAAATAAATAAATTTATGCAATATTTAAGATTAATCAAGATAAAAATCTTACCTTATTATCAAATGGTTTCCTATTATCCAACAATGCTTTAGAACAAAACATTCAATTTCAACATCGATGAAATACACGTTCAAGCAAGCAATGCTACTATGCTATTGCTATAAGAAGAAGGGAGAAGGAGGTGAGGTTGAAAACCAGTTTAGTGGGATAGATCGGACGCTCCACCGGTCCACTGTTAATGACGTTAGTGGAATCCCGGAGGAGCGCCAAATGGCTTTGTAAGAGTTCAAGTAGGTGTTGGTTCTACTCTTATCTCTACATATCCAAGATTTCACGAAACAGAATAAAGTATTTGTATTGTAGCTATCCATATATTTAACATGCTGCAAGTTTATGCCGAATGTCTATGACGTGATACTACTGCGAAAAGGAAAAACTGGTGTCCCGTTCGGTCCATACCGCGCCAAGATAGCATGAGGAAGGCGGGAATATTTATATTATACTAATCAATATCTTTAACATGTTAAAAGTTAATGCTGAAAGTCGATGACATGATAGTGCGGCCAAAATGATAAATTGGTGCCTGGTCATATCGTACCAAAATATCAAAAGGCAGACTTAAATATTTACGTTATAGTAATCGATTTCTGTAACATGTTAAAATTTCATTCCGATACTCGATGACGAGATAGTACCGCCAAAATGAAGAATTGGCCTTCCATTCTGGTAATATTGTGCCAAGATGTCACCAGACTGACTGAAATAATTCTATTATACCAGTCGAGATATGCGACATATTAAAGTTTTTTCATTCCGAAACTCAGTGACGTGGTCGTAATGACAAAATGTGGAATTGGCGTCCCCTGCTACTCATATCGTAATATATCGAGCAGATTTTAAATAAATTAACATTTTTTTCATGTGCTGTTAATAATCTTTTCCTACATCATAATTTATTTCCGAAACTCAACACTGTAAAAGAAAACGGACTAAAAAACGGAAATACTACTGGCAATCTAGACGCCAGTACTATTTCCGTTTTTTTACGGGAATTTTTACCCATAAATTACAGAAAAAATTCCGTTTTTCTGATTAAAAACGTTATCCTCGTTATCCCGACACCCGGTTTTCACGTCAGTTTTCCAAAGTCCCGATTTCCTGTATAGGATTTTAACTTAAATAAACTCCGGATTTTAAGTCATTGAATAATTTTCAACTCCGGATATCCCGACGGTTTAGAATTGCCCATTTTTCATAATCCATCTTATGAGCACGGAAATTAAGCTGTAAGAAATATCTTATCCAAACTTTTCACAAAAGTGTCTAAAATAAACCATTGAGATAAATGGGAAATTTTACTTCAATGTTTTATCTGAATAAATAAACCCACACACTATGAATAAACCACTTAAGCACCAGATAGAGTATCAGTCTACTCGCGGTCTTTGTTCTGGTCAGGCAGCGCTTTCTTGTGGTTACACGGCGTTTTTCATCCGTCTAAAACCGAAGCATTGCATCGCATTGAAACGATAAAAAATTATCTAACATCCATTTCTGAAACAACGAATATTGATCAAAATTCATGAAGTAATATTGAAAAAATAATTATAGGAAGCATATCTAGGGATAAGCAAATCTTAATTCATCAATTTTTCATGTAACAATAACAAATTAAGTCATCATAAATCTGATTTTTATTCTTTTCAATTTTGTTTTTGTGTTTATTTTGTTTAATAATAATGTTTTATTGCGTAAATCTGCAAGAACAGTTATGAATTTAAAATTGTCTTAAATTTATTACAAATACACCTTTTTTTAAATATATTTTTCTCCAACTCCGGTTACCGCGACACTCCGCTTATGACGACACTTTTTTCTGGTCATTAGAGTGTCGGGATAACGAGGTTCGACTGTATATATTTTAAATAATTCCTGAGACATTATAAAAAAGTATACATTAAAATATAGCAGTTTTTTTTTATTTTGAGGTGTTTTCGAATATTTCTACGTTTGGTTATTTACAATAAGAAAACAAGTAGGCGCTTAATGGTTCAGTGATGGCTGAACACTAGATTTCATCGGCCGACTACTTGCAATTTGCTACTTTATAATTTAATTTTCTATAAAATAAAACTATTATCATATGTTTTTAAAAATAATGTCTGAAAATTTATAAAAGTACACATTAACATATGTCGCCGTTAAAAATACTGTATTATTTTCTAAATGTTCTATTTTGAAATATACAGAGTGTTTCATAAAAGATGGGCAAAACTTTAAGAGGTGATAGCACACATCAAAACAAACAACTTTCATCAAAGAATGCGTAGTCGGAATTAAAACGCAAAGGTGCTAGAGGGCGCCGATGAAAAAAATTTAACATGTAAAATATAGTATATAGATTAATACATCTTTATAATACAAAGCCGTTTAATCCGAGGAAAAAACATTTTTATTTGATTTATAACGTTAATGCGACTAATTTTATTGACTTTTATCTCGCTGCATTCCCAAATTGGTACACTTTGCGCTGATATACCTCTGTAAATATATACTGCATTGTAATTGGATTGCGAATTCATATTGATACATAAAATATTGCAATGCAATATTAGAGCAAAAGAATTTTTCTGCACCTCCGGTATATTTGAAATGTAGCCTTTCTAATTTGTATTAAACCACATATGTATTATTAATTCAATGCACTATATTCAACATGTTGCAGAACTATTGAATTACTGAATGGTGATAAATCTCGAAAAATATGCTATCGTTAAAGCTCCAATTACTAAAACGGACGTATAACTACTTGCGCCCACCAAACTTTAAAAAAAATACACGAAATAAGATATATATATATATACATATATATATATACAATATTCCATTTTAATTGCAATGATGAAAAAAAAAAAAAAAAAAAAAAAGATGTAACATGCAAAAAGTGTTGTTTATATTGACAATTGAACGATAATACAAAGCCGTTTTAGCTATAGTAAATACTTTTCTATTACATTTATAACGATAACGTGATAAATTTTAACAAATTTTGTCGCCTGACATGCGCAAATGTTGAACTTAAAGTTACATTAAATTTCTTTAAACAAAACACTAATTAATTTTCAAAATACTATATACAAAATATTGCAAAGAAATAAATTGAGTTTATACACGACAAATATATATGTAAGAAAGAAGTAATAACGAAAGGTTCACCATTTTACTGGAAGATTTGGACAGGAAGGGCTTTCGACGGCTGCAGACGTAAGATAATAAAGTCATTTTTGGAACATCTAATTTCGAAGCAAAATCTGAAGATTCAACCGGAATTTCAACCTATTCACCTGGTGTAACTTTAATACTGATGCTCATCAGGAAATTTCATTGTTAGAAATAACTTGCCCGATTGTTGTGTAATTGTTGAATTAAACGCGATTGTTAATTTAAAGGAGTATAAGAAACAAAAAATACATTCATCCAAAATACAATACATTCTCAAATAACCAGAAAATTCATTGTTATAAATAGATTGTCAGAATGTTGTCCTATTGTTGAATACTATTGTTATTTTTAGTGTTCTAGAAACAGATTTTCTTTGTTACGTCATCATTTTTGTACAGATAGTACAGAAAACCCAGTGATAATGAATCCTATACAAAACAAAATCACTATATAATGATAATAAATTCATTGTCATATTGAATTTTCACAAAGGGGGGGGGGGGGGGAGGAATTACCGAAATGCACATACATGAAATTTTTTTGTACTCTTTATAACATTTTGTCGAAAACTTTATACTATATACTAGGGTCAAGCACGAGTCGGGTTGTACTTGTAGCCGATCCAAACACGAAAATTATATTTGAAGTCAACCCGCAGCTCTACCCGAAACCGACAGAAAAACATTCTTTAACCCCGAACCCGACCCGAACTCGACAAAATAATTTTTGAAGACCGGCATACCGACCCGCAACCGACATTTTTCAAACCGCGCCCGACACGAACCCTAAATACTTCAACTCGCAAGCCTACCGGAATTCGAAATCAAAGGAAAAAATCCTGTTTTCATGCAATTAGGAAAAGTAATCTACAATAATAACTCTAATATCTCTAATACCAATTTTATTTTTCATATAGAGAAATGGACAAATCTATATTCTCTTAATATTCAAATGCCGTAAAACCTCTGAGTAGCAGATAACTCGAGATCGATGAATAGAGTCTTGAATCGGGTCGGGTTGTCCCTAAATTTATTTTTTCGGATCAAGTGACTCTAATTTTCTTCCTATAAGTCAGCTTCCCTTCAATAATTCTTGCGAGTCATATTTAGGTTTTTTGCACGTCGGGTAGTTTGAATTTTCACAAAAAGTTTGACTAGAACTACACTTTCAAATGAACTTTCTTCAATTCACGGAAATTCTACTGGCAGCAGTGCTGCCGGCATATTTCCGTGAATTTACGAATATCCGTCCCCTCCCCTCCGTTACAGGAGGTAAAATATCCGTCAATTGAAGAAAAGTTGGGAAAAAGCAAAAGCGGGCGACATTCGGTTCGAACCAGCCATCTCAGCGTTACGAGAGAAACGCGTTAGCACTGATCTATAGTTGTACAGCAGTAAAACGCTTTGAAGTAAATATGTTTGCTTCAGATGGTGATGACTTGATCAATTTCTTTAAAGCTTTTAATTTTGACGTTCATTTCGTGAAGATTTCGTCTTTAATGAGATTGTGGCTGGCGTTTTTATACTTTAGTATTAATATAGTATAAAAATATGAATTTAAAATAGTTTTAGGTAGATTGCTAGAGGTAAAATACGAATATTACATTTTTATTCGATAAGATTTTTTTTTTTTTTGAGTAATATAGGCTTTTTCCATTAAATTTCTTAATTAAAATATCTTTTAAATGTGTTCATTTAAAGTATATTTTAAATGCGAATATTTATTTATAAACAACTTTATAAATTCAACTTTATTTAACTTTATTCAAATTTAAAAAATAAATTGTGAGTGCTTTTGAATCAATAAGAAAAGTAATTGTTATTCATTTTGAAATTCGAAAACAATTTTGTCTTTTTTAATTAAATTAGAAATCTTAATTTAGAATTTTTGGTTTTACATTTTTAAAATAAATTTGGAGTTATTATTAATAGACCCAATACGCATGCGTTCTAGGAATGAACGGGATTTCTCCCTCTTTTTTAGACGTTCGGGGAGAATTCACGGATAAAACATGTTTTCTAGGGGTACGGAAATTATATGTAAACTAGTTGGACGCGCCAATCCCAAAACTTTCTTCTGTCTTATGCATCTTAATATTTCAAAAACAAGTTACCCATGTTAATATTTCAATATTATTAGTTCAATACTATACCGACTTTGATTTTCATCTTAAATTTCTGCTTCAGTCAATTAAACGAACTAAAAACGAGTTAATCTATATCATGATATTTGTTAAAATTAATAGTTTTTGCTTATTCTGTTGTTATCAGATGTTTACAATAAGCCGGCTTAGCAGGAAGCGAGTTCCCGCCTTTGCACGAGCCACCGATGGACAATAGAACTACGAAAAATCAAGAAAAGTATACACAAATTGCTATCACAAAGCCCCTTTACTGCCGAATATTTCCAAATTTAAGGAGAACCTGTTGTCCAAAGCCAAAAACATGAACAAAAAAATTAGGTTCAATTGTATGCATAACTTCATACACTTTTCGATTGTACAATAATGAAAATTGCACAGAGATCGCAATTATAGCGCCCCGTTCTGGCGGAATTTTTTTAAGTTCAGGGATGACTTGCTTGCCATAGCCAGAAACATACACAAAAAATTTGATTCAATTGTATACATAACTTCATACACTTTTCGATGGTACAATAATGAAAATGGTACAGAGATCGCAATTATAGCACCCCTTCAGGCGGAATTTTTCCAAATTCAGGGAGGACTTTCGTGCCATGACCAAGAACAAACACAAAAAATTTGGCTCAATTCTATGCATAACTTCATACACTTTTCGATGATACAATATTCAAAATGGCACAAAAATCACTATTACAGCGCCCACTACCGGCGATTTTTTTCCAAATTAAGGAAGGACCTGCTTGCCATAGCCAAGAACTTAAAATAAAAATTTGGTTCAATTCTATGCATAACTTCATACACTTTTGGATGGTACAATATTCAAAATCGCAAAAAATCACTATTACAGCGCTCCCTGGCGGCGAATTTTTTCCAAATTCAGAGAGGACCTGCTTGCCATATCCGAAAACTTAAAATAAAAAATTTGGTTCAATTCTATGCATAACTTCATACACTTATGGATGGTACAATATTCAAAATCGCACAAAAATCGCTGTTAGAGCGCCCCCTACTGGCGAATTTTTTCCAAATGCAGGGAGGACCTACTTGCTATATCCGAAAATTTAAAATAAAAATTTGGTTCATTCCGATGCATTACACTTTTGGATGGTGCAATATTCAAAATCGCACAAAAATCGCTGTTACAGTGCCCCCTACTGGCGAATTTTTTCCAAATGCAGGGAGGACCTACTTGCCATATCCGAAAACTTAAAATAAAAATTTGGTTCATTTCGATGCATAACTTAATACAATTTTGGATGGTACAATATTAAAAATCGCAAAAAAATCACTATTACAGCGCCCCCTACCGGCGAATTTTTTCCAAATTCAGGGAGGACCTACTTACCATATCCGAAAACTTAAAATAAAAATTTGGTTCAATTCGATGCATAACTTAATACACTTTTGGATGGTACAATATTCAAAATCGCACAAAAATCGCTGTTACAGCGCCCTCTACCGGCGATTTTTTTCCAAATTCAGGGAGGATCTGCTTGCCATACCCAAAAACTTAAAACAAAAATTTGGTTCAATTCTATGCATAACTTCATACACGTTTTGATGGTACAATGGCGACAGACATACGGACAGACGGACACACAGATAGACAGACATTTTCTATAAACAGGTTTTTTGAGATCTCTGACCCCTAAAACGTGTAAATCCGTCGAAAACCAGAAATCGAAAAAAATTTCGATTACAATACTTTCTTCTATTGAAGATAGAAGAAAGTAAAAATGAGGAATAATTTAGTGTATATTGACGAGTTTTTCTGACAGTGTACGTTTCAGATGAAAATAAATTCGTATTTAAATATGAATGAGTATATATTCAATTTACTGCATGATAAATAAAATGTATATAAGAAATGTGATCTTAGATTATTATCTCTTTATAGTACAGTTAAAAGCCATTTTTTCTTCTCCCGGAATATGGAAATTATTACAAAAATTTTGTTTTTCACATACACCAAAACAACATATTTCGTATTTGTGATAGATTATGTACACATATACATGCTACGGCAGTGTAGATTGGGAGGTGCCTCTATTCAGTGGTTTAAGCCTACTAATGTGTAAGTTAGGAATTGAAAAAGTGATCGCTAAATATAGGTGTTTGCATTTCGCGAGTGTCCATTATGGAGTTATTATTATACAGTAGAACCTCTTTTATCCGAAACTCTCGGTTAACCGAAATCCATTTTTAAAGGGTTTTTTTTTCAACTATTACATTCCTTGTGGGAAAAATCTATTTTGAAAGTCCTTTTTTCTACTATCGCATTCCTTGTGTGTAAAATCCCTTTTGAAAGCTTTTTTTTTAACTATCATATTTCTTGTATGCAAGCAGTCCTTTCCGAATTACGAGTACATATAAATATTTTTGATCCCTTTTCTTAAAGTTCTTTTGAATTTACTTGAGCGCCCGTAAGCAGCGGAGTGGAACGAAGAAAACGAACAAATTAGCAGTTCTGAAGCTTTTGAATGCTTTTCAAAAGGTTTGGCATGGCTGGAGCGGCAGAAAGACTATGATGCAGGTGAATTAATAGTATTAAATAACTCCGCGATAGAGCTTTAGAGCAAAGGTAATCGAAATTGTGACAAACAAAACATTTTTTTCAAATACTTCTGATATATGTAAAAGGAACTTAATTTCAAAATTAAAATTCAGGTAATCTATTCTTGTTTCTATTTTGCTATTGCTTTATTTTTACTAAGCAGTTGTTACCATAATATGAAATATTCCATATATTTCTTTTTAATCTTAAAATTGAAGCATTCTAGATTCTCCGAAAGAGGGTCGGTCCCAATTACTTCGGATAATCGACGTTCTACTGTACTTAGATTTTTAACCAGAAAAAAAATTTTGGACATGCTTTTCAAAAATGGGATCAACCCAATCTCGACCCGCAAAAGACAGAAACCAACGCGAAACTGATCTAAAAACGAAGTAATAAAAGTCAAACCGATCCGAGCCCGACCCGCAGGAAAAAAGTATAAGTCAACCCGATCCGCAATGAAACACTATAGCGTCAAACCCTCCCGAACCGAATTGCGGGTCGGGTCGGGTGTGAGTAAAAGAGGGTAACTCCATCCGATGCAAGACTCTACTCATATATGGCTAGTCTATCTTTGATCATGTCGACGTAGACTCCTTATAAATATCTTACATTGTGTCATAGTTTTTATGTTTAAAGCATATATATATCTATATAAAATACTTAGTATTTTTTACTATAAAAAATTATAATTGTAGCAATAGATTTTTATTTCGTGTGTTATGTAGAAATGTTACATAAAGACGAACGTAATGAAAGAAAATGTAGTTTTTTTTTTCTATTATAATTGCAATGATACAAAAATAATAATGTAAAATATAAAAAGTAACATTTAAATTAAAAATTCTTTATCTATAGTAAACACAATTTCACTTCAATTATAACGATAATGTCATTAAACTTAACAACTTTTGTTTCATTACATCCGCAAAAGTTGCATTGTGCACTCAAGCATTAAATTTCTGTAAACAAATACTTAGTAATTGTTCAGAAATATTAACGAATCTAACGACCATGAATCCCGCTGATCTAGATTTCCTATAAGTATCTCACATATTTTTTTATGTTTAATGCACGTAACTGTACATAAAATAAAGTAAATGTTCCAATCGTCGTCGGCCACTCCCAGTAGTCGGCCACATTGAGATAAAACGCTCTATGAATAGTTTATTTTTAATTCCAAATCAAATGTTACAATTTCCGTACATGTAGTCATCTTTAAAAAGATATAAGCTAACACCAAAGAATTACATGTATTTTTTATTTCATTAATATTCATCCATTTCTCTGAAGATTGATGTCAGATAACCATTTTTCCTAGGTTTTTATTTACTGATGACACATTTTTTAAAAGATAATCATTAATTTATTTTTTATTCTTTTCTAAAATTATAAGAATCTGGTATTAGAAGGATAAGTAAAGTAATGTTTTTGAGCATAAAAAGTAAATATTTTTTTTTAGTCTTAATTAGTTTTAATGGCCATTGGGTATAACATTTCGCTTACATATTCAGTAGTTGGCCTTCAGGAGCTGGCTATTAGATACGGGGGTGTATCAACAAGTTTTTGCCCTCACATAGAAATATTTGAGTGAAATTTGTGAAAATGCTACATTGTATTAGTTCTTTTCTATATAGTCACCGTGCACAGTAACACATTTGTGCTACCGGTATTTCAAAGAGAGGGGGAGGATGTATTCCAGGAGGCGCGATAGTAAACCCAAAGGGCGGCATTTTTCTAGCTTTTGCCGACCCCACATATGATATATTGTTGGAAAGGTCCGTGACCGCACGTCCCGAGGCTTTCCCCCTAAAGTTGCCTCCCGGGGGCAAGAATGATGGCCGCAAAATTTAGAAAAGTGTCCCCGGAGGACAAATTTGGGAGAGGGGCTCGGGAGGTGCGTAGCATGAATAAGTGGTCACAGGCCTTTCCAACAATATGCCATATGTGGGGGTCGGCAAAAGTTAGAAAAACGCCCCCCTTTAGGTCTAGTCTTGCGCCTCTTGGAATACACCCTCCCCCCTCTCTTTGAAATACCGGTTGCACAAATGTGTTACTGTGCACACGGACTATATAGAAAAGGATTCATAAAATGTAGCAATTTCATGAATTTCACCCAAGTATTTCTAAGTGAAGGCAAAAACGTATTGAGACACCCTCGTAATGGCCCATTTTACATTTTTGATTTTATTTTTCATAATTTCGTTGATATAACTTTATCGATATATCTATACTAATATTATAAAGAAGAAATGCTTTTGTGTGCTTGTTTTTTTGTAGGGTGTAATCTCTGGAACTACCGAAAAAATAAAGTTGCTGGCAGAATGAGTGCGACAGTCTCTGCTCCAACATGGGCTATATTTTATATCGGTACTACCGCCCCAATGGTATGCTGGAACAAAAAACTTTCTAAAATTGCGTTTTTTTTTTTTGGGGGGGGGGGGGGGATAATGAAGAATCTTGAAACTTGAAATTTGGCATGGTGGTTACATTTAAGGTGCAAATTCTTGTGAAAAACTGTTTCTAAAAAAATCGAAATTTAAAAGTCTAAAATGAGCTGAGAACTTTCTAAATTACTATTTATATCGAACTGATATGGATAGAAATTCGAAATTTGATATGACTGCTATTTTTAAGACATGAATAGCCGCAAAGAATAGTTAAAAAAAATCGAAGTTTAAAAGGATGAAATGACAGGTTTTTAGAACGTGATGGGGGAAATTTTCTAATTTACGATTTAGGGGAGACCGGGAGAATGGCGCCACTCGGGGTTATGCCGCCACCCCGCCTAGTTTAAAAACTAACGGCAGTTTGAAATACTCTTGCTCCTGCACTATAGCGACCAACAATAGAAACAGTGCCTAGAGTGAGAGTGATCTATTTGTACGTCGTTCGTTTGTTCTAGTGAAAAATGTAGTTTTCATCCAGTTGCTTCTTATTTTGGAGCTTCAAATGAATAGAGGTAAGTACCTTTTATTGTAACATTAGGTACTTAAGATAATATTACCCGTAATTTTAATGCATTCGTCGACATTTTGATGCAATTTGTTGAACAAGGTCGGTTCTTCTTTTAGCTTTGCTGGGGGATTTCCGCTATATTGTCCAATTGGGGTAATGCCGCCACCATGGCAAAGAGCGACTTTTTCAATTTGAGTTAAATTGTAAGCTTAGCACATTAATAAATCTAGTTTAAGGAACATCGTAATTATTCATTATTTTTCTAAATTATTGCATTCTAAATATTTTCAGTAGGTTATGTGTCTCCTAGTATCCATTTTATGTATTTACTAGGTCATTAAAGAGTGGCGTCATTACCCGATACAGTGGCGGAATTACCCCGGTGTCCTGGGTAATCTCGCCTCTGCACAGAGGTTGAAAGAAATTTTTTTTATGTGTGCTTACTTTACAGTTATGATTACGGTTAAATTTATACAGATATTAAAGATAATGATTCAGCTTTGGAATTTTTACTATTAAAAAAAAAACATTTTTTTGAGGTAAAAAAAAATTAAATTCCCTTAAGGTGTCGCCATTCCCCCGGTCTCCCCTATATGGAATTGCTAGTGATGGTAAATCTAAATTTGATATGGTTGTCACTTTTATGACGTAAATGTTGTAGTTTCTTAAAATTTAAAAGGGTGCAGGAACGAAAAACGTTCTAAAGTCGCGAATTCTGTGATATTGTTGGGGATAGAAAAAAATTGTTATGGTGGTAATTTTTAACATGTAATTGCTAGCTAAGAACGGTTTTTGGAAAGCTCGAAATTTAAAAGATTAGAATGTGTACAAAACATTCTAAATTATGATTTATTTGGAATTGCTAGGGCTATTGCTAGGCACTTGAAATTTGACATGGTTTTTACTTTTAAAGCATAAATGCGTCCAAAGAACAGTTTCTAAGATATTTGGAATTTAAAAGTGGTAAATGATGGGAAAAGGTTCTAAAATCACGATTACTTTAATACTACTAAAACGATTTGAAATCCTCTTTCGGGATAAAAATTATGATAACCTCTACTTGAATATAGGCTATATTGTATCTCTGTACAAACTGATCTGAAAAGGATGCAAGAGCGAAAAATAATCTGAAGTTCGATTATTTTTTAATCTGTTGAAGATAAAAGCAAGAAAATTTGCATGGTTGTTGATTTTCAGACATAAATGCTCGTTAAGACTGCTTGTTACGAATGCTTGTTAAAGTATTTGAGATTTAAAATAATGAAATTATTAGAAAATTCTAAATAATTATGATTTTAATCTGAAATTTTGAGGGCTAAAAATTTTAAAATTGACATTCTACAGAACTTGATACTCTTAAAAATGATTCCTTAAAAAAAGAAAACAACAAGAAGAAGAGAATTTTAAATGATTGAAATGGGAGGAAAACGTTCTACATGTACATTTTTACTATGCTTTTTCTAAAAATTTTAATTTAGAAACTTTAAATGTGGCATAGAGATAACTAAGACGCAGATGGAAAGATCAATATTATTTTTATTTAAATTTTATTAAATTGCAAAAAAATATATCAATTTTGTCGGGGCAATTTTGTCGTGGTAGATACAGCTTTTCGGGGCAGGGAAATAAAATTTTAACTATTTTTGTCTCGTTACACCCGCAAACATTGAAATAAAAGTTGCACTAAATTTCTATAAACAAATACTAAGTTTTTCTCACCATATGCTTATATACACAGTATTGCAAAGCACTAAATTGAGTTTATGCACGGTAAATACATATATCTTAATATAGTAATTAAGAAAGACTTAATAACGAAAGTTTTACCATTTTACCGGAAGTTTTGGCGACGGCGAGTGAAGGCTAACAGACGAAAGATAGTAAAGTTTTCTTCGAATTTCTTTCTAATCATGAAGCTAAACCTGAAGCTTCAATCGGAATTTCAGCCTATTCAATTAATGTAATTACTAATACTGACGCTGACGAGGAAATTTCATTGTTAGAAATAACTTGTCCGATTGTTGTGTAATTATTGAATTAAGCATGATTGTTATGTCAAAAGAAACAAAAAATTCAATTGAATTACCTAAAAAATTATTATTATAAATAGATTGTCCTATTATTGTATTATTGTTGAACACGATTGTTATTTTATATTGTTATACAAACAATCTTTCTTTGTTACTTTGTATTTGAATTTTTAATTATTTTTGTGCTTTTTTTTTTCTTTGATACGTCATCATTTTTTTGTACTGATTATATATAAAAATCCTTGAAAAAGGAACGTATCCAAAACAAAATCAGCTTGTAATGGTAATAAATTCATTGCCATATATAATTCTTCTCAAAAAAGTTCCGAAAAATACATGAAATGAACATACATGAAATTTTTCTTAACATTTTGTCCAAAAAGTTATACTCTATATTAGAATCCTGCACGGTCGGCTTGTTCTTGTATCAGTCCAGAACTTGAAAATTTCATTTGAAGTCAATCCACAATCCACAATCCAACCCAATTCTAGCAGAAAAAACATTCTTCGACTCGGTACCAGACCCTAACTCAGCAAAATAATTTTCTGAGTTCCACAACCCAATCCAATTCCGACATATTTCAACCTCTACTCGAATCTTTAAAATGTTACAAGCAGCAATACAACCCAAATCCCAAATCAAATGAAAGTAAATCATGTTTTAATGCAATTTTGAAAAGTGATTTACTATTATACCTCTAATACCAATTTTATCGTTCATATAGACAAATAAACAAATCTATATTCTTTTAATATTCAAATGTTTTAAAACCTCTGAATACTGGACAGATCGGGATCGTTGAACAGAGTCCTGCATCGGGCCGGGTTATCGCTGATTTCCTTTTTTTCGCGATGGTATGCTTACAATTTTCTTTCTGTGAGTCAGGTGTACCCTAGAGTAATTCTTGCGGTTCACACTTAGATTTTCTGCAAGTCGTGTTGTTGTGATTTTCACAAAAATTTCGAGTAGAATCATGTTTTAGATGAAAAGATATATTTATTTGAATATGAGTGAGTAGTATACTCAATTTATCGCATGAGAGATAAAATGTATATAAAAAATATCATCATAGATAAATCTCTCTTTGCGGCATCGTTAAGAACCGTTTTTACTTTTCTCGGAATATGAAAAATATTACCAACATTTCTTTTTTGACGACACAAAAGGAACATACATTTGTGATAGTTAGCGGATCGGATCGGGGGTGGGTAAAAGCGAGTAGTCTGACCCGATGTAGAACTCTACTCCATACCCGTAGACGGCAAATATCTGTGATCACGCTGATGCCGACTACTTATAAGTATTTCAGACAGTGCCAAAGTGTTTTATACTTAATGAATGTAACTCAAATTAAAATACTTAGTATTTTTTATTGTGAAAAATTATAATTGTTGCAATAAATTTCTATTTCGCTTTCTAAAAGCTGCATCGAATACACAAATTTTACGTAAGGACGAATGTATGAAATAAAATGAAATGTTTTTTTTTTTCCTATTGCGATTGCGGTGATGCAAAAATAATAATGTAAAATATAAAAAATAATTTTTAAATTAGAAATTCATTTTAACAGAAAGTCGATCTATATGTAGCCCCACATGAGCAGAGAGCACATGAGACCCCCACATGAGAGCAGAACCTCATCCCACCAATGGCCGAGAGGTTCTGCTCTCAAGGATTTTGGGGAAAAAATCGTCGGTAATTAGCCGAGATATTAACCCTTAAAGTCACGGACGGTTTGAACATACATAATGACAGGGTCGCGTACTCTATGTACCATCGGCTTTTAAAGCCTAGATGCCAACTTTAATAATACAGGATCTGTTCTGAAATTAGTAGGACTGTTTTTTTCCTGAGCGAACGGCCGGACAAGAGGCAGTCTGCGCGCGCACGATCGGTGGAGGGGGATATTGGAAATGCTGGAAAAAATCGGCAGTCGGCTTCTCGGCCGTTGAAGAGAGCAAATCGCTTGTACTATGAACCCCTGTCAAAACGCTTCGTCACAGAGAATCATAGAGCGTTTTCTGGAGCAGCGATACGCGATCAAATTTTGTGTAAAGTTTGTTAAAATGGGAAAAGAGTCTCACGGCATGATTAAGGAGACCTACAGTGATGCTGCCATGGATAGATCAGGTGTTTTTGAATGACACAAGCTGTTCCGAGAAGGTAGGGAAAGAATGGAAAACTAGCAAGACCAAAGAAAATGTGTCGCAAGTGAAAAATTTACAGAACAGTGATCGTAGGATGAGTATCAGAATAATTGCTGATGAATTGAGCATTCCTCAAACCAAAGTTTTTGAGATCGTGACAGAAAATTTAGTCATGAGGAACGTGTGCGCGAAGTTTGTACCGCGAGTGTTGTCAGAAGAACAAAAGGCCAACCGGAAAGCGATCTGCCAGCATCTTCTTTATCATGTGAATGAGGACCCCGACTTTCTGGAAATGTAATGACTGGTAACGAGACGTGGGTGTTTAAATACGACCCGGAGAGCAAGCGGTAGAACTCAGAGTGACACACTCCTTCTTCCCCACGCCCCAATAAAGCACGAATGATCAAATCCAAGCAAAATTCCATGCTCATTTGCTTTTTTTGATCGACATGAAGTCATCCACAAAGAGTTCGTACCACCCGGACAAACAGTTAATGCAGTTTGTTTACGTAAAAGTCCTCACAAGTCTGCGAAAACGCATTGTTCGTGTCTACCCAGTCATCGCCAACAATTGGCGGCTGCACCATGATAACGCGCCGAGCCACACAGCGTTTCGCGTAATGTAGTATCTTGCCCAGCACAATGTGGCAACGCTGCCTCATCCCCCTTACAGCCCCGACTTGACCCCACCAGACTTTTTACTATTCCCGAGAATGAAATCGACGCTCAGTGGGAAGCATCACGGCTCAATAGAGGCGGTTCAACAGGCCGCGACGATTGAGCTAAACAGCATTCCAGTCCAGGCGTTCCTGGAGGCATACGAAAACAAAAATCTCGTTGGCAGCAGTGTGTAGATACGGAAAGGTGCTACTTTGAAAAATTCTAATTGTTCGCGATAATCTCGTCAATAATTAAAAAAAAAAACCTACTAATTTCAGAACAGTCCCTATGTATATTTATGTAATGTAATGCCCAGTAGTAGTATAAAACCAATAAACGTCAAATTGTAAAAAAAAACAGACTAATTTAATTAGAATTAATCACACAAATACTACGGGATTCGCGACTAGTTTGCATTGAGTGGATCTCTCAATACGCCTCCCGTATATTTAAAAGTTAATTAAGAACCTATCTAGAAAAACTCGTCACAGACCAAGGCTGCGTTGCAATTTTGCGACCTCCTTTCGAAGCGCGCTTTGCACAATGACAACTTTAATCTTTGAACAAGACTTTTTTTAGCTACACTTTAAAAAGAAAAGATTATTAGTACGCTGAATTTAGTTTTATGAAATGTCAAATAAAGCTTAAATGTGCAGTACTTTTACTGCCAGTACCGAATTAAGTTCATAAAAAAACAGATTAGGATAAGATGAAAAAAAAAAAGAGTTATACAGAATAGCAATATCTGATATTATTTAGGCTTCATATCTCTTTGAACTTTTATGGTATACCCATTCATACTTTTTAGTATATACAGCTATACACTACCTTACGTTGTGTAGTTTTTTACAAAGTCTTATTATCCATTTAGCAACGATTTTTTTAAATAATACATTTCATAATTCATATATTTATTGTACGGAACCCTCTGAGCGCGAATAAAACTCGCACTGGACCGTTTATTATCTTAATGTGCGTAAGATTAATTGAATGTACTACATTTAACAAGTTGTAGTAGTTTAAATAACTGGACGGTGAGAAATCTCGAAAAATATGAAATCGTTAAAGTCGCGAACACTAAAACGGACGTATAACCGGTTATGTCATTCAAATGTTAAAAAAAAATGAAATTAAAAAATATATACTTTTAGATTATTTTAATTGCGATTATGAAAAAACACAGACGTAATTTAATATTTAATGTAACAGTTCTTCAATAAAAGACACTTTAGCTGTTATAAATACCATTCTATTACATTTATAACGATAATGTGTTAAATCTTAATAAATTTTGTTTCTTTACATTTGCAAAGATTGAACTAAACGTCGCAATTAATTTTATACAAAAAATACTAAGTAATTATAAAGGTAAAAAATATATACAAAGTATTTGAAAAGAATAAATTGAATTTATATACGATAACATATAGAATATATCTTAATAAAGTAATTTAAGAAGTAATTACTAAAGGTTCATGAGTTAATAATAAGCATTGGCGAAGAGTACAGACGAAAGATAGCAGTATTCGTGTAAATTTGTAGGTTCATACTGACGCGCTTGAGGGAATTTCATTATTAGAAATAACTTGCCCGATTGTTGTGTAATTTTTGATTAAAACGCGATTGTTATTTTAAAGTATTATAAGAAACAAAAAATTCATACATTCTAAAATAACCTGGGAATTTAATGTTATAAATAGCTTGTCAGATTGTTTTACTGTTGTTATACGCGTTTTTGCACTGATAATACATTAAAATCCACGCAAAAGAAAATCTGTATATAAATGAAGTTTTTCTGCACTCTTTATAACATTGTGTCTAAAATGTATCGAAAGAACTGTGACCACACCGATGTAGACAACCTACAAGTATCTTACTTAGTGTCATTGTAGTGTTTTATACTCAGTACATATAACTCTACATAAAACATTCAGTATTATTTATTAACAAAAAAAAATAGATATTGTTATAAACTTTCATTTAGCTTAATGAAAGCTGCACTGAATGCTCATAATTGTGGTGATAGAAAAATAATAATGTAAAATATAAAATGTAATATTTAAATTTAAAATTCCTTTTAATAGAAAGCCGATTTATCTCTAGTAAATACAATTTCTCTTTATTTATAACGATAATATGATAAAATTTAGTAACTTTTGTCTCATTGAAGTCTCAAACATTGAACTAAATTTGCTTTATATTTATTTAAACAAGCACTAATTAATTGTAAAAATATTTTACTTATAAGACAGGGAAAATAAATTGAGTTTATTATATACGATAAATATATAGAATATACCTTAATATAGTAAATAAAAAGTCCTTCCGGCCAGTGCCGGGAGGAAGAGGTAGCTTTCATAATCCTTATTTAAAAAAAGCCAACTTATATCATGCAAACACACGAAGCTCAATTTAGTGGAAACATAATATAGGAGATTCAATACTAATTTTTATCAATATAATGAATGAGAATTTCGCGAAATTAGTCAGCTTTATCCAAGCTGCTTTTCTTTAAAGTAACTTATATTTGGCTGCCAAATTCGGCAATTTCTTAAAGTGTCTGTCATTTTAAGACAACATGGTGGATGAGGCTAAGCAGTGAACTTGGTTGAGACCTTAGTAATTTCTGTGCACATGCTCACTCACATCGAAATCGGTTAATATATAGGAGTGCTGTCGCATGCAAAAAATCAGATTTTTCAAAATGTCACCCACAATAGAAATTGAAACTGCTATATCTGAGCCATTTTTTAAGGTAAAGACAAACAAAAAATGCTCCTGAATCCTTATATCAAGATCAAATACTTAAGAAAGAAACCTTTTTCAATTTCTAATTTTTTTGCACCTCACTTTAAATATATATATATTTTTTAATTTAATGGCCGCCATTTTGAAACAAGATGGCTGATGAATCTGGCCAGCGAACTTGGTCGAGGTGTTGATGTATACTATCCACATGCCTTCTTACATCGAAATAGGCGAATACGTGTGTTATCGCGTGACAAATACAAGATCGTTTCAAAATGTTAGCCATGCTAGAAATTCAAAGTGCTATAAATCAACCATTTTTTAAGATATCAACAAAAGAACAAATTTTCAGAAACAAAAACTGCTCCGGAATCTTTATATCAAGGCCAAAAACATAAAAAAAATCTTTTTCATTTTCCAATTTTTTAATACCTCATTTTGAATTTTAAATTTAATTTTTTTTAAATGGCAACCCTTTTGAAACAAGATGGCGAATGAAGCTGGCCAACGAACTCGGTCGAGACGTTGGTATGTACTATGTACAGACCAAGTTAAATCCAAATAGGTTCATTAATACGCCTGTTATCGCGTGACAAAAATCAGGTCGTTTTAAAATGTCAGCCACAAGAGAAATTCAAAATGCTATTACTCAGCCATTTTTTTTTTAGATATAGACGAAAGAAAAACTGTTCCGGAATCTTTGTATTAAGGTCAAACACATACAAAAAAATCTTTTTCATTTTCCAATTTTTTGGAAAAATTCCATTTAAATTTTTTTATTTTTTTAAATGGCCGCCATTTTGAAACAAGATGGCGGATGAAGCTGGCCAACGAACTCGGTCGAGATATTTGTATGTACTATGTACACTCCAAGGTACATCCAAGTCGGTTCATAAATACGCCTGTTATTACGTGAGAAAAATCAGGACGTTTCAAAATGTCAGCCACGCTAGAAATTCAAAATGCTATAACTGAGCCATTTCTTAAGATATAGACGAAACAAAAACTGCTCCCGAATCTTTTTATCAAGGTAAAACACATAAGAAGAATATATTTTTTCAATTTTCAATTTTTGGTACCACATTTCAAATTTAAATTTTTCTTAAAAATTTAAATGGCCGCCATTTTTAAACAAGATGGCGGGTGAAGCTGGCCAACGAACCCGGTCGAGACATTGGTATGTACTATGTATAAACGAAGTTACATCCAAATCGGTTCATAAATACGCCTTTTATCGCGTGACAAAATTCAGGACGTTTCAAAATGTCAGCCACGCTAGAAATTCAAAATGCTATAACTCAGCCATTTTTTAAGATATAGACGAAACAAAAACTGCTCCGAAATCTTTGTATAAAGATCAAATACTTAAGAAAAAAATATTTTTCCATTTTCAATTTTTTGGTACCACATTTCAAATTTTAAATTTAAAAAAAAATTTTAAATGGCCGCCATTTTGAAACAAAATGGCGGATGAAGCTGGCCAACGAACTCTGTCGAGAGATTGGTATGTACTATGTACACACCGAATTACATCCAAATCGGTTCATAAATACGCCTTTTATCGCGTTACAAAGTTCAGGACGTTTCAAAATGTCAGCCACGCTAGAAATTCAAAATGCTATAACTCAGCCATTTTTTATGATATAGACGAAACAAAAACTGCTCCGGAATCTTTGTATAAAGGTCAAATACATAGGAAAAAAATATTTTTCCATTTTTAATTTTTTGGTACCACATTTCAAGTTTTAAATTTTTTTAAAAATTTTAAATGGCCGCCATTTTGAAACAAAACGGCGGATGAAGCTGGCCAACGAACTCGGTCGAGACATTGGTATGTACTATGTACACACCGAATTACATCGAAATCGGTTCATAATTACGGGAGTTACAGTGTGACATAGGTCAGATATATATATATATATATATATATATATATATATATATCAATTTTGAACGGAGGGTGGTTTCGGGGTCTGGGGGTCATGATCGATGAAAATATACCAAAATTTTTTGAAATCGCTTTCCTCCGAACGGCTGCAATAGGTAGCTTTTTTGTAAAGAAAGCTACCTAATAAGAGGTAATAACTAAAGGTTCACCACTTGACAGGAAGTAATGACGGACTTGTGAATGCTACAAACGAAGTTAGTAATCTGCCCTACCAAATTTATCTTCGGAATCTCTAATTTCGAGGCTAAAACTGACGCTTCAACCGAAATTTCAACCTACTCAAATGGTGTAACTTTAATACTGACGAGCGGGAGTAAACTTCAGAATTATAATAGAAATAACTTGTCTAATTGTTGTGTAATTGTTGACTTTAACGCAATTGTTGTATTGAAGTATTATAAGTAACAAATAATTCACGCCCACATAAAAAATTCATAAGCTGAAAATTCATTGTTTTAAATAGCTAGTCAGATTGTTGTTCTATTGTTGAAATTGGTTGCTACTTTATTGTTATACAAAGAGTCATACTTTGTGACGTCAGCATATTTGTACTGATAATTACAAAGAAACTCATGTAAACGGAACCTGTATATTACAGAATTCGCATATAAGAATAATAAATTCATTGCCACATTTCATTTTTCTCAATGGAGTTCAGAAAAATACACGAAATGAACACAAGGTTTGTTGGGGTAACTGGAACCACGAGGTAACTGGGCCATAGGCTATTTTATAAAAAACTGTTGGTGTTTTTTAAGTTCTAGCTTTTGTGAGCAATGCCCCTTTATCTCTACTTCCTAAAACAACGTGTATCAACTCAATCATAACTCTCACTTTGCTGTGATAGGTTGTCAAAAAATTACGTTTCTTTTTTTTTAAACAACGTCAATATGGTTGAACTTCCTCGGATTTTTATTAAAATACTGTTAGTACTTTTATTAAACAATCTTTTTTTTTTTAAAGATTAAACATATAACTACATTAATATTATTAGGTACCTATACATATTTACTTCATGTTTTAAATGTAAGCCCGGTGTCCCAGTTACCCCATAAATGTTTCAAGAATGGGGTAACTGGGACATGTATCCGGGATAACTGGACCATGCTGGATCCAGTTACCTCAATAGTTATAAATAATTTTTTTGTATTTCTCTTACTACGGGAAGTAAATTTCTCCATTGGTTTTTGCTCACAATAAAGAAAAGGATAGAATACCTTATTAAAATAACGTAATGAAATTTTAAAAAAAAGCATATTGAGTGGTATCAAACCAAATTTCTTGACCCCTTGAGAGGCGGTGAATCCGTTATGGCATCACTTAATTTTAATTCCTAATTGCCACATTGGCACCTGAATTTTATAATTAAAATTTAACCTTTATTAAGTACGCGAAAATATACTTTTACATGTTTTCAGATAGATTCTCTTATAAATATTGGTGTCATTAAATTATTTCAACATTTTACGAATGCAAGTACCTTGCCCCTGAAAGCCAGACCTTGAAATTGTACTATACACAGGGGTCGCATTTTATAGGCATAGCTGCCAATTTTTACGTTTTCTTGCTACCACTAAAATTTAATAGAGATTTTCGTTTTGTTTAATCATAAGATTTCGACGATTAAATAAGACAACATTTAATATAATATTTTAGTGGTTAGAGGAAAGCGTAAAAGTTGGCAGCTATGCTATAGGGAATCTTTTATCGCCCCTACCACTATTTTGAAAATAATATCTTCATCGCACCTTTCTTTAAGGAGCAATAAAATTTTCCCTATATAATGCGACCCCTGAATAAAGATAAAGTACTTGAGTACTTACGTAGGCTTTTGTTCAGAGATTTACCTTGCTATTTTTTCCTTAAAATACCCATGTGGCTTTTATACTTATTATCTATACTAAAGTACATAAGTACTTACTTAAGTTTTATATTTTTGGTATAAATAAATCTAATATTTTCACTTTTAGTGCTTTTTTTAGGCACACTGACAGCAAAGGTTTCCCTTACAATGCTGTTTATTGACATATAATTTACACGATCTGTCTGGTTAAAAATTATTTAAGTTGTTTATACTTTTTCAAACAGGACCTGATATCCGATATGAAAAAATATATGCCCTGCCCGTGTGGAACATAGACCCCCCTGGTCCAGTTACCCCATTTTTTGGGGCAACTGGACCCATGAGGCAATAAAGATGAAATATGCATATTTTTATATTTTTAAATATTAAAATGTAATTTTGAGCATTTCAGTCTGATAGAGGGAACCTAACTGAACACATTTACAGAAGTTCAGACTTTAATTGAAATGAACATTAGCTTTTTGAAGCTGAATTGTCAAAAGCTCCAGAGTCACATTCTAAAATCATGTCCCAGTTGCCCCAACTAACCTTATATGATTTTTTTCTGTACTCCATACCGTAATATTCTGTCGAAAAACTTACAATCAAAACCCACTGAGGGCTAATTTAACGACCTGTGATCACGCAGATGTAGACAAGTATCATACAAGTGTCATAGTGTTTTATACGTAACGCATATAACTCTACATAAAATGCTTAATATTTTTATTAGAAAAGAATATAATTCCTGTTATACAGTTTTGATTCACTTTTTAACCCCTTCGGGACGAGCGTCTTTTACAGAATTTTTAATCTTTAGTCACCGGATTTTTAAAACAGAAATTTTTTGCCTAATTGAATCGGAAAAATGCTCGGATTAAGTAAGGCAAAATTTACAATACAATTTTACTGGAGAGAATAATCACCGATTCTAGGCAAATTACGCGACACGAATACCGGTCGCTTGGCCTCAAGGTGGTTGAAAGCTGCCCCGAATGCACAAATGTTACTTGAGGACGAAAGTATGAAATAAAATAATGATTTTTCCCTATTATAATTGCAATGATGCAAAAATAATAATGTTAAATATAAAAAGTAATATTTAAATTTAAAAATTCCTTTCCGATTTATCTATAATAAATACAGTTTCACTTAATTTATAACGGTAATGTGATAAAGTTAAAATACAAAATATGGCAAAGAAATAAATTGAGTTTATATGCCATAAATATATAGAATATAACTTAATACAGTAATCAAGTAAGAAGAAATAACTAAAGTTTTACCATTTTACAGGAAGTCTTGTAAAAACTACAATTGAACGTTGATATTTATCCTATTATATTTATCTTCGGAACCTGTGACGTTCAGACTAAAACTGACGGCTTCAACCGAAATTTCAACCTACTCAACTAGTGTAACTTTAATACTGACGAGCGGCAGTGAAATTCATAGTTAGAAATAACTTGTCCGATTGTTGTGTAATTGTTGAACCGCGATTGTTATTTTAAAGTGCTTTAAGAAACAAATATTTCATACATTAAAAAATAACCAGAAAATTCATTGTTATAAATATAGCTAGTCAGATTGTTGTCCTATTGTTGAACATGGTTGTTATTTTACAGCGTTATATAAAGAGTCATTTCCTGTGACGTCATAATTTTTGTACTGATAATACAGAAAAACCCGTGAAAACGGTACTGGTATATAACAGAATTTGTATATAATAATAATAAATTCATTGAACTGTTTTATTTTTCTTAAACGCGTTCTGAAAAATATACAAGCATACATGAAATTTTTATGCAGTCTTTGTAACATGCTGTCGAAAATTTTATACTTATACTAGTTTTGACGAAATTCGCAATAAATAAATAGATAAATAAATAAACGGTCAAGTGCGAGTATTATTCGCGCATAGAGGATTCCGTACAATAATATATCAATTAGTAAGTGTATTATTAAAAAAATACCGTTGCTAAAAGAATACTAAGACTTTGTAAAAACTGTACAACGTAGGGTTGGATATAGCTGTACAGTATATAGGGTGCAAAGAAAAGTCCCTTTAACCTGAAAATAGTTGCGAACGGAGAGAGCTACAACTATACAAGTGAGGTAACGGTACATAAAGCGACTACGCTCGACCTAATGCAAACGACAGCAGCACCCGTAGTGGCGAAATTTGGAAGATAGCCATTGCAAATCGAAAACGAAAAGAGGTACGGCAAATTTTCCAATTAGAAAGTTTTAGAGCATTAATTAATTAGTCCGAAACGATATTTGGTTCACACGGATAAGATAAATCGTCTACTGCATACCCAAAAATGTTCGAAATCGATGAGCGACGATTCTAATTTGCCTATTCACATTCCGGAAATGTAGCAGTGAACAATTGAAGATTGTGACGCTGTACTGTGCTGTAATGTCTGTAAAGTTTTAATTTTGAATGCATTTAAAATTTTAGAATAACCCTTTCAGGGCCAGAAGAATTTCGTTCGTAAAATGATGAAATAAATGACTGACACCAGAATATTCAAACGAATTTCTCAGAAAACAAAAACCCGCTAATTTACACTTTCATTACAAAAGTAAAATTTTATTAAAATATTCTTGGTGCCATTTGTCAGTTTTGGAATTGAAATTACGTAGTTAGACCGTCTAGCCACTGCCCTTGACAGGGTTAAATCTATTTCGTCGTATTGAAGAGGCTTGCAATATACGTTTCATGTTAAGAAATGTGCATGCAGAATTACTCTCACGAATACGAACATGTATCGTGAGCAATGGCGAACTTTTCGAACATATTGAATATTAACTTTTTATCACTATGAGACAGTTTGTCTTTTTTTTCTGTGATGTTATCAAAATGCATTGAGATAAGTACGTATTTATAGCATAAATTGTACGTATTTCTTCATACTTCTGACCATTCCATTTAAACGTTTACAAAAAATGGAGTGCATCGATTTCGGACATTTTTGGGTAAACAGGCAAAGTTTTATCTTATCCATGTAAATCAAATGTCGTATTCTACTAATTAATTGATGCTCTAAAATTTTCTAACTGAAAATTTTGCTCATCTCTTTTCGTTTTCGATTTGCAGTGGCTATCTTCCAAATTTCGCCACTAGGGGGTGCTGCTGTAGTTTTCATTAAATCGGGCGTAGTCGCTTTACTATACCGTTACCTCACTTGCATAGCTGTAGCTCTCTCCGTTCACAAGTATTTTCAGGTTAAAGGGACTTTCCTTTGCATCCTGTATAGCAGAAAAGTATAAATGGATATACCATGAAAGTTCAAAGATATATGAAACCTAAATAATAGCAAATATAGCTATTCTGTATATTTGTTATTCCATATAGGTTTTTAGTTAACCTTTAAAGACATAGTAGGTGTATTGAGAGAGCCACTCAGTGGAAACTCGTCGCGAATCCCATAGTATTTATGTGACTAATTCTCATTAAATTAGTCTGTTTTTAACAATTTGACAGAACTGCATTTTAATTTTTTTACTTTAGATTTCTTAAATTCTAACTGCACGACTTTCTGATTTATATTTTCTTTATTTTATGAACAAAAAATTCAAGAAGCAAATTTACGAGAAAGAACGTGAGCGTTCAAAAATTGAAGCATCCTCGTGAAATGCGACCCGTCTGTTTCGGGCCCTTCGGTATTTTTTCGCTGACAAAAGCCTTTCCAAACGATGCCGTAAACAATGACGTGATGCCGGTAGATATTTCTGAGTCGCGGCATGTTTCGTGGCTGTCCTCGCAGCTTTAATGAAGGCGGGTTGATATCCAAAACAGAACACCTCGTAAAATAAACTTGGAAAAAATACTCGCTCTCTGGAATTCTTAAGCATATGCATGGCAATGTTCTTATTTCAGTGTAACATGTAAATCATAGAGGTCCATATTCTACACTGTAAAAAAAAAGTATTAGGATTTAGCTTAACTTTACGAAAATATAATATTACCGGTTAATCCATGATTCCATGATTCAGAAAAGGTCTCCTTTATCTTTAAAAAATTTCAAAAACCAATAGATTTTCGAAATTTAAAGTAGCATTACCGAAATAAAAATGTCTATTGCTGCTAAAGTTCAACTAGTCGGATTTGCCAATCCTAAAACTTTTTGCTATCACATACATCTTTATATTTCAAAAAGTAGTCACAAATGTTTGCAATACTTCAGTATTATTAGTTCAAAACTGTACAAACTTTGATTTTCATCTTAAATTTCTGCTTCAGTCAATTAATCGGAGGTAATCTCGATCATGATGCTTATTAAAATCAATAGTTCTTCGTTATTCTGTTGTACATCAGCTGTTTGCAAATAGCCTGCTTAGCAGTATGTGAAGTTCTCGTCACTGCAGGTGCCGCCGATGTACAATAGAACTGCGAAAAATCGAGAAAATTATGCGAAAATCGCTATTACAGTGGCCCCTTCCAGCGGAATATTTCGAAATTCAAGGAGGACCTGCCTACCATTTCCAAACATGCAAATATGAAATTTGGTTCAATTCTTTGCATAACTTCTGGCACTTTTCGATGGTACAATAATGAAAATGACATAAAATCGTTATTACAGCGCCCTTTTACGGCGGAATATTTCCATATTGAAGGAGGATCTGCTTGTCACAGCCAAAAACATAAAAATTTGGTTCAATTCTATACATGACTTCATACACTTTTCGATGGTGCATTAATGAAAATGGCGTCCCTTCCTGTGGAATATTTCCAACTTCAAGGAGACTTGCTTGTCATAGCCAGAAACATACACAAAAAATTTGGTTCAATTCTAAGCATAACTTCATACACTTTTCGATGTTACAAAGGCGGCACACGGACAGACAGACATTTTGTATAAACATGTTTTTGTGGATCTCTGACCCCTAAAACGTATAAATCTGTCGAAAACCGGTAGTCCAAATAAATTTCGATTACAATACTTTCTTCTATTCAGGATAGAATAAAGTAAAAAATGAAAAAACTCAAAACGTTTCCGAGTAGTTTTTACAGTGCATTAATTAGTTTACTCAATACAAAATAACGGTCTTTTGGATTCTGTAAATTCTTAAGTAAACATTTACATATTCAAAAAATAAGTTAAACAGACAAACATACAAAATTAACAGTATTAACATTAAGATAAGCATATTTTGTTGGTCTTGCATGAGTAAATTCTATTTCGCAGATGAAAATATTTATTAGAGAATTAATAAGCATCCGAAAAACCGATATTTTATGTTCAGAAAACATATCAATACACTACATTCGGAAAAAGTTTCGCTTTTTAACACTTTCCGACAAAGTTGAAAAATGTTTATGCATTCGGTTTGTATGTCCGTCTGTCCACGCTCTAGCTCCTGTAAATATACTTGGATTTTCATGCAATTGATAAAGGTTATTTAGGGTCACCAAAGCATGTTTGGTATTGTATAGGAAGTATGTAGGAATAATAGTTCATTTACAGGGACACTCAAAAGTATTTCATTTACATTATGGTATATGGGGAAAACTCGTTTGCATTTTAATGACATCACGCTATTTCAAATGTATTGAAGCTGTTGCAAATCACTGAATTTCACTACGATCACATTAGAACAGGGCATTCATAGCATTTTTTATTCATTTACAGGGGCACACAAAACAAATCGGTCACAGCACTATCTTTGAGTAATAAATGCTGGAGTGTACGGTTTATAATTCTGTATGCTGTTTTTAATTTAATTAATTTTTTTGCACGTTACTCGTTATATATAAATTCTATACTTCATATACAGGGCTGCACAAAAGTACCCACATACCATTCTCCTTATTAGAGGAAATTGCTGAAGGGGAATTTTCAACTGAAGTACATGTATTTTTTAAGTGAACTAAATTTAGTTCCCATGTACAGTACATGTAGTTAATAGATACAAATCTATATATCATATACAGGGCTGTTCAAAAAATCCGAATAATTTTCCGATTAAAGATGGAAACAGGTGAAATTGGGTTTTGAAATGTGTTATGCGTTTCCATGTGGTTGAACTAGACGTAATTTTTTAATTTTTGAAACGGTACGGTTTTGTTACATTATTCTGAATGTGCTGGAAAGTGTTTCAGAATCTATACTTGAGGCATTACTTTTTCTTTCATGTTATATTTTTCTTTTGTTTTTGAAACAGACATAAATAGAAAATTTTGTCTCAGAAATACTTCTTTAAATTTCGGAAAATTAATGGTTTCTGAGGCTTCTGAAGATAAAAGCAAGGTTTTCGGAATCGTGGATAACTCGGAAGATATTATGATGCAGTTTCGTAACGTTTTGGTAAATATCAGAAACACATTTTTTTTTCGCAGTATATACAGTGTATATAATTTATCGTTGCAAAATAGATCATACCTAAACCATTGTTTTCCAACCTTCATTGTCTCGTACTAGACTTGAATATACAATTGCATTTCCGCGGTAGACATACATTATGGTGCGGGCGTAAACTTAAGAAAGGGAGAACAAATAGGCTTTAACAATGCAAAACCCTCAAAGCTTTATCATGCTCATATCTATATATATAAAAGCCGTTCTCTGTGTGTATGTCCTTCATACAAATCTTCAATTTTTGACCGATTTGCACGAAACTTGCTGTACATACGCTTTAGAACGTGGAATAGATCACTTTAAAAAATCATCAGACCATTATTTATCCTTTTTTTCTACCAGATTCCATAATTTAACATTACAGAAATATCTCTTTTTACATTTCTAATTAAATCTTTTCTTTCCGGTTGCCACAACCTAAAAAACGGTGCAATAATGAAAAAAATTTATAACACGTGTACTTTCTTTTTATAAGATAATAAAAATTCAGACTCAATTGCTATAATTTTACATTTTCGAAATTGTTGTCATTCAATCAGAAAACGCACATTATTCATAAATAAAAAAAAAAGCTTTAACTAAACGTTTGTTCAAATGACGTAGTATCTTCATTTGAATTTTTTTAAGTTAAAAAGTCTATTTTAATACATGCGTTTAAATTTCAAGAAAACAATTTAGGAAAAAAAATCGTTTGGTAGATATGACGTCAATATCTAATATAAACTGACATCACTTTCTAATGATATTTTATTCTGAGGGAGATATTTTATTCTCTTGATCTTCTGAAATTAATCCATATTATTATCATCCATTAAAGCCACGCGAAATAAAATGTCAGTAAATGTTAGGTCATTTGCATGTATTTATTGCTTTTTTCCGCGTATTGTCATGGAGATCGTAATATTCTGTTACACTCGCTAAAGTAAACAAGCATTCTGATTTTAGAAGCCGAAACATTTTACTACATTACGTCAAAATGACGTTTTTTATCCAGAAATTCGAATTTTGCGAGTCTTAAATTAAAACAAGTTGAGGCTTTTTACAAAAGTCAGGTAAAGCATTATTGCATCTAAATATTCCGTAATCGAGTCACATGTCAAGTGTCAAGTATTCGCTGAAAGCATGAACGATGCTATACATTTTTAAGCAATAGTTCATGCCATAAAAGGTTTAAGTCACATTAGTTAAAGTACGCCAAAAACGTACAGCCTGATTATCAAAAATTAACCCATTCGCATTTACGAAGATATAAATAGTTCAGCATTTTTTTTTATTTTGTTTACTATTCAATAGCGAAATTAAAAGTTAGCAAAAAAAAAAAAAAAAAAACCAAGATTAATAGGTATTTAATTGAACTACTGAATTTTTCATATTTAAAATAAAACTTTAATGATAAGTACTTTGAATAGACGTACAAACTTAATTTAAATATATTTTGAAGGTAAAACGTTTAATATAATTTTGAATAGTTTAATTTCAAATCTCTTAAATTCGTATTATATTTTTTATAGGTTTTCATTTCGTTTGCTGATTTAGTTATGGAATATTGCACGAAAAAACTCCCAAATGATGTACTATTTACATTGTTTTAAGAGCAATCGGGTTCATCTTTTGTAATTGGTTTGCACAAATATTTAAAAAATATTCTTGCTTTAAAAATTACTATAAAACACATAAAAAATCAGTAAAATGAAAATCACTTTTCAAACAAATAGCATTGAATGTACTTTTTGCTTTCCATTAGACGTTGAAAAAATCGAATGTGTGATGTTTAGAGGTTAAAAAAAATTGTAGTAAAAGCAAAATTTATGAGTTAGGTCATTTCCACCAAAAATATGATGCCAGCGTTACTCATGGACATGGGGATCATTAATATTGGATTCAGACCAAATGAGTTCTCTTTTCGTAATTTTGGGTTGCAAATTTAAGAAGATCCCTGCTTGAAAATTAATTTAAAATCGATTAAATTCAGAAAATTGTATCTCATTTTTATGATTTTTAATGATCAGTATTGAAATCAGAACCAATTAAAAGCTGAAAATTGAGATACAATTTTCAAATAAATTTTATTTGAAAGTATGTTTTTCTATTTAGTGTAAGAAATGAAATTGTGTGTGATTAGAAGTTAAGAAAAATCACAATAAAGCACAATTTATGGGTTAGGTCCATCAGTACGATTTAAAAAAATTACGTTTCTCACTAACATAAATTTTACATTATAATGTATATATATGCTATACCAACGAGAATTTTACTAAATACTACGCCAATTGGTTGATGTTTTTTCTTCGGCTTATCGGGAAAATAATATATTTTTCTGTTACACCAGCCAAGAAAACGAGCATTCTGATATTTAAAGCGGAGGGATTTTACTGTGGTTGCGATACAAACGTCGCGATTTGTGATCATTTTTATAATGATTTGTGGACGAAAATGCACAAATATCGGTTATTATTGCTGTATTATTTCATTTTAATTTATTACACCCGGAAGGCCCCTCATAATTGACACGGGCAACGCCGGGTAGTTCTGCTAGTCTATATTATAAAGGACAAACGTGTCCGTCTGTAAAGCTGACGTCAATTTGACGGTGGCAACGCCAAACAGTTAAATTTAACTTTTACTGCAATTTTTTTAACTTCTACAGACTGCACATTTTCAATTTTTACACCGTCGTATTGGGAGTTAAATGTACTTTTAAATGCAATTTGCTTGAAAACTGTATAGAAATTTGTTTGAAAACTGTATCACAATTTACTCAATTTTTATCATTAAAAATAATTTTAAAGAATGATTTTATATATATATTTCTATCGCGTGCAGACGATTACGAAAGATAAATTCGTTTCCAGTTACACTAACATAAATAGCTCAGCATTTGTTTCCAGCTTATATTCCATAACGAAATTAAAACATTAATCAATAAATAAATAAAACAAATAAAACTTAAGACATATAATCGAACTATGCACTTAAATCCCTGAAATTCTCAAAATCACAGAAAAACTAAAAAAAATTCAGACATAAATCGTAAAATTTCTAACTACATGTATACAAATATCGATTTGAATGCAATTATAAATGATAACATATCCTTCATTTTAGAAAATAGGTCAACTGATAAATCTATTTTGAAATAAAAATTTTCGATAATAAAAAAATTAAAAGTAATATTATCAATACAAAAACCCTTAACGGGTTAAAAGATTGTGACGCATCACTTTATCTTATGCTCTAAGAATTTTAAATATGAAACTTAAAAATAATGATATCAAATTTTGAGTGACGCCATGCTATTAATTATAATCTCTCTATATATTATTTATTTCATATTTTTATTTTTTTATAATCGCATGTGCAAAAATTAAGTTCAATTTAAAAAAAAAAAAAATGTATAAAAGTTTAATCATTGATGCTTTAACATTTTCACCTCTCATAAATTCCAAGTATGAGTTTTAAAAGATATGATATCAAAATTTTAGTGACGCTTTGATGTGGCTTTAAACGATTTGTTTTAAAATTAAATTTAAATTATTTTTGTTTTGGCTAAGATATATTCACACATCTAAATAATAGTTTTAATTTTCCAATATACTTTAAATATGTCACTTTCACTGAATTTATATAATGCGTTTAAATGTATTTATTTGAGTAAATTGATTTATCCTTTGTCCAATGCTATTAAAAATTTAAAATAAGATTTACGTAAATAATTTTTTGCCTCATAGTATCCATTTGAATACATTTCACTTAGTTTGGATACATTGATGCAAAAAAAAAAAAAAATTATTTTAGATAAAATTATTAAAAAAGCACATTAGGAGCATAATTTTAGGAGATATGAATAAAAATATGAAAATGTAATTTAACATTAGAAGCACTAAATTTTGAATGTTTATAATTCAAAAACTTATAATTCAAATGACTTGAAATTTGGTGCCTAGGCATAGTTTGAACCGAAGATTTGAAATATCTCGTTAAAATTGGGTATTGCCACTGAAAAAATATGAAGTTTGGATTTGTTTTAATATGTAGATGACCCCCTAAGCAAATTTTATATACATCATTTAAAAGTAGACTTTATTTCCAATCGTTCGGTACCAATAACTTTCGTCTACGATAATAATTTGTTAAGGAGTTAGTAGAGGGTGTTTACTTTTTTTTTCCATGACTGTGCATTTCACCTCTTCTCCTCCCCCCTACTCCCCAGCATTAAAAAAATTTAAATCTTCATTTTTATACAGAAAATTCTTCTATATAAATTATCCTCCTATTCCTCAAATATACCACTTTCCCACTCCAGCCTAGAGATTTCAACCTTTAAAGCTTTTTAGAAAAACGGATCTGCAAAGTCTGTTGCTTAATAATAAAATATGTAATCATGTACACTTTTAATTATTTTTCACACAATCAATTGATGTCATGATAATAGTTGTTCTGAGCGAATATTGTGTTGGTTGGGCCGTCGTACAGATAGCTCAATTGGAAGAGTACTGGCAATTAAAGCCAAGGGTTATTAAAGTTCACTGTAATTCAAGGTGTTTAAGCCCTTCGTGACAAGAGGCCTTTGGTTAATTTTTAACCTTTTACTACAGGTTTTTAAAAACAGAAAATTTTCTGTAATTGAATCACAGAAATGCTCCGATTAAAGAAGGTAAACTTTATAATTAAAAATAAGTGGTGAGAATAATGAAGGATTCTGAACACCTTAAGTGGCCAAGTATACCGGTCGCTCATCCCCAAGGGCTTAAAGATGCTTTTTTGCTATTATAACCTTTAGGATTTACATTATAAAAAAAATCTTAATCACTTCTGAGGTAAATAAAGACAGTGGAAAAAAATCAAGATGGCAATGTTTTGATTGGCAAATTCTAAGCTGAGTAATTTGTGCTGCAGAATGAAAAAAATATAAAGTTGTAATAATGTCCTCTTACAGATACTAAATCTTTAAGGTTTTGATGTGCGAACTACATATGAATACAGTAGAAGATTTTTATAATGCACACCTTGGTATGAGAAGTTGTGCGTATTATAGAATTTTGCATTGTATAGATCATATTTCATACATCATTAAATTTACTTCGTACACATGCTTTGAATTACATTCCTTGGAACCAGAAATTGTGCAAATTATAAAATTTTACATAATAGGTATAGATCACACACTATTAAATTACCTTAAAGCATGATCCAAATATGCCTGGGCAAAATAATTATAAACAGTGGTAGCTCGTTACTGACAGTTTTGGGGACACTAAATGCATTGTTGGCAAATTTATTCCTTTTTCACCATTTTTAATAATAATGAAATCTTTGCCTTATTTTCGGCAGAACTTTCTTCCATTAAATAAGGCAAAAATTTAGTAAAAAAAAAAACTTTTGGAAGGCATGCATTTTAGTGCTGCAAGAAAAACCTGTCATGAGCTACTACTGATTATAACACCCATTTACAAAAAAAAATGTAATATAATAACAATGTTTTCATTACTCCAAAATAATGTGTTAAAGACGATAAAGCATCAAATTTAGTGTTCCAAGAAATAGCAATATTTGTGAAATACATGTGCTTCTTAACTGAAAAATTCATTGTTTACATATGAGAAATACATTACATTTTCTGCATTAAAATGTTTTAGTGGCAGGCTTTTGTGATTGAACAAGAACTGCTTGCAGAGTGCTTTTAATGATTTTAGAATATAAAATTATGGCTCTTAAACTACTATTAATCCAATACAGTAATAGGGATAAAAAAAATAATTAAATAGTTCATTTAAAAAAATTATTTGTATTTTCATCAGATATACCGATTATTACTACCATATGTTATATGTAACATATTTATTAGAAAAGTTACAACTATTTTGATGAAGTTTTGGATCCCCCCCCCCCTCTCCCTGACATACTGTCAAATTTCGCGAGGGTTTTTCTTCTTGTGATGTTCCTCCCCCGACCGAGAATGGAGCGGGTTTTTTATAATCAACTGATTAATTTTGCTTTTCTTTTATTGCTACTTTTTTATGTTAGTGTGGTGATCTTTCAAATGCTATTGCACAACTAGGCGATAAACGCGTTACTCTGTAAGTGGAACGGCAACCCTCCAGCGTACAGGTGGAATTGATAAAAAAAGTTTTTGTAGTCGGAATATGCGGAATGTTAAAGAATAGTGAATGGTTTAATGAAAGCAGAATAAAAACTTAATATTTAATTCAAGATGCGAGTCAGATTAATATATTAATTGAAATGGTTACTGGGTAATCACTTTATTTGTTTATACAAAGTCTAACTATTATGACAGCTACAATGCAGCTGCTAATGAAATTTTGTGAAACCAATCTTTTCTAAATAGTAACAAGTTCTGAATTCTTCTTATTTACAATAATACTTCATTACCATAAATACCATATAAGGGAGCTGGCTACTTTTATATTTTTTAAAAGTAAATTATTTAAAGCTTTCTTTTAAGCATATTAACTTTAAAATTAAATAAAAACAAGTATCTTAATTTTTCAAAAAAGCTGTTTTATCTTATTTATCTATAAACTTTAATTACTAAATAAGGAAAAGTATCATGATGAAAATTTTTATTTTTAGGAGCTCAAAACAACCAGTCAGTATAAAATGGTTCATTTTGAGCTAATCGCGATAATTTAAGTATATAAAGTAGAATTTACTATCCGTCAAAAATATGTCCAAGACTGAAATCAGTCCTGAGACTGAAGGTCTTGCACCCATGGCTGTAATCAATTAGCCTAAAAAAAAATGCTTCAGGTTTTTTTTTGTTTTTTATTTTCTTTTGTTTTTCTTTTGTTACTGAGATAAGCGGCAATAAGATTTTTTTTCCCCTTTAGGTTTAATTTTATAAAAATAAAATACTACGATGCTTTAATTTTTGAAGCTGAAAAGAGTTATAAAAAATAATAATAATAAACGAAAGATACCCATATCTCGAAGAAGATGTCATTTTAAGTCAATTTTCGTTTATAATGTTATTAGAAACGATTCGCAAATGAGTCATTTTATAAACGGAATTGGAAATCTTAATTTTGATTTCGCTATACCTTTTATTTAAATTGTGCGTTTTTTAAAAATGAAAGATTTTGTTTAATTTCTTTAAAAGAAAACTCAAAACACAAAATTAAGTTAGTAATCTGTCTGTATTACACTCACATATTACAAGAAATACCTATGCCACACATGAACGTTATTTTGTAAGGAAAACAGTTATAAGTATTGTTGAAAATAAAAACAATTCAGAACATTATACTAATTAGAAAGGATCGGTTGCAAAGAATGCTGTCTGGATAATTAGAAATTGTACTCACTTTCTTCCCTTGGAATATCATTTCAAGATCTTTGATATTTCTTATTTCTGCAGTCAACTTCGCGTATCGCGTAGTGATACATGGCGAAGTGTTATGGCGAACGCGATGAATTTTAATCTCGATACGAGAATTTTCGATAAATATCGAATTTCGATACGAGAATTTTTTTAAAATGTGAAATATTTTCTCCCTAAAAAATGTTTACTTACTATGAATAACAATGAAATAAAATACATATAATTACAAAATACTGCTCCATTTTAAAAAATCAGTCTAAGTATTTTAAAGCACATAATAAACTGTTTTTGTAGTTTAAAAAAAGATTTATTGCCAATATTCAGACTTTTAACTGTGACCTAAACCGCGCAAAACCGATGTGCAACGTTCTGTCTGCTAGCCCATATAATAACATGTAATCCGCGATCCTAAGAAGTCCAATTTTTCATGCGGATTATACAAAAATTAAGAGTTTTCCTAGATACTAGGTTAGTCTTATCCACTACATCAAAAACAGATTCATTTTATATATTAATGTTTTTTAAAAAATCTAGACCGTTTCGGAGAAAAAAAAAAGACAAACTTACACCATCGAAATTGCTTTCAAAATGGGCTTACAGATCTGAAAATATACTGCACGCAGAATTGTAAAAAAAATCAGAATAGGATTAGACAGCAGATATAAGACTGTTTTTAAAAAATCAGAACAATAGGACCTATATTTGCTGAGTTATTAACAGGCGGCTTTTCGCATTTTCTTTGATGTCGAGTTAGCTGTATATATGAGTTCCGCCATCTACGAATTCTACGATACGATACGGTACGATTTTAGGCTTAAGGCTGCGTCACTCGGAATACTACCGTCTTTTATGATATGAGTTCCGCCATCTACGAATTCTACGATACGATACGATACGATTTTAGGCTTAAGGCTGCGTCACTCGGAATACTACCGTCTTCCATGATATCGCTCATCCCACAAATGCATTAAAAATCAAAATCTCATGAAAAAATGGCTCTTGCCCTTATTGTTAACTTCCGGGGACCGATTTACAAATTTGGGGGCCTGGCAACAGACACTTACGGGAGCCTCTTAGCACCAATGCTTACAGGGATTGAGTAAAATAAAAATATATTGATAATGTTATTTACTAAGATAACAAACTATAGGCTTTAATAATTACTTTAAAATACCCATTACAAAATTAAATTTCATAATCATTAATTTACTTTTAATTAATTATTTCACAATTACGGCATTTAAAATAGAAGACGTTATATATTAAATTGTGTGGTGCTGATTATTTTTTCCTATGCAAGTCTATATACGAATATCTGGAATGATAAAGTATGCAACACCTAATAATAAATTTTCTGCATATACCAAGCTACAAGTATTTAAAATATTAAGGGGCTCTGCCTCCTATCATCTACGCTAACCACCCCCCACCCCAAATAAATCTGACAGTGATAAGGATGAAAGAAAATATTCACTATAATAAAGTAATTAAATACGGATGTTTCAGACAAAATATATTATGTTATAAAAATACAATACGAACACAATATAATGTAATGTAAAGTTCAATTAGATGGTAAAACTATATCAGATTTCAGATAATAATTGAAAAACTTTCAGCGGGATTTGAGGGGCCCTGAAAATCAGTGGCCATGGGTCCGTGTCCTGAATGCCCTGCCGTAAATCAGGCACTGTTAACTTCAGAACTTTTTAAACGGAAATAAAACGAATAGACAATCTCGAACCTTTTATACCCTCATATTTTCCTAAATTCGCAAAATGTTTTAGGATAAAACACAGGCAACCTCAACAAACATTCAGAGATTCAGGACTCTTAAAGCTTCAAAATTTTTGAAATTTTAATTTTCTTTTAGACGTTAAACTCCTATCTTCTCTGAACATTTTGATATAATTGTTTCCTTGAAATTCCCATTAGAACAGATGTTATGGCTTTTAGAATTATGCCCACTCAATAGCTGAAGCTGCGTTTCCGAAACTGTGAAATCATTTTCCTCCAAATGACGTTTTTGGGCGTAACGTGCAGGATATGTCAAAAACTTCTGAATATTATGAAATTTTAAAAACGTATGTTTCATGTTAGTCCGTATGAATTGAACCTAAAATTTCTTTTTTATTGTGAAAAAAAATATATGTTTTTCAGGTGATTATACTGTTGACATTTTCAAAATTTTGCATTAGCTAAATACAACTTTGTATTAAAAATATAAAAATGCTTTAAATGCAGATTTATTTAGGATCAGGATATTTATTACAATCTGAAGTGTAATTAGGCATCAAAATTTTCATTCTAGTTGCAATATTTATTATGAAATCCTGCGCGTAAGGTGTTATACCAATTTTCTGCTCGTCAAATGTCTGACAGTTTGGAGCCCCCTATAAATGTTAATTCTGTATCTTGCAATTTTTTTAAATACATGAAATGAAATAACATATATCTTTGATCCCAATTAAAATTGTGTTTTAAAAATACATTTTAAGATATTAATTGTTGACTATGGTCTTTTTTTCTTTTTTCCAATTTTAAGAGTCTTGAGACCCCTTAATTCACGACATGTTTTGGGATGAAACACAGACAGCCTAACAAACATTCATAAGTTCAAGAGGCGGCTGCATAAAGCATCACCTCATCGAGTTGGCGGCTGAAATTACAAGGTTAGTTTAAACTCGATTCGTATATTAAAATGTAACTATTCTGCCAACATTCTGCCGTTGGTGGAAAACACTTACAAACCCGATTTTAGTGGTTGATTGATAGGTTTACCACTGTAATTTCCTGCTCCCAGCCCTCCATGTTTTCATACTTTTAGGTGCAGGCAAACACAATGATAAACCCACCGATAAACCATTAAAATCTGTTCTGTAGGTGGTTTTCACTAAGATAGGACTTTGCAGACCATTTACATTTTAATATGCCAATCGAGTTCTGTTAATCCAGAAATTTCAGCCGTCAATTCGATGAGGTGATGATTTGCGCAGCCTCCTCTTGGTCTATGTGATATAAGTCGTAAAATGTTGAACTATAAAAATATCGATTTGAATATAATTATTTTAAAATCTCCTTTCATTTTAGAAAACTAGAGGTCTCTATCCTCTACGAGCTACGATCGCCGCAGTTCAGACACAGCAGACTCAAAAACACGCTAATTTGATCGGCTTTAAAAAGGTTACAAAATATTGAATTATAATTAAAAAAGCAGTGGCGATCTCCCAGTAAGAGGGTTTCCATTAACTTCCCTTTGAATGGGGGATTTTAAGACCGAATCAGCTGCTGTTAAGAGGTTCAATGTCTGTTTCAGTCTTTGATTAAATAAGATCTGTTAAACATTTGAAAATAAGCTAGTATAAAATAAATTAAGTAAGCAGAGGCTCTGTCTCCCGGTATTTTTTAACAATGCTATAGGAAAGTTGTTTTAAATAAGACATTTTAAATGTATAGTTTTGAATATGACGTAATTTCCCCAAAAGTTATCTTTTTCTTTTTAATAGTCACTTAAAAATACTTTTGCTGTTAGAAAGGAAATATTATTTGCGCTGTCTTAGAACTCACAACAATAGTTAAAATTTCTCAAAATATAAAATAAATGACTGGTGTGTTTTTAATTTATTCTGTTTTGCAATATTATTATTTGGTCATTTTAAATATGACGTAATTTATCTTATTTACTGCTTTTAAAGCATATTAAATTTATTATTTTAAAGTTTTCTTTCTTTTTTTTAAATATTGACGTGAAAGTACTTTTGATGCTAGAAATGAAATATTCTTATTTGCGCTGCCTTAACAATCGTTTAAAATATCGTTCAGAAATGTGAAATAAATGTGTCGTGTAAATGTATTTTTAAATTTAAACTATTTGACAGCATTATTATTTGGCTATTTTAAATATGACGTAATTTCCTCCTTTTACGGCTATTACCGCATATTAATGTATGTATTATTTTTAAATTTTCTTTATCTTTTAAAATAACGAGTAAATATAGTTTTTATGAAGTCATTTTCAATATTTTCCTGCTTTTAATACGTAATCATTTAATTCTAATTTGAAAGGTTTTTTTTTTTTCTGTTTATAATAGTCATGCGTAAATAAATTTTCTATTATTCTTTGCGCTGTTTTAACAATTGGCAACAATTTAAAATAATAATATTTTCTAAAATATGTAAAATATATCTCTCGAAATTCTCATAATTTGAATTTAAAATGGGAATAAACCCTCAAAGAATTATTCAAATAAAAAAAAAATAAATGCAGTCTGCATACCGGAACTTTTAATGCATTATCCTTGCAAAAAAATGTAAGTAAATTCCTATGTATAGTTTTTGCTCCCATAAAACTTTTTTAATGGAACGATTTTGGCCAAATTTAGCATTAAATATCTCTTAAAATAATTCTTTGATTTAAAAACTGTCTGCATCAGCGTGTTTGTCAAATATTTTTCTATAATACCACCGATTTTCATATTTTTGCATGCAGTAGTTTTCTTAATATTAATGAAGAAAGACCACAAAAAATTCATTGACAGCGACGGTGACAGAGTTAGTTACCTTTTTATAGATTAGAGAAATACGCGAACTAATAAATCTATTTTGAAATCAGAATTTTCAATACAGTCCTCCCCACTTAATCGGGTCACGGATAATAGAATACCCCACTTATTCGAATAGAATCCTCTGGAACCGAACTTACTCCTATTTGTTCTATGTTATTTTTCCCCGCTTAAACCAAATACCTTTTACTAACGGCCCGCTTAATCGAATAACAACTGTGTGACCGATGTTTGAAAATAGGCGCGGAAAGCACGTTTCAGCTGGAATTTCCTTCCAACTTTTGTCATTTTCGGTTATTTTACGCTGATAACAAATTTTCAGTTCTTACTGTAATGATTTCGACCGGCAGGTATATAATGGACAGGTCAAATGATTTCCCCACCTTGATCTCTCTACCATCACTTCTTGCTGTTAACCAGGCTTTAATGGCTCGAGATGGTAGTTGTGATATTTTGCACTCATTCGAAAAATAAATCGATATTTACTTCTTTAAAATTCCACTTAAACAAACCACTTTAAAATATTTTTTAAAGCAGTATAAGTAACGTAAATTAGAAGTAGCGAAGTTTTGACCCAATTCAAACGAGCTGCCTTAACCCCTTAACGCTCGAATTAAATTACGGTTTAAAAATTCAAATTGCTTATTGGCACCACTTTTTTGAAAAAGAAATATTCACCTTATTTAATGTCAGGTAAAACGATGCTAAAATAAAACCAATTACATTATTTTATAAAACTGGTGGGAATCAAGCAATCTGAGTAAAAGACGCAGCTCGTGAATATGACGGGAGCGAGAATTAAGGGGTTAAATGTGATGTAAATGTATTTACTGACATTAAATTAAAACGTATTTCCTTTATATTAGCATTTGTATTTATTTTACTTTATCTTATTCTATTAACGATTTATTATGCTGTTAATTAAATATACAATAGATGGTTATTTTATCTTTTTATTACGCATTAAATATTACAGTTATGATTTCCCGTTTAATCAAATACCCCGCTTAATCGAATATTATTTCTGGAACCGCCAATATTCGTTTAAACAGGAACGACTGAAAAAGAAGAAAGAAAGAAAAACAAAAATTTTATTTATGTAGCTCGTTCCATAAATGCACTAAAAATCAAATCTGCTCAATCTCTTTTGAATATTTAAATCTTCTCACCCTTCTGAAATGTTTCGCATCTCCGGAGAAATTGAATTATGCTCTAATTCTTGATTTCAGAACTTTTTAAATGTAAATAATACAAATAGCTACTCTCGAAGTTTTTTAACCTTCAAATTCTCATAAATTCACATATTTTGGGATGATACACAGACAACCTAACAAACGTTCAGACGTAGTCGTAAAATGTTGAACTATAAAAATATCGATTTTAATATAGTTATTTTAAAATCTCCTTTCCTTTTAGAAAATACACGAACTGATAAATCTAATTTGAAATCAGAATTTGTAATTTAAAAAAAAAGAAAGGAAGAAAAAACAGAAAATTTTATTCATGTAGCTCGTTCCATAAATGCACTAAAAAATCAGATTTGCTCAATCTCTTTAGAATATTTAAACCTTCGCATGCTTCTGAAATACTTCGTATCTCAAGAGAAAATGAATCTTACTCAACTTGTTAGTTTGAGATTTTTTAAAATGTAGATAATACAAATAACCACTCTCGAAGTTTTTGTTTTTTAACCTTCATATTCTCATAAGTTCACATGTTTTGTGATAAAAATCAGAAAATCTCATAAAGTTGTTCCACTTCCTGCCTTGTTCGGTGTAGGTTGCCCGTATTAACATATGCAATTACTCATAACCGGGCCTTGAGCTTTACCAATAATTTCTAAAATGACACCCCCCCCCTATACATTCCCAATCTCTAATTAAACAAGTATGAAAAATCATTCGTTAAGCATAGATGAAACACTTTCCAACACTTCCTGAATGCTTTAACAAAACTTCGTTATTTATAAGAGAACTGACTAAACATTTTAGAAAACGCATAAAACATTTGAAAAACTGATTCCAGCAGTTAATAGCAAATATGTATTCCAATTCTTTTGAACAGCCCTGTATTTGATCTGTAGGTTAATATAGATAATATATAATGGAGAAATTTAGTTTAGCAAGAAAACATATAACAGGTTGAAATTTCTCTTTCAGCAATTTATGCTAATAGATGGAAACAAACTTGTATGCTTTTGTACAACCCTGTAGTTAACCTAGTACCTTTATTACACGTCACTATTTATCTAAAGTTTAATTCAAAGTAAAACACTCTTAAAACTACTGGAATCACATTTCCAGAAATTATCATTTATAGACGGCCATGTATCCAATTCTTTGCGTGACCCTGTATATCATTTTATGCATATTCTACAAACATTTCTTAGTAAACTAAATTAAGTTCAGCGCAAAAATGTATAACTCATTTAAAAACCACCTTTAAGCAATTTGCAATCATACCCAGTAAACATTACGAATTCTTTTGTGTAGCCCTGTATATCAATTAGAGCATTTATACACACCATATACAATACATACATATAGTGAAACATAAAAGCACATACCATAATTAAAAATGCATTTCCAGCAATCATTGCTAATGTACAGTACTTCGGATACAATATAGTATCTGAAATATTTTGTGTGTCCCTGTAAATAATGCTATGCACTTCGTATTATACATGAAATAACTTATAGTAAACCTCAGCGACGTATATAAATTTCATTATACATGAAGTAATTTAACATAATTGAAATACGCCCAAAAAAATTCCCTCCACTCCTATATCATTATGTAACGGAATCCTTTTGCGTGGCCCTGTAAATGAATAATAACTATTCCTTGCGCCGCATATTCTACAGAATGCATATTTTAGTGTACTTGATAAATGCATATCAATTTTATTATGTTTGAAAGCATGTAGCATCATTAAAAATCATTTTAAACGATTTTTTCCCATAGGCCGTAATGTAACGTAAAACTTTTGACTGTCCCTGTAAATAAACTAAACGTGCTACAAACTTCATTTGAAATAGGATTCGTCCTATGGTAGAGATTACTAATATCCAAAAATTTCAGAACGATCCGAGTATATTTATAGGAGTTAGAGCGCGACCAGACGGACAGACGGCCAGACAAACCGAAATCATAAACACTTTTCAACTTTGTTGGAAAGTCTTAAAAAGGGTTTTTAGTTTTTTGACTTTCTAATATTTTTTGGAACTTTTGATGTTCTTTTTTTACACAGTTATAAACTTTTTTTTTTTTTTAATTTTGCCATTTTTCCTTTTTTTTTTTTCTTTTTTACAGAAATATATGATATTTGAGAATTTTTTCTCTTTAGGTTCTGTTTTTTTAAATTAAAATAAAATGTGAAACGTTTGATCTTTAGTAGTCCAAAGGCCATACAAAAAGCAAACATAGGGAAAAAATACATATGTATATATATATATATTTAAAGACTTTATTCAAAGTGAAATTTCATTATGATTTTATTTTAAATGATTCGTGAAAAACAGCGAGTCTGTCATTTTTTAAAATGGACTTTACATTCGATATTTTACATTGTTTGAAAGTTTTATTTTACTTGTGATTTATTTACAATGTACAAGTCTGCTTCATTTCTCTGAAAGGGAAATCAAAAAGCAACATTAAATTGGTAATCGATCTCTATTACTCACACATACAATGTATTTGTGTGGAAAATAATCATATTCGAGTTGAACCCCACCAATAATTTTCAAAACTCTACGCCTATGCAATTGCTTCTGTGGTTGTCTGATTGTCGGACTTGATGATGGTGTTCTGTTGCACGGCGAAACTCGATTTTTCCCTCGAGTTACGCTGTCGCTGTTGTAATATGTCCGGAAATTCCACTGCATCTGGGTCTTATATTTTGTCTCGAGCAACCATGCCATACATTGAGCCATCAGCTGGGGTTCGCCATTTTCGTCAATTAATTAACCTGCAAAATAGAAAAAACAAAACTTTAGGTGTGTGTGAACATTATGCGCAAGCCGCACTTTTCTACCTATCCCCATTTCTGAAATACATACAGGATTAAATTTGTAAAGATCATTTTGGAACACCCTATACTTAAAAGAGCTTCGCATCTCATGAGAAAATGAATCTTGATATTATTGTTAATTTCAGAACTTTTTAAATGTAAATAATACAAATAGCCATTCTCGAAGTTTTTTAACCCTCATATTCTCATAAATTCACACGATTTGTGATAAAACACAGACAATCTAACAAACATTTAGACATAAGTCATAAAATGTTGAACTATAAAAGTATCAATTCGAATGTAATTTTTCACAAAACTTACTTCATTTTAGAAAATAGATCAACTGATAAATCTATTTTGAAAACAGAAATTTCAATTTTTAAAAAAGAAAGAAATAAAAAACAGAAAATTTTATTTATGTAGTTCGTTCCGTAAATGCACTAAAAATCAAATTTGCTCAATCTCTTTTATCCTCTTCAGACTCGAAGGTAAAATAACACTACAAATGCACATTCATTGCTTTTGCACAAACAAAAAGACACACAAGATGGCAGAATAATCCCTCTTTCTGAAATGGGTGCTTTAGAGGACGGGTCATTTAGGTTCACAATTAAGGATCTAAAATGACTAGCCTCCTTAAAATATCAATTTAATTATCTATAACCTAAATTCACGCAACAAAAAATTTAAGGATTTTAAGCAAATGAATGATCTGCAAATCCTCAATTTTTTTTTTCTGTAAAGCGTTTAAGTTAAATAATTGCGATTTTTTTTTTTTACTTTATTAGCCACGCTGTCTTGAAGGCATTTTGCACACTCGGATAAAAATAACATTTATTTTATGAGGAAATAAGCAGCAATGCTGCCATTGATTGGATTTGATCCAAAGCCAAAAACATCCAGTTACTTAAAAGTAAAGTCAAAATGTAACAAAATCAAACAATTTAGTTTTTATGAGGAAAAGAATAGAGGTGCACATTTGTGTACCTCGGGTCTGAAGAGGTTAAACACTTAAAAGGGCTTCGCATCCCAGGAGAAAATAGATCTTGCTCTTGTTGTTAATTTCAGAACTTTTTCAATGTAGATAATACTAATAGCCACTTTCGAAAAATTTAACCTTCATATTCTCATAAATTCACAACATGTTTTGTGATAAAATACATATAGCCCAGTGGTAGGGGAAGAAAAAAAAACGCCGAATTCGGAATTAATTAGGGGAAAGCTGGAAATTGTTTTAATCCATTTAGTTTAGGTCTAGAATGAATATGCTAAGTTTTCCCCCTGGTAGTAGGTGAGCATTAGAAAATATGTACAGATTTAAAGTCAAAAAACACTTTTTATAAATACCATAACAATATCTCAAAACAGCTAACTCTATCAAACACGTTGTCAATACAAATGTTGTAGCGCTTAAAATTATGAGTAAAATGAGTACCTACACTTAATATTTTGTTGAACATTAAGGTCACAATTCTACTTTAAAGTTTTAGACCCGTGGTCAGGGGATTGAACTCAGAATTAATTAAGAGAAAACAGGAAATTATTTTAATCCCTTCAGTTTAGGTCTAAAATGAGCGTACTATGTTTCCTTCCCCATACTTGGGTACTCATATTTTCGAAAAACACGTTTTTTTAATTACGTTAATAATATCTCAAAACAGCTTACTCTATAAAAAAACATTGTCAATACAAATGTTGTAGAGTTTTAAATTCTGAATAAAATGAGTACCATCATTAATATTTTTGAACAACATTACGGTTGCAATTCTATTTCAAAATTTTTCAAATCAAGAGCTTGAAGCCAGGGGAGACCATTTTAACTTAACAAAATCTCAAAATTGCGGTCTTAATATTATACAAAAATATTAAATGTAGATACTCATTTTATTCAGAATTCTAGTCTCTCCAACTTTTGTATTGACAATGTTTTTGATAGAGTTAGCTGTTTTGAGATATTGTTAAGTTAACTTGGTCTCTCCTGGATTCAAGCTCTTGATTAGCGATTATGGCAAAATTTTGAAATAGAATTGCGATCTTAATGTTGAACAAAAATATTAATGATGGTCATAATTTTATTCAGAATTTTAAACTCTACAACATTTGCATTGACAATGTTTTTTATAGAGTAGCTGTTTTTAGATATTGTTAAGCTAATTAAAAAAAATGTGTTTTTCTAAAATAAATATGTACATTTTTCCTAACATTCACCCAAGTACGAGGAAGAAAACATAGTACGCTTATTTTAGACCTAAACTGAAGGAATTAAAACAATTTTCAGTTTTCTCCAAATTAATTCTGAGTTCAACCCCCCGGGAGCACGGGTCTTAAACTTTAAAGTAGAATTGTGACTTTAATGTTCAACAAAAATATTAAGTGTAGGTACTCATTTTACTCAGAATTTTAAACTCTACAACATTTGTATTGACAACGTGTTGGGCAGAGTTAACTGTTTTGAGATATTGTTATGGTATGCAAAAAAAATGTTTTTTTACTATAAATCTATACATATATCCCAATGCTCACATAGTACGAGGGGAGAAACATAGCATATTCATTCTAGACCTAAACAGAAGGGATTAAAACAATTTCCAGCTTTCCTCTAATTAATTCCGAATTCAACTCTCTAACCACTGGGCTAATACAATTTAACAAACATTCAGATATAAGTCGTAAAATTTTTAATATGAAAAAAATATCGTTGTGAATGTAATTTTTGACAAAACTTCTTTCATTTTGAAAAATAGGTCAACTGATAAATCTATCAACAACCAATTATAAAAGAAATCAGAATTTTCAATTTCAAAGAAAGAAAGGAAAAAAAAAAAAAAACAGAAAACTTTATTTATGTTTCATGAATGCTTTAAAAATCAAATTTACTTAATCTCTTTTGAACACTTAAAAGTGCTTCGCATCTCATGTGAGAATGAATCTTGTTCTTATTGTTAATTTCAGAACTTTTTAAATGTAGATAATACAAATAACCTCTCTCGAAGTTATTTAGCCTTCAAATTCTCATAAATTCACATGTTTTGTGATAAAACACAGATAACACAACAAACGTTCAGACATAAGTCGTAAAATGTTGAACTATAAAAGTATGGATTTCAACGCAATTTTTCACAAAACTTCCTTCATTTTAGAAAATAGGTCAACTGATAAATCTATTTTGAAATTAAAACGTTCAAAAAATAAAACAAAATGAATGAAAAAAAAAAAACCTGAAAAATTATCTTATACAATTCGTTCCATAAACGCACTAAAAGTCAAATCTGCTCAATCTCTTTCGAATATTTAAAAGCGCTTCGTATCTCTGGAAAAAATGGATGTACTCTCATTGTTAACTTCAAAACTTTTTAAACGGAGATAGTACTAATAGGCACTCCCGGAGCTTTTTCACGCGTCTTTTTTTTTTCTTTCTTGTCACTGCATATTCCCCTGACCCCGGATCTTGTAAAAGTGTAGATATATAATGGAGATAATGCCGAGAAAGCCGTTGTCCTGTAAACGATATTCCGCCACCGCATGGCAAAAATCGATCGCCACATTTTGTTTATCTCAGCTCGAAATTCACTGTCTGATCTTATAACCCTTTAAAAAAACAGAGCTCTTTTGCTTCTCCTTGCTACTCCCATATTTTTTCAATCGTTAGTTTCTTCAAGATTTTTGAACAAATGTGCCTGTAGTCAGTTTTTTTTAGGCGTGTTTGTAATTATATAAATACGTAGCACCTATAGTCATCATCTGGCCCGTCCATCTGTCTGTCTGTCCGCATATAACAGCGCAAAATCTATCCAACCGAATAGTTTGAAATTTAATATATATAATCGTTGCAGGATTTTGTTGAGTCATTTAAAATTTTATGAAAATCGAATCAAAACTTAGAAAGATATTAATAAAAGTTTTCTTCCTTCTATTAAGTCGTATCATACGTCATTCATTCAATGATATAACATGATAGATAATGGATTCTAGGTTGCCATGGTGATTACGTCCTATTTAAGATGGAGTCCTATTATTGCCGTATTACCGAATTTAATATATATAATTGTGATAAATTTTCTATTCATGCATTTTAGTGCCATAACTATTGCACCAAGATCTGAATATTTATAAAACTAGATATTGTACGAATGCACCTGATTTCCCACGTTTGACATAGAGTTTCCGACTTGTTTGAAATAAACTAAACTAAGAATTTTTTGTCAAAACCTCACGTGCAAGGTAATTTTTAAACATATCAGCAAAAAAGACAAAAATGTAGCAATAAAAAATGCAATAGACATAAAAAAACCCCTACTATCCCCCGCCTCCCTTACCCAACATTTGAAACAATTTATTATTTTTTCATCAGGGGAGCTCCTTTTATCTAATATAATAGTTTTTTTTTTTTTTTTAATAATTTCTTAACACATGAGTGTGAAAAGAGAAAAGAAAAGAATTAAAAACTGTCTTTTATAAGGTTCCAGGAGACAAACTCTCCGCGGCCAAAACCCCCTTTTCTCTTAATATGTAATTATTTTAAATCCTTAGTGAAAATTTTTTTATTATTTTTTCAAATTCATGAGAGAAAAAGAAATTTTATTTATTTAAATTCGAACATCCAAGGAGGGAAATGACCTACTGCTATCCCCTGTACCAAACGCCCAGCTATATATATATACATTTAATCTTTTACCAAAGAAAATCCTCTTATATTTATTTATTTAACATTTTGTATACTTGTGTCTTCCGACTGTTATAACAAGTTGGAAATTGCTCATCAAACGTGGCAAATGAGGTGCGTTCGTACTATAACTAGTTTTATAAATATTTTTGATCGCATATTTTACTGAATGTATATTCTAGTGCACTTCAATAAGTGCATATCCATTTTATTCTGCTTCGGAAGGCTGTAACATCATTAAAATGCACTTGCAATAATTTATTCCCATTGGCCGTAATGTAACGGAAAACTTTTGACTGTCCCTGTAATTAAACTATACATCCGATTTTCATAAAATTTCAAATGACTCGACAAAATTTTGCAACAATTATATATTTAATATTTCAGACCATTCGGAAGGCTGTAACAGCATTAAAATGCGCTTGCAATAATTTATTCCCATTGGCCATAATGTAACGGAAAACTTTTGACTGTCCCTGTAATTAAACTATACATCCGATTTTCATAAAATTTGAAAGGACTCGACAAAATTTTGCAAAAATTATATATTTAAATTTTGTGACTATTCGATCGGGTAGTTTTTGCTCTGTTATATGCGGACAGACGGACAGACAGGCGGACAGACAGACAGACGGACTAAACGACGACTATAGGTGCTACGTATTTATATAATTACGAACGCACTTGAAAAATAGAGAACTATTATTAATTTTAAATTTTTCAACAAAATACAATTTAACTGCTAAAATGTTTTGTCTAAAATAAATAAATAAATAAAAGAAAGAAAAACTATATCAGAACCTTTAAGCATAAAAGTGGTAATGAGTAATTATTTAATTTTAAATCACATTTACATTGATTTATTTAAAAATTAAAAAATATCTGAATTTTTTTAATAAATTTTTAAAAACTTTTCTGGAATGTTTTGTCAATATAAGGATATATCGGGTGACCACAACTAAATCACCCCTACTCTGACTTCCCTATATGTTGAACTAGTCAGTGTAAAGGCTTCAAATTTTGTGTACATGCTATTCAAGACACGTGAAAACGGATTGCGCAAAATAAATAAATAAATAAATAAATGGTTCCAGGAACACCGATAGATGGCGCTGTACAACAGAAAATAGGAAAAAATACAACAGCAACAACAACAACAACAGCAATAATAATAATAATAATAATAATAAAAAAGCACATGGGAAATTAACTTTTTAAGTTTTAATGTATATTGCCCTAATGGGAATAAAAAAGTAAATAAACTTAAACTGCCATTGTAACTGCAATTTCACTTTGTAAAAACAAAACTTCACATAAACCCTTTATTTTGCAGCCATGTTCTGGGTATAAAAGAGCACTGGGGAGAATGTTATCTCTTCTTCAACATTTAAACTATGACAAAGCGACCAGTTATGAATTTCTGACAACCAGGCCATTTTGTCCTCCGGATCTGAATCCGTGTGATTTTTTGCTGTGGGGACGCTTTAAAAATCTTGTTTGTCGAGGACTTCCGTTAAACTTGGCATATCTATCACTGTACTTGTGATAAGCGTCACAGTCGACTAGTTAAGATCTGCAGTTGAAAACAAGCTGTCCACAGACTGCAGATTTTACATCTTCATGACGGAAACCATATTAAGCGGCATTCTATGAGTAGATAAGGCCCTTTTCACGTGAATATTTAGTATGTTCAAATAAAGTTTGTAGAGATGCACCTTTTCAGCTTATGACCTACAGATCCTACATTAGAGATCCTACATCTCTAATGTAGGATCTCTAGTATGACCTGTTGTACAGAGCCATATATAGGTGGTTTTCGAAACTAATTTTTTAGGGTTTCGTTCATCTGACGAAACCCTATTTGTCTCGCTTCTCTGTCTGTCTGTCTGTCCGTCACAGAGCCCGTTCTCAGAAACTATATATGTTGGAGACTTGAAATTTTGCATACTTATAGCTGAACACCTCACATCAAACTACAAATCCTAAAATTTTGAAAAAGTCTTATATTTAACCCTCTGGGCTCCAACTTGTGTATTTTAATCTTTTTGTTCTAACTGAGCCTCTAATTAAGTTTAAGACTTGAAATTTTGCATACTTATAGCTGAACACATCACATCAAACGACAAATCCTAAAATTTAGAAAAAGTCTTATATTTAACCCTCTGGGCTCTAACTTGTGTATTTTAATATTTTTGTTCTAACTGAGCCCCTAATTAAGTTTAAGACTTGAAATTTTGCATACGTATAGCAGAACACTTGCAATCACACCAAAAATCATAAAATTTTGAAAAAGTCTTGTATTTAACACTCTGGGCTCTAACTTGTGTATTTTAATCTTTTTGTTGTAACTGAGCCCCAAATTAAGTTTAATACTTGGAATTTTGCATATGTATAGCAGAACACTTTCGATCACATGAAAAATCATAAAATTTTCAAAAAGTCTTATATTATTTACCCACCGGGCTCTAACTTGTGTATTTTAAGCAATTTTTCTAACCTCCCCTCATTGCACCCGGTGGGTACTTTTGTAACTTTTGGCGACACCACTTTGAGCACTCTTTCATATTATGCACATAGCCTTACATATTTGAGTTCCACTTTTTACCGCCAGGGGGCGCCTACCTATCTCGAGTGCTATAGACCCGATCCCCTCGACTAATATACCTATCGATAGGTTGTAAAACGGAGTTTCGTTCGGATAGAGGTTTGTGTAGAATAGAGTGCGCCCCCTGGTTGCGAAATATGGAACTAACAGATTTTGCAAAAGGATAAAAATGAATATTAAACGAAACCCTCTGTGCGATCTGTGATCACACTTACCCACTTGTTTTTTAGTCGCGTGATTCGTTTCCCCATTTCTAGCACGTATACAAAAATTGAAGATCACATACTGAGTAGTTCAATATATAGAGAGTTCAAAGTAGGGGTGATTTAATTGTGGCCACCCTATATAATACAAGTTTAAATGGTAAAGATTTTACATATGAAACATATAACAGAAATGAAATTTCTCATTTTTTTGCGAAACGATAATTTAAACAAAATTCCAAAAATCGAAAATTTTCTCTACGAACCGAGAATAAAGTTTATTGAAAAGAGACAGAAATTTAGTTATCTTGAGCTGTAAGGGGTTGTGCATATATAACGTTTCATTTTAGGGGAGATGGGGTGGGGGGGGATCCGGCGCATGATATCGTAAGATATTGATAGGGGGAGGGAGGATTTGTCTTTTGATATCGTCATCATTTTTGATCCAACCAAAATTTTCTTTTTTTGTTTGTAACTTGGTTTTTACATCAAAATAGTGTGTTATTTTTTTTAGTCAGTTATCTATTTTTATGAGAATACAAAGTTATTATTAAAATCTTTAAATTATTATACTAAAATTATTTAATTCATGCCCCCAACGTTTGGCATTCCTATTCTTCTATCATACGTGCATGCATATATAATCCGCTGTTCGAGAAACCATATACGAATTATGTTTGAAATGATGCTTGTGATTACTATTAAATAAAAGAGAAAGAATATTATCCACCTGTTTTGTTCATAAGAAGTTCTGTTTTACACCCCCCTCCCCCGTGAAGGGGCAAGTGCAAGAAGATATTATTACTGTTGAATGCATTATGTAACAAAAAGCTATTATTAAATTCTTTTAAATATTAATTGTGTCCTTTAAATGTTATTTGATATAAAGTTATTTCATATATAAAGTAAAATTTTATTGACTTCTCGTCATTTTTTATCGATAAAGTATGCGAAAAATAAATGTGATCATATTTGTACATCACTCCAAAAAAAAAAGAAAAAAAATCTAAAAATCAAAATAATTTGTAGATATAGATAACGATCTCATTACGGGGTGAAAGGGAGTGGGAGGTTTGAGGGATGATAACATGTGATATCGTAAGGGGGGTGGGAGGGGTCCAAAATTAACAAAAAGTTGATAACGTTATATAAGTACAGCCTCTAAGACTGAAATCTGATTTATCTTTTTTTACAAATGTCAAAAAATCGGCAAAAAACGCTAAAATATCGCATGAAAATATAATAAAAATACCTAATAAAGAAATAAAAATCTGAGGCCAGGTGCATTAGGACATGTCTTTATCTATCCTGGGACAAATCTATAGACCCTGTACACACGATAGATTTTCTTGTCCATAGTCCACAAGCTTAAACTTAAGACTCATCCTTAGTTGAATGTAAAGCTAAAAATAATCTCTGATGTAATGATGTCTAAATGTCAAAATGGCGACAGCCATTTCTGCTTCTGTAGAATAAATTGCGCATGAAGTTTGAATATGTGAAAATGTGTTTTTATTTCTTCGAATTTTTCTGTTAAATTTAATTTAATCTAATTTTTTTCACCATATATCAAATTAAAAATAATTTCCCTCAGAGGCGTCGCGATGTTATTGTGGGGGAGCCTCTCTCACCCAATATATGTGAACTTGGGGAAATTGAAGGTAGAGTTGGGAAATTATAGATTTTTGAAACGACTTTTTCTTTTTTTAAAATAAAATGTAAAAAAAAAAAAAAAAAGAAAAAAAGAAAAGTGCCCAGCTAAACTGATGGCATGGAGCTCACAGGCTATTCACACTAATTGTATATGATACTCTTATTTTAAAGAATAATGCCCCTCAAAAAAATAAGTGAAGAGGAAATAGCCCCCGTTTCCCCCTTTATACTTAACCAGTGAACCTCCAAATCTAATAAGGGAAACTCCTTAACATAATAAACCTGTATACCAAATTCGGAGCAAATCGAATTATTCTGCATGAAAAACCCATTTATCTAAATTAAGAGAGGTGGGCTAACCCCCCTTTTCCCCCTTTATCCTTAACCAATGAACGTCCAAAACTAATCAGGGAAGTTCCTTAACATAATAAACCGGTATACCGAATTCGGAGCAAATCGTATCATTCTGCACGAAAAACCTATTTATCTGAATTAAGAGGGGTGGACTAACCTCCCTTTCCCCCCTTTATCCTTATCCAATAAACTGCCAAAACTAATCAGGGAAGCGCCTTATCACAATGAACCTAGAAAAGAAATTTGAAGCAAATCGGATGTTTCTATCAAGAGTTATCGCGTTACGTACATACGTACGTTCATACGTACGTACATACATACAGAACGGGCGGCACATTAGCTCTCAGGCTTTGATAGTCTGTGAGCTAAAAAGATTTTTTTATTGTTTTGCTGACTACCTTTCTGAGTTCTGTAATAGTAAAATAGTTAAACTTTCTAAAGAAGTACAAAAAGCAGCCAGGCTCAATTTCTCATTATGTTTCTCCGTGCTACGAAAATATAATACATCTACCAGACCTGAATTTCTCTACTGCTGTCCATCAACAGTGTCTCTTAATACATTTCCTCCAAAACTTTGTTCCTTTCTCAAAAATCTAAAATTAGGAGGCTATTTTCATATGAAGTACGATTATGACCCGTACACAATTGAAGACAAAAACTTTCATTAAATGAACCAATAGTTATAATTTCTATGTTTTTAGTTTCAGTATTTTTCTGTGGAAATATTTTTTTTTTTTTTTCGCATATGTATTATCATTAAATACACATCGAACATACCATTTTAGTTGGAAAATAGAGCAATTTGTTTCACGTTGGAAAATTTTTTAATTATAAATTCGGAAAATTTTGAACTCTCCCCCCCCCCCCCCCCCCGAAATTTTTTTTGTAGCTACTCCCCTGATTTCCCTTTTCAATTTTAATCAGAAAATTACTTTAATAAAAATATAATAATTCCTTTCATTTCCTTATTTACTTCTCTTATCGAAGAACGGTCGTTGCAGCAACTCTAAACAGCAAACAAAAGCTACAGTAAAAATAGCAAATAAAGCCTTTGTGCAACAATATTAAAAAATTTTAGACGTTGGTTTTTCTGCTTTTTAATAAAAGCTACAGTGCTTCCATCTATAGATTTTTATGTTAATTAAAGCATAGACATGGAGTTGACACTACATCCTGGTTACAGATGTTCAGACATAGATTTGAGATTTAAAAAACTGACACAAAAAATATTTCTTCATAAAAAGTTCACTTTCTTTCCTACGCGAAGTGAAAAGAAAAAAAATATTTAAATTAAGGCTAAATACTGAAAACAATGTCTTTTATTTATGAAAAATGGGTATGTTTACAGTCCATGGAGTTGATATTTACCTATTTTAAAATTAAATTAAAAAATATTGAGTAATTTTATGACTTTATGCCTGGAATGGACACCTGTAATAATACTTCTGCTACTGCACGCAAAAATATTACAAAATGTTAAAAAAATTTACATTTTTGCAAGCAATGAATTCTGGTTACAACAATTGTCCTAGTTTTGAGGAATGATACTTTTGTCTTATATTAATCTGTTTTCTCAAATAAGAATATAGGTTTTTCGGATGCTATCAAGTCTCAATTAGTCATTTTCAGGTGCGTAATTGCATTTATACATGCGAGAATAACAAAATAATATTAATTTTAACGTTATAGTTAACTGTTGATTTATAAAGTTTGTCTGTTTGTATGTTTGTTGATTATGAAAATTTCTACTTGAGAATTGATAGCACCTGAGAAACTTCTATTCAGGGTTGAGAAAACTCATTAATGCACTATAAAAACTACTTAGAAACTTGGCAATAAAAGAGACTTTGTTTTCATAAATGCTTCTTTAAATCTCGAAAATATATAGGTTTCAGAGGTTTCTAAAGATACAGAACGCTTCTCGAAATCGTTGGTAACTCGGAAAAGTCATTGTATGTTTTAGTTCGTGTTCATGTTACATTTTCCTAGATTAAGAAACGTTTGTCTTTTTTAACACTTTCCAACAAAGTTGAAAATTGTTTATGAATTGTGTTTGTCTGTCCGTCTGTCTGTCTGACCAAGCTCTAACTCGCGTAGATGTAATCGGATTTTTATGCAATTGATGTATGTTAATGATGTTTACCATGCTATCTACCTGTTGAATATGAAGTGTGTAGCATTAATAGTTCATTTACAGGGGCACTCAGAAGAATTTCGTTGCTTTATGGTCAATGGGGAAAAATAGTTTGCAGAGTATTTTAATGACACCACACTATTTCAAATGTATTGAAATTGATATGAGGACGTGAGTTTCAAAACTCCCTTTATCCAATATTTAAAAAAATATAAATAATTAAAAAAAATGGGTTTTCTCTATCAATCTATTCTATTGATGAATGTGCATAGAAAGAACACTACAATCTGCAAAAAAACTAGTTTTATCCTGTATTTCTGGCATTGTAAAATCTTGGTTTACAATGAAAATCAATGGATGCAGTCAGGGGTTTTTCGCAATTTTCCAAAATTTGATTTTCCGGATAAGGTGGGTTTTGAAACTCACGTCCTCATATAAATCACTCAATTTCACTAAAAGGTGATTACTATAGAAAAGCGTATCATTTTGTATTTTCATTAATGTTAAGGACACCACTTAATACATTCTACTTAATGTATAATGCGCACAATTTTTTTTTTTCACAAATTAGCCCGTTTCGGATTGAAACTAATTTTATACATTATTTCTTCAAAAGCAAAATTTGGTGCACTTTGGTTATTGAAAGAATCAGGAAATTGTTAGTGACACTGATGAAGAGAAAGCACGTGATAATAACCAGCACAATAAACGTAATAATATTAAAAATTGCTAATGTCTGTTGAATTGTGAAATTGTGATGTAATAACCTAATTTTCGAGTGTGTCACCAAATTAGAAAATTTTGAGTTGGATGATTTCTTCAACTATCGCAAAGAAATTTGTAGGATTATTTTAATTAAAGTGAAATTATGGAATCATAGCGATTTCTTTGTATATTTTATTTGTCCCGAGTAATTTATTCTTTTGTATTAATAAATCGCTATTAATCTTTCTGAAATTTCTAAAAAAAAAAAAGAAGTTGTTTCTTATAGCATAAAATTGTAATCTGTTTAATTTCTGTTTAAAACTGAATTAAGTTAATCCGACGCAAGATATTATTTTATCTTTTGCTCTATTAAAATGCTTATCACCTTTAATGCGGACTTACGTTACCATGCACGAAAAATGGCCACAGTTGAAAATCCGCACTAGAAGAGTTCACTCCATAAAAGAAGACGTGAGTTTCAAAACTTGCCTTATCCAAATTTTTTTTAAAAAAACGAGTTTCCATCAATCTATTCTGTTGGTGAACGTGCATCGGAAAACCACTACAATCTGCAAAAAAAACCCTAGTTTTATCGTGTATTTGTGGCATTGTAAAATCTCGTTTTACAATGAAAACCAATGGACGTTGTCAGAGTTTTTTCGCGATTTCACGTTTTCCCCAAATTTGATTTTCTGGATAAGGGGAGTTTTGAAACTCACGTCCTCATATAAATCCCTGAATTTCACTACAAGATGACTACTCTAGAAAAGGGCATTCACAGCATCTATCATTCATTTACAAGGACACACAAAAGAAATCTGTTACAGTCCTGTCTTTGAGCAATAATTCCTGGAAGTGCGTTTTCAATTTCGGTGTGCGCTTTTAAATTTAATAATTTTTTTTTATGTTACTCGTGTATAAATTCTATACCTCGTATACAGGGCTGCTCAAAAGAATTCACATACCATTCTTCCTATTAGCGGAACTTGCTGAATGCGAATTTTCAACTGAGGTATGTATTTCCGAACCGAACAAAATTTTGGCATGTGTGTAGTTAATAGATACAAATCTATATATCATATACAGAGCTGCTCAAAGGATTCGGATAATTTTCCGATTGTAGATGGGAGACAGCTGAATTTGAGTTTTCAAATGTGTTATGCGTTTCCATAGGGTTGAATTACACATAATATTTTAACTTATTAAACGGTGCATCTTTGTTACATTATTCTGAATGTGTTGGAAAGTGTTTTCATAATCTATGCTTGATGCATGATTTTTTCTTTCTTGTTATATTTATCCTTGCCCCGGTCACGTCCATTGAAAATAGTGTTTTATCTGTTTTTTTTTTTTTCATGTTACTCGTGTATACATTCTATACCTCGTATGCAGGGAAAAGAATGCACAAAAGAAGTCAAGTAGCATTCTCCTTATTAGCGAAAATTGCTTAAGGGGAATTTTCAACTGAGGCATGTATTTCAGAATTGAACTTAATTTTTGCATGCATGTAGTTAATAGATACAATAGATACAATAGTTTTGTTACAATATTCTGAATGTGTTGGAAAGTGTTTTATAATCTATGCTTGATGCACGATTTTTCTTTCCTGTTTTAAGATACAGAGAATTGTAACTTAAAAATACACCTTTTTATTTCATCCAAATTAAATATTTAACCTATGTAACCTTTTTAATTAAAAAATAGCACCTTAATATCGATAAAGGCGAATATTTAAAAGATATAATGCGTGTAATTTCGTAAATGTTCTTTCGGTATTTTCGTTTAAAAATTAACCTAACGTTTTTCGGTGGTAATTGTTCATCAGCTATTGTATGATAAGCATAAAAGAAAATCTGCTTCCGCCCATTTGAATTATTCATAAAACTATAAAACGATCATTAACAGGGTGGAAAGAGAGAAGAAAACAGTAGTCTTAGCTGATTACAGGGCAGTAACATTTACTTTTCTTTTATATTACCTATATTAATTACGCAACATGCTACGTGCTTATTTTCTTACAAAGAAAATTTGAATTTTCTTTTCAGCGATATTGAATTATCACTGGATAACAATAGTTTTGCAAACAGAACTGAAATTATCTTATTCTGTTTTTTGCGCTGATTCCAAATCTAGTTTTAGATTATCTCAAGCACGTCTAGTTTTTGAGATATTTGTAGCCAATTTATACAAACTTAAGCTTTTTGTTCCATTTTATGCAAATTTTAGGTACAATTGACTACTGGGTTATTTGCTTGTGCTAAATATCGCAGTCTTCATATTCGTAACCCATTTATGCCTAGCACCCCATTTTTGGAAACGTTTCGAATTTTAATAATTTTTTATAATTTTCTGCTCCTTTACAACATAAAAACTGTATGAACTTGTATGAATTGTCTATAAATGTCTTTATCTATTACCGGGAGAGGACAGCATAAGATTGATAATTATTTGTTTAAATGAAGGCATTTTTCGGCGTTTATAGATTTTTCATTTTTCAGGATAGCGAAATGTAAAAAGTAAGTTTATTTGTATTTTTTGTATCAAGGATCCAAATAAATAAGTCATGATCTTAGCTTGTAAACTTCTTTGAATTACGTATTTTTTCAAATTGCTAAATTATATGTTAAATCAAATTACATGTTCAGGTTCAAGCCTATATTTTAGGCATGTTTGTAACGTAGCAAAATATAGGGTTCTAGGTGCAAATGGGTACATATTTCTATTAGCCATTTAGGGGGCAGTTATTTATGTAAAGTACTTTTCAAGATGATTTTGAAATAAATTGTTTTTTAGCCTCAAATACTGTTATTCTTAATTTATTATTAATAATACTTATAATATTAATAGTTTCTGTAAAGAAATAAATATATATTTTTTAGGAATTCATAAAAATACTAATTATAGTATATAATATACAATAAGCTTATTTTATATAAATTTAGACAAAACATGTAATTATGCATATTATACTATTACAAATATTATGCATATTCCCATATTTAGTGCGTTTACATTTTATCAAATAAACACAAAAAAATTTTAGCGTAATTTTTTTAGTATTTTTCAAACTCCTTTTGCAACATTTTAAAGTGATTTTACCAACAAATTTGAGAAAACAAAAATTCAGGCACAAATGGGTTAAAAATACATGAAAGTTTGCAAATTAGGCACACTAATTTACGGTCACATGTCTGTATAATTTCGGACACAACAGTTTTGTAAAATAAACTGGGCATCGATCAGAACATGAAACAAAACGCCAGCCAGATAATGCTTTATGCCTTAAATTTGCATGTAACTGTCGAAATATTCGAAAAATTGCTTAAATCGAAATATGCAAATATCTCAAAAATTAGGCGCGCTGGAGAAAATTGACAACTGGATTCGGAATCAGCGCAAAAAAAAAAAAAAAAAAAAAAAAAAAAAACTGAATAAGAAGCAACTAATTTCAGCTTTGTGTCTGATCAAAAACTCAAATGTGTTGTCCAGTGTTATTAAAAGGAGCTTCGTTTGTCAATAATTTCACAGTGTTGCAGTAGTGTTTATAGCATGGAAAACCGAATGCATGAAGCTTTTTTCTAAAAGCACACATTTCAATGATAACTCTTTGACAAGATCAGCATAATGGTCAGAATTGCATCGAAAACTGTGACAGATGCAAATTAATATTCTTGTTAACATTAACCGCAAAAACAACCATCACATGTATTAAACATTTAAGTTCTTTCCAACATATAAAGCTGAATTTAACAGATTTAAAACAAACAACGCTTATATATCATTATCTCTTTTTTTTTCCATCATGGACAAAATATAAAATATTTATTTTCATTTGGCAGTTTGAACATTTATTATGTACAAAAAAATTACAAAATTGAAAACAGCACTAAGGATAAGTGGTGAGGATTGCTCAAAAAATGATATGTATGGATATTTTTACTACAAATAAAATAATATATATATATAAAACCATTAAATAAACATTACCGACCACCATCAAAAATTGTGATTATGAATGAAATGACAATAATACAGTTTCCCCCAACACACTTAACATGGATACCAAAAACATAGAATATACAAGCTGCTATGTATAAAATATAGTGCCTTGTACTATATTACGAGATTTAATATGGAAGAAAAAAAGAAAAATATGGATACCGATAAAAATAATTGTAAAGCTTATATATTGAATTACGTTATCAAGAGTACAGAATTCAATTATATAAGCAAAATAGTCGTTTTCTGTGAGAAAAAAAGCTAAAAGCTGGAATTTTTTTTCTCCTGTACTCAAGCGACTAATATGACCAAAAGAATAGTTTCAAGATGAAAACAGAATAATATTAAAGGCAATGAAATGGAAAAAGCAATACAACCTTTTAAATATTTAACTTATAGCAATGAAAAATAGTAATATTACACAACATACCTAATATAATCCCAGTTTTATTTAATCTATATAAACTCCTGCACATGGTATCCAAAAGCACGATAAGTTTCAGGTTATTTTTGCAGTTAAGTTAACACAGATATTAAAACCTAATGGTTGCAGTTAATCCATATTGAAATACCGTGATAAATGCAATTAATATAATATAAATAGAAAATAATTACAATATTAATATTTAAAATATCTATTAACACTTTTAAATTTCTTAACTAAAGTAAAAAATCCCAAAACTATTATTTTACAATATCGCCAATAATCAGCATTTTGTATCATAGTGTTGAAAATTTAAAATAGAAAATATTACTTTAATAGAAGCTACAGACAAAATGCAAATTAAATTTTGGTGCTGCCATCTAGTATAATAAATTAAAACTATTATGAACAAATGTCATAAGAGTAACCAAACTGAAACTAATACTTTCAAATTTTACCAACTGCTTTACCCTACAAATCCCAATAAATAAATAATACCATATTATATATCATTATTCACAAAAATATTAAATAAATACAAATGTTAATATAATGCATACAATATATTCTACTACCACACCCAATTAATCTATACACAGAATTTAAATAATTTTATAACATTGATAATATTATATAGCTATATGCTATAACATAAAATAAATTATATATAATAAAATTATAAAAAACTTTAAGAACTACAATTAAATATAAAGAATAATTAATTAATAAAGTGAACAGGAAAAGAAAAATGGATGTTTATAGAACTTTGTCAGAATCTGCAGTGTCCAAATGCCCAAAGTTCACAAACAAAGTGTGTGGTATATATTCATACCAGCCATAAAAAAAGCTAACGAATATGAATTTGGGACTAACAGACACAAAAATCGATAATTAATAATTGAACACTAAGTTCAAAACTAAACATGATTAAAAAGTATAGAGGAATAATAAAAAACTAATAACCCAATTTTAATACGAACTGTAATGGTAGTTGTTATATCAAATAAACTTATTATGCATATTATTCTCTATAAAGATGGTATATTAGAAATTAATATGATATTGTCCTGAGTAGACTAAAAATTAAAAACAAGTTAATTGTTAACATGATTAAATAGTAATGAAACTAAATAAATTTAATATGAACTGAAATAAAAATATAACTTCACCATATACATATAAAATATCGAATCAACATCCATTATAAAATGTGTATTAGCAATGTAGTTATAATTTAAATGCCCCATTTTTTTATAATAAATTAACCATTGCGTATTATCCAGACAACACCACCCTCCTCCGTACTCTAACATTTACCCACCCAACCGTCCTATAATAATTTTTTATTGTTATTTTACAATTTTTAATTTTTTATAATTATTTTCTTATTTTATAAATTTTTTTGAAATTATGTGCTGATAATGATAATGTGTTAATAAATAAGTGCTAATTGTATATTAAAGAATACATGAATTTTTTTGGAAAACCATGATTTAATGCATCAAAATTAGTTTTTTAATATTATTGTTAATTAGATGAGAAGAACATAAACATTTTATTCTATATAAATGATTAAGTGTTATATTTCGATATACAGAATGATGAAGACAAGATTTAAAATTTGTAAATATATTAACTTTGAATTTAAATTCTTTACGTTTATCATATAGATCTGATGTTGTTTTGTTGTCTTTTATTGTAATTTTAAGATCGAAGAAGTTAATTGTATTGTTAGATAAGAGGTATTCCGTTAATTCCAAATTAGTGGGATAATCTACTGGAAATTGAGAAATATTAGTTTGATCGGTGGCAATTAAAATTATGTCATCAATATAACGATATAAATGTAGATTATTATTAGTAAAAGTACGTTCATAGTGATATAAGTATAAGTCTGATATTAAACTGGATGTACAACTACCTTGTGGTATACCGACGTTCTGTAAATATAATGTGTTATCTTGCAAAATATAATTATTATAGATACCGAAATTTGTTAAAGATTTAAAGTAAGCTATATCTATACTAAATGGTAAATCCAGTTTTTGATGACACTTTTTAAATAATGCATTTATAATATTATGTAAATCTAATAAATCTATATTATTAAAAAGATCTTTGAAGTCATATGTCGTTATATTATATGCACAATTAAGATTATTCATAATATTGACCAGTTGATAACTATTTTTTATACAGTGTATATTATCATTATTTGTAGTCAGTATATATATTTGATTAAGAATTTTTAAAAGAACTTTATTGGCTTTATTATGATATGTATTGCAACCAATAGTTACAGTCCTAAATTTAATTGGAGTCCTATGAAATTTGGGAATAAGAACTAAATAAGGATAATTAAAGTTAGTAGAGAGAATATTTAATAGTTTATAATAACTTTGAATTTTACGATTATTTACAATTACATTTTCATTAGTTTTTTTAAAAGATTTATTAGAAGAAATACAGGATGTAAGAAGTTGGTGATAATAAGATTTCATATGATTGCATAATTATTAGGAGATTTGTCTACATATGTAATAACGTAGTTTTTTTGTAATTTAGTAATTTGTTGGAAAAAATGCTTTATATTAATAGTAACCAAATCAGAAATATTATATTTTAAAGACAAAGTTAATTTTTCAATAACTAATATTTTCCATTGATTAAAATATGCAATAGGTTTATTGTAAGAGATTGAAATCTTATATATAAAAATATCTATATCATATGTAAACTGTTTGATAATAGATTTAACATTAAATTTATATGTAAGTCTATGTTTAGTACCATAACCCATTAGTTTTTTCAATTTAAAATAATTTACAATATTAAGATTTCCAGTGATTATATGATCATGATCATTGTTTATGTATTTTTTTTTAGAGTGGGGTCATTACAGTTACACGGAAAATTACTTGCAGCAGATGTATTTTTTGAAAATGTATTGTATTTAAAAATCTTTCTATCAATTGTATTCGGATATTTAAAGGTTTTTGATATATGATGATTATTAATAGGAAAATAACAGTTTTTATCATTAATTATAGAATTGATATTAATTTTATTAAATATTTGATTTGAAAAAGTTATTATCATTTGAGTATTCGTGTTTTGAATTTTGTGTGTTTTTTTTTTTTATTAATATTTAAAAGATTAACTCTAGTCATTATGAGACGAAAAAAAAAACATCAGAGAAATGTTTAGAGAAAGATTTACTTAGAAATACATTTAAATGTTGTACAATCTGTTTCTTTTTAATAGCAAATATGTATTTTCGAATTAATAACCAGTTATAATTCTTTAAATAGTTACTTTGAAGATTATTTATTTGTTTAGTGATATATTTTTTGGAAACTACTACTGCTGATGAACCCTTTCCACGCTTGTTTCGTGTTGTTTTACAATTTAAATTATGATTAAGAGTAGGATAAATTGGAGGATAGTCAATAGTATTATTTATAGATGTAAACACTTTAACAGGTTTATTAAATACAGTAAAACCTCGTTACAACAATATTTTAGGGAGCAAATAAATATATTGTTGTAGAGGGATTTATTGCTATATGGAAGGCCTAAATATTTTGGGCATTTAATAAGGTTTTTTATTAATTTTAAGGTATATACCACTTAAAAAAATTAACTAGCAACAATTTTCATTTGAGACAGAATTCCGTTATAGGCAGATTTCATTTTCACAGATTTTACGGTAGTTGTAGTATTACAAATAAGACGTTTAAAGTCAGAGTGATATGAATCACATTGTCTACACTAGTCGCAGGAAGAAACTTGCAAGCTAATTTTAAAACTATGAAAGCGTTCTTTTCAAATTTCTCGCTTGCATTTTAATATTTTTAAAGGATTTTTTCTGTTTGAGATAGCAGACGGTGATCCTTAACCAAGTTACTGTTTACTTTTTGGATTTTGGTTGTAGCTTTTTTTTTTATATAAAGTTACATTCACCTTCGGAACAGGTTCCGAAAGTTTGAAATCTAAACAGTAGCCATTCTTACATTAAAGGGATAAGTTGAAAATCAACAGTGAGTCTTCTGTTTTTAAAATAGACGGAAAAAATGGCAAAAGATGATAAGATGTTTTTTCAGCATTTAAAAATCAAAATATCGTTATAAAAGGAGAAAATAACGTTGATATTAGAAAAGAAAAATCGTTTTACAGAGGTTTATTGCTCTAGAGAATATCGCAATGTTGAGGGAAGGTCAACATTAGTTTACAGGCAAATTTGTCGGGACCACGAAATATTATTGTAGTAGAGGGAGTTATTGTTGTATCGGATATTGTTGTAGCGAGAGTTTACTGTATTTCACTATTAAGTCCATATGGATAAATGGTGTTGTAATATTTCATATATGATGACTCCATATAAAGACGTTCTAATTTGCTTTTTAGAATTTGTAAGATTTCAATTGTCGTATTTTTAAATTGATGTTTATGAAAATGTTGAATTTCAGCTGTAGACTGTATATTTTTTGCTTTGTTTTTATTAGAGTCTGAACGATGTTGATTGATACGTTTATGAATAGGACCTGAAATTTCACCTATATATTTCAAGTTACATAAGTCACACTTTATACAATAAATGACATTAAAGGCTTTACAAAAATTTGAAAAATTAGGATCTGTGACAATTTGTGACTGAGAAGCGTATGGACATGTCTTGCACCGAGCGTCTAAACACTTGCGAAAAAATAAAGGACGAGGAGGAGAGTATAAATGGTCACTGGGTGACGATCCAGGAAAAAACCCATTATTGTTCCTGTACCGGGCACTACACTGCATAGATGCTGAGATAGTATCTTGCCAGGATCGAGATTTTTACTAAGAACTGCCATATAGTTTTTAGAAAATGCAATAATTGCAAAAATTATATAAGTATAATAAAATAAAAATCAATAATAAATTAAATTAAGTAATCTTGATTAATATAATTCATTTAATAATATTAAATGTCTTGAGTATGAAATATGAAATTATATGTAATATATACTAATCAGAGAAGCAGGTACTCAAAAACCTCCTTTAATATTTCCATAACCAAAAAAATGATATCCCGCAGTGCAAAAACTACAAAAGCAAGAAACCAATGGACTTTTTAGTACAAAAAAGTCATAAAAAACCGCATCTAAAATCCAGAGCCAAAAATGACAATAACCATGCAAAGACTACCATAACGCTATCCCAATTGACTTCTCAGAACAGAATAATATAAATATAGATGACATAAATATAGATAATATAAATATAGATATAGCATTATGATCATTTAAACTGTTATTAGAAATTATTATTACTACACTGCAAATAGAGGCGTCTTAAATTTATACACATATGTGACTGAAAAAGAATTTCAGTCACTTAAGTGTCTGAATCTGAAAATTCAGACATAACAGACGTCTAAATTTAAGACACATAAATGTCTTACTATGATCATGCTATAAACGAACCGAGAAACATGTGTAAATTATCCAACAACCGTCTGATTTTAAGACGGTACGCTCCAAGCGATAGTTAAACATCATCTTTGGTACTATTCTTAACAGCCAATCAGAACGCTGATTTCCGCGCGTGTCATCTACAGCACCTTCATGAGATAAGAACAGAAAGAATTAAATTTTCACCGCCGCCATTGCTTGGATTAAAAGGATATGTGTTAATCTGGGTATTTATAGAACGAACGAGTAAGTCATATTTAATTCTAATATTTTATTCCGATAGATTTCTATACCTTTGAATATGAGTGAAATCGTTTATAAAAATTTATCTCTTTTCTGTAGTTTAATGCTAAATTTTTGATTTCACTAACGGTCGTCTGTTATATACCTTCTCAATGTAACGGAATGAAATATAATTGTTTTGAAAATTAAATAGCAATGCTGTAATTCTATTTTCTTGACCTTTGTAAATAAACGAATGAGTGATAGTTTAATCTTCATTTTCGATAGGGTGATGTGAAATAATTATAATTTGTCTTTGCTCAAAAACAAAACTTGCAACATAGGTTTGAAAAGTTGAATGATTCATCGCTTCATTTATCAGAGATAAAAACATTAAATTGAAGCCATTTGTAACTGTGTTTATTCTATGTTTTTTACTGTTTACTGACTATAAATGCTTGTAGTATATGACATCAGGCATGTATTTTATTTTTTGTTATTATTATTATTTTGGAGCTAAATATGATGATTCATATTATTATGATATTAGGAAAAGTTTTCAGATTGAAAAAAAGCATTAATATTGTGAAATTTGACTGTATATATTGCAGTTTTTAATCACGGAAAGATTTATTCTTATTGATTTTTTAATTTATTATTGAAAATCGTAAATTTTGATATCCAATGTTTCAGATTTAACATTTACCAAATTTCTAAAAATAATATGAATTTTTTATATCATCCAGTAAAATTTTCGAAACATTAAACAAACGGAGAAACATTTTATTCATATTTTGCAGTTTACGTTGCTGTTTAGCAGTATAATTATAAAGTTTAATTAATATTTTTTGTGTTTTTTAAATTGGTATATTAATTTTTGTAATTTATATGCAAGCATTTTTTTTTGCGATATTTTGTTCATGATTTAAAATTTTTAAAATTGAGTAATGCGAGAAATAATTATTAAATTTCCTTTTACTGCAATCGAATTTGCAACGGTTCTGGTACAAGTAATTGTTGGCACTAAAAAAAATTACACATGATAATTTAGACATAAATAAAGAGTTGTTTATGCCTTGATATGAAGTTTATGTATAAAACTGCCTTATATTTTTAAAAGTTCGTATTTACTTATATGATACAGTATTAAATATATTTTTAAGCCATTTAATAACTGCTTTTTTATGTTCAAAACGTTTTTCAAACAATTAAGAATAGTACGTATACTGTCTGATGTATTTTTTTTTTTTTTTTTTTTTACTTTCTATTTTCTTCTGTTTTTTGTTTTTTTTTTCTATTTCTTAGATCATTATTTTCTTATCAAATATATAAAATCTATTTAGCTCATATTCAAAGGATACAAATTTTACAGGAATAAAAAATAAAATAAATTAAATATGACTTATATCGTGTTGTTCCATAAAAAAGAATAATAATGATATACATTTTTAAGCAATAGCGGGTGAAAATTTTAAATTGAATACGGAATATGTTTAAAGAAAATTATATACATATTCCGAAGAATGATATATAAAATTAGATACCAAACTGGTGTTTATTTTTAACTAAGCATGACAAATTACCACATATTTAAAAAGAAAAAAAATATTACACATGTTTACTACTTAAAATGACTTAACTATTTTATTTATATGTACTTAAATGACAAATACAAAAATGGCTAAGTTTTGAAATTAGAAGTAATTTTTTTTTCTCAATGCTATTAAAATAGAATATTTATTTACTATTTTATTATTTACTCATGGTTATATAGCTGTTGTGATTATCATCTGATGCATATGTAAAATTGCCTATGGGGCAAAATCTAATTTTTGAATTATATGAATTTTCCTTTTTTGGGAGGCGGGACGGGAGGGGGATTTTCTTACCCATTTTCGCGTACACGGGATTTTTTAAATCTCTTTCGACATTCCACCGACTATGATAAATATTTTGAACTTTTAGAGTAGGACAAGATAAAAATATATATATCCATATACCTTAAAAACCTTTAATAGCGGACACTTCGGGACCGCGAAATTTGTCGGATAATCGGAGATGCCTGCTTTTGTGAGGTAAAAATAATACAAATATGTATGCCTTGCGGATCAAAAAAGTATTCGCTAAATCGAAGTATCCGCTATTCGGGAATGTCCATTAACCTCCATAACGGATACTCCCGAATACCGGGCATCTGTATTTAGCTAACAATACTGCAGGGTTGCATTTTTTGCAAAAGGACTCCTTGATTAAAGCATGGGTAGTGCCCCGTTCTCTTACGATTTTAGTTCCCCCAAATTTCATGTGCAATATTTGCGAAGCTTATATTTTAAATCTGTTTCGAAATTGTACTGATTATAATCAATATTTTGAACGTATTTGTAAAGTAAGATTAAAAACAAAATTTTAAAAAATCTAATATTTAGATAAATATTTTCTCTTTTTAATCTTATTCTACTCCTGAAACAAAATACTCATTATAATTAGTACAATGTCGTAAAAGATTTAAATTATCAGCTTTATGAAAATTGCATACTAAAATTGGGAGCACCAGAAAATCAGGCGGTATGGGGGTAGAGGGGGCAGGACAACGGCCAGATATTTTCCCAGTATTCAGCGTGGTCAAACATGGCTACATAAAATGCTTACAAAAAATGTCTGCGATTCAGACGTTTCAAGTGTCTGAAATTCAGTCGCAAAAAGTGTCTGAAAAAATTCAGACATTTTAAAATGTCTGAAAATTGAACACTCCGTTTCAGACACTTAAGTGACTGAATTTCAGACATTTTAATTTACAGTGTACCCTATATTGATATATAAATAAAGAATACCTCTACAGAATAAAATTATGAAAAAAAAAAATTAAATAGGTATAGGACAATATTATACAATAACAACAAGAAAATACATATAACATACATAACTAGATTGGTAAAAATCATTAAATGACTCTTTGCGATGATAAGAAAGAAATAGTTGGATGTGCCAATCCCAAAACTTTCTTCTATCTTATACATCTTAATATTTGAAAACCTAATACAGATGTTAATACTTCAACATTATTAGTTCAATACTATACCAACTTTCATTTTCATCTTAAATTTCTGCTTCAGTCAATTAAACGGACTAAAAACGAGTTAATCTATATTATGATATTTGTTAAAATTATTAGTTTTTCCTTATTCTATTGTTATCAGCTGTTTGCAAATAGCTGGTTTAGCAGGAAGCGAGTTTCCGCCGCTGGACGAGCCGCCGATGGACAATAGAACTACGAAAAATCAAGAAAAGTATACAAAAATCGCTGTTACACAGCCCCTTTACCGCGCGATATTTCCAAATTCAAGGAGGACCTGTTGGCAAAAGCCAAAAACATGCACAAAAAATTTGGTTCAATTGTATGCATAATTTTATGCGCTTTTCGATTTTACAATAAAGAAAATGACATAAACATCGCTATTACAGCGCCCCTTCCGGCAGGTTTTTTTCAAATTCAGAGAGGACTTGTTTGCCATAGACAGAAACGTACATAAAAAATTTGGTTCAATTCTATGCATAAATTCATACACTTTTCGATGATGCAATAATGAAAATGGCGCAGAGCTCCAATTATAGCGCCCCCTTCTGGCGGAATTTTTTTCAAGTTCAGGGAAGACTTGCTTGCGATAGCCAGAAACATACACAAAAAATTGGCTCAGTTATATACATAACTTCATACACTTTTCGATTGTAAATTAATGGAAATAGTTCAGTCATCGCAATTATAGCGCCCCCTACCGGCGGATTTTTTCCAAATTCAAGGAGGACCTTCGTGCCATGACCATAAACAAACACAAAAGATTTGGCTCAATTCTATGCATAAATTCATACACTTTTCGATGGTACAATATTCAAAATGGCACAAAATCGCTATTACGGCGAATTTTTTCCAAATTAAGGAAGGACCTGCTTGCCATAGCCAAGAACTTAAAATAAAAATTTGGTTCAATTCTATGCATAACTTCATACACTTTTCGATGGTACAATTTTCAAAATCGCACAAAAATCGTTATTACAGCACCCCCTAGGGGCGAATTTTTTCCAAATTCAGGGAGGACCTGCTTGCCATAGCCACGAACTTAAAATAAAAATTTCGTTCAATTCTATGCATAACTTCATACACTTTTGGATGTTACAATATTCAAAATCGCACTAAGATCGCTATTACAGCGCCCTCTACAGGCGAATGTTTACCAAATTCAGGGAGGACCTACTTGCCAAAGCCAAGAATCTAAAATAAAAATTTGGTACAATTCTATGCATAACTTCATACACTTTTTGGTGGTACAATTTTCAAAATCGTACAAAAATCGCTATTACAGCGCCCCCTAAGGGCGAATTTTTTCCAAATTCAGGGAGAACCTGCTTGCCATAGCGAAAAACTTAAAATAAAAATTTGGTTCAATTCTATGCATAACTTCATCCACATTTGGATTACAATATTCAAAATCGCACTAAATTCGCTATTACAGCGCCCTCTACCGGCGAATGTTTTCCAAATTCAGGGAGGATCTGCTTGCCATAGCCAAAAACTTAAAATAAAAATTTGGTTCAATTCTGTGCATAACTTCATACACTTTACGATGGTACAATATTCAAAATCGCACAAAAATTGCTATTACAGCGCCCCCTGCCAGCGATTTTTCCATATTCAAGGAGGACCTGCTTGCTATAGCCAAAAACTTAAAATAAAAATTTGGTTCAATTCTATGCATAACTTCATACGCTTTTTGATGGTACAATTTTCAAAATCGTACAAAAATCGCTATTACAGCGCCCCCTAGGGGCGAATTTTTTCCAAGTTCAGGGAGAACCTGCTTGCCATAGCGAAAAACTTAAAATAAAAATTTGGTTCAATTCTATGCATAGCTTCATACACATTTGGATTACAATATTCAAAATCGCACTAAAATCGCTATTACAGCGCCCCCTAAAGGCGAATGTTTACCAAATTCAGGGAGGATCTGCTTACCATAGCCACAAACTTAAAATAAAAATTTGGTTCAATTCTATGCATAACTTCATACACTTTACGATGGTACAATATTCAAAATCGCACAAAAATCGCTATTACAGCGCCCCCTACCGGCGAATTTTTTCCAAATTCATGGAGGATCTGCTTGCCATAGCCAAAAACTTAAAATAAAAATTTGGTTCAATTCTATGCATAACTTCATAAAAGTTTTGATGGTACAATGGCGACAGACAGACGGACGGACAGACAGACGGACGGACGGACAGACGGACACACGGACAGACAGACATTTTCTATAAACATGTTTTTTGGGATCTCTGACCCCTAAAACGTGTAAAACCGTCGAAAACGCGAAGTCGAAAAAAATTTCGATTACAACACTTTCTTCTATTGAAGATAGAAGAAAGTAAAAATTTAATGGAATTTCCTAAGAGAGGTATCAGGTAACTACAGAGTAGAAATACGTATGTGTATATATATGCATGTATATACCATTTTCCAACACATTTTTAGTATATTAATTATTGTTTATTACTATATTATCCCTCTATTTTCATATCTATGTATTTTTTTTCTATTTTTTACAATAATAACTCCGTTTGCCAATCACTTTTCCTTTTTACTGATAGAAGGCAGCACTACTTTTGTTATTATTCACTTTTTGCTTTGCGATAGAATCGCTATAACTTGTTCCACATGGTCCACAATCATTTGTCTTTGTCCATCATTGACACTTTTTATTTCCTGGTGAGTTATGTATATTCCTTTTTTGGGTTTTATTTATCACAATTGTATTATAATGTATTTTCTGGAAATCTTGTGTATAAAAATTTATTTTTTGGATATCTTGATTTCTTGCAATTGTTTGGGAATTTTCGATATGTTATAAGGAGCTAAATATTGTCATGATAAAATAACATATCTTTACTATGAATTAAGCTTACGTAGCTTCTCTGGCGAATCCGTAAGCTAATCATAGTTTCTTAATTTTTGCATTTCTTATTTCTTGTGTTCATCTTTTGATGTGTCTTTTCAATTTATTTATACTTATATATATATATGGTTTAATTATACAGAAAGTTTATATATTTCCATTTCAGTTATTCAATTCCTGCTGTTATCTACTATGATTTTGGAATCTATGTTATGTGTGATGGTGGGAACTGTATTTTTGTCAATTTGTTAATGTCTTTTTATTAGCCCACGGTACGGTATGCTACAGTGCGGCGCAAAAGTTTAAGCACACCGCAAATATTTTAATAAAAATAAAATTTTACAACGGAATGCTTTCAAATATCCACTGTAGGTGAATACTATGATCCTAAATATATAACTGAAGTTTCGAAAAAATTCATCGTTACGAAAATCAGAAATTACAAGAAAACAGTTTTCGTGATGTCGCAAAAGTTTATGCACAAATGAGATTTTATGCAAATATCTCCTTAAACATGATAGGTGGAGGATCGGCGAGACTTTTTTCCTAGAGCATAAAGTGTAGAGATCGCTGTACGAGTTATATCAAAATATTGAAATCTCTGCCGCTTTCTCCTGAAGAAGTTGTAGAAGTTTGGAAGCTGAAAGCTGAAAGTAAAGCTTTTTTGCAAATTTCGCTTTTTTTAAATCTGTCTAAACGTGGTGTTTATAGTGTTTTGCAACGTGGAAAACAATTCAAAAATGTATATTGCTCAGAAACGTCGAGTAAAACCACATTTTGTGAGGATAGAAAAATAAAAAGATTGGTTTTAACTAGATATTTTTCTCTTAATGAGATAAAAAATCGACTTGGCTCAAACATATCACATGGCATCATATGCAGACGAATAACAGAATCAGGATTCATCGAAAAACAAAAATTAACTCGTAAGCATTTTCTGAAAAAGTGTCACAAACAAGAAAGACTTGAATGGGCAAAACAGCACATGTATTATCGTGACGAATGGATTAGTGTTATTTTTTGTGATAATAAAAAATGGAATATGGATGGTCCAAATGGCTTCTCATTCTTTTGGCGTGCCTTGTGAAAAGATCCGAAGAGCATATCCAGCAGGCAACAACGTGGTGGTTCGCTCATGGTATCTGACGCTTTTGGCTGTAATGTACAAACGTCTCTTTGCTTCCTAAATGACAGACAAAATTCACAAAAGTATCAGGAAACTCAGATGGAGCATTTGTGACCGTTTGGAGAACTCCTAGGTGGTCCCAATAGGACCTTTTAGCAAGAAAACGCATCAATACTCACTTCCCGTTGCACAAAAGAATGGCTTAGATCTCAGAATATCAGTGTGATGAACTGACCAGCACTCAGCACAGATCTCAGTCCCATAGAGAACATCTGGAGAATCCTCACACGTGACGGCTACAAGAATGAGAGGCAGTATTACCCAGTGCAAAAGCTCAAATCAGCGATCAAGGAAGCCTGGCACAAACTCGCTCCCAGAACCTTCCATACTCTCGCGTTATCAATGGGAAATCGTCTATTCGATCACATCAGGTGCATTGGAAGCACCATAGACTGCTAAAGCACTTTTATACCTTGTGAAATGCATATATTTCGTTTTTGTGCATAAACTTTTGCGACATCACAATTTTCAATTTTTTATAATTTATTATTTTCCTTACAATGAATTGTTTCCGAATTCAAAAGATGAATTTGTAATGAAATTGTTTAGATACAGTAAAAATTTCAAAGCATTCCGATGTATATTTTTCTTTTTGTAAAAATATTTAGCTTGTGCATAAACTTTTGCGCCGCACTGTATTTCTTTCTCCCAGCTTATTTTGTGTCAAAAAAAAATAACGTTACCTTACAGAAGCCAGCAATAAACAAAGCAGATGTATCATTGTACAATTAAGTACTCTATAGCATTTTTTAAAATTTCCAAGCATCACACATTTTCAATTTTTATACCGACGTATTGGAAAAAAAAGTACTTTTAAATGCAATTTGTTTGAAAACTGTATCTCCATTTATTTTTGAAATATTAATTTTTTTTGTAGTTTTTAGCACCATTTGTTTAATTTTGGCAACTCAAGTACTCCATTTATGTAGAAAGTAAAGGGAAAATAGTTGGAAAATAGAAATTATATATTTTTGTTGCCATTTTCTCATAACAACCGAAAGAAAATGTAATTAACATACGTGCTATTTTGAAAAAATAGAAACGAATAATTTCTGTTAAAACATGAAGCTACTGTAAACTATATTTGATTTTAAGTTATCTATATTAATGTTACAAACAAATGAAGGCCTATGAATCATTAGATAGCCTTTTTTTGCCAAGTTTCTTTAATGACGGCATCTTTTTGCCGCATTTGTGTATTATTTTGCGATAGTGACATCCTATGCTTGCTTTACTGTAGATGTTTAAGAGTAGATCGTAAATCTGGAATTCTTAAGCGGATGCGGAGGACGTCAGTTTACATAAAATAAAAGTGTGTTTTAAGTCTTAAAATTGAAATATGTTTTGTACTATTTATATATACATTTTTTTTTTCATCGGAGGCGACACTAAATTCTGAAAAAACAGAATTCCTGTTTTCTAGTTCATTCTGTTTTTGTTGGTTTTCGGTAATGTTTATTTAATGGTTATATATATATATATATGAGGACGTGAGTTTCAAAACTCGCCTTATCCAGAAAATCAATAAAAATCGCGAAAAACCTCTGGCTGCATCCGTTGTTTTTCGTTGAAAACCAAGATTTTACAATGCCAGAAATGCACGATAAAACTAGTTATTTTGCAGATTGTAGTGTTTTTCGATGCAGGTTCACCAACAGAATAGATTGATGGAGAAAACTCGATTTTTAAAATTTTGGATAAGGCGAGGTTTGAAATTCACGTCCTCTTATATACAGTGGTCGCTCCTAGTGTTGATTTTCAACTGTGGCCATTGTGCGTGCTAACCTAAGTCCGCATTAAGGAGATAAGCATTTTAATGGAGTAAAATAATTTCTTGCGTCAAATTAACTGAGTTCAGTTTTAAACAGAAATTAAACAGATTACAATTTTATGCTATAAGAAACAACTTTTTTTTTAAATTTAGAAATTTCAGAAAGATTAATAGCAATTTCCTTCTATATACAAAAAAAAAAAAAAAAAAAAAAAAAAAAAAGGAACGATTGGAATTGGACCAATGAAAATCTGCGTGGATACCGCGAAACGCATCTGATTCGTCAGAGATTTCTGACCGTATAAGGGGGGAGGGGGTTACCAAGGGAGTGGGGACCCGGCTCTGTCGCCGAACGTCGCCAAGTTCGTCGCTAACTTGGCGATATATCGCCAAATCTGGCGACCAAAATAAGTCGTCAAAAGGGACGCCAACTAGGTGCTATTTCCAGTATTTCGCCAAATTTCCATAAACTCCCATTGGAATCCAATAGGGCTTACTTGCTTGCAGAAAATAAACAAATTGAGATATTTCAATTCTACAAAAACTAATATTAGCTTGTGAATAGAGCTTAATTGAACTAGTTACATTATGTTTAAGCACAAACACTAACTATTTACAATATTCGCAACACTATATATATATAATTTTACATATATATTGGCGGAGATAAGGCGGCGATGTGAAAATTGAGAATATTTATGTGATAAGATTATTTACTGTAACTACAAATTACCGACTTCATTAGAAATATAAGGAAAAAAATCCAAATAACTTTAGTAAATTTGTTACCTTTAAAATTTAACATATTTTTTAAAATTTACAACATTTTAATTTTAAATTTTCTATTAATTTATAATTTTATTTAATTATAAATTTATTTAATTTGTAATTATTCAAATAAATTATAAATTTTATCTTTTTTTAATGATTTTATAGTTAATAATTCTTAATTAGAAAACTCTGTAAGCTCTATTGATTGTGTGCGTGGAGAAAAGGGAAATAAAATTGTCAAGAGTTGGGGAGGAACGCGTTTTTACCAAGTGGAATCTAAAAATTGAATGCATAGAAAATAAGGGATTGCGAAGCGGTCCAGAATGGAAACGCGAAACAATTACGCCTGAGGCTGGCCAGAAAATAGGGATTGCTTCGCGATACTAAATGGAATCGAGAAGCAATTACGCGGGGGGTTTGTGAGCGTAGCCCTCTTAGTATTAATACAAAAGCATAAATTACTCGGACAAATAAAATACACAAAGAAATCGCCATGCTTCCATAATTTTACTTTAATTAAAATAATCCCTCAAATTTCTCTGCAATAGTTGAAGAAATCATCAAACTCAAAATTTTCCAATTTGGTGACATACTCGAAAATTAGGTTGTTACATCACAATTTCATAATGCAACAGACATTAGCAATTTTTAATATTATTACGTTTATTGTGGTGATGTATCGGGTGCTTTCACTTCATCAATGTCACTAACAATTTCCTGATTATTTCAATAACCAAAGTGCACCAAATTTTGCTTTTGAAGAAATAATGTATAAAATGAGTTTCGATTCGACACGTGCCAATTTCTGGAAGAAAAAAAATGTCCGCATTATCCGAGTGGTGTTCTTAATATTAATCAAAATAGAAAATTATAGGAAAAACGTAATTGTCTTCATTTAGCGGAAATTCGTCATAAGCGAGGCGCATTAACCCATTTACGCCTAAATTTTTGATTTCTCAAATTTCTTGGTAAAATCGCTTTAAAATGTTGCAAAATGAACTGGGAAAATACTAAAAAAAAATTACGCAAAAATATTTTTGTATTTATTTGATAAAATGTAAACGTACTAAATATGGGAATATCCGTGTGTGGAAAAATATATAATTATATGTTTTGTCTAAATTTATATAAATTAAGATTTTAAATTGTATATTATATACTATAATTAGCATTTTTATAAACTATTAAAAAAATATATTTATTTCTTTACGGAGACTAATAACATTATAAGTATTATTAATAATAAATTAAGAATAATCGTATTTTAGGATAGAAAACAATTTATTTCAAAATCATCTTGAAAAGGACTTTACATAAATAGCTGTCCCCTAACTGGCTAATAGAAATGTGTATCCAATTGCGCCTATCTCCCTATATTTTGTGCGTTACGAACATGCATAAAAAACAGGGTTGAACAAATAATTTCGCAATTAAAAAAAAAAAAATACGTATTTCAAAGAAGTCAAGCTAAGATTATGACTTATTTATTTGGATCTTTGATACTAAAAATACAAACAAACTTTTTACATTTCGCCATCTTGAAAAATGAAAAACCTATAAACGCCGAAAAATTGCCTTCATTTAAGCAATTAAATATCAGTCTTATGCTGTCATCTCTCGGTAATAGATAAAGACAATTATAGACAATTACTTCATACAGTTTTCATGTTGTAAAGAAGAAGAAAATTATAAAAATTTGTTAAAATTCGAAACGTCCCGAAAATGGAACGCTAGGCATAAATTTGTTAACGAGGCTCCACTGGAGATATGGCAAAAAGAAAAAAAAAACTAGTCGGATGGACCAATCTAACACTTTCTTCAATATATACTTCAAAATCCGCTATCCCAGCACCAAAATTAAATGACAATCTAATCCCATCTTGAGGATTCTAAAAGTAAAGGTTCATTGAATTGTGTACATTTCAGGGCCAAAACTAAGGAGGGGGGGGGGGGCAGAGAGGGCATGTGCCCGGGCACTAGAACGAAGGGGTGCCAAATGAAGGATTATACGTTTGGAATGGATCATTTTCTTCTGATGGACTGATGTTTCCATTATTATGAAACAGCCATTATAAATGAAGTGTTAGGTGAAGATGAAAGAGCAGCCGTAAAATGTTAGAACTCTGATTTTCTGGTCAGAGTGGGGAAAAAAAGGCCATAATTAAAAAAAAATTGGCCATTTGTTTTCCATTCTGACCAGAAGATCAGAGTTCTAACTTTTTATAGCTGTTCTTTTATATGGCCACAATTAAAAAAAAAAAAATGACCATTTTTTTTCCCATTCTGACCAGAAAATCAAAATCAAACTTTTTACGGCTGCTCTTTCATCTCCAATTAACACTTCATTTATAATAGCTGTTTCATAATAATTTAAGCCATCAGTTCATCAGAAGAAAATAACTCGTTTAAAGCGGAATCTTGGTTAAGTGGGACTCGGATAATCGGGACTCTCTGTATATTTTATTTTAGAAATGATCTTTAGACTATTTTTGTTGGTGTTCAGAGGAGCGTCATGACCCCCAGTGACCTCCCCCTTGGATCCACCATTGTAGATTACGTAGTTCAGTATTACATATTTTATGATTAAATATTTTAAATTTTAAAATAAGTTGACTATTAGAAAATTAGTAAAATTCTCTTTGTAAATATACTTTGCGGAAGAGGGGGGGAGGCACAATCCACGTTTGCCCCGGGTGCAAAAAAGGCTAGTTTCGGCACTGGTACATTTAAAAAGGAGCTATAAACACAGCATTTTTTAAACAAATGATTGAATTTGGCAACCAATCTATCAGATGTCTGCAACCAAAATTCCCAATCATAAGAGCGTAAAAGCGGAACAGTATACATCCAAGTCTAATAAGGACCTATTTATGTGAAAGTATATGGTAAATCAAAAAGTCTTTCCCTGATTATAAATATTTATTGTGCTCAACGTATTACAATTAGACATACGTTTGTTTGGATACATTGTAAGTACTGTTATAAAGTTTTTTTTATACGACAACGTACCTCAATAAATTTCAACGTGTGCCCCCTTGGTAGCTAGGAGAATGTCTAAGCGGTATTCTATTTCCCCCCAAGTGTTCTTTAACATGCCTTCTGTTGCAGTACACACAGCAGCTTGTATCCTAGTCTTCAGTTCTTCGACGTCAACAAGTGGTGTAACAAAGACTCTGTCCTTGATATAGCCCCAACAGAAAAAAATCTAGAGAATTAATATTTGGGGAGAGCGGAGGCCAGGGTGTTGGTCCATCCCTTCCAATCCACAGATCCGGAAATGTTTCGTTTAAAAGCTACTAAAAGCTGCTAAAACTGACCTATCCAATAATACAACAAGTTACATTATTTATTATACAAACGCTTAATTTGTAATGAATTATTTTAATCAGGGCAAGACTTTTGGTTCACTCTGTATAACAGAATATGGAGTCCGATTAAATTACGTAAATTAGTTTTTGAGATAAAGGTATCGCGAAAATCATGAAAAAGGCAGCATAGCAGCGCCACCTGTTATATGATTTAACACTACAACCGCCGGAAATTTTACAAGTGTTACAAAAATATTTTACACCAGAATTTTTATTAAAAATTATCTAACTTATTTATTTAACTTATTTCTCCGTGGTACATATTTAACTAGAAAGAAATTTCTGGTTCGAATCGAAGTATTTTTATTTAGTACCGGTCAAAATGATCGCTACGGCGGTTCTAGTGTTAAACGATAAGCTTATCAGCACCAGCTTATGTCAAGGTCTAACAGAATATGAAGTTTGATTAATTCAGTGCCTTAGTTCTTGAAATATGACTATCGCTAAAATCGTGTAAATCCTGAAAAATTCAGCAAAGCAGTGTCAACGTCTAACTGAATCGAAAGTTTGATGAAAATCCGTGCATTATTTCTTGAGATAGACCTATTGCAGAAATTGAGAAGAATTCAGCCTTGCAGCACCACCTGTTGGGAGATTTACACCAAAAACTAATCAGCACCATTTTATATCAAGGTATAAATAACTGAACATAAAGTTTTATTAAATTCCGTGCATTAGTTTTTGAGATAGAGCGACCCCAAAATTTGTGTCACATACAAACGGGCAGTCTCACAGACAGACATTTTCTAAAAACAGTTAAATCGTTTTCAGAACCTTCTAAAACATAAAAATCCGCCAAAAACTGGAAGTCGATTTTTTTTTACGAATTCAAACATTTTCTTCTTTTACAGATAGAAGAAAGTAAAAATTCAAAAATTCTCTTAAAAAATATATGAAATTTAAATACCATTATGAGGGACTGGGTCGGAGCTGCTGAAAAAAGTTTGAAACAATTCTAAGAAAAGATGTTTCATTATGCATTTACACTTTTAAAGTACCATACATTACTTTTCGTAATGGTACCATTTTGTAGGCTATATTTTGATCTCCGTCATTTAAAAAAGTATTTAATTGTATTATTTTCTTTCTTATATCTCAGTTCATCTTTATCATCTCTTTTCTATCACACATGCTCATCTGTATTTTGTTTGTTATTTAATATTAATAAAACTAAATCACCATTTAATCAAATCATCTACAATTACCAATACATAACTTTTAACTAATTACTTTCTTAACTCCTTTTATCAACTTTAATTTTTACTTTCTTCTTTACAAGTAGAAAGTATTAGATTCATGAAAAATTTCGACTTCTTGCTATCGACAGTTTATACGTTTTAGAAGATCTCGAACATGATTTCACTATTTTTAGAAAACTCCAGTCCAAGAGTCTGTCTGTCTGTATATGACACAAATTTTGTGCGCGCTCTATTTTAAGAACTAATGCACAGAATTTCTTAAAACTTCAAATTCAGTTAGACCTTGAAATAAATTGGTGCAGATTAGGTTTTGGTGTTAATTGCCAAACAGATGGCGCGGTTTCGCTGGATTTATAACGATTCCCGTGATAGTTATAACTATCACGGCTCATTAGTTCTTGAGATATATATGCTGTAGGCTAATTGAGAAATCCGGCTCTTTGCAAACAGCCTAGGCTCTTTGCAAAGAGCCGGGCTAATTGGAGAATCCATCTCCTTTTTTTCCAATTAGCCTGATATTTTTCAGGCTTATTGCAAAGAGCCTAGAAAGCGTTAGGCTAATTGAAAAATGACCACTTATTATTCGATCAGGGTGATATTTTTAGCTCACAGGCTATCAAAGCCTGAGAATTTATGTGTCCGCCGATTCTGTATGTACGTGTGTACGAATGTACGTACGTATGTATGTACGTAACGCGATAACTCTTGACAGAAATATCCGATTTGCTTCAAATTTTTTCTAGGTTCATTCTGATAAGGTGCTTCCCTGATTATTTTTTGGGGTTCATTGGTTAAGAACATAGAGGGAAAAGGGGGGCTAGTCCCCCCTTCATTTATATAAATGGGTTTTTCATGCAGAAATATTCGATTTGCTCCAAATTTGGTATACCGGCTTATTGTGTTAAGGAGCTTCCCTGATTCGATTTGGAAGCTCATTATTTAAGTATAAAGGGGGGAAAGGGGGGCTACCTCCCTTAATTTAGATAAATCGGTTTTTCATGATGAATTATTCGATTTTCTCCAAATTTGGTATACCGGTTTATTAAGTTAAGGAGCTGCCTTGATTAGATTTGGAGGTTCATTAGTTACATATAAAGGGAGGAAAGAGGGGGGGGGCTATCCCTCAAACCCGTAATTTAGATAAATGGGTTTTTCTTGCAGAAATATGCGATTTGCTATAAATTTGGTATACCGGTTAATTATGTTAAGCAGCTTCCCTGATTACATTTGGAAGATCATTATTATGTATAAAGGGGGGAAAGGGGGCAATTGCCTCTCCCCTTAATTTAGGTAAATGGGTTTTTAATGCAAAATTATTCGATTTGCTCCAAATTTGTTATACCGGTTTATTATGTTAAGGAGCTTCCCTGATTAGATTTGGAGGTTCATTAGTTAAGTATAAAGGGAGGAAAGGGGGGGGCTAGATCCCCCTTAATTTAGATAAATGAGTTTTCCATGCAGAGTTATTCGATTTGCTCCAAATTTCGTATACCGGTTTATTATGTTAAGGAGCTTCCCTGATTAGATTTGGAGGTTCATTAGTTAAGTATAAAGGGAGGAAAGGGGGGGGGGCTAGATATCCCCTTAATTTAGATAAATGGGTTTTTCATGCAGAGTTATTTGATTTGCTCGAAATTTCGTATACCGGTTTATTATGTTAAGGAGCTGCCTTGATTAGATTTGGAGATCTATTGTTTAAGTATAAAGGAGGGACAGGGGCTAGTTTCCCCTTAATTTAGATAAATAGGTTTTTCATACAGAATTATTCGATTTGCTTCAAATCTGATATAGCAGTTTATTACGATATGGCTTCCTTCATTTGATTTGGAGGTTCATTGGTTAAGTATAAAAGGGGAGAAAGGGGCGCAATTGTCCATCCCCTTAATTTAGATAAATGTGTTTTCATGCAGAATTATCTAATTTAGTTTAATTTTTTTTCTGGGTTCATTCCAATAAGGAGCTTTTCTGATTAGATTTGAAATTTCATTGGTTCAGCATAAAGGGAGAAATGGGGGAGCTAATACCCCCCCCCCCTTAATTTAGTGAAATGGTTTTTTCATGCAGAATTATCTGATTTGCTTCAAATTTGGTATACCAATTTATTATGTTAAGTAGCTTCCCTGATTAGATTTGGAGGTTCTTTGGTTAAGTAAAAGGGGGGCAACGGGGACTAATACCTTCATTTATTTTTCGAGGGCATTATTCTTTGAAATAAGAGTATAATATACAATTAGTGTGAATAGCCTGTGAGCTCAATGCCATCAGTTTAACTGGGCAATTTTGTTTTTATTAGGTTTATTAACGCATAACCCTACCCAAACCCAAAAAATAAATTACAACAGACCGTACCCCGATCCGAGCAAGACAAAATAATTTCTGTCTACATGCAACCCGACCCGAATCTGAAAGTTCCATTTGAAAAAACCCGAAATCCCGAACCAAATCTGATAAACCAACAAAAATATTCCAAAGATCCATAACCGGATCTGAACAAGACAAATTAGTTTCCGTGGACACGCAACGCTACCAGAACCTAAAAATTCCATTCGAAGTCAACCTAAAACCCGTCCCGAACCAAATCTTAACCGACAAAAATATTCCAAAGAACTATAACACGATGCAAGCCAGACAAAATAATCTCCGTCCACCGGCAACCCGATCCGAACCTGTAAGTTCTTATTGAACTCAATCCGAAACCTGGTTGTGGTCGGTATTCAGGTTGACTTCAAATGGAACCTTCAAGTTCGGATCCGGTTGAAAAAAAATTAAACTAAATCAGATAATTCTGCATGAAAACCCATGTATCTAAATTAAGGGGAGGGGCAATTGCACCCCTTTCCCCCCTTTTATACTTAACCAATGGACTTCCAAATCAAATGAAGGAAGCCATATCGTAATAAACTGGTATATCAAATTTGAAGCAAATCGAATAATTCTGTATGAAAAACCCATTTATCTAAATTAAGGGGACACTAGCCCCCGTCCCTCCTTTATACTTAACCAATAAATCTCCAAATCTAATAAAGGCAGCTCCTTAACATAATAAACCGGTATACGAAATTTGGAGCAAATCGAATAACTCTGCATGAAAAACCCATTTATCTAAATTAAGGGGGGGGGGGTCGAGCCCCCTTTCCTCCCTTTATACTTAACTAATGAACCTCCAAACTAACCAGGGAAGCTCCTTAACATAATAAACCGGTATACGAAATTTGGAGCAGATCGAATAACTCTGCATGAAAAACACATTTATCTAAATTAAGGGGGGGGGGGGTCTAGCCTCCCTTTATACTTAACTAATGAACATCCAAATCTAATCAGGGAAGCTCCTTAACATAATAAACCGGTATACCAAATTTGGAGCAAATCGAATAATTTTGCATTAAAAGCCCATTTACCTAAATTAAGGGGGCCCTTTATATTTAACTAATGAATCTCCAAATCTAATCAAGCCATCTCCTTAACATAATAAACCAGCATACCAAATTTGAGCTAATCGAATAATTCTACATGAAAAACGCATTTATCCAAATTAAGGGGAGAGGCAATTGCCCCCCTTTCCCCCCTTTATACATAATAATGATCTTCCAAATGTAATCAGGGAAGCTGCTTAACATAATTAACCGGTATACCAAATTTATTGCAAATCGCATATTTCTGCATGAAAAACCCATTTATCTAAATTACGGGGGGATACCCCCCTTTCCACCCTTTATATGTAACTAATGAACCTCCAAATCTAATCAAGGCAGCTCCTTAACTTAATAAACCGGTATACCAAATTTGGAGCAAATCGAATAATTCATCATGAAAAACCGATTTATCTAAATTAAGGGGGTGCCCCCCTTTCTCCCCTTTATACTTAAATAATGAGCTTCCAAATCTAATCAGGGAAGCTCTTTAACACAATAAACCGGTATACCTAATTTGGAGCAAATCGAATATTTCTGCATGAAAAACCCATTTATATAAATTAAGGGGGGAAACTAGCCCCCCTTTTCCCCCTTTATCCTTAAGCAATGAACCCCCAAAAACTAATCAGGGAAGCACCTTATCAGAATGACCCTAGGAAAAAAAATTGAAGCAAATCGGATATTTCTATCAAGAGATATCGTGTTACGTACATACGTACGTACGTACACACGTACATACAGAATCGGCGGGCACATAAGCTCTCAGGCTTTGATAGCCTGTGAGTTAAAAATATCACACTGATCGGATAATAAGTGGTCATTTTTCAATTAGCCTGACGCTTTCTAGGCTCTTTGCAATAAGCCTGAAAAATATCAGGCTAATTGGAAAAAGGGAGATGGATTCTCCAATTAGCCCGGCTCTTTGCAAAGAGCCTAGGCTGTTTGCAAAGAGCCGGATTTCTCAATTAGCCTACGACATATATATCTCAAGAACTAATGCACGTATTTTTCTAAAACTTCATATTCAACTGGATCTTGAAATAAATTGGTACAGATTAGGTTTTAGTATCAATTTCCCAACAGATGGCGCTGTTCTGCTGGATTTTTTAGAGATCCTACATCAGAGAAAGATTGGACATTGAAGAAATGTCCGTTATTTCCATTAGAAAGTAGATGGAACGCCGTACAACGCAATGCATTTTTATCAGCCTATAACACTTTTGATTCTATTAAAATTATAAAAATTTCGTCTTATATGCCTTCAAAGAGTCCTTCGGAACATAAATATGAGCACATTCCCATTTTAATGAGTAAAAATTCTCAGAAAATGCATTTTTTTTTACTCAGCAGTTTTATACGCTACGCAACAGTGCGATATTACTTAGTTATCGGATTTTGATTTATTTATAGAATTTGTTTTTCATATTTTTTATTTGTTTCTTTTAACAGTAGTGCCCCTATTTATTTTTTTTCCTAAACTTTCATTTAATGTTTTGATAACAATACTCATTCTAATACTACACTGCTCAAAAAAATTAGGGGAGCAAGCTAAAAAGTAAAGAGAACAGTCCAAGACAGCCATGTATGGGCATAAAATAGATAGTACATGTGTATCAATGCGCAATACAGTAAAAAAAAAAAAAACGCAAAAATTTTGTAAGGGGGCATTTATTCTTTGAAAAGATGGAAAGAACATAAAAAGACGGTTTAGGGCAATAATTTGGTTACATGAAAATGATAAAAAAAAAGTATTGCTTAGAAATGATGCAAGATTTTTAATATGGCGTGTGGTCTCCTCGAACAGCGAAGACTGCTGCACACGTGTTTTCCATGGATGCGATGAGGTTATCGATAAGGCTTTGGGGAATACTGTTCCACTGTTCAAGAACTGCAATCTCCAAGTCCTGGACCGTAAAGGAGGCATTGGTCTCACAGCAATGCGTCGTCTGAGCATGTCCCAAACGTGCCCGATCGGATTCAGGTCAGGAGAGAATGCTGGTCCTTCCATACTCTGTATTGTTTTAGCATCAGACATTTTTTTCCACAAGACGAACTGCATGAAGTCTGGTATTATCATGCATGGAAAAAAAGAAATCACTAATTGCTGCGGCATAAAATAAGACAAAAGGTCTCAGTATCAACTTTGGAACGTCAAAGTGCCATTCCGAATGATATACAGGCCCGTACGTCACTTATGCTGATTCCAGCCAATAGCATCAACCCAGCTCGTCTGTAATGTGATCTTTCACGAACGAATGTGAGATTATTTTGAGTGCCTCTTTCTCTCCATGCCAAAACACAGCAAATGTCACATCCAGACTGAATCGGGACTCGTCTGTAAACAAAATTTGACTCCAACAACGTTGCCTTCAAGCTCGATGCCAGTTGCCCGCCTTCATTGGATCGTACAGTTGTTTGAGATCAACGGAATACAGATCACTGGCTTTCGTGAATAGAGACCACCATGATGAGACCTATTTCGGACTGTTTGGCTGGACACTATTCATTCTGTGGCCAAGAAGAACTGTGTTTGCAGCAGAGTAGCGTTGCCCGTTCCGTCCCGACGAGCTGTTAATAGGATATATCGGCCATTAGTTTCTGAGGTAACACATGGCCAACCTTGCACTTGACGATGTCGATGCCATTCTATGTGTCTTGGAATCGATTCTACAGCCTTGCATTGACTCTTCTTGCGACCCCAACAGCGTCCGCTACACTTCGTTGTGTTTCCCCCTATTCAACTGTTGTGATAACACGCTAAGCCATGGATTCCGCAAATCACATTATTGTGACATTTTCAAGTTACCCTTTCTCAAAACTCAAGCTGAGAAATTGAATTTTACAACTGAGACACTGAAATAGACGTTTTTGCAAAATCCCGATTTCTGCACTTATCTCCTTTTTCTAGTTTTTGACGTCATAAACTTTAGTTTGCGTGTGAAGTTTTTTTTGTCTGTTTTCTACTACCCTTTAAATTATGGATGTTTTATTTTACGTTACTTATCGATGTAAATATTTGCGTAATTTTGTGAAAACCATATGCTCCCCTAATTGTTTTGAGCAGTGTATATATTTATCAGAGTTCTGTATTAAAAAGAATATCAAAGAGAAATAGCCCTACGTAGAAACTCATCATAAAATATTTTCAGCGTACATATTAAATTAACTTTCAATCATATACATAGTTAAATAGGAGTGGTATATGATATGTTCAAATTTTATTGTTTCTGAAGTTAACAATGCGAAGACTATAAATTATAATAATTATAATTTATAATTGAAAATTATAATCATTACTGTTGTTTTAAAATGTGTAATAAATTATAAATACTAGTTTTAAAAAATTGAATTCTATAGTTCATTTTCTATCTGATAATCGTTAAAAATTATTTTCTCAAATATTGCGAAATTAAAATAAAATTCTTACATGCCCAATCTTCCTCTACCCACTATTTTAATTAGTAAAAAAATATAGAGTAAAAAATGCATTTTCTGAGAATTCTTACTCATTAAAATGGAAATGTGCTCATATTTATGTTCTGAAAGACTCTTTGAAAGCATATGTAGAATAAAAAGTGTTAGACGCTGATGAAAATGCATTGCGTTGTACGGGTTCCACCTACTTTGTAACGAAAATGACGGACATTTCGTCAATGTCCAATCTTTCTCTAATGTAGGATCTCTAGGATTTTTCACGATTCCCGTGATGGCTATGCCTCAAAAACAAATGCAAAGAATTGCATCAAACCTTATATTCTGTTAGACCTTGACATAAATCGATAGTGGTCAGGTTTAGGGAGAAATACCCCAATAGGCGGCCTGCTATACTGCATTTTTCACGATTTTCGCGATAGACGTATATGAAGAATTAACGCACGGAATTTCATCCAACTTGTTATTCTGTTAGACCTTGATATAAATAGATTCTTATTAGGTTTGGGTGTATACCGCCCAACAGGTGTCGCCTCTATGCTCTGTTTTTTTCACGATTTCAGCGATAGTTATATTTCAAGATCGAATAAATTGAAATTAAATTTTGGTTGCAGATGATTTGATTTATATAAAAGAAAATTTTGTGATGACCACTTCATATTAGTTATATCTTGTGTTCCTTCATTAATTTTGGTGGTGCAGTTGTCAGATGTTGCACATAACTGTTGTTATAACTCGCGTACAGTTGTAACTAATGTTACTAGGTTCAGCTTCACAAAAAGAGGAACAGGGTGACAAAAATAGGGGGACAGCGGCTTCTAAATTGGGACATAAAAATATAGTAAATCCTATGAAACTAGAACCTGTCTATAATGGAATCCTGTTTTAAACGTAAAACTTTCTTTGACCCTACGGTAGGAATACCCTATAATTATACCTGCTAAAACAAAAACCTGATTAAAACGTCATTTTCCCGCTGTTACTTGCAATTTCGTCTTGCAATTCTTAGTAGATTTGGTTATACTAAATAAACACAACAATCTTATATAAGATTGTTGTGTTTATTAAGATATGTTGTGTTTATTAAGATTGTTGTGTGTATTTTACTGCATATGCAGTAAAACATGTGAAAGAGGAATAGCTAGGCACTGGAACAAAATTTCATATTAACAGGTATAATTGTAATTTCATAGTATTTCTATCATAGAGACAAGGATTTTTTTACTTTTAAGCAGAGTTACGTTATAAACGTGTTCCGTTTCATGAACAAATTATAGTAAATATTGTAAAAACAGAATTGCCAGAAATCACAAAATATTCCGTTTTAAACAGGTTTCCATCTAGACAAGTAGGATAATATTATGGGAAAGATGGACCATGTCTTTTCTTCGCGCTTTAAAAGCCATATATTTACATACATTTTACTTTTCACAGTGTATATGTATAGTGTATGATGTTTCTTTAAAAAGTTCTAATGCAGAAGTTCATATCTTTAAAGGAATTTCTTTTATATTTCTTAAAAATTTTCATTATGTGGTCCATCTCATACAAAGTCTGAGATGAACCATATGAACAGTGGAGATGGACTACAATAAATATTCAAATAATTGCACATATATCTAATATATAAAAATGAAAATTTGTCTGTCTGACTGTCTGTAATGGTATACAAGTCCACAGTTTGGAAGCCAGAATGGTGAAATGTTACATGTGTATTAAAACACGGCCGAGACAACTAAAGTAATCAGGAATCGGAATAACTTATCGTTAATTTTTAATTAATAAAAAACCACAAATTTAACAACAATTTCCAATCAAATTTAAACATTTTTCGTTATAGCTGTTGCCAACAATAAAAAATCCACAATAAAATTCTTACTACAACAATTAGTTTCCTATTGCAAGATTTCGACGTGAAAAAAAATGAGATAAATGGTTTGACGAATTTAAAAAGAGGGAATATTACATCATAACTTTTCTACTGCAAGATTTCTATGTGAAAAATGAAAATAACATAAATAGTTGGACATATAAAAAACAAAACTGAATGTTACGCCATAATTTTTCTGTTTTATGATTTGCATGTGAAAAATTATATTTAATTAATTTGACAAATTAAAAAAAAAGGAAATATTAAATCATATTGGAAATATAAAGGACGACGTGGTGAATATATAACTTCATATAAGTGTGAAAAAAATTATTGAAGCATGATAAAAATTCGATTATGGAAATATTGGCGTATTTTAACATTATTGCTCCAATGATGAATGGAAATAAGTTCATTTATAGCTGTATTATTTTGCGTCTTGTATATAAATTTATACATATTTATATTGGGTTTTCATTTGATTCATGTGTATAACACTTCGACTATTTTTATTATTATTATTTTTTTTTATGTTGTATGTTAAATTTTGAAATTGGTTTTTCAAAACAAACATTCTTAAAATTAAGGGGAACGCCGGGTACTTTAGCTAGTTAAATTTATAAAAGGTTATTTTCATTACGTGGAAATTAAATGAAATTACTTACAATTAAATTACTCAACTATAAATTTACATGAATTATTATAGTCCTTTAATATGCACTTTAATAGCATTTTTCAAATTATTTTCAGTCCATTCCTTGCCATTCAGTCCATGTAGACGAATCTTTTCTAATATAGTTAGCAGGGATTTTCTAACAACAGAAAAATACAATCCATTTGCATTTTAAATTCAGCCTTTTAAAGAGCTAAATTTCAAATTAAAGATTGTATATCCCTGCCGACAGAAAACCTGGTTCATCTCTCCCTTCAGTACATGCTCCATCACTCCCGATCGCCTATGCGATATGTTTAACCCACCCCGGCTCTACACTGTAGATATTACGTCGCTATTTTAGGTTATTTAGAAGCCTAAATGTTCCCAGAAATTATATCATTAAAAATAGATCGATCACATATAAACCAAAACCTTTAAATGCATAACTATAACCATATGAAAAAATTATTTGACTTACCAAATGCAATAAGGATTTTTAGCTGAAAAAAATATGTATTTTGAGAAGCAAAAAGTTGTATGCCATACAAAATATCTGTAAGTGTCTGACTTAGAATCCTACATTAGAGAGAGATTGGACATTGACGAAATGTCCGCCATTTTCGTTACAAAGTAGATGGAAGCCGTACAACGCAATGCATTTTCATCAACATCAATTTTTAGTCTATTAAAATTTGAAAATTTCATTTTATATGCCTTCTGAGAATCTTTCCGAACATAAATACAAGCATATTTCCATTTTAACGAGTAAGAATTCTCAGAAAATACTTTTTTTTTTTACTCTGCTCAATGCAGGGTTAGCGTTTTGAGTCTGGTCGGAGAGCAGACGAAATTTTTGAAAGAGGTTGCTATATTTTGGCATTTTCATTTAAAATAAACATATTTTAGTTTACACATAACACAAGAAATGCTAAAAATTTAATTTATGTAGTGTGGGTATATTATTTTTAATTTTTTCTGTCTAAATGTTCATTACTATAGATAATTTAGGTATACTTTTCAAAGTAAATGAATAAATAAAATGTATTAGAGGGAACTCTTTTGAATTTTATAAGAAAGTGAAAAATATATCATTTAATAGCAATAAGAAATTAAAAAAGCAATTACTGAAATATTCAGAAAAGTATAGATTTTTCAAATAGATTCCGTTATATCTTCTTCCATTATATAGTATTTACATTCATAAATTTAGATAGTTTTAAAGAAACTGGTTGGTTGTATGAAATTAAAAAGTTTCACTTTTCTAGCTTTAATACATTTTATAATGCTAAGTGTAGCTAAATATCCAAAAGAAAATATGTACCTTCCGAGAGAAACTGAAAAAAAAAAAGATTTACACTCATATGCTTAGTAATGTTTATTTATGAATTTAAAGGCTCTTTGCTTTAGAGGTTTATATATTGTGAATTTATATATTTTTGCAATTGTCTGAGTCTGCGCTATTTTTTATGGGGAAAACTGAAACTTCGAAATGTTTATTTTGTCTGTGCCTTTAAATTTAATGGACTTTCAAAAAAGAAAATAATATTAAAAATGAATAGTTTAAGTATTTACAATTTAGAAACAGTTTCATATTTAATAGAATGCACTATATACAATTTTATTGTGTATTACGTTCTTCAATTGAATATTTCAAAATGTAATCTAAATTCATAGCCAACAACGGATGTCAATTATCGCCAACTGTTAAACTTCGAAACTCGAAATTATTTACATGTTTTGATCATTCACTACTGAAAGATTAAAATAAAAATCAGTTTTTAAATGTAAAAAAAACAGACACAGAAACAAAATTGCTTTTTTTATGTTACTGGTTTCGACCATTGTTATTATAATAAAACTGTTTAAAGTTGACCGCATGCATAGCAATTAGCCTCGGACAATTTAAAATATTTTACAAAAGAAACATTCCTAATAAAAAGTAACTCTAAATAAACACAACTTAGTTATTAACAGTATAATACATCTTGATGCAATATTTAAAACGCCGTATCTTTCAAAATCCAAATTTTCTTCAGAGTGTAATAACGACGTTTACGGAAGGCGTAACTTAAATGGCGGATTTGACAAATCTGTCGGTACCGTAATGTCCAATCTCTCTCTAATGTAGGATCTCTAACCGTTACCATGCAAATGATTGTAGGCGGCTCCCTGATTTCATTATTTCTTTGTTATTGTGTTCGGGTTCAGTTGTGTGTAAATTCCGCTATTCAAAGAAATGAATCGTCGTATCGTATGAACGTTATAATTACCTATGGGGGCCTAAATTACCTAATGTCTCTAATGTAGGGTCTCTAGTCTGACTGAAACAGTTGCGCATTTGTGGTAGGCCGCTTTAAGGAAATATTTGACTGATCCACCTCTCCCATAATTACCTTATAATTTTATGCTTTTCCCTTTCGAAGAAACTGTAAAAAAATGTCTTTATACATAGTTTCTGCTTTCGCAGGTTTTACTGTATTAAGTTAAACTCGACGCAGACTAATGAATAGCACGATACTAAAAGAAAATTAAACGAATTTTTGTGCATCATGAAAAATGGGGACTTTTGACGTCCCGCTCAGTGGTAACGTGGGACACGTCTTGGAGCCGTTGAAAATCGGGACATCTGGTAACACTATTTGTAACCATAAATAATATTGGGAGATTTATCTCCTGCGCACGGCTATCAGAAAAATACCTCACAGTTAATTTTACAATCAACCCTTTATGTACTGAATTATGAATTCATGAAAATTTTATCTTCTAAAGTATTTTTCGTGAATTGTTTAAATTACATTAGACGATTTACATAATCATTTAATAAAATTTACAAGGATTTTAGAAGGATTGGAGGATTTAGAAGGGTTAATTAAATTTGAATTTATAGGGATTTTGTGCAATATTTATAACCCCACTCGAATCTTTTATTTTAAATATTTTTCTTAGTATTTTATAGAATTAGGACATGTATGAATATAATGTTTTTACAATAGAAATATTTCCGAATTGAAAAATCCCCCCCCCCCCCTCCAACGCCAAGAAAGCTGAATAGATGCAAAGGCAAAAGAAATCATCCGTTTAAAAATAATTTTGTTTTGTGTAATCAATAATGCTTTTGGAACAAGATAAAGTAATGCATCTATAACTCATTCTAAACAATATTACTACTTATTGATGTATTAAATGAATTTTATAATAAGTTATTTTAATGGTACTTATAAGTACCGTCAGTAGATAAAGGGTTAAGTCCTAGAAATATTAAAACGTAGTATTGTTGTCGGAAATACGCATGTAAACTTTTATTTGTTTTTTTTTTAATTCCAGCATATCAGCAAGAGAGTGGAAAATCGAATACAAAATTCAAATTTTACATACACGAACGAAGTTAACTTAAATAAAAGAGTGCAATAAATTTGTTATGTTAAATCTTAAGAATATTCTATCTTTCTAATATTATCTCTAAAATAATCGAACATTAATATAATTATATATTAAGTTTACTTTTAAATGACTTTTCAGGTGCGTTCGTAATTATATAAATACGTAGCACCTATAGGCGTCGCCTAATCCGTGTGTTCGCATATAGCAGCACAAAAACTATCCAACCGATTGTTTTGAAGTGTATAATACATATAATCGTTGCAGAATTTTGTCGAATTATTCCAAATTTTATGAAAATCGAATCAAAACTTAAGAAGATATTAATAAAAGTTTTCGTCACCCTATTAAATCCTATCATATGTAATTAATTCAATGATATCCCATGATAGGCAATGATTCTAGGTCGCCATGGTGCTGAGGTCCTATTTACGATGGAGTGCTATTACTTCCGTATTACTGAATTTAATATATATAATCGTAATAAAGTTTGTATTCATGCATTTTTGCATACGAGTACAACAGCTATTGCCCCAAGATCTGAATATTTACAAAACTAGTTATAGTCCGAACGCACATCATTTGCCACATTTGACACACAATTTCTGTCTTCTTTTAAATTGTGTTTAGATGTATAAAATACACAATTTCATCAATATTATATAACTTTTCTCCAAATTTGTGAAAATTTCAATCTTTAATTAATAGCGTTAGGTTGAAATTCTCAAACTTTAAGCCAATGTGATTTTCGTAGAAAAGGAAAAGGCGAAAAATAGCAGATGGAAGGCGGCACCATAATTCCTAGAAGCGATGTTGATCTTGTCGCGTGAAACACTGAACTTCCTAACATCGGATCCTTCTAATTAAAAGAGTTTACCATAAAGAACCGGCAAGTACATAGGGGTCATAATTTCCGCCCGGGTACATAAATTTGAAAACGGATTTTAATTTCTACTAGTTGAGTGACAACTCGATGTGTTGCATTTACAGGGCATAACCCTTTATAATATTTTGGATAAAAGAAATTTAATTTCTTACTACAATTTAGAAAATATTTATAATATTAACCCTTAAATACCGGGTGTTGCCTTTCGGCAACATACCCAATTTAGGCTTATAAATACTATTAGAATAATTTTGAAGCTATAATGCCTAATGTTGCCAGTAAAATACATTCTGAAAATATTATTAAATAGGTTTTCAACATTTAGATGGCGATACTTGTGCTGTTTAAGAATAAAGATAGATTTATTCTTTCAATTGCTGATAAAAGTTCTTTTTGTTTTGTTTGGAAGCTTGCGAAATACCCTATTTTCTTCTGCAGTGAGCAAGTAAAATTTATTTCTTATCATAGTTCTCAAAATTTTTGTGTGTTTAATATTATAGAATTTTATCAAGGAAAATTATTTTTTCAATTAAAGACCAGTATTGCCGATTAGTAACAAACAGTTTTTTAGCCGTAAACCATACTTAAAACAAAATATGATTTTTTTAAGTATTTTTCCCACGATTTATCTAAAAAAAGAAAGCCGAAAAACATTTTTCAAATGATTTTTGAAAACTCAGGCATTTAAGGGTTAATTTACCTGTTAGTGAATGGAAATTTGATTACAAAATTACCTCTTTACATAAATGAACTAAGTTAAGTACAATAAAAGAATGTAAAAAGAAAATTCTTTTTAAATATTCTGGTAAAATTTTGGCTGTTGGGATTTAAAATTAAGTGGCATAAATAATATACTATATCGCTCTTGAAAGGTTTAAATGCATTAGCGACTGAAGTTTCACTCGAAAGAGTGAGTTTGGGCATGTTTCTGGCATGGCCAAGGTGAAAGAACAATTCATTTAGAACTTCTCTACAAATTTAAAAAATAATAATGATGTTGTTATGCTATGCAAATTCTTATTATTAAGAAATTAAAATAAACGTAATCCTATTTTTATACAGAGTGTCCTCTTTCATCGCTACGTTATTAGCTAATCCAGAAACCGTTAATTTTAGAGGTACACTTCAATTGCAAAAGTTTCAAGTATTGTTTATCATCCTTTTAGAATAAGTAAAAATAATTGATTGTGTAAAACATACGAGATTTAAATTTTTATAGGGTGCTTGAGCTTTAGAAGTTATATTTAAGAAAACATACTCCATTGGAGTATGTCAACAAAAAAAGAAAAACGTCATTTTTTCTAAAAAAAACTTTTGATTTTACTTTGAATTTCGTAAATTCTCAATGTTTTTGCCTATAAACGAACCTATTCTGATTTTTAGTACTGGAGAACACTGAAAATTCATGAAATTTGAAGTACCATAACTCAGTAAGTTTTGTACGGAGAAAAACAGTTTTTACTTTTAACGCATGTAGTAATGTTTTGTTAAATATAACTCATAAAAACCATGTACCACATAAAAATTTTCATGTAATAGTTTTCACAAAAAATATTCTTATTAATGTGAATGACTTTTATTGTGATGGCAAAGGCGAAAACCGCCGCGGCGAGCGGCCCATCTTCGTCCGCAGCCCTTTATTCTTCCACTTATTCAGACTCTTTTGCGGAAGCAAGTTTCATACGTCCCCAGCCACGTCCCGAGTAATAGACTCTCTAGCAAAAGCCAGATTGAAAAAAAAAAAAAAAATCAAAAATTGAAACCGGACAAATTTAAAAGGGAAATTACACAAATTATAAAGATTTTGCTGTAAGACATTGATAAAAGGAGACATTCGGTATATACACTAATACGTAGACTAACGAATTAAGGATCGACCGAAGCTAGTTTTTAAGACCGAAACCGAATTTCGGTAATCTTTCTATTTTCTGCCAAAAACGAAAACGAAAACAAAAATGTCCAAAAAATATTTAAGTAATTAATACATACATAAATATACACAATTTTTAATCAGTTATACGTGTTTATTAATTATAAGTGATTATTAATTAATTATACGTGTTACCAAGTTTACTCTCTGTCCCTCTGACCAAAACTTTTTATTTTCATATAAAATAGAATTTAATTAATTCGTCAACTACACAGAATGATTTTCTAATTAGGGGAGAGTAGCCATATTTGGACCGCCGCTTTAATTGGACCGTTGCCATTCTGACGTTAATTACAGGAAGAGACGCCATCTACCCCTGAAATCCTACTCATCAGAATGGCGTCACTCATGATTAGAAGAAGCAAACGCCTACCACGTGTTGTTTTCAGACAATTTTAAAAAACCTAAAGTTAGCTGTTTTCATCTATTTTTTTTCCTACTAAACGTAAGGGGATATTTTAAAACTAAGGTAAGTTATTATATTTTCATATACATATATGAATTCATCTGTTTATTGTGCATATTTTTCACGTGGATTTGTTTGATTTCGTTTTTGTTCTTAGTCTTGAGATTACCTGTTTTAAAAAATGGCACAGTTGCCGAAATTGGGCCAATTTAAGTTGCTTAAATTGGACCAGTTATGCGATCATAAATTTGAAAAGTAAGTAATGAATTTCGAGATCGGTACGCTTTGTACACTATTTTTTTTTTTTATATTTTAATATTTTATAATGGATTACTATCTCCATGCAAGGATTTTTTTTAACGGGTATAATTTTTTTTATATTGATTAGGCCTATATAAACATAAAAATATTTTTACATGTTTATGCAATAAATTTTGTTTGCAATTTCTTTTATCTTGTATGTATTTGTATTTATTTTGTTTGAATTCCTTATTCCTACGGCGTATTTTGTTTACAGTGTTGAATTCAAACATTTTCCCCCTGGAAGATATTTGCGATGGTTTTTACAGATCTGGACGGTAGAATTACACTTTTTTGCCATTAAAAAGCATAAAATCTCAAACCTTCTGAGAAGGGTGGTTATTTCAAGGCTCCGGGTGGGGAAGGAGGGCGGGGATGCTGAATTCAACAATTAGAATATATATATTGTTTGCGTTTGATTAACCGTAGGGTATTTTTCAAAAGAGGATATTTCTTAAACACTTTTTTTAATATAATGTTGAAAATGACACAGATAAACTGTCTGGAAGAAAAAAACCCGTGACAGCAAAAGCTGTTAAAGATATAGGAAACAAAAAGGAGAGAGTAAGATGGGAAGAAATTGACCTGCAAGAAGGCTGCAGCTACAAATCCTCCCCAAGAGCAACAAAATCGTTAGAAATATTATCTCACTTGCTAAATTCAGTTAAATCAAAGTACAGAGGGAGCCAAAAAACAGTTGTGTTAACATCTTCGCCATATAAAGTAAACCTTGAAATGAAAAAAAAAAAAAAAAAAAAAAAAAAAAAAACAGCAGAAAGGAAGCTACCACAGCACAAAAGCAATTCGAATATCAAGTTTTAAAAAGTAGGCATAATGCAATTAGCAAAAAATGATTGAAGGGAAGAACTACAAACATAATGTAAAGAAAACTTCTGTTGAAAAAAAAATTTCTAATAATTCAGAATCTAAAAAGAAAAATCTTGACAGTGATGATTGGTTTCGCCTAATTTATAAGAAACATAAAATAGCAGAAATGATTCAGTGTTCAGATTGCCAAATACGGTTCCATGTTGTGTGTGCTGGAAAAAAATCAATAAACGAAACTCATTTGTAAGCTTTGCATCACTCCTTACATGATATTCAAGTAACTGACAATTTGTTCTTTAATTTCGATTCTTAATTACTGCTAACTTTGATTTATATTTTAAATGCATTTTGATTTAAAACAATTACTCTTATTTTCAGATATTTCATTATATATCATTGATGTTATTTTGTTTTATGTTTCATTAATCGCGACTTTGCTCTTAATAAAATTAGTTATATTCCCTAGTCATTAAAACAACCTGATATTATTTGGTCCAATTTAGGAGACTGGGGGTCCAAATTAGGCGACCAGTTGCTGAATTTGGACCACTTTTGACAAAATTTTCAAATTAAAATAAAATTTAAGATTTTCAAAAAGAAATCGATCTAAAGATTTATTTAGTTAGTAGATGAATATGTTGACCCCATGTAATGATGTTTTGCAGATATTCCAAAAATTAAGTGAGTTACACCTGAAAATAAGCGAAGTGGTCCAAATTAGGCTACTCTGCCCTATACGAATTTCACCTAATTCAAAAATATTTTAGGTATACATACCTCGATTTAACTTTTATAATTATTTTGTAAATGATCATCTGTTATTTTAGAACTTTCGCAAAGAGTATTCGAAATATTTCTGCAATTTCAAACGAAAAATTTACAATTACTGTTAAGTTTGCAGCTTTTAATAAGCACGTGAAAATCATTTTCAGAGTTTAGTCTTACATGTATCGCTTGCTTATATAATGTGTACTCACGTCTTGAAACAGTCGTGACTGATAATTATAAACAGTAAAGTTCCTAGCACTAAATAAAGAGTGGCTCATTCGAGCCAATACAGTTCAAATCAATGAGTAACGTTGAAAATTTCCGAAGTAAGAAACAAGATTTTTGGAATACAGATAGTTTCGGTCGAGTTTCGGTCAGGCCGAATTTTCAGCAGCATTTTTGCAGAAAGCGAATATTCTGCGAACCCCAGATTTTAGCAGAAAGCGAATTTTTGGCCGATCTCTATGACGAATATCTCAGCTAACAAACACATATTTTGTCTTCGGGAAGATTATTTTCGCATCTTTTTTTTTTTTTTTTTTTTTTTTTTTTTTTTAGTAATGGATGTTTTTTTATGATACACGCACTACCATGATCTATTGCATTGGTTGCATTTTAATTGGACGTGGCTACAGTATAGCGTATCCAGGTGTCCCGATTTTCAGGCGTTACAAGACTCTCCCCGCGTAATCACTACGCGGGACGCTGAAAGTCTCGATTTTTTAGGATGCATAAATTCTTTAAATTTTTTTTTCATATCGTGCTATTCATTACCGTGCATCAAGAAGAATTTAGTTCAGTAAAATTTGCGAAAACAAATCCTGTCTATAACAGAATTTTTCAGTAATTCTGTCGGAAGAAATACCAAACAAATTTACTTTCTAAGGAAGAGATTTGTCTAAGATGGAATATTATCGATTCTGTTTTTACAGATTTTATTGTACTTTATTTAGTAAAATCTGTGAAGACAGAACTGGTTTATAACGGAATATTTTAAGGATTCCGTTGAAAGGAATAGCGTACAAATTTATCTTCTGAGAAAGAAATTTGTCTAAGAAGAAATATTTTTACGGTGCCTATCGATTCTGTTTTTACAGGTTTTATTGTACTTTGTTTAGTAAAATCTGTGAAAACAGAACTGGTTTATAACGGAATATTTTAATGATTTCGACGAAAGGAATAGTGTACAAATTTATCTTCTAAGAAAGAAGCTGTTCTACGATGGAATATTTTCAGTTCCTATTGATTCTGTTTTTACAGGTTTTATTGCATACTTTATTTAGTAAAATCCGTGAATACAGAACTGGTTTATAACGGAATATTTTAATGATTTCTTCGAAAGGAATAGCGTACTCTGTGATAAAAAAAGATGGAATATTTTCGGTGTTAATTGATTCTGTTTTTACAGGTTTTATTGTACATTGTTTAGTAAAATCTGTGAATACCGAACTGGTTTATAACGGGATATTTTAATGATTCGGTCGAAAGGAATAACGTACAAATTTATCTTCTAAGAAAGAAATTTGTCTAAGACGAATTATTTTTACGGTGCCTAACGATTCTGTTTTTACAGGTTTTATTGTACTTTGTTCAGTAAAATCTGTGAAAACAGAACTGGTTTATAACGGAATATTTTAATGATTTCGACGAAAGGGATAGTGTACAAATTTATCTTCTAAGAAAGAAGCTGTTCTACGATGGAATATTTTCGGTACCTATTGATTCTGTTTTTACAGGTTTTATTGCATACTTTATTTAGTAAAATCCGTGAAAACAGAACTGATTTATAACGGAATATTTTAATGATTCCGTCGAAAGGAATAGCGTACAAATTTATCTTCTAAGAAAGAAACTTGTCTAAGATGGAATATTTTCATTGCCTATCGATTCTGTTTTTACAGGTTTTATTGTACTGTGTTTAGAAAAATCTGTGAAAACAGAACTAGTTTATAGCGGAATATTTTAATGATTCCGACAAAAAGAATAGCGCACAAATTTATCTTCCAAGAAAGAAACTTGTCTAAGACGAAATATTTTCGGTGCCTATCGATTCTGTTGTTACAGGTTTTCTTGTACTTTATGTAGTAAAATCTGTGAAAACAGAACTGGTTTATAATGGAATATTTTAATGATTCCGTTGAAAGAAATAGTGTACAAATTTACTTTCTAAGAAAGAAATTTTTCTAAGATGGAATATTTTCGGTATCTATCGATTCTGTTTTTACAGATTTTATTGTATTTTGTTTAGTAAAATCTGTGACTTCAGAACTGGTTTATAACCGGATATTTTAATGATTCCGTCGAAAGGAATAGCGTACAAATTTATCTTCTAAGAAAGAGCTTTGTCTAAGAAGAAATATTTTTACGGTGCCTATCGATTCTGTTTTTACAGGTTTTATTGTACTGTGTTTAGAAAAATCTGTGAATACAGAACTGTTTTATAACGGAATATTTAACTGATTCTGTGGAAAGGCATAGCGCACAAATTTATCTTCCAAGAAAGAAACTTGTCTAAGACGAAATATTTTCGGTGCCTATCGATTCTGTTGTTACAAGTTTTATTGTACTTTGTTCAGTAAAATCTGTGAAAACAGAACTGGTTTATAACGGACTATTTTAATGTTTCTGTCGAAAGGAAAAACGTACAATTCATCGAAAAAATCTGTAATTTTACAGATGAAGGAAATCTGTATGCTTACTAAAATTTTATCTGTACTCTGTACGAAAAAAGGTGTAAATCTGCAAAACTAGTTTTAGTAAAGCTACAGAAGTCTGTAGCTTTACAAAAGATTCTACTAAAATTACAGTATTCTTACTGAAAGTTAACCTGTAAGCCGGGTTGTAGTTAGATAAAAAGTTCTAAGCGTCCCAGTTTCGTAAAAAATTCTTGGTAACCTTACAGATTTTTTGATTTACAGTGCAAATGTGTATCTGTTACATGAATTTTTGTTGTTGCCGTTGCATAGAGGTTCTAGGAATCTGGGATTCTTAGAAAAATTTTAGTAACTTTACAGTTTTTTTTTTTTTTTTTTACAGTGTACTACAATAGACTCCCTCAAATCCACAACCCCAAATACGCAAACGCCTAAAATCCGCAACCAACCTGCTGCAGATATAAAAGTGAAACTTACAATTAAGATTCAGGGGGAAAATTCAAGATTTTTAGGTGCTTTCGTAATTATATAAATACGTAGCACCTGTAGTCGTCGTTTGGTCCGTCTGTTTGTCCGAATATGACAGCGAGAAACTACCCCACCAAATGGTTTGAAATTTTATCTGTATAATCGCTGCTGAATTTTGTCGACTAATTTAAAATTTTATGAAAACCAAATCCAAATTTAAAATGATATTAATAAAACTTTTCTTCATCCTATTAAATCCTATCATACGTAATTAATACAATGATATTCCATGATAGGGGATGATTCTAGATTGCCACGGTGATGAAGTCCTATTTAATAAGCCGTCGTATATTGGAGTCGCATTTTTTCCGTACAACTGAATTTAATAAATATAACCGTAATAAATTTTGTATTCATGCATTTTCGCATAAGAGTGCAACAGCTATTGCACCAAGATTTGAATATTTATAAAATTAGTTGTATGTACGAACTTCATTTGCCACTTTTGACATACATTGTTTTAATTTTTGTATTATTTAGTACACATTTTAATAAGTAATTGTGGTTAATATGATTGAACTCACACTTTTTTTAGGGGTAAGTATAAATTTACTTCCGAAAAAATTCAAGAGAGCACTGATATCAATGGTGCATATCATATTTTTACCAAATGCATCTATGTATTAATAAAGATATTTTAGTTATTAAGTCTGGCTAAACGTGAAATAAAACGTCATTATTTTATAATTTTTATGTTTTACTTTACATTTATAAAGTAGAGTTTTATTGAGGAATTGAGGAAAAAATTATCTAATCATTATCATGCGTATTTAGTTATGCATTACTTTTTACTTGAACTTCACTTATAATGTTTATTAAAAAAAAGTTAAGAATCTTAATTTTTATTATTTTACTTTATTACTTTACTTATTTATTTTAATATTTTACTTTATTGTAAGCATTCATTATAATTTCAAGTGCATTATTTCATGGAAATTACTCTTTAAAAAAATGTAAACAAAACAGTGGCCAGAAATATACTAAATTCTAAAATCTGCACAACCTCTGGTCCCAAGCTATGCGGATTTAAGGAAGTCTACTGTATTTTTAATTTTCAAGTGACCAGGGACTGATATCCATTTTAGACAGGTTTTTGTCTTGGCAGATTAATTGCATGATATTTCGTACACTGTAAAGAAAAAATTATAAAGTTATAAGAACTTTGTTGGAAAATGGGATGCCTAGAACTTTATATGTAACGGTAACAAAAAAAAATCATGTGACAGATACATGTTTGCACTGTAAATAAAAAAAATGCAACATTACTAAGAATTTTTTAGGAAACTGGGATGCTTAGATCTTTTTATGTAAGTGCAACCTGGGATACAGATAAAATTTTAGTAAGATTACTGTAATTTTAGTACATTTTTTTGTAAAGCTACAGATTTCTCTAGCTTTACAAAAACTAATTTTGTAGATTAACATCTTCTTCTGTACAGAGTACAGGTAAAATTTTAGTAAGCATACATATTTCTGTAATTTTACATCTGTAGAATTACATTTTTTTTTTTTTTTTTTTTTTTACAGTGTAGGAATCATGAATATGTTATGCTTAAGACAAGTTCCGTTTTCATAGGATTTAATGTATTTTTATCTCCCTATTTAGAAGCCCTTGTCCCGAATTTTGTGACAGTAGATATTGTGATACTAGTAAAGAATGTCACTCTGGAACAAATTATCTTCGTTAGCAACGTGTCACTGGAAAGAAATTTTTTCAATATTCGGCATCATATTCTTTATCATGATCATTCTTTTCTATGTTTTTCTTGATAAAAAAGAAATTACAGCTTAATCTCTACACCCCATTCACTACTCAAGATGCAATAGATCTGACATGAAGAATGCGGCTTTTTATTTTTCGTGTTTAAGTGCCATATTCATTTCGTTTTTGCGCAGAAAAGACATCTGGGAAGAATAAAGAAAGCTTTCAAGGTAAATCTATTTTAATGCAGATCCAGGTATACTTAATACTTATTTAATTTTATTTTGAATATTTCTCATATTTTCGCTTTCTAATGTTTTTGTTTAAAGATATCAATCCTTAAAACAGAAAGAATCTTTTTAATATATACATATAACTTTGCGGTTTCATCAATTGGGAGCATTGTCTACTTTTAACCATTCTCTTTACAGGTGATTAAAAAAGGGCATATAATTATAATTAAATTAAATAATAAACAGAATGTTAAGATAATTTTAAAGTTATCAATCATTAAGGTGGGTAGGTTTTTTTTATATATATCATTTTATGCTCCCCTCAATATAGAACGTTGACTATTTCTATCTATTCTTTCGATAAAGGATTAAAAAAAAATATATACTGATAGTTAAATAAAAGGATAAATCAAATAGTAAGATAACTTTTAAGATATAAATCATTAAAAAAATGTATATACTATTTATGGTGTACTCAACTGGGACATTAACCAATTTTAAATGTTTTCTCTATCCTGCAACAAAAAAGCGAATATAGTGGTAATTAAATTAAATAATAAAGAAAGAAGTAAGACAAATTTAAAGATTAAAAAAATCAAAATGGAAAAAAAAAATATATATAAGATTTTATGGTGTCTCATATGGAGACATTGACTACTTTTAACCATTCTCTTTACAGTTGATTAAAAAAGGTCATATAAAGATAATTAAATTAATAACTATTCTTTCGATAGGGGATTAAAATGGAAATATAATGATAGTTAAATAAGATGATAAATCAAATAGTAAGAAAACTTTTAAGATATAAATGATTAAAAAAAATTATATACTATTGTATGGTGTACTCAACTGGAGACATTGGCCAGTTCTAACAGTTTGCTCTATCCTGCATCCTGCATCAAAAAAGCAACTATAAATTAAATAATAAAGAAACCAGTAAGACAAATTTAAAGATTAAAAAATCAAAATGGAAAAAAAAATATTTTTATATAAGATTTTATGGTGTCTCATATGGAGACATTGACTACTTTTAACCATTCTCTTTACAGGTGATTAAAAAAGGTCATATAAACATAATTAAATTAAATAATAAGCAGAATACTAAGATAATTTTAAAGTTATCAATCATTAAGATGGAAAGATGTTTTTTAGTATATTATTTTATTATGTCTTCAATAGAGGACATTGACTATATCTAACTATTCTTTCGATAGGGGATTAAAAGGGAAATATAATGATAGTTAAAAAAGATGATAAATCAAATAGTAAGAAAACTTTTAAGATATAAATCATTAAAAAAAATTATATACTATTGTATGGTGTACTCAACTGGAGACATTGGCCAGTTCTAACAGTTTGCTCTATCCTGCATCCTGCATCAAAAAAGCGACTATAAATTAAATAATAAAGAAACCAGTAAGACAAATTTAAAGATTAAAAAAATCAAAATGGAAAAAAATGGTGTCTTATATGGAAACATTGACTATTTCTATACTTGATTAAGGGTGTATTCCAATCCAAACTGCTTATTTTCTGATTCATTTTTAAATTCATTTTTGCTCTCAAACGCATCAAATTGGGAAATTCTCTTATTTAGAAACTACATAATGTGCCGCGCTTCTCGGTTTTTTGATAAATGCAGAAAATATCGTAAAAAAATCTGTCAAAGTGGGCGTTTTGAACCGAATTTTCCGGAGCGGGAGATCTGGGAATGAAAAAAAGGGTCATACTAAGAAAATAATTGTTTAAAAATCAAATTCTAGTTAATGGAGCGAAAAATGAAATCACATGGCATCTTATACATCTCATCACCTCAGCAAGTTTCATGCTTTTACTTTTAAAAATGAGTCTGAAAATGTCTCAGAAAATTTCGAGCTGTTGAGGGTGGAAAAATGTTTTTTCGAATACACCCTTAAGAAAAAGGAATATATTGGTAATTAGATTAAACAATAAAGTAACGTAATAAGTCCACTTTAAATATACTTATCTATCGTTATAGTGGATAGAGAAAGTTTTAGGGTACGATTTTCTGGTTTCTAGCTACACTGGATTTAGAAAGAAAATATAGTGAAGATTACAAAAAAAAAAAAAAAAAAAAAAAAAGCAGAACAATAAGATAAATTAAGAAATATTAATCAATAAAACGGGGATATTTCTTTCATTTATAAATGTATGGTGTCCTCAATCAGGAATACTAACTACAAAATATTCTCGCTACACTATATTCAAAAAGGGAATATAATGATGATTAAATTAATTTAATAAAAATAGTAGTAAGACATTTTGAAAGATCTATTTTTTTTTTTTAATTCAAGCACATTTAAAAATAGACTTTATTTCGAATTGTTTGGTACCAGTATTTTTCTTTTACAATAATTTGTTGCAGAATTAGTAGGGAATGTTTGCTTTTTTTTTTTTTTTTTTTTTTTTTTTTTTTTTCAGTTGGCCTTTCAGTGGTTTATTCCTAGGGGTCATTTTATGAAAATTAAAATTCTGTAAAGGAAGATGAAATCCAGTTACCCAAATTCGAAACAGTCTTTATTAATAGCAACTTCTTTGAAGTCCTTCTTCGAAACTTTTCCTTTCTAGTGAACGTGTTTCGTTCGCAAATTACTTCTTTTAACCCTTTATCTACTGACGGTACTTATAAGTACCATTAAAATAACTTGTTATAAAATTCATTTAAGACATCGATTAGTTGTAATATGGTTTAGAATGAGTTATAGATACATTACTTTATCTTGTTCCAAAATCATTATGGGTTACACAAAACAAAAATATTTTTAAAAGAATGATTTCTTTTGCCTTTGCATCTTTTCGGCTTTCTTGGCGTTGGGGGAGGGGTGTCGGAATTTTTCAATTCGGAAATATTTCTATATTTCTATTGTAACGACATTATCTTTGTACATTTCCTAATTCTACAAAATACTAGGAAAATATTTAAAATAAAAGATTTGAGTGGGGTTTTAAATATTGTACAAAATTCCTATAAATTCAAATTTAATGAATCCTTCTAAATCCTTCTATCCTTCTAAAATCCTTCTAAAATTTATTAAATGATTATGTAAATCTTCTAATGTAAGTTAAAACATGAATACATTAAAATGATTCTCAGTTTTTATTACTAAAATAGGTGCTAAAAATACAATTAACAGGTTTTAAAACATTAAAACCAATAATCAGATGGTAAAAACTTCCCGAGCGCTTTCGACCAAGCCCTGGTCATCATCAATGGGGTGAAAAAATGAGAAGAAGACCTTCAGAATGCATACCGGTATAAATAACGCAGGGCGATTCCAAAAACTGTAAAAAGGGACTTGGTATCAATGGAATCTTTGAATTGGAATGATCAATGTAGCTGTATGGACTCATCCACCCCCCCCTTCCACCCTCCCGTTTTACAGTTTTTGGAATCGCCCTGCGTTATTTATACCGGTATGCATTCTGAAGGTCTTCTTCTCATTTTTTCACCCCATTGATGATGACCAGGGCTTGGTCGAAAGCGCTCGGGAAGTTTTTGCCATCTGATTATTGGTTTTAATGTTTTAAAACCTGTTAATTGTATTTTTAGCACCTATTTCAGTAATAAAAACTGAGAATCATTTTAATGTATTCATGTTTTAACTTAAAGTATTAAGGTGAATATGTCGTTTCTCTTACATATAGTTTTCTATATATATTTAATTTCTTCTAACGTAGTTTAAAAAATTCACGAAAAATGCTTTAGAAGATAAAATTTTCACGAATTTATAACCCAGTACATAAAGGGTTAAAGCCCAACAAAATAAAAATAATCTATGAAAAGTATGTTTTAATGGAATTTAGTGAAGAGGGGCTATTTCAGTAAGAGGAATTTTGTAAAAGGACTTGATTTATAAGGAGGAATCTAGTAAAGGGGACGATTTTATCAACTGATTTTTTGTAAAAGGAACTTAAATAGGTGCCATATTTTTCCTGGATCTACCCCTGGATTTTTATAATAATATAATTATTTTTAAAATTTTCTATAATTTAATATAATGTAATTTAGTCTGATATTTATATATAATTAAAGGCTAACAAGAATAATGTCATATTTTTTTCATGTAATTTACTATACTTTTTTATATGCTTTTCTTTCCGACACGCGTTACTTTGTGTAGAAATAAATGCCAATGTAATACTTTTAATTTTTTCTGTACTTTATCATAATGTTTCACGTTTTCGTTTTGTTTGAAAATTGATTTATATAGCAGCTATATAATTAATTTTTTAAATGATTCCAGGAAAATATCAGCAAAGTCTATCTACGCATGTTTAGCTTTTTTTCTCAATTTATTTTCATAAATAAAAAATTTCAATCATAATTTTTAATACTTATATTTCGGCCTGATGTTACTTATTATTGAAATAAATGCTATTCTAATGTGTATTATGTTTTTATTATTTTATCGCAATTTTAGATGACCTCGTTTTACTAAAATTGCTTTATATTGCGGTTAATCCATCATATAAAAAATCCCCAAATAATAATAATAATTAAATAAATACATCTTTGAAAAAAGCTGTTTATATTATTTCCTTCTCAGCACTTTCATTTTTTTTGTAATATTTATCTTTTTCTATAATTAATGATAATTTTGCATGCCTTCGTTTTATTTTGAATCTGATTTATATAGCAATTTTGACTAAAACCATATTTAAAATTAAAACAAATAGCAAAACAAATGAATAGTTGAATAACTAAATATACCTTTAAATCTTTCCTTCTACCTAAGCATACCTTCCTAAATCATAAATGGATAGGATCCCCATAGATAATACAATATATATATATATATATATATATTATAGTTTTTTACTAAAACTTTACTTTGATCTGATGTTGCTTTATAAAAAAGTAAGTGCGAAAGTAAGTTTTCTTAACTTTTTCAGTACTTCATAATATTTTTTAATGCTTTTTCAGCAGCAAAGTATTGTTTGTGCTTTATATAATAATTTATGATACTTTACTTCCAAAAATATTGCTTTGTAATCTAATATTTATTTAAAATAAGCAAAATATAATAATTTAATTATTATCAGAATTTGTTTTCTTGACTTTACTGCAATTGAAGACCTTCCTTTTGGCCTGGTATTTTTTAATACCATATTAAATATTAATATGGATATTGCTAGATTTCTTTCTATATTTTATCATAATTTCTTTAAGAATTACTATAAAATTTTATTTATATCTTAAATATTTACATAAAAACAAATGCTAATTTATTATTCTATTTTTTTTCTATGCTTTCCCATATTTTTTTTCACATGGTAATTTCTGACTTACTTTGTATAGCAGCTAATAAATTGTATTTCACGACAAATTAGATAAAAATTAAATAAAATCCATAAGTTTGGTTTATATTTGTGTCTATAATATTTATGATTTTTCCTGTATTTTCCCATAATTTTGCATTTGTTCAGTTTGTTCTGAAATCACTTTATATATGAGTTAACTAATCATATCTCAAAGCAACTTTAGTAACAATAAAAGTAAAGTAAAATAAATTTATCTAAATGTGTTTAAATATGTATTTGTTTACTTCTCTCTGCTTTTATAAAATTAAATTAGTCTATTTTTATCGTTGTACCCTTTTAAGTTTATTTTTGTAACTGCAATATTCATAATTTCACTCTGCGGTTTGCCAAAATTTTACATATGTTCATTTTATCATTAAGTTCGTTTACGTAGCATGTAAATAAACATATTTCAGAACGTATTCAGTAAAGTCAAATAAACTAACTTTAAAAGTAAAGTAAAATAAAATAAAATAAAATAAAACAATCTGAATTTTCTTATATATATTTTTGTCCCTAAATTTGAGTCAGTCGATTTTTACCGTAGTAACATTTTAACTATATATTTTTAACTATAACATTTATAATTTTCTTCCTTTCATTACTATAATTTTGCATACCTTCATTTTGTTCTGAAGTTTCTTTAATAAACCTAGTTCAAAAATCAATTCATTAGAGTTAAATAAATTTAAAAAGAAAAGAAAAGAAATTCATCTATATTTATGTATTTGTATCTATATTTAAAACTATCTTATTATTTAATAGTTATTTTATTTACACAAATTTTAATTGTATATATACAAAATGTATACATGGCGCATGAATATATATATATATATATATGTACTTTTTTTTACTTTTATAAATTTGAATTACTCATTTTTATCTTTACAATGTTTTAACTACAATATTTTGATTTTTTTTAACAATCAAATTCTAATAAAATTCTATATATCTCTAAGCGCTTTCAAACATAAATTATTTGTACACTCTACTAGATACTTTACAAGACTTTTTTTTTTCATTTATTTTATTTTGCGATGTTTCTTTATTTGGAAGTAAATCAACAAACAAACGTATTACACTGTATAAAGGATATACTCTTTAGAGTACTTCAGAAAAATACAGGAAAAAAAGATTTAAGCTGAAAAGCTCTAAACTAAATGTTTACTGTATTATGAAAGGAGGTTAGTTTATACCAAAGCCTATTTTCTTCAATCCAAGCAAAGGACTTTCATAATGGTACTTTTTTTTCCTGTTAAAAGAACCACAAATGTTTAAAATGACGAAAGAAAAAGTGTAATTTTTTATCATTATTTTTACAATGTTTGGACCTTTAAGAATGCCCCACACTGTTAAAAATTTGCAGCAAATTATCCAGTCATTCGACCATTTTTTATAAAAAACAGTGACATAACCGTAATTTAACTCTATTCTTATTATTATATGAGCATTAATATGGTCGCAATACAGTTAAAGTACGGTTATGTAACCATTTTCTGTAAAAATGGTCGAATGACTGGACAGTTTGCTGCAAATTTTTAACAGAGTACAGTTAATCAGATAGGAACATTCCGAAAATTACGTTTGTAAAAGGTAAATGAAGTTTAACTATGAATAATGTCTAAAACTCTAAACTCAATTATCTTGAAACATCATTTTTCAGTGGTTTTGCCAAGATAAATTTGGAACAAATTAACAGCTTTACATTTTTTCCCTTTTAATAAAGGAAATAAAATTTTCTAGAAACTGTACCTGAAAAATAAATATATTTTTTAAAGTTATAACAAAAAATAAGATAAATTTTTATGAATTTTGAATTATTCATTAGATTTTTTTTTAATTTTTTTACACTCATCTTTTATATCAAAATATAGAGCAATCTGAAAAATAGTTTTCATTGTAAATTATTAAACCTTTCGTTATTGTTTTTTACAATTTAATAAATATTTTTCTTCATAAAACATGAAAAAGCAAAAGCAAGAAAAAGTAATATTCTTATCCCCGATCAAACTTCAGTCAATTTTTCTCATTTCAAATCTTTCTAGTCACCTTGAGTGCACATCGGATTAAAAAAAAATATTTTTTCGTAATTTGAGTCATTCCAAAAAACAATTTTCAAAGAAATGTCCTGTATCATGAAATCAATTTACTGATATTTTTAAAATCTGTTAATAAGTTTTTTTTATAAACTGTTAATCATTTTTTCATAAATATTTTTATATTTAAAAATATTTTCTCATTTATGTATCAATATCCTTTAAATCTGGCAGAAGATTATTTTTAAAAAGTATTGAGAACTGGTACGATAATGTATTTTCATTAAAAAAATCGACATTTTAACAGACATAGGACCTTAATGAATCAGCATTCCAAAACGTAATTACTAGTTTCTTGTAATATGCATCAAGATTCACCCTTATGCAAACTGAGAATTTTCAAGAAAAATTAAAACGCATGAAATATTTCAATGATGTATATTCTGCGAAAATTTTATTTTGAGAAAAATGCATTTTAAATTCATTATTATATGTTATTTTCATCACATACCATTGAAAAATATTAAAAAAAAATTCCGCCAGGTGCACGTAAAATTATATGATATATTTCTTAATTTTTATCTCAAGAACAAAATTTCGTACTTATGGTTAATTTTAACTCATTTGAAAGTCCACCCTTAAGGGACACGAATTCAAAACATTCTTTTTTTACTTGCTCTGAATCGTCACATAATAGATTTTTCGTAAGACTATTTTATAAAACACTGCAAGTTAGCTGTATTGTAGATTAGCATTTTTCGCACAGATCGATTATATTCAAGGTTATTCATGAACATTTTTCCACATTTGCTTCAAATTTGAAACTCTGCTATCTATAAATTTATAATAAGTTTATAGAAAATTTTATTAAATCATGATTATAACAACTTTTGAAGCCCATTTATAATTATCTAAAAATAAGTTTTAAGCTTCAATAGAATCTGTGATATTTCATAATTATCGATGTGTTACAAAATAATGTATTAATTTAGTATCAATATATGTTTTTATAAAAGAAAATGTTTTAAAAATACAGAGCATACTTTGAATTTATGGTATTATTCTCGGATTTTTTTTTTTTTTTTTTAACTTCATAAAAAATTTTGACCCTTGAATTTTAGAACTACAATTGTTTTTCAAAAGAAAAGTTACAATTAATTTAGAATTAGTATATACTTTTAAAAAGAAAATCTGTCAAAAATAGTACTTCAGAACATGGTTCACAAGAAAGCACCTCAAAAGATATATTTATCCGTTTGCCAGAGGAATGATAGCATTTTTGTCCCATCCCCCCTATTTTCTTGATTTCAAATTAGCCACTCTCTATCGTATCCGAGCAAGGTGCACGTGGTATAACTGTTCATAATCCATGTCTAGGGCCCATGCGCCATTCACAGACACACACTTACACGCGGATAATCACGATCACTGCTATGTATTGTATTGGAGTAGTACATTCCGATCCGGGACAGATCAGGTGCGGGTCAAAAGGTCGCAGCGACCACGTCCCTCGTCGGGTAGGGGCGTCCGATCTCCGCCACTGAGTGCAGGGGCAGTGAGTGTGGCAGGTCGATCCGCATCCTCTGCACCGCGGGGTTGCGCATGCGCGGAAGCCGAAGGAAGAGGGAGAGCGCGAGCTGCCGGGAGAGCCGAGAGAGCCGAGCGAGAGAGAGAGCTGTGCGTTCTCGTTCCGGCCCCAAGACGTGCGAAAGTCTCCCACCACTGTCTCGTGCGAGTGTGCGGGGGGTACCATCACTGAGGACCCGCGATCGCCGCCCCATTCCAAATCAAGGCCCATGGATCCACGACGAAGGGGCCCCTGAGCGAGGGCCCGCCAAGCAACCGGGAAGGGGCATGCGCCCTCCGCTCCCCCGACCCCCATCGTCCAAGATGGCGGGCCGCCTTCTCCATCGCGGAGCGTGATGATCGCCTCTCGCCGCCGGCTCTGCAGAGGAGGACCCCCGGAGGCGGTCGCGCGGGTGGGGGGCCCCCCCGGCGGCCGCCGCTAGCCGGGGCCCCCGCCTGCTATGTGGACGGGTGCCCCGATCCGGACTACGCTCCCCGCTCCCCTGCCCCCTAGTTCCTACACCAATGAACTATGAGATTTGAGCATGGGAGTCATCGCACCGAGTGTCTCGCTGCTCTGATCGTGCTGCTGCTGCTGCTCTGCTGCTGCTGCTCCTCCTCGGACGACCGTCGACCGTCGCCGTTCAGGAACGACGAGTTAAGCCAGTGCCTTCCCCTGGACGAGGGCGTGGAACCCTGGGACAATTCCAACCGACGCCGCAGTCTACGGTTTTGCGACCACTACGAAACGGCCCGGCTACTCCGGGACGAGTGCGACCCGAGAGGCCTGGATTACCTGATCCGGATGGACGAACAGGCGCGACAAGTCGTCTCACAGTTCGGACGCATCATAGACCGGTACGACTGCGAAAACGCCAACTCGGTCTCCTGGACCTGCAGGGACTGCGAGGTAAGTCATCTTTTCTCTTCCTCCTACCACGTGACACTATCACCCTCATCCCATCATCTTTCTCTTCCTCATCTCACATCATATTCCACCGTCTCTTTTCACCGCTCCATCTCGCGATCCAAAAATCCTGATAATACAATAATCCCAATTCTTTCTAATCATGTAAGTTCAAAACGTGCTCTTTTAAAATGAGAAAACCTTGTGATTTCACTGAATTTTGACCGAAACCCTTTTCTCTAAACTTAAGAATTCTTTAACAAATTGTTTCGAAACTTCTTAAAAAGTTGTTTATCCAAATGCGTTTTTAAAGTGGATTTCTGTTTACACTTTACATGGAAAATCTGAAGTTTCTGTGATATGTTTCAGAGATACACGAAACATATCCTTTTTAACACAAGTAAAAAATAAGTAAAAAATACTACCTGCATCAAATATAAGAAATTTCTTTTTTATTATTCCTATTGATTGTTTCGAGAAATATCTCTTTTGTAAAAAAAACATATTCTTGCATAGCTAAGACCTATTCTAAAGTCTAATCCTGTTTGCAAAACACGACTATCTATACAGACTACAGAGTGTATTGAAATTATATTTTAATATCGTATCACATCTAATATCTTTTTAAGATATGTGTTACAAATGTATAACCATTAAATAAACTAATATAATTTCATGATATGTTTTTCTTTAAATAGAGAGATTAAGATGTATGTTTTATTAGAATTCATTTTAGATCTATATTTTAGAATACAAATAACATTCTCATTCTATAATTTTAGAGTATACTTAAACGTAAATCTTGTTAGATGTTTTCTACATCGTTATTTTCGGAAAATTAATTCTTTTCAATTTCACGGAAAAGGTTCGAATCAAATATAATTTAAAACAAAATTTTAATGCACATTTTTTCTTTATTCAAAATTAAGGAAGGTTTTTATCCTTCTCTCTTCCTGCGTAATTTCAATTTTTAGATAACTTTTTTTTAATGTTAGAACATACAGTTTTTGACCTACCTTTATTATTAAATCCAGTATGTTATTTAACAGATCATGCTATATTAGAATATATTTTTTAGATGAAAAGAAATATCGTAAAACAGAATTTTATACAAAATAACTTGTTTTACTTAAGCATAGGTATACGAACCAAATTATATTTCATATAAATATAACAAAACCAAATTTTCGCTATTAATTTCATCAGAAAATCACTAATCAGTAATTTCTAACTTTTTGATAAAATCCTCCATATTACTTGCAGAGGAATGCCGATCAAATATCGACCGGCAAGTTTTCGAAGATTGTTCTATTGACTGCATATCGAAGGAGCGAACACGAAATTTCGTATTACATGTCTCTCATTTTAGCTTAATGTTTCCGAACAGTATAAAATTTAATGAAATGAAACGAAAAAAGTATACGAAAAATGAATGCATGTCACTGAAAGTAGTGTTATAAATGACTTTCGGGACGTTCCGTGTGGTTACGAGGGTCGTTTGAAGGACGCGGCTCCCATCCCCCTTCGCCCATGTCTTCTACCCCCACCCCCTTCGTCCCTTTTAAAGTTTCTATCGAAAATGACCGTTTTGAAGATGGACGGACAGTAGATTTGGGTAATTCTAGATGAAAGTGAACTCACCGAATTAAAGAGTAATGGCAAAAGGAGTATAAGGGGAGTGTGGGGGAGTTACAAATAGATGTCAACATCTGAAGAAAGGGGTGACAAGTGTGTGCGGGGGGAGATCAGATGGAGATGGCAGCGCCCCTAAATGCATGCGTGCGCATATCGAAATTTCTCCTCTGCGACATGAGTCAAGAAATTTGGCCTGAAATGGAAAAACCGATGTATTATATTTTATATATGAGAGTAGTAATAAAGGGAATATATTAATTATAATGAATTTTTGAGAGCAAAATTAGTTTAGAATTTCATATGTATTAATTTTCTCTTGAAAAAATTTTCGAAAGAGTATTCTGAAGACAAAAATAAAAAAAATTACTGAGAGCAAAATTAGTTTAGAATTTCATATATATGAATTTTCGCTTGAAAAAAAATTTCGAAAGAGTATTCTGAAGACAAAAATAAAAAAAAATTACTGTGAACAAAATTAGTTTAGAATTTCATATATATTAATTTTTTCTTGAAAGGAATTTCGAAAGAGTATTCGGAAGACAAAAATAAAAAAAAATACTGAGAACAAAATTAGTTTTTAATTTCATATACATTAATTTTCTCTTGAAAAAACCTTCGACAGAGTATTCTGAAGACAAAAATCAAAAATATACTAGTGTCTAGCATTTACATTTAAGTAGAATGATACAGAGGAAATATTTATTAATTAATACAGAGTTATTATTCTTAAGGCGAACTTAATGAAACTTTTATTTATATATCTAAATAAAAAAAGAAAAGGAAAGAAAGAAAAAAGGAGAAACATTCTCAGACGTAGCGCATAGAACGCCAGAGTAGAAAACTTGTATACAATATTTTACATTAGAAAGTAATAATCATGCTGAAAGAGAAATTTTAATTGCTTTTGGAGTTAGTTACATTTATATTAAACATAATCTTGTAACAATCTGCGCCAGAATGTTCTGAAAACCAAAACGAAAAAGAATATACAATATTCCACTTTTGAAAGAAGTAATCGAAGTTATATATTAGTTTTAATTAACTTTAAACTTTGTGGAACATTATTGTTTTAGAGTTTCATTTCTATCACTTTTCTCTTGAAATATTCTGCGACAGAGTGTTTTAAAAATCCAAACAAAAAACTGTTATCTAATTTTACGTTTGAGAGAACCAAAATTTTTATAAATTATTGTAACTATATATCTTTTATAGTAATAAAAACTTCTATTTATCTGGCTAATTAAGGAGAACAAACGAAAAAAATAATAATAATAATTAGGAATTCGAAAGTAGCAGCATTTGAAAATATAATATAATGGAAGCTATAAAATAGAAAACTTATTTAAAATATTTTGCATTCGAAAGATATATTGAAGCTAAAATAATTATTGTAACCTTTTTTTGGAAGGAAAATGTTTTAAAATTTTATGTATACTACTTTCTCTTGAAACATTTTGTGACAGAAGTCTGAAAGCCTAAATGAGAAACGGGTGTCTAATATTTAACATTAGAGAGAAATATTATAACTGATATATTATTATAATTAATTGTTGAACAAAAATATTTCATTTATATTAATTTTCTCTTGAAATAAACTCCTGCAGAGTCTTCTGAAAACCAAAAGGAAAACTCGTATCTAAAATTCTATATTCGAGAGGAATATTAGAGATAGAATATTTATAAATTATTATTTTAATTTGCATTATATATCATTTAAACTGATTAAAATTTCTATCTGTATAACAGTTAAGATTTAAGAAATAAATAGAAAATTAGGAGATAAAAAGAAGAAACATCCCGAAACATGGCGCACGTAGAAAGTTATGCAAAATATTTTGCAATTGAAAATAATAATTGGGCTAAAATATTAATTATAATTTACTTTCGGAAGGGACATAAAGTGTTATTCATACATATGTAATTTCTAGAAAAAATTTAAACAGAGTGCAATAATAAACACAATCATAAAAATACAATTATATCCCACAAAAAGTAATTTTAATTACGTCCAATGGACAAAATTGACTAATAGTTTCATTTATATTTGTCTGTTTCTTGAACTATTCTGTGACAAAATGTTTTGAAAGTTTATTTTGTTAATTTGTTTAACCCAAAAACTGGTGAATGATATTTATATTTTAGAGCCATAATTGAGCAAAATATTTATGACTGATTAAAACTTCCATCTATATATATATTAATATATAAAAAGAATTATAAAATAAAAAGAAGAAACATTCTGAAACATAGCTTACTTAAAGCCATAATTTGTAACTTATGTAACATATATTACAATTGAAAATAATACTTTGGCTAAAAAATTGATTAAATTTTATTTTTGAAAATCAGCTGATTTAGAAATTCATACATAGATATTTTCTAAAAAAATTAAAACAGAATACAGCAATATACCCAATAAATGTAAATAGAAATATATTACCAAAGAATACTTTTAATTACATCAAGGGGATAAAATTGCTTTAAAGTTCATTCATATTTATATCTTTCTTGAAACATGCGACAAAATGCCTTTAAAGTCTAAACAAAATGTTGGTTATTGATATTTTATGTTTGAGAGCCATGATAAAGCTTAAATATTTATAAATTAATATTTTTATTGGCATTATGTACTATTTAAACTAATTAAAACTTCTATTTATATATATAAATGGATTTAAAAAAGGAAAAGAAAATTCGAAGATAAAAAGAAGCATTTTGAAACATAGTGCATTTAAAGTCAAAATTAAAAACTTGTGTAAAATATTTAACAATCGAAAATAATAGTTATGCTAAAGTAATTATTATATTTTACTTTTTAAAATAAATTTATTTAAAGTGATATTCATACATAGGTATTAAAAAAAAAAAATCTAAAACAGAATACAGCAATAAAGTCAACACATATAAGTACAACTATATTCCCAAAAAGTAATTTTAATTACAACAAAAGGAGAAAAATTGCTTTAAAGTTTCATTTATATTGGTATTTTTCTTGAAACATTCTGTGACAAAGTGTCTTGGAAACCTAAATGAAAAACTCGTGAATGATATTTTAAGCTTCAGAACCATAATAGAGCTAAAATATTTGTAAATTAATATTTTTATTAACATTATATACCATTTAAACTGACTAAAACATCTATCTATTTATATGTTAAGATTTAAAAAAGGAAAAGGAAATTGGGAGGAAAAAAGAATAAACGTCCAGAAACATTGTGCTTTTAAAGTTAAAATTTGAAACTTGTGTAAAATGTTTTACAATCTAAAATAATACTTAAGCTAAAATATTAATTATAATCTACTTTTGAAAATGATTTGACTTAAAGCTATATTCATACACAGATATTTACTTTAAAAAAATTAAAAGAGAATGCAGTAATAAACTCACTATATATAAGTACAATTATATTTCCAAAGACTAATTTTAATTACATCAATGGAAAATAAATGTTTTAAAGTTATATTTATATTTGTATCTTTCTTGAAACGTTCTGCGGCAAAATACTTTAAAAGCTTAAAAGAAAAGCTGGTGAATGTTATTTTATGCTCGAGAGCCATACTACAGCTAAAATATTTATAGATTGATATTTTTATTAACATTACATACCATTTAAACTGGTTAAAGCTTCTACCTTATGTATGTTAAAAGAAAAAAAAAAAGAAAAAGAAAATTAAGAGATAAAAAAGAAGAAACATTCTGAAACATAGTGTATTTAAAACCAAAGTAGCAAACTTATGCAAAATATCTTGCATTCGAATGCAATAATAAAAATAAAATTTTAATTATTAAAAAAATATATTTGATTCATTTATAGTAAAATTTTTTCATGAAAGATGGTGAATAATAAAATAATTATAATTATTTTGGGAGAACAAAATTACATTAAAATTGCATTTATATTAGTTTTTGTTCTTCAAATATTTTGAAGCAGGAAATTCTGAATATTAAATCAAATAATAGGTAACTAATATTTTATGCTTAAGGAGATCAGTAATAAAACTAATACCTTAACTATAACTAATGTTTTTTGGGAAATCTTTAATAATCCAATTACATTTATTTTTTTCATCTAATACCCAGAGAGCGAGAGAGAGAGATGGAGTAATAATCGGAATACAAAATAAAAAACTATTGTTTAATATGTTACGTTTGAGAGTAGTGAAGTCTATTGTATATTTTTTTAATTATTATATTTTTATGGGGGGGGCGGGTGGGTTCTTTAAAGTTTCATTATATTCATATACATTTTTTTATTTTCTTTAAACATGCTACAAAACTGTGTCTTGAAAGCCAAAAGGATAAACTGATGTCTAAAGTACAATATTAATTATAATGTCCTTTTACAATCAAATGATTTAGATGTTTATTATACTTACATATTTAAAAATTGATATATTTTTTTCGTTTACCTTTATAAGACAAACTGGTTAATACTTTTATACTCATATTTTTATAAGACAGACTGATTAATACTTCTATACACTTTTTGTTTTCTAAAAAAGAAAGGGAAAGAAAGAAAACACATTGAACTAAAACCAAAATTTGAAACGCGTGGAAAACATTCTACAATCAAAAATTATTCTTAGGCTAAAATATTCATTATAATTTATTTTTGGAAATGACTTGATTTAAAGTGATATTCTTAAATAGATATTTTCTAAAAAAATTAAAACAGAATGCAGGAATAAAATAAATACATATAGATACAATTATATTCCCAAAAAGTAATTTTAATTACTTCAAACGAACAAAATTATTTTAAGGTTTCATTTATATTTGTCTCTTTCTTAAAACATTTTGTAACAAAATGCTTTGAAAGCCTAAACGAACAACTGGTGAATGATACTTTATGTTTAAGAAACAAAATAGTCCAAAATATTCACAAATTAATATTTTTATTAACAATAACAATAGAAACTTGGTTAAAACTTTTGTTTATGTGTGAATTGTAAAAAGGAAAGAAACCGCCTTAATGCATAGTGTACCTGAAACGCAGTGAAAAGCTAAAATAAACAAATATGTAAAATATCTTAACATTCGAAAGTAATAATGGAATTAAAACATTAATAATGAATTGTGTTAGGAAACAAACTGATTTAAGTTTATATTCATATATAAGACAAAAGTAAACATTATGTAACATAGTGCAATAAAGGTCAAAATGAAAGCTTTAAAAAACCTTTTACATTTAAAATTGATAAACTAATAATCCAGATAAAATATTCATTGTAATTGTCTTTTGAAAATTTAAATTCGCTTTATATTTATACATACATACATACATACATATATATATATATATATATATATATATATATTCTAAAAAAACTTAAAACGGTTTGTTTCAAAAGTCAGATGCTTTAGACTTCTGTGTGATAATGGAACTTAAATATTAAATAACCTATTTTTATAAATAACATGCTGAAAATTTTATTTATATATAAATTTAAATACCAATTTATTTATAAATTATTATATCAATTATATCTCTTATGTCTATTTTTATAGATGTAGATACTATTATATCTATCTATTTATATAAAAATCTCATATATATATATATATATATATTCTTCTGAAACTGAAATCTCTGACAGCAAAAGGGAAAGATGAATACCTAATATTTTGCGTTTGAAGGCAATAATAAATGTAAAATGTTAATTATTTTACATTTTTAAAAACAAATCCCCTTACATTTTAATCCATGTATTCTTATTTAAGTCTTAAATGGAACATTGGTGTCTAATAGTTTCAATCTAAGATAAGTAATACATTTAAAAAGCTAATTATAATTACTTTCACAAAAAAAAAACTTTCCTTTTATACTCGTTTACTTTTTAATATTCTACGAAAAAATACTCTAAAAACCAAATAACTTAGACTCAAGGCCAAAATAGAACATTGATAACAAAACCTTTACGTTTCAGATTTATAAAGGATTTAAAGCATTTATTATGTATTCCTTTCTTTAAAAAATATTTTGGCAATTTTATTTGTATGTATTTTTCCTAAACACATATTTTAACAGAATGCCCTACAGACGAAGACTACACATAAAATGTCTTTAAATAAAAACCGCTTTAAAATTTTATTCCCATTTACATAACAGTTAGGTTTAAGTAAAAATTGAACAATCATAACTAACCATTTATGAGTCAGACAATTATCTGATTGAAATTTTTAATTATATTTTGTTTCTTTCAAAATAAAAGTTTTCTAATTTTATTTATGTATATTTTTTCTTTGAATATTTCGTCAAGGCAAAAAACAAACACACAACAACAATAATAATAATAATAAATAATATTAATAATAATAATTGAAATAATGATAATAATAATAATAATAATAATAAGTAATAATAATAATGAGTAGTAGCAGTTGTAAAGGAGCATATAAGTATTTATTGAGTTTTTCACCATTTTAGAGAATTCTGTCACGATAGGTTTTTAGGATAAAATTAAAATTGCATAATTTTCGTTAAAAGAAAATATATATGTATCACTAACAATTTAAATCTTTTACTGTTGCTATTTAATTCAAATTTAATTAAATTGTAAAATTTATATATAATATTTTTTTTTATTCAGAGCAACAAAAGAGTAAACATATAAAGAAAGAAAAGAAAGGGAAAAAAATCTGAAGCCAATGTGCAAGAAATTTAAATAATATTTTGCCTTTCAGAATAGTAATAGAATCATAATGATATTTATGCTACATTTTAGAAAAGAAATTATTTTAATTTTGTTAATTTATCGATCGATTTTTTTCTGAAAGCGATCTCAGACAGAATGCTCCAAAAGCCACAACCTATAAAGAACACGTACTAGTTTACATTTGCATGTATTATTACAGACACAATATTACTTATACTTATCAGTAGAACACAGATCCTTTAAATGCTTATTTATAAGTATAATTTTTCTAAAAACATTACTCTGAAAGATATAATGAAAAGTAAAATAATTCAAAATACATAACTTTTTTTATTTGAAATTAATAATAATATCTCGCAAAATGACTAAAATTTGTAGTTTGAGAATAGAAATATATTTAAATCGATGTATTATTATTTTTTTTAATAAATTTTAATTTAGTCAATGCAAGTTTTAAATAAAAAGAGAGGGAGAGACTATGAATTACTTCCATGAAAGCAAGAGTGAGTGATAGATTTTACAACATGTCTGAGAATATTAATAGGTTTAAAATATTAATTAGAATCATTCATTGTATATGTTTTAAAATTGTATATATGCATAGATTTTTATTGTGGAAAATTTTTCAAAGAAAATATTCAGAAAGCAAAATTAAAAAGCTAATGTCTAATAATTTACATATGGAGAGTAAAACTACTGCTAGAATATTAATTATAAGTAATTAAAAAGATAGTGTAATTTTTATAGTTTATAAACGTTTCTTAGAAATATTCTGAGATAAAACGTCCTGAAATCAAAGCGGAGAGTTAATTTCTAATAGTTTACTTTTATGATTTATTTTTGAGTTAATATATTAATTGTAATTATTTTTAGAAAAAAAATCTTTTATAAATTTTTATTATATACTATAACTTTCTTTAAAATATTCTAAAATTGAATACTCTGAACACCAAAAGTAAAACAATATTTTGCACTTGATAGAGAAAATGCACCTAAAGTAAAATTTTTAAAGTGATTCATTTTAGAAAACAAATTGCTGTAAACTTTCAGCATATTCTTCTTTTACTCTTAACAACATTCGGAGGTAGAATATTTCGAAATCCAAAATGGAAAAGTAATTTTTAATATCTGTCATTTTTAATTAATACATCTAGAATATTAAGTTTAATTTATTTTACAAAACAAACTGCTTTGAAATTTCATTATATATATCTTTCCTAAAAACATTTTGAAATTGAGTGTTCTAAAAGTTGGAAATAGCAAATCAATGTTTAATATTTTTACTTTATGGATAATAGTACAGATAGACTTAATGTTAATTTATTTTAGAAATGTAAACTTTCATAATACATATATTTTCCTAAAATTATTCTAATATAGAATATGGAAGACTAATTATATAATATTTCAGATTTGATGATGATAATACTATAACAAAAATATAAATTTAATTAATTTTAGAAAACCAACTGATATCATCATCTATTACCAATTACTATAATTAAATCAATAATATATATATATACAAGTGTGTGTGTCTTTAAAACACTCTGACTTTATTTTGAAAAAAAAAATGGGACACTTAGCATCATATTTTATTTTTAATAATAATAATGATGCTGATTATTATCTTAAATATGTTTAACAATAATAGCATTACAATTATAAAGACATTCTGAAATAGGAACCTTTGAAATCCAAACTGAAAAACTAAATGTTTATCCATGTTTTGTTTTGGAGATAATAATTAACGTAGAATATTAATGGCAATTAATATTAGAAAACAAGTTGCTTTAATTTTCATAATGTATATATTTTTCTTAAAACGTTCTGAAATCGAGTGCTTTGAAAACCAAAATTGATTTACAATTTGAGAACAATAATGGAACTAAAATATTATATTTAATTAGTATACGAAACAAATTGTACTGAATGTTCCTTCTATGTAATTTTTTAAACATTCAGAGAGAGCTTCTTTGAAATTCAAATTCATTGATCTTCTTAAATGGGGAAATATATTACGTAATAATAATAATAATAATAATAATATGAAAATTTAGTATTTGAAATACCCCATGCATCCCGAAATATTGAATATAGTTGAGTTTTTATTCAATTTGTAAGTTTCACAAGTAAAAAGAAATTCTCATTAATACCATGCTATGACTAAAAATAATATCCAGGATTTTTTACAAATATTTTTTTACATAAAGGATAATTTCATTTGGTAAAGGGTGGGAAAGGAAATTCCCCTCTTAGATTTCCTAAATAAATTCCGAAAATTTTGCAAATTTTCATTTGAACTTAAACTTATTCACTGCGACTTGGGGGAAAAAAACACATGAAAATATCTCTTCATGGTGAAAATGTAATGCAGATATTTTATTTTAAAAAAATTAAAATATTTAGTAATAAAAATAAAGCAGTAAAGAATACACATATGCTTATTAAACTGTTAATCATTTCATAATTGTATTGTATAACCATATTTCTGTATATTTTCAACCCTTTATATTTTAATTTATGAATTTTAAAAATTCCGCTCAATACTTTCCTCTCTTAGTGCTTGAAGACATAATAGAAAATTTATTCTATAGTAATACGAAATCAGAAAATATTTGTTCAATAAAACTGAATTATCAAATAGGTAGTTATAGATCATTTTGGGGAAATACTAAGATAATATTTCATAAATGGGGTGATTTTTTTTTCTGTTGAAAAATTTGCACTATAGGGCAATTCCATCGTAACTGACGTAACATTTTATCATAGGATTTTATTTTCAAATCTATGTAGAAAATTTACTAATAAAGCTAGAACAAATTTTTACAATGTAAAATATTTCTTACTAAGGTCTTAATACCGAAATACCTGCAGATTATTTCAATCTCTCTTTGAGTACCCAAAATTGCAATTCAAAATTCTGTAACTGACGTAACATAAAATATACAAACATTTTTTCTGCCTTCATATAAGTGTAAAAATTATCAAAACTATCCAGTTAAAAAAAAGTGATTTAATGTTCTCAACAACACTAAGTAATGCCAAATTATAACAGTAACTTGTTTAATTAATTTCTGAATAATAAAAAGGAAAAAAATGGCATTTACACGTGTAACTGACGTAACTTTTATTGTGTAACTGACGTAACATTATGACTTTACAAAGACAATAATGGTACTTAACTTAGTTTGTAAACAGTAATTTACAATGACTTTTTATTAGGATTTTTCTATAGAATATAAAAATATCAATTTTTCCAATCATACCCTTAAATTAAACATATTAAAAATTTGATCCCCCCCCCCCCGAAAAATGATGATTTTCTGTGGAATTGCGCTATACACATAAACATAAAAGCTATCCACTAAGCATAAAAGCTTTCCATAATGAAATAGTTATTATTATTATTATTATTATTATTATTATTATTATTATTAATATTATAGTTTACTCAAAAAATCTCTGGCTTTGTTAATATAGCTTTGATTTCTGAATATGATATTGCATTGTGCATAAAAAATAAAATCTACATAATTATTTAGTAATATATGCATTATACTTTATATAAAATTTAATTTGTTGGACTTCAAAATCTCATCGAGATATGCAGGATTAAATGAACAAGTACCATAATTCAGTTTTTGAAAATTGATTGGTGAAATAAACATTATTTAAATAATATATTTGAGGCTGATTTGATGAAAACAAATTGATGCATAATTCCGCCAACAAAATGCTACAAATAACTTATTGGCTTATAATATTTTAATTACAAAGCTGTTTAAATTAATGGAAGTAAAACAACTTTCATTACTTATCCATACACGAATATATGGATATTACGAAGAAGGTATTTAGTGCACGGTTTCCCAAATATAAACAAAAAGTGAACTTAGAGAAAAAAATACATGCATGCAAGAGAGTGGGTAATTTGGGAGACCCTTCAAAATTTCCAAAGGGAAGCTCGTGCTTCTCTCAATTTTTAGGCAATCAGACCTTACTAATATCTAAAGTAAGATTTAAGTATTGAACAATGCCGAGATAATTATATGTTATTATATATTTATGATGATGCATGTTAAAATTAAAAAATTGCTACATATATATTGACTAATATTTATATTCGACGAAATAATAGAGCTAATGCACCTGCCATGAATGGTTTTAAATAAAAAAAATGCTCTTAATATTAAGTTATTTCATTTTTTTTTTTCAATCATTTTCTCTCCTCAAAAAATGTGTGTTTCTTCCTATATAAATTATATTAAACATCTGTGTGACAAAGTGAATTGAAAAGTAAATGTATATTAACATTTTGACTTAAAACGGAAAACTTTTCCTTAACATTTCACATCAGGAGAAATAATAGAGCTAAAAGGTTAATTTTGAATGTTTTTGAAAAAGAAAAGAAAAAGAATTTATGTAAACAGTTCACGCTGCACATTTCAATAAATCATTTATTTATCAAAATATCAATAAATAAAAAGTCTTATTTTTCATTAAATGCAATACATTTTAATTCTGAACAATTGCATACTAAATTTTTGAACTTCTTTTCTTTTTCCGTTTGCAAATATAAATAAATAAATAAAATAAAATAAATAAATAATAAACATGAACGCATTCATATACATGTTTCTTTAACTCAAATATTTTGAACAGGAAAATATCAGGTACTGCGCATTTTCCTAAAAGAAAACACTTTATAAAATGTCTAGAAATTAAAAAAAAAAAATCTACAGACTTGCTCTAATATCGTTTATATAAATAAGTATTTAATACTTAAAATACAAGATTAGTTTTCCCAGATGTTTTAAAACATTTTTATTTTCTAAAATATTTCAAAAGTTTCAGATTATTTTACAGAAATTTGTAAATTTGAAGATTTGAAGACATTTTTAAAGTGATTATGTAAAACGCTACATTTGGAGTACAGAAACTATTATAGTTGAATATTTTTTAAATACTCACAAATATTTAATTGTATCGTTAACCACTTTCAAAATGAATTTTACTAGGATTTTTGAAGCATTTTCCGGCATAACATTTTTATTTTCTAAAATAATTCAAAAGTTTCAGGTCATTTTACAGAAATTAATAGATTCTGATAATTGCAAGAGATTTCATTAAGTGGTTTGCAGAAATCCTACATTTAGAGCTCATAAAATATTATAATTTGATATTTTTTAGATGCTCATAAATATTTAAATGCATTTTTGATCACTTTCAAAATGAACTTTACTTGGATTTTTAAAGCATTTTCCTTCGTAACATTCTTAGTTTCTAAAATATCTCCAAAGTTTTGGTCCATTTTACGGAAATTTATAAATTATGAATATTTCAAGATATTTCGTAAAGCAGTTTGCATAAATTCTACGTTTAGATCTTAGAAAATATTATAACTGAATATATTTTTTAAATGGTCATAAATATTTAAATATATTTTTTAACACTTTCAAAGTCATATTTTTGTGTTTATATTTAGATTCTTCAAAGTATTAAATCTTGGTACAGTTATCTATATATTATTGTAAATGTAGTATTATATATTGTAAATGTAGTTAATACGAAATTATGTTTTTCCAGTTTTTTTATATATATATATATATATATTTATTTATTTATTTTCAGATTACGAAATACTAAAGATTTTAGAATTACTTTCTTTAAATATGCCTTTTTACATATTTTTAAACTTTAAAAAACGAAAGAAGAGTTTTTACGTATGAATGTTTCAGGCACTTTAATTTCCGGATCTATATACATAAAAAATATTTTCATTTACTTTTATTTTTATTTTATTTTTATCAAATAACGAATAAAACGTCTCTTGTAAAAAAAAAAAAAAAACTTTTAAACGCAATTTTGAAAATTTCTCGTAAAAATGTTAGTACTTAATATAAATTTATTATAAAAATAAAATACAATAAAATCCATGTTTTTATTGATAAATATCATATGTAATAATATAACAGTAAACTATAACCTGTGAAAAAAAGTAAGTTGTAGCATTTATTGGAAACCGGTCTTATTAGAAACAGTTTCTGGTCCTGGGTGCTGGCGGAAAGGATTTATGAAAATTACAGTTGTAACGAACTGTGTACCTGTTCAGAAAGAATTGTTTAAAACATTTTTTTTTTCAGTTTATTGTGATTTCACCTCATGAAATTTTACTATAATATCAATGTATTTACTGTAATGATAATTTACAATATTATAATACAATGGTATAAAATTATTATTAGCAAAAATATTTTATAAATGAAAAAGAATATTTTCAAAAGCTGAAACGATTTCAGATAAATGAATACGTTGATGTGGTTATAAAATGCATAAAATCGTAGTATAAAGTAGATTTTTACCTAAAATATAGATGTTTTAATGATAACTGCAAACATATTACATGATTGAATATTGTAAAAAATGAATAGTTACTGTGAATTCATTTAAAAAAAAAATGGCTATTTTTCAGAGTTTTTTCCGCAAATAGACAATCTTTATAAAAATCTAAATTAAACGAATCAATCTGCTATTTATTACATTGATGAATTGTTATTATTATTATCGAAAAGAATACATTTGAAATGACAATTGAAATTCGAATTAAAATTGAAATACGAAATATACCATTAAATCTAAAAACAAATTCATATGTAAGTCTGTAATTAACATAAGCGCATAAAATAAATGTGAACCTTAATAAAGTATACATGAAAAAAGGTACACAAATGTTTTTAATGTAATGTCTGCATTAAAAAATGTGCAGATTTTAAGAAAATTCGAATAAACTAAAACCTAATTTTATAATATCCCTAACAAATACTACATGTATGTAAACGCTAAGTAAATTATGCATAAATTGCTCATTTACTCACATTGAATTTCTAAATTAGATGCTATTTTATAAAAAGTCATTTTAAAAGCATTAAAAAAAGAGATAGGTAAGAAAGAAATGTTGATTAAAAAGAAGTATTTAAAAAGAAAGCATTGTTTCCACTAAAAATAATTGATTTTACAAAAATAATTTTCATAAAATTAATGAAAATATTTCCTTCACTATATCAATTTTTTGTTTGTTTACTAATGTTTACGGGTATTTTTATTTAATATTGCATTTCCATGTATATATTTACGAAATAATATTTAAATGTTTGTAGAAATACATTTATAAATAAATGCTAAATTATGACAGTTTCATTTTATAATTACAAAATAAAAAAAGTATTTTTAGAAATTAATGAAAATATAAAGACGAAAAACTATTTCAAGAATAATATTCTTCCGCGTTTCTGAAAGATATAAATGGTACGATTATAGTTTACAGGTGCTTGTAAAATTTTCTGCCATTTAGGTATTTTGATTTTTAGCACGGTCTTTTCTTTATTATGCTTCTGAAATCACAATAGTATTATTCACAATTTAAAGAAATTGCAAGACGATTGCTATATTTTTGCTACAGGAATTTTTATTTATTTATATATATGAAAGGAAAGTCGAATCCCCTTTTTAAAACTTAAATTTAAAACTAAATTTTACAAATTTAAGTTAAAATCCGAAGTCTCTTTCTTCTAACTTTAAATCTATTTCTAAAACCAGTTTCTCCCCTTGTAACTTTGTTTCCCAGCAATACATCTTATTACTTTCAGATATCATTTTAGGACGATTCTTAAGAGTGAAACTACTAATCTAAGCGCTTTTTGCAGGCATCTGTGGGTAGGGCTGATACGTCACAGTCCCTGGGAATGGTGCGGGCCTTGACCACAGGTCAATCAAAACTTAATGAACCAATTAAATTAAATGTTCTTCCCAAATTAACAATTCTGCCCTCTGCTGGAAAATATTTGAATCTTCTCCATATTACCCCGAACACGCGCGAAAAAAGGGGGATTTTGGCCATTTAGTCCAGGGGAAATGTACAAAAAAAGGGGGGTTACCTTACAAAAAATCGGGTAGAAGATTTTTTTTCTGAATTGTTTATAATGATGCCAACATGGAAAAACCAAGTTTTCCAACAAAATTTCTTACGGCTAAATTTTCTGTGGTCGAAAAACAACAAAATTTTGGGACTTTTTTCGATTTTTTAAAAAATATCTCAATAGCCGTTGCAGTAGCATAATTTTTGTCAATTACAATATTAAAGAGGACAAAATTCTCTACAACTTTTATACTTATAATTTTTTTATACACCCAATAGCAAGCGCAGTACGCCATTTCAAAAGTAAGACAATTTTTTCAATTTTCTTAAAAACCGTGAAAAACGTAGTTCTCCCCCGATTATTCACATGTTTCCCACAGATTTAATCACGTATGTCAACTTCTATATATTGGTAGCAGTAAATTATGTGTTTGAGGGCCAAAACTAGCTTTTTTGGGGGGGGGGGGGGGAGGGGTGCAAAATTCATGCATATTTTGCCCCACCCCTCGTTAATTATTTTAATAAATCTCTAATAGCCAGATTTTGAAAATTTTAAGTGTGTAATCATTAAATACGTAATCAGATTTTTCAAATATGGATCCATTAAAACCTTGAAAACCGAACCGAAATATATTCCGCTTTAAACAGGTTTCCATCTTAGGAGGTATAACTGGTCATATTCTTTCTCTTAAAAATATATAATTTTTTCTTTCAGGACCGGATTCCGTATATGAAGATTTTATTTTCAAAAAAATTATGATAGTTGTAGTATTGAGGCGTTTAATGTCATAGTTATATGAATTATGAGACTAAATTAGTCATACAAAGACATCGTTAGATATCGACCTCGGTATCATATGAAAAAATAAATAAATATTAAAATTCAAGCAAGAATTCTGAAAAGAACACGTTTGTAGGTTTAACATGAGCGTGCAAATATTTTCGCATGAGACTTCACTACTCACGCGAAGAAATTGGAATGCTAAGGTTAAACCTATGGAAGCGTTCCTTTTACAATTTCTCGTTTGCAATTTAACAGTTTTAATTTTTTTTTTTTTTTTTTTTTTTTTTTTTTTGAGGGGCTTAGAAGTGCTGACGTTGAATTCCAACCGTATTAGTGTTTACTTTTTCTATTTTGATTACAGTTTTTATTATTTTTTATTTTTGGTCAGTTTTCCGGCTGCGAGACTGTTTTATCCAAATTTCATATATATATATATATATATATGTATATATATCAGGGCTGAAACTAGAGGGGACAGAGGGAGCATGTGCCCCGGGCGCCAGAGTGGAAGGCAAAGGGGCGCCAAATAAAGATTTTTTTGTCATTTGATAACAAAAAATATATAGTATGAAATTTGGCTAAAATTGTCTCACAGCCGGAAAATCCAAAATGCAAATTGAACCAAATGCATTAAAACTGGATAACAGAATCTTGTTTTAAATGAAAAAATTACATGTTAATCCAAAAGAAAATTTGAAACAAATTCATTAAAATAGGCTAACGGAATCCTGTCTTAAATGAAAAAAGTACAGAAAGAATACTAGCAATTGCAACTGCTGAGAGGGAAACCTGTATAAAGCGGAATATTTTGGGTTCCCTTTTAAAGGTTTGAATGAATCAATATTAGACATAAGTAAGAGTTAAAAAGAGTTAACTAGCCTGTAAAAAATTATTATTATTAAAATATATTTTTTCATTTAGCTTATTAAGTCATATTGCGTACCTTACTTTATTATTGTGTAGGAAAAGTAGAGTTGAATGCGATGGTGGATCAATGCCAAAATAAAAATGTTTATATGGTCTGCAATCATAAGTAAATTGGTATTTCATTTGATAAATGCTATCACTGAGATCATTAAACAGACATAGTTTCAAACCAGTGCATAATACAGAAAATTAGAATATTCCACAAAGTGTATTTTTCAACAATCGAAGTAAGTTTTTCTGTTTAAGCTTTAAAGCAATTAATAGATAATCTTTAAGTTTTATATATTTTTGCATGCTAAAAGTGATATAATCTCTTGTTCTATTTATTGATATAAGTAGGAAAAAACTGACAGTATTTATTAAAACTAATCTTTTAAATATTTTTATAGTGATCTCAAATATGTTATTGACAAAATTTTTAAATTTTACAGGAGATAAATATATAACATCAGTTAGTGAAATAACCTGTTGTCATTTTTATTGTAGCTATTTTATAAGGTAAAAGCATTTCTTACAAAAAATATATTTATTTTCTGAGTGCCTCCCCTCCCCCATTTTATATGGAAGTATAATCCAATGTTTACTATCTTTAAAAAATAAAGCATTAAAATATATGTTATCAATAATTGGTAAATAAAATATACCATTGTATGTTAAGTGTGTAATATGTGGAATAAAGTATGTTTTTCGCAAATTTTCATATCTATCCCATTGTTTCCTGGAAAAATATGCATGCATTATAAAAATTATTACAATTATAAAATTATTAAAATTGAACAAAAATTTTTTCTTAATTGAAACTATAGTACCAATAAGTTATTAAATACTAAAGTATTCTTTTAAACGATGCTTTGAAATTAACATTATACACACTTAAAATTACTGTCGATACGAAAATTGTTTTATTCATCTACACACTATCCTATTTTTTAAATTATATAATTTTATTGAATATAAAATGTATGTTGTGATGAATATAAAGACGTGGGTGTGCAAATAATATTTAATTTACTGCTACCAATTTTTAGAAGTTGACATACGTGATTAAATCCGTGGGAGACATATGAATAACCGGGGAAGAACTAAGTTTTCACGGTTTTTAAGAAAATTGAAAATATTGTCTTATTTTTGAAACGGCGTATTGAGCTTGCTGTTGAGTGTATAAAAAAGTTGTAAATATGAAAGTTGTAGAACATTTTGTCCTCTTTAATATTGTAATTGACAAAAATCATGCTACGGCAACAAGTATCGAGATATTTAAAAAAAAATCAAAAAAAGTTCCAAAATTTTGTTGTTTTTGGCCACAGAAAATTTAGCCTTAAGAAATTTTGTTGGAAAACTTGGTTTTTCCATGTTGGCATCATTATAAACAAGTCAGTAAAAAAAATCTTCTACCCGATTTTTTGCAAGGTAAAATGTACATTTTCCCTGGACTAATTTGAGATGCTAGCTAAACTTACGCCAATGTAATCTCCCAAAATTCTACGCCGTTGGCTCCGGGACCGGCGATCGACTCGCGAAGCTGATGTAGGACGAGCAGCCTAATAAATGAGTTCGATTCGCATAAAGGTTCCCGAGTCACTTTCTCATCCCATCATAACCATCATCTAGGACCATACCACTAGAATCATTACATATATATTTATTTTTTTATTTGTATTTCAATGAATTTTGTTTTGAAAATGTAAAACAAAAGATATTTGAATTACTACCTAAAAACATGAACAACACCTAAGCACAGAATGACTTGTTCATTCTATATATAGATACTTCTTTTTTATGCGTTATAGATATCACCAATAAAAATTCATGTTGTGTTTCACATCGTATAACACTGAAGTTAATTCGATATTAACCCTTTATGTACTGAATTATGAATTTGTGAAAATTTTATCTTCTAAAGCATTTTTCGTGAATTGTTTTAACTACATTAGAAGATTTTCATAATCATTTAATACATTTTAGAAGGATTGAAGAATTTAGAAAGATTAATTAAATTTGAATTTATATGATTTTTGTGCAATATTTATAACCCCACTCAAATCTTTTATTTTAAATACTTTTCTTAGTATTTTGTAGAATTAGGAAATGTACAAATATAATGTTCTTACAATAGAAATATAGAAATATTTCTGAATTGAAAAATCCCCCCGCCTCCTCCAACGCCAAGAAAGTTGAAAAGATGGAAAGGCAAAAAAAAAAGAAGAAGAAAAAAAATGATCCTTTTAAAAATATTTTTGTTTTGCGTAACCAATAATGCTTTTGGAACAAGATAAAGTAATGCATCTATAACTCATTCTAAACTGTATTACTACTAAACGATGTATTAAATCAATTTTATAACAAGTTATTTTAATGGTACTTATAAGTACCGTCAGTAGATAAAGGGTTAGTCAGTTTGTCTTATAAAAGAAAACAAAAAAATATATAAATTTTAAAATATATATATCTCTATTATTTTATATCTCAATCATAAAATTCAGAAACTAGTTTTTAACACTTTCCAAGATAGTTGAAAAATGCTTATGACTTCCGTTTGTCTGCTTGTCCGTGCTCTAACTCTCATAGATGCACTTGGAGTCCAATGTAATTTTAATATGTTATCGAGGTTTGCTATAAAATGTTCGGTACTAACGACGAAGTGTGTAGCATTTATAGTTTGTTTTCAGGCACATCCAAAAGAATTCTGTTACATTATGGTCTATTAGTAAAAATCATTCCCGATGCATTTTCATGATGTTACAATGCTTCAAACATAATGAAATTGATGCTGTGATTGAACATTGTGTATGCGCGAAGGGGGGTAGGTGTCTAAAACACGCTTTCTCAGGAACATAGAATAAGTAGCATTTATAGTTCGGTTACAGGGACACTCAAAAGAATTACATTTTGATCTATGGTGAGGGAAATCGTTTGCAGTGAATTTTAAGGATAATTTTAATTTAATGTTCTGATACTTCAAACATAATTAAATTAAAACGGATCACTAAAGTACACTACAACATGTTTTCAATAGATTATAAAGTGCGTAGCATTTATCGTTCATTTATATAGACGCACAAAAGAATTCAATTACAGGGCTGACTGGGATCGATAATTGTTGGAAGAACGTTTTCTGCTGTTGTAGGTATTTTTAAACTTATCTAATTAGTGTGTTAGACGGAGTGTGTAAATTCTATACATTATAATCAATTTTTCACGAACAAATTCGCAACCATTTGCGGATTTGGACAGTAATTGATGAAAATGGATTTTCTAACGATGCGCTTTTTAAATTGCTTATTTAGATACATCATTTCGTTGTATGAGAAGCTGAAATTTCTGAAAAATATTCTGTTAGTGTTAGAAAGTGTTTCATAATATATGCCTGATGCCTAATTTTCCGTTTTTGTTAAGTTATAAAATTTATATAATTTTATTCTGATTTTTCAGTTACTTTGTTTTACTTTGTTTTCAGTTACTTTGTTGTACTTTCAGTTTACTAAAAATTGCACATTATGAATTTTTGACTCATACTTAATGTTTTTTGTTATATTTTTATATAGATTAATTTCGATTTTGAAATAAAGAAATTAGGTTTATTTTTACTGTAAACATTCAATGAAAGTATTATTAAACTAGTATGTTGTGGCCCTCATAAAACTTTCTTCTATATAAAAACCATCAATTAAATCATTTAAATAGTAGAAGAAATTACATCAATTTAGCACCAATTCATATCAAAGTATATCTGAATTTGAAGTTTGATGAATATTCGTGCATTAGTTATTGAGATAGAGCTATGGTGAAAATTCTGAAAAATGCACATAGCAGCGCCACCTGTTGAGCGATTTGCACCAAAACATAAAGAGCACTAATTCATACCGAGGAATACCTGAATCTGAAGTTTGTTGAAAATCCAAGCATTAGTTCTTGAGATAGTGCTATTGCGGAAATCACAAAAATGCAGCATAGCAGCGCCATCTGTTGAGCGGTTTACACCAAAATATATAAAACGTCAATCCATTTCAAGGACTAACTGAATCTGAAGTTTGATGGAAATCCGTGCATTAGTTCCGGAGATTGAGCTATTGTGGAAATCATGAAAAATGCTGCATAACAGCGCCACCTGTTCAGCGATTTATACCAAAACATAAACAGCACTAATTCATATCCAAGTATACCTGAATCTGAAGTTTGTTGAAAACCCAAGCATTATTTCTTGGGATAGAAGTATTGCGGAAATCACAAAAATGCAGCATATCAGCGCCACCTGTTGAGCGATTTACACCGAAAGATACAAACGTCAATTCATGTCAAAGACTAACTGAATCTGAAGTTTTATGAAAATCCGTGCATTATTTCTTGAGATAGAGCTAGTACGAAAATCGTGTGAATGTTGCAAAATGCAGCATAGCAGCGCCATCTATTGGGCGATTTACACCAAAAGGTTACCAGCACCAACTCATATCAAGGAATAACTGAATCTGAAGTTTGATGAAAATCCGTGCATTAGTTCTTGAGATAGAGCTATTGCAGAAATCGCGAATAATGCAACACAGCAGCGCCACCTGTTGGGCGATTTACACCAAAAACTAATCAGCACCAATTTATAAAAGGGAATACTTGAATATAAATTTTTATTAAATTCCGTGCATTAGTTCTTGAGATAGAGCGCCCACAAAATTTGTGTCACATACAGACAGACAGACGGACAGACAGACAGACATTTTGTAAAAACATGTTTTTCGGAATCTCTGACTCTAAAACGTTTAAATCCGTCGAAAACCGGAAGTCGAAAATTTTTTCGAATCCAATACTTTCTTCTTGTAAAGATAGAAGAAAGTAAAAATAAATACAATCCTTATGGATGGGAGATACTTTAGAGACACATAATTTGTTTTATATTTCTCATTGAATATTAGTATACATAAAAAAAAAATCAAAACAGTAGCCATATTCAATTGTTCTGTTAATAAACCAGTATATTCATAGCTATTTAAAAAAATCCCTGCCGGACCGGCCTACAGGCAGAGGTAGATTTCGAAGTCAAATATACTAATTTCACAAACAAAAACTAAATCATGATTATAGATAAATCCACTTTAACAATTTTATCTGGCCGCTCTTGACGAGTTTTTATTTCATTTTCATATAATAGCTGGTTTTATCAGAATCATGTTAGGGCGGTATTCAAAAAAATACTTTTCCATGCTCAACAACTCGAAATTTTCTGGCATAATTCCAGATACATTTTTAATTAAAAAAAAATATATGAAACTTGCTGACGTGATTTGAAGAGATTTATAAGCAACCTGTGTTTTTATTTTTTGTTCAATTAATTAAAACTTGATATATAAACAATTATTTTCTCAGAAGGACAATATTTTTCGTTTCTAACACAATCGCTTCGGGAAATTCCGTTCAAAATGCCCACTTTGACATCATTTTTTGAAATATATTCTGCCTCTATCTAAAAATCGATTATTACGGTACATTATATAGTTTCTGAATAAGCGAATCTACCAACTAAATGCGTTTGAGAGCAAAAATGAATTTAAAAACCAGTCAGAAAATAAGCAGTTTGGATTTAAGCGCATCCTTAATACAATGATTTTTCCACCACAATCCGCTTCGGTAAATTCGGTTCAAAATGCCCTTTTTAACAGCATTTAAAAAAATATATTCTGCCCCTATCAGAAAATCGACCATTACGGTACATTATATAGTTTCTGAGTAAGAAAACTTACCAATTGGAAGCATTTGAGAGCAAAAATGAATTGTAAAATGAGTCAGAAAATAAGCAGTTTGGATTTGAATACACCCTTACTAAGATCATTTTTTACTTCAACCGGTAGGTATTTTTAATTTGTTTTTGCTCTAAGAATTGGTCCTATCCAAAACTTGTCTATATAGATGTTGTAGACAATATTAAGAAGATATATGATAAATTCATGGGGATTTTATATCTTTTGAATTGACGGAGTTATGGATTTTTTTCTTCTTCAAACCCCCTTTTTGTTTTCGTTTTTAATTTTTTTTGCGGTACGAATTGGTCCTATCAAAAACTTGTGAATATAAAAGTTTTAGATAATGTTAAGAAGATTTATAATAAAATTAATTGAATTTGATATCTTGAGAATTGACGAAGTTATGAATTTTTTTCTCCCAAAAACCCTATTTTTGCGCCCCTTGAGCCCATTTTTAACTTTATCAAAAATCTGTGATACATAAATTTTTGGCCCTATTTTTAGAAGTAATAAAAACTTTAAACTGATTTGATATGTACAAAAATTAAGAAGTTATGGGGGGTTTTTTGTTTTCACAAAACCCCTCCCTATTTGCCTCCCCTTGGTCCGATTTTGCCCATTAACGAACTTGACCAAGATTTTATGCCCATAGATTTTATGTATCAGTTTGGAAGAGAATGGTGCAGAATTACGAAAGTTATCATGTCCAGAAGAAAGTGATATATATATATATATATATATAGATAGATAGATAAAGTTTTTTACTGAGGGTGGTTTTGGGTTCTAGGGGTCACGATCGGTGTAGATCAGCAAAAATTTTTCAGAAATTCCAACATAGGAACGATCCCAATAGGTAGTATTTCATACGAAATCTACCTAAAAGAAAGTAGCTTGTTTTAAAACATTTATGTACTAAAACCAAAATATTTTTAAAAATACTATTCTTAGAATGATCGTTTAAGTGTTTGTAATTTCTTTTAAATTTCATGCATAACAAACTAGAATAAACCAAAAATAAATAAATAAACTGCAAAACATTAAATATAGTTAATTATGCTACTAATAAATTAATCTATATTATAAAGGGCAGAACTGACTGCCCGTAACGATCACAAAAGGTGATTAACTTTTTCACCGTTTTCCCTTAAATTAATGTAAATGGTTTCGGCTTATATTCCATATCGAAATCAAAACTTCCTCAATAAATAAATTAAAATATAAATAAAACGCAAATTTAAGATATGTAATCGAACTGCGCGCTTAAACAATTATCAGAACCAAACAGGCTACTATAAATAGCGATCTCTGACGATTTCCTTAGTTTTTAATTCATAGCACTAATCCAATATGAAAGTATCGCGTTTATAAATTTCAAAAGTTTATTTGAACGCATGATTGCTATTTTTCATACATAATGATTTTTTGGTATTGTGAGTGAACATAATAAAAAAATATATTAAATGTAAAAAAGTCTATTAGCGTTTTCAAGAAATTAAAAAAAATTGGTTTTCACCTGCAATCTGTAACCCGGTAAATCCGGGTTGGATATTCTAGTATTTTTAAAGTTAACTAAATATGGTTGAAAATAAACTAGATTTTTAATTTCTTCTATCTTTACAAGAAGAAAGTATTGGATTCGTGACAAATTTCGACGGATTTAGGGACGTTTTAGGGGTCAGAGATACCAAAAAACATGTTTTTACAAAATGTCCGTCTGTGAGTCAGTGAGTCAGTGAGTCTGTGACTCTGTCTGTCTGTCTGCCTGTATGTGACACAAATTTTGTGGGCGCTCTATCTCAAGAACAAATGCACGAAATTTAATAAAAATTTATAATCAGTTAGTCCTTGTTATAAATTGGTGCTGATTAGGTTTTGATGTAAATCGTCCAACAGGTGGCGCTGCTATGCTGCATTTTTTCCCGATTCCTGCACAAGCTCTATCTCAAGACCTAATATACGGATTTTCATCGAACTTCAGATTCAGTTAGTCCTTGATATGGGTTAGTGCTGAGTAAGTTTTGGTATCAATCGCCCAACAGGTGACACTGTTATGCTGCATTTTTCATGATTTTTGCATTAGCTCTATCTCAAAAACTAATATACGAATTTTCATCTAACTTCAGATTTAGTTACACATTGACGCAAGTTGTTACTGATTAGGTTTTAGTGTTAATCGCCCAATAGGTGGAGCTGCTATGCTGGATTGTTCACGATTTATGCAATAGCTGTATCTCAAAAACTAATGCACGGATTTTCATCAAACTTCAGATTCAGTTAGACGTTGGCATAAGTTGTTGCTTTTGTATAAATCATGTAACATGTGGCGCCGCTATGCTGCATTTTGCAGGATTTACACGATCTTAGCGATAGTAATATCTCAAGAACTAATGCACGGATTTTCATATCTTTAGAATTCTCATGATGGGCATGGATTGCCATTTAATTTTGGCACCGTGATAGCGAATTTTCAAGTACTGTTAACACGTATGAGATAGAAGAATGTTTTGGGATTGGTACTTCCGACTATTTTAATTGTAGAGGCACTAAAAATAGACTATAGTTAATTATTTCTTTACAATGTAATTTAAAGAAAACATATTTAATTAAAACAGTTCAATATCTTTAAAATTTGGATAACCACAAAACAGATTAAAATTTAAAGTGAATTTAAATTAGATATAGAAGCATTAAAAAGGTTTTCTTAGGAAATTTAATATTTTTTCATGAAATTTTAAGAAATGAAAATAAATAAACAAAATAACATAATTAATTGCATTAAACCAAAATCTTCAGAGTTTGTAAAAACGAGTTTCATTAAATAAATAAATCTACCGAGAAATAAAAACATTAACCACATTTATATATATATATATATATATATATATATATTATTTATTCTTTATAATAGTTCGTTTACAAAATATGAAAAATAGATAAAGAAAAAAGTCCCTAGTGAATGTTAATGATTATGAAGGAGTTCATGTTTACAATTTCTCCCAGATGGCCTTTAATTAAGCAAATGCTTTATGCCAAACTTATGAATTAAAAGAGGTAAAAAAAATTTTTAAAAATAAAATAAGAATGTTTGAATTAAAAGAGTAGCAATTAGATTATATAATTTTAAAGAACCTAGTTCTGGTTACATTGAAAATAACATTTTTGTTTTTCTATAACCGTTCCAATTAACTAAACAAATCAAACATGTATGCACACCTACACAGACACACATACAGTGTTACAGAGAGAAAATCACACATTTTTGAAGACACATACAACTATTCATTTCACACACATTCATTTCACATAAATATTGTACAGTGTTTAGGGAAAAAGTGGGTGTAAAACCGTATGGTTGAGCGAAAACCGGACATCTCAGTTTGAATTAATATGAGTTGCCCACGATGAACTAATTGTTGAAATACTTAGCTCTAAGCAAGAAAAAGAAGAAGCCATTACGGTATCTCCATGTTGATATTTGTGTAGCTTCTTTCTTGGAAAGTTTATTTTATTATCTTTCTGTTTTAATGCTTCCTAGTTTTCCAAATTCTTAAATATGAACACATTTAAAGTTACTGAAACGTTTTATACAAATTAGATTAATTTTATTTTTAGAAAGCAGCAGTGCCCATCAGTTAGGAATGTTCGCGAGGAAGATTATGAATCACATTTTTTTTCTTCTGTGCTTCCTGATGATAAGATTAATTTATTTTTACCAAGCAGTAGCACCTATCAGCAGAAGTGTCTTGTGAAGTGTATTGCGAATAATTTTCTTTCAAGATCTTATTTACCATCCATAATCAGAGAATAAATTGAGATCTTCTTACGCAATGAAAATATTTGCAATGATTCCGCATCCATGGAGCTCCCAAAAATTTGAAAAGAAATGCTATACAGGATAATGAAACTATAAAATAATTCCCGTTCACAAATTTCCTTTTTTAATATTGCAGTTAATTTCATTATGCTTGTGTTTGCGTGATTTTTGTTTTTGTTTGCTAGTTTTTCAATTTGAATTTTTGTGAAAATATTTTTATCATTTTATTTACTTAAAAATGCTGCCGTCTGATGCAATGAAACATGTCGAAATGTAAATAAATAAAGGTGTTTTTCCGTTTTAAAATTTATGTTTATCACTTAGAGCAATTAATGAGCACTTTAATAATTTTCTTGTTCTGAGCTTCCTGACGATCAGATTATTATTAATATAATTATTTCTATTATTATTATTATTATTTGCAGTAGCGCTCATCAGTTAGAAATGTCTTGTGAAGAAGATTATTAATTATATTTTTTGTTCTGTGCTTCCTAATGATGAGATTAATTTACTTTTAACAAGCAGTAGCACCTATCAGTCAGAAACAACTTGTGAAGAATATTATGAAAAGTTATAGGCTACCTGCTGATGAGATTAATTTAAATAAAAGAAAGTTAAAATTTTAGTACTAAATTCATCTTGAGTAAATAATTAAAATTCATATATAAAGCATAAATAAAATGCACTAAAATTGCTTGCAGACGCATACGTATAAAAAACGTTATTTAAATCTTTTTATTTCTCTTTGCACTTATTCGTCTCTACTACCCGAATAAGTGCAAAGAGAAATAAAAACATTCAAATAACCACTGAAGATGGCCCTGTGAATCAGCTGAAAAAGTTTTGAGATTTTAATGGATTTTTAATGTATTTTTAAGATATTTCAATGTATTTAAAATAATTTCATATTATATACATGCATCTGAGAGCAATTTTAGTGCATCTTATTTGCGCTATTTATATGAATTGAGATTATTTTATTCTTACCAAGCAGTAGCGCCTATCATTTAGAAACGACTTGTGAAGGAGAGTATTAATTTTATTTTTTGTTCTGTGCTTCCTAATGATGAGATTAATTATATTTTTTCCAAGCAGTAGTGCCTATCTGTTACAAACATCTTGCGAAAGAGATTATGAATCAATTTCTTGTTCTATATTTCCTGCTGATGAGATTAATTTATTTTTACAAAGCAGTAGCACCCATCAGTTAGAAAGGTTTTCTGAAGGAGATTATGAATAATTTTCTTCTTCTGGTTTTCCTGATGGTGAGATTAATTTTATTTTTACCAAGCAGTAGCACCCATCATATAGAAACGTCTTGTGAAGGAAATTATGAATAACTATTTTTGTGTTCTGAGCTTCCTGATGAAGAGATTAATGTACTTTTAACAAGCAGTAGCATCCACCAGTCAGAATGATCTTATGAAGGATATTATGAATCATTTCTTGTTCTGAGCTTCCTGACAATCAGATTACTTATATTATTACTCAGAAGTAGCGCCTATCTGTTAGAAGCATCTTGCGAAAGAGATTATGAATCATTTTCTTGTTCTATACTTCCTGCTGATGAGATTAATTTATTTTTACCACGCAGTAGCACCCATCAGTTAGAAAGGTTCCCTGAAGGAGATTATGAATAATTTTCTTCTTCTGGCTTTCCTGATGGTGAGATTAATTTTATTTTTACCAAGCAGTAGCACCCATCATTTAGAAACGTCTTATGAAGGAAATTATGAATCACTAATTTTGTGTTCTGGGATTCCTGATGAAGAGATTAATTTACTTTTACCAAGCAGTAGCACCCACCATTCAGAATGGTCTTATGAAAGATGTTATGGATCATTTCTTTTTCTCAACTTCCTGACAATCAGATTAATCATATGTTTACTCAGCAGTAGCGCCTATCTGTTAGAAGCATCTTGCGAAAGAGATTATGAATCACTTTCTTGTTCTGTGCTTCCTGCAGATGAGATTTATTTATTTTAACCAAGCAGAAGCATCCATCAGTTAGAAAGGTTTTCTGAAGAAGATTATGAATAATTTTCTTCTTCTGGCTTTCCTGATAGTGAGATAAATTTTATTTTTACCAAGCAGTAGCACCCATCATTTAGAAACGCCTTGTGAAGAATATTATGAATAATTATCTTGTTATGGGCTTTCTGCTAATGAGATTAATTCCTTTTTGCCAAGCAGTAGCACCCGTCAGTTAGAAGGGTTTTCTGAAGGAGATTATCTTCTTCTGTCTTTCCTGATGATGAGATAATTTATTTTTATTAAGCAGTAGCACCCGCCAGTAAGAATGATCTTATGAAGAGATTATGAATCATTTTCTTGTTCTGAGCTTCCTGATGATCAGATAAATTTTGTTTTTACCAAGCATAGCACCCATCAGTCAGGAACTTCTTGTGAAGGCGATCATCGCGGAACATTCATTGAAAAAAAAGATGGAAAACTAACTAAAAAGTAATTATATCATTTGCCTAAATTTATATGATTTTGTGTGCTGAAAAGTATTACATTAAATTAACTATTATGGATTAAAGCATCTCATCAAGAGTCTTGAAATATAAATGTCGAAAAAGAATAGTTGGTCTGTGATAAAGAATAAAATTAATTAAATGTATATACCGCTATCTAAAATTAATAGAAGAAGGGCCTGTAGTTATCATCGTAGATTTTCACGTCCGGAAGAGTTGGTAAAGCAATAGCACATCTGGGAATCTCAGGATTACGGCCTAGGGCCCGGCGCTCCTATCAGTGCTTGGTACACTCGAAGCTCCTGGGGACTGTGAGGTGGAATCCCCGAATCACGCATCTGAATCCTCTATTCTTTGAGTTTTGCTACCGTAGCGACCATTAATCTTTCAATGGTGTGTTTGGTGAGCAGGGAGTGTGACGCGCGCTGGCAATGCTCTTTCTTTGCCGATATCTCATGTCACGGTGATATCAAACTGACCTATGCTTGTGCAGTTTGACATGCTGCACATAAGGGCTCCTCAGAACTTAGACTGGCCAGGGATTTACCGTAAGGTATGCTTGTTTTTATACCGTTATCTAACGCACATTTTGCACGTTAGCGTGCATGTTGTATAATACAGTTAGAGAGCATTTTGTATTATTACATCAAAGTACATTTTGTGTATATATATATAAATGTGGGAATGAAAGATAAGACTCAATGGTTAAATGAACGTGATATCTCAAGCGAGAAAAGGTGAACTCAAAATTGCAGAGCGAGATATGGTTGTTCTATAGATATGCAGCAATGGAGTCGTTTGGTGGTTTTTAAAGCAAGGCTCAGGGAAGCTCTTGCGAGTTGTACGATGTTATTTTGAATATTAAGCTGTATGTTCGGTAATATATTAAACCTTTTTATACCTATTCACAGTTTGTAGAGCATTGGTTTTGATTAAGCAATACATTATTCACATTAAAATCCACAGTTTTGGGGGCTCGGGCCGGGATTTGGACTATTTGGACTATTTGGATGATTTGGAAGATTTGAATTTGAATAACAAAGCTATTGTGTACTTGAATCAAAGAAGAAAAGTATTTTTCTGAACTGAAATTTATAATACAAAAAAATGAATTGTTCGTCTGATGTATAATGATTAGAGATGATCCGTTATCAAGCCTACGCGATAGTGTAATATTTTGTTCTGTTGAAGTGTCAACAAATTGAATAATGTCCTTCCTGAATAAAGCTAGAAAAGCATATTTGTTTATATTGTGTGATGACCTCAGTATAGTTGCACCTCAGAGTCCAAGAATTATTGACTTGATAAAGTTGGTGACTGAATCAAATGATTATGAAGAAAATTTTGTTAAAGCTCCACTTGAAGTCATTGTTGCTGAGAGATCAGAAAAGGAAGAAAGAGGGATAGAAGCAGAAAAGGAAGAAAGAAGGATAGAAGCAGAAAGGGAAGAAAGAAGGCTAGAAGCAGAAAAAGAAGAAAGAAGGCTAGAAGCAGAAAGGAGATTAGATGAAAAGAAATTAGCGATAGAGTCAGAAAGAGAAGTAAAGAAATTGCAAATGGAATACGAATTAAGAACAATTGAACTTCAAAGCAATATGACAAGTGTAAGTGACGGTTCGGCAGTAACTGGTCCAGGTAAGTAACCAGATTTGTTCAAATTAATGCCACATTTTGACGGGAAGGGTGATATTAGGTTCTATTTATCTTTGTTTGAGCGACAAATTTCTAGGTTGAATATAATAAAAGAAAATTGGGTAATGCATTTATTAAGTTTAATTCCGTTAGAAAGTGCTAATGTTATAGCTACTGAACCAGAAACATTAACAAATGACTACGATTTTGTAAAAAACCTGCTTCTTAAAAGATTCAAAATGACGCCAGAAGAGTTTAGGCAAAAATTAATGTAGCATAAGAAAGAATATTCAGCCACTTGGCGCGATCTAGCATTTGGGTTAAGAAATTATTTGGAAAAGTTTATAGGCGGTCTTGGTGTATCTAATTTCGAAGACCTGAAAGAACTAATTGTAGTAGATCAAATCAAGCGAAGATTACCTATAGAAATGAAAGAACATTTTATCGATGATCTTCCAAAAATTAAAAACGCTGAGGTATTAGTAAATAAATTAGACGATTATGAAACAGCAAGACGTAATGTTAAAATCATGGATAGAAATTCACACCAATTTGAAGATAGGAAGTCGAAAATGCGTGAAAATAATAATTCAAAACCATGGTTACCAGCTCAAAATTATCATAATTTAAAAAAAAACAATTTATAAATAATAGCAGCCAAAATCATCGGAGCCAAAACCCGCGATTATCCAATCACAAAGAAGTAAATTGCGCAATAATCAAAGGGAAAAAAAGCGCCAAGCCGGATTGCATGATAGATATTGATATTAACGGGAGAAAGGCACATGTCTTTTTTGATACTGTAAGTGATATAAGTTTGATGAGTTATGAATATTATACTAAGATGGGATCGCCAAAATTATGTTCAAATAATATCTCTTTGTCAGGCATAGATGAAGTAGTTGTTTATCCTAAAAGATTCTTTCCTTATGAATTTAATATTGATGGATTTCTAATCACAGCAAATTTGTATGATTTAAAATCTCTGGCATATGATATTTTATTAGGATATGATGTGATTAGCAAATTAAATTTGGCGATAGATGAGAACGGAATTAAAATCGTTGGCAAACGCAAAAATGTTCAAGTAGGTTACATTGAAGTTTTGAAGAATTCTATTATAAACTTGAATCATGCTGCCAGAAGTAATAATGAAATGAAAGCGCCATCGTTGGATAAGTCACTTGATGAAAATATTATAATTGCAAATGATAATGATTCACGAGATAATTTCTTGATTAATTTAGAGAGCGTCATAGATGATGATAAATTTGATTTTAATCATGTGAGAAATTTGAAAATAAGAAAAGAAATAAATAAATTAGTAAAGGAATAAAAACAAAATAAATCAAAAGATACAGGATTACAGATGGGCAAAATTTTATCTGATGAAATTGATAGTCCTGCACATGATAGAAAAGGCTATGTAAAAGATTGCCGTAGGAATTTCGATTATAGGGGAAAGAACAGAAATTTTAATAGTCCAATTGATAACAGAAGCAATAATAGATATGGCCAAAAATATGTTAAACGGTCATTTAACCATGGAAGTTACAATAAATATAGATATGGGAAACAGAGTTCAGAGAATTCTTACCAAGATGAATCAGGGATTCCCCAAAATCTTGAGATTAACGATTCTTTGATACCTCAAGGTATGACAGAAAGTGAAGGTTTGATGAATAGTTCATCGGATATGGTTGAACCTAATGATGCATTTGAAATGCTAGAAAGTGCTTCGCCTACTTCGAAAGCAAAGTATAATCCAAATTTCTCACCTAGGTACAAAAATAGAGGCTACTATCATAGTCGAAATAATTATAATTATGATGGTCGACGATCAGGCAGAGGTAGCTATCAGGAGCAAAGAAATTCCCAACCATCAGACAGGTATAGTGCACAACGAACTGCAGATTCGTCTAGCAAATTTGAAAAGAGATATGAAAATGATCTTAGAACTCATAACCAGGATAATTACAAATTGAATTATAGGTCTGGAAGTTACAGACATGATAATGGGTACTATGGAAAACAAAGGTATAACGACGGTAGAAATAGTTCTCATCATGGATTTAAAAGAGCTTATAGTGGAAGAGATGCTTATTCCAATTCTTATAATTCTAGAGGTAATAGGTATACAGCTTCTAAAGATAGAGATCAATATACAGAAAGAAATTACAGGGAAAATAGGTATGCTGATTCTAAAGATAGAGATCAATATACAGAATATATGAAGCCGTGGGATAACGCATCTGTATAACGTGATAAGTTTTGTGTTTTATGTTTATCTGTTTATTTGTCTAAATTTATGTGTCTAAATTTTTGTAAGAAGTAACTGACGAGGTCGCCAGAAACATCAGGATGACCGTAAATGTGGGATTGAAAGATAAGAGTCAATGGTTAAATGAAAGTGATATCTCAAGCGAGACTCGTAAAAGGTGAACTCAAAATTGCAGAGCGAGATATGGTTGTTCTATAGATATTCAGCAATGGAGTCGTTTGGTGGTTTTTAAAACAAGGCTCAGGGAAGCTCTTGCGAGTTGTATGATGTTATTTTGAATATTAAGCTGTATGTTATATATTAAACCTTTTTAAACCTATTCACAGTTTGTGGAGCATTGGTTTCGATTAAGCAATACATTATTCATATTAAAACCCATATATATATATATATATATATATATATATATATATTATTTTGATGCATGTTAAAAATATGTATATAAAATAATATTATAAAAATAATAGGATAAACAGGAAATACTTTAAAATTTCATGTGATTAAATCTTTTTTCCTCGTATACAATTTTGAATGCTATAAACGAAAATTGTGAAGCTGAATTTTGCACTCCTTCGAACAAAACACACACTTAATAAAGCATAAACTATATAAAACTGTGTCAATAAAGAAAATTAAAATGCATATCTTTGAGTGAGCGTGTTGAAAGAAAAAAAAAGAATGAAAAAATAACTAAAAGATAATTATATCATTTTCCTAAACATATGGTTTTATCTGCAAAGAAGGTTTATATTAAATTAACTATTCTGAATTAAAGCATCATTTAGCTGTTATAAATATGAAAAGTCGAAAAACGACTAATCGAATGAAGATAAAAAAAAAAGCATCAAATTAATTAAATGAACATAATGCAGTTTTATAAAAAACAACTGAGATAGATCCTGCATTCATTTGACATATGTTAAGCAGAAGTACTTAGAAATGTAAAAAAAAAAAAAAAAACCGAAATTGTAGGATTTAAAAGAAATTTTTTTGAAGTAGTTAATGTTTTTCTTCCACATGCATTCAAGAATACACACACAAAAAAAAAAAAGATGATGCGAAAATTTGCACATACTTAATCAAAATGTACTTCTAAATAAAAAATATATCCTATAAAAAGCTGTGGCATTAGAATAAAAACTATCACTTGGAATGGGAGGGAGGAGCACTGCATAAAAGAAAGGGAAAAAATTACAAAAATATAATTATATCATTTTCCTAAGCTTATATGATTTTGTCAGCCAAAGGGAGTTTATGTTAAATTGACTGTTATAAATTTAATCAGCATTTAGCTGTTTAAATATGAACATTGAAAAAAGAGTAATCCAATCAAAATAAAAAATCAAATCAATTAGATGAGCTTATTACAGTTTTGTAAAAAGTAAGAAAGTGGATCTTGTATTTATTTCACATATGTTAAACAGAAATATTTAACAGTATAAAATAAATATGATTACTTCTTTATCAAAAAAAGATACTTCCTATTACAAAAAGTATACAAATAAAGGGCAGTTTTTATAGCTATAGCATTTGCATTAAGGGGGGATTCTTGTGTAGAATTTTGAAAAAATAATTTTTTTCTTCACATTTTAAAGTTTAGACCGTTAAGAATGTATCCTCGAGAGAAAATTTTAAAATTTTCATAATTTACGGAGTTATAGCAATTTTAGTGACGCCGCGCCGGAGCAAATCAAACAATAGACGGGTGATAATGTCCGACTACCCGATCATTTTAGGTAGCTTTCATTACAAAAAGCTACCTATTGCAGCCGTTCGGGGGAAAAGGGTTCAGAAAACGGTTCAGAAAAATGTTGGTATATTTTCACCGATCATGACCCCCAGACCCCGAAACCACCCTCCATTCAAATGTTAATATATATGTATCCATATATATATATATATATATCTGATCTTTGTCATACTTTAATTCTCGCATATAAGAACCGTTTTTGGATGAAATTTGGTGTGCACATAGTACATACCAATGTCTCGACCGAGTTCGTTTGCCATCTTCATACGCCATCTTGTTTCAAAATGGCGGCCTTTTAAAATTAAAAAGAAAAATAAATTTAAAACGAGGTACAAAAAAATTAGAAATTGAAAAAGATTTTTTCTTATGTTTTTGAGCTTGATAGAAAGATTCCGAAGCATTTTTTGTTTCGTCTGTATCTTAAAAAATGACTGAGTTATAGCACTTTGAATTTCTAGCATGGATGACATTTTGAAACGATCTGATTTTTGTCACGCGATAATACGCGTATTTATGAAACGATTTGGATGTGACAAGGCATGTGCATTGTACATAGCAATGTCTCGACCGAGTTCGTTGGCCAGCTTCATACGTCACCTTGTTTCAAAATGGCTGCCATTAATTTTTTTTAATTATAATTTTAATGAGGTACAAAAAAATTAGAAATTGAAAAAGATTTTTTTCTTATGTGTTTTACCTTGATACAAAGATTTCGGAGCATTTTTTGTTTTGTCTATATCTTAGAAAACGGTTGAGTTATAGCACTTTGAAATTCTAGTGTGGCGGACATTTTGAAACGATCGGATATTTGTCACGCGATAACACGCGTATTTATGAACGGATTTGGATATACCTTGGTGTGTACATAGTACATACCAATGTCTCGAGCGAGGTCGTTGGCCAACTTCAACCGCCATCTTGTTTCAAAATGGCCGTCATTAAAATTTTTTTAAATTATAATTTAAAATGAGGTACAAAAATATTAGAAATTGAAAAAGATTTTTTCTTATATGTTTTACCGTGATACAAAGATTTCGGAGCATTTTTTGTTTCGTCTATATCTTAAAAAATGGCTGAGTTATAGCACTTTGAATTTCTAGCATGGCTGACATTTTGAAACGATCTAATTTTTGTCACGCGATAATACGCGTATTTATGAACCGATTTGGATGTGACAAGGTATGTGCGTAGTACATAGCAATCTCTCCGCCAAGTTCGTTTGCCAGCTTCATACGCCATCTTGTTTCAAAAGGGCGGCCATTTAAAATTAAAAAAAATTTTAATTTTTAAATGAGGTACAAAAAATTATAAATTGAAAAAGATTTTTGTCTTATGTGTTTGAGCTTGATACAAAGATTTCGGAGCATTTTTTGTTTTTCCTTTATCTTAAAAAATGGCTTAGATATAGCAGGTTGAATTTCTAATGTGAGTGACATTTAAAAAAATCTGATTTTTTGCCTGCGACAGCAGTCGTACTTATCAACCGATTCCGATGTGAGTGAGCGTGTGCATAGGAATTACTAAGGTCTCAACCAAGTTCACTGGTTAGCCTCACTCATTATGTTGTTTTAAAATGACTTGCACTTTAAGATATCACCGAATTTTGTGACCAAATTTAAATCCCTTTAAATAAGATAAGCTTGGATAAAGCTGACTAATTTTGCGAAATTCTCATTCATACACGGAAAAAAATGTTTAGTTAATATAGCTCCAGCCAAACGTTTGGTTGGACTGACCAAATGTTTGTTGGACTAATAAAATTATTTTGTTCGTTGAATAGAATTTTATTGAACTAACAAATTGACAAACAAAAAATAACAAACAAATGACTAACAAACAAAGTATACTTGGCTGGGGCAAAATTTGGTTGGCAGAACTATTTTTTTGTTTTTTTAACAAAATCGTTCTTTCCGTGTATTCAGTGTTGACAAAAATTAGTATTTAATCTTCTATAATCGGGTTCCACTAATTTGAGCTCCGTGTGTTTGAATAATATAAGCTGGCTTTAAAAAAATAAGGAATATGAAAGCTACCGCTTCCTTTCGGCACTGACCAGAAGGACTTTTTGGTATTGTAACGACTTGACACGTCACCAATGGAACCATTTGTAAATCATTTAAATCAGCACTATGCTTGATATCTGCACATTAAACATTTATTTTTCTCCCGGCACTAAATTACTGCGTTCTTCTCAAAACTACTTTTTTCAGCATCGTTGACATGATACCTGAAATTCTATTTAACCGATTTACATCAAATTTTGTACAAACTTTCTATGTATAACTTTCTATCACCCCTACCATTTTTGTATAAAAATTATTATTTTTTTTACTATTTCAAAAAATTAAAAATTACGAGAAAAGAAAGAGTCAAAAAATGCCTTTTTTTTTTCAGACTGTCGCCATTTTGCGAAAAAAAATTATTTCCGTTTTTTCTTAGGTAGAAGCTATAACGACATTCTTACAAATTAAGAATTTTTTTTTTTTTTTTTTTTTTTTTTTTTTTTTTTTTTGTTTCAGATAACCAGAAGAGTTGTAATCGCGTGAACCAACAAATTGAACCCCCCCCCTTTTTTTTTTTTACCAACTTTACCATCTTATAATTTATTTAATTTTCATTTTTTTTTTCAAAAATGCTTTTGTATATTTTCAAAACATCAATAAATATGTTGTAAAAAATGAATGGTATTTATGCAGTATGCCCACTAAAGTCCCTTGCCAGCTTCTTAACTTCGGAACGGCTGCTGCTGTATTTAAGAAAGTGGTGTCTAGGTACAGTAAAGTACTCATGCGCTACTGAATGAAAACGCCTATGGCGCCACCTGGTGGAGAACAGCGAAGTTAGTATTCCTATCTCGAAAACGTAATGAGATAGGGAAAAAAAGTGATTTACAAAGTTCTAGAGCATCATCGATTTAGTATGAAAAAACAACTTGTGGACATTAATGCGAAGAATAGAACGGTTAAAACGCGCATTTGTTTTTTATTGATTTCCTACACTGTGACGTGACAAAACGATCTTGGATAGAAAAAAACAACAACAACTATCTATAACAATATACCTTTGTTTGAGATGTTTAAACTTTTCACTATCAGCTGCAATGCACATTTGGGTGCACATTTGTCCGAAATATAATCATTTCTCCTTCTGTTCAAGTTTCTGTTCAGTATATACACTATATGGCTAAAGGTGATCGGTCACTTGCGATTTTAGACGTTTTGTTAAATATCTAAAAAAATACAAGAGGAATTAACCTGAAACTGCAGGCGTGCAAACAATATAGTATAGGTCATATATTTCCGTGAAGATTTTTTCCCGAAACCCCATAGGAAACCGTAAACAAACTGAAAAAGAACGAATATTTTTTGGTTAACCCTGTAAAAACTAATGTAGCAAAAGCGTTCAAACTTGAAATTATTAATAAGTGGCTTATTGTAATATACTGTATTCATTTTTATAAGGATAACATGAATAATCGTAGAGAAATTTAGGTATTTATAAAAACAGTCCCAAATTTCGCAAAGTTTTTTGCCTATAATTTGCAGAGTTCTGAATATAAGAAAAAGTTCTTTTCAGAGAATATGAAAAAAACATTGTAATTGGATGAAAATTGGTAACATGAAAATTGGAAGAAAAATGAGCAGGTTTACTCAAAAATGTTTCACTGCGCATGCGCGAATGCAATCAAAATATAATGTGCCTAATGTATTAGCTAAATATATAGAGCAACTTTTGTGAAAGTCACAAAATCATAGCTTGAAAATTTTGAAAATTATCGTCGATAGAATAAGGTCGTAATCCGTTTTCCCCAAAAGAAGCAAAAAGATGAGAGGGGTTGTATCCAAATACAGTAGTACGTGCAACATTATGTACACTATCTTGGAACTAATCAACAGATATTTGATTGTTTATACTATACTGTTTACACACCTGTAATTTCAGGTTAATTCCTCATGTAATTTTCTAGATATTTAACAAAACGTCCAAAATCGCAAGTGACCGGTCACCTTTGGCCATATAGTGTATATATATATATATATATATATATAACAGAGGATGGCCCCAAGTAAGATGGAGTGACGAAATCAGAAAAGTCGCCGGTGTAAATTGGATGACTAAAGCACCAGATAGGAAACATTGGAAAAATCTGGGGGAGACCTACAACCTAGATCCAGCAGTGGATTGAAACGATTGATGACGATGATATCATATTATCTCATGTATAATATCTCATACATAGTGTATTATATTATAAGAGTATAAAGTGCAAGTTTTAATTATAAATTTTATTCTTTGTTCTTTCCTCTTCTCATATATTGTGTATATATTAAATTTTAAGAACGTTTGAAGACACATTACATGAAATTAATTTCAAAATTAAAATTGCATTTTTTAAGTGCCTAGGATCATAATTTTGGTTATTTATTTATTTTTATTTTATTAAATATTTATTTAATTGATAATGCAATGTTGTAACAGTGAATTAAATATTGATATGTTATTGTCTGGCAAGTGAAACATTAATTAATGAATCATCTATATCACCATTTTACATATTATTATTATTTAATAAATCATTCACTTATTTCTTATATAAGTTATTAAGTTGTTAAATTATTTTTAATTATCATTTATCCCTAGAAAGTATGTGCTTTAAAGCTTCATCCAATAATAGATATAAATATTTATTTAATTATATATATTATTTTTTATTCCATAACAATGTATTTTACTAATAATAAACACTACAAGATGGCAGCACTTTATGATTCCATGTATAACAAAGTGGAATTCATTTTTAAATGTTCTATAGAGGGAGCTGGTTCCATATATTGCAGTTTGTACCTGACTATACTGTTCATTACTACTCCTCGGTCCATCATCATTTAAAAAACATTCTTGGCAACATGTGAAAATAATTCTACCGATTTTTTTCTGCATCATTGCTTGTAAGAAAGGCTCTCAAAGTGGTAATATGATATTTCTTTTTCAATCCATTTTCATCAAAATTTTATTTTTAACTTAATTGTTTTCAAATATTTTATTTCAGAATTTATTGTGTGTGGTATCCCTAAATTCGTATTATGTAGCTTTTTTTATGGCTAGTACGAAGATGAAACCACACACTTTATTTATAGTATCAAGGCATTTAGGGCTTGATGAATCTGCCTTAGTTCTACAAATTTCCATTATATTCCTTTTATACTAATTTTTCTAAGTTTTTATAATCCATGTTAAAATTGTTAAGGGGATCAGCCTTTATTATTTATACTTTCAAAATCTTTGTTGGTAATTTGTAATTGCTATAATGGTTATATGTATATATATATTAATAGAGCTTCACAAAACGCCCAAAATTTATGTCTCTAGACTAGAAAATCCTCTTAATGGTGTATTCATATATTTATATATTCATTATTTGTAGAGTGCAATTGCTGCTTTATTCACACTTTTTGCAATGCTTACTATTGAATTCAGCATTTGAAATTTCGTAGTTTTGGCCGTTGCTTTACAGTTATGTAATTTTTTTTTATTATTATTTATTTATTTATTTATTTATTTATTTTTTTGCATCTGTGATTATTTTTATCATGTGGGTGTTTTTATTTAATTGGGCATTTTTTGTTAGGATTATTAGTATAATGATTTTTTACAATAAAGTGTATATTTAATTTTGTTTTAGAGGGGAGCATATTTAAATATTCCGATGTGACTACAATTTAAAATGCATATAGAACATATAAATATCTCGCAATTTTTCAAATATTTGTAATAATGTAAATTCTACTGTTACTTTTACATATATTAAATTTTATGGTATCTTTTAAGGAATTATTAATGGTTTATTTATTCATTTAATTAGTTAATTTTTTTTATTTAGATTACATAATTTCTAGATATAAATATTATTTATTAATTAACCAAGATAAATTATTGTTTATATTACTATTAATTAATATTATTTTGTATTACTAATTTACCTTATATTATATGCTTATAAAACTCTAATTATGGCATTCTGGTATATTAAATACAGTAATTTTTTAGTGACTAACAATTTAGGCCCTTGTAACAGATTCCCAATTTCAAATTTTTCTTCCAAGTAGTTTTCGAATTACGATTAAAAAAATATCAATATTATGGTTTAAGGGGCCATCTATGATTTGCAGAAAAGCATAATTTGAAAAAAATATATATACTCATTTTATTGAAACATTTGGGCTGTCAATATTCGAAACATATTAACCGAGTGAAATGGTCATATTGGCAAGAAATAATACATTAATAAAAGTGATTCTGTAGCATATCAACAGGTGAGTATCGAACTTCAATTTGGATACAGCCCTTAAAATATGCTCATTTTAAAATAATTAATTTCTCTGAAACTAGTCGTACGAATTTCATGAAAATTTGTATTTAGGCTAATTGAAGGCTTTAGAATTTATTTATGGTGTCAAACTTGGGTATTGCTGTAGAAAAAACAAAGCTTGGGTTCGTTTTGATATGTAGATGACCCCTAAGAAAATGTTATATACATCATTTAAAAGTAGACTTTATTGGTTCCAGTAACTTTCTTCTTCGATAATTTGTTTGCAGAGTTAGTAGGGGGTGTTCACTTTTTTTTTTCCACGACTGTACATTTTAAACAGATAACAAAAACATTCAAAGTTTAAAATAGTGTAGCTTCAAAACATTTTTATGTATAAAAATGAAATTTTGATGAGTAAACAGGTTAGGCTTTGATATACTACCATTAGAAACCGGCTAAACTTTTAGAGAGTTTGTGCATTATTGAAATTAAAATAACTCTCTTTTTTTTAACCGGTAAGTCATCGCGTACGTGCATTGAGAACGTATGTATGGATTGTTATGGAATTTAATGTAGAAAAAAAGGATGTGTGCTTAAAGTGATCGACTTTTAAGTACAGTCGTCCCCGTTTAAATGGATATTGGTGGTTCCAGGAATAATATTCGATTAAGCGGGTTATTTTATTAAACAGGGATTTCATAACTGTAATATTTAATGCGCAATAAAAGGGTAAAATAACCATCTACGGTATATTTAATTAACAACATAATAAATCGTTAAGAGAATAACATAAACTAAAATAAATACAAATGCTAATATAAACTAAATACGCATTAATTTAATATCAGTGCATACATTTATGTGGTTTAGATCACACTTAAGAACCCACTTCAGTCACGAGAAGAAAGGAAAGCGCTAATGCTAAGTCTACACTGTTAAAAATATCGTGAAAAATTACCTCTGTTTATAAAGCTATCTGTTTTCTGACCAATGAGAACGCTACTTAAACGCCTATGGAGCGTTCTCATTGGTAAGAAAATAGATAGCCTTTAAAAACAGTGGTAATTTTTTACGATCTTTTTAGCAGTGTATGGAGGCGTTATTTTCGAATATCTCGCTTTGATTTTAATATTTTTGAATGATTGTTTTTTATAAGATAGCTGAGGATGATCTACAACCGGGCTAGTTTTTATTTTTTCGATTTTTGGTTATAGTTTTTTTTATATTAAGATAGTTTCAATTTCAGAACCGGTTTCAACCGGTTCCGAAAGTGAAAGTTATTTTTTGAAAAAAATCTGAAACCGAAATCGAAAAAGTAAAACCTAGCCCGGTTGTTGATCATTCTCAGCTATCCTATGCAAAAGAAATCATGTAAATATATTAAAATCCAAACACGATATTTGAAAATAACTTCCCCATAGGATTAACATTCTCATCCGGGTCTTTTTGAGTAACTAGTGTAGGCTCTTAATGCAGCTCATTTGAGTTTGGTCAAAACTTTGCTACTTCTAATTTACGTTGCGTATACTGCCTTAAAAAATTGCTCAAAGTGGTTTGTTTAAGTGGAATTTTAAAGGAGTAAATATCGAGTTATTTTTCGAATAAGTGTAAAATATCACAACTACCATCTCGAGTCTCGAAGTGACGGCGCATTGCCATAGTGAGGAAATCATTTGACCTGCCCATTATACACCTTACAGCCGAAATCATTGCAGAAAGAACTGAAAATTTGTTTTCAGCGTAAAGGAGCCGAAAATGACAAAAGGTGGAAGGAAACTCCAGTTGAAACGTGCTTTCCACGCCTGTTTTCAAACATCGGTCACACAGTTGTTATTCGATTAAGCGGGGACGTTCGTAAAAGGTATTTAGTTTGAGCGGGAAAAAATAACATAGAACCAGTAGGGATAAATTCGGTTCCAGAGAATTCTATTCGAATAAGCGGGTATTTCGATTATCCGTGACCGGATTAAGTGGGGACGACTGTATTTACTTACTGTGATAAGATTCTTAGTTATACAGTGTGTCCACGTATAACCTGACCGACCTTTATTTTCGCAACCGTTGGTCCTAGATGCATACTTCCAATTACAAAAGTGGTAAAAATTAGGTGCAGAGTTAAGATAAAAAAAAGTTTGAAGCGAAAAAACAATTTAGCGAAGAATTACAAAATCTAAATTTGTATACGGTCCGCCGGTTCTATAAGTTATATTTAGTAAAATTTTCCTGATCCACTGACAAGTAAGACAAAAAAAATCCCGTTATTCTACTATTAAAATTGACCGAGTAATAGCAGTTTAAATTTGGAGCCTATTTTTTGCTGCAAATTACTGAAAAATATACAATTTGTACTGAACATATAAGAGGATAAAAATAACAGAATTTTTGTTCAATAAAAGGATGAAAAACAACAGCCTCATTTCTTTACAAAAATGATACATATTTTAAAATGCTTTAGATTACACCGTCTATCAAATTTTGGTTTGTGCCATGTTTTTTAGCTTTTGAAAATTGATTCACTTGTATTTTTTAGCGCTGAATCCGAAAATGACCTTAATTTTAAATCATCATGTCAAGATTTTTCTCAAATCGCAAATTTGAAAGTTAAAAAGCTCAAAGTTAAAACTGAGACCCCCCTCCCCTCCCAGCCTCATCGGACCCTTGAGCTGTTTAGCTGTGAGAAACCCAGTATAAGCCACAAAATTGAATAAATTATTGAATTAAATAAAATTAAACTGAATAAAAGAGTCTTATATCTATTTTATGGTATCAGATTTTTCGCTATTTTTTAACCTTGAAATTTACGATTTACGAAAAATCCTGACATGTTGGTTAGAAGTAAAGGTAATTTTTTTATTTAGGGTTAAAAAATAGATAAAACGTAATTATAAAAGTTAAAAAACACCTTCGCAGGTTTATGTTATCCAATCTAAAACCATTTCTTAAACTTGTTGACGGTAATCTATCCGAATTTTTTTGTATTATCCTCTAATATAAGTATGTATAAGATAGTAAGCATCGAAAATCATAATAACATTACATTTTAATCGGATTTAATTCAGTATGTAAAATTTTAACTTCGACCGAACATTTGAAAGTCAGTTAAAGTTCGAGTGCAAATTTTAAACTGGAAAGACGATCGTTGCAAGTTAAATAAAACCTTATGAAAATAACATATTTTTGTTAAAAGAAATCATAGCCTCAAATCCTTGCAAAATACAACGCATGTTAAAATGCAATTATTTTAACTAATCTGAAACTTAACTAATACAGTTAACTCAATCGTAATAGTTTTACGATTTCTTTAAAACCGCAGATACCTTGAAATAAGTTTAAGTACTTTATATACGACCCCTGAAAGCATAGTCGAAATCATTTGTTTTGATATGCAAAAAAGTGGTATAAGTCATGTATTTCAAAGTTTCATAACTCGGTCAATTTTAATGTTAGATGAATGGGACTTTTTCTGTATTACTTGTTAGTGTCACAGTAATTTTTTACTAAATATCACTTATAGGACCGGGGGACTGTATAAAAATTTAAATTTCGTAATTTTTAATAAATGTTTTTCTTGACCCAAATCGCTTTAAAAATAATTCTTTACCTTATTTAAACCATTTTTGTAATTGGAAGTATGCATCTAGGACCAACGGTTGCGAAAATAAAGGTCGGTCAGGTTATACGTGGACACACTGTATATATTTTTATTCATTAAAAAATGTAAAATTCTGATTTTTTTTTTTTTTTACATGGTTAAAGAAATAATTTTAACGTAAGCGCCGATACTATTAAAAATACATGTGTGTGTCTATATAAAATTTTATAGCAATCTATGCATATGTTCTCAAGATATCATGCGCGTAATGACTTGCGGAGTATAAAAAAGAGCTATTTTTATTTCAACAATACACACCTTCTGTAAAAGACTAGTGGGTTTCTAATGATATTATGTTAAAAAGCACAATCTTCTGAATCAATAGTTTAAATTTCATGCTTGTACATTAACCCTAGAATATTAACCTGCGCAAATTTTACTCACACACCCAGGAAATGCGCTTGTCAATATGCGGCGAACATCAACACAAATTCTGTTTCACTTGTGGCAATACGCCAATAAGAATTATTTTTTAAATATGCCTTAAATGTATTTTAAATATGGAGTGAGTAAATTTTACGCATGGTTGGTATTTAAGTACTAAATATAAACGTTAGTAATTCTTGGATTAAAAAAAGAAAAATTGAAGGTATACTAATTCAAATTTTGAATGTTTTTGTAGGTTTTCGGCTAGTCTAACCTTTCTACTCGGTTGAAATTTTACTCGAACTTCATAAAAACATTTTAAACCAGAATTTTCATTGTTAACTATTTAACATATTTGTTTAAATTGGCTCTCTGTGGATTATATTTAATGTACTTTATGAAAAAAATTTCTGGTTCGAATCGAATGAAATATATTATAGTAGGTAATTGCAAACGTTTGTCCCCGATTTCCGATGCATCGAGTTTCGAACTGTACTAAAGGTGTTTTAAATGGCGAAATGTAGTCGAATTGCTGACATTTAGTCTCTCAGCTATCTCTTCAGAAGTAATCTGTGTATTACTATTCACTAAATCACGGATTAAGTCACTATCAATGCCAGAAGGTCGCCCAGAGCGAATTTTATCGTTTAGATTAAAATCACCATTTCGAAATGGACATAACCACTTTTTAACTATCCTAAGAGCGAGAGCACAATCCAAATAAACGTCTTAAATACTTTTTTGTTGCACATCGAACACTCACTCCCTTTTTAAACTCATATAACATACTTTTCATTTTGCATTTCGAATATTAACCTTGAGCACAAATTAAGTTGAAAAACTTTTTTGTAACGTTATGTTCACTCGCGACATATGTTGATAATCATCAGTTAATAATATGGTTATAAAAGAAACATCAGCTCAGTCAAAATTGCAAGTTTCTACCATCTATGAAATAAGGCACGAACTTTTCCAATCATCCAATATAAACAGGTCGATTAGGACCGTTCAGGGTAGGAAGGCTAAATTGTACGAGACCCCTATGTCCCGATGGTACTTTAAAGTACGAGGATGTATCAATACGTTTTTGCCCTCACATAAAAATAATTGAGTGAAATTTACGAAATTTCTACGTTGTATGAGTCCTTTTCTATATAGTCACCGTGCACAGTAACACATTTCTGAAAACGGTATTTCAAAAGAGGGGGGGGGATGTACTCAGGAGGCGCGATAGTAGACCCAAAAGGGGTCATTTTTCTAACTTTTGCCGACCCCACATGTGAGATATTGTTGGAAAGGTCTGTGACGACTTATTCATGTTATGCACCTCCCGAGCCCCTCTCCCCCCCCCCCAAATTTGGCCCGGGGCATGTTTCTAAAGTTTGCGGACATCATACATGCCCCCTGGGGGAAATTTGGGGGGAGGGACTCGGGAGGTGCATAGCATGAATAACTGGTCATATGCCTTTCCAATAATATGTCACATGTGGGGATCGGCAAACGTTAGAAAAATTACTCCTTTTGGGTCTACTATTGCGCCTCCTGGAATACATCGTCCCCCCTCTCTTTGAAATACCGTTTGCAGAAATGCGTTACTATACACGTTGACTATATAGATAAGGACTCATACAAAGTAGCAGTTTCATAAATTTCACCCAATTATTTTTATGTGAGGACAAAAACTTATTGATACATCCTCGTATAGTTAAAATAACTTGTTATAAAATTCATTTAATACATCGATTAGTAGTAATACAGTTTAGAATGAGTTATAGCTACTTTACATTATCTTAAAAGCATTATTGATTGGGCAAAACAAAAATATTTTCAAAAAGATGATTTATTTTTCATGTGCTTCTTTTCAGTTTTCTTGATGTTGTAAGGTTGAAGGGAAAAGTTTCAGTTCGGAAATACGTCTATATTTCTACTGTAAGAGCGTTATATTTCTACATTTCCTAATTCTGTAAAATACTAAAGAAAATATTTAAAATAAAAATTTTAAGTGGAGTTATCGCACATAATTCCTGTAAATTCAAATTTAATTTATTTTAACCCATTTGTGCCTGAATTTTTTTCTTCTTGAATGTGTTGAAAAAATACTAAAAAAATTACGCTAATTTTTTTTTTTTTTTGTATTTATTTGATAAAATGTATACGTACTAAATACGGGAATATGCATAATACTCGTAATAATATAATATGCACAATTGTATGTTTTGTCAAAATTTATATAAAATAAGCTTTTGAATTGCATATTATGTACTATAATTAGTATTTTTATAAACTACTGAAAAATATTTATTTCTTTACAGAGACTAATAACATTATAAATATTATTAGTAATAAACCATGAATAATCGATTTGGGGCTTGAAAACAATTTGTTTCATAGTCATCTTGAAAAGGACTTTACATAAATAACTGTCCCCTAAATGGCTAATAAATATATGTACCCCTTCGTGCCTTGCGCCCTATATTTTGTACGTTACAAAAATGCATAAAAAATAGGCTTGAACATATAATTTCACAATAAAAAAAAGTACGTATTTCAAAAAAGTCTACAAGCTAAGATTTTGACTTATTTATTTGGATCCTTGGTTGAAAAAAGCACAAATAAACTAGCTTTTTACATTTCGCCATCTTGAAAAATGAAAAATCTGTAAACTTCGAACTTTATTTAAGCAAATAAATATTCATCTTATGCTGTACTTTTCGGTAACAGATAAAGATATTTATATATAATTACTTCATACAATTTTCATGTCATAAAAAAGAAGGAATGTATTAAAATTCGAAGCGTCCCAAAAATGGGACACTAGGCATAAATGGGTTAAGTGGCAAAGTCCTAATAAAATTTAGTATATGATTATGTAAACCTATTAATGTAGTTTCAAAAATTGATGAAAAATGTTTTAGAAGATGGAATTTTCATAAATTCATAATTTGGGACATAAAGGGTTAAAATGGGACCCGACCCACTACACACATCCATGGCTGATTGGGATTCGAACCTTACATTTCTTGTCCAGTAGCCAATACCCTAACTACCAGACAAGCAAATGGACAAATTGTTATTCGGCATTTAATTTATATTCTTCCTTCTAACCTTAAATATATAATACAATACAATTATTTGATGGTAGAAACATAACAAAACAAAAAAATCGCTTCTCAACACCATTCTATTTATTTCTTAAAGACAGAAAACAAATAAAGCGTAGCGCCATATTATTTCCCTCTCGTAACTTAAACAGGAAAAGATATATTTAACCGAGAAACGATAAGTTATTTCCCCAATGTTGTTTGAGCTCTGCGTGTTCTGCAGCCCTTTTGGCCTAACTATTTATCCTTACATCGTGAAGCGATCATAAACGTTTTTTCTCTAGACGTTTCTTTTTTATTTCTTGTTTCGATACCTTTCACGCAACAATTCAAGTTTTTTTTTCTAAATAAAATAATTCGTATGTTGTTCTAGATTGGGTGAAAACGCCCGCGAAACTGTAATTAAAAATGTTAAGAGAAGATGATTAATTGACTTAACAGTCTTATTTTATAGGCTAAAAATATAACTTTTTTTATTAGATCCACCCATTAGTTAAGACACGCATTTAGTTGTTTATTTATTTATACTCTTTTATTATTTAACTCAACCTGGTTTTTGTATGTACAGCTGGACCATTGCAATAAATTTTTAATTCACTTCCTGAAATTCTAGAATTATGCAAATTAAATGAGAAAGGATAAAGATTAATCCTCTTTTAAAATTCAAACCTTTTTAAATTTTAAAGTTTAAAATCAAAAGTTAAAATTTAAAAGTCCCAAATTTTATCTAAATTTTCAAAGGCCGCATTCTAAATCTGATTTGCACTTGTTAACTTTGTTTTCCAACCCAACATTTATTACTTTCATGCTTCAAAATTCTTCGATCCTTAAGAGTAAAAATGCTGACTTGAAGCAATTCTCATTTCTTGTGGTTAGAGCTAAATCCCTGATTTGCCAAATCTATAAAACGTCATGATTCCTGGATATTTTCTAGCCTATTAAATGAGATCACCTCCCAGTCCTTTAGTGTCGCACTCTGACGGAAATATTCCATATTTAAGACGGGACTACGAAAAAACCGTGGCTTTTACGATCATGATTTGCTAAATTAACTATCGCAACTCGACAACGCATTTTGGAATTAGAGCCGCGACAACTCTCAAAGTAACTGGACCTGGTTTTTCAAAAGACAACCTGTAATTAAAAGGAAAAATAAAACCAGGTCCCAACGAACTCTATCTCCATTTTATTTTATTCCTATCTACTCACAATGAACATGCCACCTCTACCAGAAATGTCATACAGTGCCACGAACCAACCAAGGATCCCAAGCTCCCCTGAACAGTACCGGACGTGCGGAGCGGGCCGCTATGCTATAAAGCGCCCCGTAGTCATCGCCCCAGAGGCAGAGAACCCCGTTGTCTGTCCCGGATATATTACACTTTCAGAAATACGTTCTTCACTTTACAGAAATATTCCTGGCAGCACTGCTATCGGCATATATCCCAGAATTGAAGAAATTTCCGTTCTTTTTTTCTGTTCTAGGACAGACAATTACTGTAATCTAAACAATGGGAGTTTTCTGAAAAGTATGCCACAGTTCTTCCGTGGACTTGAACCCGGGTCCGTGCATCTCGAATAGAGCATCTTAACCACTCGGCCAGCGAGCACTTGACAGAAAGCTAGTTTAAAATGAAGATATATTTCTTGAAACATGGGATTGGTAAGGTTTGTTTAATTTCTTGTTCAGGAAGCTCTTGTTAGAAATTTTAATTCGTTGAATTTCCGTTTTTTCATTAAAAAGATAAATTCAAACTTTTTCATTAATACTATCAACACGCATGCGTGGAGTGGAAATAAGTGGAAATTTTCCCTCTTTTTTAAACTTCCGGGAATAATTAACGGAAAAAGCATGTTTTCTACGAGTACGGAAATTATTTGTTTAAAAATGAGGAATAATTTCGTGTATACGGACAATTTTTTCTGACAGTGTACAAAGGTGTGTTTCCTATGACAATACAACATTCATATAAAAATTTATATAAAATCATATAAAATTATTATCATTTAAATGACCACTGATGACGGCCGTGTGATGGCTAAAAGCGTTTTGGATTTTTAATGGTTTTTTAATGTATTTTTAAGGTATTTCTAACGTATTTTAAATAATTTTATATTACATTTATGCACCTGCAAGCAATTTTAGCACATTTATTTGTGCTTTTTTAAATGAATTTTAATTATTTACTCAAGGTGAATTTTGCATAAGAATTTTAAGTTTCATTTACTTAATAATAAGACATTTTAATGCTTTTACAATTTAATTAGAAATTAATGCATTAATTTTAAAGAATTTTTCAATTAGCCCAACACAGGTATGATAAATCGTCCAATATTCGCTATAAATCGCACAGTTGTACGGGAGTTGAAAAACAAGGAATTTAATGATGCGCCAACACTGTAAAAAAAAAAAAAATCTGTAATTTTCACAGGAAAAAAATTGTATTTTTTGCAGAAAAAAAAAAGTTTTAAAGAAAAACACTTTTTTCTGTAAAAAATGTGAACTTTGTAATTTTTACAGAAAAAACTGTTTTAATAAAAAATTACAGATATTTTCTGTAAATTAAGCAATTTTCCATTGGCGCCAAAATTCACAGTTTTTTTCTGACAATTTGAGGGTCTTTTTTTTTTTTTTTTTTTTTTTTTTTTTTTTTTACAGTGAATAAACGAACGGCTGCCATAAACTGCAAAAATGAAACATTTTAAAGGTTGAAACCTCGAAAATAGAATATAAATAAAAAATGATGTGCGTAATATATATTTTAAAAATGCGCTTTTATCAGTTAATAATTTAATATTAATTACATATATATTTTTAACAAATTAATTCACTTGCCTGCGTTTTCTATCAAGCTTAGTCAAAACAGTGAATTCTTCATAATCCAGTCCGGTGTCTACGTCAAATTAATATACTGTAATTTTGGGGAAAAAAACATGAAATGCAATCGAAAAATTAGGCGTGATTTTCAACATGAACATTGAATATTTATAAAAGAGTGTTTTAAAAACTATTTTTAATGTCATACTTATTTCGATACCTTTCAAGCAATAATTCAAGTGTTTTCTAAATAAAATAATTCGCATCTTCTTCTAGATTCGGTGAAAATGCTCGTGAAACTGTAATTACAAAAGTTAAAAGAAGGTGATTAATGACGTATGTAGAGGTGTACATAACAGCGAATTCTCGCCCAACTAGTGATACTTAAATGGCCAAATTTTGCGACAAGATTAAGTCACCATAATGAAGTCAAATTGGCGACAGCTGACTAATTTCTTTAAATTCTAGTTCGAAATAAGTATTGATGAAAACTGGGAATCTTCTATGAGTGCGTTCCAAACATCTTAGCTTTTGTTTTATCAAGTGACATTAGTTGAATTCTTAAAATCAAAGAATAAGGACGCTACCTTTTCCTCCAGGTACACGCCAAAAGTACTTTTTAAAACTCGCAATACTGAGATCAAAGTATTACATAAATGCCTAAGATTTAAAAGGGGGTGATCCTATAGGTAATTTAGGCCCCTATAGGTAATTATAATGTTCATACAGCGCGACGATTCATTTCTTTGAATAGCGAAATTTACACACAACTGAACACAAAAACAAAGAAATAACGAAATCAGGGAGCCACCTACGCTCACTTGCATGGTAACGTTGTACCCATAGCGCCATCTATACTCCCTGTAGGAAAAATAGACTTTTCAAGGACAAACGTCCTCTTTTCATTTTTTCCTTCGTTACCATAGTTACTAACCTGAGATAAGGACCGAGGAGTGACCAACGAAGGGTTAATGAATATAGGACGTCTATCCTCGAAGAGCCAATTTTTTCTACAGGGAGTATGGTGAACTACATTTGGCAGGATGCCAAAAATTCTCTTTCTTTCTCTTGAAACGTGATAAAAGATAGAAAGCTTTCATTTATTCCCTAATTGCCTAAGAGAGGGTCCATGTGACCCCATTCGCAATTTCTACAAATAAACAAAAAAATTTAACTGTGCGAAACATACAAGTAGATAAAATTATGAAAGAGACCTTTATAGGAAAATTCCCAGAAAATAATTTTAGCATACATATTCTAAATGAAAAAAAGAACTGCAAAATGTCCAGATGGGGTAAACTTAATTATTCTTAGTACTGCAAGGGTTAATGAACTTTTATTATATTGCCTGAAATTAATGCCTACCTAATGTTTTCATATTTCACCGGAGACGTCCCAACAAGTTAACCCCTCCCCTTCCGCTGTGAACCTGTGTCCAACTTTGTGAACTTCCTTTCTTCCTCTTGAAGCGCGGTGTAATTCATAAATGACCCTTTAGAGATTTTAATTTCATGATTCTTTCTTAGCTTGGAAGTGTTATTTGTACAACACCATTTTATGTAATTTTAAAGATAGGATTTTTTTTTTTCAAAAAGTTTACGCATGTATAAAAAAAAAAAAGTCACGGGTGGAGTAATAAATATGAATAACTTGTACTAATAACAATTATTAATGTTTTTCAATTTATTTGTTTTTTTACATAAAATATTCATAGATTTCTGCTCGAATTCTTCTTTTTTCACTTCACCTTTTTTCCTTTCTTTGCCATTATCGAAAAAAAAAATTTCAACTGAAAAGAAAAAAAAAATCTTTTAAATGAAAGTATGATGCACCAATTTATCCCAAAATATTTTTCAATAACTATTTACTTTTAACACATCTTGTTTAACTGAGACAAACTTAACAAACATAAAATTATTGTTGAAAATAAAAAATAGAGACCATCATAATATTAATTCCTTTCAGAAGTTGTGAGCAATTTTATAAACTTAAATAGTGTTCGACTTAAAATTAGTATTCGACCGAAACCAAGGTTTGGTTATCTTCCTAGTTTTGACCGAAAAAGAAAACAAAAACAAAACAGTCTTAAAAATAAAAGCACAGTAATTGATATATGCATACATATATGTATATAATTATTTATTAATTATACATATAAAGAAACACATTCCTAACAAACACATGTATATGTGTTCCTGTTTGGAGTCTTTGTCTCCAAGTTGGCTTTCTGTGCCTCTGACCAAGTCTTCTAATTTTCGATTGAAATAAGATTAAATCCATCAATGACATAAAACTCTTTCTTGAATACATGAATTTCATCTAATTAAAAAATGTTTTAGGTATAGGGTAAACTGGGGATACTTGATCCCCACTTTCTGTTTTTATTTTTTTCTCCGTTGTCATTTGACATTTTTAAGAAATTTTTTTACCAAAATAATCGTGTGTCTAATTCTTACACAGTATAATTTTTTTTTTCTTGGTATATTTCAGAAAATAGCATTTTTCAATTTTTCAAAAGAGGGATCATGTATCTCCACGTAAAGGGATATTTGATCTTTCCGTTGGGGATACTTGATCCCTGTCAAAAATCAAGCTAATATTGTTTCATTATTCATACATCGCAGTATTTTAAGTTAGTAATAAACATTTAACTTTTATTTCTTTCATTTATGACTACAAGATAAATATTTGAATACTTTGTTGATGACTTGAAGTGTAGATATTTATAAAAACTATAAACGCAATTTAATTTTCTTAAAAAAGCTAAAATGAAAACTTTAGAAAGAAATCAACAAATAGTTAAACTTTATTTTAATAAATAATACAAGTATACAATAATACAAAGTAAAAGTAATGAATACAATTCAATTTATCAAATTTCCAACAATAGAAAATAAAAACAAAACTTTAAAAACCTTTAAAAAAGTTGAACTTGTAGCAATTAAATATTTCCTTTCATGCGGAAACAAAATGGCTGTAAATGATTTTATGTTGCCAGATTATCTGAAATAATGCTTCTTATAATGTGTTACCAGATTTCAAAACTCTACATATTGATTTTAGTATACTTTATGATCAGGGATCAAATATCCCCAGTCTCTCCTACATACCGCGTTTTAGGAATCATCAGTTGCTTTATTCTGCACTTTTGTTCTGTGTCTTACTTAGAGTGCATTAAGGGGACGGTGGAACTTAAAATCCTTAAAAATATTTTTTTTTATTTTTGTAAATTTCAACTTAAATATTATTTAAGGGTACAGTCGTGGAAAAAAAAAAAGTAAACACCCCTACTAACTCCGCAACAAATTATCGTAGAAGAAAGATACTGGTACCGAACGATTTTAAATAAAGTCTACTTTTAAATGATGTATATAAAATTTGCTTAGGGGGCCATCTACATATTAAAACGAACCATAACTTCATTTTTTTCAATAGCAATACCCAATTCTGACAGCACAAATGAACTCTACACCCTTCAAATAGCCTAAAAACAAATTTTTACGCAATTCGTACCATAAGTTTCCGAGAAATTAATTATTTTAAAACGAGCGTATTTTAAGAGCTGTATCCAAATTGAAGTTGGGTTCTCGATTGCTAACCGAGAGAGCCGCCTTCTTGATCAAGGCACCTTAAGCACCACTCAAGCAGTCAATGAAGTCTGTTAGATAACAAGGCAGCAGAAGAAATTTCAAAATATCTACTCACTTCAATCATAGACGTCCCATTAAACCATCATTTTGCCGTTTTTTAAGCATAATTTGAAAACTACTTGGAAGAAAAATGTGAAATTTGGGATTTTCATAAAGCAGGACTTAATAAATCTAAATCCATCAAAAAAATTGTAGGTTGCAATTCATAATTTTTTCGAATATTAATTTTATAATTCATAATTCATATCATAAAATTATAAAAATTGCAAATTCAGCGTATTTATGGGCACATTAGTTTTATTTCTAAACAAAAAATTAGCACATTAGGAGCATAATTTCAGAAGATATAAATAAAAATATGAAAATGTAATTTAACATTAGAAGCACTAAATTTTGAATGTTTATAATTCAAAAACTTATCATTCAAATGACTTGAAATTTGGTGTCTAGGCATATTTTGAACCGAAGATTTGAAATATCTCGTTAAAATTGGGTATTGCCATTGAAAAAAATGAGGTTTGGGTTCGTTTTAATATGTAGATGACCCCCTAAGCAAATTTTATATACGTCATTTAAAAGTAGACTTTATTTCAAATCATTCGGTACCAGTAACTTCCGTCTACGATAATTTGTTGAAGAGTTAGTAGGGGGTGTTTACTTTTTTCTTTTTCCACGACTGTACATTATATACATTATGACATGCATTTATCACAAAAAAAATTTAAAAAAAATTTATTTTTGAGAAAAAAATGGAATTTTACGCGTCGTCTTAGAAATCTTCGAAACGCCCCATGCGTCTTCAATATCAATGAAAATCCCCAATATTTTTTATAAAAGTTTGGTTTATACCGGGTGTCCCAAAAAGGACTGACTGATTTTAAAATTCAATAACTTGCAAACGGTGACAGATATTAAAAAAATTCTTGCAGGAGGGTTATGCATAAGGTCAAAAGTTTTATTACAGTGATTTTCAATTTTAGTTCGAATTACAAACAATAGATGGCGCTGTAAGCAATAGTCGCTAAATACAGGCTCGATTTCTGGTCCTTTATCTTTTTTCCATGCAGAAAAAGGAGATGGAAATGTATTATCCGGGCCACGAAGTACCAAAAACCGAGCCTGAATTTAGCGACTATTGCTTTCAGCGCCATCTATTGTTTGTAAATCGAACTAAAATTGAAAATCACTGTAATAAAACTTTTGACCTTATGCATAACCCTCCTACAAGAATTGTTTTAATATCTATCACCGTTTGCAAGTTATTGAATTTTAAAATCAGTCAGTCCTTTTTGGGACACCCGGTATATATAAATAAAATAGAGCATCGAATTTTATATATTTGAATTTAAAGGTAAAAAAAAAAAAAAAAAATCAAAATTTCAAAATTTTTCAAAAAAAATTTTTTTTTAAACCTTTATATTCAAATATATAAAATTCGATGCTCTATTTTATTTCGATATATAAATCAAACTTTTATAAAAAATATTGGGGATTTTCATTGATATGGAACGCGCAGGAGGCACTTCGAAAATTTCTAAGACGACGCGTAAAATTCCATTTTTTTCTCAAAAATAAATTTTTTTTAAATTTTTTTTGTGATAAATGCATGCCATAATGCATATCATGTATCCTTGAATAATATTTAAGATGAAATTTACAAAAAAATAAAAAAAAATTGAAAAAATTTCAAATTTTTTCAATTTTTTTTTTTAACCTTTAAAACCAAATATGTAAAATTCGATGCTCTATTTTATTTCTATATATAAACCAAACTTTTATAAAAAATATTGGGGATTTTCATTGATATGGGAGACGCATGGGGCATTTCGAAGATTTCTAAGACGACGCGTAAAATTCCATTTTTTTCTCAAAAATAATTTTTTTTTTAAATTTTTTTGGGATAAATGCATGTTATAATGTATATAATGTACCCTTGAATAATATTTAAGTTGAAATTTACAAAAAAAAAAAAAAAAATAATTTTAAGGATTTTAAACTCCACCGTCCCCTTAAAAACATTTCTGCGCTATTCAAACTAAAAAAATTGTATCATTATTAAGTTTGCCGATTTTAATGAGCACGTGGAAAACATTTTCAAAATTTAGTCATATGTGTTTTGAATCCTTATGAACGGTGAAATTCATAGCCACATATAAACAGGCTCTCATTTAAGCCAATACAGTTCAAATCGATGAGTGATATTCAAAATTAACGAAGGGTCGAGTTTCCATCCCAGCCGAATATTCAACAGTATTTTCGACAAAGACGAATGTTCGCCAAAAATAATATTTTGTGCCGAAAACGAAAACGAAGCCGAATATTCGATCGAACTCTACTCAAAATCAAAATCAATGACAAGTACTCTTATTGTCAGTCAAACAAAGTGTTTATTATTTCAAAATTGACTATTCGTAAACATCTTCTTCAGGCTTTTTACAATATTTTGTCTAAGGTATAACTTTAAAACCTTTTTTTTATATTAATAAATATTAAGTAGTAATTAATATTAATAATACAAATTATTATTTAAAATGTCATACAAATGTGGCATAAACTTACAAATAAGTAATTTAATTTTTTTTATTTGAAAAAAAATAGTACAAAATTAACCGAAAAAATGCTATTTTTTAAAAACTATTTAAATGTAAAACTATTAAATACAAATACTTTCTATGAATATATATATTTCTATGAATCCATAATAAATATAATAAGGTTATCTAGTAACTAGACTATTTTTATGACAATAACGTGAATATTTTAAAAATTATAGGTATAAAAAGACGATCAACGTTGAAAATTCATGAAAAAAAGATTATAAATTTAAACTGTGTAACTCATAAACTTTTCAATAAATCAACATAAGAATAGTCTACGTCTTTTGAATGTATTACATTTAAAATTTATTATTCGTGGTAATTGAACAATTATTTATTTAAATATGACAATTTTTCCAATACAATTTTACAAAAAAATAAATAAATAAAAATAAAATAAAATGCAATTTAACAATTTACAATGACCATTTGGAAAATGATTTTTTCAAAGACTAAAATTTAAGACATGAAAAATCGCACGGAGTTGATCATACATTACGTACGCCATGGAATAAACATTAACATTCCTGGACCCATCATCAACAAATTTTAAAAGAAATTTCAGTTTTACAATTTTCGGTACTGTAAATTTTTAAACTTCTACGGAGCTGGTCACACATTACGTACGCCATGGATTAAACATTAATATTCCTGGACCAATTTTAAATGAAATTTCATTTTTAAACTTCTAAACGTACCACAATATTACTTTTTACACCGTCGAATAGAGAGAAAAAAAAATGTACTTTTAAATGTCATTTGTTTGAAAGCTGTATCTCAATTTGTTTCTGAGTCATTATTTTTTTTTTGTAGTTTTTATTACTTTTTTGTCATAGTGGCAACAGAAGTATCCATCTCTGTTGAAAGTAAAGGGAAAATACAGATTACTGTATAGACGAATCAGAAAACGAATAATATGCGGGATTCAACTTACAAAATGCTTCAGATATGTTTTTGATTTCCTACCCTGACGAGGACAATAACCATTTTTCCAAATGGTTAAAAAAATCATTTTCGAAAAAAAAATGTAAACGAACATTCAACTTAGTTTTTTAATGTTTCTAAGAAATATACATGTTTAAAAAGTTCAAAAATCGAAATAAAATTATTCTAATTTTATATTATTTTAAAAACCCGAAAAATGTAATTTTGATCAAAATTGAAGTTTTAAAGGATACCTTAAGGGGGCCGTGGACTTTTATTTGAGCAAAAATCTATCCCAAAATCACATTTCTTTTATTATTATTATTATTATTATTATTATTATTATTATTATTATTATTATTATTATTGTGTTCCAATTTGTACTACGTCATTTGTGGAAAACCGTATGCAGATGCGATTATTTTAAGCAAAGTGAGAAGTGTCTTAATATTTTCACGAGCACTTTTTTGGCCTGTTAATATGCTTTAAAACTGATGTTTCAGCTTTTTTTTTTTTTTTTGAAATGCTTCTTGCTACTTAATTTTTGATCAAAATTCATGATACTGATAAGGAAGAATCCTGATATTGCTTAAAAAGAAACTGTGTATGCATTTTAAAATTCGACTTCATTAAGACAATTAAATTTGATTTTTAACTTATTATAAGGCAGAATTTTGATGAATATCGAAATGGAATTCAGAAAAATATCTCTAAAAATTAACTATTTAAGGGATTAAGAAATCGATAAACAGATTTGTTTGTAATAGAGTTTGACGTGATTAAAATCCAAAATCGAAGAAATATCTCAAAAATTAAGACGCAAGGAGCATTTTAAAATTTCGTTTTAAAATATTAAATTTTTTAAAAGATCTTAAAATTATAATAAGATTGGGATTTTCTTTTAACATGTTCTATATACTTATGGTGAAAGGTATATATGCACAAATTTTCAAATCTCTGTTATGAAAATTAAAAGAAATTTTTTTAAACATCCAACGTCCCCTTAACCCTCTTGCTGCGCAACCCGAGAGTTTCTCGGGCAACGTAAAATTAGCAAAATTTGCGCAACCCGAGATTTCATCGGGGATGTATTTTTCCGTCTAATTAACTCTCCTTGATTATTCCCACCGGTTATTTTTTTTATTCTAAATTTTGCCTTATGTAATCGGAGAAACTTCCCGATTGAATTAGACGAAACTTTTTGTTTTGAAAAACCGGTGGCAAAAGAATAAAAATTCTTAAAAGACGCTCCTCGCAAAGCAGTTAAATACGCAATTTTTGAAGCTATTTTGATAAAACAATTACGCAGCGAGAGGGTTAACTTAACTTGGTTCACCTGTCTCTAAAGATGACTAAAGTCTTAATCCAAGTTTCATTTACTTCAGATAGGCTTGAATTATAAATATTATTTACATAGATGTGTTTTAGATGACAATACAAGCACTTTAATATTTTTATAGTTTAATTATAAATTAGTAAATTAATTTAAAAGTATTTCCCGTTAGCCGGGAGCAATTGATAAAGTGACAAATATTTTTATGGCTCCAAGTGTATATGGGTAACTGTAACAACAATGTGAGTTCTTTATGCGTCAAGCCATACTTGCTGAGTTAGGCCAACTGGCTGTGAAACTACAATAATGAGGTATTTTAAACACTAAAAGGTACAAAAAAAAAAAAAAAGAAAAAGAAAAAGAAATACAAACAAATATAAAGAATGTAATAATTAAAAAAAAAGCCTTTGTGAATTAGTAGTTAGAGATTAAAATTAAAATAATGTTGAATGTATTACTATCGAGATAATTTTTATTATTTTTTCATAGAATATTCATAAGTATTTCTTCTACACTTTCTCGCTTACGTTTCTCTTTTTCAATTTTACCCAATATACTAAGTTACTTTAAACATGGCAACACTGCAACAATGAAGTATTTTAAACACTAAAAAGTACAAAATAAAATACAAACAAAAATAAATAATGTATTAATAAAAAAAGCCTTTGTCAGTTAATACGAATTAATTAAATTACGATTATACGTTGAAAAAAGAATTTAAAACAATTTTCTTCAATAGAAAATGAAAATAATATTGAATGTATTACTTTCGAAATAATTTTTATCATTTCCCCATAGAATGTTCATAAATATTCCTTCTACACTTTCTCTCTTACGTTTCACTTCTCAATTTTACGCACTATCCTAAGTTCCTTTAAAACATGTCAGTACTACTACAATGAAGTATTTTAAACACTAAAAAGTACTAAATTAAATATAAACAAAAATAAAGAATGTAATAATTAAAAAAATGCCTTTGTCAATTAATAGTTTCATGTTAATTAAATTACGATTATACGTTGAAAAAGGAATTTAAAACAATTTCTTCAATAAAAAATTAAAATAATGTCGAATGTATTACTATCGAGCTAATTTTTATTATTTTCCATAGAATATTCATAAATATTCCTCCTACTCTTTCTGTCTTACGTTTTTCTTTCTCAGTTTTACGCAATATCCCCAGTTCCTTAAAAAAAAAAAGCAACACTGCAACAATGAAGTATTTTAAGCACTAGAAAGTACAAAATGAAATATAAACAGAAATAAAGAATGTAGTAATTAATAAAACGCCTTTTTCAATTAATAATTTCATATTAATTAAACTACGGTTATAGGTTGAAAAAAGAATTTAAAACAATTTTCTTCAATAAAAAATTTAAATAATACATGTATTACTATCAAGCTAATTTTTATTATTTTCCCATACAATGATCATAAATATTCCTTCTACTCTTTCTGTCTTACATTTCTCTTTCTCAATTTTATGGAATATCCTGAGCTCCTTTAAAAGAAAGCAACACTGCAACAATGAAGTCTTTTAAAGGCTGTACAAAATAAAATATAAACAAAAATAAAAATTGTGATAATTTAAAAAAAACCTTTGTGAATTAATAAGTCCATATTAATTAAATTACGACTGTATGTTGAGCAAAGAATTTAAAACAATTTTCTTCAATAAAAAATTAGAATAATGCTGAATGTGTTACTATCGAGCTATTTTTAATTATTTCCCCATAAAATGTTTATAAACATTCCTTCAACTCTTTCTCTCTTACGTTTAACGTTCTCGATTTTACGCAATATCGTGAATTCCTTTAAAAGAAAGCACCACTGCAACAATGAAGTATTTTAAGCAATAAAAAGTACAAAAAAAAAAAAAAAAAAAAAGAAAGAAAGAAAGAAAGAAAATAAAGAATATAATAATTAAAAAAAGAACCTTTGTCAACAATTAATAGTTTCATGCTATTTAAATTACGGTTAAATGTCGAGAAAAGAATTTAAAACAATTTTCTTCAATAGAAAACTAAAACAATGTTGAATGTATTACTATCGAGTTAATTTTTATTGTTTCACCATAATATTCCTTATACACTGTTCATAAATATTCCTTATACACTTTGTCTCTTACGTTTCTCTTTCCCAATTTTACGCAATATCCCGAGTTCTTTTAAAAGAACGAAACACTCCAACAATGAAGTACTTTAAACACTAAAGAGTACAAAAGAAAATGTAAACAAAAATAAAGAATAATGTAACAATTAAAAAATGACTTTATCAATTAGTAGTTTCATATTAATTAAATTACGTTTATACGTTGAAAAAGGAATTTAAAACAATTTCTTCAATAAAAATTTAAAATAATGGCGAATGTATTACTATCGAGCTAAATTTTATTATTTTCCATAGAATATTCATAAATATTCCACCTACTCTTTCTGTCTTACGTTTTTCTTTCTCAGTTTTATGCAATATCCTCAGTTTCTTTTTTTTTTTTAAGCAACACTGCAACAATGAAGTATTTTAAGCACTAGAAAGTAGAAAATTAAATATAAACAGAAATAAAGAATATAGTAATTAATAAAACGCCTTTGCCTATTAATAATTTCATATTAATTAAATTACGGTTATAGGTTGAAAAAAGAATTTTAAACAATTTTCTTCAATAAAAAATTTAAATAATGCATGTATTACTATCAAGCTAATTTTTATTATTTTCTCATACAATGTTCATAAATATTCCTTCTACATGTTCTCTCTTACGTTTCTCTTTCTCCATTTTGTGCAATATCCCGAGTTCTTTTAAAAGAAAGCAATACTGCAAGAATGAAGTATTTTAAACGCTAAAAAGTACAAAATAAAATATAAACAAAAATAAAGAATGTAATAATTAAAAAAACGCCTTTATCAATTAATAGTTTGAGATTAATTAAATTACAGTTATATTTTGAAAAACTAATTTAAAACAATTTTCTTCAATAAAAAACTAAAATAATGTCGAATGTATTGCTATAGAGCTAATTTTTATTATCTCCCCATAACATGTTCATAAACATTCCTTCTACACTTTCATGCTTACATTTCTCTTTCTCAATTTTGTGCAATACCCTGCGTTCCTTTAAAAGAAAGCAACACTGCAATAATGAAGTATTTTAAACACTAAAAAGTACAAAATGAAAAAGTAAACAAAAATAAAGAATGTGATATTAAAAAAAAAAAAAAAAAACGCCTTTGTCAATTAATAACTATTATATTAATATGAAACTAGTTTCATATTAATTAAATTACGATTATATTTTGAAAAAATAATTTAAAACAATTTTCTTCAATAAAAAATTAAATAATAAGTGTATTACTACTAAACTATTTTTTTTTTATTATTTCTCCATAGAATGTTCATGAACATTCCTTCTATCTTTTCTCTCTTACACTTCTCTTTCTGAATTTTGCGTAATATCTTGAGTTCTTTTAAAAGAAAGCAACATAAATTATTTTAGATAGGTTGAATGGTTTCCGAAAATTTATGAGACCCGAAAAAGGTAGTGGTTATTTTAAATAATCTAAGTTTTCAAAGCAATTACTGTATATTTGTACAAGAGCACAAAAACCTCTGACTCAGTTATTATTATTATTTCCTAAATAGCTGTTTAAGTCATCTGGCTTCTATCATATCGTTATTTTTGACGTAGTCCAGAGAAGTTAAAATAACTTTACTTTGAACAGTCTGTTTCTACATTTTATTTTCTCTGCAATTTTCGCAAGAACTTTTTGAATTTTAGACAGTTTTAAAAAACTTGTTAGATTAAATAAGAAATTTCTTTTCAATTTAATGAAAATTCATTCTATTGTGAAGTGCGAACAAATCATCATTTATTGATGATTTTGGATTATTCAGTCTCAAGTTAAGTAAAAGAGTAAAAGTTACTTAGGCTAAGACGGAATAATTTTCATTTTTTCCCTATGTTCTGTTTGCAACGACTGGTTTATTTAACTTTTATGAAATGATGATAGATATTTTGTACGTTCTCTGGTAAGAATAACCTTTTGAATTTAGGAATATTTTGAAAATATTATTCTTTAATGTTACAGGCATTAAAATCAGCAATAAAAAAAGAAGAGCTTTCGATCAATTTCTGAAGAAATATTTATTGTTGTTATTAAATGAGTTACTAAAGACAAAGAATTTGTTGCATTTTTTTATCCTTCTCTATATAAAAAAAAGTACTGCTTTGGAAATGGACCAATGAAAATCTGCGTAGATACCGTGTATTGCATCTGATTGGTCAGGGAGCTTTCTGACGCTATAAGGTGAGGGGGGGTGTTACCAAGGGAGGAGTCCCGGCTCTGTCGCCAAACATCGCCAAGTTTGTTGCCAACTTGGCGATATAGCGCCAAATTTGGCGACCAAAACTAGTCGCCAAAAGTGACGCCAACTTGGCGCTATTTCCAGTATTTCGCCAAATTTCCATAGACTCCCATTGAATCCAATAGTGTTTAATTGCTTGCAGAAAATCAACAAACTGAGATATTTCAAAGCATCAAAAGCTAATATTAGCTTATGAATAGAGCTTAATTGAAGTATTTATATTATTTTTAAGAACAAACACTAACTACGAGTATTTACAATATTCGTAACACTATGTACATAATTTTTATTTAATTTGTAGTTATTCAAATAAATTATAAATTTTACCTTTTTTAATGGTTTTATATTTAATAATTCTTTTAATTGCCGAAACGTCAGTGAAGGCTTACTGTGGAGACCCGAAAAGTTTTTGGTTTCCATCTGTTTGTTAGTTTGTTTGTTAGTTAGTTAGTCTGTCTGTCTCGCGATAACTGCCATAAAAAGCATCCGATTAGCTTGAAATTAAGGATGCATGTTGGTGAGGTCCCCGGATTTAGCTGTATAGTTTTTGGTTAAATTTGGTTCATTCGTTCGGAATATATAGAACATTTTATTTTGCGCCTAATGCTTTCCTATAGCAATTCAGACGATTTTTCCATTTTTATTTGTTGAAAGGAAATGGCCCATATGATTGAAAGATTTAAATGGTAAATTATGGATGATGGAATTTCCTAATTGGAACCATACATTATTCTTATTACTTTGAAATTTTGTGTATACATTTGTCAGAGTTTTTAAATTCAATGTATAACTTATGGAGAGATTTTATATATGTGTTCCAATAATATGAAATATTTCCTTTTATAAATTTCGTTTTTTTAATGCACATATTTCATTGTCTTAATTTTCTTTTAACTGTTGCCTAGCAACGGAACCACACCTAAAAATATCGGAAATGTAAAAATATGCGTAATTATTTGAAGTCAAATCAACGTCGAAAGGATGAATTAATTAATGCTTTTGTGTCTTTACACATAGATGGAATTTACCCCCAGAAATAAAGAAAGGCTATGTTCTATTGATTTTGTTCAAATAATTTTCTTTTAAATTAAAAAGTTCATTATTTTCATAAGGAATAAATTGACATTTTGCTATAAAATTTAACAATCTTTTTTTTTTTTTTTTTTTTTTTTTTTTAAATTGTTGCCAAGAAAATCCGATACCGGAATAATAATTTATCCTAAACAGTTAATTTTGATTTGAAAGATTTTTATGTGCAAGAGGAAAATGAAATAAAAAAAGCAAATTGATATAAACGTCAAAATTATGCACCGCAAAATTATCGCTGTCGAAAATGACGTCATTGTATCGGAAAATAAATATTTTCATTCTTTAAAACCAGATATTAACTAGATTGCCTAAAAAAATATTTTTTGATGAGTGTTACTTCTTAATACCGCCTCATTTCAGAAAATATGAATGAAAATTATTTTATTTTTTAAAGGAAATTACATTTTCATTCATAAAACCTAACTTTTAATATAATCGCGTCAACGTAAATCATTTTCTGTCTACCAGTATTGAAAAATAAGGCTCGGAAGTGTAAAAAGAAATCTAAGATTTACGATAACCATTAGCGCAATCAATAAAAAGTTACATATGTAAATTAAAGAGACCACGGGGGGTTTAGAGGTACGGAGCCCCCCTGAAAACTTTATTATTTAAAAAAATAGCAGAATTAGTAGCCCATGAAAATTTCAAAATATCCTTCCATAGCAAGCAACGTTTTTAATTTAACGCTTCTACGTCTGCAACTAACTATACTACGTCTTTCTTCTAACGCTAACGTCTGAAAACTTCGTATTTTTTATTCTTATGAATAATTACATAATTTGAAAACTTTAAATTGCGGTTTGTAGGAAATTGAATATTACCAGAGTGTGTCTAAAAACAATGACTTGCAGAACTGACGTTGAGGCTCCTGATCTGCAGATTTACTAGTTATGAAACTCTGTAAGCTCTAATGATCACCTGCTTGGAGATAAGGAAATAAAATCGTCAGGAGTTGTGGAGGAGCGTGTTTATACCAAGTGAAATTTAAAAATTGAATGCATAGAAAATGAGGAATCGCGAAGCGATCCAGGATGGAAACGCGATACAATTTCTTTTGTGGTTTGCTAGAAAATAGGGTTTCCTTCGCGATACTGAACGGAATCAGGAAGCGATTACGCGGGGGGTTGGTGAGCGTAGCGAACAGGGGGGCGGAACCCTCCTAGTGTTTTAAAATTATTTTTATACAACTTTTAATTAAAAAATTTTCTACCATTTTCTAAATATTGTTCTTATTTTATTTTTAATTATGTAATATATGTTGTCAGTGTTAATATAATCAAAAAGTATAAAGATAGGATTTTGTTTCATGACAACAGTTTCCTATTAAAACAAACAAAAATATACGAAAAAGTTAAAGACGAAATATACGAAACACATGAAAAATCTTGCATTGGAATTTTTCTCTTAAATATGTTTTCAAAATATTGCGGATTAGCTCCTTATATCTTTTACGTGTGCTGTTAGCGCTAAAGTAAGGGGGAAGAAAACCCAGACATTTTCATAATTCAAAAGCCAATAATAGAAGAAGAAAACCCGCCATAAATAATTATTTTATTCGCATATATTATTTGCTTGCAAAAAGGAGCTGTGATTGTTAAATGCATCTAAATTTTAACCCTTAAATGCCTGATTTTTCAAAAATCACTGTAATAGTGTTTTTCGGCTTTCATTTTTTAAATAAATCATGGGAAAAATACTTAAAAAAATCCTATTTTGTTTTAAGTATGGTTTACGGCTAAAAAACAGTTTGTTACTGGCAATACTGGTCTTTAATTGAAAAAATAATTTTCCTTGATAAAACTCTATAATATTAAACACACAAGAATTTTAGGAACTATAATAAGAAATAAATTTTACTTGCTCACTGCAGAACAAAATAGGGTATTTCGCAGGCTTCCAAACAAAACAAAAAGAACATGTAGCAACAATTGAAAAAATAAATCTATCTTTATTCTTAAACAGCATAAGTTTTGCCATCTACATGTTGAAAATCGATTTAATAATATTTTCAGAATGTATTTTATTGGCGGCATTAGGCATTATAGCTTCAATATTATTATAATATTATTTTAGAAGCCTAAATTGGGTATGTTGCGAAAAAGCAACACCAGACATTTTTAATATAAAAACCAGGGTTGCGGAGTCGGAGTCAGGCCAATTTCTGAGCGAAAGAGTCGGAGTCGGGGTCGTCCATTTTACAAGCAAGGCTGCGGACTCGAAGTCAGACCCGTTTTAGAGCGAAAGAGTCGGAGTCGGATTTGTTAAAATTCCCGTAGACGGAGTGGTCCATTTTACAACAGGGCTGCGGACTCGGAGTCAGGACCGTTTTAGAGCGAAAGAGTCGAAGTCGGATTTGTTAAAATTCCCGGAGTCGGAGTGGTCCATTTTACAAGCAGGGCTGCGGACTCGGAGTCAGGCCCGTTTTAGAGCGAAAGAGTTGGAGTCGGATTTGTTAAAATTCCCGGAGTCGGAGTCGGCCATTTTTCCCACTGACTCCGCAGTCTTGATAAAAACACACAATTTAGCTGCACTAGTGCAGCAGTGAAACCTGCAGATAAGGCAAATTCTGAAATTTTTCAATTGTAAATCTTTTTACAAATGCTTCTTACATTTTCTTGCTTCGTTTTTCTATAATTAACATCATTGCTCTTTTTTATTTATCGGGATTCATCTCCATTCTTATGAAGTGACATGTCTATACTTTTTAAAACACCTGAATATTAGTCACCTCTGTGACCGTGAAAAAGTGACTGCACTTGACAGGTGGTTTTATTTATAGGTTCGACTCTTTAAAAAGTTCAAATTATATCACATTAAAATTAAAATAAGTATAAAAATAAATTTTATTATTATTTTTTTTAAATGTACTCTTTTACAATCACTCAATGTTTATCTCGAAAAGCACGCCTAATTTCATGATTGCAACTTGTGATCCCCCCCCCCCCCAAAAAAAATAAAATAAATAAATAAATAAATAAATAAAATAAATGAATAAATTCTGTTACAATATTAGTTTCAGATTAATTTGGCCTGGGCTCCGCACCAGATTGTGAAAAATCTATCGCTTTTATTCACGATCAGTAGAGAGCGTGAGCGAGTTCATGTATATAAATAAAAATGTAAATGTTCGTTTATTCAAAATCGCTAATCTCCGAAAATTCTTCACCAATTGCTTTGAAATTCACGGTTTGAGTTGCATTCGAATACGGAAGTGTTGTTACATACTTATTATGAACCTCGCTCCCCCACCCCCCATTTGCCACCATCCTCAGCAGGGGGCGCTTTTTAAATTTATTCCAAAACCCATCATGTGATACATCATTAGAAAGCCCTTGGACTACTGTTTCATATTATGCACCTCGCATATCGCTCCCCCCACTTCCCCCACGCGGGGACACATTTCTATATAAATAAAAATATAAATGTTCGTTTGTACAAAATCTTAAACCTCGAAAGTTCTTCACCGATACTTTAAAATCACAGATTGCGTTTCATTCGAATACCCGCGTGTTTTTATATACCTATCACGAACCTCGCTCCTCCCTCCTCCAATTTCCTCGCTACCACCAGGGGGCGTTTTTTAATTTTTTTGAGACACACGTCATGTGACATGTCATGAGAAAGGCCTTTGACTACTCTTCCATATTATGCACCTACCATCCCCCTCATCCCACTTTCCCCCGTTGGGGCATATTTCTATATAAAAAATGTAAATGTTTGTTTGTACGAAATCTTAAACCTCCGAAAGTTCTTCACCGATTTCTTTGAAATTCACCGACTGCGTTGCATTTGAATGCGCGCATGTTTTAATATTACTATTATGAACCTCGCACCCCCTCCCCCAATTTCATCCCCCGGGGCACTTTTTTAATATTTTTCGACACCCATTATGTGGTATATCATTAGAAAGCTCTTTGATCACTCTTTCATATTATGCATCTCCCCTCACTATGTCCTCCGGAGGGACACATTACTGAAATATTTCGTCAGTATTTTTAATGATATTTGTTTTTTCTTTGTTTTTCTAGTTCGTGTTTTTTTCTTTTTAGATCACAGGCTATTAAAGCCTAAGAGCTATTGTGCCCAAGGTTCTGTATGTACGAATGTATGTAACGTGATAACTCTTGATAAGAAATATCCGATTTGGTTCAAATTTTGTAAATAGTTTCATTCTGATAAGACGCTTCCCTTATTAGCTTTTGAAGGTTCGATGGTTGAGTATAAAAGAGGAACGAGGGGTTAATCCTCCCTTAATTTAGATAAATGTGTTTTCCATGCAGAATTTTCCGATTTGCTTCAAATTTTGTAAATACGTTCATTCTGATAAGGCGCTTCCATGATTAGTTTTGGGAGTCCATTGGTTAAACATTAAAAGGGCAACGGGCGGCTAATCTTCCCTTAATTTATATAAATGGGTTTTCCATGCAGAGTTATCTGACTTGCTTCAAATTTTGTAAATAGGTTCATTCTGATAAAGTGCTTCCTTGATTAGTTTTGGTGTTTTATTCGTTGTGCAAAGGGGAACGGGAGCAACCCCCCCCCCTTAATTTAGATGATTTGATTTTTCATGTAGAATTATTCGATTTGCTTCAAATTTTGTGAATAGTTTCTATCTGATAAGGCACGTCCCTGATTTGTTTTGAGGGTTCATTGATTAAGTATAAAGGGGCGAACGGGGGCTAATCCCCCTTAATTTAGATAAATGTGTTTTTCTTGCAGAATTATCCGATTTGCTTCAAATTTGGTATACCGGTTTATTCTGATAAGGCGCTTCCCTGATTAGATTTGGAGGTTTATTGGTTAAGTATAAAGGGGGGAAATCCCCTTAATTTATTTTTCAATGGCATTATTCTTTGAAATAAGAGTATAATATACAATTAGTGTGAATAGCCTGTGAGCTCAATACCATATGTTTAACTCGGCATATATCTTTTTAATTTACTCGATTGCCATGGATGCCACCGCACGTACTGCAATTGACAATTAACCTGCCAATTATGATGTTGTGGAATATTCACAAGCCAAATCTTTGCAACGCCACACGGCCTGCAGTAAAACAATAATGAGCAACTTCGTTAAAAGAACAATCTCGACAGGACCTTTCAAAGGTGAAGATGTCCTCATTCCTCGCATTCCTTTGATTCCAATGGATGCACAATTTCAATTTAAGAGATTGCAATTACCTATTTGATTGGCGTTTGTAATCTCCATCAACAAAACTTAGGGTCAAGTTTTAAAATTCTGCGGTTTAGATCTAGACATGAATTGCTTTTCACACGGTCAATTATATGTTTCGTGCTCTAGAATCGGCAAATCAGACAATCTCTATATCTGCACAGACAATGTAACAACAAAAAATATTGTATACCCACAAGTATTGTGAAATTAAGCATATTAGAAACGTGCACTTTCTCTTTTCTTTCTTTTCCATTTAGCCAGACTGAACCACAGCAATGCGTGACCAGGTACAGCTAGTTTACAATATATATATGTATATATATATATATATATCATTTTTTTCCTCTGTTTCTTTCTTAAGATATGGTAACAGGAAAGAAAGAAAAAGCATTTTTTAATCCATCTTTTGTTATGATGTAATTTGGGCGGTTGAGAACGTTGTTATGATGTAATTCGGGGAATTAAAAAAAATATTCACATTAATGAGAAATTAGTTAAAAAGAAAGATTAAAACCTTCCTTTTTTACCCGTAATCTACTAGTTTAAAGATAATTTAAAGAAGTGTGTTATATAAGTTACAGTTCTCTACCCTCTGACAGTCTTGGAAAAGGGCAAAATTGTAATGTTGTTTTCTCTGCATTTCGTTCTAAATGCTAAAAAAAGATGGTTCTTTCAACATTTTATAAAAAAAAAACTTAATAACGAATATGAGTGCAATTCTTGGAAGTATTAATCATTCTTCAATGTATTAAAAATACATTAAATCAATAGAATTATATTACTTTAAATATTGCTTGTATTGCAGTGAAACCTGGAGCTTAGTGAACGTATTAACACGGGCTTGTCAGTGAGGTTTTAGGATATCGTTCAATTCAGCATCATAGATTGTTTCGGTATTTTCTGTATACAGAAATCTGTGGTTAAAGTTTGATTTTAATTACATAATTTAAGACAAAATAAATAAAGCTCTCATTTGTATTCTTGCCTATCCCAGTTCCAGTGAAATATAAAGTTGATTTTTATTACTACTATTATTATTTTTGTGGATAGAAATTTTGTGTTGAAATTCGTTGTTATAAGAGGTTGTAGAGAGGTGTGTGTAACGTTAGTGCTATTTTGAAAGAGATTCGGTTATACCAAAACATGAACGGTCTTCAGAAGTTGCGGTTGTTTACAATGACCGCTCAGGAGGTTCACAGTATATCTCTTTAAATAAGAGTTTAAAAATATCATTATAGCTTAACAGAAAAAAAAATACATATAAATATATTTTAGTCAACATTTTAATTCATTGCTTGCGATTATTCTTTTTTTCTTTTTTTCTTTTTTTTTTTTTTTTTTTAAAGGAAAAAAGATGGGGTAGACTCGAAACTCTGTCCCAGACCCAGTCAAGGAAATTCGGAGAGGGGGCGATCTGAGAAGCTGGCATACGTCTCCCTTATATAGAGAAGGGGTTGGCCGAAACAGTGCTAGCAAATTTTTAGAAGCTTTCTACCTATTAACACTACCAGGAGAAGTAACATTTAAATAATAATATTAAAAAAAACATTTTTTGACATCATATTATCAGTATAAGTTGAAAACAAAAAGTACTACATTGTGTGACGCTTTAAAATGTTATTACAAATCTGTCACCATTCATATTTTAAGCAGAAATTTATATACACAGAACGTTGTATAAAACTTAGTGTATCTCACGAGTATGAGTTCACAGATGCATAATTGTAATTGCGTAGGAAGGATAATTAGTCAATTTTATATTTGTTAAAATTGTGAGCAAAATTAAATAGGTAATGGGGAGGTGAAAGTAATGTCGCAGTGGTGAAACCGGTAGCAGATTAGTTAAACTCAAATCTCGACCGCATTGGGCTCCGCACAGCTTTAATTCTAATATATATTTGTGACGTTGGTTAAAATACTCATTAATGATAAATGTGTTTCACCTTGAGGATGTTTCAATACTGTTGAATAGTAAGACTTTAGGAAGTAATATTGATTATTATCAATTTCTGTTCTTTAAAGTGTTTATTTAACACTAATATACCTATAATTATAATCAAATCTGACAAATCATTTTATTTTTTGACCAATTTTTGGTTTTCTTTTTTTCTGAGTTTAACCTGTGGTGAGTAATACACTGCATAGCCATTAATCACCGGACACTTTTAATTTTAGTCATTTTGTTGAATATATAAAGATATATCTGTCGGATTTTTTTTTAACTTCAGGATTATGATGAATATGTCTGACTTCGCATTTATTAATGGCGGTTTGATCAGAAGAACAATTAAGGGGCCAAAAAAAAAAATCAAAGAAAAATAATTATGTTTGGGATCACACTGTAAAATAAAATGCGCGAAATAATCTATCCCTATAGTTTACGAATATATGGATATTGCACAATACATACATTCATTTGTGCAAGAATAACAATTATATTTATGAAGAGATATCGATTTTTTTTTCAGTTCAAAAAATTCTTATAATAATATAATAAATAAATATTTGATGAAATATGAGCGGTTGTGTGAAATATTTTTTATCTCTCGACTTTTTATCTCTCGATTTTCTCTCTCGATTTTATCGCTCGACAAAAAGTATATATATATATATTTTTTTTATGATTTGATAGTCAGCTCTATGGAGAAACACATGCAAAAAAGCCAGTCAAATATCGTGAAAATTCACAAAGGTATCGGGCGGTAGAGTGAGCTGATTTTTAGGTGTTTTCTAAAAACAGTTAAATGATAATGGGTTTTCCATAAATTGTCGTTTTAAATTTTTATTATTTTTTAATTTTTATTGTTGCTTTAGTTCTTCCTGGAAAACCACCACAACGAGCCTATTCCAAGAAAAAAAGAAGTATCAAAATCTAAGCATTTATTCTAAATCTACTCGTTGACATTCATTACATACAAACGTTTTTGCTGAAAGACAGTTAATTATAAATTACAATATGTGGAAAATCCCTTATCATTCAGCAGCTTTTAGACAGCAACTAAAAATCAGCTCACTCTATCGCCGATATCTTTCTAAATTTTCACGCTATTTGACTGGCTTTCTTTTATGCGTTGCTCCATAGATTTAACTATTAAATCATGAAGAAAAATATTTTTTATCGTGCGCGCATGCGCAGATAAAAAATATTTCATACAACTGCTCATATTTCATCTAATGTTTAATATATTTACATTCCGACTGCACTTTATTACTTCTACTACATTTTGTCAAATTTTCTGAAACTAGCGTTAAATTTGGTGGAAAATCCTGCATGATATAAACAAAAAACATGCAAGAATTTTTTGAACTTTAAAAAAAATCGATATATCTCCACGAATGTACATGCTATTCTTACACAAATGAGTACACATATTGCACAATATCCGCATATTCGTAATCTACACCAATAAATCATTTCGTGCATTTTATTTTACAGCGTGATCCCAAATATTATTATTTTTCTTTGAATTTTTGTTGACCTCCAAATTGTCTTTCTGATTAAATCGCCATTGATAAATATGAAGTTAAGCATATTTTTCATAATTCTGAAGTTCCAGAGAAATCCGACAAGTATATCTTTAAATATTCAACAAAATATCTAAAATTGAAAGTGTCCAGTGATTAATGGCTATATAGTGTACATTCTGAAAGATGAAAATATTTTTCTGCTGTGTTGCCTGGAAGATGCCCGTCCCTAACCTCTCCCAAATGACGCCCCTGAAAATCCACTAACTGAGATAATTGCGTTTAAAATTTTCATCCAAAGCTGTAAACAGTAAGCAGATATTTGATTTAAAAATATATATATAGTGTAAGTCTTAAAAAGCAACTTGTGTATTTTTTTATTTTTTAGTTGCGACTGATATTACATAAAAATGTCAAAATCAATATTTTCGACGAACTTCGAAATTTTGAGTTACTTTTTACATTTAAGGAATTAATTAAGAAAACTAGGTAAATTCTTTTTGCTCTATTACTTAGCCTTTACATTCCAATTCCCCAGTATTTTTTTTTTCTGTGCAGCTACGTGAACCCACGAAAATTAGAAGAAATGAAATGTCCTTGGAATAAAATACGATGAAACTCCCGAAAGCATATTAAAGTACTGAAATTTATTTGGAATTCGCATTATAACAATGATGACTTCTTATAATGATGTAACTCGAGTACGGAAACGACATGCAGGTAAATGAGAGTGCAGAAATAGAGCATCTTGAAGATGTAGGGCCTTTAATATAATGGTTATTTCACGTGTTTAACAAGGCTTTTGCATATTTCATTATTTTTTAAGGTATCTGCAATGCCTTTAAAACGTCAATTTGATCAAAATTTCGAGATTCTGTTTTTTAAATTAATATAAAATTTAAATATTTTTCCTTCGATTTTCGGAATTTTTAAACATTTATATTTCTTACAAACTTAAACTAGTATGTTGTGGCCGTCACAAAACTTTCTTCTATATAAATCATGTCAATTAAATCATTTAAATAGTACCAGAAATTACATCAATTTAGCACTAATTCATATCAAAGTATATCTGAATTTGAAGTTTGATGGAAATTCGTGCATTAGTTCTTTAGATAGAGCTATAGAGGAAATTCTGAAAAATGTACCATAGCAGCGCCACTTGTTGAGCGATTTACACCAAACATAAACAGTACTAAATGATATCAAGGTATACCTGAATCTGAAGTTTGATGAAAATTAGTGCATTAGATATTGAGAAAGAGCTATAGTGGAAATACTGAAAAAATCAGCTTAGCAGCGCCACCTATTGAACGATTTGCACCGAAACATAAACACACTAATTCATATCAAGGTATACCTGAATCTGAAGTTTGTTGAAAATCCAAGCATTAGTTCTTGAGATAGAGCTATTGCGGAAATCGCAAAAAATGCAGTATAGCAGCGCCACCTGTTGAGCTATTTACACCAAAATGTATAAAACATCAATTCATGTCAAGGACACTAATTCATATCAAGGTATACCTGAATCTGAAGTTTGTTGAAAATCGAAACATTGGTTCTGGAAATTGAGCTATTGTGGAAATCGTGAAAAATGCTGCATAGCAGCCCCACCTGTTGAGCAATTTACACCAAAAACTAATCAGCACCAATTTATATCAGAAACTAACTGAATATAAATTTTTATTAAATTCCGTACTCTAGTTCTTGAGATAGAGCGCCCAGAAAATTTGTGTCACATACATACAGACAGACAGAGAGAGAGAGACAGAGTCAAGGAATCACAGACAGACATTTTTTTAAAGCATGTTTCTCGGAATCTCTGAACCCTAAAACGTGTAAATCCGTCGAAAACCGAAAGTCGAAAATATTCACGAGTCCAATACTTTCTTCTTGTAAAGATAGAAGAACGTAAAAATTAAGTTGAAAGTTGTGATTTTTTTGTAAAATTGTGATTGAAGAATTATCATTACTCAATAAATAATAGTTCAATTACTACAAATTTTTTAAATTATGTTTTAAATATATATTCGAAGTAAGTAGACTTTTCTTAGACTGATTTATTGAGAAGTTTGTAGTTACATAGTTTCAGTTTATAAATTGTTAATTTTTTTCCCATGAATTTTCGGTGATGTTTCTCTTTTTATTAACTTTTTGAATATTCCTGTTATTGTCAGAAAAATATTCTAGTTCCTGTATAACATTATTATATTTATTAGGGAATTCATCAAATATATTTATATTTAAGTATTGCGCGGCAGCGCAATACTTAAACGCGTTTCGCGCAATTACGCGCAATTACGCGTTTTTGCTTTGTTCAAATTTATATTTTAGTAAAAAGTTTCTAATGGATAGCTATTTTTACGCAGGTAGCGAACTTTGTGGGGAATTACATATCTTAAATTTTAAAATGTATTTTTTTTTTCCGCGATGAGAACTATTTATACCCCAAGTTAAACTTACGTAATAATTTTCTGATGTGTTTACATCACCCCTTGGGAGAGAATAAGGTTTAAAAATTTAAGTAAAACTTTTATTTTTTATTTTTTACTATATCACAGCTATAATATTGTTAAATACTAGCAATAAGGATTCAACACAATTTACATTTACATTCATAGCGTTCCTGAGTGGGGAATAGGGTATCTAAATTTAAGTGAAGTTAATTTTTTATGTTTTGATTATAGATTTTTTACGTTCAGATTGGAAGTTTTTGTCCAAACTGCCGCAACCTGCATTATTACAGTGGTGAAACATTTTGAATCGCACATTGGTAAACTGCATCCCACATTGTGTTGCAATACCGCATACATCAAAGCCTGATGATGATACTCTCTATTAATTTTGAAATGCGTTCGTCTGAATGCTGTAGTTATTAAAAAACTTGACATATTAAACGAAAACATAATTTGAAGAACAAATTAAAAAAACAAAATTTATTTCCTACATTGTTTAAGCCCGAGAAGGGACAGGTATTAAGTTATTTCATTCAATTAGTTCTACATTTAATGTTAATTTTTTGTAACAAATTAGTTAAGCAAATTGGAGATTAAAAAATAAAAATAAAATTCATACAATATGATACTTAAAACACCCGAAAAAATTAGATTCCGTTCAAATCAAATCGAAATAAATCTTAGGCTTCTTCCACTTTTAATTGAAAATATTTGTATTGCAGATTTTGTATTATGTTTATGACAATTGTGCATAAAATGATAGATGCATGCAAAATACAAAACTTAAAAAACAGTCTAAGATTTATTTCGATTTGATTTGAACGGAATCTAATTTCTTCGGGTGTTTTAAGTATCATATTGTATGAATTTTATTTTTATTTTTTAATCTTCAATTTGCTTAACTAATTTGTTACAAAAATTTAACATTAAATGTAGAACTAATTGAATGAAATAACTTAATACCTGTCCCTTCTCGGGCTTAAACAATGTAGGAAATAAATTTTGTTTTTTTAATTTGTTCTTCAAATTATGTTTTTGTTTAATTTAATATTTTAACCCTTAAATGAGCGAGTTTTTATTTTGTTTCGAAAAAATTATATATGATACTCTGAAAGGTTTATTACACAGGAAAAATAATGAAAAAAATCTGAGATATATTTTTCATATAATACGTCAATCTTTTCTTCTGTTGCACATCTGCAAAACAAGTAAAAACTACTGTCGAGTGGCTGTTTTTGCGCTAAAATATGACAAATTAGTAAATACTTACTAAGAATGCCTCCAAATACGTTTTTTTATATAATTATTTATTTTATAAAACTTAACCTTTAACCCTTTAATTCCCATAATAGAATACGTTCTAGAAATTACGTAGTTCAGAGAATCTGACTTTACACCAGAAAGTTTCAATGGTTAATTTCGCTTTATTTAAATACGGAATGTCTGTTTTTTTAATTAAAGCAAATATTGTTATTTTAATTTTCTGGTATTAATTAGGTATATGCGAATAAAAAAAATCTATTAAATTCAAAACAGTGGTGTTTGCATATATGCAAAGCTGCGCACTAAAGGGTTAAGGGGTCTTGTACCTTTTAAACGCGTCGAAAATTAACGAAAAAATTCAAAATTTGAATTAATCTAAATTCAAAACCTTTTTATGTATAAAAGTGAAATTTTAGTTATTGATTAAACAGACTGTGCTTTAGAAACCATTACTACAGTGCTACCATTAGAAACTTACTAATCTTTTACAGAATTTGTGTATTGTTGAAATTAAAACGGCTCTTTTTTTCACTCCGTAAGTCATTGCGGGCATGATAACTTGAGAACGTGTGTATGGATTGTTATGAAATTTGGTGGAGATGCTAAGCAAATATGTGTTTTTAAAAGGATCAAAATTAGGTCAAAATTATTTCATTAACTATGTAAAAATATTATTTTGGTAAAAGCAAATCAAAAATCAAAAATTTTTAATGAATAAAAATAATCATAACTAAAAATATTACCACTGTAATTACTTAAAAGCAGATCATTTTAAACACACATATTTGCTTAGTACCTACAGTAAATTTCATAACAATCCATACATACGTTCTCAAGATATTATGCGCGTAATGACTTACGGAATAATAAAAAGACCTGTTTCAATTTCAATAATACACAAATTCTGAAAATGACTAGCCAGTGTCTGGTGGTATTATATTAAAAAGTATAATCTGTTTAATCAAAAGTAAAATTTAATGTTTATACATAAAAAATTAATAAAGATACACTAATTCAAACTTTCAATACTTTTGTTGATTTTCGACGAGTTTAAAAGGCACAAGACCCCTTAAATGTAAATAATTTTAAGAAAATAGCACTTTCCGGTTAATTTTACATTATTTTTTAATAGAAAATTCAAAAAATAAAACAAAATACTTATTTCTATGTTTGTCACATTTTTATGACGTTTTTTGTAGTAATTAGTAATTGTAAACTTAAAATTTGCAAATATTAAAAAATTTGTTCTGAAGGAGACTTCAAAGGATAAAACGTCCGGTTTTTGTGTTATGTATGTATCTATGTGTGTACTGTGTATGTCCGCATTTCTGTCAACAACCACTAAACGTATTTGGATTGTTACAATTCTGGTATAGCAGCGAAATTTTTAAGCTAAAAATAGCCGTATCGATAATAGTAGTTTACAAGAACACGCAAAATATTTGAATTATCTGATTGCCTGCTGCGTTTCAAACGTGAGTAATACTGGGAAATGCTAAACATTTAAGAAATAAGAGAGTTGGGAGTCAATAAAATTTGATTGGAGAATTTTAGACGAAAACCTGGAGAACCTGCATTTATCACCAACCAAATGGTTTTCTTTTATTTATCTTGTCCGTTTAATCGATCTTGTCTAGTCGAATATTGTTAAGTTCTGAATGTAGGTTACCGTAGATTTGACAAAAGTTTCCGATCTGAGAATGTACCCTGAGTATAGCATCTGAATTAATAGTCTAGAAATCGGCTATCCCAATAGCACTTATAAAAGTTAAGGGATTCAATATTTTAATATTGAATCCCTTAAATGTGCAATGATACTGAAATCCGAAGAGTCGATCGCAGCGACATCTGCAGGATATTTTCTAAAACTGCAAGGCGTTTGCTAGTCTAGACGTTGTAACAATATGATGTTTACACTCAAATTTGAAAATATCCTGCAGATGTAATCGACGCTTCGAGTTTCAACGTCGTAGCACATTTAAGGGATTCAAATTTTTAGCACTGCTTGGATAGTAGATAGATTTATTATAGATACTATTTATTCTAGACGCTGTACCCTAAGCATGTGTGACTAGTTTTTTTATTTATAAAGGCACTCTATTGGCAAGAATGTAGATTACATGAGGAAAGGGCATGTTTCAAACAAACACTTACTTCAACCAATCTACCAACTATATTTTAGCTTTAGCTATCATTGCAGGAATCACCATAACGATATTAACCAATCGTACAACAGAGCTGTTAATCATAGACCAGTGAAATCACCTTAATTCTTGTGTACAGTAGAAGTCGTAAATACTGACAGGAAATTACTGTGGATCCACAGTAATTTTTCCCACAGTGACGTCAGCTGCCCTTACCTTATTCAACATAGATAATGATAAAGGATTTTCAGAGAAAACACTATTTTTGCCAAACGTACGCCAATTGGCGCGACGTAAGTAAATAAAAAACTAGACAATACTAATATAGCGTGAATATTTTTGAACTATTGTAAGTAAATAAAAGATTAAGAAACAAAACACTTGAAGTTTCTTTTGTTTTTTGCTTAAAAATTATCTTTTAAACTATTGTTTAAAGAATAGAAATATTTCAAATAAACAAACTTCTAAATTTTGATATTATATTAAAATTTGAGGCTCCAATCTATATTAGCTTAAAATACAAAAATAAAGTCATAAAAGTAAAATTTAAAAAAAAAAGACTTTTTTATCAAAATTCACAATTTAAAAAATTCAACAGAGAAAAAAAGGGGGATTGTTATTTTTTAATATTGATACATCTTTCCAATATACTGATGCAATCTATTTCACAGAGGCATAAGTTTCGGGTCTTAAAACTGATGTAAAATTTATAGCTAAAATAAATGAAAAATGTTTTTAATTTTGTATATTTGAGGATATGCGTTTCAAAATTCCCCTTATCCAGAAAACCAGATTTTGAGAAATCACGAAAAAACTGTAACTGCATCCATTGGTTTTCGTTGTAAAGCGAGATTTTACAATGTCATTTATCTATAATAATAAAGAAAGAAGTTTGTGTGTGAGTGAGTGTGTCGACGGTGTTCTGAAGAGATCACTGCACGTAGAGCTAAAAAATTTGGGGAAAAGGTACGTCTATATATGAAGTTTTGCACCTTGAAGCCCGATTTTCGATTTTTTTATTACATTTTTTTTATTTAATTTTTTATGCGATTTTTAGCACTTTTTTAAGTTTCGAAGCGATTTTTCCATATAAGTGAGAAGAATATGGTTTCTTTCTGTTAACCGAATATAGTAAATTTTGTTCTCTTTTCAAAAAAGTTTATTCGGAATTCCTGGAGCAATTTTTGAATTTTTAGCGAATTTTTTATGCAATTATTGAACAGCATTTAATGCATTTCCATACCTATAAGGAAGTTACCTTAGAGGGACACAATTTTGTCGCCAAATGCCGCTAAGTTTGTCGCAAACTTGGCGACCAAAATGAGTCGCCAAAAGTGACGCCAACTGGACGATATTTCTAATATTTCGCCAAATTCCCATATACTTCCATTTTAAACCAATATGGATTACTTGCTTACAGAAAATCAACAAACTGAGATATTTTAATGCAACAAAAACTAATATTAACTTAAGGGATTATATTAATTCGATTTTTCCACATTAGGAAAAAGAATATGGCTTCTTTCTTTTAACCCAGTATAGTAAATTTTGTTCTCTTTTCAAAAAAGTTTATCCGGAATTCGTACAGCGATTATTGAATTTTTAGCAAAATTTTATGCGATTATTGAGCAGCATGTAATGCATCTCCATACCTATAAGGGGGTTACCGTAGCGGGGATCCAGTTCTGTCGCCGAATAACGCCAATTTTGTCGCTAACTTGGCGATATACCGCCAAATTTGGCGACCAAAATGAGTCACCAAAAGTGACGCCAACTTAGCGATATCTCTAATATTTCGCCAAATTCCCATAGACTTGCACTGTAAAACAATAGGGTTTACTTGCTTACAGAAAATGAACAAATTGAGATATTTTAATGCAACAAAAAGTAATATTAACTTAAGGGATTATATTAATTATATTTAAGGGAGTAAAAGGAAATTAATTACGAATAAAAGTAACATGATCTAATGCTTAGCATGATTTCCAAAACATAAATTTTAAGAGAGATCACATGTCAAAGGAATTAGATTTGAAACTTTTATCCAATTATAGTAAATTTTGACTTTCGTGATTTTTTAACTTCTTGTGATTTTTAATGCGATTTTTACGTTTCTTCGCGATCTGCTGCAATTTTTTGACATTCCATTTTTGACCTAAAGTACATTCTGCCCTCATTTCAATAAAGTTTATTCGGATTTCGTATAGCAATTTTCGAATTTTTCAGGAATTTTGTATGTGATTTTTAGTGTATTTTAGCAATCTGCTACCATTTTTCCACATTAGTGAAAGGAATCAACTTGCAATCTTCGAACACAATATATAATTTTTTCTCTCTTTTCAAAATTTGAGAAACGATTTAAAATTTTTTCCCGATATCTTATTGTGATTTTCAGAGCTTTTTCGTAATTTCTGCTGTTTTTTGACGTACCCGGGCAACGCCGGGCAAGTTCGCTAGTACAGAATAAAACTATTTTTTTTTGCAGATTATTGTTATTATTAATTTTTTTGGTGCTGGTTTACCAATAGAATAACAAGATTTTTTAAATTTTGGATAAGGCGAATTTTGAAACTCACACCCTGATTTTTAGGTGCGTTCGTAATTATATAAATACGTAGCACCTATAGTCGTCGTTCAGTCCGTCTGTCCGTCCGCATGTAACAGAGCGAAAACTATATGATTGTTGCAAAATTTTGTCGAGCCATTTCAAATTTTATAAAAATCGGATGTATAGTTTAATTACAGGGACAATCAAAAGTTTCTCTTTACATTACAGGGAATGGGAAAAATTATTGCAAGTGCATTTTAATGATGTTACAGCCTTCCGAATGGTCTGAAATTTTAAATATATAATTGTTGCAAAATTATGTCGAGCCATTTCAAATTTTATGAAAATCGGATGTATAGTTTATTTACAGGGACAGTCAAAAGTTTTCCGATTATTGCAAGTGCGTTTTAATGATGTTACACTTATGAAGTGCAAAAAAATATACATTCAGTACAATATGGGGTGCAAAAAATAATTATAAAACTAGTTATAGTACGAACGCACCTCATTTGCTATGTTTGACGAGCATTTTCTAACTTTTTTATATAAAAACAGAAGTAGATTGTATATAAATAACAAAAATATGAATAATCATAAATAAAAAGTTTATATATAGGAATACATATTTTAAAAAGCTTAAAGTTCATTTTATTTGTTTTCGAAGCTGTTCATATCATTTGGCCACAAATCTCACTTTCTGAAGCCCGGAATGCGCCAAGCTTTTTAGGTGCGTTCGTAATTATATAAATACGTTGCGCCTATAGCTGTCGTTCAGTCCGTCTGTCCGTCCGCATATAACAGAGCAAAAACTACCCAACCGAATGGTCTGAAATTTTAAATATATGATTGTTGCAAAATTTTGTCGAGCCATTTAAAATTTTATGAAAATCGGATGTATAGTTTAATTACAGGGACAGTCAAAAGTTTTTCTTTACATTACAGCTAATGGGAAAATTTTTGCAAGTGAATTTTAATGATGTTACAGCCTTCCGAATGGTCTGAAATTTTAAATATATAATTGTTGCAAAATTTTGTAGAGCCATTTCCAATTTTATGAAAATCGGATGTATAGTTTAATTACAGGGACAGTCAAAAGTTTTCCGTTACATTACAGGGAATGGGGAAAAAATTATTGAAAGTGCATTTTAATGATGTTACAGAATATGCACTTATGAAGCGTAAAACAAAATACATTCAGTACAATATGGGGTTAAAAAAATAATTATAAAACTAGTTATAGTACGAACGCGCCTCATTTGCCACGTTTGACGAACAATTTCCAACTTGTTTAATTTTACCCATGTTTCAAATAAATGAAAGGTTTATTTGTTGAATAAATATTTTTAAAACTAGAAGAAGTAAAAATAATAAATTTCATACTGCTTCAGCATCAATTTAGATCAAAAGTACTGTTAAAATACATTTTAAAGAGATTTATAGTTCTTTTTTTCATTTCTTACTAAATCGTTGAAAATTAAACTCATATTTGTATTATTTATCAATACTTTATTACTGCTTTATAATATTTAAAATATATAAAATCAAAGAATAATGAAAATCTAGTATTTTCTATATGCACGTGGTGTTATTTTTAAAGTTAGTACAAAAGATTACATTAAAATATTTTAAACTAAATTATTTTTTGTGTTTCATTTTTAAAATTTTATAACAACAAAGTAAAACATTAAATACAGTGAAACCTCCCTGTGCGACCACCTCCATGAACGATCATTTTTTCATGGAACGAAATTTATTCCCATAGACTCAATACTAATTTTACCCCCATTCAGAGACCATCTCAGTTGAACTCCCTCCATGAGCGACCCATTTCTTTGAAGAAAATGAAACAAATTCCGTTTTTTCCTGGTCGCTTGAAGAAGGTTTTATTGGAAAAATAATTCCGGAGAGCGCATTATTCATCAAACTTCTAAACTAAGTTTAGATTTTCTTTTTATTCCTATAACTTTAAGTGTTTAAACCTCTTTGGGGCATTTTAGGCGATGAATTTAACGCTGATGACGAATTAAGAATGACGGTCAATAAACTCCCTTGCCCTATTCTGTCTGGAAACTCTGAAAGAAATAGATAAATTAATGAAATCGTCATTATTTGTTACCATCCAAAAAAAAAAAAAAAAAAAAAAAAAAAAGGCAGTTATTTACTGAACTTTGAAAGGACTTGGAAATAAAAGTTATGAAAGATAAAACCGTAAAATCAAAGCAAACGTCAATATCTTCATTTTTTAAACTCTGCAGTAATTAACTTATGTAATTAACTTTTGTTTTAATACTTAATTTTTTATATTTTTTTCTAATGTGAAAAATAAATTTCAGTAACATTAGTTGTTACCTTTTTTTAAACAGTCATAATCTAGATTTAAACATGACCTCCATTTAGAGACCACCTCTGTAAGCGACCTTTTTTTTTTATTGGAACGGAACGTGGTCGCTTTTACTGTAATAATAATAAACAAGACTGCACTAAATTTCAGTATCTATTTTTTGTTAAATATAGGCTGACTGGCTAATAATACTTTTAAAGAGTAAAAATATTGACAGAGCTTAGCATTCACATTAAGCTGCTTCCGATTAGCCATTTCTCAAAAGTCGAAAAACTTTTGCACGTCCTGCTAGATTTCGATTCTTCTAAATATTATCTTCAGTATTTATTCTTTAAACTTGCAAAAGTTTGAAACATTGCCACAGTTTCCGATAAGTATTAACAAAGTTGGAGTCACAGACCGAGGTAAGACCGACACTTTTCTGCCTTTGTGCAGCAGAGCACTGACTAATAAGTTTCTCATTTATGCGTTCTTTTCATTTACAGGGTGCAGCAGGTATTTCAGAGTAAAATCACGTCTGAAGGCAAATAGGTCTAACATTAACGACGGGAATTCGGCAGATGGCCGACAAACAGCTTTAATGTGTTTTTGTTTTTGTTTAATATGTTCACATTTATATTTGCGGGAATAATATATTATTCCCGCAATTATTATTATTATTATAATTAATTAATAATAATAAATATTAATTAATAATTAATTAATAATAATAAATATTATTATTATTATAATATATTAATATATATTATTGTAGTCCATGTCTACTTCATGAAAACAAAATACCGACAGTTAAAAGTATTCCGATTTTTTTTTTTCATCCAATCAATAGTTTCAATTCTCGAAAATCATTTATTCTTAAAGTCTTTACATTCATATTTGCTTCAGTCATATATCTAATCTACTTCGAGAGGAAAAAATACCAACCGACAAAAGCGTTAAGATGAAAGATAATTCCGATTTTCTGAAAGAAAATTCAATTAATGATTTTGAAGATGGACAATATTTTATTTTTAACATGTTTACATTCATATTTCGAAATCAATCATGCATCTAGTCTCTAGCCTTACTGCGCAGAAACAAAAAAACTCACATACTAAACCGTTAAAATGAAAGATAATTCCAATTTTCTTAAATAAAATTCAATTAATAGTTTGGAAGCTGGAAAATATTTTATTTTTAACATGTTTACATTCATATTTGCATATAAATCATGAAGCCTACTGCGCAGAAACAAAAAACCGACATACAAAACCGTTAAAATGAAAGATAATTCCGATTTTCCGAAAGAAAATTCAATTAATAGTTTGGATGCTCGAAAATCATCTTTTTTCTTCCGCATCCCAGAAGAAACATCTGTCGGGATTGGATCTGAGCCTCACCATCTGCGATATAAGTGAAAAGTAAAACACAAGGTCATCCGTAAACGGCTGCGGAGAGCATTTTAAAGCCCATAAACCTTACAAATCACCCTTATCTAACGTCCCACGCAACAATATACTCTCGTCACGGATATAAAAAAAATCTTTTTAAAAGCACTCCAAAAGAAAACGAGGAACTTTTCAGTGATAGCATCTTGTTCCTAGAAATAAGTAAATTCAGATGTCTTAAAAACTTTTTAACTTTTGGGGTTATATTTCAAGGTGAATTTCAGAAATACGTATGAAGGTAATTGTAAATGAAGGATTATTTTCTCTTTTTTAATGAATATAAAAACAGATTTTTAGACCTTCCGAAGTCATTTTTGAAATGGGGAGTGGAAAAAAATGATGCCAGAATAGAGCAAAAGTATCTTATATCAATAATTGTTTCCTTTTTAAACGAACTGCATATTTTGATAACTTTATGCCCATACTTAAAGGGAGGTTACCATTCGCAAGCACGAAAAGTAAATCAACTTCTTCTCTCTTTTTTTTTTTCATAGAAAGAAAATAAAGTAACACAAAAAAGAATTTACTCCTCCGTTATTCATAGTTTTTAATATAAAAAATAATTTTGTTATATAATCTATATATTTAAAAAACAACGGTGTTTTTTTAGTCATGTGGTCTGAGCTTTTTATAATTATTTTTTTTAAATGAAAGCACTTTATTTTTAGATGTGCCCGCATTCGCCTTTCTTTAAAAAATATTCCCATTTTTTTTATTTTAATTTTAATTTTAAAAGTCCTTTATGATATTTTTTTTCATATTGGTGACAATTGGGTTACTCACATTGAACAGGGAAGGGAAACAATGGGAATTACCATATCATTACGAATGTTATTTTGGCATTAAATTAAAAATAACTTTTTTAAAACTTCTGAACAGAAAATGACTTCACGATTTAAAATAACGCATTTTTACTCATAAAGCTGTTACATTTCAATATTTTTTTACATTCCGCTGATACTGAGATTGAGACGCTGATGTCATAGGGTTTTAGTGGCTGAAGATGTTGTCATAGTAAAAATGAGTTTTTTCTTTGAAAAAATTAAATGTTTTGCTACGAATACGCCTAAAAGTAAATTTCTGGATTTCGCCGGCAACTCAGATTAGGACCTCAAGTAAAGAGTGCGAATGTTTACATGCAAAATTGTAATTGACAAACGTGATATCAAGTTTGGGAATATATTTGTTAATAATCTATCGCAACTTAAATAACATCTTTAAAATAGTTATTATAAGTACGAAAAGTATGAATGTAAATTTTGCGACGGTGAAAAAGATGTTATTTGTAAATTTCTTAGTAAACAAAAATTATAATTGTGACATAGTGGCGCAATTTTCGTTAATTTTGCATTACGTAATACCAAAGTTCAAAGCCTCAATTAATATTTACATAATTTCGTTATCTTAATTGCAGTTTACTGATTATGTAGAGGAATAAAGTTTAATTTTTAAATAATTTGAAAAGTTGAATAGTTGTTTAAGGGTTAGGCTAGCCAGTATATAACACTAATTGTTGTAATTATTTTTGTTATTTTTTTATATATAAATTCAGTCAATCAGTTCGTTTAAGGGGACCGTGAACCTTTATCTGAGCGGAAATCGAACCAAAAATCGAAAATTATTTTTGTTCATTATTGTTCTCCAGTTTGTTTTGAGCCATTTGCGAAAAACCGCATGCAGATGTGATTATTTTTCGCAAACTTACAAGCGTTTGAATTTTGTACACAATTTTTCAGCCCCTTAATATACTTTAATCTATTTTTCTCAAAACTGATTTTTTTAACCGAGTTATTATAACGGGCCCCAGGCAACGCCAGGTGGATCAGCTAGTTTGTAATAAAAGAGCATGTTTCTCCTGTCAGCTGAAATCTGGATAAACTATAAAACGTAGTGATAGGGCCTCGAACCGTGATAACTTGTAACCTTTGAATTTCTAGTCTAGACATTTTGACACGATCTGATTTTTGTCACGCGATAACACGCATATTTATGAACCGATTTGGATGTAACTTGGTGTATACATAGTACATATCAATATATCGGCCGAGTTCATTGGCCAGCTTCATCCGCTATCTTGTTTTAAAATGGCGGCTATTTAAATTTAAAAAAATTCTAATTTAAAATGAGGTACAAAAAATTAGAAATTGAAAAAGATTTTTTCTTTTACAGAGATTTCGGGCATTTTTTTTTTCGTCTATATCTTAAAAAATGGATGAGTTATAACACTTTGATTTTCTATTATGTCTGACATTTTGAAACGATCTGATTTTTACAACGCGAAAATACGCGTATTTATTAACCGATTTGGATGTGACTTGGCACATGCACATTATATAGCAATGCCTCAACCAAAGTCGTTGGCCAGCTTCATCCGCCATTTTAAAACAAAATAGCAGCCATTTAATTTTGTTTAATTTAAAATTTAAAAGGAGGTACGAAAAATTATATAGTGAAGAAGGATTTTTCTTAAGTGTTTGGACCTTGACACAAGAATTCCCGAGCTTTTTTTTTTTTTTTTTTTTTTGTCTTTATCTTAGAAAATGGCTGAGATATAGCAATTTGAACTTCTAATACGGGTGAAATTTTGAAAAATCTGATTTTTTGCCTGCGATAGCACTCTTATATATCAAATGATTTTGATGTGGGTGAGCATGTGTACAGGAATTACTAAGGTCTGAACCAAGTTCATCAGTTATTGCCATGCAATTGATATATTTTGTTGAGATTTACTTACGGGTTGTTCGGTATTGGAAATGAAGTGTGTAGCATTTATATTTCATTTATAGGGACACTCAAAAGAATTTCGTTACATGACGGTCTATGGGTAATAATTGTTTGCCGTCTATTTTAATGATGTTACACTATTTTAAACATATTGAAATTGATATGAATCACTGAGGCGTACTACAAGAGACTTACTATTAGAATTCGATTACAGTACTGTCTATTAACAATAATTTCTGGAAGTGTCTTTTCAGTCGTGCTCAGTTGCTTTTTAAAATTTACCTATTGCTTTTTTATTGATTATTATGCCTTTTTACTGATTATTATGCTTTTTTTTTTACCTATTACTTGGAATGCATAAATTCTATAATAGATCATACACAGGGCAAAACAAATGATCTTCAGTTACATTTCTGTTTATTGATGGAAATATCTGAAGAGGAATTTTCAATTGTGCTATGCGTTCTCTAACTGAACGAAATTTTAGCTTACTATATAGTATATACACAAATCATCTGTAGATGACATACAGGATTTCACAAAATAATTCGGATATTTTTTCGGACTATTGATGGGAATTCCTAAAATTGGGTTTTCGAATGTATTATGCGTTTTCCAAATTGTTTATTTAGACACAGTCTTTCACTTTATTAAAGTTTGAAGTTTTGTTAAAGTATTCTGGAAGAGTTGGAAAATGCTTCGCAATCTATCCTTGATGCGTAATTTTTTGTTTTTGTTAAGATATGTCAAGCAGAAGGAAAACAAGTTGGAAATTGCATGTCAAACGTGGCAAATGAGATGCGTTCTTACTATAACTACACTGTAAAAAAAAAAAAAAAAAAAAGCTGTCAAATTCACAGGAAAAAACTGTCAATTTTAGGATTTCTAAATTGATTTTTCAACGGATAATAATAATTTAATGAATTTGAAACTATTAATTGATTAAAGCATATTAAAAAAAATATATATCACACTCTTTATTTTTTATTTATATTTTCTAATTTTTAACGAATAAAATATTTCGCTGTTGCAGTTTTATAGCTTGTTGACTTATTTTGGCGAGCGTGGTTTGGCGCATCATGAAATCCATTGTTGTTGTAACTCATATAAAATTGTAAATCTAAAGAATATTTGTCAATTTATCACTGGTGTCTGGTTAACCCATTAAGGACCACACCTTCTTACGCTGGACAGAAATAAAATAAAGTTTGTTTTATGCATATTAATGACTAATAAAAAAAAAGCAGTATTACAAATTTTTCGATATTTCTATGTGAGATATGATATGATGCGAAAACGCAAATTCATTATAAATCAACTACATTTTTGCCATGTGAAAATCTTTGAAGCATTTAATATCTATAGGCACATTACATTTGCTACACGTACATGCAATTTTACTGTAAAAATATCCGTATATTGATCAAAACAGTTTGCACTATTTCATTTATATTTTTAATTTTTCACAACTCGAATCAATTAACAATTTTGTTTTCTTAAAAACAAAAGTCATATATGCAATATCTGATAATAAATTTGCTGGAAAAAATATTCCTAATAAAATAAAAAAAATCACAAGCATAATTTTGCGAAAACGAAACGTCGATCTTTAATGAGTTAACGGGAAAATGCCTTAACCCTTTATACCCCGACGGTATTTTAAAGTACCATTAAAATAACTTGTTATAAAATTCCTTTAATATATCGATTTGTAGTAATACAGTTTAGGATGAGTTACAGATACTTTAACTTATCTTGTTCCAAAAGTATTATTGGTTGCACAAAACAAAAATATTTTTAAAAGGATGATTTTTTTTTGCCTTTGCGTCTTTTTAGCTTTCTTGATGTTGAAAGATTGGGGGGGGGGGGGGGGTTGCAGGGTCAGTTCGGAAATATTTCTAGATTTCTATTGTAAGAACATTATATTTGTACATTTCCTAATTCTACAAAATACCAAAAATATATTTTAAATAAAAAATGAGTGGAGTTATACATATTGCACAAAGTCCCTATAAATTCAAATTTAATTAATTAATTTTAATTTGCAAAATCCTTCTAAAATTTATTAAATTATTGTCTAAATCTCCTAAAGCAGTTTCTAAAATTCACGAAAAATGCTTTAGAAGAGGAAATTTACGTAAATTCATAATTTGGGACATAAAAGGGTTAAAATTAATTAATTAATTTATAACTAAGTTCTAAAAATTTTAAAATGTTGTATTGTCATCGTAAACACATTTATGAATATAGTCTTTATAAGTTAGTATATCAGAAAAGTGAGCGCAAAAATCCATTAAAAAATTCCGTCTTTACACCTAAAAAACAAATCGAGTTAAATGAAAGAGTGTAAAAACTACTAACAAATATTATATTGACATTTAAAACCACTTTAGTTTATTGTTCTCGATACACGAGACAATTTCTCTAAAAAATAAAAAATAAAATTAGATACTAAATTTAAAATATCGACCCAACAAGCAAAGAGGGAAACCTGTGAAATTTTGAGAGGAGCAGATGGCCTTACTCAAACATGGTAGTTGCACACACACTGTCATGTGCGGGGGAGTGATAAAAGCCCATATGTCTCATCGGTCTCATCCACTTAATTGCTGCTAGAAAGCGTCCTGGCGTTCAAAATGAAGAGCACATCAAAGTGATGCCAGTTTAAACGAAAAAAAATATCAAGTGGATGCATTAAAAATGTATTGTTGAATGTAATAAAGTTGCTTTCGAAACTCTTATCAAAATAATTATCTAGTAAATATTTCTTGAAACTCCAGCAAAACAAATAGGACTTCTTTAGTGCTCCCAAAGCAATAGTTATTGAAGTTATACGTTTAACCCATGCATTTGATACGTATAATACGTCGGTATGAAATACGTATACCTTAAACTGTACATTTAAACACATCCGAATACGTATTAACATATATAGGTTAAACGTATAATTTAAGTATAAGTATATTTCACATAAACGTATTATTTTTATTACCAATGGATCTCATCAGTCTTACGTCACTGGTTTAACCCTTTCAGGAGCAAGTAATTGTGTTTCTGTAATGTTGAATTCTCACTGGAATTTTCGATATATTTCAATTCAAAATAAGGAAAAGCAATTTTACAACTTTTTTTCCACCAAAACGAGAAAACTAAAATTTAATTAAAAGTTTCCTGTGAAAATCTGATTAAAATTAGGTAGAAATAATTTGGATATTCTTTGAATACCGACCATAGCCCAGATTTTGCAAATATGACAGTTATCAGATCCAGTTGCATTAACATTAAAAGTAGAGTTTTTTTTATGATGATGTATTCAATCGTAAGCAAATTTCACCGATCAACGAATCCTGTGCAGTTCCACCTGAATACACAGCATGGCTTTGATACGGTTCTTTATACTTAGTTTGATTTTTAACTGTTAGTAATTATTAACTGTAAACATGATATATAGTTTTCTGGTCATATGAATGTTATTGCACTGATGAGGGGTTAAAACTTAGTCCGAAAACTTTGCATTTTTAATTGTATATATATTTATGTAATTTTTATTTGCATGTCTGATGAATTGTAATATATTTCTAATTATTATTTTCCTTTGACTTTTTGTTAGCCCCCTAATTGTCCTTCTGATCAAACCGCCATTGATAAATATGAAGTCGAACATGTTCTTCATAATCCTGAAGTTCCACAAAAATCCGACAAATCTATCTTTAAATTAAGAAAAAGAAATAACGTATAAGGGCTCAAATAAAATGTGTTTAAAAGCATACTGCTGTTTCAAAACCTCTAAGGTTTCCTCATCAGTGCTTAAAATAAAAGTTAAATTAAAACTAAAACATTGTGTAAAAAGGGGGGGGGGGGGACAGAGAGTCAGAAAAGCGTACCTTTCAGCTCTACTGCTAACGGTGAAATGCGACATACGGCTGACAAACAGCTACGGAGTTGATCTCACGCGCATATTCAGGGAGACCAATCAAAATCACCCAATTGCTCTGGAAGAGTCCAAACTTAGAAGGAGAAAAAAAAGGGGGGGGGGAGTGGAGAGAATTATAGAAAATTAAACCATATCTTTGAAAAATTGGGTGTACTGGATAAATCGTTAACTAAACTGTTTGAATTTTTCCATATGTGATAAGCTTCCCAGAAGTCCAGATCATAGATTGAAGTACATTTCTGTATTATGGAGGCTTCGGAAAATTTAAAATTATGGTTGTTGGACCAGCAGTGGTTGGCAATAGCGGAACGTTTAATATCACAATTTTTAACGCAAGTTTTATGCTCCCCCAAACGGATCTTAAAGGCACGCTTCGTTTGACCAATGTACATTTTGTTGCATTCGCAAGATATCCTGTAAATACCCCAATTTGAAAAACTATCAATTGGATGTTTCAGATTTGTGAATTGAATTTTATTAAAAAGAATATAAACTACTTTAAAGTCAAATTTTGACAAGATTTTAGAAATTTGATGGCTTATTTTCGGAAAATATGGGAGTATAATTAAATTTTCATTACCGACAGTATTAGCCCTGGGTTTTGTACGTTTACTTAGTTTGTTCTGAATGGAATCGGCTATTTCAGCTGTAAAACCTCGATTAATGGCAATGGATTTAATGTAGTCTAATTCTGATTTTAGTAAACTGTCGGAAGAACAAATATTTAAAGCCCTGTAAACATAACTGTTAAAGGCAGTCAACTTTGCCATTGCCATTGATCGAGGTTTTACAGCTGAAATCGTCGATTCCATTCATAACAAACGAAGTAAACGTACAAAACGCAGGGCTAATACTGTCGGTAATGAAAATTTAATTATACTCCCATATTTTCCGAAAATAAGCCATCAAATTTCTAAAATCTTGTCAAAATTTGACTTTAAAGTAGTTTATACTCCTTTTAATAAAATTCAATTCACAAATCTGAAACATCCAATTGATAGTTTTTCAAATTGGGGTATTTACAGGATATCTTGCGAATGCAACAAAATGTACATTGGTCAAACGAAGCGTGCCTTTAAGATCCGTTTGGGGGAGCATAAAATTTGCGTTAAAAATTGTGATATTAAACGTTCCGCTATTGCCAACCACTGCTGGTCCAACAACCATAATTTTAAATTTTCCGCAGCCTCCATAATACAGAAATGTACTTCAATCTATGATCTGGACTTCTGGGAAGCTTATCACACATGGAAAAATTCAAACAGTTTAGTTAACGATTTATCCAGTACGCCCAATTTTTCAAAGATATGGTTTAATTTTCTATAATTCCATCCACTCCCTCCCCCTCTTTTTTCTCCTTCTAAGTTTGGACTCTTCCAGGGCAATTGGGTGATTTTGATTGGTCTCCCTGAATATGCGCGTGAGATCAACTCCGTAGCTGTTTGTCAGCCGTATGTCGCATTTCACCGTTGGCAGTAGAGCTGAAAGGTACGCTTTTCTGACTCTCTGTGCACCTCCCCCCCCCTTTTTTTACACAATGTTTTAGTTTTAATTTAACTTTTATTTTGAGCACTGGTGAGGAAAAGAGGTTTTGAAACAGCTGTATGCTTTTAAACACATTTTATTTGAGCCCTTATACGTTGTTTCTTTTTCTTAATATATTGGCACAAAGTACAATCCTTCCCCACTTTTTATGCTATCTTTAAATTTTCGACAAAATGTCTAAAATTGAAAGTGTCCGGTGATTAATGGTCATATACTGTATATATAATGTATAAGGCATAATTTTATAAGGAATAACGCAAAAGGGCATAATGTTATAGAATTATTTCTGTCTCTGTTTACGAACTATAAATGATACAAATTTCATGTTCGATACTAAACATGCATTTAATAATGTAAGCCTCATTAACACACAAATATTACATGGAAATACAAGTACATTAAAAAAAGTTAGAGCACTTTACAGACTAACAAACAGCAGACAAATCAAAGTTATAAGCATTTTTCGGCTATGCGGGAAAGCGTTGAAAACATCTAGTACCTTTTGGCCCAACTACACGTGTCCACTCTCAATGATGGCCAATGGCTAATTCTTAAACCGCTAGTCATAGACATATAGTTCCAATTTAAAAAAATGTTTTAAATCAGGTAAAGAAATATTTTAAAAGCGATTTGGGTCAATAAAAACATTTCTTAAAAAAATACGAAATTTAAATTTTTATACGGTCCCCCGGTCCCATATTTTATATTTAGTAAAATTTTCCTATTACACTGACAAGTAAGACAAAAAAAGTCCCATTCATATAACACTAAAATTGAGCGAGTTATGATGCTTTAAAAATGCATGACTTATGTCACTTTTCTGCTCAGAAAACAAATGAGTTCGGCTTGGCTTTGAGGGGTCACATACCAAGTGCTTAAAGTATTCGAAGATCTTATTTCATGTGTATCTGCGCTTTGAAAAAAATCGTACAAGTATTACGATTAAGTAAACATTTATTAACTTTCAGATTGGTTAAAATAACATATGTTTTGTCAGGATTTGAGACTGTTTGTTTTCTGATTTTTTTTTAACAAAAATTATGTTATTTTTATAAGTTTTTATGTTACTTCAACGATCGTATGTGTGTTTTCCAGTTTAAAATTGTACTCAAACTTTAACTCACTTTCAAATATCCGATTGAGATTACATTTTACATACTGGCGCAAATCCGATAACAATCTAATATTATGATTTTCGGTGGTTACCATTTGTACATCTTTTGCAGGATAACACAAAAAATTTCGGATAAGATTACCGCCAAGAAGTTTAAGAAAAAGTTTTAGATTAGATAATACAAGACTGCGATTGTTGGGTTTTTTAACTTTTATATATTTTATGTATAGTCGAAATATAATTTCGTTAGATATATTAAAAAAATGGTTGAGAGTAAAATTAACATTGCAATATAAATTTAAGACCTTTAATCATTCTGACATATTAGTGCAAAATATACAATTTGTTATAAAGATTTAAGAAGAAAGAAAAAACAGAATTTTTGTTAAATAAAATGATGCTAAGTTAACAGCCTCAATTCTTTACAAAATGGTACATATTTCAAAATATTATTGGTTTGCACTAGCCTGCAAAAGTTGGGTTATGTCATGTTTTTTAGCTTTTGATAATTTATTCTTATGTATTCTGTACCGCTGAATCCGAAATTGATCTTCTTTTTTTTACCATCATATAAAGATTTTCACGTAAGTTTTAGAGTTAAAAAAAGAAAAATTGCGAAAATTTGATACTATAAAATAAATGTGACTCTCCTGTTTTTAACTTTTAAAGATTGATTTTTATGTATTTTTACCGCTGAATCCGAAAATGATCTTTATTTTTAAACATCACATCAGGATTTTTCGCAAATTGCAAATTTCAAAGTTAAAAAATTCAAAGTTAAAATTGAACTTCCTCCCCCATCTCATCGGACCACTCAGCTGTTCAGCTGTAATAATCCCAGGATCAGCAAAAACATTAAATAAATTATTAAATAAAATAAAATAAAGTTTTACATATGTTTTATAGTATGAGATTTTTGCTATACTTTAACTTACACATTTACGATTTGCAAAAAAATTCTAACGTGATGGTTAGAAATGAAGGTCATTTTCAGATTCAGTGCTAAAATGTACGTAAAAATCAATTATCAAAAGTTAAAGTACACAGCCATCTCCTCTACTTTTTTGTTATTCTTTAATTTTGACAATTTATGATTTGCGAAATATCCTGACATGATGGTTAAAAATTAAGGTAATTTTCGGATTCAGTGCTAAAAAATACATAAAAGTTAAAAAACCCAGCAGTCGCAGTCTTGTATTATCTAATCTAAAAAATTTTCTTAAACTTCTTGGCGGTAATCTTATCCGAAATTTTTTGTGTTATCCTGTAAAAGAAGTACAAATGGTAACCACCGAAAATCATAATAATATTAGATTGTTATCGGATCTGCGCCAGTATGTAAAATGTAATCTCAATCGGATATTTGAAAGTAAGCTAAAGTTCGAGTACAATTTTAAACTGGAAAAACATACATACGATCGCTGAAGTAACATAAAAACTTATAAAAATAACATAATTTTTGTTAAAAAAAGAATCAGAAAAGAAACAGTCTCAAATCCTGACAAAACATATGTTATTTTAGCCAATCTGAAAGTTGATAAATGTTAACTTAATCGTAATACTTGTACGATTTTTTTCAAAGCGCATATACACATGAAATAAGATCTTTAAATACTTTAAGCACTTGGTATGTGACCCCTCAAAGCCAAGCCGAACTCATTTGTTTTCTGAGCGAAAAAGTGACATAAGTCATGCATTTTTAAAGCATCATAACTCGCTCAATTTTAGTGTTATATGAATGGGACTTTTTTTTTGTCTTACTTGTCAGTGTAATAGGAAAATTTTACTAAATATAAATTATAGGACCGGGGGACCGTATAAAAATTTAAATTTCGAAATTTTTTAAGAAATGATTTTATTGACCCAAATCGCTTTTAAAATATTTCTTTACCTGATTTAAAACATTTTTTTAATTGGAACTATATGTCTATGACTAACGGTTTAGGAATTAGCCATTGGGCACCGTTCAGAGCGGACACTCTGTATAATGAGTCTATGTTTATAAAAAATTGAGAACCACAAACGCAGGATAATTGATTAAACGGAGTTCTTAATCAACTTATACGGAAATTATGTGTACATATGTGTATATGAATGCATGCATATGTATGCATATATATATATGTATACATATGTATATATGTATTATATGTAAATATGTATGTATAGTTTATACCGGGTGTCCTAAGAAGGACTGACGGATTTTAAAATTCAATAACTTGCAAACGGTGACAGATATTTAAAAAAATCTTGAAGGAGAGTTATGCATGAGGTCAAAAGTTTTTCTTTTTTTTTTTTTTTTTTTCTTTTTTTTTTTTTTTTTACACTGATTTTCGATTTTTGTTCGAATTACAAACAATAGATGGCGCTGCGATCAATAGACAATAAATTCAGCCTCGATTTTCGGTCCTTCGGGACCCACTCAATACATTTTATTCTCCTATTTCCGCATGGAAGAAGAGATCGGCCAAAAAATAGAGCCTGTATTTAGCGCCTATTGCTTACAGCGCCATCTATTGTTTGTAATTCGAACTAAAATCGAAAATCACTGTAAAAAAACTTTTGACCTATGCATAACCCTCCTGCAAGAAATTTTTAAAATATCTGTCACCGTTTACAAGTTATTGAATTTTAAAATCCGACAGTCCTTTTTAGGACACCCGGTATATTACGTATATATATGTTATATATACACTATATGGCCATTAATCATCGGATACTTTCAATTTTAGACATTTTGTCGAATATTTAAAGATATAGTTGCCGGACTTTCCTGGAACTTCGGAATTATGAAGAATATGTTCGACTTCATATTTATCAATGGTGATTTGATAAGAAGGTCAATTAGGGAGCCAACAAAAAATCAAAGAAAAATAATAATGTTTGGGATCACCCAGTAAAAGAAAATTCACGAAATGTATATACATACATACATATATTTATATATACACATACATATATGTATTATATGTAATTATTTATATATATGTGTGTGTATTACGTATATATATGTTATATATACACTGTATGGCTATTAATCAAAATAATCGCTATAGCTTAAGAATATGTGGATATTGTACAATATGTGTATTCATTTGTGTAAGAATAGAACGTATATTCATGGAGATATATCGATTTTTTTCAAAAGTTCTTGCATTATTTTTGTTTATATCATGCAGAATTTATTACTAAAGTTAACGCCAGTTTCAGAAAATTTGGCAAAATGTAGTAGAAATAACATAGTGTAATTGAAATGTAAAAATATGAGCAGTTGTATGAAATATTTTTTGTCTACGCATACGCGCACGATAAATAATAATTTTTCTCATGATTTGATAGTCAACTCTATGAAGCAACTAATGAAAACAAGTTGGAAATTGCTCGTCAAACGTGGCAAATGAGGTGCGTTCGTACTATAACTAGTTTTATAATTATTTTTTGCACCCCATATTGTACTGAATGTATACTTTTTTGCACTTCATAAAGCGCATAGTCTGATACATCATTAAAATGCACTTCCAATAATTTTTTCCCATTCCCCGTAATGTAACGGAACACTTTTGACTGTCCCTGTAATTAAACTATACATCCGATTTTCCTAAAATTTGAAATAGCTCAACAAAACTTTGCAACAATTATATCTTTAAAATTTCAGACCATTCGGAAGGCTGTAATATCATTAAAATGCACTTGCAATAATTTTTCCCATTCCCCGTAATGTAACGGAACACTTTCGACTGTCCCTGTAATTAAACTATACATCCGATTTTCCTAAAATTTGAAATAGCTCAACAAAACTTTGCAATAATTATATCTTTAAAATTTCAGACCATTCGGAAGGCTGTAATATCATTAAAATGCACTTGCAATAATTTTTCCCAGTGGCCGTAATGTAAAGAAAAATTTTTGACTGTCCCTGTAATTAAACTATGCATCCGATTTTCCTAAAATTTGAAATGGCTCGACAAAATTTTGCAACAGTTATATCTTTAAAATTTCAGATCATTCGGAAGGCTCTAATATCATTAAAATGCACTTGCAATAATTTTCCCCATTGGCCGTAATGTAAAGAAAAACTTTTGACTGTCCCTGTAATTAAACTATACATCCGATTTTCCTAAAATTTGAAATGGCTCGACAAAATTTTGCAACAGTTATATCTTTAAAATTTCAGATCATTCGGAAGGCTGTAATATCATTAAAATGCACTTGCAGTAATTTTTCCCATTGGCCGTAATGTAAAGAAAAAATTTTGACTGTCCCTGTAATTAAACTATACATCCGATTTTCCTAAAATTTGAAATGGCTCGACAAAATTTTGCAACAGTTATATCTTTAAAATTTCAGATCATTCGGAAGGCTCTAATATCATTAAAATGCACTTGCAATAATTTTCCCCATTGGCCGTAATGTAAAGAAAAACTTTTGACTGTCCCTGTAATTAAACTATACATCCGATTTTCATAAAATATGAAATGGCTCGACAAAATTTTGCAACAATCATATATTTGAAATTTCAGACCATTCGGTTGGGTAGTTTTTGCTCTGTTACATGCGGACAGACGGACGGACGGACTGAACGACGACTATAGGTGCTACGTATTTATATAATTACGAACGCACCTAAAAAGCTGACTGGCTTTTTTTCATGAGTTGCTCGTCGTGAAAATTCAGAAAGATGTCGGCAATATAGTGAGCGAAGTTTTAGCTGCTCTCTAAAAGTTCGTGAATGATAAGGGATTTTTCACAATTTTTCATTTTATACTCATAAAAAAAAGCAGTCAAATATCATGAAAATTCAGAAAGATATCGCCGATAAACTGAGCTGTTTTTTAGTTGTTCTCTAAAAACAGCTAATTGATAAAGGGTTTCCCATAAATTATTGTTTTTAATTTTTACTTTTTTTAATATTCATTTCTTATGGATGCTTTAGTTCTTTTTTAAAAGCCACCAGAATGAGCTTATTCCAATAAAAAGAGAAGTATCAAAATTTAAGCATTTCTTCTTAATCTACTCGTTGATATTCATTAAGTACAAACTGCTTTGCTGAAAGCCAGATAATAAAAAATGACAATTTGTGGAAAAACTCTCAATATTCAGCACCTTTTAGAGAGAAACTAAAAATTCGCTCACTATATTGCCGATATCTTTCTGAATTTTCACGATATTTGACTGGCTTTTTTTATTGAGTTGCTCCATTCTATCAAATCATGAAAATACGTATATATTATGGTGCGCGCATGCGCAGATAAAAAGTATTTTATACAAATGCCCATATTTCATCAAATATTTAAGATATTTACATTGCAATTGCACTATATTATTTCCAATATATTTTGTCAAATTTTTTGAAATTGACGTTAAATTTGGTAAAAAGCCCTGGATGATATAAACAAAAAATATGCAAGAATTTCTTGAACGTTTGAAAAAAATCGTTATATCTCCTTGAATATACGTTCTATTCTTTCACAATTGAATACATATATTGTACGATATCCATATGCTCGTAAGCTATAGCGATAAATCATTTTGTGCATTTTATTTTACAGGGTGATACCAAACATTATTACTTTTCTTTGATTTTTTTGTTAGCCCCCCAATTGTCCTTCTGGTCAAATCACCGTTGATAAATATGAAGTCGAACATATTCTTCATAATCCTGAAGTTCCAGGAAAATCGACAACTATATCTTTAAATATTCGACAAAATGTCTAAAATTGAAAGTGTCCGGTGATGAATGGCCATATAGTGTATATGTATAGTATATATGGGGCATTCTCACAATCTTTTGACTTTCGGGAATAAAAATCTTGTGAAATTAAACTTGCTAAAATAACATTTTAATCTGATAGACGAATGCCTTAATGATTCAAAATAAAGAAAAAATGGTCAGCAGCGAAATTTTTTTTAAAATTTAACTGAGGTTTATGTTAAACTTTCGAGTTTAATTTTCTTTACCATTTTACCACCATAACTTTTTATTTTCTTCTAAATTTTTACTTATAATGAATTTGCATAATACCCACGGGAAATTCAAATAAGAAATAATAAAAATGTAGTACTTTTAATACAGAATTTTTGTATAACATTGTCTTAATGGGGTGTTAAAAATGGGACGGTAAGGTAAAAAAAAAAAAAAAAGGGACGCTATTGGAAAAAAAGGGGACGAAATGGGAAAAAAAAGGGACGGTAAGAAAAATTACCACTATTTTTAGGAAAATCATGTTAAAATTAAATGATAGCCACGATGTTCATTGATTTTTAGAAACAGTTGTTAATATTGGATTTTTTTTTTTTTTCGAAAAGTGCAGAAATAAACCTTGGGGACGGTAAGACTACGAATAATGCCACGATCTTGAAATTAATATTTAAATGCTGATTTAAATTCTGCAGTAAATTTCCTGCCAAAGAATTTTAGACATTCTTTCGCTAGCATACTTCTGCATGAGAAAAAACTTGAAAAAAATTCTGTGGCTGCATCTGAAGTGATTTTCGGTATAAGTTTAGCAAGATGGACGGTAAGGATGAAAAAACCAGGGACAGAGTTAAAAAAATAATGTTATAAGTAAGAATGCGTGTAGGTTAATCTTTTGCTACATATTTATATAAAACAACTGTACCAGTTTCGGAAAAAAATTACATCGAATTACTTTTATTGAAACAATTTTATACAGACAGCTCCAAACTTAAAAATCAGCATCAAGGACACGGGACGGTATAGGAGTTTTCCTGGTATTTGGATCCCCAACATCGTCCACAACTTATTTATCTCGTTAATATTGTTATGCAATCATGCAATGGGATGTTCCCCACTATATGGAAAAAAAATTATTAAAATAGAAATTATTATTCAGGAGCATAAAAGTCAAAAGATTGTGAAAATGCCCCATATATGTCTGTGTAAATAATTTAAACTTAAATATTGTTTGTCTTTAGTTATAATGAATTCTTTTAATTTCTGCAAATGTTGCTTCAAATTATACGACTTATTTAATTTCAACGTAGATTAAATGTTAAATTGAACGAAAGTTCAATGAGATAACGGAATAATTGAATTTTCTTTCAGATGACTGATTATATATTTCTTTTTTTTTTTTTTTTTTTTTTTTTTTTACTTCTTTCCTTTCTTGCGTCAGTTTTGGAGGGAAGCAAACTTCTGGAAGAGCCACCGGGAGTGTGAAGACTGAGGCGGTTATTCGCAGAGAGAAAAATCAATAAGAGCACTGCGAACAAACTTTTCCGCTGTGCGAAAGGCGCAGTCACCTTCTCTTCCAGTTCTGCGTCCAGTACAACGGGAAGACATTGCTCAATAATTTTCGTATAAGTTGATTAAGAACTCCCTTTAATCAATTATCCCGCTTTTGTGATTCTCAAACTTTTATGAGCCTAGACTCATTAAACAGGTGGGTTAAAAGATACTGGGTGTTTTTAATGCTTTTCCACATAGTTGAAAATTGCTTAGGACTTTGGTTTGTTTGCTTGTCTGCCGTCTATTAATCTGTAAGTGCTATAGCAATTTTCCCGCCCTTGTGGTTCTCAAACTTTTATGAGCCTAAACTCGTTACATAGATGTGCCAAAAAGTACTAGGAGTTTTTAATGTTTTTACACATAGTGAAAAAGTGTTAAGACTTTGGTTTGTCTGTTTTCTGACGTCTATTAGTCAGTAAGTGCTATATCAATTATACATCGTTTGTGGTTCTCAAATATTTCCGATCCTAGACTCATTACACAGATGGGCCGAAAGATACTAGGTGTTTTTAATGCTTTTCCACATAGTTGAAAATTGTTTAGGACTGGTTTGTTTGTTTGTCTGCCGTCTTTAATATGTAAGTGCTATAACAATTTTTCTGTGTTTGTGGTTCTCAAATTTTTATGAGCCTAGACTCATTAAACAGGTGGGTTAAAAGGTACTAGGTGTTTTTAATGCTTTTCACATAGTTGAAAATTGCTTAGGACTTTGGTTTGTTTGTTTGTCTGCCGTCTATTAATCTGTAAGTGCTATAGCAATTTTCCCGCCCTTGTGGTTCTCAAACTTTTATGAGCCTAAACTCGTTACATAGATGGTCCAAAAGGTAATAGGAGTTTTTAATGCTTTTACACATAGTGAAAAAGTGTTTAGGACTTTGGTTTGTCTGTTTTCTGACGTCTATTAGTCAGTAAGTGCTATATAAATTATACATCGTTTGTGGTTCTCAAATTTTTCCGAGCCTAGACTCATTACACAGATGGGCTGAAAGATACTAGGTGTTTTTAATGCTTTTCCACATAGTTGAAAATTGTTTAGGACTTTGGTTTGTTTGTTTGTCGTCTATTAATATGTAAGTGCTATAGCAATATTTCTGTGTTTGTGGTTCTAAAACTTTTATGTGCCTAGACTCATTAAACAGGTGGGTTAAAAGATACTAGGTGTTTTTAATGATTTTCCTCATAGTTGACTAGTGTTTAGGACTTCAGTTTGTTTATTTGTCTGCAGTCTATTAATGTGTAAGTGCTAAAGCAATTTTCCCGCGTTTGTGGTTCTCGAACTTTTATGAGCCTAGACTCATTACATAGGCGAGTCAAAAGGTATCAGGTGTTTTTAATGCTTTTCCACATAGTTGAAAGTGCTTAGGACTTTGGTTTGTCTGGTTGTCTGTCGTCTTTTAGTCTGTAACTCTGATAGGTACACCCCGGATTGTCATGTCATTTTCATATGTTATTGAAGTTTACTGTAGCATGTTTACTATTGAAAATGCAATCTGTAGCATTTATAGTTCGTTAACAGATACATAGAAAATAATTCTGTAACATTATGGCCTATGAGGAAAATGTCCTTTGCAGTGCATTTTGATAATGCTACGATGCTTTAAACTTGGTGAAATTTGTATGTATCATTCAAGTGGAGCAGAGCATGTTTTCTGTGGGGTATAGGATAAACAGCCATTATAAATTATTTACAGTGACGCATCAAATAATCCCATTAGATTAGGATTTATGAAGGAAAAATATTTGCTGTATTTCAAACCTAATGAAAGTAATGGAATCATTGAGGTAGACTACAGCAAGTACTTGCATATTATGAGGTGTTTAGCCTTTATATTTCATTTATAGATACATTATATTCTACGGGGAGGGGGGGAGGGGTAAATTCGTTTGCCGTGCATTTTAATAATGTTACGATATTTTAAACTTAATGAAATGTATACTCAGGTAGACCACAACATACCTTCTGTGGAGTATAGAATAAACAGCATTTATAAATCGTTCACAGGGGCGAAACAAAGAGTTCTATTACATTATGACCTATGAAAAAAAATTGTAGCGTATTTAAATTATGTTCCTGTATTTCAAATTTAATGGAATTAATATGCATCACTGATGTGTACTACAACATGTGTTTTATAAATTATGAAGTGCGTAGCATTTATTGTTCATTTACAGAGACACACAAAATTGGTGGGTTACAAGACCGACTGCGAGCGATAATTGTTGGAAGTGCGTTTTCAACAGTGGTATATGCATTTTTAAACTTATCTAATTATGCAACTTTCAGTTCTATAGATTATATATGAGACTTCACGAAAGTATTTTCACACATTTTTGGTACTTATAATAATTCTTGAAAATGAATTTTTACTGCGTCATGTGTTTTTAAAAGTACGTATTGATTAGTTGCACAGCAACTTGAATGTAACATTCGCACTATATAAGATGTTTTTTTTTTTTTTTTTTTTTTTTTTGAAGAAAAGAAATCTAATTGTATTCTACATTTTAAATATATTTATAATATTAATTATATGTTGTTGTTGTTTTTTTTTTTCATTATAAGTAAGAAGTCATATTTTTGCTATCCAAGTTAACTGAAAATTGTAAAAGTTCCATTACGCAAATGATGTTATTTTGGTAAATTTGTCGTAGGATGCATTTATAACATAACAGCGACATAAAGCGTCAAAATTTGACTGGTGTAGAGGATTTTGGAGAGAGACGTAATTAGCTTGGTATTATTTTGAATTTGATAAGCCTGCAGTTATCGACAAATTATCGCTTTATTGGTTTCATTTTTTTTCTTTGTGCATGGCATCAAGGAAGGAATTGTATCATCTCGTGGATAGTTGGATTCGGGCTGACAGTTCTCGTTATTATTATTATTTTTTTATCCTCATGGCAAGAGTTTTCCTAAGATACCACTCTTGACAAAATACAGAACTAACAGTTGAGTATCTTCACTGTTAAGGTATAACGGGGTGGGTCAAGGTGAGTAAAATTTTAGATTTTGCATATTCCTAGTCACTGGACTATGATTTGGAAAGACCTGGGGGAACACACTATAAAAAAACCACTCTAAATTTGCCAGCACAACTCGATCACAGTTGAATGTACTGTATCTTTCTTTGGTTTCCTGACTATTTAAACATGAAAAATACAGTAGTTGAGTAAAATTAACAGTACAATGTACTGGCAATTTTGGACGCATTTGGACCACAGCACAAACTAATGGCGTCCAAATTGCCAGTACATTGTGCTGTTAATTTTACGCAACTACTGTATTTTCCATGTTTAAATAGTCAGGAAACCAAAGAAAGATACAGTACATTCAACTATGATCGAGTTTGTGCGCGAGATGAACAGTACTTTGTACTGTAAAAATGTCGTTTTTTTTCACAGTGCAGAACCTTTGTGATTGTCGAAAATGATCAAAAACATCACCATTTTCAAAGTACGGAAGATAAAAAAAATATGCAATTAAGATTTTTCTTTTCCTTTTCTGCCTAAAGTACATATTCTTAGGTATATTACGCAGAAAAATAAATGGTGCATACGTAAAAGTAATATTTAATTTTAATTTTTAAAATTCATATAACTATTACGTGAGCAAAAATCATTATGTGCTACGCGTATGATAAAACTGAAAATTATACGTATGAAAAACTATTTTTAATCAAAATAGAATCACAACCCACTTATCTGTGACTTAAAACCAAAATATACACAAAAAGTATTGTTTAAAATTTATTTTTAACTCACAATTTAAAAAATTTCGAAATTTAAAAAAATCTTATTTTTCAAGAGCAAAAAAATAAAAAAAAACAATGTATGTCAATTATTTTGGTTTTAGAATATAAACTATGAAGAAACGCATATGTGGTTAAATTTTCAAAACTGTAGATAATATAGTTTGAAAATAACAGTGTGCGCAAACTCAAAATTTACTAATTTGATGAAACGCATCTTAAAGTTTTAATATCCAAATATCTTCCATTATACTAGCTGTCTATAAATGAATATAACTCAAGAAATAAGGCATATTTTCGAATTCGATTTTTTGCATATTGTTCAGAAGCATTTCAAGATTCAGAATAAATTAAAAAATCAAAAATTTATTTTTTGAAAATTTCAAAGTTCTGCACTTCCTTAAGAAAATGCTGCGAGTAGGTCAAGGTTACCTAAAGAGAGAAATTTTATCTTTCAATTTTGAAGCCTGAGGATCCCAATTTCAATATTTAAAGACTCGTATAACCTTTTAAAAGCATGACATGTTCATCAAACATTAAGCTATAACTTTAAAAAATTTCGAGTTTCTTGACCTTCATAACATTTAATCTATTAAAAACTTTCTGATGCGTAACTGAATTTGGGGAAATTCTCAAAGTTTCTTTTCATTTTATTTATCAATTAAGTTAATATAAAATTTAATTTGAGGCAACCACTTTTACATATACTCTTGTATACCATGTACATTTATATTCGTATAAGAATTTCTTTTGCAAGATCAGTCACCGAAATTTTTTCGTATTTGATGTATGAATTATCGAGTTGACATTATGAGCAACTGTAACAGAAGCACATTATCCGTCTCTAGCGCAAGCTTTTAGCTGGAATTAGTAAGTAGTAGACACACCCAACTTTTTTTTTTCTCTTTTCAATGTTATTAAACGAACCTTATTTTTTTTCTTTTGCTTATTTTTATCGTTTGGTTGTAACAATACTTCTATAAACGTACACTTTTATCCTTATTTCGTCATTTACAGCAATAATACAAGAGACATTTATAGCCGACTAACCGGTTCGCGATTATCCGGTCTCTGTACTATCTGGCATAGTTCTTCGTATTATCCGTAATAGATGCTTTCAGTCATGATGCTTTGGTTCGAAATTCACTCCAAACAAACGGTTGCTATGTTGTATTTTCAATTTTGTTTGTATTTCATAGTTATATCTCACATATAAGTGTACTAATATTTTATATTAAGTGGCAACATTTTCTACTATTTATATTTAATAAGAAACGGAACATAGAAGTCGTTTGTTTGGAGTCAGTTTCCAATCAAAACGTCATTACTGACGTGCCACTCAAATCGGCTATAATATTAGGAATTACTTTGCCAAGGCCTGGATGTCTGCTACTATATTCTCCTGTATATCATGTTCCGTCACAGAAGAATGTTAAAAGGGGGGGAGCAGTCATTCATCAAAAATTTTTCAAAAGCTGAAAATTGAAAATTCTGACTCCTTTATCCCAGACCTAACGTCTGACATTTGTGTAATAATTTATCTATGAGCAACAGCGGCGATGTGAATGAGGGTTCCCCCTCACCATCATGAGACCATGTGGTGATTATGCTTATCGCTAAATTTTTTTTGGATGCCAGTAAATTTCCATGCTCTACAACAAAAAGTTACAGAGTTATGACACATTAAATTAAAGTAATTTTCAGCGTTTTCATACATTAAAAATGCATTTTCTAGTTTTTTTAGTGCCAGAATGAAAATAATAATAATAATAATAGAGAAAAACCCCCATAAAGCTTTTCAGTTTCTATAAACCAGAATAGGAAGCATTAGAGCAAATCTTTTTTGTTGATGGACGTAATTTTCCTCAAAGTATTCCTTGGTTTTCTATAGTCATAATTTTTACCTTTTAGGGAGAACATCTTCTGTGTTTTGGAAGATTTCTGCTTAAAACAAATTCCTTCAAAACTCTCTCCTCTTGCCAAAATTTCTACTACCCATTTTCCTTCTACAGTACACAAAATTTAAAATCTTCAAATTATATTACATTTTCTGTCCTATTTGTTACTTTATGGTAACAAAAAGGAAATAATCATCTAAATTACTACTTCCTCTGAACCAACGTTTCTACTTCTCTGTACTGTCTCCAAACACTTTCCGAACAGTTTTCTTCTTTCTAATTATTTCATAAACTTTTTTTTCTTGTTTATACGCGTGCGATATTTTTTTTTTTTTTTTTTTTAATAATTCTCTAATGACACATAAGAAGTTTTTACTTTAATTAATAACTACCACTTAAGATTCCCCAGAACCCCCCCCCCTCCCCACCTCCCCCAAAGTTTGCAACATTCAAGGTTGATCGTTATCCCACGAACGAAAGAAAGTTCACGAGGTCAATACTAAAAAAAGAAAGCATGCGAGTGTATTTTCTTATACGCGTGCGCTTTACAAGTCTTACATGATTATTATTTTTTTTAAGGTCTTGTAAATCTCCGGAGAGCGTAAAGGGTGGTCTTGAAACATTATCTGCTCTTTCATGGCGCGCGATATAAATGAACCCCCGGCACTCGAGTCTCGCCGACTCTGCAATCGAGACAACACAAAGGATTCGCTTGCTCAAGCAACCTTCCTTCAAACTTTCCTAGACAATGGACAGCATTTTCGAACACTCCTCAGCTCTTTGCCAGGGGAATGGCGGAGGGATTTTTTAATCTCATCTTCGGAAATTTAAATGATTGTATCGATTCCGCAGCCACACAAATTCATTGATTTCCGTTTTCGGAGAAACTCAACTAACTGCCTGAGTCATTTCTGGGGCCTGTACCAAATAAGTGCCAGCTCTATTTCTTTTCCAATAACTCTTCAGGAAAAAGGATCGATTTATGCGTACTAAATTTAAACAGCTTCATTAAATATAATTTTTGCCAGCGGTTTTGCGTTCGGGAATAGATTTCTTGACGATTTTTATGGAATGTTTTTTTGATGATTTTGCACATTTTTGGGGTCTGACGAATCCATTATAGAGATAAAGTAAAATTGTACCTGACAAAAAGTCTCAAATGTCTCAGTTATGATATGTTATTTCTTTGATGAGGAATAGGTAATTCGCAAGATTGTAAGCAGTCTTTAATTTCTGGCCTACTACGCGTTCATGGTTTAGCCATTGCGCTTTCTTCTGTTTGGCTTACATTTCCGTTGAACATGATATGACTACATTACTTGTATTCTTCTCGTAAACAACATCCCAAGCACATTATCTATATGCTGTGTCTCCAGTAAAACACTGAAGCTTGCGCATAGACTATTAGACAAAGAACATGTATTCTTTTGTATCTTTTTTGGGGGGAGCAATAGTAAAAACATATTGAACAGAAGTACACATAAATGTATTAAATTTTCCAGTATTTTTTATACCCTTTCACGGGACAGAAGCAATTAGATAATAGAAACACAGACAATGAAAGACATCGGATCATTAATAGATAAATTACAAGTATGTAAATTTCTAAACGATCTAGAAGACATTGAATTTCATGACAAAAATTGCAAAAAATGAATTATTCTCCGAATTGCAAATGATTGTACGAAAGAGAAAATTCAAGAAAAAATAAACCTCGAAAATCAAGGTTCAAAAACCATCAACCAATATTGGAGCTGGGGACCGATTACGCAAGATTCTTACTGAAACTTAATATTTGCAAAAGTGTGCCATTTTCGCCAGTTACCAGATGTAGCAAATGCCAAAGCCACGGGAATTCACAAAAAAAGTGCAGGAAAGCAGTAGATTGCGTGTATTGCGAAAGAAATTATGATTGTCCAACACGTCTGATAAAAGACGATAGCCAACAACATCGATGCATCAGTTTCCCGGGAGTGTTTGACAAAAATGAAGAACTCTTACACCACCATCATATTGCCAATTCTAGATACTGCTTCATCTTCCAAGAAAAAGTTCACATTAGAGATTAAGTCCTGAATTTAACTCCTCGTTTTTCGCGCAATTAACTCCAATAAATAATTTTGCATTTTCTTATTGAGCTTTACCTAATATCTTTTTAATAGACCCGAAAATAGGACAAATAAACATGAACAATTAATTACAAAGCAGCAAACTCAGATTTAATTAACTAAATAAAAAATAACATATAACTTGTACAAGAATATCACAAGACATCACAGACATTCACAGGACTTCCAATAGTCTGGGCCTTTTATTACTCCCAAAAATCAACTGTAGGATTAATAATACAGTCCAGTCTGCTTATAACAAACTTCGCCGAATCATCAAAACTGGTTCATTATATTTGAGGTTCGTTATAAACGATTTACAACTTTTTATGATAGGTAAAGCTTTAAATGATTTTAACTATTTAAAAGAACTTAATAGATGTTTTAAAGGTATTACAATAATTTTACACATTTAAATTTGATTTTTATAAGTATAAGCATAGAAATTTATACTAAATGGTTACATCATAAATTCATCCAAAAATTTTCATTATTGTGCTAGAATGATTTTATAAGGGTAGATTATAACGCATGCCTTTACGTCTAAAAAACATTCTGTCACTTTTGTTTGAATTACCCTTCCGAGATCTCTGATGTCTAAATCCATTTCAACAAAGTGGAATAAAACATCATCCTGAGTTGCTAAGAGCATTTTGTCAATAATGAAACTTAAAAAATGGTGATTGATTTTTTTCTAGTAATTGGAAAAAAAAAAAAAAATTCGTTATTTTTTGGAAAAGTAGGCAAAGATTGAGGACGCTATAAGCAAGGGTTCATTATGTCTATAAAACATCAGTTCGTTATATCCAATAAAAATAGTTTTGTAAAGTATATTAAACAAAACGGGTCTTTCTATCTGGTTCGCTATATAACAGGCTCGTTACAACTGGACTCCATTCTAGCCAAAAAATCCTTAATATGTATTTAGAGCCATTTTAATTTGTTAATAGTGTGTTTATAAAGGTTAGCACAAAAGACCAAAAGGACCATCAGCTAAAAGTATGGCCTCAGTACTCTTATCCATCCGCTAACTTAGAAAGACGATTGAATAGCAAAGACTTTCTCCTTTTTGGATTGGCCCCACCAGTGGCTGAGAGGTTCTGCTCTCGAAACTGATAGACGGGAGGTGCTGGGTTGGAACCCAATCGCGCCCGTCGGCCTAATTTTTCGGAGATTTAGTTGTTTTTTTCTAGCCATGGATTTCCATGCGTAAATACGGGTTAGGTTCCCTTTTGATAGACTCCCACGAAGGGCACTCCCCCCCCCCCTCGGGCCTATATCCCTAGAGTAGATAATCGGCCGTCAAAAAATCAACCAATCAACCAAACTTTTTGGATTGCGATGACTTCATCTTCGATGGAAACTTTAACCCATTTGTGCATGAATTTTTGTTTTCTCAAATTTGTTGATAAGATCATTTTAAAATATTGCAAGATGAACTGGAAAAATACTAGAAAAATTCCGTTAAAATATTTTTGTATTTATTTGATAAAATGTAAAAGTTCTAAACATGGAAATATGCATAATATTTGTAATATTTTTATATGCATAATTATATGTTTTGTCTAAATTTATGTATAATAAGCTTTTAAATTGGATATTACATACTATAATTACTAATTTTATGAACTATTAAAAAATATATATTAATTTCTTTACAAAAACTAATAACATTATAAGTATTAGTAATAATAAATTAAGAATAATCGTATCTGACGCTTAAAAATAATTTGTTTCATAATCATCTTTAAAATAACTTTACATAAATAACTATCTCTAAATGACTAATAAAAATATGTACCCATTCTTGCCTAGCGCCCTATATTTGAATATATTGATTACAAAAATGCATAAAAAATAGGCTTGAACATATAATTTCACAATTTTAAAAAATAAGTATTCCAAAGAAGCCTAAAAGCTAAAATTATAACATTTATTTGTATCGTTGGCAGAAAGAACACAAATAAACTTCCTTTTTACATTTCGTCGTCTTGAAAAATGAAAAATCTATTAACTCTGACATATTTCGGTAACAGATAAAGACACATAAATAATTATTTAGTACAATTTTCATGTTATAAAGAATATTAAATAGAAAGAAAATTATACAAACTTATTTAAATTCGAATGTCCCAAAAACGTTTTCGGACGCTAGGCATAAATGGGTTAACGGCAATCACCAAAGATGGGGTTATGAAAGTAATTATAACAGAGGCGACGTAATTCAACAATTCATCGTACAAATAATCTAACATGCAAAAAATTTATGCCCTCAGTGGGTTCCAAGAATTTTTCACACAATCAAAAAACGTAATTATCCATTTTGCGACTGTCAAAAAGCTAATGGAACAATAATCTATTATTACAGGGTGAGTCAAAAGTTTTTAGAAAACTTTAAGAGGTGGTACTACAGCAAACAATTTTTATATGATAATAAGAGTAGTAATTAGTCAAAAATACAAGGTATTTCACCCCAGTCTTAACTCAGAATTTTGTTCTTAACCTTAAAAACAACGAACATATTTTTACAGAATTTGTAATAGACTTACCTTCTTTTGTGTGAAACGTAACGTCATCTGAAGATGTGGTAGAAAAAAACACCCTCTGTAACCAAACAGCGCTGAATTAGATGCCTCATATTTCTCAATGTAGTAACATACGGTCTCACTGCTATACATACTGTGTATTTCCATCGCTTTTCGCTATTTCCTTTCATTTCAGACAAAAAAAAAGTAATAAGGATGAAAAGATCGTTTAAATATCTTGATTAAAAAATATATATATATGAAAGACAGTTATGTTCCGATTAAGGTGGGACATCCTGTATTTTTGGGTGATTAAACGGATTGTGACCCTGGTTTTCTACACAAAAATTGTTTCTTGTATATATGCTCTACCGCCTCTTAAAATTTGTCTAAGGGCTTTTGACTCATCCAGTGTTAACAAAAATTGCCTATTGACGTAATTTACATTTAAATTCAACAAAAACCTCTTACTAAAATTGAAAAGAAAGGACATTTAATCCAAGAAATTATGCAAGATTAATAGAAAAATACAATATTGCACCAAAAGCTATTCTTATATCAAACAATATATATATATATATATATATATATATATATGGGTGGGTAGATGTTACAGTACGGAGGAGGGTGGTGTTGTCTGGATAATACGCAATGGTTAATTAAAAAAAAATTGGGGGCTTTTGTATTATTACTATATTTTTGATACGTATTTTATAAGGATGTTGATTTGATATTTTATATGTAATTGGTGAATTTCATTAATAATTAGCTTAATTATTGTTTAATCTTATTTACAATCATTTGTTATAAATTTTAATTTAATAAGGACAATATCATATTAATTACTAATAGTATGCCATTTTTATAGTGATTAATATACATATAAGTATATTTAATATAAATAAAGTTATACTGTATGTATTAAAATTGGGTAATTATTTTTATTATTATTCCTCTATTCTTATTAATATTTTAATATTTATCTATTTTCACTTTGTGTTATAAAATTTATTATCGGTTTAATGTTTTTGAATGTCCCACATTCATACTTTTAGGATTTTTATGGATGTATGAAAATAATCCACACACTATATTTGTGCTTTTTAGGTAATCGGAATTTAAGTATCTGTTTACCTTCTTTATACTCTCATATGTTTTTTATTTCCTGTTCATTTTATAATTATTTTATATATAATATTTTTTATTAAAGATTTTTATATCTTTAATAATTATTTATATTAATTATTAATGAATTTATTTTGTTTTATAGCATTTAGCTATATGCTATATATTATCGATGTTCTAGAATTATTTAAATCCTTAGTGTAGTTTAAATAAGTTAGCTAATAGAATATTTTGTATGCTTTTTAAATTTTATTAACAATAGTTTTTTATTTTTTTATTAAATTGTGTGGTTTATATTCGGTTTATAATTATCTATATATAAGGATTTGTTTGGTTTTGCTGTTAATAAAACAATTGTTACATTCAAATGCTTACAACTGTTTATCTTGTGACAATTGAATCATAAAAGTAATACTAGATGGCAGCACCAAAATTTGTATTTTTTCGATTAGTTCTAAATTTTACTTTTTCCAGCTACATTTCAGTTATAATTTACTACACCAGGGGGAATTTTTAGCTAAATTTTGACGATATTGTTAAACAGTTTTTAATTAATTTAATAGTGCATTTTAAATATGTAATTACTTTCTATTTATTTTATGTTATATTATATTAAAAGTTATTTAACATTTATTTCAAAATGTATTAACTGCATCCTATGGTATTAATTACTGTGATTTCTTAACTGTTTTATTCACCTTAATCTTTACGATATTTTGGGTGCCATGTGCGCGTGGATTTATTCTAAAATATTGAAATATTAATCGGTATGGTGTTTATTATTTCTATTTTATATCCTATAAATATTTAAATAGGTTTTATTGATTTTTCCATTTCACATTATTTGTTTCTATTCTGTTTTCATTTTTAATCAATTCACTTGATTTTAATGGTTGTTTGGGCACAGGGGAAAATAACTTTTAGCTTTAACTTATTTTTCTCACAGAAAACAACCATTTTGCTTATATCATTGAATTCTGTGCCCTTGACAACGTAATTCAATATATAAGCATTTCCATTATTTGTCGGTGTCCACTTTCTTATTTTTCTTCCATAATAATTCTTATAATAAATTAAATTTTTTTTTATATACTTACAGCTTTAATTCATAATATTACGGTTTTTTATGGTGGTAGGTTATGTTTAATTAATGGTTATATATATATATATATATATATTTAATACGCTTTTATTAAAATCCCCTAAAATGTAGAAAAAAATATTTTTTAAATGCGTTACCAAATTTGGGGACATTTCGCCAAGTTGGCGAAACTTTGGCACTATTGTGGTAACCTTGCCATTAGTACTTTTCAACAAATACTCATTGTTGAAGCTGATACTGATTTCTCCATATGAAATCAAACTATAATTGAGTAACCATTAAGTTTAAGTAGTGTTTTTGCGATGTCTTCCGAAAACGGAGGGCTCTTGGCGGCAGGACCTCCCCACCCCTTTTTTGGGGGGGATGGTCGAATTTTGAATTCCAAACACGTGTTTATTAATTTTAGTTATACTATAGGCATGTCAAGTTTCAAGATTTGATTTCCATTGGTTTATGAGATAGTGTAATTTTTTCCCCGCCCTCCCCCTTTAGAGATCCGATTTTAGAAAATCAAGGTCCAATTCATGTATTGTCCTCAGGAATATATATTCCAAATTTCAAAGCTCTCTGTGTCAACAGAAAGTGAGTGAATAATAAGTCACAGGCTTTGTCTGCCACATACAAACATACAAACAGAGTTGTAAATAAACAATTAAATTTTAAAAATCAAAAAACCCGACTGCGTAAAAAGCGAACTAATTAATTATTTCTCATCAATGTGAAACTATTTTTTTTTTCAATTCCTACTATTAGCTCACACTCTTGCTACATATATCTTGTTCAAATTTTCAATCGTTAATAAAATACTTATTATTCATCCAATCAAGCTCAAATAAAATTTTTTAAACTTGTAGTGGATGACACTTGATGTTAATCCAGTTTTTTTTTCAAATATTAATTAATTAATTAAATTAAATTAAATTAATTAATTTTCAATAATCGAGAGAGCCCTCTTCTTGATCAAGGCATTTTAAGCGCCAGTCAGGAGGAAAGGAGAATGGGAGAAAAAAAATTCTAGTAGGAATTGACTTAAAATATTTTTTTATATTACTTGTTTATATTACTTACCTATTTTTATGTACTTGTATTGATGACTTTTAAGTTGTGTTTAATTGTTAGTTCCTATCTATAAACACTGTTTTGATGAGGTCTATAGATGCCTATGATGGTTAGAGTTGCAGTAAAGCTAGAGATCCTACCTACACAACTTCCAGGTTGTATAATAGTATTTTAACGGAGCTTCTGACTGTAAAATAGTCAATGAAACATCGTCTTCATTTTGAAAGACCTATCCAATGATATGCCACTCAATAGGGAGCGTAATTTTTTTTTTTGTCTCTACCGCCATTTTGTATTTTACGGCCGCCATTTTGAATTTATAAAAACAAAACCTAGCCTATAACCATCGGGCCGTTAAGACGAATCGATAGAGACCTCATTCATTAAAATTCATCCAGCCATTGGGATGTTTCGAGGGTATAAAAAAATCCACATACACAGATACGCGTGAAACACATAACCCTTCTTTTCAGTCAGGTAATTAAAAGAAATCATGTAAAAAGAATTAAACTCTGTACCAAAGAAAATATAAAATTATTAAATGTATTTCATCTTATCTAATTTGTTTTGTCTTACATTGCTTTTATTATTGTACTCAAACATCCTATTTGATATAGTCCCACATAATTTCATTCATTCTGTATTTATAATGTAATTATATAGCAAAAATATTTCACATGAAAGATTCAAAGGTTTCTTACTATTTCCAACTGTAAATTACTTTATCGTCTGACCCAATGGCCCTGTCTGAAATCAGCTTTTATTATTTCTAAAAATAAAGTTTTTTTCGTGGAGTTTCCTATTATTCACTGGCAAGCTCTAAATACTGCAACTTAAGATGTGCTTTCTAACATAATGCCGCGTTCATTGTTTTTAAATTCTATGCAAAAGTCCTTGAAACAATGACTGTCTATCTATACGATCTTGACATTGGCCTAACCTTTGATGATACATTAAAACTTGACATTTAAATTATTAATAACACACCAAACCGTCTAGAAAAACCTAAAAGTCTTATATCTTTAGAAAGAATGACTTTTGTAAATACGTTTTTCTTTTTTTTTTTTTTCAACTATACATTATGCAGAAATGACTTCATATTTTAATCTTTTACAGATTGGATTAAGATCTAGTTATTTTTAACACTTTCCAACTGAGTTGAAAAAAGTTTATGAATTCTGTTTGTCTGTCTGTCTGCCTGGTCGTGCTCTAACTGGCGCAAATATAGACAGATTGCCATTTAATTCCCATATGTTATTAAGGCTTAACATGGCATGTTCGGTATTGAAAATTAAATGTAAAGCATTTATAGTTCGTTTACAGGGACACTCAAAAGAATGACATTACATTGTGGTCTATGGCGAAAAATCATTTGCAGTGCATTTTAATACCGTTAAACTATTTCGAGCGTTTTGAAACTGATATGCATCACGGAGGTGCACTACAAGATGCGTAATGTACAACAGAGTGTGCGCAGCATTTACCGTTCATTTACAGGGACACACAAAAGTATTCGGTTGCAATACTCTCCATCAGCAATGATTACGTCTTCAGATGTAGCATGCGTTTTTGAATTGATCTAATATTTTGCATATTACTTGGTGTGTGTATATTCTATAGATCATATACAGGAATTCGAGTACATTCTCACTTATTATTGGAAATTGGTTAACGCGAATTTTCAACTTTGTTATGCGTTTCCTTAATGAGCTAAATTTTCATACTATGTAGTGCATATTAAAACCTATAGATCATATACAGGACTGCACAAAATAATTGGGATATTTTTCAGACTACAGACTTTAACTGCTGAAATTGTGTTTTCATATGTGTTATGCATTTTCCAAATTGTTTGAGATTTCCCCCAGGGATTGCACCTATACTTTAACCCTTAGATTCCCAGTGAAACACTACGTCCCAATGCGACTTCAAAAGTTACCACTGGACACTGCAGTCCCTGAAATGCTTGGAAAACCATGTCTTCTTGTCCCACTGGTCTCTCACGTTCATTTGCGATCGTAGTTGATCATTTGCTCAGTAGATGCTAAATTTGATTTAAAATATCCCACAAAAAAAATTGGTAGTCAAGGGGTTAAAGCAAAAGCTGAGTTCCCGGCGGCGGTCATCCCTTGTCATTCCCTCATCCCTTATTTACATAGAGATAATCTTTCACATTATTGAAGTTTTGTTACAGTATCCAGAATGTGTTGGAAAGTGTTTCATAATCTATGCTTGACGCATGCTTTTTCTCCCTTGATTCCAATTTAATCGCACTGTATGTAAATGAAAGCAAATTTTTTTGCAATTTTTATCTAAACTAAAGAGCAGTTTTTTAGAAAGATCTAGACTTGTTATGAAATTTTTGACTTGTCAGAAAATCCGTTCACGCGTTCCGGAGTTATTAAATAAAAGGCCATTGTCCATAGTGGATAGAAAACGGAATGTAAAATTTTAAGGTATGTTCAAATTTTAAAATCTATTGTAGGCAGCCATTTCAGAATCTGGATACATACGTAAAACAGCATTCTACGTATTTCATATTTTCAAAAAAAGGAGAAAATCGATAAAATGTTTCATGATCTATGCTTCACGTATGATTCTGCATTTTTGTTTAATTTAATTCTTTGTGTTTCGTCTCCTAAAAAAATTTTTAACAAAATGGGTAGTTTTTAATATTTGGACAAATTTCCAGAGAGATACATTCGCCTTTCATACAATATTTCAAATGAAAATCAAATTTCAAATTAATTGCTTAAAAGGCACAAAGACCAACCTAGTGAAAAAGATTCCATGCCGGGACTCGAAACCGGGCCATCAGTATAGCTCACGGGCATTCTACCGATTAAACCACATGGAACGATACCCAGCCTGGAACTTCTCACTATTACAGGTGGACAATGCTACAAACGCAGCACAAGATGGATATTTTTCCGTGAGCCACCAACATGGGGCAAACACGAAACTAATTATATCCAGCATCGATTGAAACTATATATTAATACTTAGACAAATTTCCAGAGAGAAACATTCGCCTTGCATACAACATATATTTCAAATGAAAATCAAATTGCAGTGCGCTATACTGATGGCCCGGGTTCGAGTCCCGGCATTGAAATCTTTTTCACTGGGTTGGCCTTTGCGCCTTTTAAGCAATTAATTTGAAATTTTATTTTAATTTTAATTTGATATATTGTATACAAGGCGAATGTTTCGCTCTGGAAATGTCTAAGTATTAATATATAATTTCAATCGATGCTGGATATAATTAAGTTTCGTGTTTGCCCCATGTTGGTGGCTCGCGAAAAAATGTTCCATCTTGTGCTGCGTTTGTAGCCTTTCAAACCTGTAATAGTGAGAAGTTCCAGGCTGGGTATCATTCCATGTGGTTTAATCGGTAGAATGTCAGTGCTCTATGCTGATGGCCCGGGTTTGAGTCCCGGCATGGAATCTTTTTCACTAGGTTGGCATTTGCACCTTTGAAGCAATTAATTTGAAATTTGATTTTTCATTTGAAAAAATGGGTATTCTTTTTCTTTTTTTTTCTTTTATCTTGGATAGTGGCAGGGGCAGTTGCAAGGTTTTCTCGATTTCCAATTTTGTCAAAAAAGATACGTTTGTGATTTTTATTTATTTATGTATTTATTTATTTATTTATTTTGTATTTACATCAAAAATAAAATTTTATAATGAAATACCAAATCTAATTAATCGAAGCCAAACTATGCATTTACTAATTTTTTTTTTTTTTAACTCTAAAGCAAAAACCTTTTGATAATTTGGTTTTGTTGCGAATTACACATTTCGAATCCTAACGAAATAAGAAAATTATGACGAGTTCACTTGTATGGAATGGATTTTTGTGAAGAGTGTTCTTTTATCAAGTGGAATTTTCTGAAAGAGCCTCTTTTATTAAATGAAGTTTTCTGAAAGAGTTTCTTTTATTAAATGGAATTTTGTGAAGGAGCTTTAAAAAGGCTCCAATTTTCGTCTGGATCGACCCCTATTATGATGCTCGCAATTGGATACGTTGGAATTGCTAACTATTCTGCCTAACACTTTATTAAAAAATCTAATACGGTGAAGATTAGGTTAAATAATAAACAGATAGTAAGGCATTTTGAAAGATTTATTTTTTAATTTAAGAACATGTACAGCTTAAGTTGAAAATTTGTAAATTTAAATAATTTTCGGAACAAAAAATCAGAAAAATATATATTTACACTTGTTTTCTATAGTACACTAAAATGCAATCTAAATGCAACCTCTTGCCATAACATTATCTATTGCTTGGAATCTATATTATCTAGCAAAAAAACATCTCCCTGAATAACGCTGACGTCATATTGAGTGTGGCAGCATATGACAAATACATTTTTGCTTTTACTTAGGGTTTTTTTCTTTTACTTTTAAAGATTGCACACTTTAAATTTTTGCACCGACAAAACGAAAAAGCAATCTCTTTTCAAGCGCAATTTGTTTGAAAATTGTATTTTAATTTAGTAATTTTTTATGGTTTCTTAAATAATTTCAATAATTCTTTTAATCTGTCTCTGTCGCGTGCACATAAAACAATACAAATAGTTCAGCATTTATTTCCGGCTAATATTCTGTAGCGAAATTTCCAGATTTTTTATGATTAAAAAAAATGATCGAACAATATAACCATTTTTATTATGAAAAATTTCTACATTGTATTTTTTTTTTCTTTCTTGAACAAGATAAACTCTTTTTGCTTAATCGGAATTTTAAAACTGTATTTCATAAAAATGTGCATGATTAATTCTTATAACATGTACAATAAATTATTAATACTGTATATATATATATACAGGGTGGTTATAAAAAACTTCTCCAATATATGTACCCCTAGCGACCTAACCGCTTAACCAATCGAAAGTAAATTTCAGATTTAGTTACTTGAAGATATGCGCTCGAGATCGTGATGATTTAAAATAATAGATCTCTTACGATTACGGTTACAGTGAACAAATTTCAAAATTTTCGAATGGCCTTTTTTGATCACCCTTTTTTGACCTGCGCAAATTCATCTGCACATTGAAAAAAAACATAAATGGCGTTGGAACGCTATGCGTATGGCTAAAATTGCCGGTGTAATATCGTGGCCCTCAATCCTAATCAGTTCCTATGTAACGCAATATTCAGCACTCTAAAACAAACGATTACATTTTTATTTTCACTATATGTACAAAAACACAACTCAAAAACACATTTTAAAACAAATCTTACAACATTACTCAGTTCAGAAGTGAAGAAAAAAAAAAAAATGGCTACTAGAAAACATGTAACCACTTCTTCTTTCCTTGCAATGGTCTTTTTTGCAAATATTTTACGCCGGCAATTTTCATCGTACGTGTATCATTCTAACGCCATTTATGGTTTTTCAATGCGCTGAAGAATTTACGCGAAAAAAATGGGTGTTGTCATTCAAAATTTTTGAAATATTTTCACTGTACCCGTAACCGTGAGAGCTCTTTTGTTTTAAATCATCACGATCTCGAGCGCATACCTTCAAAAAGGTATATCTAAAATTTATTCTCGATTGGTCGAGCGGTTAGGCCGTTAGGGGTTCATATATCGGGGAAGTATTTTTATGACCACCTTGTATGTGTGTGTATCAATTTTAATGAATTATCACTTTTATCATGGGAATCAAGAACTATAAACACAATTCAGAAACAAATCTTAGCGCAGAAAAACAGCTCCTAGTTCATCGGAAGGTGGTAATTCAGAAGGATTCGGAAATTTTGTTGTTTTATTTAAAATTTAAATTTGTTACACATTTGGAATATGCGGGATTGCTATAACTTGCGAAACCTGTGAGGCAATATATATTTTTTATGCTGCTTTGTTCCTGATTGTTATGAGTTGCTTTTATAGTCGTGATTCCCATGTTCGGTTCATTTTATGAAACATTTTAAAATGTTGTTTTCTTGTTATTTATAAATAATGAACCTTTTTGTAAATATTAATCATTTAAACAAATGAAAAATAGACCAATTTCTTTTTAATACTATAATATTGTATATACAATATACTGCATTTCAAAAAGTGGAAGAACAAAATATATAGGTGGAAAAATTTACAAAAGGAATTCAAAAACACGACAAGAAGAATAATGAATGAAGCACGTTTTCATGAGCAATATCCCACACTATAAGTAAAACATAATTGGTTTCTGTTTGAGTGAAGCATGCCATAGTATTACGTACTACATTCAAATTGCCCGATCAATTGTGAGAAGAAAATTAAAAGAGAAACAAAATAAAAACAACGGAATTCTAATAAACGAAAAAAGAAAATTGAATTACAAAATTTATAAACAGAAAATTGATATAAAAGATTACTAACAAATTCTGTGCAGATGTAAAGATATTACAAACTCCTAGCTAGCGCGTTATTTTTAAATTGATAAATACATGGAAATATTATATGGTTACAGTTAACAGTTAATTTAACCAATTGTAAAATAACCAAAAGTGAAAAGAAAAATATATTTTTAAAAATAAAAACAATAGTAAAACTATAAAAACTATATATATATATATGTGTGTGTGTGTGTGTGTGTGTGTGTCAATTACTTTTAATTTACTTTCAAATCATTAAAATTAGAATAAAAAATAATACAGTGTCTATGATAAACTAAATCTAGAAAGTTATTTGTTTTGTTATATACGGAAAATTGTAAAAATATTTGGTATCTTTTTTCATAAGTCTGTTTTTTTCATAAGTCTGAAACCATGATTAATTAATATAACACTTACAGTAAATTAAAAAATATGCGTATGTGAAATTTAATTTTTTTTTTCACTTTTAATTATGTAATTCACTATATATTTTTTTTCTTATTTACAAACACTAATATTCTATGCGTATTTTAGGCTAAAAAATCTTTTTATTTATTTATTTATTTTTAACAAAAGAAACTCTTTTCTATCTGATTTTTGAAGACTAGTTGATAAAACTGTTCATGATTCATTATTTTAACACATATATATATATAAATACTAAAAAAAATATATAAACGAATTTTCTTTCACACTCTCTTGGTTTTAAATATCGCTAAATAAGTCTATATTTGACAAAATAAATGTAATAAAAACCTTTGTTCATTTTTAATGTCCGAAACATTTAAATTTTTTTATATACAAGGGAAACTTTTTTCGTGTATGTTTTTTAAAGTCTATTTCATGAAACTGTGAATAATTAATTACAACAAATTGTTAAAAAATTTATAAATGAACAATTTTTCCTAGTTTTTTCGTTTTATCAATAATAAATAATAATAATAATAATAATGAGCGAAGTGAAAGTTGAAGAATCTTACTATATTTCTCTAAATATAAAAGATATTTCCAGTTACAATATACTTCCAAAATAAAAGCACTTGTACAATATATATGCCGGGTGATTGTAATTAAAGTTGTGATTTCAAAAATCGATAATTTTAAAACTACTGGTCAGAATGACTTGATATTTTAGCAGAACAATCGTGAGGCAATGGAATTTTGTTTGGCAAAGGAAAAAAAATAATTCCAAAATTTGCCGATAGATGGCGCTGTCAGGGTATTGTCAGGGAAAATACCAAAAATGCATTCGTTAAACACAGGAATGTTGTTTGCGACAAGGAAAAAATAGAGTTCAGGGATTTACTAAAAATTTATTAGCGAAAAGACAAGTATACGTGTTTACAGCGACAACAACGATAATGAAGAAAAAAAAAAAGAAAAAAAAGCTTCATGGAACAAACACCTTATTGATGATAATGCATAAGTTTTTCAATATGCATTCTGCCTTATTCGGCTACTAATTGGAAGCGAAAAACGTTATGCTCCACAATAGATCGGAAGGTATCTGTATTGATGCAGTGGGTGTGGTATGTGATGCTTGCCTTCAAGTCGACTAGATTCTGAATCCGCCCGCTGTAAACAACATTCTTCAGGTACCTCCAAAGCCATAAATCACACGGGTTCCAGTCGGGGGAACGTGGCGGCAACATTGTTGGAAAATATCGGCTTATGATCCCATCATCTTCGAAATTAGCACTCAGTAGCTGCTTCACAGAAGTGGCAATGTGCGGAGGAGCGCCATCTTGCACGAATATTGTGCGATCCACACACTGGCGCTGCTGAAGTGCCGGAAGGACATGGTTACTCAAAAGTGCTTCATACCGCTTGCCAGTAACGGTGCAGGTAACGGGACCTGCAGGTGTGATCTCCTTGAAGAAAAACGGCCCGAAGATAAACGCTGCCGTTATTCCGCACCACACAGCGACCTTTTCAGACTGAAGAGGTAATGGCTGTAGCTGGAACGGATTCTCGGTCGCCCATATCCTGCAATTTTGCGTACTTACAGAACCTTACAAATGAAAGCGGGATTTGTCAGATCACAGAATGCTCCGTGACCATCTGTTGTCCACTTCCATCTGGGCAAGAAATTGTAGTGCAAAAGATTGGCGTGCTTCCAGGTCAGCAGGTAGCAACTCCCACACATGAGTTATCTTGTACGGATAACTGCGCAAGATGTTCAGTAGGACTTTACGCACCGTGTTGCTCAGCATATCCAGCATTCGACCATTTCCCCGTGCAATGCTGATTCCAGCATCACTGTTAGTCCGTTCTTGTAATGCTGTAGCCACATCTTCTACTGCCGCTGCCGAAACTGGTTTCTTTCCTCTACCCCGTTTAAGGTCAAATGAACCGGTCTCTTTGAATATAGCAATAAATTTTCGCAGACCATTTCTGGTTATTGGACGCCTTTTTATGGATTTTAATGTCCGAAACTTCCTTATAGCTGTAAGTGCACAGTCATCGTTCTTATAAAAAAGCTTCAAGAGCAGAGCGCGATCCTTCATAGTCAGGATGAAGCATTCAAGCAAAGAGCTCTGAATTTTTATGGCAGCTATGTCTGCGGTGCACATGTCGCGTATTAGTAATTTGAATATCTCCAGACAATGTGAACCCTGACAGCGCCATCTATCGGCACATGTTGGAACTATTTTTTTTCTTTCGCCAAACAAAATTCCATTGCCTCACGATTGTTCTGCTAAAATATCAATCATTCTAACCAGTAGTTTTAAAATTATCGATTTTTGAACATTGATTTGATAACTTTAATTATAATCACCCGGTTATATATCTATCTATATATATATAGAGAGAGACTCAACATTTTACCAAAATTAAACAAACGTTACCCAAGTTTTAACAATGTTTACATAAAAAAAGACAAACACTTCTTAATCGACGGAAATATAATATAATCACGAACAAAGATATACAATAATCTTTTCTGAGTTACCCACGATTCCAAAAAGCTTTCTTTATATTTAGAAGCTTCAGAAACCAATATATTTTTGAGATTTAAAGAAGCATTTATAGTAAGGATAAAAGTAAAAATAGGTTTTTAAAATACACTCTTTTACAAGCATTAAGTGTTTAATAACAATATAATATGATTTAAAGAAGTTTTTCAGATGCTATCAAGTCTCGATTAAACATTTTCAATTGCGTAATTGAATTTATACATGAAAGAGCAACAAAATAATATAAATTTTATTATTTAACATCAATGCTATTATTTTGTCCTGTTTGTATGTAAAAAAAATGTTTGTTGAACACGAATATGTTTACTTGAGAATTCATAGCATCCTAAAAATCGATATTTCGTGTTAAGAAAACTGATTATACTATAAAACTAATCGGCAACGTTTCCGAAGATCAGCAGCAGCAAAAGAAACTACGTTTTTATAAATGCTTCTTTAAATCTCGAAAATATATTGGTTTCTGGGGTTTCTAAAGATAAATAATGTTTTTCGGAATAGTGGATGCCTCAGAAGTATTTATTGTCTACTTTCTTTCGTGGTTATAAACATTTGTCTTTCTTTACAGTGTATGTATATTTTTCTATTAATATAATGTTGTCTTAGTCGTATTTGTAAATATTACTTAATAAATAGTTTGGTAAATATGAGTTAGAAATTATCGCTGCATGTTTATAAAATACAAACATCTCAATATAATATAAAATTGTCCTAATATTCTGCGTAAATATAACAAGTGTCGGTTTATTGCAGAATCTCAATACAGTAGAACCTCTTTTATCCGAAACTCTTTTAACCGAAATTCATTTTTAGAGCTTTTTTTATTTACTTATTTTTTTTTTTCACTATCACATTTCTTGTGTGCATTTTGTTTTAAAAAACTACCATATTTCTTGTGTGCAAGCGGTCCTTTCCAAACTATGAATACATATAAATATTTTCGATCCTTTTTCTTAGAATTCTTTTGAATTTAACTTGAACTCCTGTAAGCTGCAGAGTGGAACGCAGAAAACGAACAAATTAGCAATTCTGAAGATTTTGAATGTTTTACAAAGGATTTGGCATGACTAGAGCAGCAGAAAGACTGTGATACTGGTGAACTAATAACATTAAAAAACTCCGTTATAGAACATAGGCAATCGAAACCGCGACAAACAAAACATTTTTTCAAACTCTTGTGATGTATGTAAAGGTATTTAATTTCAAAATCAAAATTCTGGTAATTTATTCTTGTTTCTATTTTGCTATTGCTTTATTTTTATTAAGCACTTGTTACCATAATAAGAAATATTGCATATATTACTCCTTCATCTCAAAATGGAATCATTCTCGATTATCCGAAAATTTCGATTTTCCAAAAGATGGTGGGTCCCAATTACTTCGGATAATCGAGGTTCTACTGTATTTTTTCACCTCCCTGAGCCAAACAGCGACTGAAAGGGTTTGTTTCTCAAAGCTGTTGGACTGAAGGTGCTGGATTCGAACGGCTCGTCGACTTAACTGTTCGGAGTTTTCCACGTTTTCTTTTGAACTTTGTTAAACGCCGCTTAAATATGCGTTATGTTATCTTGGAAAGATCCTTGTGGACGACATCACTCCCTTGGCTTATATCTCTCCCGCAGATAATTGGAAGAAGTAAGCATCATCACACCAACAATATTTATCTGCACTGTTAAAAATTTGCAGCATTCTGGCAGGTCATTTGACCGTTTTTTCCGATAACGGTTACACAACCGGTAATTTAACACTAGTCTGACCATATTATTGGCAATTTTATGGTCAGAATATAGTTAAATTATGGTTATGAAACCGTTTTTTCAAAAAAACTGTCGAATGACCTGCCAGAATGCTGCAAAATTTTTAACAGTGTGTATATTTTTTTAAATAGTGAAAATTAAAAACAAAAAAATAAGTATAAAAGTATAGACATATATGGGCATTCTCACAATCGTTTGACCTTTCATGTCCCTGACTAATAATTTTTATTTTAATACACTCTTTTGTGTTTTTTTTTAATTCATATACTGGGTAACATCCCATTGCATGATTTCACAACAATATTAACGAGATAAATAACTTTTGGACGATGTCGGGGGTCCAAAAACCTGGAAAACTCATCTACCGTCCCGGCGTCCCTGATGCTGATTTTTCAGTTTGGAGCTGTCTGGATAAAATTGTTTCAATAAATATAATTCGATGTAATTTTTTGCTGAAACTGGAACTATTGTTTTATATAAATATGTAGCTTAAAATGAACCTGCACACATTTTTACGGTTGTTATTATTTTTTAAACTCTGTCCCTGGGTTTTAGATTCCTTACCACCCCTCTTCTAAAATTATACAGAAAATCACTTCAGATGCAGCCACAGAATTTTTTTCGTGTTTTTTCTCATGCAGAAGTATGGTAGAGAAATAATGTCTAAAATTCTTTGGCAGGAAATTTACTGTAGAATTTAAATCAGCGTTTAAATATCAATTTCAAGCATCTTGACTTTATTGGTAGTCTCACCGTCCCCAAGGTTTATTCCTGCACTTTTCGAGGTAAATTTAAAAAAAATTTAATTTAATCTAATGTTAACAACTGTTTCTAAAAATCAATTAACATTGTGTCTATCACTTAGTCTTAACATGATTTTGCTAAAAATAGGTGGTAATTTTCCTTACCGTTCCATACTTACCGTCCCTTTTTTTACCATTTCGTGTCTTTTTTCCAATTACCATCCCCCTTTTTTACCTTGCCGTCCCTTCTTTAACACCCCTTTAAGACAATGTTATACAAAAATTCTGTATTAAAAGTACTACATTGCTATTATTTCTTATTTGAATGTCCTGTGGGTACCATGCAAATTCATTATAAGTAAAAATTTAGAAGAAAATAAAACGTTATAGGAGTAAAATGGTAAGAAAAATTAAACTCGCAAGTTTAACTTAAACCTCAGTTAAATAAAAAAATTTTCGCTGCTGACCATTTTTTCTTTATTTTGAATCATTAAGGCATTCGTCTATCAGATTAAAATGTTACTTTAGCAAGTTTAATTTTGTCAGATTTTTTTCCCCAAAAGTCGAAAGATTGTGAAAATGCCCCATATATATTTAAACCATTCTTTTATAATCATTTAATGTTTATCAAAAAATCACGTCTACTTTCACGATTGTGGTTCACGTAGTTCCAAACACTTACAGTTACAATACATTAATTTAACGTGGGGCCACGAGTGCTGAGAATTCACTGCTCGGATTTATGTTTGATAGAAAGCGCAAACTAATAAGTTTAATTAAAAAATATATAATTTTTTACATACTTTTATGAGTATGGCAAGAGGAAAAAAACGTTCTTTTAAATTGTATATTTTCGATTTCTAAATTATTTTCTCAGTGTATAATCATAATTTATTATTACTTAACTATTAATTGATAAAAGAGTATTTTTAAAAAATATATTACTCTTTATTACTTAATTATATTTTCTACTTTTAGCTTTTAAAATGTTTTGTTGTTGCAGTTTCACAGCCAATAGGCCTGTTTTGGCAAGACTTGCTTGTTGCTTCATTAACTCCATTGTTTTTGTAACTCTAAAGATTTTTCGGCCATTTATCACCTGCGACCGGCTAATGTAAAAATGCCTAACAATTATTATATTAATGTATAATTAATTTCTAAAAATATTAAAATGTCGCATTTTCATCAGAAACACATCTATGTACAGACGCGGGGGAAAAAAAGGAAAGACCCCCTACTAACACTGCAGAAAATTATTGTAGAAGAAAGTTACCGGTACCAAACCATTCCAAATAAAGTCTATTTTTAAATGATGTACATAAAATTTGCTTAGTGGACATCTATATATCAACCCAATCTTTTTTTTTTCTTTTGCAATATCAATACCCAAGTTTGACACCACAACTAAATTCTACACACTTTCATTAGCTAAAAATAAATAAAGCAATAACAAAAAAGCAATTTAACAAATTACAACGACCATTTGGAAAATGATTTTTTTAAAGACTAAAATTTAAGACATAAAAAATCACACGGAGTTGATCCTACATTACGTACGCCATGAATTAAACACTAATAGTGTTATTACACGTAAAAATTGCAAGCGACAAAAATCGCCTGCGACTCCTCAGATTTCCTGAAACTTACGTATTATCCAAGCATTTTATTGGCTGTTCGGGAAAAGGCTTTTCCATCGTCAGATTTCCAAGAAATCTGACGACCAATTTTAAATTAAATTTCATTCTTAAACTTCTAAACATCCCACAATATTACTTTTTACACCGTCGTATGGAGAAAAAAATGTACTTTTAAATGCAAGTTGTTTGAAAGCTGCAACTCAGTTTGTTTCTGAATTATTCCAATTTTTTTTTTGTAGTTTTTATTACTTTTTTGTCATAGTGGCAACAGAAGTATCCATCTCTGTTGAAAGTAAAGGGAAATACAGATTACTGTATAGACCTATCAGAAAACGAATAAAATGATGATTAAACCAATAAAAACCTTCAGATATGCTTTTGATTTCCTACCCTGACGAGGACAATAACCATTTTTTTTAAATGGTTAATAAAACAAATTTTCGTGAAATTCGTACGATTAGTTTAAGAGAAATTAATTATTTTAAAATGAGCCTATTTTAGGGACTGTATCCAAATTGAAGTTCGGTACTCGATTGTTGAAATGCTACAGAATGACTATGTAACTTCTATTAACGTATTATTTCTTGCCAATATGACCTGATCATTTCACTCGCTTAATATGTTTCGACTATAGCCAGCCCAAATTTTTCAATAAAGTGAGCAAAATATAATTTTTCCAAATTATGCTTTTCTGCACATCATAGTTGAGTTCTGCACATCATTGTTTTGAAGTTTTTTTTTTAATTATAATTTGAAAACAACTTGGAAAGAAAATTTGAAGTTGAGAATTCGCATAAAGCAGGTCTTAATAAATATAAAGCTATCAAAGAAATTGTAGGTTTTCAATTCATATTTTTTTTCGAATATTAATTTCATAATTCATAGTTTATATCATAAAATTTTTAAAATTAGAAATTCAATGTATTTATGTTGGGAATTTTTAGTATTATAACTGCACACAAAATTATCACATTAGAATTAAAATTTCGGGAGATATTAATACAAATATGAAAATGTAATTTAACAGTAGAAGCTATAAATTTTGAATGTTTATAATTCAAAAACTTATTATTCAAATGAAATTTCGTTTCTAGGCATAGTTTGAACTGAAGATATAAAATATATTGTCGAAATTGGGCGTTGCCATTGAAAAAACAAAGTTTGGTCTGGTTTTGATTTGAAGACGGCCCCCTAAGCAAATTTTATATACATCTTTTAAAAGTTTACTTTATTTCCTGTCGTTTGACGCCAGTAACTTTCTTCTATTATAATTAGTTGTAAAGTTAGTAAGGGTTGTTTACTTTTTTTCCCCCTGACTGTACTTCATTTTTATCATTTTAGTTCGGAGGGTCGCACGGTCCATTTTTTAAATTTCTTGTAAGAAATAAATTATGAATAGCCCTGTTTCATAACAATAAATTGGCTTCGATAAAAATGTTGATAGTGCACGTATTCATGTGTTATGGAACACCTGGAATTATTTTTGTTATATCTACCCTATATATATAAAATCCTAATGAATCGAATTTAAAGTAATTTATGTAACGATTCTATAAAACGACTGATTAAGCAACTGATTACGTTTCACGGCGATTTCTCCTAAAATATGGAACACTTTGCGATGAAATTAACACCAAAAATCCGTATTGATCCACAGATCTCAAAACTGGTATTAGAATTTTAAAATTAGAATTAGTTTTCAAAATATTAATTTTTTTCTAATTTTAAATACTTTTTTTCTAATGATGGCAACTCAAATTTTAATCATAACAGATATTTTTTGTCATATTTTGGAAAAGGTTATTTTAAATTAATTTGGCGACGAGTTTGGCCTCCCTTAAAAGCTAAGAAATGCACTATGTTACTTTTATTCAGAATTCAATTTGTATTTCATTATCATTTTATTTAATACAAAACTTTCATTTAAAATTGAAACCTTTAAAATAAATGGCTTTTACTTCATTCTTTTTTTTAAACGAAACGAAAAGAAAAGTATTAGACACAGATGTCATATACGCAACGGGGTACCTAATTGGCGCCAAAATGGCGTTATTTTGCCTGACTTTGGTAACCCGGCTATTGTTGCTTATTTATTAATAAATGTTTATTTGAATTTATTTTCTTTTTATTTACAAAAAATGTTATGAATTGTTTTGTTCTATAGTTATTAATTAATTTTTTTAATTATTTATTGTTATTTCATTTTAAAAATAACAGAAAATAATTTAAAAATACATATGTAACAGGTATTTTAAAACGAGGTTTTCGCCAAATTGTAGTAAAAAAAAAATCACGCCAAACCTGTGACAATGCAACAAATCATGAGATTTAATTTCCACTTCAAAGCAACGTTTTAATGTTATTACTTCTCCTGCGACCAATTTCGCCAAATTATATATATAGCCAAATTTTACAAATTGACATATTTTTTTTTTTTTAAATAACAAAAGAACAAATAAATTAGTATAACATTAATAAAAATACAAATAAAACGTCGAAATAAAAATCACTTGATGGCGTGAACATGTGTAACTTCCTTAAAGTCAAGTGAATGTGACATTTACGATCAACCATTATTGGCATTTAATCTTATAGTTTGGCGACAGATTTTTGGTCGATGGGATAACCAAGAACACCGTTTTAATTTACCACTCGAAAAATAAAAAAATGCTAACTGGCGGGTTAAAAAAAAGCTATTGGCGAGATTATCAACCGGCTAACATAAAAGCACCAGGAATTCTTTGTGATCATGGCAACTTTTATGTAGTTTTATTCGAAAAAATAATTTTGATTCTTTAATCAAAATGGACACCTTTCTTATGAAAAGCGAAGGAATCAGCCCGTTGTTTATATTATAATAGTCCTAGTCATGTAACTGCCATAAACGAAATAATGGGGATAGAATAATATTCGGCGACTTATCACACCTGTGGCTGGCTAACATTAAAGTACCAAAATGGCCGCCTGGATTATAAAAAGCGAAGGGATCCGCCTGGAGCTGTTGATGATAGTCACATGATTTAGACTATTATTATAGAGATTTTTTTCAATTTTAAAAACAGCGCAAAGAATAATATTTCCTAACGATTAAAAATTTATTTTCACGTGACTATTAAAAACAGAAAAAAAACTTTAAAATTACTGTTAAATGAGTACGTGTTAAAGGCAGGAAAATATTGAAAATTATGTCCTGAAAATTGTATTTACACGTGAATATTAAAAGGGAAAGGAAACTTTAAAATAATAAATACATTAATATGCGTTTAACCCTTTCACGGACAAGGCACTTCTATTCGTAAAATCTTGAAATCAGTGAATGGCACCAGAATTTACAAACGAATTTCGAAATACAAAAATGCTTTTGTTCACTTACTTAATAAAAGGGAGATTTTCATCCCAATATTCTGATGCTAATGTGACATTTAAGAGTTAAAATTAAGTGGTCCAAAAATGAACCACTACCCTTGAAGGGGTTAAAGCAGCAAATTTTAGTAATTGTATTATATCAATCGTTTTATAACGCTGTTAAAAAATACCGAGAGACAAAGACTCTGTTTACTTAATTCATTTTATTTTAACTTCTTTTCAAATGTTTAACTGATCTTCTTTAACCAAACACGAAAACAACCATTGGATGTCTTAACAGCAACTGATTCTACCTTAAATTTTTGCAATCAAAGGGAATTGAATGGAAATCCGTTTACAGGGAGATCGCTACAGGTTTTTTCAGTATAATTCAATCTTCTCTAATCTTTTAAAATCCGATCGGATTAGCGTGCTTTTAGATTCTACAGTGTCTGAACGGGGGTTGGCGAGCGTAGCTTGCAGGGGGCAGAGCCCTCTAGTATATTCAATAATTATGTGATATATTTTAATAATAATCTGACTTTTCAAAAGAAATATTACGGGGACCGTGGTCAGAAATTTATTGGAGCAAAAATCGACCCAAAAATTGAAAATTTTTTTTTTTTGCATATTGATCTGAACCATTTTCGAAAATCCGCATGAAAATGCGATTATTTTTCGCAATGTTACAATTGTTTGAATTTTGCACACAAACAAATTTTTCGGCACTTTTTAGTACACTTTTCTCAAAACTGATTTCTTAACGTTTTCAGATTTTTGAAATGTTCCATGCTTCATAATTTTTGGTCAAAATTCATGAAATTGATAAAGATGAATCCTAATGTTGCTTACAAAAAAACAGAGAACATTTTAATTTGGATGAAATTAATATCGAATTCAGAAAAAAAATCTCTAAAAAATAGACAAGAGATTCATGAGATTATTCAAGAGATTAAAAAATCGATACACAGATTTGTTCGTAATAGAGTTTTAAATGATTAAAATGCAAAATTGAGGAAATATCTGAAAAATTAGGATGCACGGAGCATTTTAAAATTTCGTTTTAAAATCTTAAATTTTTGAAATATTTTAAAATTACAATAAGATTGGACATTTTTTTTTAAAGATGTTCTATATACTTATGGTAAAATGTATATTTCCGCAAAATTTCATAACTCTATGATGAAAAAAAAATTAATTAACGTCCACCGCATATTTATTGATAGTATCTACCAATGCTAGGCAAATATTGGCTTGAAATTATGACTGCATATTTCCAGAATATAAACATCTGAATATGGTACAAAAGTCGTCAAATATTGCGTGGGGATTTAACTAATATTTCTTTGCTGTTTTAGTATAAATTCTCACGTGGAAAATAAATTATAATACTCTTCAATTTCAAAAGAAATCCTTTTTTAGCCCCGCCCCCCCCCCTTTTTTTTCCAAAGGGAAAACCTCATTCCGTTTCCATGAAATTTCAGATAATAGCGATTTAGTCAAATTCCATATAGCAATGCTCAGTAATCCTTTTAAAACCACATACAAACGAAACTTATCGCGCCTTTCACGAAAATTTCAAAAGAAATCCCTCTTTGAGCTCCCCCCCCCCCCCTTGCTTTCAAAGAGAACACCTCAAACGAATACTTTCCTTGATGAATTCAAAAATTTTCTGCCCGCGATCGAAATATGCGAAATTCTCAGATCACACGGTTCTCCCACATTCAGCCACACCATATTAATATACATCACATTATTTACAAATATCTAAAGATGCAATCTAAAGAAAAAATCATTCTTCAAACTGTCAAAAATAAATTAAACATTTAATAAACGAAATCCGTGCTAAAATTTTTTCGAATAGTACAGTTTCGACTTCATTCCATACACCAAACTCTTATACTATTTCTAAACTAGATACAAGGCAAACATATATAGCGCTTTTCTAACTTAAATACAGTCGGACCTCTATTTAACGAACCTCTATTTTGCGAATTTCTCTATTTTGCGAACTTTTCCTTGGAACCAAGAACATTTTGCTAATTTCTTCGTGAAATAACCTCCAAATAGCGAAGTGCATTCTCTATTTAACGAACTTTTTCTTGTGATCTAAATTGTTTTTCTCCCCATTTCTCAAAATATTTCTGGACATTTAAAATTTAGTCTTTCTTCAAACACATTTTATGACGTTCAATGGCCTTGAACTGGTTTTAGCAAGCACCTTCTTTGTCAGCAGTGAGAATTCGGTAAGTACGGAGGACGAAGACGATAATCCCTTAGAGTAACTTTTAAAAATGCGGATACAGATGAGAAAAAAGGAAGAAATTAACCATGATGTGCTGATTGAAGATTGTATTTCACTTAATTCTGAAATTGGGACCACTACTGAAAATTGAAACACTATCCGAATTCGATATTTTCGACAATGTGAAAAATAAAAACAATACAGCAATGAATTGCGATGAAGACGAACATGATGATGATGATGGAAACGATCATGATGCAGGAATAACAAAACTGACAAAATTAACAAAACTAACAAAACGTATGATGAAATGCTAAAATCATTTGAAACAATCCGACGCGGATTACAATTAGAAAAAAAATACGCATGAAGTGGTTTTTGGTGCATTGCAAAGATGCGAGACGTATTATGAAAGAAAACACTTTTTAAAAGAAAAAATTCAGACAAAATTAACAGAGTTTTTCAGAAACAAAATTTAAGGACGCATATGTTAATGTATGGTTAAAATTATTTGTTATAATAATATTAAATACGATAAGGTATTAAAATTTGTTAATTTTAATGTAAAACTATTTACTTTAAACAGAAAATACAGTGTATTCCCGGACAATGTTTTGTTTTCCTTGCAGATTTCAAAGATTTAAACACATAGAAAAAATGAATTAATGATGGATATTGGTGGGTAAAATAAAAAAAAAAAATCGACATAATTTCTAAAAGAAAATGTGATTAATTACTTTTAGCAAAAATATTTAGTGTTTATGAATTTAAAATCTGTTTTATGTAGTTTAAAGTATTTTAAAAGGTCAGTCTCTATTTAACGAATTTTCCATATAACGAACTTTTTTCCGGGATTTAGCGACTTCGTTAAATAGAGGTTCGACTGTATTACAATATTTTTCATATTGTTTTTAAATATCTTTGCTATAATCTGTAAAGAAAGAAAGCAATCACAAGCTAGGAATAAAATAATAATCTCGTTCAATCCCGTTTCTAACACATTTGTAACTTGGAAACTGGATACAGTTTTCAATATTGAAAAAAGAAAAAAAAACTTTAATGAGCGAGCTGAAAGTTGAGGAATCGTACAATATTTCTCGACAACTAAGGCTACTAAATAGATGAGCTGGCTCGTCAGGCATTTTCATCCCTGACGGACTGCTTCGGGTAATGTATCTCAATAGCGTTGAGTTAGTTTCTGTCTATTTTTTGCTTTAAAAGCTTAATTATCGGTAGTTTTTCTGCTATTAATTGTTGAAATCATTCAATAAAGGATTACTGCATGCTTCAATTTCCCTATAAACATAAAAAATGACCAAATTTTAATATTAATTGTAGATTATATTCTTCGTGAATTTTTTCTTCGCCAATTTTGGCGATAAGAACATATTTTAAAAGTACAGCGCCATCTAGTTCATTTTCGGGAAAACAATTGATTTTGATGCGATTTGCGATTTTTTATATTATCGGACGAAAATAGAGTGAAATTATATGGGAAGCTACTTGAATTTTTTTTGGATAATTAATAACGATACCTCAAAATATTAACATGTGATGAAATTTATGAGATTTTTGAAAAAAAATAGCTAAAGAACTAATGTGAAATAGAATTTTTCAGGGAAATTTTACAATGTAATTTTTTTTTTTTTTAATATTCATTTTCACAAAAAAATGGATTCTATTTTAAGTTTTTGAAAAAAATTCGCCAAATTTGCTTAAGATAATTTTATTGTTAATATTTCATCATAAGACAGTAATATTTAAAAATAAATAAATAAATATTTTTAACAATTTTCGTAAGTCAGTATTACCATTACCAAGAAATAAAGCGTATCTTTACTGTAACTTTCAGATATAAAATTGTTTTAAAAAATATCAAAGGATACTTCCATACTATGAAATTTCAGAGGTCGATGCAGGTTTATTTCCTGGTGTCCATTTTGTAAAAAGTAAAAGTTTTTTTTTTTTTGTGAATTTTATTATAATTTTGTGAAAAATAATATTTTGTAATGAAATTTGAAATCGAGTTACTCAAATTCGAACTAACAAAAACTTCTTTATACCATTTTGCTAAAATTTTTGTTTCTGGTGAATTGGTTTTATTTACAAATCACAGATTTTAAAACCTAACAAAATAAAAATAATAAATAGAAGTAAGTTTTTATGAAAGGGATTTTGTCAAAGGGCCTATTTGATTAAAAAAGAATCTTGTGAAGGGACCTGTTTCATTAAAAGGAGTTTTCTGAAGGGGCCTATTTTATTAAATTTATTTTTATAAAGGGGTCCATTTTGTTAAATTCATCTTTGTGAAGGGACCTGTTTTATTAAATAGATTTTTGTGAAGGGGCCCTAAATAGGCCTCAAATTTTGCTGGTTCGACCCCTGCGTCTCATTACATTTTCCTCTTAGAAAAGAACAGTTTCATATTATTAAAGTAATGAAAACTTGCTACCCATGAAAACTTTTTAAAAACAATTTTACTTTATAGAAGTTTTTAAAAACTATAACAAAGTAAACAAAAAAAAAAAAAAAAAAACGAAAAAACAAAAAAGAAAGAAAGAAAGAAAAGAAAATATTTTTTTAATGGTATTTTTTGTTCAGTTAATTTCATTTTGCTCATTGTTAGCATCAGAAATTAATTATAATATTTATTTTATTACATTGCCAACTTCTTAAGGACAATCAAAAGTGCACACTTTTGATTTATTATGTGGCGCTACATAAACACAAAAAGGAAAAAAAAATTGAGGATGAATGTACATTTAAAAAATACATTTTCTTACGCTAGTAATTAAATTGCTGTTGTTATCCTGCAAACATAATCTTCATCAATTTAATTCTCCAACATATGGACAAATAAAATAATACATTTTGAAATACATGCGAATATAGTTAAAAAAGTTTAACTGAACGGATTTAGATGGAAGTTGCCTTAGTAGTAGTCAAATAAATTATGAAGAAAAAGAAAAAAAATTATATGTAAAATTGTCATTTTGAACTGCAAAACTTACACTCTGTGTGAGCGGAGCCGTGGTCAAAAGTCAGGTATTAAAGATTAAAAATGGTTCTATTGAAAAATAATAATAATTTCTCTCTCCCTACCCTCTTTAAGAAATAAACTTAGTTTCGATTATTTTTTCGGAAGGGATTTCTGAAGCTTTGCGGCCTCTGAAATTCCGAGAAGGGGTGCCTTTCTAGACTGTAATTAAAGATCAAATTCGTAATCTTCTAGCGGGTTGGGGGTAGGGATGTCAGACTGTAAATTCAGCACTGGATCCACTAGCAAAATGAATATTAATAAATAATAATTTTAATAAATGAAATATTAATTAAAGATGTAAGGCAATTTTTCTTTCAGGACGTAGAAAAAAAAAGAAGGGTTTCAATTCCTCAGCATTCAGTTATTATTATTATTATTATTATTATTATCATTTATTATTATTATTTATTATTATTATTATTTTAACGGTACATGAGCTATTCCAAAGAATTCGGATTCGGTTAGATGTTTAGTAACCACTGATGCAGTTTCCTTTTTCTGCTACTTTTTTTTATATCAAATTATCAAATACTCCCTTACACCCCCCCCCCCCCCCTCTGTTTCGATTTAACAATCGCAATTTTCTGGAAATTACTATTGAAAACTTTATACATACAATCTTACAAATTAGTAATATATATATATATATATTGATTTTATGACTTGATTAATAAATAGTTAAAGCAATTAATTTTTATAGACATTTTATTATTTATTGATAATCCTAAAATATAAATTTAATTGAAATTGAGTTCTTTAGTCCCCCTCCCCTCCCCACACACACATCCTTTTCAACAAAGTACTTACAAACATATTTCATTTATGTATTCTCTAAAAGTAAATTATTACTAATTTTAAAATTCGAAATTTATTCGAAACTTTCATTCAATAGCTTATTATTTGATAAATTCAGGGAAGCAACGAAGTCAGCGATAAATGTGCCAAATAGGTCAATCTCGCGCCAACATGTTCCCACCTGGGAATGCTATGGCAAACAGACGAGCCAGCCTGTGTATTTAGAAGCTCTATCGACAACAAAAAAAGGTGTCGCCGATAAGAAATAGACGACTGGAGGAGTCTGTGCTCTCCAGTATCCAAACTGACTGCGTTGAAAGCCAACGATACGAGAGACGGTTGCCATGGAAACACTTCTTACGGCTACAGCAGTTTAATGAACGCTTAACACCCAACCGCTTTAGAAGAAAAACGAAATCTGGATCTAGTGCAGCTTGTTGGATAGACTGAAAACATAATGCCACGGGAGTGAACAGACAAATACGAAAAGAAAAGCACTTGATACACGGAAATTTCACTATGTTTATTTTAGTACTCTTACTCATACATGCAAATTCATTTTTACCATCTTCAGAGAATGTTTCCGAGAAAACGTTTCTGAGAAAAGGTTGATGTTGCCTTTTTTTCATGTAAAATTAGTTGAGTTAGAGTCGGTGGTTACTTTTCTTTAGCACTGAGAACGTAATTTTAAGAATGCTTTTAAATCATCTTCACAACAAATAAATAATTTTCCTTATTGTCGTAGTTTAGTAACGTGCCAGAGTTACCTTAAATAATAAATAATTTTAAATTATTGCTATGCTGAATATTCCATAGTCCTTGTCATTATATTAGCTCCATGGCTACGTACACACATACCTACATATCACAGTTACTATAAATAATAAATTATATAAATTTTAAATTACAATCATGCTGATTATTCCCCATTTAATATATTATTTTCATATGTAAACCTTTACTTATATGCACTTGTTAGAATATGTTTATAAATACTAACTCATACTTATGAGATAATACTTACATCTATTCGCATGCATACTTCTTCTGTGCTGACATAGATCTTAACCCTTTATCCCCCGATGGTACTTTAAAGTACTATTAAAAAAGCTTGTTATAAAGTTCATTTAATACATTGATTAGTAGTAATACAATTTTCAATGAGTTATGGATACTTTGCTTAATCTTGTTCCAAAAGCTTTATTTGTTGCACAAGACAAGAAAGTTTTTAAACGGAGTATTTCTCTTTCATTTGCAACTGCTTAGCTTTCTTGATTTAGGAAGATTGCGGGTGGAAAGTTTCAGTTCTTAAATGTTTCTATATGCCTATTGTAAGGACATTATATTTGTACATTTATTAATTTTGTAAAATACTTAAAAAAATATTCCATATAAAAGATTTGAATGCCATTGTAAACATTCCACAAAATCCCTATAAATAAATATTTAGTTCTGTAATTTCATTGGCAATATCCTTCTAAAATTTATTAATTGGTTCTGTAAATCTTCTAATTAATTTTCAAAGAATCAGGGGAAATACTTCAGCAGATGAAATTTTTATTATTTCATAATTTGGGACATAAAGGGTTAAAACGTTGTTAACAGAGACATCTGGATCTAGTTCAGAATGCTCGATAGACCGAAAACAGAAAATGTGAAAAAAAAAAAAAAAACTTGATACGAGTAGTCCAGTGGTAGGGGAGCAAAAGAAGGCCGAATTCGGAATTAATTAGGGGAAAGCTGGAAGTTGTTTTAATCCCTTCAGTTTAGGTCTAGAATGAATATACTATGTTTTCCCCCTCGTACTAGGTGAGCGTTAGGAAATATGCATAGATATATAGTAAAAAAACACGTTTTTTTACATACCATAACAGTATCTCCAAACAGCTAACTCTGTCAAAAACATTGTCAATACAAATGCTGTAGAGCTTAAAATTCTGAGTAAAATGAGTACCTACCTACACTGAATATTTTTGTTGAAAATTAAGGTCACAATTCCAGTTTAAAATTTTAGACCCGTGGTCAGGGGGTTAAACTCAGAATTAATTAGAAAAAAATTGGAAATTGTTTTAATCCCTTCAGTTTAGGTCTAAAATGAACTTACTGTGTTTTCTTCCTCGTACTTGGGGAATGTTAGAAAATATGGACATATTTATTTTCGAAAAACACGTTTTTTTTTTTTTTAATTACCTTAATAATATCTCAAAACAGCTAACTCTATAAAAAATATTGTCAGTACAAATGTTGTAGAGCTTAAAATTCTGAATAAAATGAGTACCATCATTAATATTTTTGTTCAACATTAAGGTCGCAATTCTATTTTAAAATTTTGCCTTAATCGCTAATCAAGAGCTTGAAGCCAGGAGAGACCAAGTTAACTTAACAATATCTCAAAACAGCTAACTCTATCAAAAACATTGTCAGTACAAAAGTTGTAGAGCCTAAAATTCTGAGTAAAATGAGTACCTATACTTAATATTTTTGTTTAATATTAAGGGTGCAGTTTTGAGATAGTGTTAAGTTAACTTGGTCTCTCCTGGCTTCAAGCTCTTGATTTGAAAAATTTTGCAGTAGAATTGCGACCTTAATGTTGAACAAAAAAATTAATGATGGTACTCATTTTATTCTGAATTTTAAGCTCTACGACATTTATATTGACAATGTTTTTTATAGAGTAGCTGTTTTGAGATATTATTAAGGTAATTAAAAAAAAACGCGTTTTTCGAAAATAAATATGTACATAATTTCTAACATTCACCCAAGTACAAGGAAGAAAACATCGTACGTTCATTTTAGACCTAAACTGAAGGGGTTAAAACAATTTCCAGTTTTCTCCTAATTAATTCTGAGTTCAACCCCTTGACGACGGATCTAAAACTTTAAACTGGAATTGTGACCTTAATGTTCATCAAAAATATCAAGTGTAGGTACTCATTTTACTCAGAATTTTAAGCTCTACAACATTTGTATTGGCAATGTTTTTGACAGAGTTATTTGTTTGGAGATACTGTTATGGTATGTAAAAAAACGTGTTTTTTAACTATAAATCTATACATATTTCCTAACGCTCACCTAGTACGAAGAGGAAAACATAGCATATTCATTCTAGACCTAAACTGAAGGGATTAAAACCATTTTCAGCTTTCCCCTAATTAATTCCTAATTCAACCCCCTAACCACTGGGCTAGAGAAATATTCAGCTTATTTATTTTAGTTCTTCTTACTCATACACGTGTAAATACATTTTACCTCTAAGGGAAAATATATTTCTTCGAATAAATTTACGAGGAAAAATTATGATTATGATTGATTTATAAAGTAGGTACGTGCAAATCAAATTCATAGCGCCTTCTTCAGTTTTCCAATATTAACAATATTTACCCATTTACTTCACACTATTTACCAATATCGTATGCTGCAATTAAAACACTTTTTTAAACATTCAGAAGTAAAAATAAAAAAACAAAACATTTTAAATGAAAACCGATTAAAAGAAATTTCGGATAATACAAGTTCAGTCACATCCCGCACTGAGTGCTCTTTCTAAAGTACCGTATATCTTGGCGTATAACACGCACTTTTAACTAGAAAAAAATCACTTCATTTTTCCATGTGCGTGTTATACACAGAATATAAAATGGTTGGTGTAAAATTATAGGAAGAAAATACTCCAAATTGTTAGAGATATATTTAAATGCATTTATATATCAATAGAAACAAAGAAACATTCAATATATATTTTCTAACAAACTTAATCTTCCTTATAAAGTAACATGAAAAATTCGTTGTCATCGGGAATGTCATTTTCTTCCCCGAAGTCGCTTTCATGCATCTTATCCGCACTGTTGCTTTCCTGTAATCCATAAATAGTCATTCTCGGTACCGTCAAGTTCATTTGATATTCCACATTTTAAAAATGATATAACAATTATTTCCGGTTTGATTTTATTCCACGATGTATGATGTTCAATCTATTCACACATTTGCGTTAATGACGCATGTCGCATATTTCCTCCTTTCGTAAGTGTTTCTTCTCCTTGTAGCACCCAGGTGTTCCACTGCCGCCAACAACTTTATGTGTAAGGTGTGTCTATGGAAACATCTAATGGTTGAACTAATGAAGTCAGCCCACCTGCAATTACTGCCAAATCTGTATTAGATTCGTTTATTCTTTTTTTTTTTTTTAATTCTGTCTGTTTTACGGGATCTAAACATATCCCAAACTAAGTATTCGCATGCAGCAAAGAAAAGACACATTATCGGAAGTTGGGGAAAGCTGGTATTTCTGGTTTGTTTTCATGGGAAAACGTGATGCCTGTTATATAGCAATATATGCTTGAAATAAAAATATATACTCTCAAATCAGTGACGCGTATTATACGGCAGGGCGTGTTATGAAACCGGATATACGGTGCACATTTTTTCAAAATTGCAAAAGAAACTTCTTCAAAGCGAAAACGTTAAAGGAATCCAATCCATAATATATATATATTTTTTTAATTCTACCGGCGATAGAAATACGAAAAATTCTCAGATCACAGAGTACCCCTCCCACTTTCAGCCGTACTATACTAATATACTTCACTATTATTAGTACATTAGTTACCAATATACCGCATGCCCCGATTTCAATAAAACCAATCGTTTTTTAAATTGGCAGAAGTAAAAGAAAAAAGATTTTTCGATGAAATGACTCTTTCAAAGAGAAAGATGATGATGATGATGACTCTTTCAAAGAAATTTCGGATAACAGAAGTTGAATTGATTTCTATATAGCAATGCTAAATACTCTTTTTAAAGTACATGCTACAAACCAAAATTTACATGTCTTTCTACTTTTTCAAATATAGACAGTATTTTAATAATAAAATTTACATTATTTACCGATATCATATGTTATAATCTTAAAAAAAAAGACGAAAAGGGAAAGAAACCACTTCTAAACCTGCCATAGGTAAAATAATAATAATAAAAATAATTTTTCAACGAACTAAATTTTAAAGATTTTTCGGATAATAGGATATTCACATTCCGTACAGCAACGCTAAATACGATTTCTAAACTACATGTAACCCAAATTTATCGCGTTTTTCTGAAAAATTTTAAAAGGACGCCCTTCAAAGTGAAAACATCAAATGAATCGTTTATTTAATGATTTCAAATTTTTTCTGCCAGGGATAGAAATATGAGAAATTCTCTGATCATACAGTCTTCCTCAAACTTTCAACAACTTCAAAATACTTCATATTATTTACAGATACCACATCATGCAATTTGACAAAAAAGACAATCATCCCTTAAATCAAAATAAGTAAACGTTAACGAAAAAAAAATATGTTTCGATGGCTTTCATTATATCCTCTTCGGTCCCTGGGTCCCCATACAGACACCTTTGTTCTTTTCCTTATAAAAACTAAAATGTCCAATTTTTTTGCATTTTCACATCACTTCTTAATAGATGAATGTTTTTTTGCGTTCAAAGCAAACGAATAAAAGGCAGCATCTAAGCTGGTTCCCACATAAAATAAATGTTATTTTCATTTGAGTTTGCAAAATGCCTAAAATGTCTAAAAGACAGATGACCAAGAAAGTGAGGAATTTTCATAAGTATTTAACTTAAATCTTTTTCAATAAAAATTTTTGAGGATTTCTAGATTATTTACTTGTTTAAAGCTCTTAAATTTGTGACTGTGTTAATTTAGGTTAATGGTTATTGAATTGGTGTTTTTAAGGTGTTTGTTGTTTTAGGTCCATATTTTTTAACCCAAATTACTAAACGCCTAAAAAATCAATTCCAGAAAGGATATTTTTTCTGTCATTTACGATGTCATTTTGTTTGGAAAAAACCAATGAATAAGCATTTGTATTATTATTTTAGCTTCGGAACTGAAGAGGTTAAAGAAACTTCGAATAAAAGATACTGAGTTTCACTCGATGTAGAAATGATGTATAATCTTTATAAACTACACATAAATCATCTTTCATATCACCAATATTACGAATTTTTACCAATACATTTTGCAATGTTTACTAATAGCGTATGCTGCAATTCAAAGAAAAAGAAATATTTTAAGCAAGCGAAGGAGAGAGAAAAAAAAAAGATTTTTCAAGGAATCCATGTTAAAGAAATTTTAGATAAAGGAGGCTGAGTCACATTTAATATATCTGCGCTGAACGCTATTTCTAAACTACATAAAAATCAAATTTATCGCGTCTTTCACGAAATTTTTAAAAGAAAGCCTTTCAAAGAAAAAACCCTAAATGAATCATTGCCTTAATGATTTGAAAAGTTTTCTGCCGGCAATAGAAATATGCGAAATTCTCAAACCGAATAGCCTCACTTTCAAGCATACTCTAACAAATATATTTCATATTAGCTATCAATATAGAATGAAGCAATCTGAAGAAAACACAATCATTCCTCAAAATGTCCTAAAAAATGAACTTCGTGTTAAAGAAATTTCGGATGGTGGATATCCAGTTTCATTCCACACAGCAATGCCAAATACTAATTCTAAACTAGGTACTAGGCAAAATTTTCGCGCTTTTCTCACTTAGCGGTCAGATTGCTCTGAAACTGAAAATTACATATAAGTGGGACATACATACACAATGGTTCTACAATCCATTAAAGATTTGAACCTCCCTTAATATACCTCGCCGGTTTTTCCTATCTCTATCCTTTAATTTAAAAATAAATAAAAAATAAATAAACGAACTTCATATTAAAGAATTTTCGAATGGTGGAGGTTCAATTTCATCCCATGCAGCAAAACTGAATACTATTTTTAAACTAGATATAAGGCAAATTTATTTCTCTTTTCTCGCTTAAATATTAACAATATTTATTAAACTCTTTCACATTATTTTCGAATATTTTTGCTATAATCTATAAAGAAAGAAAACAATTGCAACGTAAACTGGCAATAAAATAATAATAATAATAATAATAATAATAATAATAGTAATAATAATAATAATAATAATAACTTCTCGTTCATTTCCGTTCCAATTAAATTTCAGATAACAGAGGTTTAGTCAAATCCCATATAGCAACGCTCGATACCCCTTCTAAAGTACATAAAAATCAAACCTGTCGCACCTTTCAGGAATATTTCAAAAGAAACCCTCTTTGAGCCCCCCCCCCCCTTCCTTTTTCAATGAGGAAACACCAAACGAATCCTTTCCTTAATGATTTTAAAAGTTTTCTGCCCGCAATAGAAAGATGCGAATTTTCTCAGATCGCACAATTCTCCCACTTTCAGCCATATTGTACCAAGATACTTCACATTATTTACGAATATCGAGTGATGCAATCTAAAGAAAAAAAAATCACCCCTCAAACTGTGAAAAAAAAAAAGTAAAATAAAAAATAAATGAACAAACTCCCAGTTGAAAAAATTTCGAATAGTGAAGGTTCAATTTCATTCCATACAGCAAAACTGAATGCTATTTCAAAACCAGAGAGAAGGCAAATTTATCGCACTTTTCTCGTTTAAATATTACCAATATTTAAAATTATCCCAATATCCTTCGTATTATTTTCAAATATCTTTGCAATAATCTATAAAGAAAAGAAACACAATTAAAATGGGAGCTGTCAATGAAATAATAATAATAATAATAATAATAGTTTATCGTTCAATTCCATTTCCATGAAATTTCAAATAATAAAGATTTAGTCCAATTGCATACAGCAACGCTTTATGCTCCATCTAAACTACATACAAATCAAACTTATCGCGCCTTTTACGAAAATTTCAAAATAAACCCCCTTATAGCCTCCCCCTTCAAAGAGAAAACTTAAACGAATCCTTTCCTTAATGATTTCAAAAGTTTTCTACCCGCAATAGGAATATGCGAATTTTTTCGGATCACATGGTTCTCCCAGCCACACTATACCCAGATACTTCACATCATTTACCAATATCGAATGATGCAATCTAACGAAAAAAATCACTCCTCAAACTGTGAAAAAATAAAATAATAATAAAAAATAAATAAACGAACTTCTAGTTAAAAAAATTCCGAATAGCTGTGGTTCAGTTTTATTCTATACAGCAAACCTGAATGCTATTTCTAAATTAGATACAACGCAAATTTATCGCGCTTGTCTTCCTTTAATATTACCAATATTTAACAATGTCCTTCACATTATTTTCAAAAATTCTTGCTGTAATCTATAAAAAAAAAAAAAAAAAGAAAGTAATCACAACGTGAACTGTCTAATAAATAAATAATACTAATAATTATTATTATGATTTCTCGTTCTCGTTCAATTCCGTTTCCATAAAAATTGAGATAATAGAGATTTAGTCAAATTCCATATAGCAACGCCCAATAATCCTTTTAAACCACATACAAATGAAACTTATCGCGCCTTTCTCGAAAATTTCAAAAGAAATCCCTCTTTGAAGCTCCCCCCCCCCCCCCCCCATCCCGTTTCAAAGAGAAAACCTCAAACGAATCCTTTCCTTAATGATTTCAAAAGTTTTCTGCCCGCGATAGAAATATGCGAAATTTTCAGATCACACGGTCCTCCCACTTTCAGCCACACTGCTGGCATTGAGCCAAAAAAGTAAACGATACACGTTCGGATGCGGAAAACTGATTTGAGAGCGCGATGACCTTAGGATGCTCTGAGAGGCAGAAATGGATAGGGAAGAGGATACTTTTGACGTAAAAGAAAAAAAAATGCTAAAAATCGAATATTTTAAAGAAAAAATATTCGATTAAGAAATTTTTGAAATTCTCAATCGATTCATTTGAATTATTTTTCTTTGACAGTTATTCAAAATTATAAATAGAAATTTAAAAATCAGAGCTTAAAAAATTTCTAATCAAATAACTTTTCTTTTAAAATTATCACCAACTGAACATATCTTTTTCTTTTCTTTTTTACATATATTTTCTACAATTATTTAAGATCATAAAATAAATTTTCAAGAATCGAATTTGTAAAATTTAAAACTTTCACATGAACGTCAGCAAGACCAAATACCTATATATAGGAGGAAATGAGACAGACCTAAATCTAAATAATAAAAATAAAAATAAAAATAGAAAGCTGTAAGCGTTATAGATATCTATGTGTAGACATTAAAAGACAAGGAAGAGACTCATAGGAAATTAAATACAGAATTTGACAGGGGAGAAAGGCTATAAAACTATTAAATTCTATTTGGTGGAGTAAGGAGATCTCTAGAAAAAGAAAGTATAACATATACAACTCTATTGTAAAGAGCATATAGTTATATGGAGCAGAAGGATGGAGAATTATGGAGACAGAAAGAAAGAAATTGGCGGCGGTAGAAATGGATGCCCTACGAAGATCATGCAGGATATCAAGAATAGAAAGAATAAGAAATGAAAGAATCAAGGAAATGATGAAAATAAAGGGAACCATATTAGATGATATTCAGAAAAGCAATTAATCTGGTATGGTCATGTTGAAAGAATGAATGATGAAAGACTACCCAAAATCACATCCAATTATAAAACAAATAAAAAAGGGAAAACGGGGGAAGACCACGAAAGAACTGGATGGATGATATTGCAAAGGCAATGAGGTATAGAGGTCTGGAGGAGGAATGGACCCTTGACCAAAAAAAAAATGGAAAAAGTCTATTGTAGATTCTTTGGATGATTCTTTCTGACGCCATAAACCGAGTTTACATATATATATAACATTATACAATTTTTGAAACAAAATAAAGAAAATTAAATTAATAGAAACTTTAAAAATAAAAAATTTGTAATCACTAAATTTTTATCAATTACATTCGACTATTTAATATTTCCATTATTTTAAATTTAAAATTAATGAAGACCCTAACAATATATTTCAAATCACGATATTTTCGACAATTTTTATTTCAGTTTCTATCTATACATTTGAATAACTATTAAAAAAATAGAGGAAATAATCAATTAATCCTTTAACAAGCTTCTTTTTTTTTTTATCTGTTCTAAACTTGAATAAGTGTAAAAATAAAATAAATAAATATTGGATTAAAATAATAAAAAATCAGTGTCTTAATTTTTTTCCAATTTTCTAATGTGAAAGTTTAATAATAATAATAATAATAATAATAATAATAATAATAATAATAATAATAATAATAATAATAATAATAATAATAATAATAATAATAATAATAATATGGGTACTACGAGAACAGAAATGAATATACATGAAAGACGAAAGTATTAAAGAAACAAAAAAATTAGTTGGAATGACTTTAAAGAAAAATCGAAAAATTATTCAATTAGAACTATTTTAAATTCAATTACTTGAATTTTTACTTGTAGCTTTGAATGACTATCAAATATATAATCAAACAATTAACTGAATAAATGATCAATCCATTGAACATTTTAAAATATGAGCAACATGAAATTTATTTTTAGTTTTGAATAATTTTGAAACAAAATACAGAAATAATATTCGATTAAAAATTAAAAAAAAAACCTTTTCAAAATTTTAATTAATTGCAAATTCAATAACAGTAATAATACAAATAATACAAATGCTCCGAGAATAGAAACGTAGAGGAAGGACAATACTATAACTGAAAAAAAAAAAACAAGTTGGAAATTGCTCGTCAAACGTGGCAAATGAGGTGCGTTCGTACTATAACTAGTTTTATAATTATTTTTTGTACCCCATATTGCACTGAATTTATATTTTTTTGCACTTCATAAGTGCATAGTCTGTAACATCATTAAAATGCACTTGCAATAATTTTTTTTCCATTCCCCGTAATGTAACGAAAAAACATCATTAAAATGCACTTGCAATAATTTTTTTTCCATTCCCCGTAATGTAACGAAAAAGAAAAGCTTTTGACTGTCCCTGTAATTAAACTATACATCCGATTTCCATAAAATTTTAAATGGCTCGACAAAATTTTACAACAATCATATATTTAAAATTTCAGACCAATCGGTAGGGTAGTTTTTGCTCTGTTATATGCGGACGGACAGACGGACTGAACGAAGACTATGGTGCTACGTATTTATATAATTACGAACGCACCTAAAAATAGTGGCTACTAATTAAAAAAGGTATTTTCGATTAAGAATTTTTGTAGACTTAAATTTTTGTTTGACAATAAATTTTGAATAGCCGTCAAAACAAAATAAACTAAACTAATTAATTGAGTATTTAAAAGAATGCGGTAAATCTTTAAAAGTTGTCATTAACAACAAATTTAATAATAATCACAATTATTATTATTATTATTATTATTATTATTATTATTATTATTATTATAGAGCACAATTAAAAATTAAAGACGAAAATTTTCACCGTAAAAAAATTTAATTGCGGCAACTTTCAAGAAATTGTTACATCTCGATTAAGATTTTATTATTATTATTTTTATTATGAGATTTTAATTTATTTTTTAATTTTTTAAAACTATAAAAATAACATAAGGAAAATTAATTGCTTAAACTTTATCTAAAATTCCATGATTTCCAAATTATTTCACAATTTTTCATTAATTTCAAAGTTAATAGTAATAATAATAATAATAATAATAATAATAACATGGGCGCTGTGAGAGCATAAATATGCATGAAAGTCGATACTACTGATGAAAAAAGAAAAAAAAAGTTTACTGTAACAATCAAAAGAAAGAAGAAAATACGTATATATAGACGAGATTAGAATAAGTTTTTTCATAGTAATAATAATAATAATAAAACGGATGTTCTGAAAGCAAAAATGTATATGTAAGTTGGTACTACTAATAAAAACAGTATAAAAAGGCTAATTGTGACAATTAAAAATCATTAAATCAAGATTAAAAATATGGTTAATAAAATTGCTACTTACAATTTTCACTGACTGCCAAAACAAAATAATGAAAATTAAGCCATTTTAAAATTAGGTGATTTTAAAGTTATTTGAAAATATTTTATTAATTGCAAATTTAATAATAATAATAATAATAATAAACGGATGTTCTGAAAGCAAAAATGTATATGTAAGTTGGTACTACTAATAAAAACAGTATAAAAAGGCTAATTGTGACAGTTAAAAATCATTAAATCAAGATTAAAAAATATGGTTAATAAAATTGCTACTTAGAATTTTCACTGACTGCCAAAACAAAATAATGAAAATTAAGCCATTTTAAAATTAGGTGATTTTAAAGTTATTTGAAAATGTTTTATTAATTGCAAATTTAATAATAATAATAATAATAATAATAATAATAATAATAACAATAATAATAATGCTCTAAGATTTTTAAAAAAGCGTATGAAAGAAGATATTAATAGTGAAAAAATATAGATAGCAATAATTTTAAGCAATACAAATTCAATTAAATAGTTTTTAATTAGGTTATTTAAATTTCTATTTACATACGAATTATACAACTATTATTTAACTCTGAAAACAAAAGAAAAAAATCAGTCTATTGGAAAATTTAAAAACTCAACGATTTTACATTTCTTTCTAAATTTTATCAGCTAAATTTAATAATAATAATAGCAACAATAATACTATGAAAGCTCTAAGATTACAAAAATGTATATGAAAGAGGATATTAATGAAGAAAAAACATATATAAAGTATACTAATTCGATTAAAAAGTTTTTAACTCGATTGTTTAAATTTCTATTTGCAAATGTTAATAACTCTGAAAAGAAAAGAAAGAAAATCAATCTATTCGGGATTTTAAGAAATCAATGATTTTAAATTTCTTTTTAAATTTTTTCAATAAAATTTCATAATAATAACAATAATAGGGATGCTCAAATATAAAAAAAGGTGTGTGAAATTCGATATTAATGATAAAAAGTACATATAGCAACATGTTTAAAAATACTTATTCGATTAAATAGATTTTCAATTCCGTTATTTAAATTTCTATTTAAAAATTTCTATAATTTCTGAAAACAAAAGAAAGAAAATTAATCTCTTGGGAATTTCCAAAACTAAACGATTTTTTTAATTCAAAATTTTCTTAATTTAAAAATATTAATAATAATAATAATAATAATAATAATAATAATAATGATGATGATGATGATGACAATGATAATAATTCAGATGAAAGAGAATAGAAATAGATGTAGAAATTGATAGTATAGCAGAAATGGAAATAATCCTGTTGAACTGTGATACTTCTAAAGAAAAACTAATTGATTGAAAATTTAAAAAAATTCAGTGCATGACAACTCCGTTAACCTCAATTAATTGTCAAATTATATTAAGGAAGTCTTAATCAATCAATAATACTAAATATTCAGTTATTTGTGCAATCTTGAATTATCAAAATTAAATTAATAAAAAAATATCCATTAATATCGTAAAAAAATCAGTAGCATTGAGTTATTCCTGCATTTTCGGACAACATAAAAAAATAACAAAAAATAAATCGATTAATATTTTTTTTTTAAAAATCAGCAATTTATTTCTATAATATTGAGTAACTGTTAGAAATAAAATAAGTCTAAAGATAGTAAAAGAGAATATTTTTTTTTAAATCCATGTTTTTGTTTGTTTGTTTCTTTTTGTTTAAAATTTTCTATTAACTATCAAAACGAACTAATCAATTAACAATTATAAAAACTGAGTTAATTTTTACCTTGTATAACTGCATGGATAGGAAAATAATAAATAATAAACGATTAATAATATGTTTAAATTAAAAATACATTCAATTATTTCCATAACCTTGAACAAAGTAAATTAATACAATAGGAAAAAAATCAGTTTTTTAATGCTTTTTCAAAACATTTTAATGACTTTTAGCATAAAATAAAAGAAAAATTATTTGACAAACAATAATTAAAATTAAGTGATTATAAGTTGTGATTTAAAATTGTAAATAACTATCAAAAGAAAAAATTAATCCACTGAGAATTTCTTAATATCAGAGATTTTAATTTATTTCACAACTATCGAAATAAAATTATCGATTAATTTCTCTTTATTTTATTTTTAAAGTTGTTCAATTTTTTAAATAGAATAAAACAATCGCTTAATGTTTTAAGCTACTGACAGGCATATTTTTAATTTTTTTATGTTATTAAAGTTCCTAATTGCTCAAGAACTAATAATCCGGGAGGCAGCGACATTTTTAATTAACCATTTTATACAAGCTGATCCTTAATTATGTAATTGATAATACTTAATTAATCACGAAAATAGCCGTGAGCTGATGGATGCGTTTTCCGGGACCGTAATATCACAAAGTCAAAGAAAAATGAACACCCCGATTTTGGATGTTTGCCGCTAATAGCAGCAACATTTGTAACATTTTGGGACACCTTTCATTTTGCTTTGATTTTGCAATGTTGCAGTTACCCACGCCACATCCATTGCTAACGCAAAAGCTGTTTTCGTGATTAATAAAGAAATATCCATTACATGTTTGAAGATCATGTAATGGATATAAAATGTAGTTTGTATAAAATGGTTAACAAAAAATGTCGCTGCCTCCCGGACAAAGGTTGCCAGTTTGACATCCTTTTTTATTAGGAATTTCCACATTCAGAAATTTCGAAAGAAGAATTTTTATTTTATCTAATCACGAAAGGGCTGTCCTTTTATAAAGCAAAATTATTTTTTCTAAATTCCTGGTAGGAATGCTAAGTTTCTGAATAAAAAAAGAAGACTAACTGGCAAACCTGTCCCGGACTATAAGGTTGACAAGAATATGAAAGGACCCATTTTGAAGAGGTTAGTCAAAGGGAAATGGCTTCTAAATGTTTCATTACAGTTTCTTCACTATTTATTATTTATTACTTATATTCAACATCGCATATTAATTAAGTTAACCGCAGTTGCAAACAAATCTTTTTTTTAAAACAATTCCAATACCAAGCTTGTCCAGACTACTACTTTTGGGACTTTTATGTTAGCAGGGTTCTGGCAATAAATCGCCAAATGTTGTTCCTAACGCCATCATTCATAATGCATTTATTTTATTTAAAATGTAAACCGCTCATATATTTAAAATATACAACTTTCATTTAAAATATGTACATTTAAATACATACATTTAAAACACATGCATTTGATTCATTTAATTTAAAATACCCCCGAAAAGTCCATTAGAAATAATACCATAAATCAAAGCATTTTATTTCAGTATCAGAACATTGTTTCTAATTGCACGCGAAAACAAAATATGCTATTAGCAAAAATAAAAGATTAAAAAAAAAAGAACTATTGGCGTGGCATGTCCCTGGCAAACATGAAAGTATCCGTAGTTTTTATTGTATGTGTAGTCTTTAGAAAATAAAAATCTTAAAAATGCAAAATGAAGAATGAAAGTTAGAAAGTTTAAAATAGTTTTCAATATATTATAAATTATTTCATTTATAATTTTACCCCAGATGTATGCAATAATTAATATAACAATTTTAACTTGAAACAAAATATTCACAGCTTTTTCATTGCAAATTTTAATCATTATCAGTAATTATTGTTATACGATTTCATTATAAGATTTAAATACTGCAAGTGGGGGGTTTATTTTTATTTTCGAAACATTCTAAATTAGGATACAAATTTCATTCTTAAAAATAAAAGTAAAGTTTTTTTTTAATTTAATTTAATTCTTATTATCTTTTATTAAAATATTTTAACGTATTTTGTACAAAGTTAATAAACGATTTCAAATTTTAGTTATTCAAAATTTAGCGTTACTTTTTCAAGAACATCGAAATTTTGTTAAAAGGATACATAATATATTTTTGTGTAATAGGTGCAATACGCCCCCGAAAGACTTAAATCAAATGCAGTGCTCAAAATTATGCAGCAAAACAATACATATTCTGCCAGCGCGCCAATTGACCTTGAAGCAGAAACGCAAATCGCTGGAAGCGTTTGAAATAGAAATATGCCTGTAAAAGTATTTTCCCTTTACGGCTGTATTAATGCAGGTCTGCGAAATTGCAGTAAGTTATTTCTAAGATGGCGTCATTTAAAAAAAAAAAAAAAGAAAAAAAAAAAAAAACCTGTCCATGTTATGAATTTCAACAACCAAAACTAAATCATACATAAGTACCAGTATTGTCCAGCAGAGGAGAACAGCTTATTTGGTTAAGTGGGTTACGCAATGTTTCAAGCCTGCGACATGTTCGCAATTTCTATACAAATGGGGTACAAGTAAAAAGGCTAATAAAAATTAAATAATAAATAAAATAAGTATTATTTTTTACAGAATTCAATTTTAATCAGTATTAAAAAAAATACATGATTAGAAATAATGATACATTTATGCTGAGGGTAATAATCATTAATTGAGCCTTTGTATGAGTCCATAATTCCGATTTGAAAAATATTTACTCAAATGTTCAAATACACAATTTTAAGCATTGGAGACTCATTGGTTAAGTATACAGATCGGAAAAAAGTGGTGGGGGCTAATCCCCCTTTAATTTATTTGTCGATGGGCATTGTTCTTTGAAATAAGAGTATAATATACAATTAGTGCGAATAGCCTGTGAGCTCAATGCCATCAGTTTAATTGGGTACTTTACGTTTTATTTAATATGAATTGTGAAGTATACGAACTTTCCCTTTTTAAAAAATTCGAAACTGTTCCAAAGATAAATAAAACTTTTAGCATGAAAACTTTACTCAGTATTGCCGTTTATTGAGAATAGTGTGAGCAATCTATATTAACAGCTGTGTTCGGAGATAGCAGCAATAAATAAAATCGTCTTTTAAAATCTACTGCATATGTTAAATCGCCTTTTGAGTATGTTACAGATATTCAACGCGGCAATACAAAGGATTAAATTGGAAATGCAAATGTGATATAAATGAATTAATAATGAGTGAATTTGCTTAAACTAATGACAGATTTCTTCTTATTATAAAATAATACACGTTTGAAAAAGTTTAAATTGGTTTTCTATATCTTTTTCGCTTGTAATTTTACTCCCAGCTCACAACAACTTTAAACGGAAGCCGGAAAATTAAATATTCCCCTGATTTTCTATTCTAAATTTTAATGAATATCAGTGACTATTAATATCCATATTTTATTACATGATTTAAATTGTGTATTTAAGATTTTATTTAAAAAAATTCTAAATTAGGGTGCAAGCATCATTATTATTGATTATTGTCAATTCTATTAGTATCGGTGTTAAACTGTATAGTACGGAAGAAATATTGTGGAAATATTAAGGTGGTTACCTTAACATGAAACTAAAAAGTAAAATATTAACCGCTGTTCATCATACTTTTTAATTATTATCAATAGATATATTAATATCCATATACTATAATCATGCGGATACTACGATATAAATTCTGTATCTAGGATATTTTTCTAAAAAAATCCCAATTAGGACACAAATTTCAATGACACAATTCCAGTTATAAAAGTAGAACGACAATTTGTTATTCTATTTAATGCCTATTGTTATTTAAAATATTAAAACTAATGTTGTGCGAAATATGTTAAAAAAAATTCAAAATTGAAACATTGCTTTTTTTTTTTTTTACAATACTAGGGAGCTCTACCACCTTAATAGGTACGCTCGCCAACTCCCGCGCAGGCACCACAGGCTCTAAAAACTCGCTAATTTCTGTTTTAAAAATATTACCCAATTACGAAAAATTGAATAATATTACCAAGACCAGTGACAATCTTCTGTCATCGGTTTCCATTCATTTATCTTTGACTGAGGGATTTTCTGGTTCCGAAGGCTACATACACCGCTGTCGCACAGCTGATGACTGTTTTTGTGATTAAATAAGATCAGTTACACATTTGAAAATCAGCTTCTATAAACTGGTTAAGTAAAATATGTCTTTGTCTCTCGGGATTTCATAACGCCGATATAAGAAAATCATTTTTAAATATGACGTTTTATATCTATTGTTTTAAATATGAGGTAATTTTTGCCATTAAATGCTTTTCCCACGTAATAATTTAATTATTTTAAAATGGTCACGTGTAAACATATTTTTCAATTGAAAAGTTTTTGTAGATAGGGTAACTCCGAGAGAGTCGTCGCATACGGGATAGATGCCGCACCCCTTGTATTTCCTGTAATTATCGATAGATGGTCGTCAAACACGCAGTATAGGTGCGCAATATGATTATTTTAACCAGTGTATAGCGTGAATCCAATTGCGATGTTTACTTGTAGAAGTACAATCCTTAATTGGACGTAAGTGCATGATTTCACTGTCCAAACTTTTAAACACGTTATGTTTAAATACTTTTCGTACACTAATTACTAAATGCATGCATGATTTCGAAGTCAAAACTAAGTGTAGCGTTTGTATAGAGTACTGCGTGTATGGTTACGCCATTCCCCTTAACGATGGCAGGTAACTGTGATGGCCGACGTCTGCACCATGCAAAATGGGATACATGCTGCACTGCTATCCCGGTATACATGCCGCAGTTTCTTTTGCACGGGATGATTAAGTGTTATTAACTTTCCCTTTTCTTTTTGCACAGACTAACCATATTAGGCATGTTATCAAGTTTACTAAAACCAAAGGAGAAAAAGGGGAAAATAAAAAGTAAGAAGTGCAAGAAAGATGCAAGTCAAGATGATAATAATGAAAAATTGGATTACGCGTAACGCAGACGTTCTTTGCAAACTACTCCGAAAAAGAGGAAGTGTAAATTGGCTTCGTTGTATCATGTGTTTAAATGTAGTTACATAAAGACTGTACTTTTTCGACACTTTTTCTGTAGATTGTAGTCGAAAAACAGGTCTCTTAACCCATTCAGGACCATAGGTGCATATAAGCACATTCATAAACAGCTTAAAAAATTTGTTTCTTGCACCAGTAAAAAAAAAAAAGTAATGTTTGCTTTGTTTAATTAGGGCATTTTCATGATTATTTACGTAAAGGTAACTTCTTTTTAAAAAGTGGTACCAACCGAATAAAATTTGGGTAAAAGCCACCGGTCCCGAAAGGGTTAACAAATAAATCATGCAAACACAATTTTACTTTTTTTCTTTTCCCTTTCTAATACATTGATGTTACGTTGTTGCTGAAATAACAATTAAAATTTAATGTAAAAAAATAAGTCGATAATTTTAATAGTGAAAGTAGGTAACAGTTATTAATTTGAATCTACTAATACGTTTCATTGTACTCACTTAGTTTCATTTTGTTATTACATCGTTAATTATAGTCCAGATATGAATATTTTTTTAATACTATTTTTATTTATAATTTCATTCTGTTCTTATTGCGAACGCGGCATAAGTACCGCACAAGTGCGGCGTCTCAGCCTGAATGTACGGGTGACACGCCGCAGTTTAATGTTTTAGAAAAAAATTGTTAAAAAATATTAATAATTTGTTTTGAATTTTTTTGTCGCAATACACGCGTTGTATATTTAACATTAAACAGCACAGCATGATTTTTTTAAATTTTATGTCCACCATGGGACTTTATACACAAATTCAAAAAAATGTGCGGCATAAATCCCGGAATTACCCTATTATTATTTGGGCTATTTAAAATCTGGAAACAGTTGGTATAAAACATCTATTTCAAAACTATGAATTAAAACCCTATTCAGATAATGAAATTTCGAATAAAAAATTGAAAAATAAAACTTTAAAAAATTAGACAAATATAAAAAATGATTAGGCACTGCACACGACAATCTAGTCACGTATGCGCTTAGAAATTTTTTATCCTTTAAAACTTTTGTAACTGAACTATCTTGACCGATTTGAACATTAAATACCGCTAAATATAAATCTTCAATTTAAAAACTGTCTGCTTTAGCGTGTTTATCACACATTTCTCTAAAAGACTACCTGTTTTCCTGTTTTCATATGCAATAGTTTTTGCATTATAAGCCGAGAAAGTGAAAAGCTCACAATCAATTCAATTACCGCAGCAGCAGCAGCATTGGTTACTTTTTCTTTTCTTTTTAATAGAATAGAGAGATTATAAAAACATCAAAGTTCTATTAAGAGAAAGTTTTAGATTTTTTTGTGCAATAGGTTTAATTTGTACCCGATATTATTCAGCAAGATAATCCACATTCTGCAGGCGTGCCTATTGACTTTGGAGCAGAAATTTTAATCGCTGGAAGTATAAGTAAATGTACCTGTAAAAGTATTTTCGTCTTTACGGTTGTTTTATCGCAGGGTTGCGGATTTACAGTCAGTTATTTTTAAAACGGCGTCATTCTTTCAAAAATGTGCAAAATATTAATTTTAAGTAGTCTTAACAACCAAAAGAGAAACCATTAGAGAAAAAATACATTGCATGTTTAACAGAGAACAAACGTGTTTCTTAATTATTTCTTGAATTCATAGAATTATAATATTTTCAAGTACGAGAAACGTTAATACATTGAATATAAGTAAATGGACTAAAAATAAAGTTCAGTGAACAAAAATTACATAATAGCACCAAAGTTCAGCTGTATCCAGTACTTAAGTAAAGTTGTAGTAAAAAATATATATATTTGACAGGGTGAGGATAATAATGAAAGACTTCAAATAAATATTAACAGTAATAATTATTTGTTAATGTAAATGTAATTAATAATGTGATACAAAGGTTTTTAATAATGATGGAATTTGCGTAAATTTCCCATGTTATTTTTTATGTGAATTTATAAAGTTTATTGGAAAAAATAATAGAGTAAGAATTATTATAATACCAATATTAATATCAATAATAATAATAATAATAATAATAATAATAGTAATCATAATAATAATAACAATAATAACCCGAAATTTGTTTGTGGATGAAAAGATTACTTTTTACATCTCATACCTGTTTCATTAATAATTTTACCTAAACATTATAGATGCATAGAATTCTATAATGATTAATGCTACAATTTATGATATAATGAACCTAGGAGAAAAATAACGGCCCTTTTTCATTATAAGTAATGATTAATAGCAGAAGTTAAAAAAATTCCAATACTTAATGAAAAAATCATATCTTTCACGGTAAATTTTAAACAAAAGTATTTTAAACGAAAATCAAATTTCAAAGTAATTGCTTAAAAGGCCCAAAGGCCAACATAGTGAAAAAGATTCCAAGCCGGGGATCGAACCTGGGCCATCAGTATAGCGCACTGACGTTCTACCGACTAAACCACTTGGAACGATACCCAGCACGGAAAATGTCTCACTATTATATGTTGGCAAGGCTACAAACGCAGCACAAGATGCAATATTCACCGTGAGCCACCGACCTGGGGCAAACACGGAACATAATTAAATCCATCATAGTTTCTATCGATGCTGGATTTAATTATGTTCCGTGTTTGCCCCAGGTGCGGTGGTCGGTACTGCGTTTTTGAATATGAAACTTTCAGGAAGTTGGATTGGAAGACGGGGCCCATATGCCTGGCCGCCAAGGTCTCTGGTTTTGACTTTATTAGACATTTTTGCTTGGGTATTCATTAAATCCGTTGTGTATAAACAAAAAATTACTGTGGATGAGTTGAAGAAGTGTATCATTCAAGCAATTCGTCTAATAACTGCTGATATGTTACGAAACACTTGGAGAGAACTGGATTATTGTTTAGACGTTTGTCATTCCACAAAAGGTGTACACATAAAAATCTATTGATATTAAAACTTGGTAAGATGTTCTTTCTATTTAAATATTTTTTTTATATAATTCTAATGGGTAGTTTTGTAAAAAATAAGCCATAACTTTCGGATACTTTTAGCCCGGACACCTTGTATATCAGTAATGATTAATATTCTTTAATAATTATACATTTGTAATAAATAAAGTTTAGTACATATATATATATATATATTTAATGTTAGGATAATTATATTATATTAATTATTATATAATTTTCTGATTTAAATTAAAAATAATTAATATTTCCAACATATTTTTTTCAACTTCTAATGAAATTAAAAAATTATCTTTTGATTTATATTTAGGAAAAATACATATTTTATATATATATATATTAGCATGAAAGAAATTTTTACGAAAAATTAATTTTAATAATTAATTGGAGTTATTTTTTATGAAAAAGTTAATGACTATATTTTAGTAATTTATTCTAATATATTAATTATATATTCCAGTTATTATATAAGTGTAATAATTATATAATTGCGTATTCAATTATGTAATATAATTATGTTTCCGAAATAATTTTGAGTAATTTTAATTTTTTAATATTTAAATTAACTTAAATTATATATGATTTATTATTCAAACAAATAAAAGATACTTATACGAATGATTTATTTTAAATATTATAAAATAAATACAATAGCAATTTTTAAAATGTATAAAAATGTATTATGCAATTTTATGATTTTTTTTTCATATTAAATATATTACAAATATAAATATTGTATTGGAAATAAATACCTAAGAGAGTAAATGTAAATCAACTTGCATTAAATACAACTATGTTTAGTAAATTAGGTTTAATAAGTATATTGTATATAATTATTTACGTTCGTTGCATTTCTTTAATTATACATAATTTCTTTGTGGAAACAATTTTAACGTTCTTTGAAAATAGTTTGATTCTAACAATTATCAGATTGATTATATTAAAATCATTAGAAGAGTGTCGAATAAAATTTTATTTGTAAAAGTAGCACGGGCTTTATGGTTGCATTAATGATGCATTGCAAAAAGGCGGTTATTTATGTTTAAATTGTAGTTGATTTGTTGTCAATTTAAAGTTTGTTTTTTTTTGGGGGGGGGGGGCAATCTAAAGTGGAACAATATAAATAATAAAGTAAAATCATACGTCCAACATAGATTACGTTTCATTTTCCAACGCATTCAGAATATTGTAACAAAACTTCACTGCTTAACCCTTTGAGAGGCAAACAATTGTGTTTCAGTAATGTTGAATACCCACCGGAAATTTCGAAAAATTTTATTGCAAAATAAGGAAATGCAATTTTTCAGCTTTTTTTAACAAAGTTATAAAAGTAAAACTTAATTAAAAGTTTCTGGCAGAAATCTGAATTAAAATTTGGTAGGATATAATGTATCCCACCGCCCTTCAAGGGGTTAAGAAGGGGAAAGATGATGCCTAAGTATATTTGTTATAAGTATGCCTAAGGAATTTGTAAAACACATTTGAAATACCATCAATAGTCGGAAAAATACTATAAATCTTTTGTGCTGTCCTGTATATGATCTATAGAATTTACCCATTAATACCCCCTTAATTAATACATAAAAATATAGTTACATTTAAAAATCAGAACTGAAAACTTACTTATAGCAATTATCGTTCATAGACATTACTGTAAACAAGGTCTTTTGCGTGTCCCTGTAAATGAACGATAAATGCTATGCAGATCATTTTCTACAATAAGCATTTTGTAGCGCACCTCAGTGTTTCATATCAGTTTCAATATGTTTAAAACAGTGTAACATGATTCAAATAGATTGCAAGCGATTTTTCCAAGCAGATCATAACATAACTGATTTTTTTTTTACTGTTTCTGTAAACGGACTATAAAGGATACATATTTCATTTTCAGTACCTATCAATTGAAAACATTCATGTATAACATTCATTCATTAAGTTAAATAAGTATTTTTTAATAAAAAAAATTCTAAAGTTTTTGTTTTTATGCCACACACGCAATATTTATTTTTTTTCAAATTAATTCAATTGAAAAAATATATATATTATCATTATATTGTTCTGTGGAAAGAGATTTAAGAAGAATGGCTGCATGATTCCTGAGATATGTTTATGTTTTCTTCGAAAAATTCGTAGAAAATTCATGAAAAAATTAATTTTTGGGGTAGTATGCGATAAAAATGAGTAAATTTTAAACGAAATTTTTGTTCGTTATATCCAGATTTACATCATTAAAATCGAGATTTTAGCAATGTAATTGTTTGCTAAAAACAAGTTGTCGTAGTATCGGAGTTCAAATGATAAAAAATATCCGTTAGATTTATGTAATTATTTATTAATCCCTTAGAGACAAAATAGTTTCCCGCTCGCGAAAAGTGTTTGTTTCTAATAAAGATTAGATTGACCTTGAATCGGAAACTCAAACTGCTGCAGGGGTCTCGAATAGAAATTTACCTGTAAAAGTAGTTTTGCCTTTAGGGTTGTTTTTAATGCAGGGTTGCAATTTCGTAATTACAGTTGAATCCGGTTAAGACGCGTTTCAAGGGAGTAGACAAAAATCGCGTATTAATCCTCTAAGCTTTTTGCCCGTATTTTTTCCGTTTCCCTAAAACAACTGAAATCGCTTGCAAACAATAATATTTTTAAGAGAATTGTATTTTAAGATGTGTAACTCATAAAGGGACATGAAGTGCATATTAAAAACAAACAGGGAAAGAAAATTTAAATCAACATTAGTTTTATAAGCATTTTTATGAAAATGCAGGAAAGCCCTCAAAACGGTCAGAGGGTTACGGGATCGCGTATTAAACGTGATTTGTATAATGTTACAGGAACTGGGCTTACTTACACATTTAATCGTATAAATGAACTTTAGAGGTTTTATTTATACATTCATGGTTGAAAATTATCACTTTTACGTATATTTAGATTAAAATTTAATTGTATTCCACTTTAACTCATTGATTCTTTTTATAGGACCAAGTGGAATAATAACGCAAAATAAATGCGGATTCTAACATGGGATTATTGTCAATTAATACGATGCAACCAAAAATAAAACAACAAAAATATTTTTCTAACTAGTCTAATTTTTTTAGCAGAAAAAAAAAATCTCCGAAGCACAACCTAGATTTTAAAATCATATTTAATACTTTTAATAATGAGTGCCACGAATATCTGTCCTTCTTTTATAATATAAGGAAAAACTATCCTTATTAATCTTCGTATAAAAAATATTGTTATATTATTAGCATAGGTAAAAGTAACGAAAACAAAAAAGAATTAACCAAACGCAGTCGTATTTGTTTAATCTTTTAAGAGTTTTTTTTTTTTTTTTTTTTTTTTTTTTTTTTGCCTGTAATATGCATCATAAAACATAGTAGCGATATAACGTACATTTAAAACCTCACTAACAGGTATTTTGTCATTATAATAATTTTTATTAAAATACCTATCACTATTTCCGATTAGTAATTCTCGCTTTAATTAATCTCTTATTAAATTAAGCAAATAATACTATTCGGAAAAGCGTTTTTTACCTGAATAAAAAGAATCCGCTAATTTGGCAACACTCGAGAAGAGACAGGAAATTCGCATATCAATGAATTCGCGTCTTAAGCATTATTATTTCCTCAAAGAACCGAAAAGTTATCGCGTTATTAAGTGGGATCGTGTAATAACCGTTCGCGTATTAAACTTGATATTTTTCCATTATGGACGATGTTCAGGGGATCGAAAAAATCCGCGTGTTAAACGGGATCGCATATTAACTGTGAGCATTTTAACAGGGTTCGATTGTATTTATTTTTAAACGGCAGTTATTTATATATATATATATATATATATATATATATTACGCTATCGTACGTGGCACAGAAATCGCGATTATTTGTAATTGTTTAATGGCAACGCTCGAATGAAACGCATCTCATTGGTTATTAAACAGCATTTTAATGCATCTCATCAGTCCAAGTTCAGTTAGTATTGATCACCTGTATTAAATAAAATAGGTGATTTGCGACATCATGTTCCATTGAAATTTTCCTTCCTCTTTATGTCTACTAACAAACCTCTGAGTTTGCCAGATAAATATCTTAACACTCTGTGTAAAAAACAAAATTTTCACACACGCACAATGCGTTTCATTTTAACAAAGCGCAGATTGACCTTCAAGTACTTTTGCATTTACAATTGTATTAATATAGGGTTCCAAATACACAAGTTGTTTATATTTGAATAGTTGTTAATCGATCAAAACTATATAAGTTATAAACTTCAAGTATTTTTAATAATCAAAAGTAAAATAATATAATAAAGACATGTTAAATTTAACTGAGAAATGTAAAAAAAAATATTTCTTCTGTTTAATAAATTTATGTTTAATAAAATACTTTAAGTAAACGTATGTAATTATCTCATCTGATACGTATGTAATCTTTTTAAAAAATTAATTAATGTAAGTAAATAATTTTTAATTAATTACTTACAATAATTAATGGATTAATGTAATTAATTAATTAATGCAAATATAAATATATTATCCCTCTGTAATATAAAATTTTCAAAGTGTTTGATTTAAAAAAAAAAACGCAGAATGGCCTTGAACCAGAAACGCAAATTGCCAGAAAAGTATCGAACATAAATTTACCTGTAAAAAAGTTTTGCCTTTAGGGTTGTATTGACGCAAGGATTGCAAATGCGCAGATTTTTTTTTAATTATTTATTATTGAATAGCAGACAATTTATCGAATCTGTTAAGTTTTGAATTTCAAGTATCTTTAACAATCAAAAGCAGAATAATATAAAAAAAGCCATATTACATTTAACTGAAAAAAAGTAGAAAACATGTCTTTTATTAAATAAATTAAATTTAATAAACGTATATAATTGCTTTTGCTGAAATAAATATTTACATATAATTATTGATTAATTAATTAATCAAATTATTTATTAAAATACATTATTAATAAATAAATGTATTATTTTTTATTAATTTCCTTGTGATAGAAAATTTTCAGGCGTGAGCAAAGAGTTTAATTCTAACTAAAGTTCAGATTGACCTTGAATTAGAAATTCATATCGATGGAGGAATCTCGGATAGAAATTTTCCAGTAAAACTTGTTTCACGATTGTTAATGCAGGGTTCAACAGAAATTTACCCGTAAAATTAATTTGCTTTACGTTTGTATTGACGCGGGATAGCAAATGCTCAGATTTTATATTGAAAAGCAGACAGTCTATCGAAGTGTCAAAGTTATAAATTTCAAGAATTTTTAACTTTCAAAAGAAAAATAATAATAATTTTTAAAAAATCATGTTACATTTAACTGAAAAATGTAAAAAAGTTCATCTTTTCATAAATCTATGTTTAATAAAATAGAATTAATAAACTTATTTAATTACTTTTGTTTAAATAAATATTTACTTTTAATTATAAATTAATTAATCAATTTATTTATTTATTTATTTATCATTATACCTTATTAATAAATAAATTTATTATTTTTTGTTACTTTCTGACATAAAATTTTCAAGTGCAAGCAAAGTATTACAACAGAGTTCAGATAGACCTTGAATTAGAAATTTATATCGCTGGAGGAATCTCGGATAGAAATTTACCTACAAAAGTTTCTTCGACTTCACAATTGCTAATGCAGGGTTACAAATATTCACTTATTTATGGCATATATTTTCTTTTTATATAATCTAAAGTTATTAATTTCAAGTATTTTTAATAAAGAAAAACAATATAATAAAAAAGACATGTTAATTTAACTGAAAAATGTTTTTAAAAAATTCTCTTACAACTTAATAAATTTATGTTTCATAAAATACATTTAATAAGCATATTTAATTATATTAGTTTTAAAATTTATTTATTTATTCGATTATTTATTGATATGCCTTATTAAAAATTGTATATATTATTATGTACTAATCACTTTAGCGACTTAAAATTTTCACGCATACGCAAAAAGATTTGATTCCAACCGACCACAGAATGACTTTGAGTCAGAAACGCAAAACTACACGAGAAATATCGAACAGAAATTTACCCGTAAAAGTAGCTTTGCCTTTAGGGTTGTATTGACGCAGGATTTCGAATACGCAGTTACTAATATTTGAATATCAGTCAGTCTCTCGAAATTCCCTTTATTACGAATTTCAAATACTTTTAACATTTAAGAGCCAAATAACATAAAAAAAAAGACATGTTACATTAAATGAAAACTGTAAAAAACTTTTGTTTTATTTAATAAATTTATGTTTGATACTAGGGGGGGGTCTGCCGTACGAGCTATGCTAGACAACTTTAGTCCCGGCCCAGCAGGCTTTAAATACATGCTAATGAGCTCGGTTATAAAAAGATTACTGGTTCGGAAGATTAAGGGGGTCCGGGACACAAAAATCTTATTTTGCAAAAACATTTTATTTCATAAAAAATTTCTCTGTTTCTTCCTGCTTAAAATGACATTTAAATCATGTTTCTATCTGAATTAGAACAAAAAATATTAAATTTTTCGTTTAGGTTTGTTTTCAAAATCTAGCTTTCAAGCACTAGCTGTCATAGAAACGACTTCTTGTAAAAATGCGTTTTCTTTCATGATAGGATTTTTCACCATTTCTCATATTTAAATTCTTATAACTCGAGAACCGTTAAAGATACAGGGTTCAAACTTGGAACATATCTTTTTCAATTGTTTTACTTTAATTTTGATTCAGCATATTTGAAAAAAATATTTACTTTTGAAAATATGATTTTTTTTAAAAAGTTGCACCACTTTTTTTGAAATTTTTTCGTTAAATATTTTTAATTTTTTTATAAATTAATATTTTTAAAAATGCTGAATCTAAATTAAAACTTATATATTTCTGTTTATTTAAATGAAAAAAATTGAAATTTTATAAATAATATTTCGAGTTGTAACGATTTTAAATTACCCCACTTTTATAATAAACTAGCAGAACTACCCGGCTTCGCCCGCGTCAATTATAAGAAGCCTTCCAGGTAAAATAAATTAAAACGAAATAATACGGCAATCACAATAACTGAAATTTGTGCATTCCCATCCACAAATCGTTATAAAGACAATCAAAAAACATGGCGTCATTGTCTTGCAACCATACTAAAATCCCTGAGTTTTACTAACAGAATGCACGTTTTCTTTGGCGGGTATAAGAGAAAAATGTGTGATTTTCCTGACAATACGAAAAAAAGAAATTCCTCCAAATCGCGTAGCACTTAGTGAAATTCTCGTTTGTATGGTATTATCTACATTATAAAGTAAAAACACTATGTCAGTGCCCATAAACTGTGCCCCATAAATTGTAACCCATAAAATGTGCCTTTACTGCAATTTTTCTAACTTTTAAACATCACACAATTTCATTTTTTACAATGTCGAATGGAAAAAAGTTCTCTCAAATGAAATTTGTTTGAAAATTGTACCTCAATTTTCTGATTTTAATGGATTTTAAAGTATATTTTAAGCATGGATATTTTTAAAGGTGAGTGTAACCCGATTGCGAAAGATGAACCTGTTTACACTTAATGCAATAGTATAAAGAAAAGACAGGTCTATGAGTAACGCTGGTATCATATTTCGGTGGCACAACCTAACACAACAAATTTCCCTTTTATTGCAGTTTAACGTCTAAACATTGTACATTCGATTGTTCCAACGTATTATAGAAAACAAAAGTACTTTCAGTGATTTTTGTCTGTAATGTTTATCTCAATTTACAAATTTTTTATGGGTTTTAAAATAATTTTTAAGCATGCATATTTTTTAAATATTCTTGCAACCCAAATACAAAAGATTAACTCAATTGTTCAAAAACATTGTAAATAATTCAGAATTTGTTTGCTTTCGCGTAATATTCAATAACTAAATTGGCAAACGAAATTGAAACGCCAAAAATAAAATAAAATAAAACACGAATTTAACAGATATCAAAATCAAACTACTCAAAATAACCTGATAAGTATATAAAATTCAAACGGGAATTTCGTTCCGGGTGCATATAACTTGAATTCTTCATAACGGATTTCCATGCGACTTGCACTATTAGTTTTTTAGGAAAGATTTTAGTGCGTAACATATTGCTTTCCGTTGCTTAGTCATAGAATTATAGGGGAAAGTTATATAATCATGTGAACCCAATTATGAAGGATTAGTCTAATTAGCTGAATGAAAAATGCAGAACTATTTTTATCTCTAAGTATAGTGACGGGTTTAACTTCGGTAATGGGGCTGTGCGCTAGGGTATTCTTATTTTAATGAGTGTGCCTGACACCTATTATGGCATGCACCTTTGTTTAAAACAATATAGAATGACTTATGTTTTAAGCGACTATCTGGCATGCAACTTGATTACAAAATACTAACATGCAAATGCTTAAGGGGCTTCTCCAGTTCCCTGCTCAACAACGCAAAACTTTCTGACGCATTTTCTGACTCATTAAACGTAAAGGCTTAAAATTTGTAGGCCTGACTATTAAAGCGATTTGGAATTGAAATGAGTTTTTCCTTTTTTCATAAATAAATTACTTATCGAGTTATGAGCAATTGTGGTTGCGTGACGGCCGGTTTTTATCCTTTATTGCACTGTTGCGTCCGAAATTCAGTTCAAAACACCAACTGAAAGATACCTTTACCAACAAATGGAAACTATCTTTCGATTACATATTTTCTAAATAAGAACTCCTGTCAATTTCATGCGTATCCGAACAAAAATTAATTAAAAAATTATTCACACTCGCGAAATTTAAATTCAGAAAAAGGATGTTCTTTTGACACATTGTGGTAATTTTTTTAACTTTTAAAATTAAAATACATGTTTTCTTTGGCGCGCGTAAAAGAAGTATACAATATCTTCACAATACGGGGGTAAATGCAAAAAAATACATCCAAATGAGGTAGTAGTTACTAAAATTTTATTTGGAAAATTTGAAATTTTATTGAAATTAAATCTACAATGATTAAATGAAATGATGTAATTTTCCATAAATTTTAAATCAAGACATCTGTCAAGATTTTTTTTTTGAAAATGTATATAACTGCTCTCTTTTTGCTATAAATCACAGAAAATGTTAGCACTGAATCTAAACCAATACAACACTTAGCGATAACGTATAGCTATAAGATATGGCTGTAGTATACAATCGAAGTAGTAAGCAAAATATAGGAGCCATATGTTTACAATGACTTTGATTACGCGTTGAAAAGATTTGATAGAATGTGACGTCATATCTAGCCTTTTTTTTTCTTAAATTGTTTTTATGAAATTTGACTGTTTGTATTAAAATAGATGTTTTAATTTAAAAAAAAACATTCAAATTGAGGTGCTACGTTATTTTCCAGCTCTTGTAGTTAAAGTTTTTATTTTATATACAAAAACATGTAAATTTTCTGTTTAGAATGACGTCAATATCAAACACGCAAAAATATAGCAAGAAAATCTGAATTTTTATTGGCAAATAGAAACAAAATACACGCGTTATCCTTATTTTTTTTTTCACATTATTGTGTCATTTTTTTAGGGTTTGGCAACAGGAAAGAAACGTTTGAATTAAAAAAGATTTAAAAAGAGATATTTCTATAATGTTAAATTATGGAAGTGGTAAAAAAAAGGTATAAATAGTGGTCTGATAATTTTTTAAAGTAGACAGGGATCTTTTCCACGTTCTAAAGCGTACGTACAGCGAGTTTCGTGCAAATCGGTCAAAAATTAAAGATTTGTATAAAGGACATACACACAGAGAACGGCTTTTATATATATAGATTTTAAATTTAAATTAAAAAATAAATTCTGGGAAGTTTTATCATGAGAATTTATTTACAAATGATAAGGTTAACCATCACAAAAAAATTCAGAATTTTAACTCAATAAATAAAAATTATTTTAAAATGTGTCCCGGACCCCCTTAAATAATATTATCAACACCAATGAAGATCTTCTATAATCCGGTTACCATTCATTTCCCTTTGATTTGCAGTTTTTTTTGTGTGCTGAAAGTCGATTCAACTGCTATCAGGACAGTTCACGGGTTTTTTTCTTGATTGATTAAATAAGGTTAAAAGCACATTTGAAAATCATCTTGCGTAAAATTATTAAGTAAAAAATTTCGCTGCCTTTCGGACTTTTAGATCTAAAAGAAAAGTTTTCTTTTAGATGCTGTTAAAAAATCGTTTTAAATATGACATTTTAAGTATATAATTGTAAATATGGCGTAATTTTCGCCATTAAATACATTTTGGACGTAATAATTTAATTCGTTTAAAGTTTTCTTTTTTTTTTCAATAGTCAATATGATTTCAATTAAAAACGTTTCTAAAAGCTATAAGAATATTGTTCTAAATATGACAATTTAAATATATAGCTAACAAATATGACGCTTAAAATGTATCATTTTGAATATGACTTAATTTTCTTCATTAAATGCTTTTCGTACGCAATAATTTAACTATATTAAAGTTTTCTTTCTTTTTTAATAGTCACATGTACATATATTTTCAGTTGAAATGTTTCATTAAATATTATTATTTGGGCTTTTAAAATCTTGCAACATTATGTAAAAAAATGGTTATTTCAAATTATGAATTAAATCTTTATTCAAACAATGAACTTTAGAATAAAAAATTGAAAAAAAGTTAAAAAATTAGACAAATTTAAAAAATGATCAGACACTACATTTCACTATCTAGTCGAGTATGTGCTTGAAAAAAATGGTTAAATTGCTATGCATAGTTTTATATCCTATAAAATGTTTTTAATTGAACTATTTTGAACTATTTGTGCATTAAATAGAGCTTAAATAAATTTTCAACTTAAAATATGTCTGCCTCAGCATGTACGTCACACATTTCTTTATAAAACTACCAGTTTTTATATTTTTATACGCAATAGTTTTTTTATGAGCCGAGAAAGTTAAAAGAACACAATAAATTCAATAAGGGCATCAGCATTAGTTAATATTTTTTTTATAATAGAGATAAACTATGTATTTTTTTAGAAATTTATTTACTTATAATTTTAATCTATTAATGAATTAATATAGATTATTATTAATTAAATGTATTATTATTTATTTATTCCTATGAAGAGCAACATTTTGGCGCACGCGCAAAGAATTTTATAACTAAAGCGCAGAATGACCTTGATGAAACTCAAATTTCTGGAGAAATATCGAACAGAAATTTACCTGTAAAAGCAGTTTTGGGTTTACGATTGTATAAAGGCAGGATTGAGGGTACTGAGTTATTTATTTTTTAATATCAGTGATTCTATCTAAATTATGAATCTCAATGTATTTTAGCAATTAAAAGGAAAATAATATTAAATATGATATGTTACACTTAAGTGAAAAATTTAAAAACATTTCTTTTATTTAATAAATTTGTGTTTAATAAAATACGTTTAAATAATATATGTGCATATGTAAAAGGTAAAAAAAGTAATTATTTACTTATAACAATACATTGATTAATTAATTAATTAATATGTTTAACTAATAATTAAATATAGTATTTTTTTATTAATACCGTTCGGCACAAAATTTTCGATCACGGGCAAAGTGTTTGATTCTTAACAATTCTCAAACTGAACTTGAATAGAAAATTCAAATTGCTAGCGGCGACTCAACTAGGAATTTACCTATAATAGTCCAGGGCATTAGGTGCTCAAAAAGGACAAATAGGGGAAAGTTTTGGTGTAGTTTTGATATTTGGTGCCTTTATGTTTTGTGGGTCGCTGAACACGAATCTGAAGTTTGCCAACAAAATTTATCCCGGGAAATACGTTTTTTTTTGGCAAAAAACGGGAAAAAACGGGATTTTCTTTTTTTTTTCAAATAACGTCAAAATTATTATACATTTTACGTAAAAGTCCTCAATACATAAATTGAAGAGGATAAAATTTCCTACATTTTATGTATTAAAAGTTTTTTTCTCTGATCAATGGTTTAACCGTGACAACGCCACAAAAATGGGAGTGGAAATCAAAAATTCAGAGAAAACGGGAATTACCCCGCTGTACGTAGATTTAACATGAAAACTGACCATTTTACACAAGCATTGACTATAAATTATGCTAAAGATTATATGAATGACTACATCTTACAATGAAGTGGCTGATAATAAATAGGACGACTCATTATGAATCATTATTTAATTATAAGTAAACATGTACTTTAGTAAGTACATTTATTTAAAAAACAAAAAAAATATTATTTCCGCTTTCTTTTACTTGAGGGTCCCTGCTTTTCACCGACATCTACAGCATAGAAAATAGATGTATAGAATTAGTGGGTGTTTTATTACTACCAACAGTATAAAATAAATGTTTTTTTAATAAAAAATATTTGATACCTTCTGGCATGACTTTTTCTTGACATTTTAATTCAAGTACCATTTTTTTTTTTTTAAATCAAAGACAGCAGAATTTAAGTTAGTCACATAAATAAACTTTTCCACTATTATGCACCAGCAACAAGATTTAAAATGTAACAAAAATGTGAATTTGGTTCAAAATAATTTGTTTATAGAGAAAAATTACAATGAAGAGCACATGAAGTTTTGCAAGAGTGAAATGTTGAAATTTATGACCAAATTTGGACAAAAATTTTCAGTTATATGTAAATATATCGGGACAAAATCATTTAAAATATATTACTTGGCTGCAAATTCTAAGTGGTTACAAAATTGATCCAGACAAATTCTCCAAATTCAGATTTGATACAATGCAAAACATAATGTAGGCATTTTCTCATGATATGTTAATCAAGATATCCTATGATTCCCTGTCTTTACATAAGGTTCCTCTTAGGTTTCCTGTAAGGTTTGTGCAGAAATAAATATGAATATACAACAGAATATGCAACACAGCAATTTTCATTAATGGTGTCGAATGTTTGTCCCATACCTTAAATTTTAGAAAAAGAAATTTTAGACTTTGTTATAATGAAACAAAAATAGTTTAATCACTTTAGCTTCCATACCGTTAAGAAAGTATCATTAAAATTATCAAAAAGAACGTAAAATCATGCGTAAATCAGATTATGTAACATTTTTGAACGCATTCGGGCTACTATAATAAAACTTCATAGTTTAATAACGTGAAAAACGATGTCTAAGTAATAATTTGTAAAACATATAACACGTTTGAAAACACAATTTCAACCAAAATCGAAAAAATAGCTGAAAATTTTGTACATCCCTGTATATGAACATGAATTATATGAATGTGAATTATATGATTGAACATATAATTCACAATATGCTAAAATTTAGAACTGTTAGTGAACGCATAGCACAGTTGAAAATTCCTCTTTAGCAATTTCCGGCAATAAGCGGGTATATAGATGTCTTGTGCAGCCCTATATATGATTTATAGAATTTATACACGCTAAATAGTATGCAATTTTTAAAATTTAAAAAGTGTTCCACAACTGAAAATGCATTTCCATCAATTATTGTTCATACAGAGAAAAATATAACTGATTTATTTTGTGTGCCCCTGTATATTAAAGATCAATGGCACATCATATTCAATAGTAAGCATCTTATAGAGCACCTCGGAGATATATATCAATTTAAATACTTTTGAAAAGGTGTAACATGAACAAAATACACCACAAACAATTTTTCTCCATAGACCGTAATGTAACATAATTCTTTTTAGTGTCCCTGTAAATGATCGATAAATAATACCCATACCATATTCTATAAGAAATCATCTTGTAGTGCACTTCATAGATATGTATATAAATTTCAAAGTGTTTGAAATTATGAAACATTATAGAAAGAAAAAAAAAAAAAAAACACAAACGATTTTCCCCCATAGGCCGTAATATAATGAAATACTTTTGAATGTCCCTGTAACGAAATTATGACTGCTACACGCAACATTTTACAATACCTAATATTCAATAGTGAATATCAATAACATTTTTCAATTTCATGGCGATGCGACTATATTGACGACAAAAATAATTATGGCCAGCTAGAATCGGTAAATCACCCACCGTGCACTGCCGTAATTCCCGTTTTTTCAGAATTTTTTATTTTCACACCCATTTTTGCGGCGTTGTCACGGCTAAACCATTGATCAGAGAAAAAAACTTTTAATGCGTAAAATGTAGGAAATTTTATCCTCTTTAATTTATTTATTGAGGACTTTTGCATAAAATGCATAATTTTGAAGTTATTTTGAAAAAACAAAGAAAATCCCGTTCTTTTTCCAGTTTTTTGCCAAAAAAAACGTGTTTCCCGGGATAAATTTTGTTGGCAAACTTCAGATTCGTATTCAGCGACCCAAAAAACATAAAGGCACCAAATATCAAAACTACACCAAAACTTTCCTCTATTTTCTACCAAATGACTGGACTAATAAATGTTGTTTCATCTTTTGTTTTAACAATCAAAATTTAAAATTCAAAATCAAAATAATATAAGTAAATACATGTTAAATTTAACTAAGAAATGCAAAGAATATTTCTTTTATTTAATTTATTAATGTTTAATAAAAAAAAACATTTAATAAACCTACGTAATTAAGTGCTATGCAACGTATTAAATCTACTTAAAAAACTATTCCCTTATAATAATTATTTAATTAACAAGCGTCTGTCCTGAGTTTTCTTCCAGGGTCCTGTTTTTGTGAAATTGTGAACAGCTTTTCACACTTGTGAAAAATCTAGTCCTAATTTTGTGAATTTGAAATGATCGTTGTATTCAGATTTTTGTTTATATTTTTTTTAAGATACATATCTGTAAAATACGGATATTTTCTTTATATATATAAAAGATAAAGGTTAGATTTTACTTTTAATTGATTAAATTTGTGAAAGGTTCAGATTGGAGATGAAAAAGTTTTGTGAAAGGCCTGTTTTTAAGACAAAGAAATTTTGTGAATGGTCCTGTTAGGTGATAAGTTTTGTGAAGGGTCTTGTTTTGAGATGAAAAATTTTGTGAAGGGTCATGTTTTGAAAGGAAAAAGTTTGTGAAGGGTCATTTAAAGGACCCAATTTCTCCCTAAACAAATGCCTGAATAATATTTAATTAATATATATATCATAAATAAATAAATATAATATTTTTCATTAAATCCTTCGTGACATAAAATTTTCACGCACGCGCAAAACACTTGAATCCAACAAATCGCAGAATGACCTTGAACCAGAAATTAAAATCGCTGGACGAATCTCGGACGGAAATTTACCTGTAAAAGTAGTTTTGCCTTTACGATTGTATTGACGCAGGGTTGCAAAGACACCGTTATTTATTTTTGAATAGCAGATATTCTATCTAAATTATTAATGTTATTTATTTACCATTTTTAATTAATAATTTAACTGTTTGCTAATTTATTTAATTAAATGGTGTATTTTATGAAAAATAAATGTGCTATTATTTATTTATCCTTTTTTAAAATAAAATTTCATTCTAACAAAGAGTAGTATAATTTTGAACCAGAAATTAAAATCGCTGGATGTCTTGAACTGAAATATACCTGTAAAATTAGTTATGTCTTTGCGATTGTATTGAACCAGAGTTCTCAAAACGTGGTTATTTATTTTTAAGTAGAAGTCAAGTTATGAATTTCATAATTTTTTTTTAAACAGTCAAAAGCAAAATAATGTAAAATAATGCTTCTGACTTAATAATAATGCATTAACTGAAAAGTGTAAAAATATTTCTTTTATTTAATAAATTTATGTTTAATAAAATACTGTTAAAATAAGTGTATATTTTTGTTTTAGAAATATTTGTTTATAATTATAAATTTAATTAATTAATTAATTTTTATTAGTATATCTTATTTATGAATATTTTCTTTTTCACAATCAAAAGCAAAATAATGTAAAAAGATACTTGTTTTATTTAATTGAAAAGTGTAAAATATATATTTTTTATTTAGTAAATTTATTTTTAATAAAATGTTTAAAATACTTAGCATTATTTTATATTTAATTATACTTGTTAATTAATTAATTAATTAATATGTCTTATTAATAAATAAATGTATTACTATCTATTTTTCTTTTTGTAAAACAAAATTCTCCTGCAAACGCAAAGTGTTTGATACTTTAAGAAAGCACTTATGACCCTGAATAAGACATTCGAATTGCTGGAGGTAGTCACAAACAGAAAATTTTCCCATTTTGGGTTTACGATTGTATGAAAGTAGGGTTGCAAATACGCAGTTACGATTTCTTTCTTTTTTTTTTTCTTTGTATTAAAGCTATGTAAATTATAAAATATTTTGAACAATCAAAACGGGAATAATATAACAATATCTATGTTCATATAATCGAAAAATGAAAAAAAAAATTATTTTAATAAATAAATTTATGTTTAATAAAATACGTCTAATAAATGCGAGTAGTTATTTCTGAGTTACTAAAACATTTATAGTTATTAATGAGTGCATGTATTAATGTATTTAATGATTGATTCATTGAAATATCTTATTTATAACTAAACATATTATTATTTATTAATTGCTTTTTTATAAATATGATCAGTACGATCATATCAGTATGATTGTGTTAAAAATAATAGTATATCTACGTATCCATCGTTATTTGGAGTACCTTTACCTATGGTTTATTCTGTTGAGCTCTCTACATGGCAGAACAGATATTGTTTACCAATAACGTTATCTGAGCGAAATATGCTCGCCGGTTGTCATCCCAGGTAGATTAAACGGTATAGCATTGTCAATGAAAGCCAAGGATCTGGGTTCGAGTCCCGGCATGGGCATTTTTCCGCTCAGTTGGAAAAATTCAATTCGTATGATAACTTTACCAATCAATATGATTGTGTTAAAAATAATAGTAAACAAAAAGTAAATATTATTTGACACTAAAAAATGTCCAAAATATGCTTTGAAGAAACCTTTCTTTATATATTTTTTTTCAGCATAAAAATTTGATATTTAGTCTTTAAAATTCGTTGGCACATGGAGTATGCCACCCATGTCTTTATGCTACCACAAACCGTCCGTGTTATGTTAATTCTAATTAAATTAGTTTCTTAAATCATTTTTATGTTTAGTACTTTTATACTACTTACTGGACATTGCATTAAACAAGTGTATTATTAAAAGTTGTTATTTAAGCTTTAGAAACCGATGGTGCATAGAGTGCGTCACCGTATATTTATTTTACTGCAAACCGCCCGCGTCTTTCTATCGCTACAACTGTCTTTAAAGGTTAAAATCCCAATAACGTGGGTTTTATTTTTTTTTTTATTATTTTTTTAATTTTTTGTAAAAGTTACGAAATTGATATTTTTATTATTATAAAATAAATTTAGTAATTTATTACCATTTAATTATCTATTAAACCATTTCCGGAACAACCGCACGAAGCCCTGCTTGACCTTGAAGCACAAACTCAAATCGCTGATGGAGTCGGGAATAGAAATTTTCCTGTAAAAACTGTTTTGCCTTTACAGTTGTATTGGCGCAGGATTGCTAATATTACAGTTATTATTTTTAAAGGGTTTCGCTCTTTCAAACTTTCAAAGTTATGAATTTGAAGCACTTTTAACACTGAAAAGCCAAATAATGTAACATGTTGAGTATTGTTCCTTAAAAAAAAAATCTAAATTGCTTAACCTGTAAGCCTGTAAAAAGTAATAAAGTAAAAATTAGAAAATGTAACAAACAAAAAAATTATTGACTAAAAGGTACTTATTTTTATATCCGCAATAAACCGAAAATTACATACATCTCATTAAATATTGCCAATTTTCTAATACCAAATTTTTAAAATATACAAGATTATTTTAGCAATAGCGATACGAAACTTCTCAAACTATAAATAAAACTTTGCTGTGAAAAATTAACTATGTATCACCGTCTATTGAGAACTGTAGAAACAATTTATATTAATTACTTTGTTGGAGATAGTAGAAATAAATAAAATCGTCTTTTATAGACAATTGTATAACTAACATGGACTTTGAATATGTTGTAGATGTGCAACGCAGTACAAAGGGTTAAGATTCTAACCTTGAATACAAATGACTAAAAAAAAATCCTAAAAAGCAACACAGTCAGTGAAAAGTGACGTGGTTTCGAGTTCTCATAAATTTTCAAATACTTATTGAAATTACACAAACGTCTGTAATATAATTAAGCCATATCTCAGGCTTTGAAAAAGGAAAAAAATAAACTCTTAAAATATAATATAATAAAAAAGTACAGTTGATACTGCAAAATGTTTTCGCGTGGTGTGTCACAATCCGTAATATAACTTAACTTAGAAACGACATATGAGCATAAAACTTATGTTAAAAGGACTCTAAACTATATCTTATTGAATGACTTAATTTTATATATTTTTTTGACGGAAACTATTTAAAAAATTAAATTAAATTGGAAAAATAGGAATAATTTTGAAAAAATAATTAATTAGTTATTAACCCTTTCGAGGGCGGTGTCCTTTAAAAAAGACACCTAATTTTAATTCTAAAACTGAGAAACGGCACCAAGAATATTTAATTAAAATTTTCCTTTTATAATGTACGTGATAATAAGCAACTTCGTATTTTCTAATAACTTCGTTTATAAATTATGGTGTCAGTCCATTATTTCATCAGTTTACAAACAAAATTACTCCGCGCTGGAAAGGGTTAAACAATAATGAAAATTTTTAACTCACTAATATTAATTACTTTTATAAAATAAAGTTGGACGGTCATATCAACATAAATTTTATGCTTATATATTCATTCTAAATTGAGTTATTGTGCGGATTATGATATATTATGTGAAAAAACGTTGCCATATTAACGGAACTGTAATTTTTAATGTATTGTATTATAAGGCTAATGTCAGACGGACGTCTTTTTGCACGCATTTTTCCTTACGTATTATCCCTGCACAATGCTAGCGGCATTGTGTAGGGATAATACACAAGGAAAAAAGCGTGCAAAAAGACGTTCGTCTGACATTAGCCTAAGTGTTTATTTTTACATTTTATAATGCCTGAAATATGGCTTAAATATAGTATTATAGAGGATATAAGCAGATGAAACAACATTTTGAGAATTAGAACATTTTAACGCATTACAGACTAGTTTCGGTAGTATTCGCATATCGTCATCAGTACAAAGAATGATGGAATTTTGCTCATATATAGAGAAGAGAAGCGGATTCAAAGAATAGGTTTATTGACCAATGTAATAATAGGAAATTACGGGGAACGGCCAATAAGAAAAAAAAATGCTAGTAGAAATTAAGTAAAAGAGGTTTTTACATAATATTTCCAGCAATCTGATAACGGGAGAACAGCGAATCACAACTAACATTAATTTTATGATGTTTATAGATATGGAATACTTCAAAAAAGTAAAGGAACAGTTTTTTTTCTTGTAAATTTTAAGTTCAAAATTGCTAATTATTATTAAAAATGTCATAAAAATGTAATATAAGCATACAAATAAAAAATTAAAAAAAAAATTAATTTTTTTATTTAAAAAATAGCACAAAATTAATCGAAAAATTGCTATTTTCTTAAAACTATTTAAATTTAAAACTACTAAAAATACATACCTTTTATGAATTCCTTAATAAATATAATAATGTTATACAGGAACTAGACTATTCATATGACAATAACATGAATATTTAAAAAATTATAGGTATAAAATACCGATAAATTTACGAATTTTTACTTAAGTGATTAAACTTAAAAATAAATCATTCAAATATCTTGCTACTTCGATTATTATTTAATTTACTCTTTGCGATATCTACTTTTTTAATCTTAATGATGATAGAGTGAAACATCGAATGATCCCAAATTAGGAACACCATAAAAATCATATAATGTGATTGATTACTAAATGTTTTATTGACTTTAAAATAAACAATAGTTTGTACAAAATGCAAAATAATTGTTAATACATTATTATATTTACAATTAAAGCTTGATGAGTGTTAAGGAAAACGAAAAGGTTTGAAATGAAGAGAAAATGTAATTTTTTTTATTATTTTTTTTTATGAATTCAAGCTTTATGAGTGTTTAATGGATCTAAAAAGGTTTGAAATGACGAGAAAACATAAATTATTATTATTTTTTAATTAAAAAATTATATAAAATTAAATTATCGAGTAAAATTATCTATAATATAAATCAGCACAAATGTAAAAATTTTTATGTACTCATTACAAGCTAGTGTTGCATTTACAACCCAGTGTTCAAGAACCTGCGAAATGATGTAATTAAAAATAATAATAATAATAATAATAAATAGTTATGATAAATAATAATAAAGTTATTCCAGAAACCAGATTTCATCAGAAACTTTTATGATCATAATTTTTCATCGGAAAAATCATGAAATTAAAAATATGAATCAACGAAATCGATCAATCTATCTAACTAAAATTAGTTGACTTAAAATAACTCTAAGATAAATAAGGTATATTTAGAATTTGTGTAATTTTCTTTAGCCCATTACAGAAAAGAAGTTTAATTATCAATTTATCCAAAATTCTTTTTTCTAGCTAATCAGGAAAAATATTTACAGATGTAGTGCTATCATCAATGAGAGTAAAAAAAGCAAGCAAAGAAAATCTGAATAGAAAATATTTAAAACAAGAAAAAAAGTCTTGGTAACTTGAAAACGATTTTTACGATCTCACTTTTAAAAAAATCTTTTCATATATATACTTATTTATAGTCATACTTTTCAAAAAAAACTTTTTATATCCATATTTTTTATAAACTAACGGATTTATTTTGCTTCTTAGTTGTAATTTATTCAAAGTTACGTATGAATACTTATAATAAAAGTCTTTAATAAAAACTTATAATAAAAGTCATAGTTTTATTTTAATAATACAGTTAGTAATACGCATTTCATGTTATTTAATTGTTAAAAATATTTGCAACGTGATTCAGCTAATCAATTCTTTGTTCTTTTAGCAACAAATTAAAAATACTGAAGTAGAAATTATTAAAGAAATAAAGAAAAAATAAATCACATAAATATAAGTTATTTCAAAAAACAATCTTCGCAATTTTTATTATGATTTTTTCCAATGGAAATCCACAAAATTCAAAATCTGAATCAATGCTTCCAAAAGTAAAATAATTTAACTTAAAAACCTCAATGACAAATAAGATGTATTTAGGATTTAGATACGTTTTAGTGTCTATTTCAGTAAAAAATGTCTAGTTGTTTGCTTTATTCATAAAAGACTTTTTCTACCTAATCTTTGAAAAAAAAAAATAATTTAGTGCAATCATCAATGAGATTTAGAAAAAAAATTCAAGATCCAACAAAAAAGAAACTAAAATAGAAAACACTGAAAAAGAAAAACGGTTCTGAAAATGATCTCGTTAACCTAAAAAACTGTTTTTATAGTTTTACTTTTCAAAAAATCTTTTCATACATTTGTATGTGTGTATGTGTGCATATATATATATATTGTTTTATAAATTGACAGCTATATTTTGCTTGTTACTCCGTTTTTTCTAAAAATTATGTATGAATAGTTATACTGAAACGCTTAAAATGTTGAAGTTACGGATGAATACTTATAAACAAAATTTTAAAATTGCGGAAAATTATAATTGAATACTTATAATAAAAGATTTGTATTTTGAATTTACAAAATACTTATAATAAATGATTTTTATAATTTTAATAAAAGATTATTACTTACTAACAGAATTCTAAAGTTTATAATAAAAGAAATAATGAATATAAAGGTTATAAAAATAATAAATTATTAACAAAAAATTTTGTATATTAAAACCACGCGTGAATAATTTAAAAAAAAATAATCATTTACACAAAATTGCTCAAAATTATGCATAATACTTATAATAAAAGATTTTATAACATTAAAGATATGTTGAATATTTACAATAAAAGATTTCATATATTGATTTAATTTAATAATATGGTTATTAGTGCATAATTCCATGTATTTCATAATTAAAATATTGTCAACTTGATTCAGCCATTCAGTTATTTCTTCTTGCTGCAACAAATTGAAATTACTGATGCTAAAAAAACGAAAAGTTTAGAAAAGAGATAAATAAGAAAAATCGATTTTTCCAAACTCTTCGGACACTTTTCTGCATTCACACGTCTTTAAAATATGCGATGCTAAAAAATGATATATAATTAATAAATATTACACGATATTTCATTATTTTAAATACATAGCTGCCAAACCTTCCTATTTTATTTAAATCAAATAAACATATTTTGAACTAAAAAGTTATTTAATAAGTATAAAAGTTAAAAAAATATTAATAAACACTTTTTTTATAAACATTAATTGTTTATCTTAAAAATCGCGTCTATTTTCATGACTGCAATACATGGTGTTAAAATTTTTTTCATTACAGTATGTTAATTTGGCGCGGGCCCCGATTGGGGAAATTTTATCGCTTTTATTTGTGTTTGTTAATAAGCGCAGTGTTGTGAATTTATTGCAAAAAAATACAATTTTTTCTCTATTTCTACACTGTTAAAAATTTGCAGCATTCTGGCAGGTCATTTGACCGTTTTCTCCAAAAACGGTTATCCAACCGTGAATTTAACACTATTCTGACCATATTTTTGGCCATTTTATGGTCAGAAAATATTTAAATTATGGTTATGAAACCGTTTTTTTAAAAAACGGTCAAATGACCTGCCAGAATGCTGCAAAATTTTTAACAGTGTATTTTAAGATTTCAGGAAGACCAAGAAGATAGAGATTTTAGGATTTTTTCAACAGAAAAAAAACAAGAGTAATAAGTTAAAAATATTAAAATATCAGTTTCGCTAAGATTTTAACACATAAAATTATATAAATTAAGTACATATTTTAAAAATTATGTAACAACTAAAAAAAAGGAAGTACTCTTGAATAAGAGAGCGCAGAAGAAAGAAGTTAAAAATATTAAAATATCAGTTTCGCTAAGATTTTAACACATAAAATTATGTAAATTAAGTGCATATTTTGAAAATTGTATAACAGCTAAAACAAGTTGGAAATAGCACGTCAAACATGGCAAATGAGATGCGTTCGTTCTATAGTTTTATAAATATTTTTTTACACCACATATTGTACGGAATGTATATTTTAGTGCACTTCATAAGTGCATATCAATTTCTTTCTGTTCAAAAGGCTGTAACATCCTTAAAATGCACTTGAGATATTTTTTTTCCCGTTGGCCGTCATGTAGCGGAAAACTTTTGACTGCCCCTGTAATTAAACTATACATCCGATTTTCATAAAATATGAAATGACTCGACAAAATTTTCATCAATTATGCAATTAAAATTTCAGACCATTCGGTTGGGTAGTTTGTGCTCTTTTATATGCGGACGAACGGAAGGACAGACAGACAGACAGACGGACCGAACGACGACTATAAGAGCTACGTATTTATAGAATTACGAAAGCACGTGCAAACAGTATTTAAACTATCTATTCAGGATTTCAAAATGTTTAATCATAATTTAATTAAAAGAGCACTGGACCTTTGAATTTGCCGAAACAATCAATCTTATCAAAGTACGAAAACACATACAAAATGCAATTATGGTCTCTTTTTTTTCGTTTCTGCCTAAAGTATATACCCTTAACTACATTATTCAGAAAAATAAATGTTGTATGTACATAATTAACATTTAAATTCTAAATTTAAAAATTCATCTGACTAGTGCATGATTGAATGCTGCGCGCATGATAAAATTCTGAATTATGCATATAGAAAACAATTTTTGAATAAAATAGAATCATAACAAACCCATTTCTAACTGTAAATCAAAATATACATAAAAAGTTTTGTCTAAAATTTAATTTTAGCACAAAATAAGAAAAGTTCAGAAAGTTCAAAATTTTTTTCAAGTTTTTTCAAGTGCAAAAAAATACCAACTATCTAAAAACCAAGATATGTGAATTATTTTGGTTTTAGCTTGTAGACTATAAAGAAATGCATATTTGGCTAATTTTCTTTAAGCTATAGCTGACATGGTTTTAAAGTAACAGTGCGCGCAATCTCCAAATTTACTAATCTGAGGAAACGCTTTTTAAAGTTTCCATATCTACGAACATTCAATTATACTCACCGTTCTATAAATGATTATAACTCAAGAAATAATGCAGATTTTTGAATGGGGTTTTTTGCATATTATTGAGAAATTTTAAAACAGTCAGAATAAAACAAAACTAGTATGTTGTGGCCATCATAAAACTTTCTTCTATATAAATCACGTCTATTAAATCATTTAAATAGTACAAAAACTAACAACGATTTAGCACCAATTCATATCAAAGTATATCTGAATTTGAAGTTGGGTGAAAATTCGTGCATTAGTTCTTGAGATACAGCTTTAGCGGAAATTCTGAAAAATGTAGTATAGCAGCGCCACCTGTTGAGTGATTTACACCAAAAATAAGCAGCACTAAATGATATCAAGGTATACCTGAATCTGAAGTTTGTTGAAAATCCAAGCATTAGTTCTTGAGATAAAGCTATTGCGGAAATCGCAAAAGATACAGCATAGCAGCGCCACCTGTTGAGCGATTTACACCAAAAATTAAACAACTCTAATTTATACGTCAATCCATGCCAAGGACTAACTAAATCTGAAGTTTGATGAAAATCCGTGCAATAGTTCTTGAGATACAGCTCTTGCGGGAATCGTGAAAAATGCAGCACAGCAGTGCCACCTGTTGGGCGATTTACACCAAACATTAAACAGCACTAATTTATATCAGGGGCTAACTGAATCTAAAGCTTGATGAAAATTCGTGCATTTTTCCTTGAGTTAGAGCTATTGCGATAATCATGAATAATGCAGCAGAGCAGCGCCACCTGTTGAGCGATTTTCACAAAAAAGTAATCAGCACCAAATTATATCTTGGACAAACTAAATCTGAAGTTTTATGAAAATCCGTGCAGTAGTTCTTGAGATATAGCTATTGCAGAAATCGTGAAAAATGCCGCATAGCAGCACCACCTGTTGGGCGATTTTCACCAAAAACTAATCAGGTCCAGTTTATATCAAGGTCTAACTAAACATAAAGTTTTGTGAAATTCCGTGCATTAGTTCTTGAGATAGAGTGCCCACAAAATTTTTGTCACATACAGACTCACAGAGTTACAGACAGAGTGGAAGAGTGACAGACAGACTCAATGACAGATATTTTCTTAAAACCATCAAATCGTGTTCTGGGCATTCTAAAACGTATGAATCCGTCGAAAACCGGAAGTCGAAATTTTTCACGAATCCAATACTTTCTTCTTGTAAAGATAGAAGAAAGTAAAAACAAAAACTGATTTTTTGAAAGTTTAAAGGTCCTGTGCCCCCTTAATATTAAACTATTAATTGATTAAAACGTATTTCGCAAAATTCATTAACCCTTTAAACTCTTAAAGGATAATAATTGAAAATTAGTCTATGATGGGAAACTATTTTTCGAAAGAATGTTAAAGGATTAAAACGCAATACGTGTTTTCTCTTCGTTCACCATACATATCGTTATACTGTAAAAAAAAAAAAAAAAAAAAAAAAAAAAAAAAACAGACTAAAAAACGAAGATTCTACTGGCAATCGAGTCGCCAGTACTATTTCCGTATTTTAACGGAAAATTTCCCCATAAATTTCAGAAAAATGGAAAATTTTCTGTATTTTATGGGGGAAAATTTCCGTAAAAATACGGATTTCTGGAAATTCTGGAGGGAGGGGGGTATTAAAATACGGAAATAGTACTGGCGTCTCGATCGCCAGTAGAATCTCCGATTTTTAGTCCATTTTTTTTACAGTGTACATAAAAATAAATAAATAAAAATAAAAATAAAGTAGTTTGAGCTATTTTATGTAATATTAAAAATTCGGAATTCAAATATTTTAAATAATATTACTTTATATTAATAATTACATTTATTCTGACAATTTAATCAAGGTCAATCATTATTAAATACACTTACATTACATTAATAATTATAATAAATTACTGAATAGAATTACAGTAGAACATCTTGAAGGTTTAGTCGTTAAACTAACAATTTTGTTTTTGAAAATGAAATGCGAGAGAAATTTGATTAAGAGAACAGTTACACTTCAACCGGTCCAAAATTCTGGAAAACTGATTCAATTTTTACCTTTTCACAAACTAACTAATAAAGCAAATTCAATGAAATTTTTTGGGTTGTTAGGTATAGAATTATTTCTTACAATAAATAAAGCAGATTGATGAAAAATACTTAAATTAATCAGGAAAACTTAATTAAGTAACCTACTTTTTTTATTTTCGTAATCACTGTGTATCACTGCGCGCACGATTTCGCAAAAACGATTAAAGATAACGGGTTGAAATTTTCTGAGTGCATTAATATTGTGCTTCTGGATAAAATGAAAATAAAATCTTAGAATTATCTGAAATAATAAAAAAAATTTTTTTTTTAAGTGTACGAGAAATTTTATAGATTTTCTTTTCTTTAATTTTATTATTAATAATAAATATTATAAATAAAGGTAATTAAAAGATTTTAGCCCATTATGTTAAACAAAGTGTTATCTTTAAATTAAAATCTGTTTAAAGTTAAAAAATTAAAATGAGCACGAGATATCATGAGCGCGGTGATATATAGTAATTACGAAATCAAAAACACAGTAGGTTACTTAATTAAGTTTTCCTAATTAATTTAAACATTTTTCCTCAATCTGTTTTGTTTATTGTAACAAGTAATGCTATACTTAACAATATAAAAAAAATTCATTGAATTTGCTTTATCAGTTAGGTTGTGAAAAAGTATGGAAATTGAATCAGTTTTCTAGTATTTTTGACCGGTTGAAGGGGAACAGTCCGCTTAAGTTTTCGACCAAATAATTTGGTTTTTAACAGACTTTAAAACAATCTAAATCGTTAATTTATAATTATTAAATCCTTAACCTTTTTCGATATCAACATAGCACCATTAAATTTATTTTAAAACTATTATAATTTGAAAATATTTTTTCAATCAAATTAAAAATATTTAAGAATTGTTTTTCAGACAATTGTAACAGCATAGGTTTGTATATCTGAAAAGCATATTTAATTATATGATGTAATTTTAGCTTTAAAAAGAAAGAATCTCTACTCTTGAAATTGCAAAAAATACGAAAGTTCTTTAATGAAATCCATTTAACAAGGAAATGTGGTTAATTTAAAATTTCGCAATTTCTCAAAAAGAGAGCTTCTGAACAAAAAAAATAATTCATAAAATATTTACAACAACTTTTGGCCTTAACATGGCAAAAAGAAAAAAAAAAGAAAAAAAAAAAACGAAAATTCTTTAAAATTGAATCTATTAGAAAATGAAATCTATTCCGAGGAAAAAACTCCGAGACCGAGCTTCGAACCGGGAAACTTTTGATTGGCAGGTAAATGTGCAAATGCGCTACCACAGGGCCATCGAGCTATCGCGAAAATGACTGAAATTAAGGTTATGTTTTTAAATCTAAATCGAAAAAATGGTCGGATGTAATTAAATTAATTCGTTTAACTAAAATAACATAAAACTTTTACAAAATATTATGGCCCGCCATGTGATCGGAGTTATTCAGTTATAAGTGTGCAAATTTTCAAATCTCTAACTTATACAGTTTCTGAGAACGAACTCTGTAACGGATTTTTTGTATATATATATACAAAACCAATACAATAATGAAACCAGTTAATCCCAGTTTCATTATTTCTTTGATTCGGTTCTCGAATGATGCTTTGAAACGAATTGTGTTCAAGAACCAAGGTACAACTAAAAATTAATGATTTAATCAAGGTCAATCATTATAAATTACATTTGCATTAGATTAATAATTACAATAGATTTTTGATTAAAATTACAATGATAAACATTATTTTAACCAAACTCAATTATTATTGGTTGCATTTGCATTTGTATTATATTAATAATTAAAATAATTTATTTTTTGGAGGTGCGTTGATAACAACATTAACGATTAAATTCAGGCCAATTTTTATTAATTGCATTTATAATAAATTAATAATAATAATAATTAATTATAACAGTTACATTGATATTTACAACGATTTAATTCAATTCAATCATCGTTAATTACATTTGCATTACATTAATAACTAAAATAATTTATTTTTTTATAGTTACATTGATAACAACATTAAAGATTTAATTAAGAGCAATTATGATTAATTACATTGAGAATAAATTAATAATTATAAAAAATTAATTATTATAGTTACTTTGATTATTTACATCAATTTAATCCAATTCAATCATTATTAATTACATTTGCATTACACTAATAATCATAATAAATTGCTGATTACAATTATAATGATAATCAGACTGAAAATTTAATTGAGGTCAATCATAGTTTCTCTCAATATAAAATAGAAAAAAAAAATATTTTGAGCTTCAGTTTTCTTTCATTTCGTAAAACACTGAAAGTAATTTTACTAATACACTTTAGCATTTTAAAAGTTTATTTTAAGCTGCCTCATTTGTTCTTCATTTATATTCAAGTTTAGAAAACTTTGCATGCTAGAACAATTTAAAGTCCCAAAGGATTTAACAAATGATTAAATCCCTTGACGATTATTTTTTGAAGAACCACGTGCTTCTTTTTTATCTCACACGTTATCAAAACCTGAGAGCTAATGGGCCCGCCGGTTCGGTATGTGTGTATGTACGTAACGCGATAACTCTTGATAGAAATATCTGATTTGCTTCAAATGTTTTTTCTAGGTTCATTCTGAAAAGGCGCTTTCCTGATTAGTTTTGGGGGTTCATTGGTTAAGGATAAAGGGGGGAACGGAGGGTTAATCCCCCCCCTTAACTTAGACGGGTTTTTCATGCAGAATTATCAGATTTTCTTCATATTTGGCACACCGGTTAATTCTGATAAGGCGCTTCCCTGATTAGATTTGAAGGTTCATTGTTCAAGTCTAAAGTGGGGAACGGTGGGCTAATACCTCTCTTAATTTAGATAAATGGGTTTTTTTATCCGATTTGCTTCAAATTTGGTATACCGGTTTATCCTGATAAGCCGCTTCCCTGATTAGATTTGGAAGTACTTTGGTTAAATATATAGGGGGGGAGGGCTAATACCCACCTTAATTTGGATAAATGGGTTTTTCTATCCGATTTGCTTCAAATTCGGTATACCGGTTTATTTCGATAAGGTGCTTCCCTGATGAGATTTGGAGGCTCATTGGTTAAGTATAAAGCGGGGAAACGTGGGGATAATGCCCTCCTTAATTTATTTTTTGAGGGGCATTATTCTTTGAAATAAGAGTATGCTTGAAAATATTTATTATCAGCAGAAAGTTGACTATTTTGAAAATATCGAATATATATCGAAAATGTTGGATATATATCAAAATATCGGATATTTTTGATAATTTCGAAAATATCATGCTATTCAAGAAACCCTGTTTATTATTGATTAATTTGTATTTTTAAATGCTTTTCTTTAAAACATTCTATGTTAATAGACCGATAAGTGGTTTCGAAAATTGAATTTTCAGAAAGCTATGCTGCTGAGAAAAAGTTTAGCGATTCTCAAACTTCCTAATATAGGGCTTTAAAATGCACCAGGTCTCAATGATAGGTGCGAGCAGCACCAAAAGTGATTCCCTTGTTAGTTAATTTTCCATGCCAAAGTTTTATTTATCGTCTGAGTATTTTCGCATCACTATTGCTAAAATGAAATTGGTAAATTTTGTAAAATTTAAAAAGCTGGATACGTCCGAAAATAGATTTTTTACAAAGTTACGTTCGTATACTTTATAATTTTGTATTGGAAAATTGACACTATTTATCAGAAGTATTTAGTTTTCCGTTTATTGAAGTTATGAGAAAAGTACGTTTTAGTCAATATTTTTACCTTACAGGCTATCAAAGCCTCAGAGCTAATGTTCCCACAGGTTCTGTATGTTCAGTCGTGGAAAAAAAAAAGTAAACACCCCTACTAACTCCTCAACAAATTATCGTAGAGGAAAGTTACTGGTACCGAACGATTGGAAATAAAGTCTACTTTTAAATGATGTATATAAAATTTGCTTAGGGGCCATCTACATATTGAAACGAATCCAAACTTCATTTTTTTTCAATGGCAATACCCAATTTTAACGAGATATTTCAAAACTTCGGTTCAAACTACGCTTAGACACCAAATTTCAAGTCATTTGAATGATAAGGGTTTGAATTATAAACAATCAAAATATAGTGCTTCTAATGTTAAATTACATTTTCATATTTTTATTTATATCTCCTGAAATTATGCTCCTAATGTGCTAATATTTTGAGTAGCAATAATACTAATATACCCAAACATAAATACGCTGAATTTGCAATTTTTATAATTTTTGTATATGAATTATGAATTATGAAATTAATATTCGAAAAAATTATGAATTGCAACCTACAATTTTTTGAAGGATTTAGATTTATTAAGTCCTGCTTTATGGTAATCCAAAATTTCACATTTTTCTTCCAAGTAGTTTCCAAATTATGCTTAAAAAACGGCAAAATCATGGTTTAAGGTGGTTAAGATAGTCTATGAGAGAAGTGACTAGATATTTTGGAATTTCTTCTACTCTCCTGTAATCTAGCAGCCTTCATTGGCTGTTTGAGTTGTGCTTAAGGTGCCTTGATCAAGAAGGGGGCTCTCTCGGTTAACCGTCGAGTACCGAATTTCAATTTGGATACAGCCCTTAAAATACGCTCGTTTTAAAGTAATTAATTTCTCGGAAACTTGTGGTACGAATTGCATAAAAATTTGTTTTTGTGGTAATTGGTGTAGAGTTCATTTATGCTGTCAAAATTGGGCATTGCTATTGAAAAAAACAAAGTTTGGGTTCGCTTTAATATGTAGAGGGCCCCCTAAGCAAATTTTATATACATCATTTAAAAATAGACTTTATTTATAATCGCTCTGTACCAATAACTTTCTTCTACGATAATTTGTTGAGGAGTTAGTAGGGGTGTTTACTTTTTTTCCCACGACTGTAGATGTGTACCTATGTATGTATGTAACGCGATAACTCTTGATAGAAATATCCCATTTGCTTCAAAAAAGTTTTTAGGTTCATTTCCTTGTTAGTTTTGGGAGTTCATTGGTTAAGTATAAACGGGGGTACGGCGAGCTAACCCCCTCCCTTGACTTCGATAAATGGGTTTTTCATGCAAAATTATCAGATTTGCTTCAAATTTGGTATACCAGATAATTCTGATAAGCCGTTTCCCTGATTAGATTTGGAAGTTCATTCTTTAAGTATAAAGGGGGGGAAGGGGGTCTAATACCCCTTAATTTAGATAAATGGTTTTTCTATCCGATTTTCTTCAAATTTGGTATACCGGTTTATTCTGATAAGGCGCTTCTCTGAGGAGATTTGGATGCTCATTGGTTAAGTATAAATATCGAAACATGGGAGGGGATGGACTAATTCCCCCTTAATTTATTTTTCGAGGTGCACTATTCTATGAAATAAGAGTATAATATACAATAAGTGTGAATAGCCTGTGAGTTCAATGCCATCAGTTAAACGGCATTTTTATTTTTATTTTATGGCTATGTTCTAAATTTTTATTATTATTTTTTACATGCTTAAAATGATGTATTCTAACACCTGAGTAATTTTTTTCAAATCGGAGTCGCTGAGTTACAAAGGATTAATATATATATATATATTTGTGACAGTTTAATCAATGTCAATCATTAATACTTCATTTACATTGCATTAATAAATGATAACAATTACAGTAAGCTCTAGAATGCCAATTTTTTGAACTAATAATTTGAATCTCGAACAAGAAATTTCATCGTAGGAGAATAATGCATTCGATCTTCGAATAGTAATTCTGTTTTTGAACTATTATTTGATTCTTCAACAGTGAGAAAATCGTCGCCAAATCGACCTAACTAAAATATCGTAGCAATGGTACCAGAAATATTACTGATGAATAAGTTTTTCAGTACAGATTTAACTATTCCGGTCCCCAGTTAAGTCTATTATGGAAAGGACTTAATTTAATATTATTATTTTATATTAATAATTACATTTATTCTGACAATTTAATCAATGTCAATCATTAACAATTACATTTATAATTTATTATTTATAACAGTTACAGTAAACTCTAGAATTCCAACTTTTTGAATTAACAATTTGGTTCTCGAACAAGAAATTTGATACTTGGAGGAAAATTGTTTTGATTTTCGAATAGAATTTTGTTTTTGAACTAAAATTTGATTCTCCATCAGCGAGAATGTCGTCGCCAAATCGGCCAAATTAAAAAAAAAAAAAAAAAAAAAAAAAAAAGTAGCAAAAGCACTCATACATGCGATACAGTGATTGCAGGTAGTAACACCGTTTTAACAGCCAGTTAAAACGTTTTTTGTTAAATTCATTATTGAAATTCCAAAGGGTAAAGCTTTTAAAAAATAATAATTAAATTCGCTGCCCTTCTTAAATGCAATGGTTAAAGGAAAAGTAGTTTTGCAAATAGGTTTATATTCGGAACCCTTTAAATTATTTCAATGTTTGATTCAAGATATGTTTATAAACTTGCTAGAATTTCCTTCTGATGAATTATTTTATGTATGCAGATTTGTGTGGAGCGCGTTTAACGGTTTTTAGTGCCAGAAAATGTCAAAAATTTCTAAATTCCAAACTCAGTAAACGTTTTTGTCAAAGAAGAACAAAATTTTTATTGTTTTATTTGTTAGAGCATTGGTAGTTTTTCCAAATTTAACTTATAGAAACCAGGGATCGTATGAAATTTAAAATTTCGTAACTTTAAAAAAATAATTACTTTGACGCAAAAGGATTTTCATATGATGAATAAAAACATTTGGAATATTTTTTGCAATTGAGTCTATATCTCTCGAGATAACGGTTTAGGGCATAGCTATTGATCAGAAATAAGGAAAGTCATCCTGTATACTGAAGCTTATATTTAAAATTTGGTATATAGTTTAATATATTAAAATGTATACTGTCTAAGCTATACTAAGCCTTACTTATTTAGGGTAAAGTGCCCTAATTTCGTCCCCTTTCCTAATTTCGTCCACCTATACTTCTCTGGTTCTGCAAAAGTGACGCTATTTATCACGCAAGGCACAAGGAACGGAAGGTAAAAGGGATCAGTAGTGAAAGTTTCGTTCGCCAAGATTCTGAGAGCAAAACAAACGAGGGGGGCGGGAGGGGGGTAGTTTACAATATCAGCAGAATGTCTTACGTGTATTTAAAAATAATTTAATGTGAAAGCATGAAATTTAAATAAATAACCATGAATATTAGCCAGTAATTCCATAATAGACTTAACCGGCGTATTTAATACATATATTAAATACGCCGGATTTCATATTCTTAGAAGACCTGAGTTCTTATTGCGTCATTTGTAGAACGTTATTTACTGTACAGTAAGCTTTTATTTCTTATTCATTGCATGTATTTTACGTAGGTAGGATGCTGACAGTAGCATACAGTGAGGTTTAGCACGCCCAGTTCATCTTACGGGAACTGAAGCTCCGCCATATTGGGAAGTAGCGTGGTCCCAAATTCGTCCCCCTTGCAGTTCTTATTTTCGTCCCGGGGACGAAATTAGGAATGCTTTTTCATGACAGTTTTTTCAATTTCTTCCTCAAGTTTGGATGGCTAATGTTACGTTATGTTATTCTTCCACTGATAATTAGTACATTTCTTTCTGCCTTAATTTAATGTAAATTAAATTACTTACTCTTTTAAAAATAATTTTGATTTAATTATAAGTTAAGCCTTGGCGTATTGGATTTTTGGAGGGGGACGAAATTGGGGTCTTTTTTTCCTTTTTGCCATATATAGATACTTTTGCAAAAATAATTTTTCGCATTGTTAAAATTTTTTTGCACGATATTTGCCTATGTTTCTGTGTGCGTGGGTAGTTGGTCTGTGTAAAATCCAAATTTGGTAGGTTTTCACTCAAAATTACAACATTTAGGACCTAAAAGTGATTGGGGGGACGAAAATAGGGCGCCTTACCTTATTAGAAATTAATTACTACTTACTTAATTATTTATTTAGTTTTTTAGTTACTATCTTAATTTCTAGTATACTTATAAGTTTACTATACTCGTGTAAATACACTCAAAGAGTACATTTTGCTCATTTTTAAGTACTCATTTTCAACGGCATAAAAGAAAAAAAAATTGTTTTCCAAGTATTCGTATGATATGTTGTATAAATACAACAAACTATATCCGTCAATTTATAAGAAATATGTAACGAAAACTTTTGAGAGGAAAAAATATAAAAACAGTTATTTAGCTTAACAAGACATTTTTTTCCCACATCGTTTTTTTTTTTTTTTTTTTTTTTTTTTTTTTTTTTCAAAAAAATTTACGACGACTCTTCTCTTCTGGTTGCCTTTTCCAATATTTTTTATCACAACTCTTCTCTTCTGGTTCCCTTTTATCTCAGTGAGATTTCATTTCATTGACCACTTATTTTCTTCTACAAAACAAGCTTTTGGATAAAAGGTAAGCTAAATACAATAGGCTAAAAGAAGAAGAAGTTTCCCTTAAACGCTAAATCTTTTTTGACACTGAGTGTTGTAAGATGGCTAATTTTCGTTAAGTTTCTGTAAATAAATTCCCTAAATTAAATCACTTTGCTTAAAGTTTACCTTTTAAGACATTTACCTTTTTAACCTTTTAAATAAAATTAATTATTTAATTTTTAACCATTTGGGAAAATGGTTATTGTCCTCGATCAGGGTAGAAAATCAAAAACATATCTGAAGCGTTTTATTAGTTGAATCCCGCATTTTATTCGTTTCCTGATTGATCTACACAGTAATCTAAATTTTCCCTTTACGTTCAACAGAGATGGATACTTCTGTTGCCTCTATGACAAAAAAGTAATAAAAACTACTAAAAAAAATTTAATAACTCAGAAACCAAACACATTGCATTTAAAAGTACATATTTTTCTCTATACGACGGTATAAAAATTATATTGTGGGATGTTTAGAAGTTTAAAAATGAAATTTCATTAAAAATTGGTCCAGGAATATTAATGTTTAATCCATGGCGTACGTAATGTAAGACCAGCTCCGTAGAAGTTTAAAAATTTACAGTACCGAAAAGTGTAATCCATGGCGTACGTAATGTAGGATCAACTCCATGCGATTCTTTATGTCTTAAATTTTAGCCTTTGAAAAAATCATTTTCCAAATGGTCGTATTAATTTGTTAAATTGCTTTTTTTCTTTTTTTTTTTTTTTTTTTTTTTTTTTTACCTTTTAAATAAAAGTGATTGAGAAAGAATATTTTCTTTTTTATAGAATCTCAGAAAACAATATCCGTCCGTTTATAAGAAAAAAAAAACAAGTGGGTAAGTGTGATCACAGATCGCACAGAGGGTTTCGTTTAATATTTCTTTCAAAACACTTTATCCTATTTAAAAATTTGTTAGTTCAACATTTCGCAACCAGGTGCGCACTCTATTCTAAACAAACCTTTATCCGAACGAAACCCCGTTTTACATACTATCAGTAGATATATTAGTCGAGAAGATTGGGCCCATAGCACCCGAGATAAGTAGGCGCCCTGGCGGTAAAAAGTGGAACTAAAATATGTAAGGCTATGGTGCATAATATGAAAGAATGGTCAAAGGGGTATTGGCAAAAGTTGGAAAAGTGCTCCCCATTTGAAAAAGGCGGAGGTTAGAAAATTTTGCTTAAAATACACAAGTTAGAGCCCGGAGGAGTAAATAATATAAGACTTTTTGAAAATTTTATGATTTGTCGTGTTGTCTGAGGTATTCAGCTATACGTATGCAAAAATTCATGTCTCCAACTTAATTAGGGGCTCTCTTAGAAAGAATTGCTTAAAATATATATGTGTTAGCTCAAAGGGTAAAACGTAAGATTTTTTCAAGATTTTATTATTTGTCGCCTGGCCTCAGGTATTCTGCTATAAATATGCAAAATTTCAAATCTCCAATTTAATAAGGGGCTCAGTTAGAAAGAATGGCTTAAAATACGCATGTAGGAACCCAAAGAGTTAAATGTACGACTTTTTCAAAATTTTATGATTTGTCGCATGATGGTGTTCAGCTATATGTATGCAAAATTTCACGCCTCCAACATAAATGGGGTCTCACTTACAAAGAACCGTTTAAAATACACATGTCAGAGCCCAAAGGGTTAAATGTACGACTTTTTCAAAATTTTATGGTTTGTCATTTGATGTGAAGTGTTCAGCTATAAGTATGCAAAATTTCAGGCCTCCAACCTAATTAGGGGCTCACTTAGAAAGAATTGTTTAAAATACACATTTGGGAGAACAAAGGGTTAAATGTACGACTTTTTGAAATTTTTATGATTTATCGTTTGATGTGAGGTGTTCAGCTATAAGTATGCAAAATTTCACGCCTCCAACCTAATTAGGGGCTCACTTTGAAAGAATTGTTTAAAATTCACATGGGGGAGCCCAAAGGGTTAAATGTACATCTTTTTCAAAAATTTATGATTTGTCGTTTCATGTAAGGTGTTCAGCTATACGTATGCAAAAATTCATGTCTCCAACTTAATTAGGGGCTCTCTTAGAAAGAATTGCTTAAAATATATATGTGTTAGCTCAAAGGGTAAAACGTAAGATTTTTTCAAGATTTTATTATTTGTCGCCTGGCCTCAGGTATTCTGCTATAAATATGCAAAATTTCAAATCTCCAATTTAATAAGGGGCTCAGTTAGAAAGAATGGCTTAAAATACGCATGTAGGAACCCAAAGAGTTAAATGTACGACTTTTTCAAAATTTTATGATTTGTCGCATGATGGTGTTCAGCTATATGTATGCAAAATTTCACGCCTCCAACCTAAATGGGGTCTCACTTACAAAGAACCGTTTAAAATACACATGTCAGAGCCCAAAGGGTTAAATGTACGACTTTTTCAAAATTTTATGGTTTGTCATTTGATGTGAAGTGTTCAGTAATAAGTATGCAAAATTTCAGGCCTCCAACCTAATTAGGGGCTCACTTAGAAAGAATTGTTTAAAATACACATTTGGGAGCACAAAGGGTTAAATGTACGACTTTTTGAAATTTTTATGATTTATCGTTTGATGTGAGGTGTTCAGCTATAAGTATGCAAAATTTCACGCCTCCAACCTAATTAGGGGCTCACTTTGAAAGAATTGTTTAAAATTCACATGGGGGAGCCCAAAGGGTTAAATGTACATCTTTTTCAAAAATTTATGATTTGTCGTTTCATGTGAGGTGTTCAGCTATACGTATGCAAAAATTCATGTCTCCAACTTAATTAGGGCCTCTCTTAGAAAGAATTGCTTAAAATATATATGTGTTAGCTCAAAGGGTAAAACGTAAGATTTTTTCAAGATTTTATTATTTGTCGCCTGGCCTCAGGTATTCTGCTATAAATATGCAAAATTTCAAATCTCCAATTTAATAAGGGGCTCAGTTAGAAAGAATGGCTTAAAATACGCATGTAGGAACCCAAAGAGTTAAATGTACGACATTTTCAAAATTTTATGATTTGTCGCATGATGGTGTTCAGTTATATGTATGCAAAATTTCACGCCTCCAACCTAAATGGGGTCTCACTTACAAAGAACTGTTTAAAATACACATGTCAGAGCCCAAAGGGTTAAATGTACGACTTTTTCAAAATTTTATGGTTTGTCATTTGATGTGAAGTGTTCAGCTATAAGTATGCAAAATTTCAGGCCTCCAACCTAATTAGGGGCTCACTTAGAAAGAATTGTTTAAAATACACATTTGGGAGCACAAAGGGTTAAATGTACGACTTTTTGAAATTTTTATGATTTATCGTTTGATGTGAGGTGTTCAGCTATAAGTATGCAAAATTTCACGCCTCCAACCTAATTAGGGGCTCACTTTGAAAGAATTGTTTAAAATTCACATGGGGGAGCCCAAAGGGTTAAATGTACATCTTTTTCAAAAATTTATGATTTGTCGTTTCATGTGAGGTGTTCAGCTATAAGTATGCAAAATTTCAGGCCTCCAACCTAATTAGGGGCTTACTTAGAAAGAATTGTTTAAAATACACATTTGGGAGTCCAAAGGGTTAAATGTACGACTTTTTGAAATTTTTATGATTTATCGTTTGATGTGAGGTGTTCAGCTATAAGTATGCAAAATTTCACGGCTCCAACCTAATTAGGGCTCACTTAGAAAGAATTGTTTAAAATACACATGTGAGACCCTAAAGGGTTAAATTTACATCTTTTTCAAAAATTTTAATTTGTCGTTTGATGTGGGGTGTTCAGCTATAAGTATACAAAATTCCACGCCTCCAACCTAATTAGAGTCTCACATAGTAAGAATTGTTTAAAATACACATGTGGGAGTCCAAAGGGTTAAATGTGCGACTTTTTCAAAATTTTATGATTTGTCGTTTGATCTGAGTTGCCCAGCAATAAATACGCAAAATTTCACGCCTTCAACCTAATTAGGGGCTCAGTTATAAAGAATATTTTACAATACATATGTGGGATCCCAAAGGGTTAAATGTACAACTTTTTCAAAATTTTATAGTTTGTCGTTTGATGTGAAGTGTTCAGCTATAAGTATGTAAAATTTCATGCTTCCAACCTAATTTGGAGCTCACTTGGAAATGATTGTTTAAAATACACATGTGAGACCCCAAAGGGTTAAAGTTACGACTTTTTCAAAATTTTATGATTTGTCCTTTCATGTGAGGTGTTCAGGTATAAGTATGCAAAATTTCACGCATGCAACCTAATTAGAGGCTCACATAGAAAGAATTGTTTAAAATACACATGTGGGAGTCTCAAATGGTTAAATGTGCGACTTTTTCAAAATTTTATGGTTTTTCGTTTGATCTGAGGTGCGAAGCTATAAATACGCAAAATGTCACGCCTTCAACCTAATTAGAGGCTCACTTAGAAAGAATTGTTTAAAATACACATGTGGGAGCCCAAAGGGTTAAATGTACGACTTTTTGAAAATTGTATGATTTATCGTTTGATGTGAGGTGTTCAGCTATAAGTTTGCAAAATTTCACGCCTCCAACCTAATTAGGGCTCACTTAGAAAGAATTGTTTAAAATACACATGTGAGAATCCAAAGGGTTAAATTTACAACTTTTTCAAAATTATATGATTTGTCGTTTCATGTGAGGTGTTCAGGTATAAGTATGCAAAATGTCACGCCTCCAACCTAATTAGAGGCTCACATAGAAATAATTGTTTAAAATACACATGTGGGGGTCCAAAGGGTTAAATATGCGACTTTTTCAAAATGATTTGTTGTTTGATCTGAGGTTCCCAGCTATAAATACGCAAAATTTCACGCCTTCAATCTAATTAGGGGCTCACTTAGAAAGAATTGTTTAAAATACACATGTGGGAGCCCAAAGGGTTAAATGTACGACTTTTTCAAAATTTTATGATTTGTCGTATGATGTGTGGTGTTCAGCTATAAGTATGCAAAATTTCAAGTCTCCAACATGTATAGTTTCTGAGAACGGGCTCTGTGACGGACAGACAGACGGACGGACGGACAGACAGACAGAGGAGCGAGACGAATAGGGTTTCGTCAGATGAACGAAACCCTAAAAAGGAAATAAGACTATAAACATAATAATTTAGCTTAACAAGACATTTTTTCCGCAATCATTTTTATTTCACAGCATTGTTTATCGCAAATTTTCTGTGTTGACTTCCTTTGTTTGATGGATTTCATTTCATCAGAAGTAAAATTTTCCTCTATAAACTTTAAATCTATCTTATTGGAATTTGATGGCTTTAAGTTTGTTAATTTATGTTAACTCTTTGCAAGTAAATGTCCCAAATTAAAAAATAGCTTTTCTACTTTATCGTTCATAAACCAAATGAAATGCATAGGATGAAAAAAAAATTAATATTATAGAATCACAAAAAAAGATATTTATAAGTTTGTAAGAAATAAGCAAAGGAATTGTTTGAGGTAGGACTATAAAAACAGTTATTTAGCTTAAAATCTTTTCTTTTTGCACTTCTTTTTTTCTTTTTAGCCAACATTTTTTATCGCCACTTTTCTCTGCTTGGTTTCTTTTTATCTTATCGGTGGATTTCATTTCATCGGTCACTTTTTTTTTCTACAAAACAAGCTTTTGGATAAAAAGACAGCAGCAACACCTTTCATATACAGGGAGGAAGCTGCACAGACCATCACCTCATCGAGTTGATGGCCAAAACTCCAGGATTAGACAGAAATCGATCAGCATATTAAAATGTAACTGATCTGCCAAGTCATATCTTTTTGGAAAACCTCTGCAAACCCGATTTTAGTTGCTGATCGGTAGGTTTATCATTGTGTTTATTCCTGCATCCAAAGGTGTGAAAACATGGTGAACTGGGAGCAGAAAAACACAGTGATAAACTTACCAGACAACCACTAAAATCGGGTTTCCAGATGACTTGTCAAACCAGTTGCATTTTAATATGCGAATCGAATTGTAACAAATATTGAAATTTCAGCCTTCAACTCAATGAGGTGATGGTTTATGCGACCGTCTCCCAATCTATCAATAATAGACTCAAAAGCAGTAGAAATTTCTTTAAAACTCCAAATATTTAGCTCCAAGATAGTTAATTTTTGTTAAATCTTTGCAAATAAATACCCGAGATTAAAACACTATTTCTAAAGGGTATCTTTCTTCAACGAAAAAAAAAAAAAAACATTATTTAATTATTTATTTTAAAAACATTTTTTTAATTGTTTGTTTTATTTCTGTATTCATAGGTTACATTGCATAATACAAAAAACTATACCCTTCAGTTTATAAGAAATATGTAAAGAAACTTTTTGAAAAGTAAAAGTATAAAAAACAGATATTTAGCTTAATATAAAATTTTGGAAATTTTCGTAGAGATTATTTTTTTCAAAATACTTAGCTTAAGAAGATTTTTTTTTTTTTTTTTTTTTTTTTTTTTTTTTTTTTTTTACATTTTTCTTTTCAAACATTTTTTATCACTTCTTGTCTCTCATGGTTACTTTTTAGCTCACAGGCTATCAAAGCCAGAGTGCTAATGTGCCCGCCGGCTCTATATGTATGTATGTATGTTCGTACGTAACGCGATAACTTTTGATGGAAATATCCGATTTGCTTCAAATTTTTTTTTAGATTCGTTCTGATAAGGCTTCCCTGATTAGTTTTGGGGGTTCATTGGTTATGTATAAAAGGGGGAACAGGGGGCTAATCCCCGCCTTAACTTAGATAAATGTGTTTTTCATGCAGAATCAGCAGATTTTCTTGAAATTTGATATCCCGGTTCATTCTGATAAGGCGCCTCCCTGATTAGTTTTGAATGCTCATTGTTTAAATCTAAAGGGGGGAAAGGGGATTAATATCCCCTTAATTTAGATAAATATGTTTTTCTATCCGATTTGCTTCAAATTTGGTGTACCTTCTGATAAGGCGCATCCCTGCTTATGTTTGGAAGTTCATTGGTTAAATTTAAAGGGGGCGGGCGGAGGGCTAAAACCACCTTAATTTAAATAAATGGGCTTTTCTATCCAATTTACTTCAAATTTCGTATACCGTCTTTTTCGATAAGGCGCTTCCCTGATGACATTTGAAAGCTCATTGGTTAAGTATAAAGAGGGAGAACGGTGGTGGGGGGGGGCTAATCTCCCCTTCATTTATTTTTCGAGGGGCATTATTCTTTGGAATAAAAGTATAATATGCAATTAGTGTGAATAGCTTGTGAGCTCAATGCCATCTGTTTAACTGGGCACTTTCCTTTTTTATTATCTCATTGAGGGATTTCATTTCAAAACAAGCTTTACGATAAAAAATGTAACTGCAACCTTTTTTCTCAAAATAAGTAGAAATTTCACCTAAATTCTAAATCTAATCTTGTTTAGACATTGAGTGCTAAGATAGCTAATATTTTTTAACTCTTTACAAGCAATTGACTAAGATTTAAACTCTTTTTTAAAAGTTTGCCCTTTTAAACCAAATGAAATAAAATTTATTACAAAAAATATTTTCTTATTATTACGTGATATTTTGATTTGGTAGTCCAGCATTTAATTTTAAAAAAGTGCCCAGTTGAACTGTTGGCTTTGAGCTCATACGCTATTCAAACTAATTGAATATTATACTCTTATTTCAAAGAATAACGCCCCTCGAAAAATAAAAAAATCGACAAAAAACCCATTTGGCTAAATTAAGTGTGTGTGTGTGTGGGGGGGGGGGTACCTCCCCTATTTCCCTCCTTCGTACTTAACCAATGAATCTCTAAATCTAATCAGAGAAGCGCCTTATCAGAATAAATCGGTATACCAAATTTGAAGTAAATCCGAAAATTCTGTATGAAAAACCGATTTATCTAAATTAAAGTGAAGGGGATTACCCCCCCCCCCTTTATACTTAACCAATGAACCACCGAAACTAATAAGGGAAGCGCCTTATCATAATTAACCTATATCCAAAATTTGAAGCAAATCTGATATTTCTATCAAGAGTTATCGCATTACGTACGTAAATACAGAGCCTGCGGGCACATTATCTCTCAGCCTTTGATAGCCTGTCTTTATCAACAGATTTGTTTCTATGTCTGAGACAGCAATCAAAGAATTGTTACCAAAAAAAAATATGAATACTGTTGGACCCGGTTAAAGCGTTCACGGTTGACACGCGATCCCTCTTAATATGGAGATTTTTTCCGGTCCCTTGAACATCGCCCATAAGGCTAATGCAAAAATATCAAGTTTAATACGCGAACGGTTATTACGCGATCACGTTTAATGCGCGATAGATTTTCGGTGCTTTCGGGCAAAAAGTCACGCTTAAGGGGGCTGGTCACTCAGCTTCCGTTTTCCACTCAATAATGTAAAGTCTATGGGCATTTGATGCATTCGTATACTTAAAATATCTCCGCGGGAAATTAATATTTTTAACTTCTATTTTTTGTATACACTTCCTAAAAGATGTCTCCTTTTTTTCTTAGTTCTCAAAATACTTCTAAAGTATAGACTTAATTTTGTATGAAGTGTTAAAATGTTACTCACAGGTCGCGAGCTTTTAACACATAAAATATTAAATTCAGTATAGATTTTAGAAATAGTTTGAAAACTAAGAAAAAAAAAGAGACATTCTTTAAGAAGAGTACACAGAAAAAAGATGTTAAAAATATGAATTTCCCGAGAAGAAATTTTAAGTATACGAATGCATCAAAAGTCCATAGACTTAACATTACGGAGGAGAATTCCGACGCTGAATGACCAGACCCCTTAAGACGCGAACTCATAGATCTAGATGCGAATTCCTTCTCTTTTCTCTAATGTTGCCAATTTAGTGGTTTTTTATATACAGATAAAAACCACCGTTTCCGAATGATAACATTTGCTTCATTTAAAAACACATTAATTAAGGTAAATATTGCTAACTGGAAATGGTAGTATTTTAAACAAATTTTAAAATACAACAGGAGAACAACAGCTTTAGCCAGATTATGCAGCAAAGAACGTTTACAGATCGATTTTTAAAATAGCAGAATAATTTATCCGTCAAGATTTTATTTACCATCCATTATCCGGAAATCAATAGAGAAATTTTTACGCGACGAGAAGATTTGCAATGCTTCAGTATCCCTTGAGTTACCTAAAATTTGGAAAGAGATGCTATGCTGTTTTAGTAACAATAGTAAAAATTAATACACGCTCACAAATATCCAATTTTATTTTATTTTATGTTTGCACCGACTTTCATTATGCATGAAGTCTCGTGACATTATTTACCAAGTTACTGTTTTTAAAATTTGTTTTCAAAAATATTTCTATCATGAATGATTTTGAAAATTTCGCCGTTTGTGCGATGAAACGATTGTTAATCTAAATAAAGGTATTATATCACTTTTATAACAATTTTTTTAGTTTTGTTACAAATTTTTAGTTAATCATTATATTTTACAACTTACAGTTAGTCCGAGATTTTTGGATTTATACATATGAAGAAAAGAATTGAGCACACGTGCAGATGTGATATAATGTACATGTTTTTCAGCCGACCCGGCCTTTCTTTTGACTGACTGTTACTTCTTAAATATTTCGAATTTCACTTAAGGTGTTTCTCAAATTTTCTGCTCAAAAATGAAAAATATTCGAACACATTTTTTTTCTTTTTTACTAATATTTAAACGTAAAGACATAAAATTGGCAGACCTGACTATTGAAGCGATTTGGAATTAATTATCGTTTTACATTTTTTGATAAATAAATTAGGGGCTGTGCATATATAACGTTATCAACGTTTTGGTAATTTTGGACCCCCCCACCCCCCGCTTTACGATATCATGCATTATCATACATCGATCCCCCCGCCCCTCCCAATGATATATTTATCAATGTAATGTATAAAAGTTCTTTAGATTTTTTTTCTTTTGTTTGGAGTGCTATACAAATAGGGTTACATTTATTTTTCGCGTGCTTTATTGATTGAAATGAAGAAAAGTCAATAAAATATCAGTTTATATATGAAATAACTTTAATCAAATAACAGGTAAAAGAAATAGTTACTATTTTAAAAGTATTTAATAATAGCTTTTTGTTACATAATGCATTCAACAGTAATAATGTCATTTTGCACTCGCTCCCTCACGGGGTGGGGCAGACAGGATTTATCAACAATCAGGTGGACAACGTTCTTTCTCTTTTATTTACTAGTAAATACAAGTATCATTTCAAACACACTTCGCATATGGTTTGTAGAACAGCGATTATATATGCATACACGTATGACAGAAGAATAGGAATGCCTAACGTTGGGGTATTCCATAGTTTGAATTAAATAATTTTATTATCATTTAATGGTTTTAATAATAACTTTGGATTTTCATAAAAATTGATAACATACTGTTTTGATGTAAAGACCAGGTTACAAATTAATTTTTTTTTGGATTGGACCAAAAATGGACAAACTTCCCCTCCCCCTGGAGATATTTTACGATATCATGTTCCAGACCCCCTCCCCCTAAAATGATAACGTTACATATCCATAGCCCCTTACTTATGAAGTTATAAGCAATTCTTGTTACGTAACAAAACGTTTTTCCCCTTTCGAGCTGCCGCGTCGGGAATTCTGATCAAATTCGCTCACTTTGGGAGTATTTTATGAACGATCATCTGACTTTACAAAAAAATAGAAAATACATTTGATTACATAGCTTTTGAATAAGAACGCCTGCCAATTTCATGCATTTCCGAAATGAAATGAATTCAAAAATGTGTCAAAAAGTACCTCCTTTGGATTTGAGAACAGCCATGACCAGTATATGGGCTTATTCTAAACACTATTTAAAAAGAAAAAAAAAAAAAAAAGGAAAAGAAAAAGCTATTTTTCTCTCTTTTTACCCGACTGCCAAGAACGGGTATGTATTTCACGCGTATCTGGGTATATGGATTTATTTATAACCTCGAAACATCCCAACGGCTGGGTGGATTTTAATGAATGCGGTCTCTATAGATTCGTCTTAACCGTTCAATGGTTATAGACTAGGTTTTGTTTTTATAAATTCAAAATGGTGGCCGTAAAATACAAAATGGCGGTAGAGACGAAAGAAAAAAATTACGCACCCTATTGAGTGGCATATCATTGGACAGGTCTTTCAAAATGAAGACGATGTTTCATTGACTATTTTACAGTCAGAAGCTCCGTTTAAATATTAAACAACCTGGAAGTTTTGTAGATAGGATCTCTTGCTTTACTGCAACTCTAACTTTCATAGACATCTATAGGCCTCCTCAATACAGTTTTTATAGATAGGAACTAACAATTAAACACAACTTAAAAGTCATCAGTACAAGTATATAAAAAAAATAGGTAAGTAATATAAAAAATAGTTTCACACTGATGAGAAATAATTAATTAGTTCGCTTTTTGTGCAGTCGGGGTTTTTTTTTTTTTTATTAAATATTTACTTATTTATGAATGGTAAATTTCCCTTAGTAACTTATTGAAATTTCATAGCGATTTCAAATTTTTCGAAAAATAAAAAAATAAAATTTAGAATGTAAAAAAATAAACAAAAAATAATAAATAAGTAAGCGACAAGCAGACAAACATACAATTTTTATATCCTGTTCAAAGTTATAGGTATTAATCACAAAATCCGGCTTTTCCAAAATATATACTATATACATATTCAAACCCGTTATTATGTGAACATGTGTTGGTTTAAAAAAATTAAAATGAAAAAGAAATTGTAAAAAGCACCCTTTGTTTAGGAGGCATGCAGATTTACCATAATTTTTAAATAGATTTTTTTGACCATAGAAAAATTTTACAAAATCAACGATTAAACGTGGTAATTTCAAGTTATGCGATTAAAATTATAAATCGAAATATTCTAACATTAAATACCGGTACCAGACTCCTTGAACTCCCAAGGAGTTGTTTGACGGGCACCTTGTTTGTCGGGTGTTGGTTAAAAAAAAAGTTATTGTTCTAAGGAAATCAGTTGTAACAAAGTTCGCGTATAAAGTGTACTTTTCATGTTCTCTTGACCTTCGTTATAAGCTGTAAAAGTTTTCACGATGTTACAAAATCGCTACAAATTTTAATCCGACAATTGTCGCCTAAAAGAAAATGGAAACTTCATCTTGACCACTACTACTGCCCAGTATCTCTGGATGGACACACTCTACTCAACATGTGCCGGTTTAGGGCCGTCAGCCGAGAGGAGCAAGATCCGGACGGCGGCGGCTTCGGTTCGATCCGAAGGACGGATGTAGGTCGTTTCCATGGCAACACTCACTCCATCTCAATGGATCCTTTTTTGCAATCGATACTCATTCACGATTCCCCTCCTTCCCCATCCCTATCGTGTCCAGATGCATGGATCTCGAGAGATCAATCGCGCGAGGATTTAATTGCAGATTAGTGGGGGAGGGGATAATTCAGCGGTTCTCAAACTGTGAGTACGAGAAACTAAGAGGGAATGTTTTTTGAAAATTATCTTAATATTGGGTTGTATGGCATTTTGACATGTAGGTTTTTTCTTTTTATTAATAGCAAATTAATATACTTTTTTTTATGTTTATGTTAATAATTATCCTTTCCACATTTCTGAATCTCAAGATATCAATCATACAAAGATTTAAACGTATATTAAAAACCCTAAAAATGAAGTACGTATGGTTTACATGTACCGAAAATCCTGTTGAAAAGAACCTGTATACAACAAAAACCTGCCTTATACGCAAAATTTTTATGGTCACGTTGAAAAGAATATAATACAATTACAATAGACAATGCACCTTCTAAAGTGGAAACTGACCTTATAAAGGAATTTTTCTCTTGTTCCTTGAGATTTCTTTTGGATAGTTTTAATATATTTTTTCTAAAAAATGAAATTTATTCGCTTTTAAGATAATCATAATTATTAATTCCAGATGCATGGATCTCGGAAGATAAATCGTGAGAATTTAGTCGCAGTTTAGCAGGGGAAGGGATATTCAGCGGTTCTCAAACTGAGAGTGTGATAAATTAAGAAAGAAATTACTCAAAGTCTTTAAAAATATTATTATTGAATTATGAATAATAATTTTGCCACAAAGTTTTTACTTACCCCCATGTGCCAGAATTAAAATGCGTGTTTTCTCTATTTACGTTAAAAATTATCATGTTCAGATGCAAGAATCTCCAGAGACAAATCTGGCGAGGATTTAATTTCAAATTAGTGAGGGAAGGGATAGTCAGTTGTTTTTAAACTGTGAGAGCGAGAAACTAAAAGAAATATAAGTTGAAATGTTTTCTAAAATTATATTATTTTTGAATCAAATATAATATTTCGTGATTAATCTTTATCCCCCCCCCTTTTTTTTTTTTGAATTAGTGGTAAATAAATTATTTATTATTTTTAACACATTAGTTTTTAAAATAATTTAATCATCGAATATTTATTGCTTTTGGAAAAACAAACACCCAAAATAGTTCACTTAAAAAGTCAGCAAGTAAATCTTTCTTACACATATAGTCATGCATTATTTATTGAATAACAATAATTACCATACATAAGTGTATGTACATAAAAAAGGTATTTAAAATCAGACATTTAATAAAACTAAAAAAACAACACATTAGTATCACATAAAATCAGTTCAGTAGACGTTTCAAGCTCTATACAAACCAGAGATCTGCCGGCCCACGGGCTGTGCTCGGGCCTATTTTCATTCACGGCACTCGGGCCATACTTTTTTCTGAAGGCTCGGGCTAGTCACTACTCTATTTAGGGGGCAGGTCGGGTTTTTTCATGAAGGTTCGGGCCGGGCCTAACTTATTTTTTCTGTGGCATAGCCGGGTCTGGTTTCATTCTAAATCTTCACTGCCCAAACTTTCAGTCCTAGTTTTGACCCAACCCGTATGAAAATCATTGTCTCGGCGTGGCCTGGTCCGTTCAAAGGTCAGTAAAATTAAGCTTGGCCCAAAAAATTTTTCAAAAAATGCATACATTTTTAAATTGCCATTATTCTACAATTAAACATTAAAATTCATTATTCTTAAAGAAAAGTAGATTTCTACGCTTATTAAAATATAGTTAAATTAAAATATAGTAAAACGTGTGAAAAAGAACCTGCTCATGATGGAATTCTGTTTTAAACTGAAAAACGTGTTGAATGATGCAAAATTACTAATACTTAAGAAAAGAATATATAATACATTTACATTTGCTAAGAAGGGAACTTGTCTATAACGCATTTTTTTTTCGTCTTTTCTACGCAATTCCGTCTTAGATTTAACTGTATAGCATTTTTCAGATTTTTAACACTTCAATACATGGAATAAGGGTTAACAATATTAATGATAACTGAAGCATTTACGTACTAGAAATAGAGATTCATTAAAAAAATAAATATCGCACCCTACGGCACTTCTATAAAAATGAAGATTATAAACATGAAAAAAAAAGTTAAGGTAAATATTTTTGGCCAGAACTCCTCGTACGAGACAAATTTTTAAACAAATCGACGTAAAAATCAATGTTTTGTAGAAATTTACTCGGTCCGGGCTCACGTTGAGATTTTAACTTTTTTTCGAGCCGGGCCGGTCTCAGGCCGAAATTTTAGATGTTATACCGGCCGGGCCAATAACTTTTTTCTACGGGCCGGGTCGAGCTCGGTCCGAACTGTTAGCATTTTTACTGGGCGGGCTGGAAATTTCGGCCTGTGCAGACTTCTGATACAAACACCTTATCAGAAATGTCAATCGAAAACGAAAATTGTTGTTTACACGTGTTCCCTTTCAAAATTACGCATTTAAAATAAACAATAATAAATTACCTCTTGTAAACCAACCTTCAAGAAAAATTCTACTTTTAAAATTATTTCAGTTAGATTTAACTATTTTAACATTTCGATTATAAATAAATCACGTTTGGATTTAATTATAGATTAGTGGAGAAGGAGATAGCCAGCGGTTCTCAAACTTAGAGTGCAAGAAACTAAAACGTATATGGCGAAAAAAAATTTAAATTAAATTATTCTTGAATTACTTAGAATATTTCGTCATGTATGTTTTCTATTTTCATGTATAGAAAAAAAAATTAAAAAAAATACGTATTTTATTTGAGTATATATTAATAATTATTATGGATCTCGGTAGATCTGTCGCGCGAGGATTTAGTAGTAAGCAGTGAGAGAGATATTTATCGGTTCTCAAACTGTAAGTGCGAGAGATGAAAAGGGAAGTGCCGAAAATGGTTTTTAAAATTAAATAAATTATTATGAATTACTTCATCATGTATTTTTTTCTCTTTTAACAATTTTCGTGACAGCTATACCTTGGATTCTACGGGATGGAATTTCATCAAATTTAGTATGTAAGGCATTTATTAACCCTCTCGCTGCGCAACCCGAGAGTTTCTCGGGCAACGTAAAAGTAGCAAAATTTGAGCAACCCGAGATTTCATCGGGATGCATTTTTTCCTTCTAATTAACCCTCCTTGATCATTCCCACCAATAAATTTTTATTGTAAATTTTGCCTTATCTAATCGGAGCATTTTCCCGATTAAATCAGGGGAAAATTTTTGTTTTGAAAAACCGGTGACAAAAGAGTAAAAATTCTTAAAAGACGCTCGTCGCGAAGGCATTAAATACGCAATTTTTGAAGCTATTTTGATGAAACAATTACGCAGCGAGAGGGTTAAAAATCACGTTGTTTCAGTTTCGGCTTTGTTCATTCAACAGGCGGCGCTTCTATGGCTTTTCGCGATTCCTGTGATAGTTATATCATCAAACCGGTCAATATCGGTTGAAAGTCATTCATTTAGATTATTTTTTGACGACACACAGATTGGGAATCATTGGTTTAGATATTTTATTTTATCGTAACCAGTTTGCGAATCTTTGGTTTACGTTATGTTTGACGACACGCAGGTTGAGAATCGTTGATTTAGATTATTTTTTCAGGACACACAGGTTGAGAATCATTGGTTTAGAATAATTTTTGACGATACGCAAGTTGAGAATCGTTGGTTTAGATTATTTTTTTACGACACACATGTTGAGAATCATTGGTTTAGATTATCTTTGACATACTGTATATATACAGTAAAACTTAGTAATTTAAAACCAGTGGCCTAAGGCTAGAGAGTAACATGCCTGGTATTTTCAACAGTTAATAGATCATACATTGTAAAAATTTTCATTGACTTTCCTTATAAATGTAGCCATAACCCAATAACCAAACATCCAATAAAGTTAAATAAAATACAATAAACTTTCTTTATATCACCATAAAAAAATAAGATAAAACACACTAAAGCGCTATTTTGAACAGTATATAATTGATCCTTCATCAGGTGTAAAAACAACACGTGGTAAAAGGCAGTTTGCCCCAGTTCTGGGTGCTTTTTTACTACTTACACTATAAAGTTGTTCAACATACTAACAGCCTTCTCCGCAGAATAATCTAACAGTGTAAAAGCCCCTCTGAAATTCGCTCAGTAAAATCAGTTATGAGTTCTTTTTGCAAGCTAAGTGTTCAATACATACCGTTATTATGACCACCCTTTTTTCAACGAATGAAAATAACAATAAATAATGAGAAATCTCCCACAATCCGAATTCGCAACATATCAAAATTTAATACTAATTTTTGAATTACTGTATATAAAAAATATAAGTTGTATTATAAACATGCCATTTATTTCAGCTTTATATTTGTTGTAATTAATAAATTATTGGACTTTTAAAATGTCGGCGGGCTATTTTTTTTCTGCTCTCCCTTCGTCCAACCACTACACTGTAGGGAAAAAACATATGTTTTTTAATCTGAGAAAATAGTATAATATAACTACGAACGAAAATTTACAACAATTTCTTCCGAGTTACTCCGATTCTGAAAAGCGTTCTTTATCTTTAGAAATCTCTAAAATCAATATATTTTCGAAATTTAGAAATTTTAAAAGAATGACTGAACAATTTTTTTTATTCGAAATATTATTACGGCATTTTTGGTTATTACGTCCGGTATATAAAGAAAAAATTTAGGTTTTTAGGTTAAAATTCTCGAGTAATCATCAGGGAATCTAAAATTCTGAGAACAATAAGGCAAGTCGCAGGGCCGTAACTAGGGGCTAGCGAGCGGGGCTTATGCCCCGTACACCAAAGGTAGAAAGGAGGGGCTAAAAAAGATTTGGTTCGACGTTCGGTACAAAAAACAAATAACGAAATTTAGACATAAATGTCAAGGAATCAGACAACCCAAAGTAAAGATGTATTCGTTAGTTTTATACTATGCTAAACAGTGCCGGTTTTTCCATTATGTAACCGCTTAGGGACGCCAGGACAATACTTGATTAACGAATTCGTTCATAATACTTGCAAAATCAATATACTCTCCCAAGTAGATTTAAATTGGTTTAATATTTCGGGCACTTCGTAGTTACAAGTTTTGTATGTTTTGCTTTTGTGTGCACCTGTAAACGAACTGTAAGATCTACATACTTGAACGGAAATTTTTTTCTTATAAATACCATAAAATTAAGAAATGCGATGAGCCTTTCGAAAGAACTTTGTCTTCCTTCTTCAGGATAAGGAAGACGTGCTTACCGCTTGGAAGGCAGAAGCAAGACACCAGCCTTCCAATTCTTGAGTCTTGCTCCGGCCTTCCAAGTGGTAGAACGTCTTCTTTGTGCCTGAAGAAAAAACAAAGTTCTTTCGGAAAGCCTCGCGCATTTCTTAATTTTATGGTGTTTAAAATAATTTTTTTTTTCTTTTTTTGCATCACACCAGTTTGTTTATTATTTTAATGCTGCATGCTTGATTAACGAACTATTCAAGATATTTGAAAGATGTCCCAATAAGGTAAGATTTGGTTCAGTATTTTGGATGTTATCGTAATGGCAATCTTTGCATTATATATATATATATATATAAACAAACTGATTACAATAGGTCGATTTCTACAGAAATCATTCTTAAAAATCTTAAGATTAATGTACTTCAAAGCGATTATTTAATACTTAAACTAAAAAAAAAAGAGAATGGATTGAAGACGTTTCGCTATAAATTTATTTTGGAAAAGAGGGGGAAGAGGTGCCAAATTCATGCTTGCATCGGGTGCAAAAAGTCCTAGTTTCATCCCAAGGCAAGTTCTTTTGTACCTAGGTCATAACCAGTCTTTTCATCTCCCTTTTTGTCTTACAGTATTATCACCAAGTCTATATTTATTTTTATGAAAATGTATGTATTCATATGTCGTTGTGTTAATTGCAAGATGTATATATTTTTTTCAAGTTACCAATAATGTTTTTCTTATTTTTTTATAGGTGAGTATCTGCCATCTCTCAATTTTTCTCTTTCTTATGGATTTATACTGAATATCTCATTGGATTATTTTTAAATACCCGAGGAATGAGTAAGTAAATGTTTTGTTCATTTTTTTTTAACTTTTTAAATGATATAAACACAGAAGTTGCTAATACTACAAAAATAACACCTATACGTAGTAAGAGGAGTATCCGCTACAGAACAAGAGTGTTTATACACTGCTAAAATTTGCAGCAAACTATCCAGTCACTCAACCGTTTTCGTAGATAACTGTTATAAGACCATTTTAACCCTTTATCTACTGCATTACGATCTACTACAGTTTTTTTCATGTAATATTTTTTTTTTTTTGAGTTACTACAGTGAAAATTAAAGGATAAACATATAAAAAAAATACTTACCCGTGAGAAATTTAATTATTTAGAGGTAATTAATTAAAGTGGTACTTTAAAGTATCGTCAGTACACTATGCTTACAATATCGTAACAGAGAACCCACAAAATATTTCAAATGGCACCAGAAAATATTTTCGATTTAATAAGTATTTGAAATATAGGTTTTTTCATATTTACAAATAAATCTTTCTGCAAATTCTGGTGTCAATGCAATATAAAATTTATTTAATTCGTCTGCTAATAAAAGTATATACTTTTCATTACAAAATACTTTTCTGCATCACATTCAGTAACCACAGCAAAACAATCGAGTCTAAATATTTTTTAATGTGGTTATTTTCTCAACCATTTACATGGATTTAGCCTTTCTCCTATTAAAAAAATGTTTTACGAAAAATTTGCAACTACAAAACACTGCTCAGTTACAGATAAGGATTACAATACATTTATTTACATTGTTCTTGTAAGAATTGTGAGGTTTCCATAGCAGTGTATTTGTTAATTAATCTAATTATTCTTGTAAATATTTTACAAAAAAGACTCTAAATGCCGATCTGTTAAATCAGTTTTATTTAAGAATCTATCTAAAAATCAAATTGTTATTATATCAGTTGTTTTGGATATCTTCAGACATTATTCAAGATAATTGTTGAAGAGGGGCCAATTTCTGATTTATAATTCGGAACATAAAGAACTTATTTCCATGAAAAATAATAAACAAACATCATTTAAAAATAGTGAATATGAGATCATACAATTTAAGAGAGCTTGATAAATAAATCATATATATTATCTCTGTTGTCAACATCCCTTTTTCTCAACTAATATGTAGCGTACAACGATGAATGGGGCATCATTGGATAGGTTTTTGCCCAAATCTGACATTGCATACACTGTTTTGACAATATATTACGTTTCAACGCTTTAGAATTGAAAATGCTTCGCCCCTGAAAGGGTAACAAAAAACTATTTTTTTTTTTTTTTTTTTTTTTTTTTTTTTTTTTTTTTTTTTTAGCAGTTTTTTAGTTATGCGACGTCTATATTCCAGGGAAAACATGTTTTCTCGCATCTCCACATATGCAATATATGAATTTACATACATCATTTCTAGCATAGCAAAATCGAACACAACTTTTTCAATTTCCTATAAAAAATTACAATAAAACAGAAAAGAAATATCAGGGAAATCATTACTACACACTACATTTTAGTAATTACATTTTAAAGCAGATGAAAACAACGGAGAACTACATAGACGAAAAGCAAACAAGAAGATTTTCTCCAACACCCAGTGTACTGACGGTACTTATAAGTACCACGGAGTAATTCAACTGTTATATCAAATACATACACCGTTCACCTAAAATAGCTAGTTAAACTGTATTCTAAGATCATAATGAACACGTAGAAAAAAATCCAACACTTACCTTATATCCTTTACTGTGTTTGCAGCAATAAACAGATGAGCGGGACAATCTGTAGAAAATATCGGCACAAAACACATCGTCTGTGTCAGAGATAGCCTCCTTTCTCGCTAAAATAAGAAACCTAGAACTACTGCTGCCATGTATCCGGATAAAGTGAAGTTAAAAGAGTGTTTTTGCAAAGTACCCTTAGAATATTAGTAATATTCACTATGGGATGAAAGTTTAAAGTGAGTGGTACTTATAAGTACCGTCAGTAGATAAGGGGTAAAGAAGAGTTCTCATTAGTTAGAATACAGATAAATTACGGTTAAGTAATTACTTTCTGTAAAAACGGTTGAAGGATTGGCCAGTTTTCTGAAAATTTTTAACAGTGTTAGCGAAACCAAACAAAAATGTTTTGAACTAATGACTATACTTTGAAATTTAGGGAAATATACGTAAGAAAAGTTTTGGATAAAGTTTTTAATCTGTTTCATAAAAAATTGTTCACTACATCAGGGGTCGTCCATCTTTTTACTATTGCAGTCGCGTGTGAATTTTAAAATCGCATTTATGTGCCCTTTTCCCCTGCCCTTCCTCTACATACTTATTGACTTATAAAGGCGTCACTTAAGCATCGAAAGTTGTAATTATATTGTATGTTGTTGTATACAGATATTTATGTATTTGTGTGTATTGTGAGCAGGGCAGCGGAATCGGTAGGAAAAATGGCCGACTCCGACTCCTATTCCGACTCCGGGCTGGCAACACTAGTACTCGGGCTGGGGAACTATACTCCTTTTCACTAACAGCGGCGCATGACCTTCACACTCACATTCGCCAATTGACAGGAAAATCGCATATAGTACCATCTCTTCTACGCCGCGTTATCGCAGAAACACCGTCTCAACTTGTAAATGTCAATGACAGGCATGCGCCTCTGTTAGTGAAAAGGAGTATAGTGTTACCTGTTGGTTAAAATAAAGAGGGAACATAAAAAAATAAAGCTAAAATCTCACTATTTCAGCATTATTTTTTTAGGCTTCAAAATAAAACAGAAAATTTTACTATTTTGGGTCTGCGGACTGAGAAGAAAAAGTGAAATCGTTACAATTTAGTTGTTATGTTCCTCCTCCTGATTCGAAAAACGTATATGGAAAGGAGGAAAAATAAAGATGAAAAAATTTATTATTTTGGAAATAATTCGGATCCTGTGGATTCTAATGAAATAATAATAAAAAAAATGCATTTTTTAAATTAAGTTTACAATTTTGGCTTTATTTCGAGTTCTGCAGACCTGAAAAATCCGAAATTCAAAAGGTGAAAGATAACGAAATTTCACTATTTCATTGTTATTTTGGGTACCGCCGATTCAGAAAAAAAAATTACAATTTCACCTTATTTTAACTCCTGTGCACAAAAATAAATAAATAAAGGAAGGGTATTTTAGAATTTTTTCTTTTGGTCATACAGACTGGAAAAATTTGAGGGGGGGGGACGGAAAAAGGCTTCTATTACAATGCTATACCTGGTTCTTAGTTCTTTTGCCTCCAAAAATAGCACATATTTATAATTTTCGCATTACCTCTGGTAAGAGATCAGAATGAACCGAAATTTTAATGCCCATCCTCTAGAACGTACAGCCGTGCTTTTATATTTATTCTCACTGCAATCATGTCTAATGCCTGTTGTAAATTACTCCTATTTTGTCGGCGTAGTTGGGTTCTTTCAAATTTGTTATATTGGGCTTGTCAGCCTGCTCATTTTTTTTATCAGTCTGACCCGACCCATTATAATAAATTTTCTTAACTCTACTTACACGGCCTGTTTGAAAAATTGCCTTCATTTTCCGGGCCTTGGGTGCTTCCAGACCTTTGTACCTCGGGTTCTATCCGCAACTCCCAAAAATACGAGGGGAAGTACTTATATACTAAATGTAAAATATCTACTACAGTTATGAATTAAAACAGTTTTCATCTACTCTGTATATTGGTAGTTCCCTCTACCTACCCCTGTATCTACTTTGTACACCGCAGTAAATCGGTCATCTTTAACTTGAGTAGTCTGATATAGTCCATAAATAACAATAAAATTCATTTTATAGATTTAAAATTACATATAATTAGTTTAATTTCACTTTAAACTGTCTACAAAAAAATCTGGAGGCGGAGTCTGCTTATTTTTTAGCGACTCCGACTCTTTTGCTCCAAAATGTGTCCGACTCCGCAGTCCTGATTATGAGATGTATGTTTGTTGTAAAAAAAATGTATGTTAAATACCGCAAAATGTATATGTAGTACGTACGAATGTAAAATATATCATTTGTCCCAATTAACAAGTTGGAAATTGTACGTCAAACGTGGCTAGTGAGGTGCTATAACTAGTGAGGTACTATAACTAGTTTTATAAATATTCAGATTTTGGTGCAGTAGTTGTTGCACTTTTATGCAAAAATGCATGAATACAAAATTTGTTACGATTATATATATTAAATTCAGTAATACGGAAATAATAGGACTGCATCTTAAATAGGACGTCATCACCATGGCAACCTAGAATCATTACCTATCATGGGATATCATTGAATTAATTACGTATGATAGGATTTAATAGAATGAAGAAAGCTTTTATTAATATCTTTTTAAGTTTTTATTCGATTTCCATAAAATTTGAAATGACGCGACAAAATTCTGCAACGATTATATATATATTAAATTTCAAACCATTCGGTTGGGTAGTTTTTGCGCTGTTATATGAGGACAGATGGACCGACAGACTGAAAGACCAGACGACCACTATAGGTGCTACGTATTTATATAATTACGAACGCACCTAAAAAGTATTTATAATTCTTAGTCACTATAGGGCTTAAATATAATAAACTAATAAAGCATGGATTTTGTTTTATTATTATTATTATTATTAACCTTATTATTATTATTATTATTTTGCGATTCTAAATCCCCTTCAATAATGTAATGTATACACTGAAATGTGTTAATGTGATCATGCACGTGGCAATCTTCACTTCTATTTCTTTCTACATAGAATTTCAGAATCAATTAGGCTTGTTTATATCACAAATATTATACTTAATTTTAAATTTTTTTCTGCTAAAAATACGATAATTGCAAGAGGATTATAATGCTTAAGTTCCATGAAAGTTTGAAAGGCTTAGCGTAATCCGTGTGGAAAATAATTCTAAAAAATGATTTGAAATCTGCTCCGGAAAATATTTTTTTTTTCTTCTGAACATTTTGAAAATAATAAAATCTCTTTATCCAATTAAGGCAATCTTTTCCTGCAAAATTTTTATATTACTTTGGGAAATAAATTAAATATGTGAGTTAGGTTTTATTAATTTATCCAAAATTAACCAACACGTTGCAACATCCCACTTAAAACATGACATTTTAAAAACACTTTAAAAGAACGTTTTGGTAAAAATAGTGGAAAATTAATGTATCATGTAACTTTCAAAACAGTAATAAAATTTCTTATTTTGTTTATTCATTTATTTTTTAACTATTGTAGGGAAAGATACCCTATTTTCGAATAACCCCCCCGCCCCCAGTCACTTTTAGGTCCTAAATGTAATTTTCAGTGAAAACCTACCAAATTTGGATTTTACATAGACTAACAACCCATGCACATGGAAACATAGGCAAATATCGTACAAAAAAAATTAACAATGCGAAAAATTGTTTTTTCAAAAGTATCTATATATTGCAAAAGAAAAAAAAAATGGACCCAATTTCACCCTTCTCAAAAAATCCAATACGCCGAGGCTTAACTTATAATTAAATTAAAATTTATTTCTGAATAAGTAATTTAATTTTCATTAAATTAAGGCACAAATAAATGTACTATCAGTGGAAAAATAACATAACGAAACATTAGCCATCCAAACATGAGGAAAAAATTGTCATGAAAAAGCATACCTAATTTCGTCCCCGGGACAAAAATAAGAACTGCAAGGTGGACAAAATTGGGACCACGTTACTTCCCAATACGGCGGAGTTTCAGTTCCCGTAAGATGAACTGAGAGTCTTAAAACTCACTGCATGCTACTGTCAGCACCTTACTTACATAAGATACGTGCAATGAATAAAAAATAAATACTTACAGAACAGTAAATAAAGTTCTAAAAACGATGTAATAAAAACTCAGGTCTTCTAAAAATAGGAAATCCGGCGTCTTTAATATATATATGCGTCTTGGCGAACGAAACTTTCACTACTGATTCCCTTTACCTTCCGTTTCCTGTGTCTTTGGTGATAAGTGACGCCCCTTTTGCAGATCCGGAGAAGTAAAGGGAGACGAAATTAGGAAAGGGGACGAAATTAGGGCACTTTACCCTACTCTCTCTTCGCACGGGGTAAAATTAGATAAAGCATCTAAAGTTTTATATAGTGTTCAATAATGTTAGAGAGAGTAGGCAGTTTGGATTTAACACTAAAAAGGTGACCCGAAAACACTAAAAAAAATTTACTCAAGTTTAATAAGATTATTTTACACCAGAATTGTTATTTAAAACTGATTAACTTATTTATTTAATCTTTTTATTTCTTTGTGTTATTTTAGTTTAATTTTAATCAATTTTTTTATAAATTATAAATTTAATTTAACTTAAAGATTTATTTTCTCCGTATTTTTCTTTTTTCTGAACTCAAGAAGATAAGTTGTAGCCCCCCCCCCCCTCCACCCATTTATTTCCTTTTTTGCTACTGTTTATGGGTCTCGCGCGTTGTTATATCCTCACCCTGCTAAGTATCCGGGGATGTGGGTCATAGGTCCCAGGCTCCTCGGTTAAATCTCTTCGTATCGTCGTCTTCTTTGTGTCTTTTAAACTTATTTTAGAAAGAAATTTCTGATTCGAAAAGGAAGATATTCATATAGTAGGAGTCAAAATTACCCTCACGGTCCTTCAAGCGTTAAGTACATCCTTAAGGGGACCAGAAAACTTTCGAATGACAAAAAAAAATGTATTTATTATTATTATTATTAATTTTAAATTTTTTGAACTTTTAAGAATGCCGATCAGTCGGTTCAACAACAAAATTCCTAAAATTACGATTGTGGGAGCTGTAAACGTTGAGCCGCGCAGACATTGCGAAGGCTTGTGATACTTGCTTAAACTCAATTATCTAGAAACATTTTCAGCGATTTTGCCGTATTAGCATATGAACAAATTAAAGCTGTTCTCAAATCCAAATGAGATATACTTTCTGACACATTTTTTAATTCACTTTTGTTCGGAAACAAATGAAATAGGCAGGTGTTGTTATTCAGAAACTATGTAATGGAAAGACGGTTTCATTTTTTGGTGAACGCAAAAGATCTTTCAGGAAATACTATCAAAATTGGCGTTTTGAACCGAATTTAAAAACGGTACACCGCGAGAAAGGATTAAAATCGGTCGTCTCGTAACCACGATTGCTTATAACTCGATAAATAATTTATTTATCAAAAAATGGAAAACTCATTTGGATTCTAAATCGCTTCAATAGTTAAACCTGCCAATTTTATGCATTTACGTTTAAAAATGAGTCAGAAAATGTATCAGAAATTTTCGCGTTGTTGAGCAGGTGATTTGAAAACCATTTCAAGACGATTTACATGATTATTTTCTTTAAATCACGAAAATTTAATTCTCTATAAACTGCATCTAAACAAACAAATAAAAAAATCTTTTCCCAATTATAACACAACAATTGTTTTTTTTTTTTTTTTTTTTTTTTTTTTTTTTTTGTTTGTTTGTTTGTTTGTTTGTTTTTTTTTTTTTTTTTTTACAGATTTTGAATTTTTTATTACAATTTTTAAATTTTTTACAGTTTTTGTTGTTTTAGGTAGATGTAATCGTGATACAACGTAATAAGCATCGTAAAGAAGAAATAACGACTCAAAAAATTAAAAATTGGACTTAAAAACGTCTAAAACTAATTTTGCTAGTTTATTTTTCAATATATATATATATATGCTAAAAGTGATTGCAGTAAACATAAAAGGTTAAGAACATTATTATTAAGATACACATATCACTTGATTTTTGTATAAAGTTCATACTTAAAACTTTTTGCGAATATAATTTATTTCATCATTACTGACCTTGGGAATGTCACCGCTTGTTTGTGCGGAACTAGTAGGTCTGTTTATTAATATAATTTTAAGCTTTACATTTACTGTAATTACTTTTAGCATATATATATATATATATATATATATATATATATATATATATATACCGGGTGTTCTAAAAAGGACTGACTGATTTTAAAATTCAATAACTCGCAAACGGTGACAAATATTTAAAAAATTCTTACAGGAGGGTTATGTATGATGTCAGGAGTTTTTTTTTTTTTTTTTTTTTTTTTTTTTTTTTTTTTTTTTTAACCGTGATTCTCGAATTTAGTTCGAATTACAAACAATAGATCGCGCTGAAAACAATAGGTTCTAAATTCAAGCTGGATTTTTTTAACCTTACTCTTTTCCCATGCCAGAAAAAGAGATTAAAATGTATTGAGTGGGTCCCGAAGTACCAAAAATAGGGCCTTCATTTAGGGCACACTGCTGGCAGCGCCATCTATTGTTTGTAATCCGAACTAAATTCGAGAATCACAGTAAAAAACTCCTGACATCATGCATAACGTTCATGCAATAATTTTTTTAATATCTGTCACCGTTTGCAAGTTATTGAATTTTAAAATTAGTCAGTCCTTTTTAGGACACCCGGTATATATTTAAAAATAATAAGTGACTTTTCGTATATAATTCTAAGTTTAATTTTGGCGTACAATGTTAAAAATATTGTTGTTATATTTTACAATTCAACAGATATTTTTTATTTCTATAAAACATCAATTTAAAAAAAAAAAAAAAAAAAAAAAAAAGCAATTTAACAAATTACAACGACCATTTGGAAAATGATTTTCTCAAAGACTAAAATTTAAGACATAAAAAATCGCACGGAGTTAATCATACATTACGTACGCCATGAATTAAACATTAATAGTGTTATTACACGTAAAAATTGCAAGCGACAAAAATTGCCTGCGACTCGTCAGATTCCCTGAAACTTACGTATTATCCACCTGAAACTTACGTATTATCCAAGCATTTCATTGGCTGTTCGGGAAAAGGCTTTTCCATCGTCAGATTTCCAAGAAATCTGACGACCCATTTTAAATGAAATTTCATTCTTAAACTTCTAAACATCCCACAATATTACTTTTTGCACCATCGTATAGAGAAAAAAATATATACTTTTGAATGCAATTTGTTTGAAAGCTGTATCTCAATTTGTTTCCGAGTTATTAATTTTTTTTTGTAGTTTTTATTACTATTTTGTCATAGTGGCAACAGAAGTACCATCTCTGTTGAAAGTAAAGGGAAAATACAGATTACTGTATAAACCAATCAGAAAACGAATAAAATGCGGATTCAACCAACAAAACGCTTCAGATATGTTTTTGATTTCCTACCCTGACAGAGGACAATAATTATTTTTCCAAATGGTTAATAAATACAAAAAGAAATAACAGTCTAGAGGTTTCCCAGTTTACGATCAAATTTCATTCAATTTTCCTTATTTCAAACCTTTCTGCTACACGTAAGACGAAAGTAACTGAATCAAAATTTCTATGATACTGATTTAATGTAATCGAATTCATTCGAATGATTCAAGAACAACAAGCTAAAGTGGATGACAAAATAATTTGGTGTAAGTAATCTAGAGTTTATGTTCGTGTATTTTATTCCGTCATGTCCCATTTTACTAATCCGCACGTGAAACCTCTGTGGTGAACAAGCAAAGCAACAAAGGAGATAAGCAGATAAATCTTTTCTTTGTCGCACCTTGTAATTAGCCGAAGAAAAAAAGGGGAACAATCGGATAAAGGTTGTACTCACGTATCATTTTGTGATGAGATAGCAGAATTTAAAACTGGAACCGAACTGAAAATGAAACAATGTCATTATAGCTGATGGAAAGGAAACCGGACCTATTTAATTTCTAACTTAGGAGTCTTTAACCCGATTCTTGCGTTCCACGAGTGACCCGCAAAGATGTCCCAACATATAATTTTAAATATAATGAAATAAAATTTTTCGTTTTTAATTATTGAGAAACAAAAGACTTTCGAAGCCCTTATAACAAAAAACCCCGTGTATAGATTAAACAAGAAAGAAAAATCATGCGTCAAGCATAGATTATGAAACACTTTTCAGCACATTCTGAATACCGTAAATAAAAAAAAAAAAAAAAAAAGGCGGTGGGACATATTATATCCCATCTAATTTTAATTAAGATTTCCACCAGAAACTTTTAATTAAGTTTTACATCTATAACTTTGGTGAAAAAAAGCTGAAAAATTGCTTTTCCGTGTTTTGAAATAAAATTTTCCTAAATTTCCGGTGGGAATTGAACATTATAGAAACACAATTGCTTGCCCTACAAAGCGTTAAGGTGAAAGACGATATCTAAGTAAACAACTTGGAAAAGGCATAAAACATTTGAAAAAACAGTTTCAGCAATTATCATCTACAGGGTATTTCAGCACATTGATTGCAAAATTTCTGGAGCGATAGAGTACACCTAGACTATGGGAAATCACATAGCAATGCATGGTCGGAAAAGTTTTAATGGCGCGGTAGTGACGACACAAAGCACAGGAAAAGAAGTACGTGATCATAATGAAATGTATGGAAGTAGATCTTATTTTATCTCCACATGGTGAGCAAAAACACACTACTACAGTTTCGAGAGCAATTAATTGGAAGCTCTCATCATCAGATAATCAGTAACAGAGCATACCAACAAGTGTAAAACGCATTTTTCAAAGCTATTTTTTAATTTAAAAAAAGAATGAAAAATTCCATTTCAGAATGTGTTTTATCCTTGATGTATTAACTATTCTCAGCTAGGGGTCATCTGCTAATCAATTGCTCTTGAAACTACACTGTAAAAATATCAATAGTTCTTAAGGGATGTTGTGACTTTTTTTTTTTTTAACCTAAAATTTTTCCACTTTTTTGAAATTTTTTTAGTGCAGTAGTTACAATACATTTATAATAATGGTTTTTTTTTGCAAATGAAAGAGCATATCTTGAAGTTAAAAAAAATATTTTTAGAAATTGGTTGAAAAATGGTCCTCTGGCGGCCTTTGATACCGGAGTGTGTAAAAAGTGAAGCGTTCAGCGGTACCAGATGAATCTCTGAATCTGCTTATCTGTAACAAAAAAAAAAAAAAAAAAAAAAAAAAAAAACTAGTCGGATGTGGCAATCCCAAAACTTTTTTCTATCTCATACATGTTAATACTTCCTGATAAATGCAACACAGCTGCACCACCGGTTAGGTGATTTACACCAAAATCTAATCAGCAACATCTTACGTGAACTTCTAATTGATTTTGAAGTTTAATGAAAATCCGTGCATTAGTTTTTGAGATAGAACAATTGCGGAAATCATGAAAATTTCCAAATAGCAGTAGTACTTGTTGGGCAATTTACACCAAAAGCTTATCAGGATCAATTTATATCATGGACTAACTGAATCTAAACACTAAAAAAAATGAAGTACTCAAAAATGAGTAAATCGATGTACTCATATCGAATTGAGTATGTTTGGATCAAAAATGAACATAATTTTTCTCAATTGTGAAACATCACATGTTATCAAACTCAAACAAAACGATAATTTTGTATCCTGTAATGGTTTATTTCATTTATAGTGGCATAAATGATATTCATGATGATTCAAATATTAGATTTTAAAATAATTTAAAGTGCTTACAAATAAAGCTCTTGTTATAAAAATATTCAATTTGGGTATCTTGCTAATAATTTGCTATTTTTCTTAATAAATAATCAATTAAACGTTTCTTGTTAATAATTTAGAACGAAAAATAAATGTTCGTTCATTTTTACTTTAATTTGTAGGTTCAGGGGGGCGTACATAACGATTCACATTTGAACACAACCGTGGGAACAAAAATGAGTACATGTGTTTCTCAATTTTCAGTACATTTGGATCGGAGCTATTTTGAGTATGTCACGCATTTAAAATTGAATATTTTTTACTCAATTTTGAGTACCCATTTTTTTCAGTGAAGTTTGATGAAAATTCATTCATGAGTTCTTGAGATACAGCTATTGCGGAAATCGTTAAAAATGCAGCATAGTAGCGCCACCTGGAGGGCGATTTACACGAAAACCTAAACAGCACTAATTTATATCACGGACTAACTGAATCTGAAGTTTCAAGAAAATTCGTGCATTAGTTCCTGAGATAGAGCTATTGCGATAATCATGAACATTTGTGAGCATTACTCGTATATCATCCAATAAGTTATGGATCACCTTGGATTTTCCATTACAGACATTGCATTTTTAAGTTGCTTTATTTGAATATAAAATGCTGCACATTGTGCTATCTAACCCCTGTTTCTTCAAATTTATGCTCTATGTCATATATCTAAACATTGAATTCTACTATAATTGGTTCAAGAGCTGTAAAGATTTAATTTCTGGCAATTTCAAATTCTTCTGCTATTGGTTGATTAGTTTCCATTATGAATTTAAACTTTATGGGTCTAGGATAAGAAGTGGATGACGAGTATGGATTTAGCCATTATAAAATTTTTATTTTCTTCATTCTTTTTTATATGATGAACATCGGGATTTTTGAATGATTTTTTAATATGTCTTAGCTATTTTAGGACTTTCAGATATTTCCTTTGACGCAGTATCCTTTCGCCCACACTGTCTCAGTTTTAAACAAATGGCACGTGCTAATTCGTGTTCCGGGAATAACAATTTCACCTTTTTTCTTTTGATTTCTGTCCACTTAAACAAAAAAATTTCTTTGGTCATCCAACTTTTTTCGGGTAGTCATTATTACTTCTGTCCTATAAATATATTTATTGTAATATTTGAATCTAACCATCTCTTATTTTATTCCAAAAAACTTTCTTTGAGCGATTCCAGTTTCTCCGTCTTCGATTACTGTCAATTATAAATGATTGAATCAGCCGCTTAATCTGGTCTAACATAACAGATGAGCAATGTTGAAGATTACATTTGTGTAATACATACATAGTGTATCGGGATATTTTTAGAATTCACAGGGAATTATTCATGTACAGTGACGACATTTTGTAAAATCTCATACAATTCTCTTTTCGAAATTAACCCTTAACTGGAAACGCACATCTGTGAGATGTTTGCACCGACATATCTTCCCTTAATATTTTCTCTCTCCGACATTCCAAACTTATTTTTATGCTGTTATATTAAAATATTGGTCCTGTTATTGCATTAATATTAAAGATTAAATGTTTAAGGTCACTATTAGATAAATTATTAAGTGTTCTGTTTGTGCACGGGATTTTCAAATTTCCGGTTAAGGGTTAACACTTCCGTGCCTGAAAAAAAAATTACTTATATTGAAGAGCTGCAAATAGTTGCAGCTGAAATCGATTTCTTTTATATCTATATGCCTACATAATTACAAAAAACATTATGTTACAATGTACCAGTGTGTACAAAATTTTTGGCAGCTTTTTAAATATTATCATATGCTATTGAATTTTCAAATATTTTTTATATTTACTTCTAAATAACACTTCTAAATAACTATTGTAACTGTAAAATACAAAGTATCTACATTGCTCTAAAGATTCCATATAATCATACAAAAATATTTGCCAAATAAGTATGTTTTTAGCCATAAATACCAATGGCAATTACATCTAAGCAATCGCCATTCTAAAAAGGTTAAAAGAAAACCTGGATTTTTACCCAAATTTTGATGGTGTAGTTGTGGAGTTAGGCTGTTATCATTCTATATATTTTTTCTCCAATGTGTTAGTTATTACTTCAAATGTCTAAAAGTCAAATTATTGCAAGACTTTTTTTTTTTACTCTTTTCCAGCTAGATTTGAAAAATCTTACACTGTGAGCCGCTTCAGCTTTCGAGCGGTATTATTCTAAAAGCCATAACCCTGTTCTAATGGGGATTTCAAGGAAACAATTACATCAAAATGTTCAGAAAAGATATAATTTTAACATCTAAAAAAATTAAAATTTCGAAAATTTTAAACCTTTAAGAGTCCTGAAACCCTTTAAGAGAATGCAGGGGAAATCTCCTGCTAATTTTCCTCATTTTTTTTCCGTTTTATAACTTTTGTGCTTTAGTTACATTGCAAAACTATTTAATGAGAGTAAATCTTTTATTTAATAGTGTTTTATTTTGTATTATATATTTCATACTTGTCGTTTGAATTCTTCAATATTCATGCAGAATGCTCCAACAATGAAATCTTCCCCATCCACACCTGAAAAAAAAAAGAAAAAGAAAGAAAGAAATACAGCCATTACTAATATATAAGAAAAAAAATCCAAGTCGTAAATACCTTTGTTGATAAAACTGTTCTTTAGAAAAAATGACCATGTTCATATTCATATTCTAATGATACTTCTTATTACTCGAACACGTGAATTTAGAATAGTCCAACAATGAACTTAATAAGGAAAAAAAATCCTATAAATGAATTTTCCAAAACTGTATAAAATCGGAAAAGATTTATGTCGTAAGTACATGTCGCTGATAGAAATGAGTTTCTTAGAATACACACAAAATATGTAAATAAATAAATATGAATAAGAAGAAAAGAAAAAGAAATAAGTAATCCATTTTCCGAAACTGTATAAACAATGAAAAATTCCTTGTCGTAAATATATCTCGATGTTAAAACAATTTCTTAGAAACATGGTTTAACTACAAATTCTAATGATATTTCCTATTACTTCAAACTCATGCGTTCAGAAAATTCCTAAAATAAAAACACATGCAAAATAAATAAAATAAAATATAAACCAATAATCCATTTTTCATTACTGTATAAGCATGGAATACTTCCATATCGCAAGTACCACGTTGTTGATGAAAATTCTGCTTAGAAACATTATCTAAAATTAGATTCAAATAATATTTCGTATTATTCCAAACTCATATATTTAGAGTATACCTACAATGAAATCTCTCAGTAATTTTAATGAGCAATTGAAAAAAAAAAAGAGTCTTTTAACAGAATGGAGGGAAAATCTTCTGCTAATTTTCCTCGTTTTGTATCTTTCGAGAGCATTTTGTGCTTTAGATACTTTGAATGGCTCTTTAATGAGGGTAAATCTTTAATTAGTGCCGTATTTTGTAGAAGCTATTTCGAACATGTGGTTTAGATTCTTGAATTAAATTCACTGAAAATCCGAAATTAAATGAAATTATTTGATGATTTAGTGATTACTCGGAGAAGGAAAAAAACTACTTGTTTTAATTAATACGAGAACATAAAAGTTGATTTTAGATGTAGTGTGTATGCAGCGACTCTTTAACGTTATAAAAAGTCAATAATTTAAAATAAAGGGTTTCCGAAAATGGGCTTTACATTTAAAAATATATATACAATTATAAAAGTAAAACTAGTTTTTTTTTAAACCCTTTTTACTACTTTTCTATTAGCCAGGCGCAAGTGTTATATATATATATATATATATATGTGTGTGTGTGTGTGTGTGTCTGAGATCCTTCCGGCTTGTGTGAAAAGTTTCATGTTATAAGTACACATAGCTGACAGAAATAAGATTCTTACAAGGGAACCACTTTTGGTGTTGCTCTCACCTAGCAACGAGACCTGGTGCATTTTGTAGCCCTATACATAAAAGTTACAGAACTGATAAAATTTCTGTGTTAAAATCATACTTTATATACTTTTTTATACTTTTAATTTTTTATTATTACCTTTTTATTTGTTTATTTCACTCCAAAAGTGGGTTAAGTCGCCAAATATGGCGCTACAGTTTTTTCGCCCGCTTTATCCAAAGAGCAAGTGTACAGTACATATTACTAGAATTAAATCAGATTGTGATTTTTTTATTATAATTGATAGCATAAGAAACAAATATTAGGTTTTTCTTTTTTTTTCTATGCAGACGATAAATATATAAGTAGTAAATATAATTCTATAAAAGTTTCCAAGATCATTGAAAATTATTTTTTAGTGAAATACAAAATAAGAAAACGATTTTCTATTGAAATCGAATGGAATAAAGTTTCGAATGTTTAAATGAAATGTTGTTGTATTAAATGGTCCTTTGGTAAAAGTAATTATAACGTAAATTAATATTTTTACACATTTTAGAAAAATCACTGTGGCTAATTAGGTCATACATTACAATTTTACTGAAGTCCAAACCACTCTTCACACAAGACAAACAGCTATGACATTTGGCTATGGTTGCCGGAAAGCTCTACTTTTGAAAAAAGAACGCCAACTGTTTCCCCGCCAAAAATGTGAATGTAATGTTGCAATTTTTCAAAATCAAATTCGTGGGTTCTTGAAGGAATTTTTAAACTTTTTTCAGTATTTTATACTTATTATTAAATAATTTTTATTTTTAAATGCTTTTCTTTTAAAAACTTCAATGTTAATAGTCCGATAAGTGATCTCAAAAATTGCATTTTCAGAAAGTGATGCTGTGATAAAATCAAGAAATATTATTTTAACAGAAAAATTTTATCGATTCTCAAACTTCGTAACATAGGGCTTTAAAATGCACCAGGACTCAATGCTAGGTGCGAGCAACACTAAAAACTGTTCCCTTGTTAGTATACACGCAAAATATATAAATAAATAAATATAAATAAGAAGAAAAGAAAAAGAAATCAGTAATCCATTTTCCGAAACTGTATAAACAATGGAAATTTTCCTATCATAAGTAGTACACATCGCTTCTAAAACAATTTCTTAGAAACATGGTTTAACTACAAATTCTAACGATATTTCATATTATTTCAAATTCATGCGTTCAGAATATTCCTAAAATAAAAACACATGCGAAATAAATGAAAAAATAAACAAAAAAATAAAGATACACCAATAATCCATTTTTCATTACTGTATAAGACCAGAAAACGTCCATTTCGCAAGTGCACGTTGTTGATAAAAATTCTGTTTAGAAACATGATCTGATGAAATCAGATACAAATAATATTTCGTATTATTCCAAACTTATATATTTAGAGTGTACCTCCAATGTCAGTAATTTTAATGAGCAATTGAAAAAAAAAGAGTCTTTTAACAGAATGGAGGGAAAATCTACTGCTAGTTTTCCTCGTTTTGTATCATTCGAGAGCATTTTGTGCTTTAGATATTTTGAATAGCTCTTTAATGAGGGTAAATCTTTAATTAGTGCCGTATTTTGTAGAAGCTATTTCGAACATGTGGTTTGGATTCTTGAATTAAATTCACTGAAAATCCGGAATTAAATGAAATTATTTGATGATTTAGTGATTACTCGGAGAAGGAAAAAAAACTACTTGTTTTAATTAATACGAGAACATAAAAGTTGATTTTAGATGTAGTGTGTGTGCAGCGACTCTTTGGCGTTATAACAAGTCAATAATTTAAAATAAAGGGTTTCCGAAAATAGGCTTTACATTTAAAAATATATATGCAATTATAAAAATAAAAATAGTTTTTTTAAACCCTTTTTGCTACTTTTCTATTAGCCAGGCGTCAGTGTTATATATACGTATATATATGTGTGTGTGTGCGTGTGATCCTGCCGGCCGGCTTGTATGAAAAGTTTCATGTCGCAAGTACAGATAGCTGACAGAAATAAGTTTCTTAGCATACACGCAAAATATATAAATAAATAAATATAAATAAGAAGAAAAGAAAAAGAAATAAGTAATCGATTTTCTGAAACTGTATAAACAATGAAAAATTTCCTATCGTAAGTAGTACACATCGCTGGTAAAACAATTTCTTAGAAACATGTCAGATGTAAATTTCCAATTGGGCGAAAAATGTCCGGACCAGGATTCGAATCGGGAATCTCCTGGCTGAAGCCGCTAGTGTTCTACCATCTGAGCTATCGCGGACGAATCTGGTGGAACTTTTTCACCCAGCTAACCTTAATGATTATAGCATCTGGTTAAGGCTATCTGGTTTAAGGCATCATTAAGGTTAGCTGGGTGAAAAATTTACACCAGATTCGCCCGGGATAGCTCAGATGGTAGAGCACTGGCGGCTTCATTTAGGAGAACCCTGGTACGAATCCTGGTCCGGACATTTTTCACCCAGTTGGAAATTTACATCTAATATGATTTATTTACCAATTAGAATAACTGTGTTAAAATTAATCTAGTGTCTTAGAAACATGGTTTAACTACAAATTCTAACGATATTTCATATTATTTCAAATTCATGCGTTCAGAATATTCCTAAAATAAAAACACATGCGAAATAAATAAAAAATTAACCAAAATAAAGATAGACCGATAATCCATTTTATTATTACTGTATTAGCCCAGAAAACGTCCATGTCGCAAGTGCATGTTGTTGATAAAAATTCTGTTTAGAAACATTATCTAAAATCAGATTCAAATAATATTTCGTATTATTCCAAACTCACATATTTAGAGTATACTTACAATGTAATCTCTCAGTAATTTTAATGAGCAATTGAAAAAAAAAAGGGGTGTCTTTTAACAGAATGGAGGGAAAACCTACTGCTAATTTTCCTCGTTTTGTATCTTTCGAGAGCATTTTGTGCTTTAGATATTTTGAATAGCTCTTTAATGAGAGTAAATCTTTAATTAATGCCGTATTTTGTAGAAGCTATTTCGAACATGTGGTATAGATTCTTGAATTAAATTCACTGAAAATCTGGAATTAAATGGAATTATTTGACTATTGAGGGATTACTCAGTTAATAAAAAAAAACTACATGTTTTAATTAATACAAGAACAGAAACGTTGGTTTTAGATGTAGTGTGTGCAAGTGACTCTTTGGTGTTATAACAAGTCAATAATTTAAAATAAAGGGTTTCCGAAAGTTTGCTATACATTAAAAAATATATATAATAAGATTTTAAAAATAGTTTTTTAAAAACACTCTTTTATAACCATTCAATGTTCAATTTTAAAATTACTCCTAATTTTTTAACTGCAATTCATTTTCTTTCCCCAAAATGTCCGCTACAATATCATTAATTTAGTATGCACACCGAACTCGATTAGGAAAAATTCGCTGCTTTTTAACGCTCGGTAGAAAACGCAAACAAGTGAATTTACGAACAAGAACAAAAAATCATTCGCCCAGCATAGATTTTGAAACACTTTCCTGCACATTTAGAATGTATATATGTATGTCAATAGTTGGAAAACTTCCGATTTTTTTTTGTTCATCCATGTGTATGATCTATAGATTGGTATTTATACTACATCGAATACTGAAAGTTAGTACAATTAAACGCATAGCACAGTTTAGAATTCCCATTCAGCAATTTCCGTCAATAAACGGAATGTTCTCTATATCCTTCGTGCATCCCTGTATATGATCTATAAAATTAATACACACCAAGTAATATACAAAAAAAAAGGTAAACTTTCAAAACGCATACCACAACTGAAAAGCACTGCCAGGATTTATTATTCATAGGCGGTACTGTGGAAAAATACTTTTGTATGTCCCTGTCAGGGCCGAAACTAAGGGGGGGGGGGGGGCAGAGGGGGCATGTGGCCCAGGCGCCAGAACGAAGGGGCGCCAAATGAAGGATTATACCTTTGGAAAGGATCATTTTCTTCTGATGGACTGATGGCTTCCATTATTATGTAACAGCCATTATAAATGAAGTGTTAGGTGAAAATGAAAAAGCAGCCGTAAAAAGTTAGAACTCTGATTTTCTGGTCCGAATGGGAAAAAATGGCCATAATTTTTTTTTTTTTTTAATTATGGCCATTTGTTTTCCCCATTCGGACCAGAAAAACAGAGTTCTAACTTTTTACGGCTGCTCTTTCATCTTCACCTAACACTTCATTTATAATGGCTGTTACATAATAATGGAAGCGATCAGTCCAGCAGAAGAAAATAACTCAGTGAAAGCGGAAACTCGGTTAGGCGGGACTCAGATAATCGGGACTCTACTGAAAATGTCATTTTAAAAATGATGTTTAGAATATTTTTGTTGATGTTCAGAGTGACTTCCCCCTTGGATCCGCCGCTGTAGATTACATAGTTCAGTATTACATATTTTATGATTACATATTTTAAAATTTTTAAATAAGTCCTCTATTATAAAATTAGTAAAATTCTCTTTGCAAATATACTTTGTGCGGGGGGGGGGGAGGGCGCAAAATCCATGTTTGCCCCGGGTGCAAAAAAGGCTAGATTCGGCCCTGGTCCCTGTAAATGAACGACAAATTATATGCACACTAGATTCTACAGTAAGCGCTTTTAGTATACCTTAGAGATATATATAATTTTCAATATGTTTAAAATAGTTTAACACCTTCAAAATATACCGCAAACGACTTTCCCCCATAGGCCGTAATGTAACGAAATTCTTTTGAGAGCCACTGTAAATAAACCGTAGATGCTACAGACTTCATTTTTAATAACGAACTTACCATAGTAAACCTCAATAACATATATCAATTTCATGGTAATCGCACTATATTTACGCGAGTTAGAGCACGGAGAGACGGACAGACGGACAGACAAACCCAATTCATAAACACTTTTCAACTTTGTTGGAAAGTGTTGAAAAATGTATAATTTTTGTTCTGTTTCTATAGTGCGTTAAGAAATTATAAGACCACTTTGATTTTGAAAATTATGAAGTAAATAAAGGTTATAATTATAGTTTAAACACATGAGATATCAAAATACAACATATTTATTAAAATGAGTTTGCAATAATTTTGAATAACGCAATAAATAAGTATGTTAACAAAAATATAAGCAATGATTGAAAAATACACTGTTAACAAATTATAAGACCACTTGTCTAAAATGAAAAATAATATGTAAATTAATACGATATTGATCCTCCATTTTTCCTTATAACCTCAAACACTCTGTTTTTCCAGTGACCAGGGGATTAAGTACAGATTCAGAAATATTGTGCCATTCTTTTACAATGGCTACTTCAAATTCATTGGCAGATAAAAACTGTTTATTATTAGCATAAACTTGCGACTTAATACGCCCCAAAGATTTTCCATAGGATTCAAGTCTGGACTTCGACTTGGCCATGACAAAACATGATATTTTTTCTTTTTTAAACCGTTCCTGGGTGGATTTAGACACATGGCAAGAAGCATTGTCCTGCTGAAACATCCAGTTAGCACCACCTAAAAAAGGTCCAAACGGTATCAAATGATCATATAACATAGCCTTATATTGCGCAGAGTTCATACGTCCCGAAATTCGGGTTAAATCGCATAATCCATCATGACTAAAAGCTCCCCAAACCATTACTGATCCTCCTCCCATTTGTCAACTGAAGCATTCTTTCGGTTCCTTCCTCAAATCATGTCAATAGTGTTTATAACCATCCGCACGGTCAAATTAAAATTTTTTTCATATGAAAATATCACTTGTTTCCATTTCTTGTCACATGACATGCCATTTTTAGCCCATTTCAATCTTTCCTCTTTATGATGTTTCATTAACCTCGATTTTTTCAACAGTTTCATACATTTTGCATTACCATTTGATTTCAGACTCTTCCAAACTGTTACGTGTGAGATTCTTTTGCTGAAACGGTTCGAAATTTCCCGATTTGAAAGATCTTTTTCAGTTGATAATCGAAATATTTGTCGATCATCCCTTGCTGTCAAATTCCTTTTTCTTCCAGATCGTTTAATTTTATTTGAATCCTTTTTTCTAATAATTTCATTGTGAATGGCAGTTTTAGAACGCTTCATTAACCGAGCTATTTCTCGTTCAGATTTACCAGCACCCTTATAAAACCAAATATACCTTACTTCTGTCGCAGACAACTCTTTACCCCGCGGCATCTTCAAATATATCGGAAATAATACTATCTAAACCTGCACCTTTCCTTCTCGGGAATACTTTCACGATATACAAACGCGTACGTTTTGTAATGATTCTGATGTGCAGTATAATATGCTATTTTCCTCAGGTGGTCTTATAATTTCTTAACAGTCACCGTATTTACGTTTTAAAAAAATTTGAAGATTTTAATCAATTGTAACTTAAATTTTAATGTAGCAATTATAACAGTAAACGTTCAACGATCAATTTTAAATACACATGCTAAAAATTGGCATATTGTGTCTTCTTCATCAGAAGTGCACCAATTCGTGAATGGTCTTATAAGTTCTTATGATCTCACTGTATTACTGCTTATAAATATTTTTAAACCGATTTGAATGAAATCTATTAAATAGCAAGCAATAACATAAAGGGACACTTTCAAAATCAACGGCTCAGAATAATATAAAAAATATACATCAAATGAATAATTAAAGTAATAAAAAAAAAAAAAAAAAAAAAAAAAAAAAAAAAAAGCAATTTAGCAAATTTCAACGACCATTTGGAAAATGATTTTTTCAAAGACTAAAATTTAAGATATAAAAAAATCGCATGGAGTTGATCATACATTACGTACGCCATGGATTAAACATTAGCATCATTGGACCCATCATGAACAAATTTTAAAAGAAATTTCAGTTTTACAATTTTCGGTACTGCAAATTTTTAAACTTCTACGGAGCTGGTCATACATTACGTACGCCATGGATTAAACATTAATATTACTGGACCAATTTTAAATGAAATTTCATTTTTAAACTTCTAAACATCCCACAGTATTACTTTTTACACCGTCGTATAGAGAAAAAAATGTACTTTTAAATGCAATTTCTTTGAAAGCTGTATCTCAGTTTGTTTCTGAGTTATTAATTTTTTTTTTTTTAGTTTTTATTACTTTTTTGTCATAGTGGCAACAGAAGTATTGATCTCTGTTGAAAGTAAAGGGAAAATACAGATTACTGTATAGATCAGTCAGAAAACGAATAAGATGAGGAATTCAACTAATAAAACGCTTCAGATATGTTTTTGGATTTCCTACCCTGACCGAGGACAAAAACCATTTTTTCAAATGGTTAAAAAATAAAAAAACAAGACCAGGTATACGAAAAACAGCTTTAAAATAAAAGAAATTGTAAAAAACATTCAAATGTAAGATACACTTATGTTTTTAATTAATTAATTAATCTATATAATAAAATCCTAAGTCATGTGACTGTCATCAACAGTTCCAGGGTGACCACTTCGCTTTTTGTATGCCAGGAGGCCAGTTTGGTAATTTAATATTAGCCGGGCGCAGGTGATAAATCGCCAAATATTGTTCCATCGCCATCATGTTATCAGTATTATAATAGCACATTTCATGCGGCTGTCATAAGCAATTTTTCTCGTGGTAAATTAAAACAAAGCTTTGATGTTGAAATTAAATGTCGTGGCTCATGGTATTATTTATTACTTTTCTTTTTAAAAAGCAATAATTGAATCATAAATTTTAAATATTTCAGTTTTAAGTTAAAGTTATGCGTTTTAAATAAAATGAATGAAAGTACTATATTTTTAATGAAATACGAAAAAATACAACGGGACCAATGTTTGGCGATTTATCAACTGCGCCCGGCTTACATAAATATACTGAGTTCTTCCTTTCTGTATCAGAATCTTCGGATTTGACGAAGGATTGAGCAAGTAAATTAAATTATGTATAAAAGTAACATGATATAATGCTTAGCATAGATTTAAGGGAGACCAAATTGGTCGCGAAGGGCGGCTAGTTAATAATATAAAACAATTAGAATAAATAAATGAATGTGTTACAACACATAAATAATTAAAAATGTAAATATCCGAAAAATAATCTTACATTTTTTTTAAATATAAAACACAGACAAATATATGATACACATGTGTCTTTTTTTTTAATTTAATAAATAATGTATAAAATTTAAACATATGTTGTTAAAATGAATTAATGAGTAAAATTCAAGGTATTCGAAACACTGTTTTACACTTTAACTATATATAAAAAACGGACAAATACAGGGTGTTTCAGCACAGCGGTTACAAAGTCTCAGGAGATATAGAGTACACCTAGACGATGGGAAAACGCATTGTAATGCATGGTCGGAAACGCTTTCCTGTAGCGGTAGTGACGACACAAAACTCAAGAAAGGAAGGACACGATCAGGATGATAAAACACGTTTATTATTTTTAGTAACTCAAAAAACTAAGAAATAAGAACTAAAAGAGAGACACGATCGTCATCAAAGAAGGTGTTCAAAATTACGACCCCGGGCCGTGATACAGGCCTCATATTTCCAACGCATGGAATATCTGTTCTTGAAAATGCTGGACGTGTCCCGGACTTCCCCAGCAGCTGCCACGATGCGTTCAACATTTTCCTCAGCACTTCCCAGCATTGTCCCAGCATTTTTGCGATATTAAGAATAATAAATATGTTTTCTTATCATGTGCATGTCTTTCCTTTTTTGTGTTTGTCTCGTCACTACCGCGACAGGAAAGGGTTTCAGACCATGGTAACCGCTGCGCTGAAACACCCTGTATATAGTACATCTTTGTTTTCTGTATGCAGTGGTAAATTCGTATATCCGATAGCTCAGTGTTAACAGAATTTGAGCTTCTCTAGCACCCAATGGCTGAAATACTCAGCTTTAGGTCAGAAAGGGAAGCGGCCAATTCGATATCGCCATACTGGTATTTATGTAGTTTCTGTATTTAAAAGTTTATTTTATCACTATCTTTATTTTACATTTTCATAGTTTTTAAAATTCTAAAATATGAATACGTTTTAAGTTGCTGAAACTTTTTTATATTATTATGTATGTTATTTTTATAAAATTTGAAATGACTTGAGAAAGTTCTGCAACGATTATATATATTAAATTTTAAACCATTCGATTGGGTATTTTTTGCGCTGTTATATGCGGACAGACAGACGGGTAGACCAGACGACGTCTATAGGTGCTACGTATTTATATAATTACGAACACACCTAAAAAAATCTCTTTCTGTCCTCTATGGTGTCATTTTGTGTCTACAAAAGCAATGAATGTCTATTTGTAGTGCTGTTTTTACTTAAGGTCTTAAGAGGCCATTAAATTTTAGGGGCAATAAAAAACTGTACAAGTTAGCAGCTATAAAATAAAAATATAACCTGGGACTTTCTTTTTTTCTTCAGAGAAGTGTTTAGCGGTAAATGGCCTCAGTTTGACTAAAAAAAATCACTCTTTCGGCGATCTGTCTCTGAGTGATTTCTGCACAGAGTAAATGATAACATATTTGTTATCAGAAAGCTATACATAAAACTTAAAAAATCGTATACAATTCCTTTGAAGTTGGTTTAGTGAGAATTAAAAAAAATTATTTTTATCTTCTCTTATTACGTTTAGAAAGTACAGGGTGTTCATAATTAAGCGACCTTACTTTAAAATTGTCTAGAGACAAAACTATTGTTCATAAAGTTGTGCAATTTTGTGAAAGACATAATAAAAGAATGGGAATTTATTTAAGCAAGAAAAAAAATATTTCAAAATTTCGCCACCAGAGGGCGATTTTTAATAAAATACACATTTAGCATTACGATAGTTTAGAAATTTTATTTATTAACTTAACCTGATTCTAAAGACATCATTTCACGACATGCTCCTAGCATTTCCCAGAACACACTGCGGCCACCTGTGGAACATGCTATCTTACGATACCAGACGGTATCTGAAAAGGATGACCGTCGAGCAGAACATGTTTGGTTATAATAAAATTTGTTAAACTATCGTAAATGTATGCTAAATGTGTCATTCGTTAAAAAAACGGCCTCCTAATTTTTTTCCGCTCAAGCAAATTCCCATACCTGTATTCCACAAAATTTCACAACATTCTGAACAATAGTTTCGTCTATAGACAACTTTAAAACAGGGTTGTTTAGTTATGGACACCCTGTAAATAAAATTTCTAAACTATCGTAATTTTAAATGTGTAATTTATTAAAAATCGCCCTCTGGTAATTTTAAACTTTTCTTTCTTTCTTTTTTTTTTTTTTTTTTTTTTTTTTTTTTTAAGAAATCGTCATCCCTTTATTATGTCTTTCACAAAATTTTCCAACTTTATGAACAATCTGCAGACAGGGTTCGCAAAAACCCGGGTTTTTCTGAAAAAACCCAACCCACATGGGTTTTTTCGGGTTTTTTCATGAAAAACCCAATTTTCCCCGGGGAAAATCGGGTTTTTTCAAAAGTACAATATATGTGCAATTACATTATTGTATACTATGTTTTCTATATATTATATACATTATACATAAAAAAATACATTTTTCTCTTATATACAATATAATTGTAATGCTATTTTACAAGTTATAAAATGTATAAATTATATGAATTTAAATTAATTAAATGTCAGCGTTTCTCACAAATTTGTTTTAAATATAATAGAAGATATAAAATTGTTAATTTTCTTTAAATCAAATAATGAATAGAATATTAAAATTTAAAATGTATAAGTAGGAAGAAAAAAAGGAGTAAACTAGTCAGATGTGCCAATCCCTAAAGTTTCTTCTATCTCACATGTTACTAATTCAAAATTCGCTATCACAGTGCCAAAATTAAATGACAATCTATGCCCATCATGAGGATTGTAAAATATAGATTCGTTGAATTGGATGCATTTAACAAGGAGATATAAGTATCACCTGTTGTTCAATTTACAACAAAATCTAATCAGTAACAGTTTACATCAACATCTGACTGAATCTGAAGTTTGATGAAAATCCATGCATTATTAGTTCTTGAGATAAAGCTATTGCAAAAAGTGAGATAAATGCAGCACAACAGCGCCACTGTTGGGCGATATACACCAAAAACTAATCAGCACCAGTTTACATCAAGGTCAAACTCAATCTAAAGTTTTGTGAAATTCTGTGCATTAGTTCTTGAGATAGAGCACCCACAAAATTTTTTTCACATACAGACAGACATTTTCTAAAAACCATCAAATCGTCTTCAGGACCTCTTTAAAACGTACAAATCCATCATAAACCGGAATTCAAAATTTTTCACAAATCCAATACTTTCTTCTTCTAAAGGTCGAAGAAAGTAAAAATACATATTTTTTATTTCCATGAATATAGTTGATTTGAATTTTTTATATAAAGACATTCTTATGATATAACCTTTACCTATAATTATGTACTATGTATGTTGCCTACTAGGTTCTATGTTAGTAAAGTATTTCAATGTGCTGAAATACATTTTTATTTTACTTCAGATGTGTATGTAATGACTTTTATATATTAATATTTTTTTCAAAATTAACTGAAATGACTTAAATTCATTAAATGTATATGTTGTTTAAATTTTAAATTATTTCTGTAAATTGAAAAAACCCACATTATGGGTTTTTCAGTGGGCTTTTTCAAGTGGGCCCATTCTGAAAAAACCCACCGGGTTTTTTCGAACTGGGCCCACCTTTGCGAACCCTGTCTGCAGACAACTTTAAAGTAGGGTCGTTTAATTATGGACACCCTGTATATCAGTTCGAGTCGCTGAGAAGTTTAAGTGTATAAATAAAATCTGTCGATAAGACATTACATAATTTTTTAACCCATATTGGACGGCTGTCCTATAAATAGGACAGCTAATAAAACATTTTTAAAAATAAAATTGGTAAGGATTTTCTATATGCATTTTGTTATGAAGTCTTTAAAATACATAAAAGTATAACATATAAACAAAAAAACAAGTAACCAATTAAAATTTAATTGAAAAAAATCTATTTAAAAAATCCTTTAAAAATTGTGATCTTATAATCTAGAATTGTACCGTTATTATTATCTTTTTATTGGAGAAATCATAGAGTATTTTTGTACAGCATAAACCGTATTTTTAAAGTAAAATAAAATATTTACTCATAAAATTAGTTTACGTATGCATTTTATATGTCCTTACTATGTGTCCTATTAATATGTCCTGTTTTTAGGACAGCTAGTTACTTAAAAAAATAAAAACTTTTTTTCAAAAATTTCCTAGTACCTACTTACACCATATTAATGATATAATCGAAGTTTTAAAATTTTTCAAAAATATTTAATCGGTGTGGTCCAATATGGATTAATAGGGCGATTTTTTTCTTTGAGTACTTGTAATTTAATTATCAATACTTTCAATCAAAAATGAAATCAGTTATTATTGAGTGTTCTAGGGAGGGTTTTTTTTTTTTTTTTTTTTTTTTTTCATACTTTTATATGCTTAATTTTCCCTTGTCAATGCAGACAGATCTCTATTTTTGCTTTCTCTCCTCCCAGTCAGAGGTCGAAAATTGTAGGCAAAAGTATTGTATGCCATCTTCTTTCTCCCGATAGTAAACATTTATTGAAGTTAGTCCACTTAAACCGGTACTCAAGAAATTAAAAAAAAAAAATACTTTTCGCCTCGCAACAACTCAAAACTTTCCGATGCATTTTAAAACATAAAAGCACGATACTGCAGGGATCTCGCTGGCTTTTAATGAACGTTAGCAATTTGGCTAATCAAAAATTAAAAACATTAGCCAAATGAAAAAAAATGTTAGCAAAATAGATTCGTCGTGAAAAACTAAAAAATTGATCTTTAACCCCTTAATCTATCTTTCTTCCAATATATTCTAAACTAACCTAATATTTTGTGGCATTTTATATACATCAGTTATTCTTCTAAATTCAACTATCCGCTACAGAAACTATTAAAAATATGTGCATTTTAATGTCGCGCAATCAAGAAAAAAATTTCCAAACCCGATTTAAGTCATTAAAATCTTGTGAAATAAAGCTTTACAACCCAAGCTAATTCAGGATTTTTTAAAATATTACATTCAATGAATTCTGAAAGACTTAAAATATAAATAACAAAATAGAGGGTGACTGCTCCAGTAATTGATACCCCTCCAGTAGTTGATCAAATTTTTGAAATATTGGACCATTTCAGGCGGAAATAATTTTTACACCTGGCACTAGACATAATATTTTTGTTTGAATGTTGGAGCACCTGTTGTCACATTGTTGTCAATTGTCTGCTGTAAGAGAAGCCATTTTATGAATTTTTTTATTAGAAAATGTAAAAATTTAGTTTTTGATTAGTAGGAGACCATTATGCTAAGTTAAAATAATCCACTCCCATCTTGCTTATTTCAAATAATAGTTTTATATGAATTATTGTTAATCATAGCTTAAGCATGATATTTTAAAGTTTAATTTTTGAATTTTTGACTGATTTCTTCAATTGATCAACTACTGGGTAAATGACAATTAAAGAAACTATTTACTTGTAATTTTGTTGCTATTTAATTTCAGGAGATTTCATTTTTGCCCATTACAGGACATTCATTAAGGGTTGTAGCAATCATGTTAGTTTACTTCTAAAATTTAAAAGGAAGAAAATATTATAAAAATCCCGTAGCACCGATCTTATTTGATCAACTACTGGCTCCGTCACCCTATATCACATAAAAGAAACTAGTATTTGTTTCTAGAATTCTTTGGCTTTTCATCGAAGCCCATACTTCAAAGACAGTTTGAAAATTGTACTATTATATGGTGCCATTGAACATGACAAGTGGCAACAATCGTTCAGTAACGCTAATATAAAAATGCCGCCTGCACTGACACACACTCGCAAAAAAATGAGTAATTATTGAACATTCGCAATTAGGCGAATCTAATCGCTCCTTTACTCGCCAAATGAAGCATTTTGTTGCGATTTGGCGCAATGACGAGCGGCAGCGAGAACCCTTTACTAGTAATCATGATTGTTGTGAAGTAATTTGTAATCGAACAATTTTTTTTTAATTTTCCGATAAATTAACTGAATTTTGAGCTATAAGTGATTGTTGTTTCAGGTAGGCGGTTTTTTGCTATAGAGTTCGGAAATTGATATAAAACATCAATTTTGAAACATTCTTTGAAAAATCTCCTGCCTTAACCGAAAAACAGAGAAAACAAGTTTGGTTACATAGTTTCTTAATAAGAGTACCTGCCAACTGGGTACGTTTACGAACAAAAATGAATTAAAAATTGTGTCAGAAAGTAGCTAGTTTGAATTGCCACTGGCAACTATTTTAATTTTTATTCTATCTCGCATCCCTTTGTCAATACGAACAGCAGCGTGTGAAGAGAAAAATGCGCCCGGGGCAAAGTTTCAATTTCGCCCCCCCCCCCCTCTTCCCAATTTTTCTTTATGACAGGTGTCACAAAATTGAAAAGTACAGAAACAGTCTATTGAATACATATTTCGCGTTCATTTTGAAACTTTAGGTTTAATTTAGATTCAGAAATTTCAAAAAACTAAATAACATAAAAGAAAATTGCACTTATATTTTGTAAAGGAGATCTGGAAAATGAGTGTAGAAAAAATTTATATAACAGTACAGTATAACAGTTTGGAACCCTTTTATATTCCAAGAAAGAAACCCTATGCTATTTTGATAATATTTGTTTTCGTAACAAGCACAGACTCAGAACAGAGAAAGTTAACAAAAGAGACAAAGACGAAAACCTGAAACAAGTTCTAAAAAAAAGAAGTCCTTATTCATAAATTTATATTTCGGTGTGAGGTAAAGGGCAATGTAATAATTTTGAAACGAAAAATGTTCGTACTTTCACTGGGAATAAAAATTACCAATATGCAAGTACATATATATATATATATATATACAAAAGAGAAGAAAAAGACGAGGTTTGTAGTATAAATTTGGCGCCCCCTCAAGTTCCGCGCCCGGGTCGGCTGCCCCCTTCGCCCCCCGCTTTGCACGGCCCTGAATACGAAATCATTCACATACACTGTGCAAAAAAAAATATACTACAAAATATATTTATTATTATCATTATTATTATTGTGGTGCGAATAGAATATAAAAATAGTCGCCAGTGGCAGTCCAGCTTAGCGCGCAAATAAAATCTGTCAATAAGACATTGCATTAGTTTTTAATACGGCGTTTTTTCCCCTTTAATTACTTGTAATTTAACTATCGATACTTTCAATCAAGACATGAAATCAGTTACTGTCGAGCGTTCTAGAGAGATTTTTTTCCCCTCTCCTTTTTTATACACTTAATTCCCCCTGTCGATGCAGTCAGATCTTTATTGTTGTCCTCTCCTCCCAGTCAGAGGTTGAAAATTGTAGTCGGAAACGGCCCACCCTCTTTCTGCCGATCGTAAACATTCATTAAAGCTAGCCCATTTAATGCGCTTCTCAAAAAAACATTTTACCTCTCTGAACAAAACGAAACTTTCTGATACATTTTTAAATATAAAAGCACGATACTTGTAACTGTGATTTATCGAAGTAATTTGCAACCGAACAGTTTTTTTTTTTTTTTTTTTTTTTTTTTTTTTTTTTTTTTTTTTTTTTTCATTTTCCGATAAGTGAATTACATCTTGAGTTATAAGCAATTGCTGTCTCAGGGTGGTAGTTTTTTCTTCTCGTCGTGGTATCGCGCCGAGAAGTTCGATTCAAAACGTCAACTTTGACAGAAATTTCCAAAATAATCTTCATTTACCGATAAACGGAAAATGATTCGATTACATAGTTTCTTAATACGAGCACCTGCATATTTGATACGTTTGCGAAAAAAATTAATCAAATATGTGTCAGAAAATAAACAGTTTGGATTTGAGAACAGCCTTAAAAGCCCATAAATAAAATTTGTCAATAAGACATTACATGATTTTTTAATGCGGCAATTTTCCCCCTTAATTACTTGTAATTTAATTATCGTTACTTTCAATCAAGACATGAAATCAGTTATTGTCGAGTGTTCCAAGGGGGGATTTTTTCCTCCTTTTTATATAGTATTTAATTTCCCCCTTGTCAGATCTCTATTTTTGTCCTCTCCTCCCAGTCAGAGGTCGAAAATTGTAGGCGGAAGTGGACCAGCCTCTTTCTCCCGATAGAAGAATTCTTACGCAAAGTGGAAGCATCGATTATCGATTTCGACATTCTAGCACGCGAGCGAGGGAATGCCGGAGCGAAATAAAATCCCACCATTGCATAACAGCAGCCCGGTCTCACCGCCCTCTAGTGGTTAAGTGTTTGCCAGACTTCGACAAACACAAGGTTCGGCACACACGAGAAAATGATACGCAAACGCGAGAGAGTTTTTACGCATACGCAGTACTTGAGAGTTTATCTTTTATTATCTTCTTTTTTACACTCATTTTATTTAACAGAACCTGGTTTTTGTATGTAAAGATGGAATTTGGTAATTGATTTTCCCCCACTACCTGATACGCTGGAATTATAAAAATTACGTTTACAGGTCTGTTCCAGTTGACAATATATATATATATATATATATATATTTTTTTTTTTTTTTTTTTTTTTTTTTTTTTTCACTTCACTATAAACTAGATATTACCCGTCAAGATTTAACGGTAAATAACTTGAATATTTCATTAGAAAAAATCTTAAATTTTTAATTAGTTGCTTTTAAATTAATTATTGAAATCGTGACATATTTCTATATTGCATAAGGGATTCCTATTTCTTTAAGGCGGTAGATGGTGCTGTCAGTCTAACCTATTGAATGAAGTGAAATAATTTTAAATTTATAATTTACAACCAATTATGTTTGCTTTTTATCAGAAATTTGCCTAAAAATATTGGGTAGAGCATTTATTTTTACTTTCTACGGTCTCATTTTTTTTTAAATAACAATATTTATTTTTTTTATTTATTTATTTACTTATTTTTTAACTACACGATCATTAAAAGCTGTCGTGAATTTTATTTTTATCAGTCTCATTCTCTAAAAGGCTAAATTTAAAACTTGGTACAACTAATGATTTATAATATATATTTGTTATTACTTTATTTCTTGAATTTTATTTTACATTTTTATACATTTTTTTTTAATATTAAACCACAGGTATCAAGGTACTTTCTTTTATAGTTCTTATAAGAATGTATTTTTCTTTCTTTCCCAATGATAAAGGGCACAATATTCTCTATAACTTGTACAACTGTATACGAGTTGAAACAACAATGGATTTAATTATGCAATGCTCGCAAAACTAGGCCAAATAGCTGTGAAACTGCGGCAACGAAACATTTTTAAAAGTAGAAAAAATTATAAGCAAAAAATAAAGAGTAATTTTTTTTATATATGTTTATATCAATTAATGTATTGCTAATTAATTTACCATTATACGTTGAGATATCAATTTATAAATCTTGAAAACTTAGTTTAAATAAAGTTTCTTTTTTCTTTTCTGTTGAAAAGAAAGAGATCAAAACCTTATATATATTTTTAATAAATTCATTTCCTTGAGAAAAAGTAAAAAAATCAGTGAATTTTCGATAACCGAACTCAGCGCTCACTCTAAATTAATATATTGTAATGGAAATTTTTTGAGAACATGAATTGCAATCAAACAATGATTTTCAAAATAAACATTAAATGCTTCTAAAAGAGTGTTTTCTTTTAAACTATTTTTGCTTTTATACATACTTAACGAAATTGCGTTTTTGTATCTACAGATGGAATTTTGCAATCTATTTTTCACTCACTTTCTTTTTTCTTTTCTGTTGAAAAGAAAGAGATCAAAACCTTATATATTTTTTTAATAAATTCATTTCCTTGAGAAAACGTAAAAAAATCAGTGAATTTTCGATAACCGAACTCAGCGCTCACTCTAAATTAATGTATTGTAATGGAAATTTTTTGAGAACATGAATTGCAATCAAACAATGATTTTCAAAATAAACATTAAATGCTTCTAAAAGAGTGTTTTCTTTTAAACTATTTTTGCTTTTATACATACTTAACTAAATTGCGTTTTTGTATCTGCAGATGGAATTTTGCAATCTGTTTTTCACTCACTTTCTCATATGCTAGAACCTTAAAAATTACATTCACAGAAGTGTTTTCGATGACAATACAACATTTTAATATTTCATAGAACTTAATTATTATTGAACACTTTAATTTTAAGGCATTTTTTTTTCCTTTTAAACATCACAGGGGATAAATCGACCAATATTCTTCAGGGTTACAATCATATTACATCATACAAGAACAATGGATTTAATGATGTGCCAAAATAGGCCAAAGGGCTGTGAAACTGCAACGATTGAATTTTAAGTACTAAAAAGGAGAAAATAAAAAGTTATTTCATTTAATTCATTTAAATAATAGTATCCTATTAATTAAATTATGATTATATGTTGCGAAATCAATTTAGATATCCTAAAAAGATAGTTTAACCCTTTTAGGGGCAAGTTATTTCTATTGTTAAAATGTTGAAATGACTGATTCACACCAGGATTTAGAAATAAATTTATTTTGAAAATAAGTAAAAGCTTTTCTTCGCGTACAGTAAAAAAGAAAAAAATATAGTTCAAAATTCTGGTGTAAATGTGGCATTTGGGATTTAAAATAAAGTGGGATATATCATATCCTACCGCCCTTCAAGAGGTTAAATAACGTTTGCACTTCTTTCCTGTGGCCATACCTTAATAAACAAAGTAAAAATTATAACTTTTAAAATAAATTCGTTAGTTTCCGCCTTCTATCAAGCGTAAACCAAAGCGATTAATTTTCGAATTTGGTGTCCACGATATAGCAACGTATTTTATCGGAATTTTTTGCCAAAATCATCAATTGCAGCTATGAAATTATGTCTGATTTTCAAGAAAAACATCGAATGCTTATAAAAAAATGTTTTTATAAAAAAGCTATTTTTACTTTTAGATTTATTATTTTCTTTTTTATTCAAATCATGTAATAAATTAAAATATTACTCTGTTAAAAATAGCTTGCAGTAGTTCTGAATTTTTAAGTAGAAAAAAAAACACTTGTACTCTTTTTTTCTTTTTTTTTTTTTTTCGCACTTATACTTTCCTATATCCTTTTATCTACTGACGATACTTATAAATACCATTAAAATAACTTGTTATAAAATTCATTTAATACATCAATTAGTAGTACTACAGTTTAGAATGAGTTATAGATGCATTACTTTATCTTGTTCCAAAAGCATTATTGGTTACACAAAACAAAAATATTTTTACAAGGATGATTTCTTTTGCCTTTGCACCTATTCAGCTTTCTTGGCGTTGTATGTGTGTGTGTGTGTGTGGGGGGGGGGGGGGGGTCAATTCGGAAATATTTCTATATTTCTGTTGTAAGAACATTAAATTTGTACATTCCCCAATTCTACAAAATACTAAGAAAAATACTTAAAATAAAATATTTTAATGGGGTTATAAATATTGCGCAATATCCCTATAAATTCAAATTTAATTAATCCTTCTAAATCATTCAAGCCTTCTAAAATCCCTCTAAAATTTATTAAATGATTATGTAAATCTTGTAACATAGTTTAAACAATTCACGAAAAATGCTTTCGAAGATAAAATTTTCATGAATTCATAATTCAGTACATAAAGGGTTAAATAGTTGTGGCCTCTAGGCTAAATTTAATTCTTGCCCTAGCAGCCCAATACTTACACAAAATGTTAAATCATACTTACGATTGTATTTAAGTAAAAACACCACCTCGAACGATAACTGTACATTTATGTGTACGTTTGTTAATTTCTTATAAAATAAAAAAAATAACAGTAAATATCGTTCTTAAACTATTACAAATTATTAAAACTTAATATATTTAATATATATGATATTATTTTTATCAAATATTAACGATTTGTTCAAATAACCCAACAACACTGACTGCCGAAGAATTACTTCATGCTCTTTTTATATCTCGAACTGTACATAATAACATTATCAGTTCAGCCAAACCTTAAAATTTTTACTTCTCATGTTGAGTGATTCTGAATTGAATAAGTTATTATCAATTTTTTTATCTTTTTATTATTGACAGTAATTATAGATATAAAAAAAATTAAACGTCCACATATGTGTCCATGGGTGTGAAGAGGTTTAAATTATTCTGACAATATATTTCACAACTGTACATGCACGTATTAAACAATTTCTTTAGAAATCTGACATTTAAAGTGGAGTAATAAAAAATTATATTTATATTTGTAGACTAGGTTTTTGTATGTGTGTGCCTGCGTGTGCGCGTTTGGGAGAGAGAGAGAGAGGGGGGGGGGGGAGAAAAACGCTAGAATTACTCACGGACATGTTTTCTCTTAATAATATAGATTTAAAATCAGTAATGATTAATTTCAGCATAAAAGGGCCTGGTATTTGTCGAATAAAATTCTCGTGAAGTACCAGATGAAGTTGCACTCCAGAGATAATAACATTAAGAAAATACTAAGTCTTATTTTATTTAATTTCATCCATTTATTTGTTTAATTCTTTATATTCAAGTTTAAAATCTTAGAGTGCTTGAATAATTTTAAACCCCAAACAACTTATTAAACCTTTTCAGATTTCTTTAATAATCGTGCAATTGCAAATTTTATATTTCCATTTTTGATTGTTCACAATTTTTGAAATTCATAACTTTGTCGAGATCGAAAGAGTGGCGCATTTAAAAAAGCCATAACTGTAGGTTCGCCGTCCCGCTATAATACAATACTAAAGGCGAAACTACTTTTACAGGTAAATTTCGCTTCCTAAAGCTTCATATGATTTGCGTTTTTGTTTCAAGGTCAATCTTCACTCCCCCCCCCCCCTCAGAAAAAGAAATCCCATCGCTTGCGCTAAAATTTTATTTTCGTATTATTTAATAAATAAATAAATAAATAAATAAATAAATTTACATTATTATCTCAGTTAAGCATGAAGTGTCTTTTAAACATTTTCCAACATGGTTGAAAAGCGTTTATGAATACTGTTTTTCTGTCTATCTGTCTGTTCGTGCTCTAACCCGTCTAAATACACTATATGGCCAAAGGTGACCGGCCACTTGAGATTTTAGACGTTTTGTTAAATATCTAGAAAAATACAGGAAGAATTAACCAGAAACTCCAGGTATGGGAGATTCTCAAAAGGTGGGATCATTAAACGTTAACTATATCTAATTTTTAAAATTTTCAAATTTAAGGCCAATTTTTTTTAATAGTATAGGATATAAGTCTACAAAATTATACACAAACATTAAAAGACAGCAACTATTCTGGAAAATTAATTATTAAAGCATTTAATTAGCAGTTGTGTACGTTACAAATTTCGGACATTTTTTTCGCACGTACGTTACAGATTTTGGACGTTTCACTTAGTATTTAAAAAATTCTTAAGACTAAGAATGTAGTAAATTTGTCCTATAATTGTATGTGTATACATATATATGTGTATAATTAACTTTTTGTTATCCAGTAATATTAATAATAAAATCAAATGTTAATCTCTGATATTAAAATATTTACTACTTTTTTAGAAGTAATATCTTAATTTTATAGGAATTATACATTATGCAAAAAACATACCTTTACATAATATTAGAAGTATCCAACATATAATTTATTCTTTTTTTTTCTCAAAAAAAAAAAAAAAAAAAAAAAAAAAAAGGTTATACTGCCATTTTTTTAATGCAGATATCTATAATTTCTTTATCAAAAGAAAAGTCTCCTCTTGCTGTCACAGGGTGAGGTGGATTTGGTGATTTCAACAAAATATCTTCATATTTTAAATTTGTGCTGTCTTTTATAGATGGATAACGAAACCTGTTAAAATCAATGTCTACCTGAGGAGTCAAAAAATGTATAGAAAATATTTGTTCACCATTATCAATGCTGATCTTTTCAATAATACCTGGCCATAAGCTTTCATCATGAATTAATACAAAGTACCAGTCACCAATGTCAATCTATTTTCAACTGTGAGGAATCAATTGTAGAAACAATATTTTTTTTCACCAGCTTCACTGATAATGCATTCTTGATTGTTTTTTACAGAGATTATAAAAACCAGATCTATTTCTTATTTGAATAGTACCAAATTTGTTTGTCGTGTTACGAAGTGAATCTTTTTAGTACCTTTAACAGTTTTCGCTGGCTGTCTTTTATACTTTAAATACTGTCATTTTTTTTGTTTTTTGTTTTTAACCAAAGTTACAGAACGAAGTGGCTTAAACTTTTTATTTGCCTTGCATTTTGGTGTGGGAGCAAAGAGGAAGAATGGAATTTTAAGGAGATGGGATTCTTAAACCTTGAATTTAAAAAAAAGAACTCTAGTACAACAATTTAACAAAAAAATATTTATTTTATTTTGTAAGATGTATGTTAGAACAATGGACTCTGTTATAATATATTTATTTATGTATTTAGAAAGTTAAAATTATTAATGTTTAGATCGTTCCACGATTTGGACATTGTTATTAAATAATCTTTTGGAGTACATTTGCTACAAAGAAAACTTTGCAAAATACATAAAAACACGTAAGATCATTGAAGAATTACTTTTGAAATAAAAAAAGAAGTTTACTATTAATTTTAAAACATACTTTTAAATAAGTATGTCCGAAATTTCGTAACGATCGCAGCAGTCGCCATATTGTGTCTATCGTTGCACACATTAGTTGAGCATGCTTCAGGTGAAGTTATATTATTACACGTACTAAATACACTTTATTTATACAAAACACGGTAATTATTTACGATAAAACATTATAATAAATATCTTTTTATACGTTTCAGGACACCAAATCATCTTTAAAAATAAATTTACCGAAAATAAAATCGGCGTTTCCATCGTTGTTACCCGATTCGGACATTCCACTTTCTTATTTGAGAAAAGTGCATTTACAGTGAAACCCGGTTAAGACGCTCACGGTTAATACGCGATCCCGCTTAATACGCGGATTTTTTCCGATCCCTTGAACATCGCCTATAAGGCTAATGCAAAAATATCACGTTTAATACGCGAACGGTTAATACGCGATCCCGCTTAATACGCGAGAGATTTCTGGTCCTTTAAGGCAAAAAATCACGCGTAAGACGCGAATTCATTGATCAAGATGCGAATTCCTTGTCTCCTTTCCAGTATTGACAATTTATCAGATTTTTTATATTAAAATGAAAAACAGCGACTTCAAATAGTAATATTTACTTTATTTAATAACAGATTAACTAAGGTGAACATTACTAATCGGAAATAGCGGTAGATATTTGAATTTTAAAAAACCCGCTAAATTAGAAACATTGGAATTCTTTGATCACGCGTCCTAACTTTCTGTGTTTCTCGCTTCGTGTATGTTTTCACTGTAGAGAAAGACGAATTCAGGGTACTCAGATATGTCATAAAATTAGGATTAAAGATGATTATACCTATTGTTAGTGAGGTTTTAAATGCAAGTTATATACCTAATGTGTTTTATAATGCATATTAAAGGTAAATAAAAATAATTAAATTAAAAAAAAAACCCGACTGCGTAAAAAGCGAACTAATTAATTATTTGTCATCAATGTGAAACTATTTTTTATATCACTTACCTATTTTTTTATTTACTTGTATTGATTACTTTTAAGTTGTGTTTAATTGTTAGTTCCTATCTATAAATACTGTTTTGATGAGGCCTATAGATGTCTATGAAGGTTAGAGTTGCAGTAAAGCTAAAGATCCTACCTACACAACTTCGAGGTTGTGTAATATTTAAACGGAGCTTCTGACTGTAAAATAGTCAATGAAACATCGTCTTCATTTTGAAAGACCTATCCAATGTTATGCCACTCAATATGTAGCGTAAAAATTTTTTTCGTCTCTACCGCCATTTTTTATTTTATGGCCACTATTTAGAATTTATAAAAACAAAACCTAGTCTATAGCCATCGGACGGTTAAGACGAATCGATAGAGACCTCATTCATTAAAATCCATCCAGCCGTTCGGATGTTTCGAGGGTATAAAGAAATCCACATACCCAGATATACGCGTGAAACACATAACCTTTCTTGGCAGTCGAGTAAGAAAAAAGAAACTCGTAAAGATTAAATAAATACGACTGAGGTTGTTTAATTCTTTTATGTTTTCTTTTCTTTTTGCTATGCTAACAATATTTTTTACAAAAAGATTAATAAGGATAACTTTCTTTTATAATGAAAAGGATAGATTATAATGGCACTCATTATCACAAGTACTAAATATGATTTTAACAACTGGGTTGTGCTTTCAAAAGTTTAATATTTTAAATTTTTTACCTCTGCTAAAAAAAAAAAAAAAAAAAAAAAAAAAAAAAAAAAAAAAAAAAAGTCAAGCTTGAAATTAATTTTTTTTTTTTTTGGTTGTAAATTAGTCTAACTTGAATTTTTTTTTTTTTTTTTTTTGGCTGCAACGTATTAATCTACATTAAAGCCGTTTAAATTCATTTTTTTTTTCAGCAGTTATTCTTAGTCGTTCCTACTCCTACAAAAATAATAATGAGTTAAAGTTGAATACAATTAAATTTCAATCTAAATATACCTAAAAGATAAAATTTTCAACCGTAAACATCTAACTGAAAGCCCTAAAGTTCATTTAGATGATTAGATGTGTAAATAAGCACAGTTTCTGCAACATTAAACAAATCACGTTTAATACGCGATCCCGCTTAATACGCGACTTTTGTCCACTCCCTTGAAACGCGTCTTAACCGGGTTCCACTGTATTGCCAAAAAATCTTACAAAAACACATACAAATAATTTATTTTTTTTTAAATGATTTTAAAGTTAGATAAAAGATTTTAAAGTGCTTACTTGATGTATTTTTCGTGGAAATGATAGCTTTGTGGCGTACGTTACTTTTGGACATAACAAAATACAGAAAATTTCTTTATAGAAAAGTCCTTCTATCTTCAAAAAAGCAATAAATTAGCCTGCCATCTCTTAACGAAATTATCAAAAAATGATCCGTTTCCTTTATGCATTCGTTGTTTACCATTAGAACCATCTGGAAGCAAGTTAAAACTCTTTTCCTTGGTGGTACAGTGGAGCAGTTAACATTATAAATGTCCAAAATTGGCCTCTTGAGCATAAAATAATAAAATTTTAAGATATTTATACAAAGATTTTACAATAAATTATGCCATTTTCTGTCTCAGAATAGAATTAAAAACTCAGTGAAAAAAAAAAAAAAAAAAAAAAAAATATTAAAGTCAATTATAATTAAAGTTATTTTTGAAAGGCTTAAAGTTATGACTTGTGTCTAGTGCCCACCTTTTGAGAATCATCCGTATGTAAACACAATAGTACAGGTCATATATTCCCGTGAAGATTCTTTTCCGAAACCGCATAGGAGACCACCAACAATTTGAAAAAAAAAAAAAAAAAAAAAAAAACGAATATCGTTTGGCTAACCCTGTCAAAACTAATGCATCAAAAGCGTTCTAACTCTAGATTATGATTAAGTGGCTTATTGTAATAATTTGTGTACATGTTTATGAAGATAGCATGTATATATTCGAAGAGAAATTCAGGTTCTCATAAAAACAGTCTTAAATTTTGCCCAGTTTTTTGCTTATAATTCGCAGAGTTCTTAATATATAAAAAAAAGTTCTTTCCAGAAAATATGACAAACAACATTGTACACAATACCCTGCAATTAGAATTTAAAAAATAATAATAATTGGAGGAAAAATGAGCAGGTTTACTAAAAAATGTTTCGCTGCGTATGCCCGAATGCAATCAAAATATAATGTGCATAATGTGTTAGCTAAATGTATAGAACAACTTTTGTAAAAGTCTCAAAAACATAGCTTGGAAAATCTGAAAATTATGGTTGATAGAATAAGCTCAAAATCCGCTGTTCCCAAAATGAAGCAAAAAGATGAGGGGCTGTATCTATATATTCATTGATTAGTGCCAATATAGCATACACAATATTGCACGTACTACTCTATTTGGAAACAGCCCTCATCTTTTTGCTTCCTTTTGGGAATAATGGATTTTGAGCTTATTCTATCACCGATAATTTTCAGAATTTTCAAACTATGTTTTTGAGACTTTCACAAAAGTTGCTCTATACATTTAGCTAACTTATTACGCAAATTATATTTTGATTGCATTCACGCATGCGCAGTGAAAGCTTTTTTAGCAAACCTGCTTCTTTTTCAATTTGTTGACGGTCTCCTGTGGGGTTTCGAGAAAAAATCTTCGCGGAAATATATGACCTATGTATACTATACTGTTTACACACCTGGAGTTTCATGTTTCCTCTTGTATTTTTCTAGATATTTAACAAAACGTCCAAAATTGCAAGTGGCTGGTCACCTTTGTCCATATAGTGTATGCTCGTATTACGCGAATTTAATTGATATATAATTGAGGTTTACCGTCGTATGTTCAGCATTAAAAATGCAGAATAAAGAAATATGTTTATACCATCGCAATAGAATTTACTAGTGATGAGATATAGATATGATATTGTCCTCAATGGGCTAAAAATTTAAATAAAAATTAAATCATGAACAATATTATTAAATAAAAAAGATGAAACTATTGATGTAAGACATTATTAAAGTGTGCCTGAATCAACAAACGAAATAAATTATGTAATGTTGCGAAGTAATGATTATACAACAACTCCCCCCCCCCCTCTCTCTTTTTTAAATATATTAAAATATGTATATATATATATATATGATTTTACTTTATACACTCTAAAAAATTTTCATACGGGATTGCATGTAAAATTTCTGTCTTTTAACAGAAACTTTCTATTTTGAGTGGAAATTGTAAATTTTCACGAAGAATACACGGGAACTTTGCTACCAGTAAATTTTCCGCTTTTAGCAGGATTTTGCAATGTAGAATGGGTCGCAAAATGCTTTGAAAATAGGAGTAATAGCTAATGCCTCAGTCGATTTGTATGAAAATCTATACAGTGTTTGCGACAGTGGTCTGTAACATATTCACCGAATAGGAGATCAATCGAAGTAGGAAATTTTTAGCAGTTACCATGTTCACTCACACAAATCATGTTTGCAATACTTTCCTTACACTATGTGTTTGAAAAATAACAACCACACCGCAAAAAAGATTTGCTGATGTTTTAAGAGAGAAACTGTCAGTCAGAACGGCAATAAAAAACTGTTCATTTTATGGTAATAATCTGTATCCGATATTTTAACAAAATTTCCCCGTAAGTTCGTGATAAATACGGATTATTTCCGTAAAATAAACAGCTTTTACTGGCGTCCTGGCTAACAATTTTCCTCTGAAAACATCAACAGGTTTTTTCTTCAGTGTATATGGGCCAATATCTGAAAATTGGACAATTATATTTAGTTTTTGTTCTGAATAGGGATGAGTATTTTTTTATAGCATCATTCATGTCCCTATGTTTAACTTTTTATTTATGAAAAACAAAACTTATTACAATTTTATTTATATAACATACAAATATCACATGGTATATTTAATAATTTACATGTGTGCAAAATGATTCAACAAAATGACTTTGCTGCTGTTAAGACAAAAACATCACCTCAGTCCCCATCATCTCAGTCCTAATTATTAGACACTGATTATGAAGTTAAGGGGGTCCGGGACACATTTTAAAATAATTTTTATTTATTGAGTTAAAATTCTGATTTTTTTGTGATGGTTAACCTTATCATTCGTAAACAAAATCACATGATAAAACTTCACAGAATTTTTTTTTAATTTAAATTTAAAATTTATTAAAAATTGGGGTAATTTAAAATCATTATAACTCGAAATATTATTTATAGAATTTATTTTTTTTTCATTTAAATAAACAGAAATATATAAGTTTTAATTCTGATTCAGCATTTTTAAAAATATTGATTTATAAAAAAAATTAAAAATATTTAACAAAAACATTTCCAAAAAAGTGGTGCAACTTTTTTTAAAAAAATCATATTTTCAAAAGTAAATATTTTTTTCAAATATGCTGAATCAAAATTAAAGTAAAACAATTGAAAAAGATATGTTCCAAGTTTGAATGCTGTATCTTTAACGGTTCTCGAGTTATAAGAATTTAAATATGAGAAATGGTGAAAAAACCTATTATGAAAAAAAACGCATTTTTACAAGAAGTCGTTTCCATGACAGCCATTGCTTGAAAGCTAGATTTTGAAAACAAACCAAAACTAAAAAAATAATATTTTTTGTTCTAATTCAGATAGAAACATGATTTAAATGTCATTTTAAGGAGGAAAACACAGAGAAATTTTTTATGAAATAAAATGTTTTTGCAAAATTTGAAGATTTTTGTGTCTCGGACACCCTTAACAGATACTTTCTTCCATAAAAGTTTATCCTACGCATAAAATATACATCCTTGATCTCAAAACACTACAGCATTCAAATGACAAAACATGTATCATAGTATATAATTGTATTTGGAAGTTGGTACATTAATTCAAAAAAATAAAAATTCTGGAGTGAAATTGTCCAGTTTTCAGATATTGACCCATATGTATAGGAAACATCGTTAGATTTAAACGACCAATATTGTATCATAATTTAGTACTTAATATTGGGTGGCTTTAGAAAAGATTATAAGATTGAAATGTCCCCATGTTGAATTTCTCCAAAACTGCACCAATATTTAATAATTATCACTCTAATATTTAATTGCTATAGAAATCATTCTATGATTTATATGTTTCTGTGTTAAAATTTTTCGAAATTGTTTCGGAATATCGCGCAAAAGAAGTTTTTGTTAATAGTTTTTGTAACTTTCCTGAGCGTTTATGCAAAAACTCATAAAGTCTATCGGAAAGACGATGTATTATTAAATACAATTCTGCATTTTAATGAATTAGAAAATTTTGGTGTATAAACTTGGCTTAAAAAAAGCAAAATGATAATAGATAATATTAATTAATTAATTTAAGAAAAATAATATAAATAGAGGAAATCAATTAAATAGCTAATTAATAATTCTTAATTATTTTTCTTAAAGGTACCTTTAGTTTTATCGCTAATAAGATTTCTTGTGCATAAATTTGCATTTTTAAAACATTTATTTCTCTTTTTATGTAATTTTTTTATGTTTACTAATTTAAGAGTCTCAAAGAGACTAAAATAACAGACTATAAAAATTATGCAGACTTAGGACTCCATTATTGCTAAAAGAGACAATTTTAAATGAACTTTATGCCAAGCCCTAAACCGAGTGCTCCGAGTGGTTTGCGTGATGGTGAGCTATTTTATTCCGATATTATTATAATGGTCATCAATTTATTTATTTTATTTTACTGTATATACATTTTATAATGTTTAAAGAACCAAATAAACTCAGGAAAATTTTTATAAGTGTTTTTTTTTTTATTTTATATATTTATATGATATTTTAAAGTAACCAAATAATATTGCAGGAAATTTTTCATGAACAAATAAATTATAGTTTAACTAGTTTGTGAACGTTTGAAATAATAAAATAAATGAGAAAAGTTATAAAATTAATGTATGCTAAAAATAAACTGGAGAAAATAAAATAAAAAGTCATCGATAAAATAAACTGGGAAATAACTTAATTATCATAAATATAAGAACCTAATGTCGGCTAATTAGCCCATGGGAGCTGTTTGAGATGTGAGTTACGATATTATGTGATAAGTATGTGTTTAAGAAAAGTATTCAAAATTTGTTACTTTATTGAGAGTGAAATAAACATATGAAAAGTAAAATCTTGTGTATTATACCGGGTAAGTCAAAATGAATATAGCGATTACAAACGGCTATAATTATTTAATGGAAAAGAATTTATCGATAAGATTAACACAGAATGTAGACAGAACTTCAAAATTTTCTATACATACGTCATAGATGTTCTATGTGACTTCCCTTGGCCACACGAGAATATCTAGACGGTAGCCCATTTCGGTGACTGAACAAATGCTTTAAAATGTATGGCCTGAAATGGAGTACCGCCTACATGTTGTCAGTGTGACCAAGGGAAGTCACACAGAACATCTATGATGTATGTATACAAAATTTTGAAGTTCCGTCTACATTCTGTGTTAATCTTATCGATATATTATTTTCCATTAAATAGTTATAGCCGTTTGTAATCGCTATATTCATTTTGACTTACCCGATATTATAAAGGAAAATATAAATAAATATTTTTGTTGTACACATACCGGGTGTTCTAAAAAGGACTGACTGATTTTAAAATTCAATAACTTGCAAACGGTGACAGATATTTAAAAAATTCTTGCAGGAGGGTTCATGAGGTTGAAAACTTTTTTACAGTGATTTTCGATTTCATTTCGAATTACAAACAATAGATGGCGCTGCGATCAATAGACGTTAAATTCAGGCTCGATTTTTGGCACTTCGGGACCCACTCAATACATTTTAATCTCCTTTTTCCACATGTAAGAAGAGAAAGACCAAAAAATCGAGCCTGAATTTAGCGCCTATTGCCTACAGTGCCATCTATTTTTTGTAATTCGAACTAAAATCGAAAATCACTGTAAAAAAACTTTTGACCTCATGCATAACCCTCCTGCAAGAATTTTTTAAATATCTGTCACCGTTTGGAAGTTATTGAATTCTAAAATCAGTCAGTCCTTTTTAGGACACCCGGTATATATGTGTGTTATTCCTTCCTATTTCTGTTCCATTTCTTTTCTTTTCAGCTAAAAGATTATAATTAGTCAAAAAAGTAAATACCCTTAAAATTCTCAAGAATTCGATAGCATAGATGTTAAATAATTCGAACCTGACGTTCTTGCTAAAAAGTTTTGCCTTTAAATACCTTCTTTCCTTTTATAATATTATTCCATTAGGCTGTCCCACAGCGCACAGAGGGATAATATTAGCCCCCGGTATGCTATTTCTTTCTCCCAGCTTATTTTGTCTCCAATAAATAACGCTACCTTGTATACGGCAGCCGTAAAACAAAATGTTTCATTGTGCGATTAAATACTCTACAGCATTTTTTAAAACTTCTAAGCATAGCACATTTTCAATGTTTATACCGTCGTATTGGGGGAAAAAAAAGTACTTTCTAATGCGATTTGTTTGAAAACTGCATCTCCATTTGTTTTTGAAATATTAATTACTTTCTTCTATCTTCAATAGAAGAAAGTATTGTAATCGAAATTTTTTTCGACTTCCGGTTTTCGACGGATTTGCATGTTTTAGGGGTCAGAGATTCCAAAAAACATGTTTATAGAAAATGTCTGTCTGTCTGTGTGTCCGTCTGTCCGTCTGTCCGTCTGTCCGTCTGTCTGTCGCCATTGTACCATCAAAAAGTGTATGAAGTTATGTATAGAATTAAACCAAAATTTTATTATAAGTTTTTGGCTATGGCAAGCAGGTCCTCCCTGAATTTGGAAAAAATTCGCCGGTAGGGGCCGCTGTAATAGCGATTTTTGTGCGATTTTGAATATTGTACCGTCCAAGAGTGTATGAAGTTATGCATAGAATTAAACTAAATTTTTATTTTAAGTTTTTGGCTTTGGCAAGCAGGTCCTCCCTGAATTTGGAAAAAATTCGCCGGTAGGGGCGCTGTAATAGCGATTTTTGTGCGATTTTGAATATTGTACCGTCCAAAAGAGTATGAAGTTATGCATAGAATTAAACCAAATTTTTATTTTAAGTTTTTGGATATGGCAAGCAGGTCCTCCTTGAATTTGCAAAAAATTCGCCGTTAGGGGGAGCTGTAATAGCGATTTTTGTGCGATTTTGAATATTGCACCATCGAAAAGTGTATGAAGTTATGCATAGAATTGAATCAAAAAAAAAATTTTAAGTTCTTGGTTATGGCAAGGAGGTCCTCCCTTAATTTGTAAAAAAATCGCTCGTAGAGGGCGCTGTAATAGCGATTTTTGTACAATTTTTGTGACATTTTGAATATTGTACCGCCGAAAAGTGTATGAAGTTATGCGTAAAATTGAACCAAATTTTATGTGTTTATTTTTGGTCATGTCACGAAGGTCCTCCCTGAATTTGGAAAAATTCTGCCGGAAGGGGGCACTATAATTGCGATGTCTGTACCATTTTCATTATTGTACCATCGAAAAGTGTATGAAGTTATCCATATAATTGAACCAAGTTTTTTGTGCATGTTTCTGGCTATGGCAAACAAGTCCTCCCTGAACTTGAAAAAATTCCGAAAGAAGGGGGTGCTATAATTCCGATCTCTGTGCCATTTTCATTATTGTACCATCGAACAGCGTATAAAATTATGCATAGAATTGAACCAAAATGTTTGTGCTTGTTTTTGGCTTTGGCCAACAGGTTCTCCTTGAATTTGGAAATATTGCGCGGTAAAGGGACTCCGTGCTAGCGATTTTTGTATACTTTTCTTGATTTTTCGTAGTTCTATTGTGCATCGGCGGCTCATGCAGCGGCGGGAACTTGCTTCCTGCTATGCCGGCTATTCGCAAACAGCTGATAACGACAGAATAAGGAAAAATTAATAATTTTAACAAATATCATGATATAGATTAACTCGTTTTTAGTCCGTTTAATTGACTTGAGCAGAAATTTAAGATGAAAATCAAAGTTGGTATAGTATTGATCTAATAATATTGAAGTATTAACATGTGTAACTAGGTTTTGAAATATTAAGATGTATAAAATAGAAGAAAGTTTTGGGATTGGCACATCCAACTAGTTTTTTTGTAGTTTTTAGCGACATTTGTTTCATTTTGGCAACTCAACTACTCCATTTCTGTAGAAAGTAAAGAAAAAATTGTTGAAAAATAGCAATTATATCTTTTTGTTGCCATTTTTTCATAAAAATTGAAAAAATAATTTAATTCAAATACGTGCTATTTTGAGAAAAATATAAATGAATGATTTATGATTAAACATGAGACTATTAGAAACTATATTTAATTTTAAGTATCTATATTAATGCAAATGACGTCATTTTACATAAAATAAAAGCGTGTGCTTTAAGTCTTAAAATTGAAATATGTCTTGCAGTAGAGTCCCGATTAACCGAGTTATTTTCTTCTGATGGACTGGTGGCTTCTATTATTATGAAACATCCATTATAAATAAAGCGTTAGGTGAAGATGAAAGAGCAGTCGTAAAAAGTTAGAACTCTGATTTTCTGGTCAGAATGGGAAAAAAAATGGCCATAATAAAAAAAATTATGGCCATTTTTTTAACCATTCTGACCAGAAAATCAGAGTTCTAACTTTTTACGGCTACTCTTTCATCTTCACCTAACGCTTCATTTATAATGGCTGTTTCATAATTATAGAAACCACCAGCCCACCAGAAGAAAATGAAGTAATGGAAATGTCGGGGGCGACACTAAATTCTGAAAAAGCAGAATTCCTGTTCTCTAGTCATACATTTTTCTTAAAACTTTTTAAATTCTTATTTGTACTAACCACCGTATTTTCACGTCTTGTATGCATGGGATGGTTTTTCGTCCCTACACAAATTAAACGTTTTCAGCATTTATAATGTAAAAATATATTTAAACGTGAAAATATACTTTTAAATTTGTACTAAAGTAAAAATAATTGTAAATTGAAAACTACGGTTTTTTTTTTTTCCTTTTTAAAAATAAATGTGCTATTACTCACTTAAAGAATCCAGTTTTAAATACTTCTTTTTAATCAAGTTAAGAACCATTCAAAACATTTTGAAACTTTTTGTGCAACCTTTTTCACCAAACAAATAACTATAAAGTTGATAATAAATAAATGATTGACATTTTTAGTTATAAAAATTTTAAATTAATCACTGAATAACTCTCTATCTGCACGAATAATAATGTGGCTTAGTAGATAGGTATAGATGTGTTTGTTAATAATTAAAAATGTTTTGTGTGTACTCACAAAACATTTTTAATTATTCACAAATACATCTATACCTATCTACAAAACCACATTACCATTCATGCAGACAGAGAGTTATTCAGTGATTAATTAAAAAAATTTTATAACTAAAAATGTGAAGCATTTATTCATTTAATTATCATTCAATTCATGTATTCTTAATTTTACTTGAGAGAGCTTCGTTTATGTCCAAACTCAAAAGTGGGTTGAAAATCGTTTTCGGTGTGGTTTCGGCATGGAAACTCTGTTTCAGTCGGGCACTAATTGTACCCCCTGAACTCGTTCGGTACTAGGACACATTGAAGCTTTTAACCCTAATGTGTTTTTGTTAAATTTCTCCTCCAATATTACGGCAATGAAGAGGCAATAATATTTCAGTGCAATAATTTCTAGATTATCCGACATTTTATTTACTGACATACACAGTTAACAGACACTTGCATCATTTATCCTCCTGCGACCTGGCATCCATTTAAATGGACGTTTTGCTTTCTCCTTCTATTGCGTTAAATTTCATTGTAGCAATCTAAAACCAGTTGGTTTTGGTAATGTATGAATCAAAAATCAACATTCAGCTTTTGGATTTTGGCAACGGTAACTACTTTGTTTGCAAAAGGGCGTAATAAATGAGTCAAGTTGGAATTTACGTTCTGCTGGTAATTTTCGTTTTTGTGTTATTTTAATTTGTTTAAACTATTTTTATTTTGCAATTTTAAATCAGATGTTAATACTTGCCTTATGTTCTTTGTAATAAATTCTATGCTTTCCCATACTTCTCGCATATTTTTAATTACTTTAAAGCGAGTTATGGCCTGAACATCCATTTAGATGGATGTGCTGTAAAACAAAATTAAAAAATCGAAATTTATTAATTTCTTTAAAAACGTCATTTTTATGCCTATTTGTTGAAAAAAACTCATATTTAAAAAAAATTTATGCATTACATTTTGCTTGTGTCTCATGAGGATATATTCAAAATATGCCTATAAGTCCCGGTTTAGATAACCGCCCGAATTCAAATTTTCCCACCTGAATGAAAAAGAGACCAGGCTGGGAGTCGAGCTCAAGACCTTTGGGTGAAATTGACAACGCTCTGCCTCTTGAGCTAACTGACCGAAAGTCGCAAACATATTTTACCCATATAACCTTACCAGTCCAGGTAGCAGTTACATAAGCAAAGCGTTAGCAATTTAAGCCTGCACTGCAAATTCTCAAACACAAAAATAAACACATTTTACAACACTTTTTGTCACCAAATTAACAACACATTAATGTGTTGTGAATTAGAAAACTTCATATACAAAATATTTTTTGTGTTGTGATTGTGTTCTTAATATGTTGCTATCTAAAAATGTGTTCTAAAAATAGTGTTGTTAATTGTGTTGGAAATAGTGTTGATGAAAATATTTTCTTACAATAGTGTTGTGATGCACAACACTTTGTCACCAAATTAACAACACATTGTAAACACCACACAATTTAGAACACTATAAAACAACACAAATAAAACATTTTCAAAACACTTTCTACATGGTGCCTCTAAAATAACACAAACACACATTTAAAACATACTATTTAAACATTTATAACACAATTTTAAAAATGAGTGTTTTGAAAACACATTTTCACATCTTGTAATTTTTAATAACACTTTTTGCGCAATATCTTTATTTGCCACAACACATTCGCAACACATTCGCAACACATTCACAACACAATCGAAAAGGATTTTAGTTGGAAGTGTTAATTATTATTAAAATAAATAATCATTGTTTAACGTCTGATATACGAGTTAAAAATAATAAATATATTACAAATCATCAGACATACAAGTAAAATTACATAAATACATTTAATACAATTAAAAAGCAAACGTTTCAAGCTAAATTTTAGCCCCTCATCAGTGCAACAAAACATTCAAATGACAGAAAACTATATATCATGTTTACAGTTAAAAATTATTAGCAGTTAAAATTAAATAAAGTATAAAATTTTTTTAAACAATGCTGAGTATTCAGGAGGAAGTGCACATGATTCATTTATCGGCGACGTTTGCTTACGAGTGAACACACCTTCCAGAAAAACTCTACTTTTAATATTATTGCAACCGGATCTGATAACTTTCTTATTCGTGAAATCTGGGATATGGTCGGTATCCAAAGAATGCTGTACCTACAGTCTAAAATTGTACAGCATTCTTTGGATACCGACCATATCCCAGATTTCACGAATATGAAAGTTATCAGATCCGGTTGCAATAATATTAAAAGTAGAGTTTTTCTGGAAGGTGTGTTCACTCGTAAGCAAACGTTGCCGATAAATGAATCATGTGCACTTCCTCCTGAATACTCAGCATTGTTTTAAAAAAATTTTATACTTTATTTAATTTTAACTGCTAATAATTTTTAACTGTAAACATGATATATAGTTTTCTGTCATTTGAATGTTTTGTTGCACTGATGAGGGGCTAAAATTTAGCTTGAAACGTTTGCTTTTTAATTGTATTAAATGTATTTATGTAATTTTACTTGTATGTCTGATGATTTGTAATATATTTATTATTGTAAATTATTATGTTCAGTTAATGCTGCAAAAGTGTTTCACGAATTTGCAGTGTAAAGTCTTGGGTATGATAACCGGTTTGGATGCTTTTTCATTCAGCTGGAAAATTTTCAATTCCTATGTTATCTTTACCAATCAGTTTGATTGAGTTAACACTTTGAGGTCTTGGCCCGATTATCACTCGGACTGCCGTTTTCGGTGAAGTGAACTAAACCCGAGAGTCTCTCGGGGTCAACTTTTAACTCTCTGAGTTATAAAAGTACCTATTATACATGTTCGTGATCCTTTCTTATATTATCTACGAACGTTTTTTTTGAAAAAAATATAGGTTGTAGCACTAAACAGAAGCAAGTTTATGAAAATATTTAGAAACAGAGCTTAATTCGAACTTATTGTGAACCTTGTGGTATTTCTCTTTGTGCTTTGAAATGTACCACACAAAAGCTAATTTTACTAAATAATGTTTATATACAAATAAAACCTATTTTCATCTACTTCTACAACATTTTTGTAACGCATGTTCTTATGCATAACATTTTAAAGAGATGTAAAACATGCTTTTTTCAATAATTTCCCATTACATATTAATTTTTAGTACATTTAAATAGTTTTTTTATTATGAATAATAACAGTTTGAAGTTTATAATAAAAAAATATTAAAATACATGTCTTCTAAGTATTTTTTTAAAAAATCATGAAAAGTACCAAATACCCTCAGTCCAGAGGGAGATATGCGGTTGAAATACCTCAGACCTGAAAGTATTAAAGATAATAAGTAAAAATTTAATTTAAAGAATCAAAAAATTCGACTGCGTAAAAAGTGAACTCATTAATTATTTCTCATCAATGTGAAACTATTTTTTATATTACTTACCTACCGGGTGTCCTGAAAAGGACTGACTGATTTTAAAATTCAATAACTTGTAAACGGTGACAGATATTTAAAAAATTCTTGCAGGAGGGTTATGCATAAGGTCAAAAGTTTTTTTACAGTGATTTTCAATTTTAGTTTGAATTACAAACAATAGATGGCGCTGCGATCAATAGACGCTAAATTCAGGCTCGATTTATGGTACTTCGTGGCCCGGATAATACATTCCCGTCTCCTTTTTCCGCATGAAAGAAGAGAAAGGACCAAAAATCGAGCCTGTATTTATCGACTATTGCTTACAGCGCCATCTATTGTTTGTAATTCGAACTAAAATCGAAAATCACTGTAATAAAACTTTTGACCTTATGCATAAACCTCCTGCAAGAAATTTTTAAATATCTGTCACCGTTTGCAAGTTATTGAATTTTAAAATCAGTCAGTCCTTTTTAGGACACCCGGTATTTTTTTATTTACTTGTATTGAGGACTTTTAAGTCGTGTTTAATTGTTAGCTTCTATCTATAAACACTGTTTTCATGAGGCCTGTACATGTCTATGATGGTTAGAGTTGCAGTAAAGCCAGAGATCCTACCTACACAACTTCTAGGTTGCGTAATATTTAAACGGAGCTTCTGACTGTAAAATAGTCAATGAAACAGTCTTCATTTTGAAAGACCTATCCAATGATAGGCCACTCAATAGGGTGTGTAAAAATTTTTTTCGTTTCTACAGCCATTTTGTATTTTACGGCCGCCGTTTTGAATTTATAAAAACAAAACCTAGCCTATAACCATCGGACGGTTAAGACGAATCGATAGAGACCTCATTCCTTAAAATCCATCCAGCTATTTGGCTGTTTCGAGGGTATAAAGAAATCCACATACCCAGATACGCGTGAAGCACATAACCCTTCTTGGCAGTCGGGTAATAAAAGAAGATAACAATTGTCTGCACAAATAGACTTATTGCAAGGGAAAAAAAACTAAATTAATGTAAATTTTTAGTACATTTAAATAGTTTCTTGAATATGAATAAGAACAGTTTGAAGTTTATAATAAAAAATATATATATTAAAGGACGTATCTTCCAAGTGTTTTTTTATTTTTTCTAATCATGAAAAGTACCAAATACCCTCAGTCCAGAGGGAGATATGCGGTTGAAATAGCTCAGGTCTCAAAGTGTTAAAGATAATAAAAGAAGATAACAATCATCTGCACAAATAGACTTATTGCCAAAAAAAAAAAAAATGTAAATTTTTAATACATTTAAATTGTTTCTTGATTATGAATAAGAACAGTTTGAAGTTTATAATAAAAAATATTAAAATACATATCTTCTAAATATTTTTTTAAAAAAATCATGAAAAGTACCAAATACCCTCAGTCCAGAGGGAGATATACGGTTGAAATACCTCAGACCAAGTATTAAAGATAGTAAAAAAAGATAACAATCGTCTGCATAAATAAACTTCTGAAATAACAAAATTAACGTAGATTTTATTTTTATTCTCCCTTTTCATTCTGAACTCAGAAATATTTGAATCTGAAGATGAAGAAGTCCAAAATGCAATATACATAAATCATGTGGTACGAAAGATATGTTATTCAAATGCATTGAAATGTTTTTCAAATCTAGGTGGGGGAGGAGCAGATTAATGTCTTCTATTATGTAAATTCCAAAATGTTACTCGAACAGCAAAACTGAAATAAAGGGAAAATTACGATATGTCATTTCTGTCCTCTTAAACCTACAGTATGATTTTTGAAAACACTATAAAAATAAGGAAATAATTTTCTTATTTTTATCACATTTCTATTCATTTTAAATTTATTTAAAATAGTTTACCTGCAATAGTTATTAATTATTTGCATTAATATAATGTTTGATGCTACAGATAATATGACTTTCGGGCCGGATTTCCAAGGAAATACAACAATTAAAATTTGACTACCGCTATTCCCAAATAATAATCTTCACATTATTTAAATATAGAAGTTCTGCGATAAAATAAGGCAAATTTTCCTATACAAAAATAGTTATATTCAAAATTCTATTGTGCTATTTCCCTGGGAACCTTGCAACAGTTATTCGACCATTTCGACTTTCTACATACAAGTGTAAAATAATCATTTTGGTATCTGTTAAAATTTATCATAAGACCTTAATTAAAGGTCTTCAACCATTGCCTGCTGCATTTGCTACCACGCATTTGGAAAGGTATAATCTTCCTCTAATTTAATCCCAAAGTTCATCTCATTAAAGTAAAAAAATGTTTTATATTCTAAAGTAGTGGTAGATTTGTCGTCTGCCGGTAACAAGTTGAAATCCCTTAACCCTTAAATGCCTGGTGTTGCTTTTCGGCAACATACCCAATTTAGGCTCTAAAATACTATTAGAATAATATTGAAGCTATATTGCCTAATGTTGCCAATAAAATACATTCTGAAAATATTATTAAATCGATTTTCAACATGTAGATGACAACACTTGTGCTGTTTAAGAATAAAGATAGATTTATTTTTTCAATTGTTGCAACTTGTTTTTTTTTTTGTTGTTGTTCGGAAGCTTACGAAATACCCTATTTTGTTCTGCCTTGAGCAAGTAAAATTTATTTCTTATTATAGTTCCTAAAATTCTTGTGTTTAATGTTACAGAATTTTATCATGCGAAATTATTTTTTCGATTAAACACCAGTATTGCCGATTAGTAACAAATTGTTTTTTAGCCGTAAACTATACTACAAACAAAATATGAATTTTTTAAGTATTTTTCCTATGATTTATTTAAAAAATGAAAGCCGAAAAACATTATTACAATGATTTTTGAAAACTCAGGTATTTAAGGGTTAATCTGCCATGTAAGAAAAACATTTATTCTTTACTTTTCCGGCACAAATTGAAATAAGATTGAAAACGGTTTAGGACTATAACAGAAATATCAGAAAAAGGAAAAAAGTATATATCGCAATAATTTTTTTTCCTGTAATTGGAAATAGTTTGCAAAATATGGATGCATCTTTTATATCAATATAAATAAAAGAGAATGTAAAAATATTTTTGGTTAAAATAACTTCTTTCTCATTGGAGTTGAGAAATTTTCAGTGCAAGAATTATTTAATGGCTGAAGATTATTACCAATTAATTGCGAATTCAAAGATATACTGGATTAGATATGTTGTAGCACATTTAGATTTATACAGGTACTGGATTAGATATGTTGTAGCACATTTAGATTTATACAGATACTGGATTAGATATGTTGTAGCACATTTAGATTTATACAGATACTGGATTAGATATGTTGTAGCACATTTAGATTTATACAGAAAATTTTGTTTTTTCTTTCTTAGAGCATCATTTGCTTAAAAGTATGCATAAAATTGGGAAAAAAGTTCCACATCGATTACAGTTCTATTTTTAGCCCATTGGATCTCATGTACTTACTATAGAAGAAGATATTTCATAATATCACTATTATAAGACACAAAGGTCTCCTTCTGTCAGTAACACTAATCACAAAAGTATTTCTAGATGTCAAGATATTCACTTTCAATTTCGTTTTGATCACACATATCTTCGCTTCTAAATATCTCATAATTTCAATCTCACTCCCTCGAATAGAAAAAAAATGTACTTAAAAAAAAAATTATAATCCAAGATTGGCAAGTTCACCTTCTTATGGATATGTATAAACTAATATTTTTGGAAAAAAATACTGAACATTTACTTGTCTGTTATCGTTTTTATTAACTTTTTCATTCCCTCAGCATATGTATAAGACCGATAAAGCTTTTTATTATTAATTTAACTAATAAAGAATTAGAACTAATACTGAAAATTTGTTCGGAACTTTAATAAAAGAACCACTCGTAAAAAAATATCGACCGCAATATTTTTTCTCTCCTGCAGAATTAGCAGGTTATTTGAAACTGTCTGCAAGATACTTGAGACATGCAGTATAGATGCATCTTTTATAGCAACATAAATAATAAAAAAAAAGGAAAAATGTATTTTTGCTGGAAGTCACGTTTTTCTGATGGGAGAATTTTCAATGTTACGATCATTTAATGATTGGAAAATATCGCCACTGAGTGCGGTCTTGAAACTCTAGTAGGATATCAGATGAATTGTGTTGTAACATATTTTGATTTATAAGAAAGACCTAGCTTTCTTATTAGTGCAATGTCTTCTTGAATAGATGATTTAAATTGAAAATGCATGTCGTGTTTATTACAATTCAGTTTTAACAAGCCGATATTCGTTTACTACTTTGCAGATTATAAGATTCATGTCTATTCATGTCTATTCATATCACCGCAATATTCTAACAGGTTGGTTGGTTTGTTGCATAGGATTTAATTGCACAAGATCTCTTTGGGATATGCTGCGCCAAATTTTCTAACAAGGAATCAGTATTATCGGAGTATTTATTTTATACCTAACATACTATGAAATGTGCACGTTTCTGTTTAAAATTTGTTCCTATATTATGCTAAGATGGATTCAATATTATCTTAAAACGGCACTGTTATTATAGGATGCAAGGTATTTTTCACTGTAAGGGCTTTTTTTTTTTTTTTCTTTTTTTTTTCTTTTTTAAAGACTGGAGCAATTTGGGCTTCAGAAAGTGAGATTTGTTGCCAAATGATATAAACACTAAACAGCTTTGAAAACAAACCTGGCGAACTTTTATGCTTGTTTATATATGTGTTTATATCTATCTATCTACCGAGTGTCTTAAAAAGGACACTGATTTTTCAATTCAGTAAGTGGCAAACGGTGACAGATATTTAAAAAATTCGTGCAGGTGGATTACGCATGACGTCAGGAGTTTTTAAACCCTGATTTTCGAATTTAGTTCGAATTACAAACAATAGATGGCGCTGCGAGCAATATGTGCTAAATCCAGGCCCGATTGCTGGTACTTCCAGACCCACTCAATACATTTTAATCATCTTTTTTGGCATGGGAGAAGAGAAAGGCAAAAATCTTGCTTGAATTTAGGGCCTGTTGCTTTCAGCACCATCTATTGTTTGTAATTAGAACTAAATTCTGGAATCACGGTAAAAAATACTCCTGAAATTATACATAAGACTCCTGCAAGAATTTTTTAAATATCTGTCACCGTTTGCGAGTTATTGAATTTTAAAATCAGACTGTCCTTTTTAGGACATCCGGTATCTAAGTATATATATAAACATTTTAGTTATATATACATATATATTATTATTATTATTTGTTATATACAATTTACTTCTGAACATAAAATAGATAGATGGCTTTTTATATTAAAAAAATTGTGTACATTTTGAAAAATTTGCATGTGTATATGAAACAGTGAATAGATTGCCAGAAAATAAGTTGTTAAATTTCTTTCTGTTTCACATATTTATATCCAAAATTCTCGCCTCAAGTTTGTCTCAATATTACACAAGACTGATTCAATATTATGCGAATATTATTTTGCAGTAAAACATAAAATAAGATCCCTATATCAGCTGATATTTTTGGGTCAATATCACGCCAAAACTGAACAAAAATCCTCCCATTATTTGTTTTATATTGAGCCACATAATATTAAAAGAAGACAAAACATTGAATTAATAACTTACGCTGTAAAAATTTTTAAAAACATTAGAGTCCCGATTATCCGTGTCCCGCTTAACCGAGTTTCCGCTTTAACCGAGTTATTTTCTTGTAATGGACTTGATGGCGCTCTGCCTACTGTACCGTCCGGCCGCTCAGAAATGTGTGTAATTTATCCGATTATGTGCTAAAGTGTCAAAATTGGGTGACTTTGGGGCTTGTTTTTCAAGACACCCTTGCATATTGCACTTTATCCTTGTGATATATTTATCTACTAAACTATACTCTATCACTGAACAAAGAGTCGGCGGAGTCTATGTCCCCGACCTCGGGTCCTCTCCTTGTTAGCTGTCTCATACGTCTCAGTCCACTTAATCTACAAAAATATAATATAACCACGAGCGAAAATATACAATAACCTCTTCTGAGTTACCCACGATTCCTCAAAGTGTCCATTATCTTTAGAAACCCTAAAAAACTATAAATATTATACTCGGAAACGTTTCCTAGAAGTTTAAATCTCGAAAATATATTGGTTTCTTAGGTAGATAAAGATAAAGAAAGATTTTCGGAGTAGTGGGTAACTTAAAAGAGGTTATTCTATATTTCAGTTCGCGGTTATATTATATTTCTTAGAGTAACAACCATTTGTCTCTTTTTTCCCTACAGTGCATTATTAAAGACGATTTTTTTTTTTTTTTTTTTTTTTTTTTTTAAGTATCGACCGTAGTTTTTTCCACCACAGGTAATTTGAAACTGTCTGCAAGATACTTGAGACATGCAGTATCAGTGCATCTTTTATAGAAATATATATATATATATAAGAGAAAAGCAATTTAAAGGAAGTCACGTCGTTCTGCTAGGAGTTACGAAAATTTCAGCTCAATAATCATTTAATGGTGAGGGGGAAAATCGCCACTGAGTGGGGAGTTGAAATTTTAGAAACACACCGGATGAATTATGCTGCAAGATGTTTTGATTTATACAGTAAATCATATTTCTATTTCCAGTTCGTTTAAGTCTCGTTCATTTGAGCACCGGCTCTGATTTTAATCTAAGTTTACATACAACTTTCGAATAAATATTAGGATTTTTGTTTCTTCTTTTGTTGGAACATATTATTTACGTTTGGAGCCCCATTGATTTTCTAAAGATCCAAATATAGTGTGTATTTGTCGTCTTTCTGCTTATCCCTCAGTCGTATAACTTCGGCAAAATAAGCCAACTGTCACGAAATTTCGCTACTTTTGAAGGTTTTCGTGTCATAAAAAAAAAAGATACAACTGCCTTAATTTACAGATTGTTAAACAAAACAAAATAAAGCTGTCATTAGACTCGAAGTAATCTCTTCTTTCAGAATATGAAAGAAAATTTTAAATATCGGCAGTCAACATGAAGAAAAAAGTACCAATAAAGTAAAAGTACCAAAAAAGTACCAATAAAATTGTTTAATAAAGTGACAATACCCATTTTCGACACCATATTTCCGTTTCTTGTATAACAAAGCAACCTGGATAAAGGTATATTTTTTTCTTTCCTTAATTCTTCATATCTTTGTAAAAGAAATGTAAGACAAAAAAAGTCCCATTATTCTACGATTAAAATTGACCGAGTAATAACTGTTTAAAGTTGTAGCATATTCTTTGCTGCGAAATGTCCTTCACAAATTTAGTAGAAATATAATTTCGTCAGATATATTTTTAAAAAAAACAAATAGTTGAGAGTAAAATTAACATTGTAATATAAATTTGAAAGCTTTAATCATTCTGACATATTAATGCAAAATATACAATTTGTACTAAACATATAAGAGGAAAAAAAAATAACGGAATTTTTGTTAAATAAAATGATGAAAAGTAACAGCTAACAGCCTCAATTCTTTACAAAATTTTACATACTTTAGAATGTTATTAGATTACACCAGCCTGCAAAATTTGGGTATGTCAATTTTTTTTTGCTTTTGGCATTTGATTCTTATGTATTTTGTAGCGCTGAATCCGAAATTGACCTTCATTTTTACCATCACGTAAAGATTTTTTGCAAATTGTAAATTTTAAAGAAAAACAAAAAATAGCGAACATTTGACACTATAAAATGGATGTGATTGATGTGTTTTTAACAATAGATAATTGATTTTTACGTATTTTTTACCGCTGAATCGAAACATGACCTTCATTTTTAACCATCACGTCAGGATTTTTCGCAAATCGTACATTTCAGAGTTAAAAAGTTCAAAGTTAAAATTGGACCCCCTCCCCCACCTCATCGGACTCCTGAGCTGTTTAGCTGTAAGAATACCAGTATAAGACCAAAAATTGAATAAATTATTGAATAAAATAAAATAAAATAAAATATTATAGTATCAGATTTTCGCTATATTTCAACTTTGACATTTACGATTTACAAAAAAATTCTAACGTGATGGTTAAAAATGAAGGTCATTTTTAGATTCACTGCTAAGAAGTACATAAAAATCTATTATGAAAAGTTAAAAAACACAACCATCTCCTCTATTTTATAGTATCAGATTTTTGTTATTTTTTAATATTGAAATTTATGATTTGCGAAAAATCCTGACATGACGGTTAAAAATTAAGGCCATTTTCGGATTCAGAGCTAAAAAATATGTAAAAGTTCAAAAACACAACCATTCCAGTCTTGTGTTATCTAATCTAAAACTTTTTCTAAAATTTCTTGGCGGTAATCTATCGAAATTTTTTTGTGTTATCCTGTAAAATAAGTGTAAATGGTAAACACCAAAAATCATAATAATATTAGATTGTCATCGGATTTACATCAGTATGTAAAATTTATCCTCGTTCGGATATTTGAAAGTGAGTTAAAGTTCGAGTACAAATTTTGAACTGGAAATTGAATTAAATTGAAAGAAATCATGAAAAGAAACAGCGTCGAATCCTTACAAAATAAAACCTATGTTAAAATACAATTATTTTAGCCAATCTGAAACTTAATAAAAGTTAACTCAATCGTTATACTATACTTGTACGATTTCTTTCAAAGCGCTTTCATTTAAAGCGCAGATACACGTGAGATAAGTTCTTTGAATACTTTATGCCCTTAGTATATGACCCCTCAAAGCATGTCCGAATTCATCTGTGTTCAGATGCAGAGAAGTGGTATAAGTCATGCATTTCAAAGCTTCATAACTCGGTCAATTTTAGTATTAGATGAACGAGACTTTTTTGTCTTACTTGTCAGTGCAACAGGAAAATTTTACTAAATATAACTTATAGGACCGGGAGACCGTATAAAAAACTAAATTTCGTAATATTTTAAGAAATGTTTTTATTGACCCTAATCGCTTTTAAAATACCGGGTGTTTCAAAATTTCGGTGCAAAATTAAAACGCGATAAAAAAAAAAAAAAAAAAAAAAAAAAAAGATCTATGGGTCGGAGAGTCATGCAATTTGCGGATAAATATTCAGCGTGGTACAGGATTTTGTATGACAACAACAAAAAAATTAGCTCAAAATCTCGGCAATAGAGGGCGCTACTGTAGATACTTCCATGGCATAATTGCGTATTGCTCACACAACGGAACAATTGAATTTAAAATGTGTATATGCAGCATTAACGTTTTTGTACCCAAATCTTGCGTTGTGTGAGCAATATGGAATAATTATATGGAATTATCTGCAGTAGCGCCCTCTATTGTCGATATTTCGAACTAATTTTCTTGCTAGTGTCATGCAAAATCCCGTACCACGCTGTATATTTATCTGCAAACCGCATGTCTCCCCGACCATTAGATCTCTTTTTATCGAGTTTTATTTTCGCACCGAACTTTTGAAACACCCGGTACTTCTCTACCTCATTTAAAACAGTTTTGTAATTGGAACTATATGTCTATGACTAACGGTTTAATAATTAGCTATTGGACATCGATGAAAGTGGACACCTTGTATAATACATTTAAAACTTTGTAAAAGTAATTTGAACAAGAAAGAAACCTTAAGTCCTTGAGGTATCAGTTACAGTGGGTTTCACCCTATTTCGAAAACTAATGATAGGAATATGCTGTAAAAGCAAATTGCAATATTTTGAATCGCGGTTTTAGTGCAAAAATCAATTATTTTAGTGTCAAAATTAAAGTAGGTCATAAATCATAATTTTTCAATATGAACTTAATAATTATTTTTAAAATTAAATGTATGTATATGTCTGGGTCTATATATTGTATCTCATTAAATCGGATGACTTTTGGGGAATGTATAAAATGCAGATTGTGACATGGTTTTAATATTAGCATCATCAAATTTTGGCTCCTTCTAAACTCAATGAGGATTTAAGAAAAAGTGCATGAACTATATGATTTTCCGAGCATCTTTAATACAAGGAACTTAAATATAGTTCTAAAGGTGATATTACAATATTTAAAAAAAAAAACGAAGTTGTTAAAATTTTTAATTATAAACAAATGCATTCATATACTGAAAGAAGACATTATTTCGAGTCTGATGACGTCTTTGTTGAGATTTTTTTATTTTTAATTTTTTTGAAAACGATCAAAAAATGAAACTAGAAGTATCTTTTTTATATTATTTTTATTATATTTTTGACAATATACTTAATATCATTTTACATATGAAAAATATTCGCTGTATTTTTCATATTTTCTTTACAGAGACAAGTAAAAGTTTCAATGCATTATCATCCAGTATCTCCACTCGAGTCCTGCATCGGGTCGGGTTACTCGCTTTCACAGGAACCCGACACGGCTCATAGTTCGGGTTGGGTCGGGTTGGCACTACATTTTTCCCCTGCGGCTTGGGCTCGAGTCGGGTTCACTTCTGCTTTTTTACTCCGCTTCGAGTTCCGGAAGGTACCAGATTGAGTTTTCACTCTTACTGTTCGGGTTCGGGCTGAGCCGATTTTTCAAAAGAATGTCCAAAATATCTTTCCGGATACTTTCGAACAGCGTACACCTCAATTTAACGAACGCTTTTTCAAATCTAACACTTATATATATTGTATTCATTTATCTCTGAATAATGGACGCCTAAGAATCTACACATACGTAACATGTATGTGTGTGTGCATAAACTATCAGATACACGATAAATGTGTTTTTGTGTATAACATAAAAGAAATGTTAGTAATATTTTTCATATAACGAGAGAAGAAAGGAGGTTTCTTAACTATACCATAAGCATATTTTTTATATACATTTTATTTTTCATTCATATTCAAATATGTATTTATTTTCATCTGAAACATAGTTCTGCTCAAACGTTTTGGGAAAAACCTGCAAAAACATAAGTCTGACCCTTAAGAAACATTCTAGAGTGAACAGGACCCACAAAAAGAAAATTAGAAACACTGTGACCCGAAAAAAAAAATAGAGATAACCCGAACCGATGCAGGACTCTATTCAGCGATCCCGAAGTGTCCGTTAATCAGAGTTTTTACTATATTTGGATTTTAAAGAATATTGGTACGTTCAATTTTTATGTAAAAGATAAAATTGGTACTAAAAATATAGTTGAAAATTACTTTTCATAATTACATTAAAGCAGGAATTGATTTCCTTTAAGTTTGGGTTGAAGTATTTCGAGTTTCGGATTGAAATATGTCGGGTTGCGCGTTGACGAAAAACGTTTTTGTCGGGTTGAGTTTGGTTGCGGGTTAACTTCAAATGAAATTTTCGGATTCGGGCCGGGTTGAACCCGACCCGTGCAAGACTCTAGTCTCCATACAATATTTCAACTTGCTATTAAATTTTAATTGAGGACCACAGAAGCCAAGGAGTATAAGTGACAAAATTAAAAAAATTGAACTAAGGGCACAGACGACCTAAAAATATGCTTTTTTTCTTTTCAGGTAACGAAATATAAGTGATTTTCTAATTATGTGTTGTGTTTTAGAGATCAACCCCTTTTGCCGAATAATGATCAATATTGATTAATTATAAATTTAAAGAAAATTGCACTCTTACTTTTTTCACATTTACTGAAATAAGGGTTCAAAGACCAATGTGAAACAAGCAGCAGTTTTTTATTTCAATTCAGTCAATTATTATTGATGTTCAACTTTACCGTCAATTATCTTTGAACTCAATTTACTCCAAATCGAAATTTTGTGACTTGTACACCTTGGCTTCTGATGTCCTCAATTCTTTTCTGATATAGACCACGGTAACATCTCTTTTAAAAACTCTCATCTTATCACACATACAAGGACACATATAAAAAATCAAATATATATCATTTTTCGGTTTCGTCATTTCGCTCTCCACTGGGTCGCTACTAGAATGTATTAAGGATCTTAATCATTGTGGTCTGTGTGTTGTTACTAAATTTCGGCAATATTTGATTACTAACTTTTACCGTAAAAAAAATTGAATGTCTGAGGAAAAACGTGTTCGGAGTACAGTAATAATAAAAAAAAAAAGAAACAAAAAAAAAGTATCGACCGCAATATTTTTTTTTCCTCACGCAGAATTAGCAGGTAATTTGAAACTGTCTGCAAGGTGCTTCAGACATACAGTATTGATGCATCTATTTATGGCAGATAAATAAAATAAATGTATCAGAAAAAGCATTTTAGGTGGAAGTCACGTCTTTCTTATGGGAGTTATGAAATTCTCAGTGCAAGAAACATTTAACGGTTAGAGAATATCACCGCAGAGTAGATAGTTGAATCTGAAAATGATACTGGATGAATTATGTTGCAATTTAATTTTATTTATAACGGAGATCTTGTTTTTCTCCTTAGTGAGTGCAACACTTCATACGCTTATTATGTAATAGGAAATGCGATTCTAATTGTAAACTATTTATTTTCTGCTTGTCTAATCGTTATGGCCAGTGGCGGCTCGTCAGTGTTGAATTCAGACACTTTTCTCCGGGAGGAATTTCTGTGACTCCAGGGGGGGGGCATTATAGAGTTCCGGGGGGGGGGGGAATTGCACTTTTTGACCATTGAAAACACAAAATCTCAAATCTTCCGGGAGGACATCTCATTGCTCCGGGGGGAGAATGTCCCTCCCGGGCCACGCCCTGAAATCAACACTGCGGCTCGTGACTGACTATTTGGGGGCACTAAATGTATGGCTGCAAAAATTATTCTTTTCTTACCCTTATTTTTTAACAGAAATGTTTAATTTCTTTAGTTGCAGAAGGTTCTGCTAATAAATAGTGTAAAAATTTCTTTTAAAAAATAGTGGTAAAAAAAGAATAAATTTGGCAGCAGGACCATTCCATGGAAAACGGACAAAAGGTCTTTTACATGACACTTACATAAATACCTACACTTATTCACTTATAAGTTGTTAGAATATAAACTACACATAAAAAATAACAAACGCCCCTGATTTTCATATTAGCATAGTTGTTTTAATTGAAGATGCAATAGCATTGTTAAAACAGGAGTGATATGAAGAAAAGTTGTCCCACACGTAATATGGAATGGCCCTTTAACCCTTTATCTACTGACGGTACTCAGAAATACCATTAACACTAGAACGTCTACCTGGTGTCGATTCGACACAGATCAAATGATAAAATGTCGTCGAAACAGAATTTTTTTCGTAAAATCAGTTAAATTTAACTAGAGAAATCTCAGTTAAATAACTAAGTGAAATGGTTTTAAATAAAAATTCTGGTGTTAAAATGTTTTTATTGAGGTTGGGTAAAACTTCCGGACGTCCTAGTGTTAAAATAACTTATTATAAAATTCATTTAATGCACCAATTAGTTGTAATGCAGTTTATAATGAGTTATAGATACATTACTTTATTTTGTTCCAAAAGCATTATTGGTTACACAAAACAAAAATATTTTTAAAAGGATGATTTCTTTTGGCTTTGCTTCTTTTCAGCTTTCTTGGCGTTGGAGGAGGGGTGGGGATTTTTCAATTCGCAAATATTTCTGTATTTCTATTGTAAGAGCATTATATTTTTACATTTCCTAACTCTACAAAATAATAAGAAAAATATTTAAAAGAAAAGATTTCAGTGGGGTTATAAATATTGCACAAAATCCCTATAAAATCAAATTTAATTAATCCTTCTAAATCCTTCAATCCTTCTAAAATTTATTAAATGATTATGTAAATCTTCTAATGTAGTTTAAATGATTCACAAAAAAGGCTCTAGAAGTTAAAATTATCCGGAATCCATAATTCAGTACATAAAGGGTTAATAGATTTAAAAATCCTCACATTTTAAGTTTCAGACCTAAGTATGCTGCCTGTTTTTAATAGGTTTAAAAATATCAACATTTTAAATCCTAGACCTAAGTATGCTGCCCGTTTCAGGTCTATTCCGTGAAAAATGAGAAAATGCCCTGCGCGTGACACTTACATAAATATCTATATCTGTTAACAGTTGTTAAAATATAAACTATTCTTAAAAAATAACGAAAAACTAAAGATTTTCATATTAGCATAACTGGTTTAATTTAAGGATATAGTAATAACATTGTTAAAACAGCAGTAATGTGTAGAAAAGCTGTCCCACACGTAGGGTTGCCAGATTTATCTTAGAAAAAAAACGGAAGATTTTGATTGATACTAATTACTTTCGGGTTTATCGCGCTATCTTCCCTTTTTATAAACATCTATATATATATTTCTCTTACGTAGCGCTAAAAAAGGGCTGTATTTGTAGCTTGCTATTTGGCAACAGCCAAAGCGACGTTTCTCAGTGGTAGTTACGGTCACATGTCCCAAAACACTCAGCAAATCAAAATCCAGACAGGATCTCTCTTTTAAATGCAATACATGAATGACAATTGCTATTGGTCCGTTTTACGGTGACGTTACTTTTTTATCCAAGGTTGTATTTAGACACAGGCGAAAACGTTTTGTTTACATTTCGATAGCGTGATACGTAGCATGTTTTATAGCATCTTATTATAGTTTTAAATTAGTTTAAGCCGTGGTTTTCAATACTATAGGCAAAATGAAAGGAGAAGGACCCCATCTGACACTAACATGCCATTTAAATTTAAACGGCGTCAATTTCCTGTTCGCTTAGCTTTCTCCATGATGATCAACAAGTCATAGCGCTAATCTTTTGATAAATGCATTTTTATTTATATTTTCAACAAAATTTTCGATTACTTTTTTATGAATAAAAATATTTTTAAATTTCATATGTTGCTTGCTCGGATCTCATAGCGGCCCAACTAAAAATATTTTTTATTTTGTTTTCACTAAGTTTTTTAATTAATTCTGTTTCCAAGGTACGTTTTTATTTATATTTTCAACAGTTTTCCATTACTTTTTTATACATTAAAAATACGAGTTGGAACCCGTCGAAATTCGACTACTAAAATGTTTGAAAGGAACTGTCAGATCGAAATTATAATAAACCTACAAAAATAATTACAACAAAAAAATCATCTTACATTGGTTGTCTAACTCTTAAAACAAATAATATTTTAAACCCAAAATTACCAAAATATTATTTCTACAGACTTCAACTGCTTAAATTATTGAAAAACTAAACTGTATTAGATTACGTAATCAAGATGAGTAATTATGATGAAGTTATCGATGGAGCTGTTATGTTTATTTTTATGGGATGAAAAATCAGTAAAAAGGATTTTGCTTTGTCACATCATAAAATGTTCCCCCATAAAATCTAAACTCTACGTTATTTTCACATTCTCGTAATTTACATACGCACCACTCAAATTCACAATTTGAAAGTATTTCAACGCGTAAAAGAATTGATTATTAATGAATGCATTTCCAAAGTTAAAGTCACGTTTGTCCGATACAACTTTTCATGTGAACATTCGCACAAACCTTAAGTTCTAATCTTAGTACCCGCGAAAAAAAAATTCAGAAATTTGACTTTAGTTGTCATAGTATTCGCCATTTATAGTATTGGTCAAATATTTAGTTTTATCAAAAAAAAAATGATCGTTTTGTTTGAAATATATCATTTTTACTCAATGAATCATTTTGCCGAACGCCTTAAACTCATTTATCAGCGTAATGTAAAAATATTAAAATGTAGCTGATTTATGAAGAATAATGCGTGTTTTATTTAATGTCTGACATCATTTTCTGTTCAAAAATTATAAAAAAGTTACTTTTATTTGTAATGTGAAAATGGCATCAATAAGGATATAATGAATAAAAATAATAAACCATGAATATTTTCCCTTTACTTTCAATATAAATGGAGTATTTCAGTTGCCACAATTACAAAATTTGTATTAAAAACTACAAAGAAATTAATATCTCAAAAACAAATTGAGATACAGCTTTCAAACAAATAGTATTTAAAAAAGAATTTTTTTCCTTATACGACGGTGTAAAAAGCTAAAATGTGTAATGCATAGAAGTTTAAAAATTTGCAGTAGAGAAAATGCAAAACCAAAATTTTATTTCAAATTTCAAAGTGTTGCCATTCGCAAAATGACGTATGCGTTACGCACAGATATGTTTGTCCTTTATAATATAGATTTGTAAATTTAATATGTTGTAATGATTTATGATAGCACTCATTCTGGCTAGAGTTGACATAAATAGTGGCGAGCGAGCGAAGCGATCCCAATATGAATCGCATAGCAATTCGTGGGGGTTGGTGAGCGTTAGCGAGCAGGGGGCTGAGCCCCCTAGTATACTAAATTATGTTTGTTATGTTTGTACCAGTAAAGTTTTCGATAATTAATTTGTTTTAAAAGAGGTTATTAATGAATTGACTTAATCATTATTTTCCAACTGTATTTGTATTACATTATTCTATTAACATTTTTAACTAATTGTTTTGTCATATATTTTATTATGAATGAAAAATAAATTCAATTGTAAGAACAAAACTAATCAAAACATCCTACAATTCAATGACAATAAAGAAAATTTTAGTAATGGGGCACTACAAAAATATATGTATCTAAACACAAAGCGAGATAATATATCAAACAAAATATTAAAACTCAAGATACAGATATACTAAATAAAATTTTTTATAATGTCGTTTAGCACATAATAATTTCAAGTTCAGATGATCTAATGCTATACCCAAGACTTCTCGATTACACAGTTAACACAAATCTCCCAAGATTTTTGTCATCCTGATAGGAAACAAGCCTTTTTACATTTGATGTTCTTGCGTATAACTTTTTTTCGGTAAAAGGTCAAATTTTGAATCAAATTGAAAAAATTCTTGAAACTATCAAACGAAGAATGTCGTAGTAAAACGGAAAAAATCGTCGTACGGGACAAATTAAAACCTACACGGTACGATAGTCTTAAAAAATATAAAAAACGTACAATTTACAGGAAAAACGTCAATCTGGCAACCCTACCCACACGTGACATAGAATGGCCCAGCAATGCATCTTGTGCCCACAAAAAAAAGCCAGTCATGACCACCACTGGTTGGGGCACTGGTAATTAGACATAAAGTGCCGGGCTTGAATTTGGACTTAAAGCATAGATATATGTAGTGGGTCGGATCAAATTTTAAATGAAATTCCCAGCCTGTGTAGCCCACGTGTTGAAAATATGACCGTAGGACCCGCAAAGAACTATTTTCAAATTAAATATCCAATTAGTTTTTACTAAAATTTTGCTGTATCAACAAAACAGACGCTCGAAAAAATCAATTTCGATATGGATTGTAGATATGGGTGTAAGCGATTTTGAATATTAACCGGGTTTCATAAAAATCATATTTTAGAAAATATAAAATATATACGATATTTTGATATGTATCCGATATTTTCAAAATAGCCAGTATATCGATGATTATAAATATTTTCAGATCAAATATAAATTAGAAACTAAAACCTGTTACACTTAGCATAAAAACTAAAATAATATTCTAAATATCTTTTGCGGGGTTTTTTCCCTCGCTTATGTAACAAAATGAAAAATTAACTAATTGAAAACTTGCACAATTTGCGTTTTACGCTCACATAAAACAAACTATTAGATTTATTATTAAGTATTAAGAAAATTTCATGTTTTATGCAAACAAAATGTTAAATACAAAATAAATTACTTTTATTGAAAAATTTGTATAAAAATGTAAGCTTGTCTACATTTTCATTCCCTAAACTGCTGTGCAGTTTAAACTTAACAAAACCAAAACCAGAAAAAAAATTTCTAATGAAGCTGTTAAGGTAACTTATTATCTAAATAAGACAGTTAATTTTTTGATAACTGTTCTAAGTAAATATTGTCCTACATCACTGGCTCTACATTTAAAAATTCTGCTTCAGATGTAAAGCTTGGAAAAAATTTTTCTCGGAGGTGACGGGGAGGAACTAAAATAATCGCTACAGAGAGCGAGAGTTCTTTATGTACCAAACGATACAATAAACAACAGTTAAAATATTTCATTTACACTTGTTTTAACTTAAAATATCAAAATTTTATTCATTTACTATATTTACCTTCTTTCTTACTTTTTTTTTTTTTTTTTTTTTTTTGCTTTTTTTTTTTTTTTTTTTGCTTACAACATGCATATTTTATATGTTTTTGCAAATTCCTTTTACTTTTCTGACTCCTTTTTTTATTACTGTTTTTCAATTTGCTTTATAGTCCTCCTTTTTTCTGACTTCTTCGGATTGGTTAATGCTGTTTGCGTGGTTGGCCTGATGTCTTCTGCTTTTATATTGGCTGTTTTCTTTAACTTATCCATTTTCCTTTCCATTAACTCTCAGTCTTGATCCTGCATTCAAAGTGGTAGCACGTCGTCTTTTCTCCTGAAGAAGAAAGACAAAGTCCTTTTGAAAGACCTTTCGCATTTTTTAATTCAATGGTTTTATTAAGAAATGTTTTTACCTTTATTTGATACATAAGATGGATATGGATGCAGCCATGTCTGAGATGTATGTATGTCCGCATATAAATAAACGAGAACGAAGAATCATGCATCCAGAATAGATTATGAAGCACTTTCCAACACATTCAGAGTACTGTAAATCAGTAGTTGGAAAATCACCATAATTTTGTTTCATCCTTGTATGTAATCTATAGATTGGATACTACCATCGTATGCTAAAAGTTAGATCAATTAAACGCATAACACTGTTTAAATTTCCCATTCAGCAATTTCCGTCACTAAACGAAACTGTACTCTATAATCTTTGTGCATCCCAGTATATGAACTATAAAATGTATACACACCAAGCAATATGCAAAAGAAATGGTTAACTTTTCAACCCTTTAAGTAGTCTCAGGACTCTTAAAGCTTCGAAATTTTATTATTTTTTTAATATTAAACTACTATCTTTTCTGAACATTTTGATATAAATGTTTCCTTGAAATTCGCATTAAAACAGAAGTTATGACTTTTAGAATCAGTAGCTGAAGCAGCGTTTCCAAAAGTTTGAAGTCAATTTTCTCCAAATGACGTTTTTGGGCATAACGCGCGCGATATCTCAAAAACTTCTGAATGTTTTTTCATGAAATTTTCAAAACACATGTCTCATGTTAGTCTGTATAAACTGAACCTGAAATTTCCTTTCTATTGTTCAAAAAAATATTTTCTTTGGGTGATTATACTGTTGAAATTTTCAAAATTTTACATAAGCTAAATACAACTTTGTATTAAAAATATAAAAATGCTTTAAATACAAATTTATTTAGATTCAGGGTCATTATTACAATCTGAAGTATAAGTAGGCACCAAAAATTTCATTCTAGTTGCGAAATTTATTTTGTAATTCTGCGCGTAAGCTGTTATACGAATTTTCTGCTCGTCAAATGTCTGACAGTTTGAAGCCCCTTGTAAATGCTAATTCTGCATCTTGCAATTTTTTAAATACATGAAATGAAACAACATACTTACATCTACCATACCCCCCAAAAAAATTTGTTTTAAAATCCTATACATTTTAAGACAGTAAATGTTAAAAATGGTCCTTTTTTAACCATTTGGAAAAATGGTTATTGTTCTCATCAGGATGGGAAATCAAAAGCATATCTGAAGGTTTTCATTGGTTTAATCTGCAATTTATTCGTTTTCTGATTGGTCTATATAGTAATCTGTATTTCCCTTTAATTTCAACAACGATGGATACTTTCTGTTGCCACTATGACAAAAAAGTAATAAAAACTACAAAAAAAATTAATAACTCAGAAACAAATTGAGATACAGCTTTCAAACAAACTGCATTTAAAAGTAGATTTTTTTCTCTATCCGACGGTGTAAAAAGTAATAATTCGGATGTTTAGAAGTTTAAGAATGAAATTTCATTTAAAATGGGCCGTCAGATTTCTTGGAAATCTGACGATGGAAAAGCATTTTCCCGAGCAGCCAATGAAATGCTTGGATATTTACGTAAGTTTCAGGTGGATAATACTTAAGTTTCATGAAATCTGACGGGTCGCAAGACGATATTTTTGGCTTGCAATTTTTACGTGGAATGACACTATTAATGTTTAATTTATGGCGTACGTAATGTATGAACAACTCCGTGCGATTTTTTATGTCTTAAATTTTAGTCTTCAAAAAAATCGTTTTCCAAATGGTCGTTGTAATTTGATAAATTGCTTTTTTTTTTTTTTTTTTTTTTTTGTTTTTTTTTTTTTTGTTTTGTTTTGTTTTTTCAATTTTATGAGTCTTGAGACCCCCTAAGACCGAGAGTTTTTTGGTAGAAATAAAAAGTTTTGGTGGTTTCCCCTAATCAATGGGATCACATTTGATTTAAAAAATATTTTTAAAAACTTACTGATGTCAGGCTATGCCAAGGGAGGATCCATGAAATTCTGTGGGACAGACTAGAATTTAAATCGCACAAAAAGAAGAAAATGTTTTTTTCTTTTTCTTTAGGATCACCTACACAATTGTGTAGGTCAGATCTTAAAAGGTTAAATGCGTACCACAACTGGAAGTACTGCCAGCAATTATTCTTCATAGACAGTATTGTAGTGCTTTTGCGTTTCCTGTCAATGAAAAGTATGTTCCTGTCAATGAAAAAATAATATGCACACCAGACTCTATAGCAGTGGTTCCCAATCTTTTTTTGGCCGCGCCCCACCTTAACATCTTTAAAATCTCGGTGCCCCCCATCCCCCCCACACACACGTACCTCCTACTGTAGCATAAAATTCTTAATGTATAAAAATTAACTTATTCACGTGGAGAAAGACTGAAAGAGTATTAACTTTGGTAAGTCATTTCATATTCTTTAAATTGTGATAAGGATCAAATATTTTTGTTTTTATTACTATTCTATGAATCCGATGATGTCATACATCTTCGCATTTGCATCTAGGAAAGTGTTTTTTTTTTTGTTTTTTTTTTCCTGACAATTTAACTCAGACACAAAAGTGTTATATAGTCAGCATTTTCATCTTCGTGAAATTTTTTCAAGAGACTTCCACAATTTGCATTACATTTGATAGAGTTGATACATTTATTATTAAATTTAGTTCTTCATTAAGATATTTTTTTTAACAACGAGACTACATAGAAAATAAATTCACAAGTATAATTACCGGATTCATCTTTATCGTTTTACAGTATCCATTTTTCTTTCACTTATATAACATAATTCTCTGATTACTTATTCTTTTACCCATTATCGTTAGTTGGCCACCATATATTATCAGATTTTAAAATTTAAGAAACATATGTTATGATGTATTTTTATATATGTGCGGTCTTCACAACATCCATAAGAAGTTTTACTTTTTACCATTTCCTTATGCGATACTCATATTTAGGGATTTATTAATTTAATAAAAACAGTATCTTGTTTAGGTATTTTAAATATATTTTAGGTTAAATGTGTTCAACATATGTAAAAGTTGTTTTCATGTGACATATTGCACTGTCAATAGAAATGCAAGTTTCATTCAATAAATATATATATTTTTAAAAGTCTGTAATAATAAAATAATATTATAATCAGAAAAATTGTAAAATTATTTTAATATATATTAAAGTGCCTAAATATTAAAACTAAATCATACAATTATTCCGGTTGTAGTTTGTGTTGAATTTTTAATTGGAAACTTTTTGAAAATGTGTTTTTATTGAGTTATGTTTTAAATTTTCATATATTATTTCTATTTTTAGCCTGCAACTTTCCTTTTACTTAAAAATAAATAAATAAAATAAAAGTAAAGTAAAAAACTGACCAAAAATGGGTTAATAAAAAATCGGAAATTGCCCCCTAAATAGTCAAATTGTCCCCCCTGTGGGGCGTACGCCCCACGTTGGGAACCACTGCTCTACAGTAAGCGCTTGCATATCTTTAAAATACATCGCAAACTATTTTTCCCCATAGGCTATAATGTAATGAAATCCTTCAGAGTGTCCCTGTAAATGAACAGTAAAATCTAAACACTTCATTTACAATACCGAACATACCATAGTAAACCCAATAACATACATCAATTTCAGGGTAACCGCACTATATTTACGCGTTTTAAGGTACGGACAGACAAACCCAATTCATAAACACTTTTTAACCTTGTTTGAAAGTGTTAATAAATACTTTTCAACTTTGTTTGAAAGTGTTAAAAATGGGTTATGAAGATATGAAGATCATGTATTATTCATGGAGTATTCAGAATGAAGGTAATTTAAAAATTTAAAAGTACTACTTAATAGTTTTTGCCACTCAGCCACAGGGGGGGAAAAGCAATAATATTCTCTCTTTCTCTCTCTCTCTCTCTTGTCATATCGTCTTCCTTGTAGACTTATTTAAAGTATAAACCACTTATGTATGTAGTTGCCTGTATTAGTCCATTTTTAGTTCTTTCGGAACCCATGTAGAATATTTGGGGAAGGAGTGTATATCCCTTTCTTACTCTGTAATAAAGATAATAGAAAGTAAAGAAATTTAGTTTTAAAGGCATTGAAACATTAAAGTTAAGAAATTTAAGAAAATTAGTATAAATAAATTAAGAATAATATCTTAAATTAATATCATTAAACCTGATAATCTATTTAAAAAAATTATAAGTATAAAAAAAATTATTGCATTACATTCATAAATACTTCTTATTTTGTGTAGCAAAAATTTAAATTTGTTTCTCTATGTACATTTATTAATGCTTAAACAATTGAACATGAACTTAAGAGATAATGTGGTACCTGAAAAGAGTGACCTATTTATTAAATATAATTTATTTGTTTAATTGTTATCAATGGGAAGGGTATATAATTAACTTTGATTGTATTGGAAGCCTTCAAAATTTTTTATTAATTAATTTTAATTTGTTTCATTTAAATGTATGTAAGTCTGTATGAGTTTCTGAGTATAGTCTATGTAATGTATTGTAAGTCTACCAAAATTTTAATTAATTAATTTAAACTTTGGTTTCATTTAATTCGTTTAATTTAAATTAATTAATTAAAATTTTGTTTCTCTATGTAAATTTTTATTAATGCTTAAACAAGTGTAACATGAACTTAAGCTATAACGTGGTATCTGAAAAGAGTGACCTGTTTATTAAATATAATTTATTTGTTTAATTGTTATCAATGGGTAAGGTACATAAAAACTCGTGAATGTATTGTAAATCTGCCGATATTTCCAAATATCGCCCTTGGCTTTTATTGTCATTAGTTTTTTTTTTTTTTTTTTTTTTTTTTTTTTTGATAATTTACAGATTGCCTTTCTGATTTGGTTTATATGGGCCACATTCACTACGTTCAATTTTCAATTGAGCATAACTAATTCAATTTTAAACGTATCAGACTTCATTTTTTATTATGATAATTGAGCAGTTTTGTCTGGAAAGCTGTATAAAAATTTCAAAAGTATCAATTTTAGAAAATTAACGGTATGGTTATTTTGTTTACAAAATCTTATATCTTACTTCGTTTTAAATACTGCAATTTTCATTGCCTACTTATCTCAAATAGGTTTTTTTAAAAATAAAAAGAAACGTGTATCAATTTTTGGGGGGTACAGTGTAGTCTTTACTCTGAATAAGCAGATGACCACTTACGGCAATAGAAATCATGTAGAACATTTATGAAGAGTACTTTCAAGGATAAAAACGGTGATTTTATTTTTCTTTCTTTTCCCTTTTCATTTTCTTCCCACTCAGTACCAATTTCCTCAAATATCGACACGTTTTTACTCCAGAAATTTCAAGAAGTTAATCTTCTTCGTACTATTAAATCTAGTAAAATTTATTTTATTTTTGAAGAGTGTAAAGATGTCTGTTTTACTATTGAATCAATTCCTTTATGAACTCCAATTATCTAATATTGAGATTTTGAAAATTATGATTAATGAAATCCAAATAACTAACGTAGATAACTAAATTATTTTTTATAAGCGGATTTGCATTTTTATATGCAGATTTTTATATGCAGATTTCTTCACGCACTGGGATAGCTACGATTAATTAAGAACATTTTCATTAGATTAAAAATTACAATAAATTTATTAATGCAATCCTACTCATAATTATATAAATTTGAACAAGGTCAATTACCGTTATTCTACACAGAAAAAAAATAATTTTTAGATCTCCGCCTTTTTTCTGTCACTTTTATTTAGCAAGAACTGAAATTAATTGCAGTATTACATTTATAACATTTGAACTTGTTACTTTTAAGTTTTAGGAAAAGTTATTTAATTTTAAGTTTTAGGTTATAGCTCTCATTTATATTGAAGTTTACAGTATTTCACATGCAGAAACAATTTAAAGTTCTTGAGTGTTTAAAAAGATTGCCTACGTTAGAAGCACTTTTTTTCTTTTTATAGAATCTAGAAAGGGGGAGGGGGGCGTACTGCGTTTTGTTCTTAAATTTTATCTGTTTTTAAGAAGGTGATAAAATTTGACATTTTTCCACATGAAAAATTTTTAAAGTATATTGGGGATTTTTAAACACTTACAATTTAGGAAAATAGTTTTTTTTAAACGCAGTACGTCATTATCGGATATGAACTTTCTGGTGCTGAAAACCGAATTTTGATGAATGTATTAGGTAAGAAGCAATCACCCGCTTAAATTTTCTATTATATTTCTACTATAGGAAGGGCACTTAACTTTCGATTTTTTGGCTATCACTACCATTTCCAATCAATAATTTTCATGGTATATATCTGTTACAAATATTGCGTAAATCTCACCCGATGACTATTGTTTGAAAATGGTGGTAGCCAAAGGGCTGACTGCTGAGTTCGATATCTTTGATGGAAAAAAAACCTCTTTCGCTGAAGAAATTGGTAAAAATGTTTCGCACTTTTGATTAAGCATAGTTATTTGCGACATAAAAAGTTAAGATACATTTTTGAACAAAGTTTTTAACTTGTATTCTGTCTTAAGTGCAAAGTAGATAAAATGAAGCACGCAAGAACAATTTCGGAAATGCAAAGTGTTCCCTTTGCGTTTATCCCTATTTGTGAAATAGAGCATTTAATCACGTCAATAAGGAGGGGGAAGGAATGTGTGTCTATAATTATCCACCGTTTAACACTTTTTTAATAAACATCCACATGGGATAGTGGTTAAAGCTGCTTGGCGTTTTGCCAGCAACAATTTCGGAAGTATCTAAGAAAAGCTGGAATATTGATTGATGGCGAGCATCCCATTGTCATATGCTGTGTGCCTCTCTTCAAAGCGTAGATTCTTCCGTAACATGACGCATTAACTAATGAAGACTCCGACAGAATGGGTTTCATTCATTGGGATGACCACCATTTAGGCTTACCATTATCAAGATCTCTTTTTAAGGGCAGTTCGAAGGGAAATCCTTGAAAAAAAAAATCATATTTTTAAATATTTTGAATCTTTTATTTTTTTTCCCCCTTTAGAATGGTACATTACTTTTGTTTCTACGAAAACGAGACGTTAAAATGTTTTAAATGGGAGCACAAGATCTTTGAGTTTTTCGAAACGATCAAAAACGCAAATAATACACAATTAAGATCTTTTTTTTCAGTTTCTGCCTAAAGTATACATTCTTAACGATAATATCCACGAATATTATCCAGAAAAATAAATGTTGTATATGCAAAATTAATTATGCAAATTTTGAATTTAAAAATTCATCTCACTAATGTGTGAATTAAAATCATTAAGCGCTGCGCGCATGGTAAAACTCTAAATTATAGATATAGAAAACAGTTTTTGGACAAAATAGAATCATAACTCACCTTTTTCTTAATTAAAACCAAAATATACATAGAAAGTCTTGTTTAAAATTTAATTTTAGCACAAAAAAAATAAATTTAAAAAAAAAGTTCAGGTTTTTCAAGTGCAAAAAAATAAATATCCAAAATATGTGATTTTTTTTTTTTTTTTTTTTTTTTTTTTTTTTTTTTTTTTTAGTATGTAGACTATGAAGAAACACATAATTGGTTAATTTTTCAAAGCTGTAGCGTACATAGTTGGTAAGAAAAAGTGCGTACTATCTCCAAATTTACTAATCTGAGAAAACACGTTTTAAAGTTTCAATAGTTACGAACCTTCAATTATACTCACCGTCTATAAAGGTTTATAACTCAAGAAATAATTCAGATTTTTGAATGAGGTGGTTTGCATATAGTTGAGAAATTTGAAAAAATTTAGAATAAAATAAAAACCAAAAATTGATTTTTTGAAAGTTTAAAAGTTTTGTGCCTGTTTATGTAATTCAGTTTGTTTGCATCATACATAAACATTACATGCATGAACTTTAAATTCAATTTTCTCAAAATGTTGTTTTTTTTTTAATGTACCTCTTTATAGAAATTACTACATCTGTCAGTGGCGTAGCTACATATTCTGCGCCCTGGAGCAAGTAAAGTTTGTGCGCCCTCTTGTCACTCAAAAAAGTTCTGCGTAATTTTGTTTTGAAGTTACACATATACACACATATATATGTAACTAGCTGATTTACCCGGTGTTGCACGGCCCTTTATAATAACGTAAACAAAACTCAAGTTTGTATGATTTTATATATTCCGAAAGTAGTTCAAATGAACCTGGTTTTAGGAGTTGCCCGCTGGCTGCCATCGGCAGCATCTAGTGTGTACCCGACAAACCTCTTTCTGAACAAACTTGTGTCCTGGGTCCCCGCTACCAAAGGCAGTGTACGCCAGGAGTGTTCGTACTCGCTGGAGACAATCAAAAACCAAGTTCAATCAGTCAAACCCCGTAGTAATCGAGCTCATAGAACGCGAGATAAGAATGCGAATCCTGGCGGTGGAACTATAATCTTTAAAATAATCGTAAGCTAGGTTGAATGGACCAAATTCCGTTGAAATAGAGCCCATAACAACCGAGAAAAGAATGCGCGTTAATGTTCCAAAATGGTGGTAACAGAATTCTAAGATAAACTTTCATAATGGATTAAAGTAGCTGAATAGTAATCTAAGTTTAATTATCCAGTTACCTTCGAAATCGGGCATATTGAACCCGAGAATAGAATGCACCATTAATGTTCGAAAATGTTGGTAACTGAAGTCTAAGACAAACTTTACAATACAGAAAATAGCTGAATCGTTATCTAGTTTGAATGAACCAATTCCCGTTGAAATCGAGCCCCCAGAACCCGAGGAAAGAATGCGCCCTCAAGCAGTGGAAGGTGCTTGTGGCTCCCACCCTTTGTAAATTTAACGAATTACCTTTAACATTGACGCGATATTTAATTAACGGAAGAAATTCCACCCCTCTAAAGTTAACCACTTACCTTTAACAGTAACGCGAATTTTAATTCCCGGCTGCAGTGAATAAACTCAAGTTGATGCCGAAAAAGAAGATTAATATTCGAAAAAGGTAGTAGCTGGAGTATAAGGAAATTTTTAGTCGTTTATAAAGTAGCCGGAGGACCATCAAACTATGCTAAAGAAAATTACAAGACAATCGGATAATTTTTAAAGGAACTGCACCAAGGACCCTAAGGAGGCGATTAATATTCAAAACTGGTGGTAGCTGAAGTGTGAGTAATTTTTTGTTATTCATGTAGTAGCTGGGGGATGTAAGAAGTTGTTAGGAAAAAAATCCTATTGAATCGGACTATTTTTAAGAGAGCTATAATAGGGAAACAAAAGGAGCCAACTGATAATTGAGAGCAGGGCCTAAGATGAAAACATGTTACAACGTCCTAGTACTTAGCGCTTAAGATTTTCAGCTTGTCGAAATTAAGTACAGGGTATAAGTACTAATCATTAGAAATTTTTTTTAAAGAAATGCTTAAAAAAGAGCCCTAGGGTCCCAATAAAAATATGAAGGTGTTGTCTCGGAGAGGGAAGTCCAAGCTCAATTTTGAAGTTATGCAATGAGAGTGTGACACAATTAGGGCTGGAAAAATGCATGGCGCACAAAAAGTTACCTAGGGGGCCAGTGTCTTAGCTGAAATGTAGAAGTGGAAGAAAAACTAAATGAAAAAAGAGCCCCCAAAACGAAGATCGGATTAAAAGAAGGCAATTTATTAACAATTTAGGACACAAAAACTTCAAGTGGCCCTGTTTCAAGCCCCAGGGGTCCAGGGTCTCAACTGGAATGTTGCTGGGCATAAGGAAATTTTTTAGTATTTTATATAGTAGTCAAAGGACGCTAGAACAACGTTAAAGAAAATTGCAAGAGAATCGGATCAGTTTTAAATAAGCTGCACCAAGGGCCCCAAGAAGGCGATTAACCTTTAACTGATGTTACCGGTCTCTCAGACCGCGGCTTTTTTCAATTTTTATAGTTTAATTTGCAATTTTTAGTTTAACTGCAGACACTACTGAAATTTTGTTCCGTTTGGAACTTTAGTACTATCACCAGAGACTTTTAAATAGGTGAATTTTAATTATAACAGTCTTGTGCAAAAAGTTTAGTACAAAAACACCATCCTATGAGTTAATCGTGCTTTTTATTCATCTTTCGTTGCAGCGGTCTTACAGACCGCTTCACATTAGTTATGTGATAATTTCTGTGACATCAGTTAAAGGTTAATATTCAAATTTTGTGGTAGCTGAAGTCTAAAATTTTTTTTTTGTCGTTCGTCTAGTAGCTGGATTTCCTAAAATGTTGTTACAAAAAAAATTAGTGAATCAGACCATTTTTTAAGGGAGATATAATTGGAGGTCCAAAAGGGACCAACAGATAGTTGAGAGCAGGGCCTTAAGATGAAAACATGTTAAAAGGTTCTAGTACTTGGCGCTTTAGATCTCAATAAGTCGAAATAAGCATAGGATATGTATTAATCATTCGAATAAAATTTTAAAGAAGGGCGAAAAAAAGTGGGGAAAATTCTTTAAAAAGAGCACTAGGTGCCCAATAAAAATGTGGGGGTGATGGCCCGGGGAGAGGAGTCCAACTCTCAATTTTAAAGTTATGCACTGAGAGGTTGACAATATTAGGGGGTGAAAAACGCATGGCGCACAAAAATTTCAAGGGGCCCAGGATCTTAACTGGAATGTAGAAATGGAGAATAAATGGGAAAAGGGCCCCCAAAACGAAGAAGATCGGAAAAAAGGGGGCAAGTTATGAGCAATTCAGGGTATAAAAACTGAAGAGTGCTCTGGGGGGGGGCGGTCATAAACAATTAAAAATCTCAGCTCCAGGCGCACCAGGACCGGTCTTGGACTACCCTCACCCAAAACTTTCAGACTTCTACGTGCAGTAGATTTCGCTAGTCACTACACAAAAAGCAAAACTTTCTTTTATTAGTATAGACTAGCTGACCCACCCGGTGTTGCCTATGCCCGTGATAATATTCTTAAATGAACTTGAAATGTGTAGGATTTTATTTCTTAAGGCCGTTCTTAAATCCAAAGGAGCAACTTTATAACATACGTTTTAACTAATTTTTGCTCGAGAACGCATTAAACTGGCAAGTATTGTTATTCAGAAACTTTGTAATCGAAAGACGTTTTCCGTATTTTTTGTAAACACAATAGATCTTACAGAAAACACTGTCAAAGTTGACATTTTCAACGGAATTTCCCGACGAAAGCAGAAAAACCAGTCAACGAGGGAGAAAAACGTCTTGTCATAGATCTTTAACATGATTTTGTTTGAAGTACGCGCTCGACGACTGTGTGAAAAATCGGTTAAAAAAAACCAGACCTATTCTAACGTATATTCAAAATTGCTGACCGCCGCCGTTCTGATTATCACATTTATAGACAATATTGAAAAAGGCTCGTTTTCATATTAAAATGTATTGTTTTACAAAAAAGAATGTTTGACTTAACATTTTCTTTGCCGAAATCATTCTTTATAAATATTTTTGTATAAAGCGCAAAAATCAATATAACAAAATTTATTGTAGAGGAAATTACAATCACAGCATTTTGTACGAATACACGAAACCTATACGCACTTCAAACAAATGCTTAATAAATGGTTTTACATAAAAACTAAATAAAATAAAATATGTATATATATATATATGTTCATGTATCGGTTAAAAGAAATGTCCTAAGAAACGACTTAATACGAATCCAAAGGCTGAGTACTAGAGTTAAGGATAAGATTAATGGCATTTTGGATTGGTGTCGTCAAGGATTCAAACAGGGTTATCCTCGCAATTTCATCAGGAGAATAACTAGTGAATTTATTAAGAGTAGCAGTTACGGAAATGAACTGAATTCAGTGATGGATGAATATGGTGGTTTTGATGCGTTGATTGATCTAATGAGATAGAAAGATATTTTGTTGGATTCGATAGATCTGTTTAGTTTTTCATGGTTTTTTCATTTTTGGTCTCGGCGAGTGAAGGGGGACGTAGCATGCGTAAAGTCTGACTTAACCCTGCGGAGCATGTCGTTAACCATGCCGCTCGCCTTCTGTTCTGTTTTTCTGTTATAAATATTTTCCTTAGTTTGGTCTTAAAGTTTGGTTTTAAGTATTAATGTTTATGTTGGTTGTTTTGATATTTTTGATGTAGAGTTTCAGTTTAAAAATGGTTAGTGATGTGGTTTGATATTTGTTTGTGGTTTTAAATATATATATATATATATTAAGAGAGGCCACGCTCTTTGGTACAAGACAGGCTGAAAACTCTTGGGGCAGACCATGTCGCTATTAGTCACAGACAAAATTACAGAATATATACGTTAAGTTTTAAAAGATTTAAATGGTCCTCTGAAGCAAAGAAACTTTCAAGAAAAAAAATCAATTCTTCTGCCTCGCAAAGAGAAATAAAATCATTAATAAAAAAATGCTTCAAATAAGTGATTTTTTTAAAAATTATTAAATGATTTAAAACTTTTCATATCTAATGCTTATAGCAAATTTTAAAACTATTAGTTTCACCTGATGGAGGGAGTAGCTTTACCTGGTTTAGGGCGCACCTAGCCGCAGGTCGGTGGCCCGGCGGGCCAGTCTTAGCCTGCTAGAATGTGACTTGATTTAGTGAAATTCTATTTTTTTTCTTTTTTTAATTTATAGACCTTGTTTCGTCATTGGAAGAATGGAAATTTGTTGAAAAGTATGTCATTAGAAAAATGTTTAAGCTTTATGAATGAAAGTGCGCGTTTCCTTTAAAACACGACGTCCTTACACCAGTGGAAATACTTCACCTCTCTATAAAACTAGGAACTAAGTTTTTATTCATTTTGTTTTGAACAAATAGTATTTCTGTAAACTGTTCAGAAAGTTGAATGGAGTAACTCCAAACTTTTTTTTCCTTTTTTTTTAATCGAAAATTCATTGACTACTAATATGTGCTATCAGATGGTGGTGGAGTGTGCGTGTGTGTCGGGGGGAGTAGGCACAGCCTGATTACGGCCTAAGCAAATTCACATTACTATGTTTGAAAAATATGTTTTGCCTTATTTAATACTAAAATTTTGGGATTAAATAAGGTTTAATGTGGAAAATTACTGTTAGAAAAAGTGGTGTAATTCTGCATAGGCTATAATCAGGCCCTAAGGAACACTGAATTTTGTACTTAACTTTTCTCTCTTTTTGAAGCTTATCGATTCTGCATTTGACATTTGCAATATTTTCAAAATCTCAAAAACAATACGCACAAAATTTAAGTTGCTGCTTCCTCCTCAATCCCCCCCCCCCTCACACACACACACATATAAATTTTGTCGCCGTGGTCTGATGTAGAATATGTTTAAATCAGGCTCTTATTATTGTTTTGTAATCTGTATTGATGCATGTTTAGTTTCCACAAAAAAAAAAAAAAATCTTCAAAATTTTCCTTTATTGGTCTTCATTTGTAAAATGGTCAATAATTTTTTTCCACTTGTCAGGCTATTTTTTTTCCCAAATCGTAAAATAATTATCTCAATTTACTACTGTTGCATCGTACATATAGGTTTCTCTGCTGTGAATTCTTTGGCTACCATTATTTCAGTACAGTACATCATGATAAATGTCTAAAACATTTTTAATATAAATGTACCAGAAAGATTACTGTTTGGAAATAGTAGTAGCTAGTAAAGTGGCCGATGAGAGCCCTGTTAAATAAGTTTTGATTACTTTAATATCTGAAAATCTTCAACAGTTGGAGGAAAAGTTGCAGAAAAAATCAGGCATGCTGAAACGGTGTTGTAGAAGTTACTTGAGGCTGCAATATGGTATGATAAAATTAAAGCTTGATGAATAGAAGTCATTTCTTTCAACTGTGTATGAAAACATGTTTTAAATCGAAATAAATGAGGTTGAACACAACGTAAAATATCCTAGAAATACGCTGATTGTAACAAGATTAATCTATAATGTCTGATTAATGATGAAAAAATATGCAAATGTATTAATAAATCTTTATTTCGCTTTTCCTAATTTTGCGCCCTTAGGATTCGCGCGCCTGGAGCAGTTTGCTCCAATTGCTCCACGGTAGCTACGCCCCTGACATCTGTCTGTAATCTTGCCTGGATATTTTACACATAACCCTGATCAATCTGAAGTGAACTGTTGTTACTAATGCCGGGGGTCCCAAAACTGGCTGGTGGATTTAAAAATTTAATAACTTGCAAACGATGACAGATATTAGAAAAAGTCTTGAGGAGGGTTATGTATGGTGCTAGGAGTTTTTTTACTGTGATTTTTGATTTTAGTTCGAATTTAAAATAATAGTTGACGTTGAGAACAATAGGTGCTCAGTCCAGACCCGATATTTGGTACTTGGGAATACATTCTATACATTTTAATCTCTTTTTTTCGCATGGAAGAAAAGAGATGCCCAAAAACCGAGCCTGGATTTAGCGGTTATTGCTCGCAGCGCCCTCTATCGATGCTATTTGTAACTGAAACTGAGAATCGCAGCATAAAAACTCCTGACGTATTACATAACACTTCTGCAATATTTTTTTACCGTTAATGCAATAATTTGTCACCGTTTGCAAGTTATTGAATTTTAAAATCCATCAGTCATTTTTGGGACATCCGGTATTTGTAAAAAAATTTTATTTAAAAGTTTTTCTTTGGTAAAATGCTAGTTTTTTGTAATTTAAAAGTGGTTATTATTCCAGATTTAAAAAAAAAATAAGTAAAGAACATCAGTTTAAATATATGACTTCACTTTATTAGGAATTATTTATAAGGTAGGTGAGCCAAAGGTGACCAGTCTTCCTAAAGTTGGCCGCCCCCCAAAAGAAGAATTTGTTTAATTTTTAATCACGGCGCTACTGCATTGTAAATCATGTATCTGCTGTTCACGTGGTTCAATCTCAAGATATCACATTGATCGCTCGCCATTCTATGCAGTGGTTTCACTTTTGAGGAGTACTAATTTCCAGATAAGAAGATACTTTAATTTGCATATGCTTAAATTCTTAGAACTTTCAGTTATGATACCTTTTCTGAAAGCTTATTTCTTTCTCTTTAACCACATTTACTTCAATTCTAATAACTTTATCATATTAATAGTTTTACGTCTTGCAAATAGTAACCGTGTGCATGTTCCCAAGGTGGCCTGAGAGCCGGGCAACCTTAAGAAACTAATATGGAAATCAATGTAGTAAGGACAATTCCGAAAATTTTTATTTAAATATCTAAAAAAACGTATTACCATTTATTACCATTTATCACCAGACTTCTCCAACAATTTCCCCACTATTGAGAACACCAGAGATCCCCCAAAATAAGTCAGTAACTCCCAGAAGAAGAACCCTGAACTGTGCACAAAAAATGGTTCAAAGTCTTTTTACACCACCAGAAAAAACTTTTTTTTTTTAATTTTTCGGTTAGTACTTTGGACACATATATTAAGATAGCACTATTCATTTCTAGACCTTTGACATTAGCTAAAAGGTACTTTCAATTTTGACATTCTAAAAAGTTTCAGTATACATAATTTCTTATTTAACTATTGGCATGCCTTATATTAAAACGTTAAAGGTCATAAGTAAATCATCTAAATCTATATACTAATATTTTAAAGAAGTTTGTTTGTTTGTAGGGTGTAATCTCGGGAACTACTGATCCGATTTAAAAGAATAATAGTGGTAAAATGCTAATGACAATCTCTGCTCCAACAGAGGTTATATTTTATGACGGAACAACAACGCCCAGGGGGATGCAGGAGCAAACATCGTTCTAAAATTGCAATATCTGTAATATTGTTGGGACTATAAATATGAAATTTGGTGTGGTGGTAACTTTTAAGATGTAAATGCTTTCTATGAACAGTTTAAAAAAAATCCAAATTTAAAAGTGAAAACGTTTTAAATTACGATTTATTTGGAATTGTTAGGTCTAGAAACTTAAAATTTGCCATGGCTGTTAGTTTAGAGATGTAAATGCTCACCCAGAACAATTTTCTAAAAATTCGAAATTTAAAATGTTGTAGGAGTGAAAAAACTTTCTAAAATTGCGATTTATGGGATACAGTTGATATAGAAGACGGGAATTTTTCACTGTGGTTACTTTTAGTGGCGATGTAAATTCTCGCTAAGAATAGTTTCTAAAAAATTGTAAATTTTAAAGGAGCGAAAATTAAATATGAAATCAGCGAAAAATATTCTAAAAACGTTCTACATTATTATTTATTTGCAATTGTTGGGTCTAGAAATTTAAAATTTCGCATTGCTTTTAGTTTAGAGATGTAAATGCTCGCCCAGAATCATTTTCTAAAAATTCGAAAATAGAATCAATGTAAAAATAGTGAAAACGGTCTGAATGTTCATCACTATTTCCATAATCAGTTATTTTAACATAATTACACTACTTTCATTTCAATGTATGCGTACGAAAAGTAAAAAAAAACAGAGAAAGTTAACTCTGTGACAGACTTAACCCATAACTGGGAAACTGAAAAAGTAAAACATAACAGGAGACAAGCAATCTCAAAGACCGCATTTATTTATGGATCCAATAAAGCAAATATAAATAAAAACACGTTTGGCGCAGTATAAATAAATAAATAAATATGTATAGAGAGGGAGTTTTAATTATTAAATTTTGTCTTTTTATAGATTAAATTTTTTTTTTAAATGTACGCAGTTTGTATTTGATAAGTTCACACAGTTTCCTTTAATTTATAATTTTTTGCAGTTTTTTACTTGAATTTTTTTAACTAGTTTTTTACTTGAACTCCTATTTTACTTAGCGAAATGAATTAAAATACGGTACATAAAATTAAAATGAACTATTTTAATTGTTTATCATTATCCTAATAAATTAAAACTTTTAAAACAGTAGCCACAAAAACTGTTCTTTAATAACTGTAGCCATAAGTTTCCGAAAAAAAAATGTCATACATTAATAATTTTAAAAGCAAATTTGGAAAAATCATAATTTTAAAACCATACCGTGCAGTTTCAAGTCCACTGCTCTAATCATTCGGCCACGGAATTTCTGTCGGTGAAGTGACAAAACATTTTAAGTAGATGTAACAGTATTTGCAAACTTTTTCAATTCATTTTTCTTTTGTCTCTTTGACATTTGGCGGCTTATTTTCTTCAAAGCTATTTTCTACCTTTGATCCTTTACTAGGCAGCTGTGTGGTACGCCCAAGTCGGTGACCCGACCGTCTTGTGTCCTCCTTGTGAATAAAAAAATGCCCAGGCCGCGAATCGAACCCAGAGCCCTTTTTTTTTAAATTGCCAATGCCTCTGCATTAAGAGCATTGACAATTTAAGGCAAAAAGTTCTGGGTTTAATTTAACGTCCTGGACTCTTTTTCAGTCAGGAAGAAGATTAAAATTGTATGATTTTTCAAACAATCAGTTTTATTGTGTTAAATAAAACAGAGCACATTAAAGTTTCAAAATAAACTATTTTTAACTTTTATTCTTGCTTAATATCTTTCTAAGATATAATAAAGGATAAAAAAGGGTATTTTATACATGAACGATCAAAACTCACATAAAGAATATGAATACAAATTAGTAAAAATCTTACGGTTTTAGCAGTTAATAGTTAACTTTAAAAAATCTCTCAAAAGGCCATATTACTTTTCATTTTATTTTATCTGTTCAACATTGTAAAAAAAATTCCATTAAAATACGGAAATTGTGCTGGAAATCGAGACGCCAGTACTATTTCCGTATTTTAACGGAATTTTTTGCGTAAATTCGAGAAAAAATTACGTTTTTTCACAAAATTTATGGAAAAAAATCCTTTAAAATACGGAAATAGTACTGGCTTCTCGATTGCCAGTATAATTTCCGTATTTTAACAGAATTTTGTTTTACAGTGAACAGTAAATTCCATTTTTCAAACCAGTATAGAAGGAATAGTTAAAACAGACCAGTGGCATCAATTTGGAACTGCCCATAAAATTTTGACATATAAAACTTTTCCTTGCAATTTTAAACATTGCCTTTAAATTAAAGTGTTAAATGCAAAATATAAGAAATAACTCTCACCAGCTTCCGGGAAAACGAAATTTAACCCTTTATGTACCGAATTATGAATCAAAAAATTGCTACACTTCAATAATTATCTTCGATAATGTCTGAAAATATCCAACACAACTTATCTAGCAATAATTTGATTTTTAGATAGAATTCAAAAATCGCCTCAGCAAGTTTCATGTTTTTACTTTTAAAAATGAGTCTGAAAATGTCTCAGAAAACTTCGAGCTGTTGAGGGTGGAAAAATGCTTTTTCGAATATGCCCTTAAGGGTGTTTGTTCTCAAATCCAAAAGGGCAACTTTAATTTATCACATAATTAAGGACATAAGTTTTAATTTATTTTTGTTCGAAAATGCATGGAACTAGCTGGTGTTGTTGTTCACAAACTATGTAATTGAGCTGTTTTTTCCATTTTTTTGCAAACGAAATAGATCTTTCAGAAAATAGTGTCAAAGTGGGCATTTTGAACCGAATTTTCGCGCAAAGAAAGAAAGAGCACTCAAGAGCGGGCGAAAAACGTCTTTAGCACGTGATCAAAACAGCTTATAACTCAATAGGTAATTGATTGATCAAAAAATGGAAAAAAACAGTTCAATTCCAAATCGATTCCATGGCCAGGCTTTCGAATTTTATACCTTTCTGTTAAAAAATGAATTTGTAAATGAGTCAAAACGTTTTGCGCTTGTTGAGCAGAGCAGTTAAGAACAGCATTAATTAACAAATTATACTATTATGGAAACCTCATAATTCTTACAAGAACAATGTAAATAAATGTATTGTGATCCTGTATGTAACTAAGGAATGTTTTGTAGTTGCAAACTTTTCGTAAAACACTCTTTTAATAGGAGAAAAGCTAATTCCATGTAAATGGTTGAGAAAATAACCACATTAAACAATATTTAGTTCCGACTGTTTCGCTGTGCTTACTGAATGCGATCCGGCAAAGTATTTTGTATGAAAAGTATCGTTTACTTTTATTAGTAGACGAATTAAATAAATTTAATATTGTACAGTAAAACCTCACTATAGCGACCACGTTCCGTTCCAATAAAAATTGATCGCTCCGAGAGGTGGTCTTTTAATGGAGGTCATGTTTAAATCTAGATTTTAATTGTTGAAAAAGGTAACAATGTTACTAAAATTTATTTTTTGACATTAGGAAAAAATATAAAAATTAAAGTATCAAAACAAAAGTTAATTACATAAGTTAATTACTGCAGAGTTTAAAAAATGAATACATTGACGTTTGCTTTGATTTTACGGTTTTATCTTTTATAGCTTTTATTTCCCAGTGCTTTCGAAATTCAGTAAGTAATTGAAATTTTTTGGGGGGTGGGAACAAATAATGACAATTTCATTAATTTATCTATTTCTTTGAAAGCTCTCCAACAGAATAGGACAGGGGAGTTTATTGACCATCATTCTTAATTTGTCATCAGAGTTGAATTCATTGCCTAAAAAGGGCACAAAAGGGTTTAAACACTTAAAAGTTACCGGGATAAAGAAAAATCTAAACTTAGTTTAGAAGTCTAATGAATGCCGGAATTATTTTTCTAATAAAACCTTCTTCAAGCGACCGGGAAAAAACGGAATTTTCTTCAAATTAATTGGTCGCTCATGCAGGGAGTTCATCTGGGATGGTCTCTGAATGGAGGTAAAATTAGTTATTGAGCCTATGGGAATAAATTTCGTTCCATAAAAAGGGGTCGTTCAGGGAGGTGGTCGCTTAATGGAGGTGGTCGCTTAATGGAGGTGGTCGTACAGCGAGGTTTCACTGTGTTTTCTTTAATGTTACTTAAAAGTAACGTCGAAGCATAAAGGCTTAAGGAGGCACAAGATTTAAAAAGTATATATTACACAGCGAATTTCAAAATGCAGAATATAAAAATGAAATAAGCTAAGCTGAAACTAGTCGGATGTGGCAATCCCAAAACTTTCTTCGATCTCATACATGTTAATGCTTCCTGAAAAATGCAACATAGCAGCGCCATCGGTTAGAGGATTTACATGAAAATCTAATTAGCAACAACTTTTGTCAACTTCTATCTGAATCTGAAATTTGAGAAAAATCCGTGCGTTAGTTTTTGAGATAGATCTATAGCGGAAATCTTAAAAAATTCAGCATACCAGCGCCACCTGTTGTACAAGTTTCACCATACACTAATCAGGACCAATTTATATCAGGGACTGACTGAATTTCAAGTTTGATGAAAATTCACACATTAGTTCTTGCGATACAGCTATTGCGGAAATCCTGAAAAATGCAGCATAGCAGCGCCACCTGTTGAGCGATTTACACCAAAAACTAAACAGTACTAATTTATATCAGAGACTAACTTAATCTGACGGTTGGTAAAAATTCGTGCATTAATTCTTGAGAAAGAGCGATTGCAATAATCATGAATAATGCAGCATAGCAGCGCCACCTGTTGGGAGACTTACACCAAAAAGAAATAGGATCTAAATTATATCAAGAACTAACTAAATCTGAAGTTTTATAAAAATCCGTGCATTAGTTCTTGAGATATAGCTATTGCGGAAATCGTCACAAATGCAGCATAGCAGCGCCACCTGTTGGGCGATTTACACCAAAAAGTAATCAGCACCAATTTACATCAGGGACTAACTGAATCTAAAGTTTTAATAAAATCCGTTCACTAGTCCTTCAGATACAGCGCCCACAAAATTTGTGTCACACACAGACAGACAGACAGACATTTTGTAAAAACATGTTTTTTCGGGATTTCTGACCCCTCAAACGTGTAAATCCGTCGAAAACCGGAATTCGAAAATTTTCACTAATCCAATACTTTCTTCTTGTAAAGATAGAAGAAAGTAAAAAAAAAAAAAAAAAAAAGAAAAAAAAAGAAATTCAAATCATCCTCATCGCTCCATCCACAAAAAATACATTTTTAAATGTTCCAACATGAATAGCAATAGAGTACAAATTTCACATTTCCACTCAAATACAAGGCATTCAAATGCAAGCATTACAGAAATACAATAAATATAGATATAATATTGAAAATACAAAAGTTAGTTTCTACCGACCTTTCTTTCAAAATGGAGAATTAAAAAGGTTTTTTAATACATTTGAAACTTTTTAAACACGTGAAAATAAAGAACAATAAAAAAATAAAATAGAGCAAAATAAAGAAATGTAATTAAATAGTGTACTGTACAAGGTGTTAAAAACTATCCCTCCCAACTTCTTCCGGTGAAAAATTCTTACTTTCTTTTCTGTTAGTGTTTTAAAGGGACGGAGGACGTTTAAAAAAAAATTCTTTTAATTTTCATAATAGAAATTTTAAATTTTGTGCAAATATACATTTTATCATAAGTATATAGAACACCTTAAAATAAATTTCCAATCTTATTATAATATTAAGATCTTTTAAAAAATTTAAAGTTTTAAGACGAAATTTTAAAATGCTCCTTGCGTCTTAATTTTGAGATATTTCCTCGATTTTGGATTTTAATCACATAAAACTCTATTACAAACAAATTTGTGTATTGATTTTTTAATCTCTTAAATAGTTAAATTTTTAGAAATATTTTTCTGAATTCCATATCGATTTTCATCAAAATTCTGCGTTATAATAAGTTAAAAATCTAATTTAATTGTCTTACTTAAGTCGAATTTTAAAATGCATACACAGTTTCTTTTTAAGCAATATCAGGATTCTCCCTTGAGATTTCATGAATTTTGATCCCCTTAATTAAAGAGCTCAGATGATAAAGGCGGTACGTTCCAAAAGAAATGAGTTAATCATATGATTGAAGATAATCAATGTTCCTTTACCATCTGTTAAATTACTATTTGAAAAAAACCTGATACTCACAAAGGTTTTAATTGATAAAGGGGCACTTGATACTAAAAAATTGTAATTTGTTCCGTACTTAAAAAGTAAAAACGGAGCCATTACAAGATCACTCTTCTGTCTGATTGACTGCCACAGCCATTTTACTCGTAAACTGTTGAACGTGGAAAGTTCAAATTGGCTGAAATAATAAAAACTATGGACGCACATATTTACAGATTATTAAACATTCACAAATATATTTAGAAAAACTGTAGAGGGGATAATTAAGTTATTCGAAAATAAAAATTCTTTTCTTTGTATATTGTGTGTAAGCTTTCGTAACGCCGTAATCAAAAATACATTTCTTTTAATTTTAGGTATTATATTTTTAGAGATATCATCGAAAATGCAATACAAAATTATGCCCCCTCCCCCCTCTATTTCCGAATCTACTGAAACTAAAATTATGAAAAAATTAGAGATAGTAGAAGTTAATTTAAACCTTTCAGGAAAACTATAGCGATTACCCTAGGTCACATAGATTTTGGGAAAATCGCATTTTCCCGCTACACACAAATTTCGATTTGCGGACCTTCAGCAAAGGAGTTTGGGAGCGCTGGAGGTACCTACCGTCGCAGAAGTATAAAAGTATTGTTGATAATGATTTTCGAAGAATAAATTTCAGTTTTTAGCCCCCGGTATGTTATTTCTTTCGGCCAGCAATTTAAGTGTCGTTTCCAAATATAACGTTCCGTTATATAAGTCAGCCGTAAAACAAAGCAGGTGCATCATTGTGCGGTTAAATACGAATAATATCTACAGCAATTTTTTAAACTTCTAAGCATCGCACATTTTCAATTTTTATACCGTCGTATAGAGGAAGAAACGTACTTTTAAATGCAATTTATTTGAAAACTGTATCTCAATTCATTTTTGAGATATAAATTTTTTGTAGTTTTTAGTACCATTAGTTTAATGCTGGCAACTGAAGTACTCCATTTCTGCAGAAAGTAAAGGAAAAATAGTTGGAAAATAGTAATTATATCTTTTTGCCATTTTCCCATAACTACTGAAAAAAAATTAATTAAAATATGTGCTATTTTGAAAAAATATAAATGAATGATTTCTGATAAAACATGGAGCTATTATAAACTATATTTAATTTTAGTATCTATATTAATATTACAATCAAATGAAGTCATGTGAATCATTAGATAGCCGATTTTTTTTTTCTTGATGAGTTTCTTGAATGACGTGATCGCTTTTTTCTGGATTTGTGTATTATTCAGCCGTCATATGCATACTTTTCTGTAGATGTTGTTTAAGACTGGATCGTAAATGTGGAATTCTTCAGCTGATGCAAATGACGTCATTTTATATAAAATAAAAGAGCGTATTTTAAGGCTTAAAACTGAAATATGTTTTGTAGTATCTATATTTATATATTTTTTTATTCTTCTTCGGGGGCGACAGTAAATTCTGAAAAAGCAGAATTCCTGTTTTCTAGCTTTTTTTTTTTTTTCAAAACCATGAGACTTAACTTAAAAAATAGGGATAGTCTTGCCTTTTTGATGCCAAGTTTCGGTCAATAAAAGGCTAATGTTTTTTTCTCTGAAAATTTATGTATTTATCAAAAATCCCTCGGATCGTAACGGAAAAGAGTATCTTATAATCAGAGCACGTTTGTCTGGAACGAAGCCTCGAATGCATTCCCGCTTTTCGCCCAAAAAATATATTTTATTTCTTCCAAAATTCTTCGTATCTCTTCTCGTAGAATGTTTAAGAACGGAAACAACAAGCGGAAAACTAAACGCGTCTGTCTTTTTAAAAACTCCATTTTTTTCCCCTGCTGTTGAACTCCATGTACAGCTTAGCTCGAATTTATTTGCTCGTATTTTAAAAATCTGAAAAGCACAGCTTTTTATAAAAAAGAGTTCATAGCCTTACTCATATTTTATAGTATACATTCATTATTCATAGTTTTATTCCCTGTTTTAACTAAAAACACATGTGTCTGATAAAAATTTCACATTTTTCAAAAAAAAGTGCCCCGAATGTAGGCACATACTTTAATTCAACCTTGTTTTTCTATGTAAAGATGGAATTTTGTCACAAGATTCTGCTCATCTATTAGTATGTAATGAAGCAAAATATAGCTTGTAAGTTTGTATATATTAATTTAACAGCTATTTTTATTGAAAAATACGCATTTTTAAAAAATAAAATAATATTTTGTATGCAAAATTTGGTATATGTTAGTAAATTTAAGAGGTATTGCAACTCTTTTGCTTCATAACTCAGGTAAGTGGTTTGCTAACATAGTGTTCAAAAAAGAAGTGAAATATATTGAATAGATTTTGTTATAGAAGGTTTGGCATTAACGCAATTCTTTACAAAAGTTTGACTAAATATTGCCTATATTTGAAAAGTTAATTAAAATTCCATCAAAAATTTACATGAAATCATAGTTTTATTCCCTCTTTTAACTAAAAACACCCTTCTATTATTGATACTGTTTTACGTAAATTACAGCATCCTCGTTCCTCTAACTCAAATCAGTCCTCTTCTCTTTCTAGGATTAGCATTGTGTTACTCTTCTTTCCTAATTCCAGCTTTTCCATTCCCAAAATTCTTAAACAGCATGATTTCAGTATAATTTTACCCCTACGAATAAAATTATCCTCTCCAAACTCAAAGATCCTATTGAATTATCCAACTCATGGGGTATCTATAATATTAATTGCCAGTGCGGTCTTTCCTATATTGGACAGACCAAACAAGGTCTAAAATTTCGTATTAAATAACACCAACAATATATTCAAAAACATGAAATCAATAAATCTTCAACTGCTAACGTTGCTGGGAGAAGAACCACTCTTTTGATTTCAATTCAGCTAAAATCACTTAATCCACTTCTATATATGAACTTAACTTTCTTGAAGCATTCCATATTTATAAAAATTTTGACAATATTATTAATTGTGAATTCGCTATTCCCCCTTTATCAGATTGTTGGAAATATTACATAAAATCCTCTTTTTCTTAATTATTACCAGCATTTTTCACATCTTTGGTTACATTACCTACACTACTCTCCTACTGGCTGATATCGGAATTTTTCCTGCTTTCCTATTGGTCAATCAATTTCTCACTTGAATCCTCTTCTCTCCTATATAATTGAGCAAGTTTCTGTTATTCTTTGCACTGAGGACGATACTCTCAATGCTACAAAAACTAGTCTGGTTACAGTCTACATATTCTGGCGTCTTTAACGTTGTTTAAATTTATAGAAACACATGTGTCCGATAAAAATTTCACATTTTTCAAAAAAAGTGCCCCGAAGGTAGGCACATACCTTAATTCAACCTTGTTTTTCTATGTAAAGATAGAATTTTGTAACAGATTTTTCGCTCACTTCCTGTAATCTAGAATTATAAAAAAAAATATGTTCACATGTGTGTTTCCGATTACGATACAACATTTTAATATTTTTAGAACTTCATTATAAATTAATTTATCAATTTCAAGGCACTTTCCCTTATCCAGCCCCAGGATATAAGGTGCCTAATATTCTGTGTAACCCGTACAATAGTATACGAATCGAAACAAAAAATGGATTTAAAAATGCGTCAATTCACACTCACAAAATTAGGCCAAATGGCTGTGAAACTGCAACAGTGAACCATCTTAAATACTAAAGAGCAGAAAATAAATTATAAACAAAAAATAAGTAGTGTAATATTTAAAAAATAATACCCTTTTATAAATTAGTAGTACAATATTAATTAATTTACGATTATACATTGAGAAATCAATTTAGAAAACCAAAAAAGATAGTTTAAAAAATGTGTCATTTTTTCTTTTCCAGTTGTCCTATCTTAAAACAGAAACAGAGCAAAAATTATATATATTTTAATAAATTCACTTCCTTGCGCTTTCTACCAGGCCTAAAAAAGTAGTGCATAATCTAGTTTGGTGCCAAATTATGTATTGTAACGGGAATTGGGGGGGGGGGGATATGAACTGCAATCATGAAATTAGGCATAAGAGTGTTTAAAAAACACTGTTTATACTTTTATACTTATTTTTTTCTTTAGCTATTCAACAATAAAAATTTTCTTTCAGAAAACTTAATATATTTGTTTATTGCTTTTACCGTATTCTTAAAGGCAGCGTAGAATGTAAATATTAAGATAAATTTCAGAACTCGTTGTTCAAAAAAATTACATATAAAAAAGCAGAAATATCACAAACGCTCGCAGCCCCTCCCCCAAAGTTAAAAGATCTGCTAAATACTAAAATTGATCCTGTCCAAGCAATCAGTAGGTCCGGAGCATACATTATACCTTTCCGAAAAAATAGTAAATATTTTATTTATGTTGGTAGGACGATGAGAAAATTTCGTAATAGAATTAAAGAACATAAAGCAGGTCTCAGATTAAATAGACCGCATACTGCATTATCAAGATTAGCTCATACTCAACCTATAAAACTAGATTTTAATAAATCGAAAATTACCTTTCGTACAAATAATTACCAGGAAGCCATTATAAGGGAATCAATTGAAATAATTGCTAATAAAGGTACAGCTTGTAACGATGCACTATCATACGATATCCATGGAGTATGGAGAGATTTGCTGCATAATAGATGAAAGCTCGTTTTGTTGAAAATTTGAATAACTTTATCGGACATCTCATCTGACGTACAACCTTTAAATTACAATGTTTTCTTGTGGACAATTTTCGAAGAAGCGCAAAGAAAATAATAACAACATTTAAATCCCACTGATGACGGCCTTGTAATGGCTGAAAACGTTTTGGATTTTTCTAATGTATTTTAAGATACGAGTTCGTATTTTTAATGTATTTTAAATATCGTTATATTATATGAATACACCTGAAATTAATTTTTGTACAATTATTTGTGCTTTTTTATATGCATTTTAATTTTTTAACTCAAGGTAAATGTAGCACTAGAATTTTAACTTTCATTTATCAAAAAATTATTTTTATTTAAGTTTAGAATTTTCAACGTGGCATACATGTGCTTAAATTTAAAAATAAAATCTTTCATAATACATTACTTCTTTACTTATTATTTAATAAGTAAATTACTAAATTCCCCTTTTTTTTAATCCACTGCAAAGAGAATAATTAGAAGTGATAAAAATATGTATGATAATCACTTATAATGAAACAAACTATAAGTTAAAAATACTGTAAAAGTGATAAAATACCTTTATTTAGGCTAACGTACGTTTCATCGCACAAACGGCGACATTTTCAAAATCATTCTTGATAGAAATATTTTCGCAAACTTGGTGAATAATGTCATGCGACTTCATGGATAATGAAAATCAGTGCAAACATAAAATACATAAAATGAAATTGGATATCTGTGAGCGTGGATAAATTTCTACTATTGTTACTAAACCTGTATAGCATCTCTTTTCAAATTTTAGGTAACTCAAAGGACACTAAATCACTGCAAATCTTCTCGTTGCGTAAAAATATATCTATTGATTCTCGGATAATGGATGGTAAATAAAATTTTGACGGGTAAATTGTTCTGCTATTTTTAAAATCGATATGTAAAGGTTCTTTGCTGCATAATCTGTCAAAAGTTGTGGTTATCTTGTTGTATTTTATGTCTGTTATATAGAACAATAAAAGATAAAACTATGCAGTTTTATATAGGTATGACAAGAAAAAAACTTAGAGCTAGAATCAAAGAATATATAGGAGAATTTTTAATAGAAAAATAAGTATAAAATGGATTAAAAATTTTGTAATAGAGATTTGAACCAGAAAGAATTCATAAGGCAGCTGCTGGGGGTTTCACCCTATATACGTATATATATATATATTTTAATGCAATTTAATTTCACCCTAAAGACAAACACGTTTTTGTGTCAGAAAATTTGTTTAATGCTTCATTATTTATTTCATGTTTCTACATGGAATTTGTTTGATTTAATTTGATTACATGTTTTAAATCATTTTTCTGGGAAAACATGTTTGAATTTGTGCAAAAATTAACCCAGTTTTTACCGTTGATTGGCAGTTATTAAATACTTTTCCTTTCTTTTTTTTTTTTTTTTTTTTTTTTTTTTCAAAACTTCATGCATGTATTTCAAAACCCTTAGTATTGTAATGGAAAAGTATATTTCACAATCGAGTAACGTTTATTTGATATGAAGCCTCAAATATGTTCCCGCTTTTCATCTAAAAATATTTTTGTTTCTTCCAAAGTTCTTCTTATCTCTTCTCGTAGAATTGTTAATAACAAGTGGAAATGAATCTAAACAAGTCTGTCTTATTTAACAATACGTTTTTCATTCCTGCTTTTAAACTCCTTGTAAGACTTCTTTTAAGTTTATTTGCTGGTAATTTAAAAAATCTGAAAAACTCAATTTTCTTGTCAATAAGGAGTACAAAGTCTCACTTTTCTTTTCTTTAGTTATTGTTTATTGAAAATTTTCGGTTCTGAAATGTTTATAGGTTTCTATATTGCTTCTTAAAAAAATGATGATTTTTTTTCTTCAGAATTACCTCAGTTCAGTGATTTAGTTAATTAAATTTTGTGTGATTGCTTTAGAATATTTTTAAAAAAATTATAGTTATTTTTAGGCGACAGTAATATTTTTCCATCAACGGAAAAATAAAGTTACATTTTTGGTTTAAAATGAAAAAAAAAAAGACCTTCAATTACTGTTTTATTTTATGCTATTATTGTTATTATTGTACTCGTTTTTTTTAACTTAACTCAATGGTGTTAACAGTTGTGTTTACGATGACGACACAACATTTTAATATTTTTAGACCTTAATTATAAGTTTTAAAAAATATGTAATTATAAGACATTTTTCTGTTAGCCAGACGCAAGTGATAAATCATCAAATATTCTTTTTCGTTAAAACGTATACGAGTTATACGGAAAGGGCATGTTTATAAATAAACACTTCCTTCAACCAATCTACCATACATTTTCGTCATATTTGTCATTGCACATTACACATTTTCGTCATTGCAGGAATCGTCTTGGCGACGTAGGCCAATCATATCATTGACTTATTAAAAGTTGACCAATCAAATTTCCTGAGCTCATGTTTACAGTAGGAGTCATAAAGAACGGCCGGGTGTTTCTTGCCGATCCACAGTAATTCGACCCACAGTGACGTCAGCTGCCCTTTTCGTATAACAGCAATGGATCAAATGATGCATAAAACCAAGCTAAAATAGGTTCATTGGCTATGTAACGACCGCAATGAAATATTTTAAACGCTAAAAAATTTAATACAAAATATAAAGAAAAAATAAAGAATGTAACATGTTTATTAAAAAAATATATGATTTTATCAATTTATAGTTTAATAAAAATTATATGATTATACAATGAAATAACAATTTAGAACTCCTGAAGATAGAGAGTTAGAAAAAACAATTTCTTTACTGTTGATATATCTTTAAAAGAAAGAACAGAAATTATGCTGCTTTTAACAAATTTACTAGTTTTCGCTTTCTATAAAGCGGAAATCAAAGAGGTGAATTTTCTGTAATCGGATCACACGCCAAATTATTGTTGTACAACGAAATTTTTTAGAACAACATGAATTGGTGTCATAAAAGTGGGCGTGTTTTTTAAGATAAACATTGGATGCTGATAAAAGAAAAAGTTTAAAAAAAATTATTTTTACTTTTATGTATTTGGTGACCCCTCGATAAGAGGTTAAAGTATGTTTTTATTAAAAGAAGTTTAGTCATTCTGTTATGAAACAACTTCTTAGAAAATTCAGCCGGCTGTCTAATAAATGTACTTTTTTCTAAATCTGTCAAATCCAAAGCCGAAAATTTTCATTGTTATGACTTTCTACTCGCCTTTATTCTTCATTTTGACTAAAGTTTTAATGCAGGGTTTGTACGCATTAGGGGACTCAGGGGATTTTAGGTGTTTTAGTACCAGAAATTTTTTAAAGTACTGGTCGCTATATCTGAATATGAATTTTTTTTTCATTAAATAAGGAAAATATTACTTTACGAAAATTCTGGTAAAAGGTCCTTGAAAGTCCTTGAAGCGTACAAAACCTTTAATGCGTTTCCGTTGAATGTAATTTTCTTCGGCTCCCGGCTAAACGGACATTGGCGACTTGTCAAATTTAAACCGCAGAATAAATTATTAGAGAAATAAAAGGTTAAACTAAAAATTTCCCTATTTTAAATTAAAAAATAACTATTGTTGTTTAATTTAAAGTTTTTAAACTCTTTAATAGATATATTATATTGGACTTTTGTTAAAAATTCTCTAAAACGTTTTTATAAAATTTCTTTTCTTGACTTTGGATAGCACGCCACTGGTGAACTAACAGCTAACTTTTTTCCTTGCTATGTAAATTGTGATACATTATTTAGTAAAGTTTAAACTAAAAATATCAATTAGTTAAGGGTGAAAATAATTATTACTATTTGATATAATAGTTACTGACTATTTATCATGTACGCTATAATTAGTTTAAAAGTTCTCAAATAACTATTATTATTCGATGTCACGTTTATACGCTTTTTATCGTGTAAAGAAAATTTATGCTAAGGTTTTTTTTTTGTATACATAAATATAAATTTGGTTTGAATTTTGATTTTTCTTATAGTAATTTTTAAAATTCTCTAAAAGTTTCTCTAAATGTTTTTAACTGTCCTTCGGCTAGTTGGCCTTTGGGGACTTGCATAATTTTCAAAATTAGTATAAATTGAAACATTCTATGAAGAGAATAATTAATACAAAAATATCGCTATTTTAAACATAAAAGTATCCATTATTATTTTATGTATCCATTGTTTATCATATTGTGTATCATCCATTGTTTATCATTTGTGTTGGATTACACTGTACAACAGTGGTGGTTTTGCCTTTTTTCCTCGTGGAGGAAGGTTGAATCTGTGGTTGTCCCAAGGAAATAACGCCATTTTTGTGATCATTTGAGGTCATGCCGGCAAAAACCGTAGCGAATACCTCATAGCTTAAATAACTAAATAAATAACAACAGTGGTTTTGTCCTAGAACTAAAATTATTTGATTCTAGATCAGTTTTTGGCTCTGATTCCGAATATGCTTTCCGTTTATCTCTAGGTGGTCCAGGTTTTGAGAAATTTGCATATTTAAATTTATGCAAATTTAAGCTTTTTTGTGCTATTTTATGTAAATTTCAGATGCAATATATGTCAAATCTAATTACGCTTTCTAGATAATGACTACTTGACTATTTGCTTCAGATAAATGTCACGATTTGCATATTCTTAACATTTATTTATCAGTCATTAATCCTAATTTGCATATTTTTCAATAGTGTAATGTTTACATCACTATCAACTTTAAAATAGTTGCCACAGAATTGACGTAATGCTTTTCTAGACTAGATTTTTATGCTGATTTCAAATCTACAGTCTGTTTTTGTATGTCATGTCTAGTTCTTGAGTAAGATGAATTTCTACTTTTGCACGGCATTAACACAGGTTTGATATAAGATGCTTTTTAGGGGTGTGTAATTCATAGATAAGAAGATGAACAGGGTCAGATTCATATCAGAGACATAAACAAAAATTTATATAATCGGAAAAAAAATCAATAGTAGAATCTATCCTAACTAGTTGAAGTTTATCATACAAAGTATCATAAAAAGCTATTTCTGGCTTTTTTGACAAAAAACTAAAATTTCACTTTTTTCAAAAACTAGACGTGATAGAAGAAAACAGATAAAAGATTTGAAATCAGCTCAAAAAAACTGGTTTATAAGCATATTAGCGTACTCGTGCGGCAGAAATATTTGAACGTCAAGAAACATTATTAGGAAAACATGAAAAATATGCAAATTAGGTACAATATTTCACAGTCAAATGTCAGTATAATCTCAGAAACAACGTTTTTGTGAAGTAAATTAGATAGTAATCATAATACAAAACAAAAAACCCTGTCTGATATTGCTTTATATCTTAAATTTGCAAATAATTGTATAAAATTTACTAAATTTGCATAAATTGAAATATGCAAATATCTATCAAACTTGACGTGTTGGAGTAAATCTAAAACTAGATTCGGAATCAGCACAAAAAACCGCATAAAAACAACTAATTTCTGTTTTAGGACAGAGCAAAAGTTCAAATTTGTTGACCAGTGTTATCTAGTAAAAGTCCTTTCGGCATATACCGGAAGGAAAAAGGTAGCTTCCTTATTTCAAAATTTAAATTTATTTCTGTTTTAAGATTTTAGTTAATTTTACTCGAAAACACAAAGATAAAATACGAGGAACCCGATTAGAAAATTCATTCCCAGTTTTTGTCAACCTGGGATTTTAATGAAAACTTAGTCAAATTAGTCAGTTACAGACAAATTGGCCTCATTCATGGCGATTTATATTTGGCCTTCAAATTTGGCGATATTTCGCAAGATGTCTCCAAGCTTAGCGGGAATTTGACGGTAGTAAATATGAATATATAGTTTTAAACGCATGAGAGTTGGAAGAATGGTTACAACAATGAAAAAAAAATTGGGAGAAACCACGTTAACTAAAATTAATAAATTATATCCTCTATGATAAAATGTCTCATTTTTTTATCCGTTGCCTTGTTACAAAATGTCAGATACCATAGAATTTCAAACTGCTATACCTCATCCATTTTTTAAGATAGAGGCAAAATAAAAAACGCTTTATAATCCTTGTATTAAGGCCATACACTTAACGGAAAAATGTTTAGGATTTCTAATTTTTGTGTGCACTATTTCGAATTTGAAATCTTCAAATGGGCTTCATTTTGAAACAAGATGGCGGATAAGCTGGTCAACGAACTCGGTTGAGACCTTGGTAAGTCATGTGAACATGCTCAGTCACATCCATATCGGTTCATAAAATCGAGTGCTATAGCATGATAGAAATCAAATACATTTATATACTGATTGTCATACCGAAATTTCCCGGGTCTGCTTTCCTCCGGACGGCTACAATAGCTATAGCCTCTTACGTTTTGTATTGGAAGCTACCTAAAATTTTCTACAAGCTCTCAACTGCCTATCTGCTAATAGGTCATTGGCAATTTGCCAAATTTAAACTATTAGCATAAATTAAGGCTTCCTGATGGGTTTAAATAAAAGAACATTAAATAAACACAAGGATTAAGCAAAAAATATTGCTATTTCAAAGATAAAAACAACTGTTACTGGTTAATGTGAAATTTACAAACTTTTTACAAGACATACTAAATTGGGCCTTCTTTAAAAGTTCTCCAAAAGTTTCTTCAAATATTCTCTATGCTAAACTTCTTTCTTACTGCATAAATTGTGACATATATTTGAAGAAAATTAAACTAAAACTATCACTGTTTTAAATATAAAAATAGTTATTACTATTTAATGCAGAATTTCTTCACTGATTATCATGCAAGCTAAATTTGAATTTTCTTTAACAGTTCTCAAGTAACTATTATTATTTTATATGAAATTTATACACTGTTTATCGTGCATTATCTTTTGAAATTATGTAGTAACTGCAAAAGCTGTCTAAAAGTTGCTTTAAAAATTCTCAACTGCCCTTTGTATAATCGGCCATTTGCAACTTGCCATACTTCCACCATTAGTATAAATATACACTAAGAAATTAATGGTAAACTAAAAATACGATTACTTCAAAGATACAAATAATCATTATTATTTGAAATAAAGGTTATTATGGACTGTTTGTTACGCTTCCAAAATTTGGATTTCTTTAAATATTCTATATAAGTTACTTAAAATGTTCTTAAAAGTTTGCTTTAAAAGTTTTCAACTGGTCTTTGGTTAATCGGCTATTTGCAAGTTGTCATATTTCCCCTAATAATATACATTAAGTTAACCTAAAAAATGAAAGGTAAAACTACAAATTTTACTATTTTAAAGATAAAAATAATCATTATTATTTGATGAAAAGTTTATTATGGATTATTTCTTACACTTGTTAACTTTGGATTTTCTTTAAAGATTCTCTAGTAACTTTAAAAATTCTCTAAAGTTTGCTTTAAAAGTTTTCAACTGGTCTTTGGTTAATCAACCATTTGCAACTTGTCATGTTACAACCATTAATATGAATTAAGAAACACTAAAAAATAAATGGTAAAACTAAAACTTTTACCATTTTAAAGATAAAAAGAGCCATTATTATTTGATTTAAAGTTTATTTTGAACTGTTTGTCACGCTTGCTAAATTTAGATTTTCTTTGTGGATTTTCTAGTAACTATAAAAGTTCTCTCAGGGTTGCTTTAAAAGTTCTAAACTGGCCTTTTGTTAATCGACCATTTGCAACGTGACATATTTCCACCATTAATATAAACTATGATAATCGAGTAATGAATGATAAAACAAAAATACTACTACTTTAAAGATAAAAATAACCATCATTATTCAATGCGAAGTTTATCATGCTCTGTTTGTTACGATTTCTAAATTTAAACGTTCTCTAGCAGTTTTAAAAGTTCAATAAAAGTTTCTTTAAAAGTTCTTAATTGGTCTTTGGTTTGTCGACCATTTCCGACATGTATTATTTCCACCTTTAGTGTAAATTAGGATACACTAAGGAATGAATGGTAAAACTAAAAATATGCCTACTTTAAAAATTAAAATAACCGTTATTATTTGATGTAAAGTTTATTATGCACTGTTTGTTACGATTGCTAAATTTGAATTTTCTTAAAACGTTCTCTGGTAACTTTAAAAGTTCTCTAAAAGTTGCTTTAAAAGTTCTCAAAATTTTTAGAGAACTTTTAAAATTGCCTACCAACTATTGGCGACTAACCAAATGGGTAACAATTAGTCAATGGTTATAGTAAAACAATCATTATTTTAACTATGAAAAGAGCTATTATTATTTTATATAAAGTTTATACATTTTTTACAATGCATATAAAATATAGATTTATGAATAGTAACTTTGAAAGTTTTCTAAAAGATAGTTTCTTAAAAATTTCTCTACTAGCCATTGGCTACTAATCAACTAAAGTTCCATTGTAAGCATAAATTACGATATACAATTTAATGAAAGATTAAACAGAAAAATTGCTATTTCAAAAGCAATAGTAATTAATATTACTAGATGTAAAATTTAGTTTGGTAATCTAGTAACTTCAAAAAATCTCTAAAATGTTATTTTAAGAATTGATCCCTGGCTGTTGGTTATCCAATTATCGACGACTAGTTAAATTTCCACAGATAATATTAGCGATGTAACAAAGAATTTAACAAAAATTACCGCATCTGTTTATATTAAACAAAAACATAATTTGAAGAACAAATTAAGAAAACAAAATTTATTTCCTAGATTGTTTAAGCCCGAGAAGGGACAGATATTAAGTCATTTCATTCAATTAGTTCTAAATTTAATGTTAAATTTTTGTAACAAATTAGTTAAACCAATTGAAGATTAAAAAATAAAAATAAAATTCATACAATATGATACTTAAAACACTCTAAAAAATTAGATTCCGTTCAAATGAAATCGAAATAAATCTTAGACTTCTTCCATTTTTAATTGAAAATATTTGTATTGCAGATTTTGTATTATGTTTATGACAATTGTGCATCAAATGATAAGATGCGTGCAAAATACAAAACTTAAAAAAAGTCTAAGATTTATTTCGATTTCATTTGAACGGAATCTAACTTTTTAGGGTGTTTTAAGTATCCTACTGTATGAATTTTATTTTTATTTTTTAATCTTTTCAATTGGCTTAACCAATTTGTTACAAAAATTTAACATTAAATGTAGAACTAATTGAATGAAATGACTTAATATCTGTCCCTTCTCGGGCTTAAACAATGTAGGAAATAAATTTTGTTTTTTTAATTTGTTCTTCAAATTATGTTTTTGTTTAATATGTCACGTTTTTTTAATGACTACTGCACTCAGATGAACGCATTTCAAAATTAATAGAGAGTATCCTCATCAGGCTGTAGTAATGCAGGTTGCGGTAGTTTGGACAAAAAACTTCTAATCTGAACGTAAAAAATCTATAATCAAAACATAAAAAATTAACTTCACTTAAATTTAGATACCTTGTTTCCCACTCAGGAACGCTCTGAATGTAAATGTAAAAAGTCCTTCCGGCCAGCGCCGGGAGGAAGAGGTAGCTTTCATTTTCCTTATTTTAAAAAAGCCAACTTATATTATTCAAACACACGAAGCTCAATTTAGTGGAAACTGAATATAGGAGATTCAATATTAATTTTTATCAATACTAAATCATTATGAATGAGAATTTCGCGAAATTAGTCAGCTTTATCCAAACTGCTTTTATTTAAACTAACTTATATTTGGCTGCCAAATTCGGCGATTTCTTAAAGTTCCTGCCATTTTAAGACAACATGGTGGATGAGGCTAATCAGTGAACTTGGTCGAGACCTTAGTAATGGCTGTGCACATGCTCACTCACATCGGAATCGGTTGATATATACGAGTGCTGTCGAAGGCAAAAAATAAGTTTTTCAAAATGTCACCCACATTAGAAATTGAAACTGCTATATCTGAGCCATTTTTTAAGATAAAGACAAACAAAAAATGCTCGTGAACGCTTATATCAAGGTCAAATACTTATGAAAGAAACCTTTTTCAATTTCTATTTTTTTTTTTTTTTTTTTTTTTTTTTTTTTTTTTTTTTTTCACCTCACTTTAAAAATAATTTTTTTTAATTTAATGGCCGCCATTTTGAAACAAGATGGCTGATGAAGCTGGCCAGCGAACTTGGTTGAGATATTGATGTATACTATCCACATGCCTTCTTCCATCGAAATAGGCGAATACGTGTGTTATCGCGTGACAAATACAAGATCGTTTCAATGTGTTAGCCATGCTAGAAATTTAAAGTGCTATAATTCAATATTTTGTAAGATATAAACAAAAGAACAAATTTTCAGAAACAAAAACTGCTCCAGAATCTTTGTATCAAGGCCAAACACACAATTTTTTTTTTTTCATTTTCCAATTTTTTAATACTTTATTTTAAATTTTAAATTACTTTTTTTTTAAATGGCAACCCTTTTGAAACAATATGGCGAATGAAGCTGGCCAACGAACTCGGTTGAGACATTGGTATGTACTATGTACAGATCAAGTTACATCCAAATCGGTTCATAAATACGCCTGTTATCGCGTGACAAAAATCAGGTCGTTTTAAAATGTCAGCCACAATAGAAATTCAAAATGCTATAACTCAGCCATGTTTTTAGATATAGACGAAACAAAACCTGTTCCGGAATCTCTGTATTAAGGTCAAACACATACGAAGAAAATCTTTTTCATTTTCCAATTTTTTGGTATCTCATTTTAAATTTAAAATTTTTAAAATTTTTTTAAATGGCCGCCATTTTGAAACAAGATGGCGGATGAAGCTGGCCAACGAACTCGGTCGAGACATTGGTGTGTACTATGTACACACCGAATTACATCCAAATCGGTTCATAAATACATCTGTTATCACGTGACAAAAATCAGGACACTTCAAAATGTCAGCCATGCTAGAAATTCAAAATGCTATAACTCAGCCATTTTTTAAGATATAGACGAAACAAAAACTGCTCCCGAATCTTTTTATCAAGGTCAAACACATAAGAAAAAAATATTTTTTCAGTTTTCAATTTTTTGGTACCACATTTCAAATTTAAATTTTTCTTAAAACTTTAAATGGCCGCCATTTTTAAACAAGATGGCGGATGAGGCTGGCCAACGAACTCGGTCGAGACATTGGTATGTACTATGTATAAACGAAGTTACATCCAAATCGGTTCATAAATACGCCTTTTATCGCGTGACAAAATTCAGGACGTTTCAAAATGTCAGCCACGCTAGAAATTCAAAATGCTATAACTCAGCCATTTTTTAAGATATAGACGAAACAAAAATTGCTCCGGAGTCTTTGTATAAAGGTCAAATATATAAGAAAAAAATATTTTTCCATTTTCAATTTTTTGGTACCACATTTCAAATTTTAAATTTTTAAAAAAATTTTAAATGGCCGCCATTTTGAAACAAAATGGCGGATGAAGCTGGCCAACGAACTCGGTCGAGACATTGGTGTGTACTATGTACACACCGAACTACATCTAAATCGGTTCATAAATACGAGAGTTACAGTGTGACATAGGTCAGATATCTATATATATATATATATATATATATATATATATATATATATGGATATATATATATATATATATATATATATATCAATTTTGAACGGAGGGTGGTTTCGGGGTCTGGGGGTCATGATCGATGAAAATATACCAAAATTTTTTGAAATCGCTTTCCTCCGAACAGCTGCAATAGGTAGCTTTTTGTAATGAAAGCTACCTAATTGTGTTGAATCCTTACTGCTAATATTTAACAATATTATAGCTGTGATACAGTAAAAAATAAAAGGTTTACTTAAATTTTTAAACCTTATTCTCTCCGAAGGGGTGATGTAAACACATCAGAAAATTATTACCTAAGTTTAACTTGGGGTATAAGTAGTTCTCATCTCGAAAAAAAAAATACATTTTAAAATTTACGTTATGTAATTCCCCACTAAGTTCGCTACCTGCGTAAAAACAGCTATGCATTAGAAATTTTTTACTAAAATATAAACTTGACCAAAGCAAAAACTTATTCTGAAAATATCCTTTTTATTTCCACTATGACGCCATATTCACCTTTTTAATTTAAAAAAAAAAAAAAAAAAAAAAAAACTAGACCAATTTAATATTTCACGTGAAAATTTTTCAACTAAAAAGAAATAAATTATTATTACGGCTTTTGAAATTTTTGCAACAATGAAGTAAAAATTTTTCATTTTCTATGAAAAATGTCCGTTGATTTTCAATGAAAAAAGCGAAAATTGGAATTATAAAGAAAAATATTTGAATAATGTAAAAAAAAATTGGCCCATGATTCTCTCTGGGTTATAATTCACCCATATGCAAAGACATTTTACCATTCGTTTTGACCCTGGCGTCAGGCAAACGTTTTTACACTTAATAAAAAAGGAGTGGCATCAGGGGCAAAAAGGTGAGAAGAAAAAATGAAAAAGTTATGATCTCCATAGGCTTTTCCATGTTAAATTAACATTGAGAAGTGACACTGGAAATAAATAAGTATTGCTCTGCTGCGCAATACTTAAATAAAATCCTAGTCTCTGTGTGTCCCTCACAATTCCGGTTGGACTGCCTCATTGATCGTGGCCATGTTAGGCTTCCTATGGAGATATCGGTATCAGCTTCAACAATGAGTAATTGTTGAAAAATAGCAATGACAGGGTTGCCACAATAGCACCAAATTTTAACCAATTTGGCAAAATGCATCCAAATTTGGCGAAATACCGCCAAATTTGGTGACAAAATTAAGTTGCTATATATGAAGCCGGCTAATTTGACGAAATTCCCATTGAAATCCATTAACCGTTCATAATCGAGCTCACCGCGATTTAATTTAAACTTCGCGCATTTAAGGTTTTATTTTTCAAAATATAGGGTTCAGAATTTAAAATGTAATAAATGTACGTCGTTACCCAATGCTACGAATAAAATAACCGCTACTAGACAACACTGTACTATCTGAGCTCCTAACTGCCCAATTTTAATGTGATTTACATAGCTGGATACAGAAATTTAATTTATCGGTATTTTTCCAGTATAGGGGCCTTGGCGAAATAGAGAAAACTGCCTTGACGAAGAAGGAAATTTGGCAACATATTTCCACATTTTAAAATGCGTTATTTTCATCTATCACTGCGGAACAAGCGAGAAAAACTACACATATTCTTGCATATGTGTTGTATATATCTTTATATCTCATTTTCCGTAATTTTTGACGGGCTATCTTTCTAGTTTTAAAAATAAAGGTAATTATTATTATTTTATATAAACTTTATATACTGTTTATCAGACATAGTAAATTTGATTTTTACTTGAAATTTCTCCAGTTGTATAAAAGTTCTAGATAAGTATTTGGCTAGTTAGTCATTCGCAACTTTTTAAAATTTCATATTAGTATAAATTAAGATAGACTATGACGTGTATGTATATGGTTAAACCAAAAACATTTTAATTTATTTGATAAAAATAGTCATTATTGTTTCATGTAAATTTTATATATTTTCTACCCTGCAAACTAAATACAGATTGTTTTGGTTATGGCCTTTTAATTTACTTGTTTTAATTTGTATACTTTCAAGAGATTTATTAATATATATTTTATCTGTAAAAAGTATTCATACGTTAACCATTTCACTCGCTTAATATGCATCGCTTAACTATTGCCAGCCCAAACGTTTCAATAAAATTGATAAATATATTTTTTTCAAATTACGGTTTTCATCACGTCATAGACCATAATTTTAACGTTTTTTTAATCATAAATCAAAAACTACTTGGAAGAAAAACTTGAAATTTAGGATTCGCCTAAAGCAGGACATAATAAATATAAACTCTGTCAAAAAAAATTGTAGGTTGCAATTCAATTTTTTTTTTAAATATTTATTTCAAAATTCATATTATAAAATTTCTAAAATTACAAATTCAATGTATTTATTTTTGGGGTTTTAGTATTATAACCACACACAAAATTATTGCAATAGAATTATAATTTCAGGAGATATTAATAAAAATATGAAAACGTAATTTAACATTAGGAGCTCTAAATTTTGAATGTTTTTAATTCAAAAACTTATCAGCCAAAGGACTTGAAATTTCGTTTCAGATAAGTTTGAACCAAAAATTTAAAATATATTGTCAAAATTGGATGTTGCCGTTGAAAAAAAACAAAGTTTGGTCTGGTTTTGATTTGTAGATGCCCCCTAAGCAAATTTTATATAAATCATTTAAAAGTAGACTTTATTTCCAATCGCTTGGTACCAGTAACTTTCTTCTATTATAATTAGTTTCAGAGTTAGTAGGGGTGTTTACTTTTTTTTCCACGACTGTAGCTATAATCATAGGAGAGGTTCATTCTCTAAATCATTTTTTTAATCCATTAACGACGATTTTCTTTTATACTTCTTTTAATACCTCGACACCAGTTGGCACCATATTTCCATAATTGTATTTTCAACTCATTTAATCTCTCAAAGTTTGAGATTAGGTAATATGAAAATTTCCTTACTAAAATACTCGTTTTCACATTTAATACTTCGTAATTCTTATATGGCAAGTTTTCTTGCCAACCGGCGTTAATGAGTTAAACAAAGTTTCAGGGCATACGTGCATGATTTTTTATTTTTTAATGTTAATTTATTGCTGTTAATTTATCATTTTTGTTGAACATAGAAATGCTTATTTCAGAATTAATAGCATCCGTTAAAACGGTAGTTCGGGTTGAGAAGACTACACTGTAAATACTATACACGTTTTACGTTTGTTTGTTTTTTCTTTTCTTTTTCGGTTGCAAAGAAAAGAGATACCATGCTTCGGACTTTTTCCATCATATTTATTGACATTTCACTGATATATTTCAATTTTTGTTTGTAAAAAAATTAATAATACGCCTTGTGTGACGGGGAGTACCTGTCGGTGCGTCCCGTGAAATTCCAATCCTGCGACCGTTTGTCTCCGGTTACAAGCATCTGAAACAAATTGGGCTGCCAAATTGTGAAAGCGCATTAAATTCTCTGCAGCTTATACCAAGATTTAGTTTAAAAAGTACAAGTTTGACAAAATGGGTGGTCAATTGAACAAAAGAGTAAATTTTATTTGCCTTCTTTTTTAATTTTTGCGAGCTCGACAAAAATAACTACGTTAGAACCTCTTTTACCCGAAACTCTCGGTTAACCGAAATCAATTTTGAAAGTTTTTTTTTTTTTTTTTTTTTTTTTTTTTACTATCACATTCTTTGTGTGCAAAATTCATTTTGCATTTAAACTAGCATATTCCTTGTGTGCAAGCGGTCCTTTCCGAACCACGAGTACATATAAATATTTTCGATCCCCTTTCTTAGATTTCCTTTGAATTTAACTTGAACTCCCGTAAGCTACGGAGTGGAACGAACAAAACGAACAAATTAGCAATTCTGAAGTCTTAGCTGGAGCAGCAGTAAGACTGATACTGGTGAACTAATAATATTTAAAAAAACTTCGAGATACAACTTCAAATCAAAGGCATTCGAGACTGTGACAAACAAAACATTGTTTCAAACCCTTTTGAAAATTGTAGAAGATACTTAATTTCAAAATTAAAATTCAGGTAATTTATTCTTGTTTCTATTTTGCTATTGCTTTATCTTTATTAAGGGCTTGTTACCATAATAAGAAAAAGTGCATGTATTTCTCCTTAATCTTAAAATTGAAGCATTTTCGATTATCCGAAAATTTGAATTTTCCAAAAGATAGTCGCTCCTAGTTACTTCGGATAATCGAAGTTGTACTGTAATCAATGAAAATTATACTTTTCGGTGGTATAAGCTCCAGCAAAAGCGATTACTTTTCTTTTAAATAGAAGATAAAGGAAAATGGTCAACCAGTTCTCTAGAAAAAGAGTCGCCCAATTTGAAAAACACGGTTTCAAGAAAAAGAAGTTTAAGGTTTTACAATCCTATTACGTTGAATGAGTAATAAATTGAAATATCACGAAACCGCTTTAGGACTCTGCATACTTAAGGAATGCAAAAAATGCAAAATTTAAAAAAAAATCTAACATTTTTATCAAAAAAAAATAGAATCTATCCTTAAAACCTATGAAAGGAATATGCGTTTTTTTTAATTTATTTAATAAGACAAAAAATATGTTTCATCATAAATAAACAAATTAAATATTTTGTTATTATTTCTAATAAAAAAAAAGTACCCACCACCGTAAAGACCCCGCAGGTTCTTAAAACACGCTAACTTGCACTGTTTTAAAAAGATTATCTGATTATGGAATATTGAATGATATTATCAAGATTATTCCCAGTGGCAGACTTCTGTTATGGAGTTGTCATTGATTTCCCTTTGACTACGGGATTTTTCGGTTTTCAAGGTAATAAGTTATTTATTTTAACATTTTCTCTCTTTTTTTAATATTTATGCGTATACATCCATATATTCCAATTGAAAATGTTTGGAAATATATGTCTGACAAAAGTACGTAAAAAACGGCTTTTGCAAAATATGAAATAAATCGCTAGAGAGGTAAATTTTGAATAAATAATTTTAAAAAGTAAGACAAATAAAAAAAAAAAAAAAAAAAAAAAAAAAAAAAAAAAAGATTGGACACTGCACACCATAATCTAGTCACGTATATTTCTGTAAAAGATAGGTAAAAGTTTGAGGCATAGTTTTTGATCGTATAAAACTTATGTAACTGAACTACCTTGACAGATTTCAACGTCAAATAGTGCTTAAAATAATCCTTAGAATTAAAATCTGTATACTTCAACTTGTTTTCCATAAAATTATCCTTTTTTATGCTTTTATATGCAATAGTTTTTACATTATGAGCCGAGAAAGTGAAAAAGGTCACAATAAATTCAATTACGGCAGCAGCAGCAGCATTAGTTACTTTTTTAGCATAGAGAGCTATCTGCTTTACAATTTAAAGTTTTCGGATAGGGTTACTAGTAATTCTTCTTCCAAGAATCTAGCCGAAATTTATCTTCGTTTTGAACATTTTTCGCTGCAGAGAAGCTTGTTTTTCGTAAATAGAACATTGAGAGAGGGCGATATTTTTTCAATAACTGAAAATTTTGCAGTTGAGGAAAAGGGCAATAAATTATCATAGAATTTTTAATACCGTCCATTGCATTTCTCTGAAGTTTCTTATTAAGAATATTCAAACACAGTGCAACTTTATGACATTAAACCTCATTATATTGTAAATTTCAGAATTTGGAAGAAAATGCAACTTTATGACATTAAACCTCATTACAAAGTAAATTTTAGAATTTTGAAGAAATGCAACTTTAGGACACTAAACCTCATTGCATAGTAATTTTCTGTATTTGGAAGAAAATGCAACGTTATGACACTGAACTTCATTAGATAGTAAATTTAAAAATTTGGAAGAAAATGCAACTTTATGACACTAAACCTCATTACATAGTAAATTTCTGAATTTGGAAGAAAATGCAATGTTATGACACTAAACCTCATTACATAGTAAATTTAAAAATTTGGAAGAAAATGCAACTTTAGGACACTAAACCTCATTACATAGTAAATTTCAGAATTTAGAAGAAAATGCAACTTTATGACACTGCACTTCATTGCATAGTAAATTTTAGAATATAGAAGGATGTATTTTTAAGTAGGCATTTTTAGTTCGTAGAATCTGGATATAACTTAAACTCATTTTTTTCTCGGCACACCTGAGACCCTCTCGTAGCACAATAGTGTGGTCGCGACACCCTGATTGAGAACCTCTGTCTAAGTGGTAGACATTTTCAATATCTTCAATATTTTCAAAAAAAGACACAAACTATTAAAAAATGTGATCCTGCATTAAAATCTTGCATTAGGACAAACCCGATTAGATTAGCGGTAATTTGTTTTCGCTTCTCTCGTTTGCATTCGTTATCTTTCATTTATAAAAACGCACAAAAGTTTTTGAATACAGAACTGTAACCGAAGTACTGTCTATTAGCGATAATTGCTGGAAGTGCGTTTTCAGTTATGATATGCGTTTTTAACTAAATTTTTACATACCACTACATGGTGTATTTAAATACTGCAGATCATATACAGGGCTACACAAAAGAATGCATTATTAAATATCGACGTGAATTGCTTATAAGCGATTTTAACTGAATTATGCATTTTACAGCTGAATTATAGTATACTAAGAAATGCTTGTAGAATATAAATAAAATCATATACAGTACCACGCAAAGAACGGGATACATAGCTAGATGATAATTTCTGGAAGTGCGATTTCAGTAGTTTTACGCGTGTTTTAGCCTGAATTAAATTTTAGTTTAATATGTGGAGTGTATAAAAATCTATGGATAATATACATGGGTGTGTACAAAGGAATTCAAATATACTTCCGTCTTTTGGAAGATTTGTTTCCTAAAATGTTTACTTAGATATCTTATTTACTTTGTTAAAGTATTCTGAGTGTGTTGGAAAGTGTCTCATAATCCATGATTGGCACACATGTTTTTGTTTCTTGTTTTAAAAGTGGAAGACTTCTTAACGAACAAAAGGAAACGAAATCAAGACGAAATATTTAATTCCGCCTTTAAAAAATAAAAATCTTTGATTGAGATTAACTAAAAAAAGAAGAAAGCTCGAATCAAAATCGATTTCTGCCTTTCTCGAGAAATTCTGCACAAGTTTATTGAACGTGTAATTAAAAGCGCATACATAATGTATCTCGAAAAAGAAAAACAGTGGCGCAGCAAGGATCTTCATATGGGAGGGATATTGAATCATTATTACTCATTAAATGAGTATTTCCTCTGTTTTACATATGAGGACGTGAGTTTCGAAACTGCCTTATGAAAGAAAAAAAATCGTGTTTTCTTATTCGTCTAATCTGTTAGTAAATCTGCACCGAAAGACCACTATAATCTACAACAAAACTAGTTTTATCATATATTTCTGGCTTTGTAAAATCTTGGTTTACTTTCAAAACTCGCCTTATATGCTAGGTATTTGTGAACAAAACTTTGATTTATCAAAGTTTTCTTTTCTGGATAAGGCAAGTTTTGAAAACTCTCGTCTTTATGTTCACACATTTGTTTTAGTAAGTACGTCATGTATAAAAATCGATGAGAACAAGCAGTCAAAATTAATTTATCATTCAACTATTTTATAGGTTAATTAAAAAATAATTAAACAAATGAAAAACACCTTCTATGGGACTTTAAAATTATTTGAGGAGTAGTAAAATTCTGTTCCTAAAATGATGAAATAATTGACGACTGACACCAGAATTTACAACCTAATTGCTTAGAAAGTAAAAGCTTGTTTTTTTTTTTTTTTTTTTTTTTTTTTACTTTTATTATAAAAGCAATATTTCATTAAAATATTCTTGGTGTAATTTGTCAGTTTAGAATTAAAATTAGATGGTCATACCGTGTGACCACCGCCCTTGAAAGTTTTAACCTAGTTGCGAGAAGGGTCCCTTTACAAAAATTTTAATGGTTTATCAACGGTTTTCCAAAATAAAAATATTTGCCAAATGTAGTAGCAGAAATATTTTGATAAAATAAAACAAATAAAACATTTTTATTAAAAATTATTGGTAGAAATAATCAAGGATTCTGAGTACTTTATGCGTCACGTATACGTGACGCTCGTTGCGAAAAGGATTAATACTTCAGAACGAAATAAACGGAAGGGAGTAAAGTTATAATCAGATATTTATCATAAGAACTTAAATACAGGGTGCCCGAAAAGGACTACTCTGATTTAAAATCGCGTATAATTTTATTGCCTAATTTTATTTACAAGTCTCATATTTGGCACAGACACACAAAATTTGATCAAGTTTTATTTAACACCTTGACTGCCAATTTATTTATTTATTTTATTTGTGAGATATTTTAAATCAAATTTCACACAGTGTTTTAATAAAGTCTAAAAGGTGCAGAACTGGTCCAGTTATATTTTTCCGATGACTAGGGGGAGGGTGGAGTGGTGGGACACGGGTGTCCCACTGACACCCGAAGACTGGGACTAAATGTCCCAGTAGTATTTTAAGCTTCGCCTTGGGCTGCCATCTACGAGCAAATGGTCAACTATGATCCCAAATGAACGGGAGAGACCAGTAGGACAAGCAGACATGGTTTTCCAAGCGTTTCTGGGACTGCTATGTCCAGTGGTATTTTTTGAAGTTGCACTGGGATATAGTGTCCCACTGGGAGTCTAAGGGTTAAAACACTCCATATGAGCTCCGCAAGTCACACGCAAAATGTCCAACCTGTCGTCATCTACCACCTGTCACACATTTAGTAGCATAGTGAGACTCACACTCTGAACTTTTGCATCCAAGATTTTATCAACTTCACATCTGGTATTTGTTTTCCATATCAAGTTTGAAATTTTTGTTGCACCGTTTTTGGTGATTTGGTCTTAGCTAGCCACACAACATACTGTGCCTTTTCTTGTGTAGAATTAATGTTTTCAGATTAAGCAACAGCAGTGCCCCAAGTGACGAACCTACATATTAATATCGCACAGCGACAGCAGAAAAACCTGACGATTGGTCCAATGCGCCTGTAAAAGAAAAATCAAAATCAGTGCAATCACTAAAGTGTAAGAACATTGGACATGCTGTATATGATATGTCTTCCTTCGAGCGGCAAGATTGAATGGAGCGAGTTAATGTAACCTACATGCGGAACATTTCGCGAGTAATCGCTCCTAAGTTTTTTTTAAAGTTGAGTAAAGTCCAAGAACTGAGAACAACTGTTTTTAGAACGCTCTGATTGGTGGAATTTGAGCCGAAATGTACCGCAGGAGATACAAATAGCGAAAAGATTGTCATTGAAGTATTTACAAGAGGTAAACTATCACATGATGCGTTTCCGACCGTTTTTCTTCAGAAAAACCTATTTATGAGGAAACATCTGGTATTGATGTCTATGAAAAATGGTACGTGTGATCGCAGCTTGAGAAACAGAAATAGTAGTAATACATATACTTTATTTGCTACTGTCCCTCACGTTTTGTTTCACTCCTTTTTCTCTGAAGAAAGCTCAATTTATGAAGACTTTAAACCGTTGTACGTTAAAACAATTTTGGCTGTCCATGCTTTTCCTTATTTTTCTTTTCTCACGTCACGTATTCATCTTAAACTGTAGACGGTTTATATGGATCTTATTAGTTTTAAATTGTTAAAAAAAAAACCTTAAAGGCAATCGCCCTTTCTAACTTACTTATTAAAGTCACAATCAAAGTTAGCTTAAAAATTGGATATTAACTGATTTTATTTATTGCAATAAGTAGTGTAATTTTTACACATTCTTTAAAAAGTGTTAATAAATTTTAATAAATTAATTAATAAAGTGAATTATGAAACTTTACTTTGCGAAATAAAACATATTTTTTTACATTCTGTAAACTTCAGACGGCGAAAATCTTCAGTGTCTGTATTAAGAGAATTTATAACGATATAAAATTTTCACCCACTATATATTTTTTCCCTCTTTATTCAAAATTTTGTAAATCTGAGTTCCTATTAAAAAATAAGATAAACTAAAATAAAAAATAAAAGACTTCCTAAAGAACAAAATAGGATGAAATAAATACGAAAGATTTTATTTTGACTTTTAACAATAAAAATATTTTATTGAAGCTGGCTCAAAAGAAAAAAAAAGAACTGGAATCAAAATCGATTTCTGTCTTTCTCTTGAAAATACTGCTCAACTTTAGTGAAGCTGCAATTAGAAACCCACACACAAAGTATCTTGATAGAAGGTGACCTTTCAACATAACCTCTTATCCTAACAAACATACGTAGTTAAATTGCTTTAGACATCTATGATAGTTATGAAAGTAAGAGTCATCGCTGTTTTAAAGCTTATATATATTTTTATTTAATTCGTTAAAAATTGTTATGTATTTTTAAAATATTCTTGAAAATCTTTAATAAATTTAAATTAATAAAATAACAAAGAGTAAGAGAAAAACTTTCTTTATCAAATAAAATGTATAACAATATAGAATTTTCACCAAATACATATTTTTTCCCTCTTTATTCAAAGTTACAAAGCTCTGAGTTCCCATTTAAAAAATAAAATAAAATAAAATAAAAAATAAAAGACTTCCTATTGAACAAAATGGGAGGAAATAAATACGAAAGATTTCATTTTGACTTTTAACTATAAAAAGCTTTGATTAAAGTTGGCGCAAAAGAAAAAAACGAAAAAACTTGAATCAGAATCGATTTCTGTCTTTCTCTTGAAAATGATGCTCATCTTTAGTGAAGCTGCAATTACAAACCCACACGTAAAATATCTTGATACAAGGTGACCTTTCAACATAACCTCTTATCCTTATAAACATACGCAGTTAATTGCTGTAGACATTTATGATAATTATTAAAGTAACCGTCAACGCCGTTTTAAAGCTTGCATATATTTGTATTTAATTTATTAAAAACTATTATGTATTTTTTAAATATTCTTGAAAATTATTAATAAATTTAAATTAATAAAATAACAGAGAGTAAAAGAAAAACTTTCTTTATCAAATAAAATATATAATGCTATAAAATTTTCACCAAATACATATTTTTTCCCACTTTATTCAAAATTTCGAAACTCTGAGTTCCTATTAAGAAATGAAATAAAATTAAATTAAATAAAAAATAAAAGCTTTCTTATTGAGCAAGATGGGATGAAATAAATACGAAATATTTTATTTTGACTTTTAACAAAAAAAAAAAAAAAAAAAAAAAAAAAAAAAAAAAAACTTTGATTGAAGTTGGCTCAAATGAAAAAAAAAAACTGAAATCAAAATCGATTTCTGTCTTTCTCTTGAAAATACTGCTCAGCTTTAGGCGAAGCTGCAATTAGAAACACACACACAAAGTATCTTGATAGAAGGTGACCTTTCAACATAACCTCTTATCTTACAAAACAACTTAGTTAATTGATATAGACATTTATGATAATTATTAAAGTAACAGTCATCGCTGTTTTAAAGCTTGTATATATGTATTTCTATTTAATTATTAAAAATTGTTTAGATATTTTTTTAAATATTTTTAAAACTCATTAATAAATTTAAATTTATAACATAACAAAGAGTAAAAGAAAAACTTTATTTATCAAATAAAATATATAACGATATAAAAATTTCTCCTAATACATATTTTTTCTCACTTTATTCAAAATTTTTAAACTCTATTAAAACTTAGTTTCTCTAAAAACTTAGTTTCTATCCTCTAAAAACTTAGTTTCTATTAAAAAAATAAAATAAAATAAAAATAAAAAACTTGCTATAAAACAAGATTGGATGAAATAAATGCGAAAGATTTTATTTTGACTTTCAACAATAAAAATCTTTTATTGAAGTTGGCTCAAAAGAAAAAAAAAGAACTGGAATGAAAATTGATTTCTGTCTTTCTCTTTAAAATACTGCTCAGCTTTAGCGAAGCTGCAATTAGAAACCCACACATGAAGTATCTTGATAGGAGATGACCTTTCAAAATAACTTCTTATCCTAATAAACATACGTAGTTAATTGCTATAGACATTTATGATAGTTATTAAAGTAACCGTCAACGCTGTTTTAAAGCTTATGTATATTTGTATTTAATTATTGAAATTTGTTTACATATTTTTTAAATATTCTTAAAAATCATTAATAAATTTAAATTAATAAAATAACAAAGAGTAAAAGAAAAACTTTCTTTATCAAATAAAATATATAACGATATAATATTTTCACCAAATACATATTGTTTCTCCCTTTTTTTCAAAATTATGAAAATCTCAGTTCCTATTTAAAAAATAAAATCAAATCAAATCAAAAATTAACTATAGAACAAGATGGGATGAAATAAATGCGAAAGATTTTATTTTGACTTTTAACAATAAAAATCTTTTATTGAATTTGGCTCAAAAGAACTGGAATGAAAATTGATTTCTGTTTTTCTCGCTTGACTTTAGCGAAGCTGCAATTAGAAATCCACACATGAAATATCTTGATAGAAGGTAACCTTTCAAAATAACCTCTTATCCTAATAAACATACGTAGTTAATTGCTGTAGACATTTATGATAGTTATTAAAATAACAGTCAACGCTGTTTTAAAGCTTGTATATATTTGTATTCAATTTATTAAAAATCATTATGTAATTTATTATTACGTATTTTTTAATTATTCTTGAAAATCATTAATAAATTTCATTAATAAAATAACAAAGAGTAAAAGAAAAACTTTCTTTATCAAATAAAACATATCTTTCTACGTTCTACGAGCTTCAAACCGAAAAAGTTCAGTAAATGTGAAAAGCAAACAATAACTTGCTGTCCAACGTATACTTTATTTCGATAATTTAAACAAAGATGTAAAAACTAGAGAACAGGAATTCAGCTTTTTCAGAATTTAGTGCCGCCCCCGGCATTTCCATTACTTCATTTTCTTCTGGTGAACTGGTGGTTTCTATTATTATGAAACAGCCATTATAAATGAAACGTTAGGTGAAGATGAAAGGGCAGTCGTAAAAAATTAGAACTCTGATTTTCTGTTCAGAATGTGTGTGTGTGTGGGGGGGGGGGGGGGGGGATGGCCATAATTTTTTTTTTTTTTTTTTTTTTAATTATGGCCATTTTTTTTTTCCATTCTGACCAGAAAATCAGAGTTCTAACTTTTTACGATTGCTCTTTCATCTTCACCTAACGCTTCATTTATAATGGTTATTTCATAATAATAGAAACCACCAGTCCACCAGAAGAAAATAACTCGGTTAAGCGGGACTCGGATAATCGGGTCTCTACTGCAAAATATATTTCAATTTTAAGACTTAAAACACACGCTTTTATTTTATGTAAAATGACGTCATTTGCATTAATATAGATACTTAAAATTAAATATAGTTTATAATAGCTATATGTTTTATCATAAATCATTCATTTATATTTTTTTCAAAATTTAATTTGTAGCATTTTAATTAATTTTTTTTTCAATTTTTTATGAGAAAATGGCAACAAAAAAATATACAGTCGGCTCTCGTTAATTCGAAATCGGATAAATCAAATCTTCGCTTAATTCGAACTAAACATTAAGTCCCGAAATTTTCAATGGCAGAATAACGTTAAAAATTTTCATTTATTCGAACTCATTTTCTCTTGACTTTGTTTAATTCGAACTAACGAAAATTCCATTTTTTTACTTTTCCTTACTTTCCCACGGATTTTGGATCCTTTGAAATAACTTTCTTTCTTTCATTTTTGACAGAATTATTCTGAACTAGTATACATATAATCCCATGCATTTGATATCCGCTTTCTTAGTGCCCCGTCTGTCCATCAATGACACCTCCACCCCTTCTTCCATTGTGCTTCTTTCTAATCTTTTCTCTAGGATTTGACTCGGTGAAATTCCAAGAGGTCCACATCGTGGACATCTGTAAAAGATAGGGGAAACCTCTTTTCAAAAGTCAAAAATGAATAGGACTAAGCAAACAACAATTGATAAATTTTGTCATAGTGATGATAAATAGTGTAAATATTTTCTTAAATGTTCATATAATTTCAGGCAAGAATACATAGTACAATTAATAAAAATTTCAAAATGCAGTTGTTTTATACTGTACGAGGGTGGTTCAATAATTATTGTCCCGAGTGTGTATAAAATATTTGTACTGCGATGGTTGATATGGAATATTGAAGTCTATTGTCTTAGATGCCTATATGCTCAATTTCAGAACCGTAGCTGCTATATTAACTAATATTTTTCGTTTTATGTGTAAGAGGTGGAACATAGCTTGAAAGGGGGGGGGAGGGGTTGGGGGGGGGGGGGAAAGGCTGGAATGGAGCCAGATCCGAAACAGTTCTGTGATAGATTTGTGACAGTGGATGAACGTCACTACATCACCATGATCCCGAGTCTAAACGACAGTAGCTACGTCTCATTCACTGTCACCCCCCCCCCCTTTCAAGCTAGGTGCGAATTCTTACACCAAAAAGGAAAAAAATATGTTAATATAGCAGCTACAGATCTGAAATTGAGCATATAGGCATCTAAGACATTAGGCTTCAATATTCCACATCAACCATCGCAGTACAAATATTTTATACACCTCCGGGACAATAATTATTGAACCACCCTCGTATTACTAATTTTTATGTTTTATTTATATTCTTTTAATATTAATAATTAGTTTATGTATTTATAACTTTTAATTTAATATTAAGTCATATTCTAACGATAACAGCCGAAATAAATTAAAAAAATATTATAACCTTAATTCCTTTGTAATAGCACCCCTTTAAATATGTTTTTCTCTCATACATTTCATAATTCGAACTCTGGATAATTCGAACATTTCTTGCGGTCCCGACGAGTTCGAATTAACGAGAGCCTACTGTAATTGCTATTTTTCAACAATTTTTTCTTTACTTTCTACAGAAATGTAGTACTTGAGTTGCCAAAATGAAACAAATGTCGCTAAAAACTACCAAAAAATTAATATTTCAAAAACAAATGGAGATGCAGTTTTCAAACAAATTGCATTAAAAAGTACTTTTTTTCCCAATACGACGGTATAAACATTGAAAATGTACTATGCTTAGAAGTTTAAAAAAATGCTGTAGAGTATTTAATCGCACAATGAAACATCGGCTTTTGTTTTACGGTTGGCGTATACAAGGTAACGTTATTTATTGGAAACAAAATAAGCTGGGAGAAAGAAATAGCATACCGGGGGCTAATTAAAATCACAAAAATAAAGATCTTTAAAATAACAAAATAATAAAATAAATCTTTATTTTTGTGATTTTAATGTTTACATCTTTGTTTAAAATTTCGATATAAAATGTACGTTCGATAGCAACTTATTGTTTTGTTTTCGCATTTGAGTATACAGCATAAAGTCCCTATTTATTACGTTCAGGAAATTTGGAGGAAAAAAAATTATCACCACATAAAAATTCTTGCAAAATTATATTTTCTTTCTTTTCTTCGAAATTCAGGAATAGGAGACTTCCTAATATCAAAGTAAACCAAAGTAAACGAATACACAGCCGAAGTAAACAAAAGTAAACCTAAGAATTCTTTTTCTTTAAACAACTAAAAAAAAAAAAAATAATAATAATAATAAATTACAACGACTATTTGGAAAATGATTTTTTCGAGGACTAAAATTTAAGGCATAAAAAATCGCACGGAGTTGATCATACATTACGTACGCCATGGATTAAACATTAACATTCCTGGACCCGTCATGAACAAATTTTAAAAGAAATTTCAGTTTTACAATTTTCGGTACTGTAAATTTTTTAACTTCTATGGAGCTGGTCATACATTACGTACGCCATGGATTAAACATTAATATTCCTGGACCCATTTTAAATGAAATTTCATTTTTAAGCTTCTAAACATCCCACAATATTACTTTTTACACCGTCGTATAGAGAAAATAATATACTTTTAAATGCAATTTGTTTGAAAGCTGTATCTCAATTTGTTTCTGAGTTATTATTTTTTTTTTTGTAGTTTTTATTACTTTTTTGTCATAGTGGCAACAGAAGTATCCATTTCTGTTGAAAATAAAAGGAAAATACAGATTACTGTATAGATCCATCAGAAAACGAATAAAATGCGGGATTCAACTAATAAAACGCTTCAGATTTGTCTTTGATTTCCTACCCTTACGGACAATAACCATTTTCCCAAATTGTTACAAAAATCCCTTTAAGACCGGAAGACTTTTGGTAGAAAAGAAAAGTTTCGGTGGTTTCCCCTAATTAATAAAATCATATCTGATTGGAAAAAAAAAAAAAAAAAAAAAAAAAAAACAATTACAGGTTATGCCAAGGGAGGATCCACGCAAATCGGTGGATACGGGTTCTACTTTAAATCGCACAAAAAGAGGACAATGTTTTTTCTTTTCCTTTAGGATCACCTACACAATTGTGTACCAACACAATTGGTCTTAAAGGTTCTTAAAGGTTTATTCGAAAAAATATTTTTCCACCCTCAACAGCTCGAAATTTTCTGAGACATTTTCAGACTCATTTTTAAAAACAAGTAATATAAAAATTTTGTTTTTAAAGTCAATTCTACTTAGGCCATCAAAGAAAAATTTAATATAATCCCTTAAGCTAATATATTAGTTTTTGTTGCATTAAAATATCTCAATTTGTTGATTTTCTATAAGCAAGTAGGCTTACAATGGAACTCTATGGGAATTTGGCGAAATATTAGAGATATCGCCAAGTTAGCGTCACTTTTGGCGACAAACTTGGCGGTATTTGGCGACAGAACAAGGTCCCCCCCCCCCCCTATGGTAACCCCTTAATGAAAATACTTTCATTGACCTTCAATAACCAATGGCCGCCATTTTGTTTAATTTTTGCATAATTATTTTAGCTTCGGAACTGAAGAGGTTAAAATAAAAATCTCTAATTGAAGTTGATTCAAAAGAAGCAAACTGGAATCAATTTCTTCTTTTCTCGAAAAATTACTGCTCAACATTAGCAAAGGTGTAATAAAAAATCCACACATAAGGTATCTTAATAGTAAACGACCTTTAAACACAACCTCTCGTCTTAATAAACATAATTAATTACTAACTGTAGACATCTGTAATAATTATTAAAGTAACAATCAATGGTATTTTCTTTTAATTTGTATATTTATTTATTTAATTTATTGAAAATAGCTGTGTAATGTTCAAACATTCTTGAAAAGAATTAATAAATCTAAATTAATAAAGAGAAAAAAGAAAAATCCTAGTTTTTCAAACAAAATATATCTTTTCACAATCTACTAACTTCAAAACAAAAATTTTTAGTGAGTTTAAAAATAAGCCAATTTAAAACGATAATAAAAACAAGACGATTTTTAGCAAGGTTATATTTTGACTCTTTATTCCGAAATTTTACAAATCTGGGTCTCTTTAAAAAAAAAAAATAAATAAATAAATAAAAGGCTTCCTAATGAGCAAAATTAGTCGAAATACAGACAAAAGATTTAATTTCGTCTTAAAAGTAAAATAAAAAAACTTTGATTGTGGTTGGCTCAAAAGAAGAAAATTGGAATCAAAATCGATTTCTTCTTTTCTCGAGAAAATACTGCCTAAGTTTATTGAGCGCATAATTAGAACTAAACACGAAACGTATTTTGATTGGGAGTAGTGGCGTAGCCATGATATGCATCTGAAAGGTGTAATAAATCATTATTGCACATAAAAAATATAATTCGGTTGTTTTACATGTTCATAAGGTTTTGCTTTTAGTAAAAATATGATGTGTTAAAAAAAGAAAAAAAAAGTCATGAAGAGAACAAAAAGCGAAACTAAATTTAGCATTGGGATGTTTCAAGGCTTCATTAAAACGAGCTCATCTTCAATATTCAGAGCAAAATAAAATAAAAAATCCCTGCCGCCTTGGCCTACAGGCGGAGATAGAAGTACTAATTTCACTAACAAAAACTAAATCAAGATTAGAGATAAACCCAGTTTAGCAATTTTATCTGACCGCTTTTAAAGAATTTTTAATTTAATTTTTTTGTAAGAGCTGGCTGTATCAGAATCATGCTAATACGATAATTTTTTCTTCAACCCCTATTTTTGCTTAATTTGTTTTTGCTGTAAGAATTGGTTCTATCAAAAACTTGTCAATATAAAAGTTGTAGATAATATTAAGAAGATGTTTAATAAATTTAAGTGGATTTTATAGCTTGTGAACTAGCGAAGTTATGATTTTTTTTTCTTCACCCCCTCCCCCTTTTTTGTATTTTATTTTATTTTATTTTATTTTCGGTAAGAGTTGGTTCTATCAAAAACAAGTCAGGATAAAAGTTGTAGATAGTATTAAGAAGATTTATAATAAGTTTAAGTGAATTTGATATCTTGAGAATTGACAAAGTTATGAATTTTTTTCTCCCTAAAGCCCTCTTTTTTTCGCCCCTTAAGTCCATTTTTAATTTTATCAAAAATCTGTGATACATAAATTTTTGGACCTTTTCCTAGAAGTAATAACAACTTTAAACTGATTGGATATGTATTATAATTAAGTTATGAGGGTATATTTCGATTTTCGCGAAACCCCTCCCTATCTCCACCCCGTTGGACTGATTTTGCCCATTTGCAATCCCCGCCGAGATATTAGCCAACTCAATGTTTTTTGGTGAGCTTAAAGACGATCCGTGTATAATTGCGACTTTTATCATGTGGACAAAATTTACTACATCCATCCATACATACATATACAGTAAAGCACCGATTATACGTCTTTCAGGGGGACCGTTCTAAAATGACGTATAACTGAGAAAGACGTAGAATCGAAATTGCAGTCGCCTAATTTGTAAAATCTTTGTCTATAGAAATATAATGCTGCAATCATACAAATTAAATTTTGCTACCATTTTTGGTTGTTTAAAATACACTATATCTCTTCTCTCTATTCTAAAAAAAATAACAAACGCTGTCACCGCCGCCGCCGCCGCAGGTTTTGAATTTTTTGTGACCGGAGGTCTTTCTTCGTTAATATTAAGCAAAATATTGCATACAAAAATATGAAAATCGGTGGTCTTACAGAGAAATGCTTGATAAACACGCTGATGCAGATGCTACAGTTTTCAAATCGAAGAATTATTTTAAGAGATATTTAATGCTAAAGTTGGACAAAATCGTTCCATTAAAAAAGTTTTATAGGAGCAAAAACTATACATGGGAATTTAATCATTTTTAAATAATTTTATACGTTAGAATTTCCCGGTGTGCAGACTGCATTTATTTTTTTAATTTTACTCATTTTTTGAGGTCTTATTTCTAAATTCAAATTTTCAGCATTTCGAGAGATATTTTTTACATATTTTAGAAAATTTTATTAATTTAAACTGTTGCCAACTGTATAAACAGCGCAAACAATAATGTTTACTTCAAATTAAAAAATATTTACACGTGACTTTCAAATTAAAATTAAATAATTGCGTATAAAAAGCAGGAACTTATTGAAAATTACGTCATAAAAACTATATTTACACGCGAATTTTAAAAGAGAAAGGATATTGTAAAATATTAAATTCATTAACATGCGTTAGAAGTCTTTAATATGATAAATTACGTCACATTACACTTATTATTACGTAAAATGAACAAAAAATAATATTGCAAAACAGCTTAAATTTTAAAATTGCGCGAGACATTTATTTGATATTTTGAGATGACCTTTTCAACTATTTTTGTTAGTACAGCGCAAATAATATTTAATTTCTAACAAAAGCATTTTCACGTGAATATTAAAAAGAGAAAGAAAAGTTTGGTGAAAATTAGAATCAGATTAAAAACGATACATTTAAGATGTCTTATTTAAAGGAACTTTCTTTTCGCTTTGTTAAAAAATACCGAGAGTCAAAGACTCTGTTTACTTAATTCATTTTATATTAGCTTATTTTGAAATGTTTAACAGATTTTATTTAATCAAAGACGAAAACAGCTATTGTATCTTTTAACAGCAGCTGATTTGGCCTTAAAATTTCCCAACCAAAGAGAAATGAATAGGGAGATCGCCACTGTTTTTTAAATTATAATTCAATCTTCCGAAATCTTTTTAAAGCCGATCAAATTAGCGTGCTTTTAGAGTCAGCGATGTCTGAACGAGGGTTGGCTAGTATTTAAAAAAAAAAAAGTTAACACGTTGAAAAAAAAATTAATTAATCATTTCTAAAATTAAAAAATTAAAGTGAGAACTATCAAACCTTATATCAGTTGCACACTTTGAATTACCCTTTTTTTAATTCCATTCTCGAACGTGCAAACACATTTAATTAAACTAAATTTAACCGCCGTCTGACATGTCGATTTTTTTTTTTTTTTTTTTTTTTTTTGAGACTTAAGTAAAACAGTACGTATGGGGTTCAGTTCCTAGAACGTTTGATCACTAATATTGTGATAAACAAAAAAGGTTCTAAAATTGATTGTCAATGCAGTCCGCCCGCCGTCCATTCTTTTCGTCCCGCCCCCTCTACAGGTTACACGAACTTGAAATAATCCCTGTAGCAGTCACACATGTTGTTTTTTCTTTCACCTTTTTCCAAGTATTGCAAGCAGAAAATCAAAAAAGAGCGATGCTGGGAGAAAATAATCTTAGAAAATCTGTTTCGGCATGAAAGAAATGACGTATAACTGATGTTATGCGTCGTATAAACGAATCATTACAACATTCAATTACATAGGGATGAACCCGGACCGAGCTGAAAAGACGTATAAATGAGAAACGTATAAACGGTGTTTTACGGTATATATATAAACTTTTTAGGTGGGGGTGGTTTTGTGTTCCCGGGGTCGTATAATGAAAAGTTATGAATGAATTTTTCAAAAGTCGTACCATAGTCTATGGATCTATCTATTCCCAACTAACCCAAGAGGGACCAGCAAAGAAAGAAACCCGATTTATTAACGCTTTGAAGAAAAAAAAATTACACTGTTGTGCATTGACAATACAATTTGGGAGTTTGCACATAACATTTTTGATGTCTTGATTACAAAGATATAATTTATTAAATTCTTAACTTTAACATTTCTTTTAATATACCTGATATAATGATTCAGTTCATAAAGCTTATTTAGGTCGTAAAATTCTGTTTAAATTTTATATAAACAATAGAATACAATTGTATCATTGCATAAATGAGGAATTATTCTTAAGGTTGTTAAGGATACCTTCTTTTAGGGGGAAATGTAGTCGGCTTTTTAAAAAAGGGAGCTCTTCAAATCTTCTTTTATAATAATAACTGAGAAAGTCTTGTATTGCAAGAAATGTTTTTTTTTTTTAATTCTTCTTAACTGTGTTCTTATACCGTGTGCCCCAAAAATGACTGATGGATTTTAAAATTCAATAACTTCCAAACGGTGACAGATTAAAAAAAAATATATTCTTCCAGGAGGGTTATGTATGATGTCAGAAGTTTTTGTACTGTGATTCTTGATTTTAGTTCGAATTTCAAACAATTGATGGCGCTGAGACAATAGGCACTCGGTCCAGACCCAATTTTTGGTAGCCTGGGGTCCATTCAATACATTTTAATCTCCTTTTTTCGCGTGGAAGAAGAGAGAGGCCAAAAAGTCGAACCTGGATTTAGCATTTATTGCTTGCAGCGCCCTCTATCGATGCTATTTGTAACTAAAACTGACAATCGCAGCATAAAAACTCCTGAAATCTTACATAACACTCCTGCAAGAATTTTTTAAATATCTGTCACCGTTTGCAAGTTATGGAATTTTAAAATCAGTCAGTCCTTTTTGGGACACCCGGTATATACAAGGAGTTCCAACCGAGTTTTCCACGTTACAGAACATAGGTGAAAACCATATTTTTTTTTTTTTTTTTTTTTTTTTTTTTTTTTTGAAAACCCTAATAGATTTTTTATATTTAATATATATAATCTAAATTTTTCACTAACAATACCAACAATAATTTTCATATGAAAAATAGCAATTATGTATTCAAATAAAATTCTGAAATTTATTAAAAGCGACATTTTCGTATTGGTTTCGTGCTAGGAATTAACAGCTGAAAAAATCGCCAAATATCGTTAGCCTTTTTTATTCTGATAATTTCAGTGGTTTAAGCATGATTCGATTACATGTCTTAACTTTGCGTTTTATTTATATTTTATTATTTTATTTATGGATTGATAAAGATTTAATTTCGTTATGGAATATAAATTGAAAACAAATGCTGAACTACATTATTTGCATTAATTTAAGTGCAAACAGATTTATCTTTTGTAATCTTCTCTCTGCAAGTGATATAGATTTTAAAAAACCATGCTTGAAAATTATATTCAAAACCATAAAAATTGAGTAAATTGCGCTACAGTTTTCAAACAAATAACAATATAATTTTCAAACAAATTGCATTTGAAAGTACATTTTTTTCTCTATTCGATGGTGTAAAAATTAAAAAATTTCTGCTGGTTCGGCCTACAGGCGGAGGTAGATTTCGAAGTTAAGTATCAATTTCACCAACAAAAACTAATTCAAGATTTGAGATAAAGCCAGTTTAACAATTTTATCTGGCCGATTTTGACGAGTTTTTATTTTTATTTATTGTTATTTTTTTATTGTAAGAGCTGGTTTTATCAGAATCATGTTAATACGGTAATTTTTTCGTCAACACCTATTTTTGTTTAATTTGCTTTTTCTGTAAGAGTTTGTTCTATCAAAAACTTGTCAATATAAAAGTTGCACATAATATTAAAAAGATTTATAATAAATTCAAGCGGATTTGATATCTTGCGAATTGACGAAATTATTATTTTTTTTTCTTCAACCCACCTCCCCTTTTTTTTTCTTGCGGTAAGAGTTAGTCCTATCAAAAATGTGTCAGTATAAAAGTTGTAGATAGTATTAAGAAGATTCATAATAAGTTTTAAGTGAATTTGATATCTTAAGAATTGACGAAGTTATGAATTTTTTCTCCCTAAAACCCTATTTTTTTCGCCCCTTGAATCCATTTTTAATTTTATCAAAAATTTGTAATACATAAATTTGTGGCCCTTTTCCTAGAAGTAATAATAACTTTAAACTGATTTACTATGTATTATAATTAAGACGTTATGGGGATTTTTCAGTTTTCACAAAACCCCTCCCTTTTTCCACCCCCATGGGCCTATTTTGCCCATTTGCAATCCCCGCCGAGATATTAGAAATCTCAATGTTTTTAGCGGGTTTGAAGACGATCCGTGCATAATAGCGACTTTTATCGTGCGGACGAAATTTAGTACATACATATATGACACATGCATATGTATATATACATAATCATTTTAGGTGTGAGCGGTTTTTGGGTTCCTGGGATCATATAATGAAAAGTTATGACGGAATGTTTCAAAAGTCGCAATATGGTAACGACTAGTATTACTTATGAAATATACCTAAAATGTCCGGTATTCAGGAATTCAAAAAATTGCAGTAAAAGTTAATAAAAGTTCAATTTAATTGCATGCTGTTTACGCCGTCAAAATGACGTCAGCGTTGCGCTCGGACACTTTTGTCCTTTATAATATCGATAATTGAGCTTTACATGTTGAGAAATCAATTTAGAAAACCTAAAAAGGAAAAATAATGTTTCATTTTTTTTTCCTGTTGCTCTATCTTAAAAAATAAACATAGGTAAAAATTATGTATTTTTTAAAATAAATTCACTTGTTTGCGTTTTCTACCAAGCATAAAAATAAGCAGTGAACTTTTCATAATCGAGTTCGGTACCGACGCCAAAATAATGTATTGTAACGGAAATTTTTGTGAAAAAAATCAATTGCCGTCAAAAAAATAATTAAATTAAGCGGTATTTTCAAGATAAACATTGAAAATGCTGATAAAAGAGTGTTTTTAAAAAAACCATTTTTATCTTTATACTTATTTAAGTATCTCTACTTTTCATTACGTTGGTTTTACGCCAGGTATTTATAGTCAGACAAAAAAAATTATGTGCATCTTATCCGCTTTTAAGCAGTGTGTTTAAGCAATGTGTTAATCCCTGAATACCATACCTTCCATGAAACAGAGCATAGGTGATGGATTTTAAAGACAACTTCTCATCCTAGCAGACACCAATTTTATTTCTGTAGAAATTTGTAATAATTATTAAAGTAACAATCAATATTAGATTTAAAACTTGACTTTTTATTTGATTTATTTAAAAAAGTGGTGTGTATATACATATATATATATATATATATATATATATATACAGGGTGCAAAGGAAAGTCCTTTTAACCTGAAAATACTTGCGAACGGAGAGAGCTACAGCTATGCAAGTGAGTTAACGGTGTAGTAAAGCGACTACGCCCGACCTAATGCAAATGACAGCAGCATCCCTAGTGGCAAAATTTGGAAGATAGCTATTGAAAATCGTAAAAAAAAAGCGATAGAGCGAAATTTCCAATTAGAAAGTTTTAGAGCATGAATTAATTAGCACGAAACGACATTTGGTTTACATGGATAAGATAAATCTTCTCCTGTATACCTAAAAATGTTCGAAATCGATGCACACTATTTTGTGTAAACGTTTGAATAAAATAGCCAGAACTATGAAGAAATACGAACAATTTATTGTATAAATACGTACTTATCTCAATAAATTTTGATAACATCACACAAAAAAACAAATAAAACAAACTGTCTCACAATGATAAAAAGTTAATATTCAGTATGTTCGAAAAGTTCGCCATTGCAAACGATACACGTTTGTATTCGTGAGGATAAATCTGCATGCACATTTCTCAGCATGGAACGTCTATTGCGAGCCTCTTCAATATGACGACAGAGAGTTAATCCTTTCAAGGGCGGTGTCTGGACGGTCTAGCCACCTAATTTTAATTCCAAAACTGACAAATGACACCAAGAATATTTTAATAAAATTTTGCTTTTGTAATGAAAGAGCAAATTAGTGGGGTTTTACTTTCTAAGAAATTCGTTTGAATATTCTGGTGTCAGTCAATTATTTCATCATTTTACGAACAGAATTCTTCTGCCCCTGAACGGATTAAACTAAAATTTTAAATGCATTGGAAATTAAATTTTCACAGACGTTACAGTACAACGTTACAATTTGTAATTGCGCACTGCTACATTTCCTAAATGTGAATATGCAAAGTAGAATCGTCGCTCATCAATTTTGGAAATTTATTGGATATACAGGTGACGATTTATTTTATCCGTGTGAACCAAATATCGTTTCGTACTAAATAATTGATGCTCTAAAACTTTCTAATTGAAAATTTTGCTCTATCTCTTTTCGTTTTCGATTTGCAATGGCTATCTTCCAAATTTTGCCACTAGGGGTGCTGCTGTCGTTTGCATTAGGTCGGGCGTAGTTGCTATACTATACCGTTACCTCACTTGCATAGATGTAGCTCTCTCCGTTCGAAAGTATTTTCAGGTTAAAGGGACTTTTCTTTGCACCCTGTTTATATATTTAAACAGCTAATAAATTTAAAGGAAAAATTTGATGAAAGAAAAAAAACATTTTAAAAAAACTACTTTGTAATATAAAACGTATGTCTTTACGTTCTATTAACCTTAAAATAAAAATATTCAGGGAACATATAGAGACAAATTGCAACGATATAAAAGTTTTAGAAAATTATATTTTCTCTCTTTATAGAAAATTTAGCAAATCTGAGTTCCTTTAACAAAAAGAAAGAAATACTTCCTAATGAACGGAATGAAAAGAAAGAAGGAAAAAGAATGACGAAAGATTTAATTTCGTCTTTTGAATATAACGAAAACTTTGATTGGGGTTAGCTCAGAAGAGTAAAAATAAAGTCAAAATTGATTTCATCCTTTCTTGAAAAACAAGGCAGAAGTTTAACAAATGTATAATTGGAAATCCATGCCTAATGTATCTTGATAGAAGACGGTAGAGCAGACAGGTTCTCCACCTGACAGGGGAGTTTGCACCATTGTTACTGATAAAAAGGCAATTTCGTTGTTTTACATGTTTGTAAAATTGTTTTTAGTGTATACGTGATGTGAAAAGATTGATCTAATGAAAATCACAAGTAGTTAAAACATGTTTAGTATTCAACTATTTCAAGGCTTGAAAAAAAGAGTCCCTTCTTGAACACTGTACGAAAAAATTCTGTATTTTACAAAAAAAGGTGTTGGCACACCGGCTGCCAATACAGTTGCTGTGAAATTTACAAGATGCTGTCTTTAACCCCTTCGCGACGAACGTCTTTTACATAATTTTTAATCTTTTATCACCGGTTTTTTTAAACAGAAAATTTTTGCCTAACCGAATCGTGAAAATGCAACTGATTAAATTAGGAAAAATTTACAATAAAAAATAACAGGTGGGGATAATCAAGAATTCCGAGCACCTTATGCAGAACGTATACGTGATGCTCGTCCCCAAGGAGTTGAGAGTGTTGTAAAATTTCTCAAGTATGGGAAAAGCTGCGTTGCTGTTGGCTGCATGGTGCACGTAATAATTCGATTTTTACTTCAATTGTTGCTTGAATTCGCCTTCACAGCATCGGTGCATGAAAAATTACATCATAAAGTGCAGGAAAAATCCCAAATTTTTTTAACAGTGAACCTTCAAGCCAACTAAAGAAGCACGAGAAGCCTGAGTAATAGTGGCATAAGTACTATACTGCTAATGTTCCATACTCTTGCACTAGAAAAAGAGCACTAATTGTGAAGAGTTCAAACAATTTTACGCTAAATGTTTTTGGACTGTTTATGCATTTCTTTACGTTGGTTTTCACACATAACGTATTCATCTTCATACAAGGAATTTTCTATACACCTTATCATTTTAAGTGATCTTTTAAGAGGGTACTTCATTTATGCGAAAACATCCGTTCGCTAATGTTAATGCTAAGGAATGCATTTTTAAAGATAGCTGTGTTGCATTTCAGTATTTTTAAACGATTTTTTCCCCATTCAGTAGCTGAGGTCGATCTGTACAAACGCCGTTTTTTACTTTTTCGATTTTCTTCTCAGGTTTTTTTTTTTTTTTTTTTTTTTTTTTTTTTTTTTTTTTTTAATGGAATAATTTCATATTCGAAACGGGTTCCGAAAGTAAAAGAATCCTTATAAAAAAAAATCGGTAAACAAAATCAAAAAAGTAAAAAATTGCCTTTGTATCGATTAAACTATATTTAGTTGAATTGGGCGCTGTGAACGCTGTGAGGCATAAGCACGAAATGGTGTTAAAAAATGGCAAAAAACCCAATTATCAGGTGCGTTTCTAATTATATAAATGCATAGCACCTATAGTCATCATCCGGTCCGTCTGTCTGTCCGTCCGTCCGCATATAACAGAGCAAAAACTATCCAACCGAATGGTCTGAAATTTTAAATATATAATTGATGCAAAATTTTGTCGAATCGTTTCAAATTTTATGAAAATCGAATGTATAGTTTAATGACAGTGGCAGTCAAAAGTTTTCCGTTACATTACGGCCAATAGAAAAAAAAGTATTTCAAGGGCATTTTAATGATGCTACAGCCTTTCGAACAGAATGAAATGGATATGCACTTATGATGTGTAAAATATACATTCAGTACAATATGTGGTGTGTAAAAAATATTTATAAAACTAATTATAGTACGAACGCAACTCATTTGCCACGTTTGAAGTGCAATTTCCAACTTGTCACCCTCCGACTGTCTTGGAAAAGGGCAAAATTGTAATGTTGTTTTCTCTGCATTTTGTTTTAAATGCTAAAAAAATGATTCTTTGAACATTTTATAAAAAAAAACTTAATAACGAATATGAATGTAATCCTTGGAAGTATTAATCATTGTTCAATGTATTAAAAATACATTAAATCAATAGAATTATATTACTTTAAATATTGCTTGTATTGCAGTGAAACCTGGAACTTAGTGAACGTATTAACACGGGCTTGTCAGTGAGGGGGTTAAAAGGTTATGAGGATAGTGCTAGGATTATATATTTTTTCTTCATTCTGTATTACAATCGAACTAAAAATATGTGTATTTATTCGATCTTGTACATTTTTCTAAAAAGGCGCTCCAAACTTAGGCAGATACCTTAATTTTTTTTTTTGGTTTTCCCTAGAAACAAAATAGTATGAAAAGGGGGGAAATCGCTGGGTAGCGACTTTCTCCTCGCAAAACAGCGCCCCGTCACTCTTTGAAAATCGTTGAAAAGGAAATATTTTAAAGATGTTTAATTATTTTTTTATATATTGTTGTTGTTGTTTAATTTTTTATTAAATATATTAAAAATCGGTGCATTTTTACGAGAGTTGTGCCAATTTCACTTTGAGTTAAAGCTTTAAATTTTAAAGTTTTTATAAAAACAATTTTGTTTTAATCAGATTTTGATGAAGTTCTAATGGGATCGCCAGGGTGTCTTACACTTTGAAATAAAAAAAAAATAATCAAAATTGCTTATTTACGAAAGTTATAGGCGAACAGGGCCATAAAATACATACATACCGATCGAATTTATAATGCTAGAACAATGGTTCTTTCACAGAACTTAAATTAGTTGATTCTAGATCCGTTTTTTGCGCTGATTCCGAATGTGCTTTCCGTTTTTCTCTAGGTGATTCAGTTTTTGAGAAGTTTGTACATTTGAGATTATGCAAACTTAAGCTTTTTTGTGCTATTTTATGAAAATTTTAGACACAATAAATGTCAAATTGAATTACCTTTTCTCAATCACAACTACTGGACTAATTGCTTCAGATAAATGTCGCGATCTGCATATTAACATTTATCTGTCAGTTATTAAGCCTAATTTGCATATTTTTCAATGGTGTAATGTTTACATTACTATTAACTTTAATCCTTTCAGGGGCAAGGTACTTGTATTCGTAAAATGTTGAAATAATTGAATGACGCCAGTATTTACAAGAAAATGTATTTGTAAACACGTAAAAGTATATTTTCGCGTACTTAATAAAAGTGAAATTTTCATTAAAAAATTCGGGTGCCAATATGGAAAATAGGGATTAAAATTATGTGATGCCATAACGGCATCACCGCTCTTCAAGAGGTTAAAGTAGTTGCCACAGAATTGACGTAATGTTTTTCTAGACTAGATTTTTATGCTGATTTCAAATCTGCAGTCTGTTTCCTTACATCACGTCTGCTTTTTGAGTAAAATGAATTTCTACTTCTGTACAGTATTGAGACAAGTTTGATATAAGACGCTTTTTAAGAGTGTATACCACATTGTCAAAAGGGTGAACAGTGTGAAATTCCTATCAGGAATATAAACAATTTATATAACCGAAAAATTTTGAAAAAAGTTGCAGAATCTGTCCTAACTAGTGGAAGTACATCACAAAGTATCATAAAAAAATTATTACAGTCTTTTTTTTGCCAAAAAATAAAATTTAACTTTTTTCAAAAACTGGACGTGATAGAAGAAAACACATACCATATTTGAAATCAGCGCAAGAAAACTGGTTTAGAAACATATTAGCTTACATTTTGCATATCCTCAAATTGTGCGGCAGAAATATCTGGACGTAAAGAAACATTATTAGAAAAATATGCAGATTAGACACAATACTCCAAGGCCACCTGTCAGAATAATCTCAGAAACAACATTTCTGTAAAGTAAACTAAACAGTAATCATAACATAAAACAAAAATCTTTGTATCATGTTCAAACACATAAGGAAAAAAAATTTTCCAATTTCTAATTTTTTTGTACCTCGTTTTAAATTTTGAATTTTTAAAAAAATTTTAAATGGCCGCCATTTTGAAACAAGATGGCGGATGAAGTTTTCCCACAAACTCGGTCGAGACATTGCTATGTACTATGCAAATGCCTTGTCACATCCAAATCGGTTCATAAATACGCGTATTATCGCGTGACAAAAGTCAGATCGTTTCAAAATGTCAGTTATGCTAGAAATTCAAAGTGCTATAACTCAGCCATTTTTTAAGATACAGACGAAACAAAAAATGCTCCAGAATCTTCGTATCAAGCTCAAACACATAAGAAAAAAAATATTTTTCTATTTCTAATTTTTTTGTGCCTCATTTTAATTAAAAAAAATTTTAAATGGCCGCCATTTTGAAACAAGATGGCGGTTGAAGCTGGCCAACGAACTCGGTCGAGACATTGGTATGTATTATATACACACGAAGTTTTATCCAAATCGGTTCATAAATACAAGAGTTACAGTATGACAAAGATCAGATATATATATATATATATATATATATATATATGTTTAATTAATCTGTTATATAATATATATATATATATATATATCGATATATATATCTGGGTCTGGGGGTCATGATCGATGAAAATATACCAAAATTTTTTGAAATCGCTTTCCTCCGAACGACTGCAATAGGTAGCTTTTTGTAATGAAAGCTACCTAAAAAGCGAGTCTGATAATTCTTTATGCTTTAAATTTGCATTTAATTGTACAAAATTTACTAAAATTGTATGAATCGAAATATACAAATATCTCAAAAACAAGACCTGCTGGAGTAAATCTAACTAGTTGGATGTGCCAATCCCAAAACTTTCTTCTATCTCATATATTTTAATGTTTCAAAATGTTGTTACAAATGTAAATATTTCATTTATTAGTTCAATGCTATATAAACTTTGACTTTCATCTTAAATTTCTGCTTCAGTCAATAATTCGGAGTAAACGAGTTAATCTCCATCATGATTCTTATTAAAATCAATAGTTTTCGGTTATTCTGCTGTATATCAGCTGTTCGCGAATACCCGGCTTATCAGGATGAGAAGTTCCCGTCACTTCAAAAGCCGCCTGTTTATAATAGAACTACAAAAAATCAAAAAAATTACACAAAAATCGCTATTATAGTGCCCCCTTTCGGCGGAATATTTCCTAATTCAGGGAGGACCTACAAATTTGGTTCAATTCTATGCATGACGTCATACACCTTTCGATGGTACAATATTGAAAATGGCTCAAAAATCGCTATTACAGCGCCCCGTTCCGGCGGATTTTTTCAAAATTAAGGAAGGGCCTGCTGGCCATAGCTAAAAACTTTTTTTAAAAATTAGGTTCAGTTCTATGCATAATTTCATACACTTTTTGATGGTACAATGGCGACAGACAGCCGGGCACACGGACAGACAGACATTTCCTATAAAAATGTTTATGGGGATCTCTGAGCCCTAAAAACGTGTAAAACCGTCGAAAACCGGAAGTCGAAAAAAGTTTCGATTGCAACACTTTCTTCTATTGAAGATAGAAGAAAGTAAAAACGGAATCGGAATCAGCACCAAAAACCGCATAAAGATCAATGTCTGAAAACCGGACAATTTCATTCCAGAATTTTTATTTTTTTAAATTAATGTACCAACTACCACTGACAATTATTATACTATGATACATGTTTAGTCATTTATGCTGTAGTGTTTCGAGATCAAGGATATATATTTTATGCGCAGGATAAACTTTTATGGAAGAAAGTGTCTGTTATCATCATAATCAATGTCTAATAATTGTGACTGAGGTGATGCCTTTGTCCTAACAGCTGCACCAGCCATTTTGTTGAATCATTTTGCACATACGTAAATTATTAAATATGCCATATGACATTTGTATGTTACAGAAATAAAGTTGAAATAAGCTTTTCCTTATAAATAAAAAGTTACATAGGGGGGCATGAATGATGCTATGAAAAGATACTCATCCCTATTCGGAACAAAAACTAAATATTTCTAAATATGAAATAAAGAGAATAACAACTTACCTTCATCCGTGGTGGCTAGTTGAACTTTAGTTGCTGTTGCAATGGAAATAATTCTGCCAGCGCCACTTAGTATATGTTAACCTAAATGTGTGTTTAGAGGGACTGAGATAACGGTCAACCTCGGGGACAAATATATTTACTAGAATATTTTACTGTACAATTTATGTAGTAAGTACAGTTTATACAGTAGTATTTAATGGAGAATTATATTTTCCCATACTGTACATATATAGGTATAAATATATCATAGAAAAGTTAATAATATTTATAGAAATTTTTACAGCATACATTTAATATTGGATATTTGTACCTGGGGGCAGGAACTGAAATGATGATTTCATTTTTTTTAAGCTTAAAATTAATTATTTATACATAATTATATGTTAATTTATCATTGGTAATTGTTATAACAAATGTTGCAATATATTACATTTTTCAGTTTTTGATTTTAATATATTTAATGAAATATTATTGGCAGGGGACGCATATTGTCCCATTTTCAGATATTGACCCATAAGAAACAACTAATTTCGGTTTTGTGGAAGAGCAAAAGTTCAAATTTGTTGACCAGTGTAACCTCCTCCTTTTTTTTTTTTTTTAACTATTTGGGAAAATGGTTATTGTCCTCGTCAGGGTAGGAAATCCAAAAGCATATCTGAAGGTTTTTGTTGGTTTAATCATCAATTTATTCGTTTTCTGATTGGTCTATACAGTAATCTGTATTTCCCTTTACTTTCAACAGAGATGGACAACAGAGTGTTGCCACTATGACAAAAAAGTAATAAAAACTACAAAAAAAAATTAATAACTCAGAAAAAAATTGAGATACAGCTTTCAAACAAATTGCATTTAAAAGTACATTTTTTTCTCTATACGACGATATAAAAAGTAATATTGTGGGATGTTTAGAAGTTTAAGAAATAAATTTCATTTAAAATTGGCCGTCAAGATTTCTTGGAAATCTGACGATGGAAAAGCCTTTTCCCGAACAGCTAATGAAATGCTTGGACAATACGTAAGTTTCAGGTGGATAATACGTACGAGTTGCAGGCGATTTCTGTCGCTTGCAATTTTTACGTGTAATAACACTATTAATGTTTAATTCATGGCGTACGTAATTTATGATCACCTCCGTGCTATTTTTTATGTCTTAAATTTTAGTCTTTGAAAAAATCATTTTCAAATGGTCGTTGTAATTTGTTAAATTGCTTTTTTTTTTTTTTTTTAAGTCGGTTAAGAATAAAACAGTTTTTTCATGTATATTAACTTCAAAACAAAAACATTCAGAGACTTTAAAGAAAGAGTCTATAACGATATAAAAAATTCAGCACAATTTCTTATTTTTATTTTTATTCAAAACAAAACTTAGAAAATCTGAATTCCTTCTTTTCAAAAATAATAGAAGGCTTCTTATCGAACACAATGTAGCAAAAAAATGACAAAGGATTTAATTTCATCATTTAAAAGTAAAAATCTTTGATTGGGCCAAAAGGAAGAAAAGTAGGATCAAAATCGATATCTTCCTTTCTCTTGAAAATACTGCTCAACTTTAGCGAAGGTGCAATTAGAAGCCTACACATAAAATATCTTGATAGAAGGTGACCTTTAAGCACAATCTCTTGCTCCAATAAACTCACGTTAGTTAATCTGTATAGACGTTTGTGATATTTATTAAAGTAACAATCAACGTTGGTTTTAAAACTTATAAATTTATTTATTTTGTTGAAATAAGTTACGTAGTTTTTGAAAACATTAATAAATTTAACTCTTTATGTCGCAAATTATATGACTTGAATTTTCATTTCAGTAAATTTACTCCCTAATATTTGCAAATAGATTTACGCGAAAAATTCTGTAATAATTTTAAAAATTAAAATTGGAAAATGTGTGTAATAATAATATAAAATTAATAAAGGATTCTATCTTTAAAACTGATTTACTAAATCGGTAGTTATATAAGTTACTAAAAATAATTAAGAAATATTATTTATTTTTAATTGCACAATTATTATGAAATAACAAAAATAAATATATTGTGTTTTATCACAAGTGAAATATTTTTGATTAAATTTTTTCAACAATATAAAACTATATATGGGTCATTCTCTGAAAAGTGTCTGTTTTATAAAAAAAAAAAAAAAAAAAAAAAAAAAAAAAAAAAAAAAAAATGCGGCCCAAAAAATTGCCTCAAAAATCTCAAAATTTCAAAATTTAGCCTACAAGTACCTTATTGCTATATTTATCAAAAAATAATATGAACCAAACAGTATCTCATAGTTCTTCTAATATTTTAATTTCAAAGCACTTCCATTGCTAAAATGTTCAAATAAACGATTGGCACCGGAATTTAAGAACAAATTTATTTATAAATATGAAAAATGCTATATTTCACATACATGTTAAATAGATAAAAGTTTATAAAAAGTCTGGTGGCCATTGTGGCGCTTGGGAATTAAAATTAAGTGGTTTCATAAACATACCTCCGCCCTTGAAAGGGTTAAAAAATAAAAGAAATTATAATTAGAAGTCATACTGTCAATAAGTTTTTTTTTTTTTTTACTCCATGTCAATTGGAAAAATAAAGATAAAGCATTAACATTTAGAAGAGTAAATGTTTATTTGAATTAATACATTTTTTTTTTTACTTCTGTAAAATAATAAAAATTAAAAATGTATTATCTTTACTTACGGTAATTAAAAGTCTTATGAGCTTTTTAATATGTGTTTTATTGCATTAGATTTTCTTATTTTATTGTTTAGTACATATATAAATGGAATCAGATCATTCCCTCACAATTTAAATCATTCCCTCATATTAAAATTATGAGGGAATGACAAAATACTTCTGAAAATCATATTATACAAAATTGATAAGTCTTTAGGCATATTATCAGTTACTAAATATCTTTTGAAACACATTTATTATGATATAACGTCATAAAAAGTCATTTCATTAGTTTTTATTAAATTTATAATAGATGAGGGAGTGACACGTAATAAAAATACTTACATTGATCTAGTACTTCAAAGCCATATGCTAACTATTCAAGAACGTTTTTGAGCAAACAACCAGATAGATACTTCACTTTACTCTTGTACAAACTGTCCTAGACATATATAAAGCATGTTCTGCTTTCTACTAAGTAAATAATGGCAAATTTATAATTATGTGAGGGAATGACGACAAATGCTAGGGACATCATTAAAAAGTGCCCTAATTCATTCATTATATAAAATATAAATATAATTAAATGGCTAAATATGTATTTATATGTGTTTAATGGATTGAGAAAAAAATAATTATAAATATACGTGCTGCAATGGCAGAGAAAGCATTTTCTTTCCTACATATGTGAATGCGGACATAGTGAGGGAATGATATTTGCATTAAAAAATACATTAAGTTTATTAAATTTCAATTTTAGTAAGCAAATAATTACAGTTTATATGTATAGCTGATTCATATTGATAGTTTAAATCACTTTTTCTTTTTGTAATTTTAAAAATACGTCTTCAAGACGCCTGGGACATAAAATTGTCACTTTTCAGAGAATGACTCATTTAAGTACGTAGATTCGAAAATATCCATCTTTAAAAATATTTAGCTTCGTAAATTTAGCAGTGTCTTCTAATCATGATGCAGCGAAAAATTTTGCATACAATGAAAATGCACTGTTATTTATAGACGCTTTAAATAAATGTTACATCAATTTTTCTTCAAAAGGATTTTAAAATCCTGCTACGGCATGAAAGTTTAAAACTTTATTTAAGTATTCCTTTAATTTATTGAAAATAATTATGTGTGGATAGTAATAAAGATGTGTGGTTTTTAAAAATTAATTAATAAAAGCAATAAAAACTTAATAAATTGCAGCATGTTTTTAAGTATTCTCTTAATTTGAACAATTTCTAACTATATATTAAAATTTTATCAAAATCATACTCTCTCTTTTTATTCAAAATTTAGCCAAATAACTTTGATTTTAAAACTTTGTATTTAATTAAATAAAAAGAGTAATGAATGTAATTTGTAAACGTTTTTAAAAACTAATTAATTAATTAATAAGAGGATAAAACAAAAGCATCGCTTCATAAATTAAAACATATTTTTCCATGTTCATCTTCAAAAGTATAACATTCAGGGACTATATAGGAACAATTTATAGCTACAGAAATTTTTTTATCAAATTACAATGGAAGAGTTTCGTAATGAACAAAATAAAAAGAAAGTAAAACGAAAAATTTAATTTCGTTTTTTAGACATAAAATGTTTGATTGAGCTTATGTCAAAAGAAAAAAAAGATTGCAATCAAGATCGATTTCATCCTCCTCGTGAAAATGCTGCGCAAGTTTAGTGAAAGTGTAATTACAAGTCCACACATAAAGTATCTTGATAGAAGGTAATCTTTAAACACACATCCTCGCTTCCCAGAACACATAAGTTGTTCATCGATGTAGACATTCGTGATATTTATTTAACGCATATTAACGCAACAATCAACGTTGTCCATAAACCTTGGATAGTAATTTAGATATTTTATTGAAAAGAGTTTTGTATTTTTTAAACAATTAATATATTTAATTTAATAAATTAATAAAAGGGAAAATGCTTTAGTTTTAAAATAAAGCATATTATTTCACGTTTTGTTAACTTCAAAATGAAATCATTTAAGGAGTTTAAAGAGACAATTTATATAGATATAAAAAAGTTATCAAAATTATATATTATTTCTCTTTATTCAAAATTTTGCAGAAAATCAGAGTTTCGTTTAAAATAATGGAATATCTTCATAATGAACAAATATAAAAAAATTTAAACGAAAAATTTATTTTCGTTTTTAGATAGATTTCATAAGAAAAACTACCTATTACATTCTCCCCTATATAGGAATTACGGGAAAAAATTTTGAAGATCTACGCCGATCACGACACCTAGAACCCAAAACCACTCCCAGTTCAAAACTTTATACATATATATATGTAATAATAAAAATTTTCGCCTCTTTTCCTTAGTAAAACTACTCCAAATTCTTAATATTTTCCTTTTTTTACCTATCTTTAATAATATCTTAATATCTTTTGTCTTTTATTTCATGCATTTAAAGTTGCGTATTCTTTTATTATTCTAAAAAACCTTAATCCATTCGCCTAATCTTATAAAACCCATTAAATTACTTTTTCATTTTATTCTAAAACTAAATTCTCTTTCTTTTGAATGTTTTAATATCATTTATTCCTTCTTGTTCTATACCCACAATTCCATGCATCCGCCAGCGCTATTTGCGCTTTTATTCTGACGCCGTATAAAGAGTTCTTTATCAACGTCAACCTTTCCCATCGAATCGTAATTTGTTCTATGTCCCATCCTCCCCCTCCTCTCTTCTAGCATTGGTCTCTTACTGTTCTGTAACCGTCCGCGCGATGTTGTTCGGGGTACAAATATCGTTACATCGGCGATAGAGAGAAGATTTTACGTTTTTCTGGTTGTCTAATTAAGCTGCGTCGCTTGGAGTGAACGTTCGAATGTGTAAATCCTATTCTTATAACATCTAAAGTCTTATGAAATGATGATCGATTTTTGTGAGTGGATGGAATAACTACTGGAAGTGTTTTACTATGTTTTTGTCAATAAAACCAGTTTAAAAAGTGACGATGACTCTATATTCATTACGTAAGGGAAGTTATCAATGTGTTTCGAGCCTGTCTTTCTCGCCACCCTGACTGCAATCCAGTATTTTCAATATAACGGATGGATAGTTTTGATTGCTCTATTACATTTTATGTCGAGGTGTACTGGTGTCGCCTAAATATCTGAAAGTCGGTAGCAAAATGCTACATAAGTCGACAGGATGATCACTTGCTTTACTAAAGTAATGATTTGTAGAGAAACTCATCGAAACTTCAGAATGTCAGAAATGTTCTGACGATGCAATGTGAATTATTATCATCGACTATCAATAAGTATGATTACGATGAGAGATGTTTTCATGAACGAATGTCAGTAAAACTCTGACAGTGGAATATCACTAAGTTTCAACGACTTAATAGAATGATTAAAACTTCCTGATACCTCCAAGTGGCGGAAATAGGTCTCACATTAATTTGAATGCACGATTTTTCTTTTTAAATAAAATTCTAGCTCTCTGGCCAGAAGTCATGTTGAGAAAAAAACACCTTTCTGTGGGTGAGAATATATTATTTATTATAGTATTTTAGTAGGTTTCTATTTATTTACAATATTGTTGTTATTATTATTATTGTTGTTAGAAAATGAATTATACTTTAGTTGTTGTTATTATTTATTGAGAAAAATATATATATATTTACATTGTTTATTTAATTTAAAGTTATATATTTTTTAATTATGTTTATACTATTGCATTTTTATATAAATGAGTTATCCCTCCTATATACAATTAAGATCTAGAATTGTTAAAAAATCAAGTAACACCATGAGTGAAATAAATATTGTTCCCTTTGACCCAGAGTCCGGTATGAAAATACAACCTTGGTTAATACATTTTGAGAAATCTTGCATTACCGAGAAAAAAGATGAAAATTGGAAATTAAATAATATTTCTAAATATTTGAAAGGAGAATCATTGAAGGTTTATATAAATGATTGTCTGGAGTGCACTAGTTTTGAAAAAATTTCTGAGTTTCTCACTGAAAAATTTATTAGTGTTTATGCTCCAAGATTTTCTGAATTTGCAGCTTCAAAGTTAAATGATTTAAATGAATTAGAACAATATTTTTATAAAAAGGTAAATATGAAGCTAAATTAACAAATTATAGTTTTGTTTGATAGAACTTCTGGTTGCAGTTGATGTTAATTCCCGATTTCTTATAATTTACATAATTCAGTAAGAACAGATGGAATTAGCGAGACTTGTGCTAGAATTTTGTCAGATAAATTATAATTTAAATTTTCATTAAAGTAAAAGATAGCATGCAATTAACATTTTTGAAAATTTTTATGAATTATAAAAGAATTAGTCTAACTTTTAAAAATTATAACTGTGATATTTAAGTGTCTATGTTTTTATTGAATAGAATTTCTGGTTAAGTTTAGTTTATCCCCAATTTCTTATAATTTAAATAAATTCAGTGAGAAAAGATAGGATTGAGTGAACCTTTTACTGGGATTTTGACAATTAAAATATAGTTTTTAAAAAAAAGGTTGACCTTGTTTGCACCATGTTTTGATAAAATTTTTAATGCTAAGATCTATTGCACCTACTCGAGTTTAATAACTTTTCTTGATGATTGGTGATATCTGATGATAAATATGCAAAAATGTTCTTGTCTTAAAAACAAGCTTGGGTTTCTTGAATGTTTTTGTTGAGGAATTGTTATATTGTGTTGTGTTTAAAGTTTACTACTCCGAAAAGTTTAACCTGAAAAGAGAATTATTTATCATTTTATTTTGTTCTTGAAAAATATTTTATTGTTTTTAAATTTAAGTTTTACACTAGAAAGTATGTAATTTTAAATTATTCTTAAGGCCACTAAAAACTTGTTCCCATATCGAATCCTTAATAAATTATCTGATGTTAACTTTGAGATAGATAGGAAAATTCAAAACCGAAATACGGAGATTGTCCATGTAGCTAAATTACGAAAATATTATTCTCCAGATCAATTAAAGTTATCCCATGAAAAACCCCAGCAAACTAATGTTAAATCCATAGCCGCGTCTTAAATTTATAATAATAAGTAATTTAACTAAACTAAATAAATACATTTATAAGTTAGTAAGCAATTATTTTCTATATAACAGTGTGTTCTTGAATCGCGCGACAGGAATATTACTGCTGAGATTTTCTTACTTGAGTTAACTACTTATGCTGGCGTAAATTGGTTGATTTAGGTTGAGAATTTCTTGTATCGAAATTAATTGAATTAATAACTTAAACTCAATTAACTAAATAAATAAAATTAACTGGATTAGAATTAAATTTAAATTGAATTTGAATCTAGGATTTAAGTTAATTATTATAATTCAATAATCTGGATCTTTTATCAACCTTTCTTAAGTATGCTACAAAGTTTCATTTTCATTCAGCAACTATAGCTTCTTGTTTGATTGAAAACAAGATCATTGCATAATCATGCTGAATTGATACTTATTTCACAGCATTTCTTATTTATTTTTGTTACTTTATGCTATGCCTAATATTTGAGTATACTGTCATACCTCATTCGCTGTGATCAGTTAAAGAAATTTATTTGATACTTGTGAATACTATTGACTGTGTTGTTGAATATAGTTATTATTATTTATTATACTATGCATTATTGATATTGAGAGAAAAAGATCATAATGAATATCGATTACTATAATAAGTGAGATGATAATACTTAGCATGGGAGACTTACCTGAGACAGTATTTATGCTATGAGTTGTGATAACCCGATTAGTATGAATTTCAATTACTCATTGTAAGTTAGTCCTAGAAATTGATATTATAAGATATAATATGCTTATTATTAGATAATTGGAAGATAATTACCGTGTAACTAATTAATGGACAGAATATGAGAAAAAAAATCTTATTAAGTTTTAGATTTAAGAGTTTTTGTTAGTTTATGACAATATCTGATTTAAATGGTTTTAATTGTTATGAGTTAGAGAGTTTATTAATTATGAGTAATTAATTTATGAGTTAGAAATTTTAGATTATTAAAAAATTTTCAACTTAGAGGAATTCCAAAGAAGTTTCTGAAAAACCTATGATGACTGTAATAGGTAAATACCATGTGGTAAATAGTAAATAACAACAAATAGTAAAAAGGTACCCGCAAAAAGATGGACCATCAATACCATCAATGTATGTGTGTCAATACACTTCAAAGATACTGTAAATAGGTTTATTTAAAAATTTTTGTTATTATTATTGCTATTATGGATCTTATTATTATTTATTTATTGTAATATATTAATTTCATTTATTGAACTAAAAATGAACTTAGATTGGAAAAACTGAGTTGCTAATGTAAGGATAAGTAGATTCAAATGAACATTATATTTACGAATCTAATTTTGAACTTATATTTTGAAGACATTTTTCAGAATTCCATTAGCACATTTATATTATAAAATGCTACGTTTAAGTCTTTACAACTGAATTCATGAATGCTTTGCACATTAATATGAGCCATGAATGGCCGTAAATTTATTATGTAAATAACAAAACTATGTTAAAAAATTATCCTCAATATTTATAGTAACTTTTTATTTTACATCTTTGTAATTTGTAAACAAGATTAATATCTTGTTATTGTATTTAATTAACAATTCCAATAGTTCGCGTTCTAAATTTAAAATTAATATAGCATTAAGATTAAAAAATAAATAAATAAAAAAAAAATTAAAAAAGTTAAATTTTCAGGGTTTACTCCAAGTGGCGAAATTGTAAGCCAAGCCTATGTAACATTTCCTTTCTATGAACTTGTGGGTCTTAGGACCTACCAGCTCATCCAGTCTTTTTGAGTGTGTGTGTGTGTGGGGGGGGGGGGATGTAATAATAAAAATTTTCGCCTCTTTTTCTTAGTAAAATTATTCCAAATTCTTAATATTTTTCCTTTTAACCTATCTTTAATAATATCTTAATATCTTTTGTCTTTTATTTCATTCATTTAAAGTTGCGTATTCTTTTATTATTCTAAAAAACCTTAATCCATTCGCCTAATCTTATAAAACCCATTAAATTACTTTTTCAATTTATTCTAAAACTAAATTCTCTTTCTTTCGAATGTTTTAATATTATTTATTCTCTCGTGTTCTATACCCACAATTCCATGCGTCCGCCAGCGCTATTTGCGCTTTTATTCTGACGCCGTATAAAGATTTCTTTATCAACCTCATCCTTTCCCATCGAATCGTAATTTGTTCTTTGTCCCATCCTCCCCCTCCTCTCTTCTAGCATTGGTCTGTTACTGTTCTGTAACCGTCCGCGCGTTGTTGTTCGGAGTACAAATATCGTTACATCGGCGATGGAGAGAAGATTTTACGTTTTTCTGGTTGTCTAATTAAGCTGCGTCGCTGGGAGTGAACGTTGGAATGTGTAGATCCTATTCTTATAACACCTAAAGTCTTATGAAGTGATGATCGATTTTTGTGAGTGGATGGAATAACTACTGGAAGAGTTTTACTATGTTTTTGTCAATAAAACCAGTTTAAAATGTGACGATGACTCTCTATATTCATTACGTAAGGGAAATTATCAATGTGTTTCGAGCCTGTCTTTCTCGCCACCCTGACTGCAATCCGGTATTTTCAATATAACGGATGGATGGTTTTGATTGCTCTACTACATTTTATGTCGAGGTGTACTGGTGTCGCCTAAATATCTGAAAGTCGGTAGAAAAATGCTACATATATATATATTGAGCAAACATGCAAACCATGCTTTCTCCTTCAGATACAAATTTTCAAAAAACACAAAAAACTGATAAATAAGAAAATAACTTGCATTTAATTCTCATTTTTATTGTGTATTTTTATTACTGTTTATTAGAAAGAATTGCAAGCATACCTAAGATATTAAACATAAAACAAATTAATAAAATGCATTTAATATTTGGAGAAATCACGTTTTGACCGAATTCAGAGGAGGAAACATGTTTTGATTGTTTGACAAGAGGATAAAACGCTTTTTGAGTGAAATAAGTTCTAACTCGCAAATAATACAATAGCATTATTTTATTTGAATAAATACCGAATTTCAGTTGATTATTGTTAAAATAAAATGACAGATTATGGTACCTAGTAGTATTCATTAAATATTTACTAAATAAATACTCGTTTGCCAGAAATCCACTTCAAATTTTAAAACCAATATCTTCATCTAGACAGTTATACACATATCCCTCTTCTTTATTGCAGGCTTATCAATCATGGATAATGTGGTTGTATCATTTGAATATATCATCAGGTTGATTTTGCCACTGTTCACTATACATTACCTTCAAAAGTTTTTTAACATCTTTGTTCTTTTCAACTGGTATGGCGTGGCAAAGAGGAAGATATTCTAAAACAACCCTTTGAACAAGGCAACAGTAACTCCCTTTTTAAGAAGATTTACATCATATTCTTCATTTATATCTTGAAATCTATAATTCTGGAAGCCTTTAACTTTAACAGTTCTCTTATTTTTTTCTAAAACAATCCGTTTCAATTGTGATATGTATGGTAGGTTTCGAAAGTACACATTAAGTGACAACTGTGATTGGCAGACTGGAGAAATCACTGCTTGATTGAATGCAGGCTTTGGAGGAAACACTCTTTGATTGAAACGTCAAGTTTTAAAATTGATTTATAAACGGAGAAAAAATTTTTTTAGTAAAAAATACCATTTATTTCTGTGCAATTTAACACAGAGTTCATAAAAATAACAATAACTCATTTTTTATTTTTTTGTGAGAAAACACGGTTTGAATGTTTGCTCCACATATATATACCCATTAAATAAACATTACCGACCACCATCAAAAATTGTGATTATGAATGAAAGGACAATAATACAGTTTCACCCAACACACTTAACATGGATACAAAAACATAGAATATACAAGCTGCTATGTATAAAATATAGTCCCTTGTACTATATTACGAGAATTAATGTGGAAGAAGAAAAGGAAAATATGGATACCGATAAAAATAATTGAAAAGCTTATATATTGAATTACGTTATCAAGAGTACAGAATTCAATTATATAAGCAAAATAGTCGTTTTCTGTGAGGAAAAAAGCTAAAAGCTGAAATTTTTTTTCTCCTGTACTCAAACGACTAATATGACCAAAAGAATAGTTTCAAGAGGAAACAAAATAATATTATATGCCATGAAATGGAAAAAGCAATACAACCTTTTAAATATTTAATTTATAGCAATGAAGTATATATATATATATATATATAATCAAGGGGCAGAAAATCTTGGTCAAGTTCGTTAATGGGTAAAATCGGACCAAGGGGGTGGAAACAGGGAGGGCTTTGTGAAAACCGAAAAAAACACAGAATTTTTAAATTATAAATGCATGTCAAATCATTTTAAAGTTATTATTACTTCTAGGAAAAGGGCCAAAAAATTATGTGTGACAGATTTTTGATATCACTAAAAATGGGCTCAAGGGCAAAAAAAAATAGGGTTTTAGGGAGATAAAAATTCATAACTTCGTCAATTCTCAAGATATCAAATCCACTTAAATTTATTATAAATTTTCTTAATATTATCTACAGCGTTTTTATTGACAAGTTTGTGATAGGACCAACTCGTACAGCAAAAACAAATTTTAAAAAATAAGGGGTTGAAGAAAAAATCATCATATTAACATGATTCTAATGAAACCAACTCTTACAGAAAAATGAAATTAAAAACTCGCCAAAAGCGGCCAGATAAAATTGCTAAACTGGGTTATCTGTAATCTTGATTTAGTTTTGTTAAAATCAGTACTTAGCTTCGAAATCTGCCTCCGCCTGTAGGTCGAGCCGGCATAGATTGTTTAAATTGAAAATGTTTGATAAGCTTATGTCGAAAGAAAAAAAACTGTAATCAAAATCGATTTCTTCCCCCTCGTGAAAATACTGCACAAGTTTAGTGAAAGTGCAATTAGAAGCCCACACATAAAGTATCTTGATAGAAGGTGACCTCTTTAAACAAACAGCCTCTCGTCACAATGTATACTATACTCGTAAGTAGTTCATCGTTGTACACATTTTTGATACATATATCACTTATATCGTATATGAACATAACAATCAACGTTGATAATAAAACTTAAATATTTGGGATTTTCTTAAAGAGTTATGTAATTTTGAAAAGAATTAATAAATTTAACTTTTTAAATTAATAGAAGGAAAAAGAAAACCTTACTTTATAAAATTAAGCATATTATTTCATGTTCTGTTAACTTCAAAATGAAATTGTTCAGAGAGGGACAGTTTATATCGACATAAATATTTTATCAAAATTATATATTCTTTCTCTTTATTCAAAATTTCGCAGCAAATCAGAGTTCCGTTTGATAAAAAATGGAAGACCTTCCTAATGAACAAAGTTAAACAAAAATAAGACAAAAAATTTAATTTCGTATTTTTAAGCTGAAATTTTTGATTGAGCATATCTCAAAAGAAATAAAAACTGTAATCAAGATCAATTTCTTCCTTCTCGTGAAAATACTGTACAAATTTAGTGAAAATGTAATTAGAAGCCCACACATAAAGTATCTTGATAAAAGGTGACGTTTAAACACACAGCTTCTATTATTTATAACATCATACAGTATACATATCATACAGTATACATAAGAATTTTATCGCTGTAAACTTTTGTGATCCTACTTAACGCATATTAACATAACAATCAACGTTGATTATAAAGCTTGGATATTTGTTTAGGTTTTTTTAAGAGTTGTGTAATTTTGAAAATAATTAATAAATTTAAATTATTAAATTAATAAAAGGAAAAAAACTTACTTTGTAAAATAAAGTATAATGTTTCATGTTCAGTTAACTTCAAAATGAAAACGTTCCGGGAGTTTAAAGTGACAATTTATATCGATATTTAAAAGAAAAAAATCTGAACTATATATTATTTCTCTTTATTTAAAATTTAGCAAATCTAAGTTCCTTTCTTTTTATGGAAGATCTTTTTAATGAACGAAATAAAACTAAATTAAGGCAAAAGGTTTAATTTTGTTTGTTTGTTTTTTTTAACTGAAAATGTTACATTGAGCTTATCTCTAAAGAAAAAAACTGGAATCAAAATCGACTTTTTCCTTCACGAGAAAATATTGCATAAATTTAGTGCAACTGCACTGTAAATAAAATCTGACAGGAAGATTTGTCGACCCTCGAAGGCTAATTCTTTCGAAAATATGGAATATCCTTTTCTTTTTCCTCTAACCTATTCAGAAAAGTGTTCTAAAAGTCTTATTGTGCAAACTGGACGACAATTTAGTAATTTTCATGAATATCTGAAATCTCAACATACCTTATGGATGTATTTAAAGTATTTTGTTTCTTTTGCCACAAAAAATCCAACTTTTCAAAAAGTCTTGTGGTGCAAAACGTGCCACAATACAACAATTTGTTATTTTTTTATGAATTTTTGAAATGTGATTGGACTTAAGTTTTGTGTGATACCCTGTAAATTTTGTAGTTAGCTATTTAAAGGTAAATATGAGTTCATAAAATGAATTAATTCCTTCTTCAATTTTCAGAATAAAATACAAAAAAAAAAAAAAATTAGAAACAGCATTAGAAATAAAACATGTACTTTTTCACTTATTTTGCACTGAAAAAGAGGCTTCAATTTTGAATGTACAATAATTACTGCTAAAATTTAGCTGTTTATGTTATACTTATAATTCCTTTTTTACATCAATTATTCATCTTACCAGAAGGGGTTTTGTACGCTTTTTAAGCACTCTGGCAAATAGTTTTAACCCACAAATCCCACCCTTCTCTTTACCAGTGTATAAGATTTTTAAACACATGCCATCAGACTCATACACTTATATAGTTAATCTTTGTAAGCTTTTGTGATAGTTATTAAAGTAACGATCAAAGTCGGTTTTAAATTAGCATACTTATTGAAAAGACTAGTATAATTTTTAAACATATTTAAAAGAATGTTAACAAATTTAAATTAATAAATTTTTTGATTACTCAATTTAAAACACACTCTTACGCAATAAAATCTCTGTTAAATACACTATTATATTTAAATTTAAATTTATTCGCAATATAACAAAAGACGTCACTTAATGGCTAGCTCAAAAAAACAAATCCATCGTACGACTCGTAAATAGAACGCATTTCCAAAACACACAGAGGCATAAGTATAACTGAACAAAATTTATAAAAGAAAGAAAGAAAAACCTTCTTTAATAAAATAAAACATACTTTTCCCCCTTCTATTTAGCATAAAAATAAAAATGTTCTGGGGGTTTTCTAGAGATAATTTATGACGGTATAAATTTTTAATAAAACTACGTTTTCTCTCTTTATTGAAAATTTAGTAAATTTAAGGTTTTTTTTTTTTTTTTTTTTTTTTTTTTTTTTTTTTTTTTTTTTTTTTTTTTTTGAGGGCGGGGAGGTTTTTAGCATGACCCTAAAGGGACTTTGTGCCATTAAATCCTAATCAACCAACCAACATTTCTTGCGAAAAAAACTGCATAAGTTCAGCGATAGTGTAATTGCAATTCCACACATAAAGTAATCTTAATAGAAGGTGATCGTTAAACACAACCTTTCTTCCCAACAAACCATGCATGCACTGTTAAAAATTTGCAGCATTCTGGCAGGTCATTTGACCGTTTTTTCCGAAAACGGTTACACAACCGTAATTTTAACACTATTCTGACCATATTATTGGCCATTTTATGGTCAGAATATAGTTAAATTATGGTTATGAAACCGTTTTTTCAAAAAACGGTCGAATGACCTGCCAGAATGCTGCAAAATTTTTAACAGTGTGGTGAATCTCTAGTCTGTAAACATTTGTGATATTTATTAAAGTAACAAACAACGTTGGTTTTAAAACATCGACATTTATTAATTTTTTCTGAAAAGAGTAATGTAATTTTTGAAAGCGTTAATAATAAATTTAACTCTTTATGTCTTAAATTATGACATAAGAAATTTTCAATTAAGTAATTATACTCTTCTGTATTTGAAGATAGATGAGAAAAATTATGCAATATCAATTTGGAAAGAATTCTATCATTAAAAATGACTTTTTAAATCGGTAGTTATATGCTTTGCTTTAAAATATAGTTAACCAATGCTAACTAATGTTATGTGATCATGTTTGCATGTTGTGGATTATGAATGTTATTTATCCCAGATTTCTTCTTTTTAGCTAATCTCAATTAAATAATTTAATTTTTAAAAGACAGAATCACCAGTCTTTATTTGGTTTCATTTTGGTCGTTAGGAAATCTTTTATTTAATTTTTAAAGAACATAAATTTACTAAATTTTGTATAAAGAGAGAAAATACAGTTTTACTGAAACACTGCTAAGTTAACCAATGCTATGTTTTTTATTTTCCTAATTATTACAAAATAAGTAAATATACAGTGTGTATCTGAAAAAGTGAACAAAACTTTACGGGGTGGTAGAACGCAGCTATACGAGCAAATGTCGTCATAGAATGTATGGTCGAAACGCAAGCGGTGAGAAGTTAAAAGGTAGTTTTCCACTGCCCCAGGGCGATGGATGAGTCGAGGTGGTTCCATAGCTTGGCCATCAAGATCGCTGGATCTCTCGTGTTTGGATTTTTTTTCCTGCGAGGCCGTATGAAAGCCTAATCTAAGAGTGGCCCTTTGAAACCGATATGGATCTAATCGCCAGGATTGCCTTTGTTTCTGGCGATATTCGGGAAATATCTGGTGTCTTCGCAAATGTGCGTCAGTCCCTATCCCACGGTTGTGAAACGTGCACTACAGCTGGCGAAGATCTTTTGAGCAATTTATTTGAGCATGTACATTAATTACATTCCTGTTAATAAAATGTTTTCTGAAGTATCTCCTCTTATTCTTGTGTTAATTCTTTAACTGCGACAGTGGAAAACTGCCTTTTAACTTTTCACCGCTTGCGTTCCGATCATACATTCTATGACGAAATTTGCTCGTATAGGCTGCGTTCTGTCACCCCGTAAAGTTTTGCCTCTTTTTTTAAATACACCCTGTATGGTAATTTTATCTGCAAATTAAATATTTTCCGAAGTGTAAATGTTTTCAACAGCATAAAAACTATTCATAAGTACATAGGTAAAAAAATATCCTTTTTAAAAAAATATATTTAGCTTCGCAAATTTAGCTGTGACTTCCAAACATGATGAAAGCGAAGTATTTGCATTTAATAAAAACGCAATGTTATTAACAAACGCTTTAATAAATTTTATATCAAATTTTCTTCAAAAATATTTTAAAGTTCTGTCGAGGTGTAAAAAGTTAAAACTTGCATGTTTATTTGGTTAATTTATTGAAAAGAATTATCAATAGTATATAGTTTCAAAAGAAACTTCAATAAATTTAAAATAATAAATTAATAAAGATAAAAAAAACTTACTTTATAAAATAAAACATATTTGTTCACATTCTATTAATTTGAAAAGGAAAACATCCAGATCGTCTATAGAGACAATTTCTGACTATAATATACCTTTGCTTCATAAAAAATAAAAAATAAACAAGTGGGTAAGTGTGATCACAGATCGCACAGAGGGTTTCGTTTAATATTCCTTTCAAAACACTTTATCCTTTTGCAAAATATGTTAGTTATACATTTCGCAACCAGGTTGCACACTCTATTCTAAACAAACCTCTATCCGAACGAAACTCCGGTTTACCACCCATCTGTAGGTATATTACTTGCGGGGATGAGGCCATAGCACTCGAGATAGGTAGGCTTCCCTGGCGGTAAAAAGTGGAACTAAAACATGTAAGGCTAATATGAAAGAGTGGTCAAAAGGCTGTGTAATGATATATCACGTAAGGGGTGTTAGCAAAAGTTAGAAAAGAGTCCCCCGGGTGAAAAGGGGGGAGGTTAGAAAAATTGCTTAAAATACACAAATTAGAGACCGGAGTGGTAAATATAAGACTTTTTGAATTTTTCCTGATTTTTCGTGTGATCGCAAGTGTTTAGCTAAAAGTATGCAAAATTCCAAGGTTCCAACTTAATTAGAAGCTCAGTTAGAAAAAAATGCTTAAAATGCACACGTTGGAGCCGAGAGGTGTAAATATAAGACTTTTTCAAAATTTTATGATTTGTCGTTTGATATGAGGTGTTCAGCTATAAGTATGCAAAATTTCAAAATTCAACATATATAGTTTCTGAGAACGGACTCTGTGACAGACAGACAGACAGAGGAGTGAGACGAATAGGGCTTCGTCAGATGAACGAAACCTTAAAAAGATTGAGAAGTCGGTAGAGCTAAATGATCCCAAAGTTAATACCAAATTCAAAATTAAATTGAAGCCATAAATAAAATCTTGGATCCAACAAGATGAATCGGGATTAACATTCGGAAATTTTGGATTCTAGTAAACCAATCTTGGCTAAACTCACGCTGGATTGGATACAGTCTGCCAAAAAGAAAAAAACGGAACCCCGATCTATTTTATCGGAAAAAGACGCAAAGAAAAGCAGCCAAGAAAATGTTGTCTTTAAATGCATGTTAAAAAAAGAAAAAAAAAAAAAAAAAAAAAAAAAAAAAGCTTAGAGGGTCGTCTACACATAGATATTGTAACAAACAAACAATGTTTCATTGCGAACAAATAATTTTGGCATCATATTTCAATTTTTCGGTACATTTTAACTTCGGATACTAAACAGGAGGTCTTTCGGTCAAATAATTTTGGAATTATGTAAAGTTTGAAACTCCTAATAATAAATTTATTTTTAGTAGTTACAAAAGAAATTGCAATCTGGGTAGCTTTTTAGACAGAACTTAAAAACGCATTTGGCTTGTTTCGCCGAATCAAAATTATTAATTGTAAATCAATTGATTACAAATCATTTCATTGATATTTCTATTTTGGATTTACGTATTTAAAGCTTCTAGATATAGATTTATATTTAAAAATTCATAGCTTACAATTCATATTTTTTCAATATTTATTAGATAATATATAAATCCTGAAATTTATGTCCGAAAAAATATGTATCGTAATATTTAAAATTTAACAGAAATATAGACGATAAATTGTAGCTCATTACCGGAAGTAGTTTTTGCGTTGTGTTAAATAAAAAAAAAACTACCCGCATTGCAATTTGTTTTGCAATTATTAACAACTAGCTAAAGTACCCGGCGTTGCCCGGAATTTTAAGAATGTATGTTTTGAAAAATCAATTTCGTAATTAAACATAGAGTATAACACAAACAATAAAAAACAGTAGTAAAGCCATCTTTATTTCAGTTCTTCACTAAAAATGAGATATTCAAAGTTATAATTGAAAATTTGAATAACTTTATCGGGCATCTCATCTGACGTACAACTTTTAAGGGGGTCCGGGACACAAAAATCTTCAAATTTTCAATTTTTTTTTAAATTATTATTGGATTAAAAATTTCTCTGCCGTTTTCTGCTTAAAATGATGTTTAAATCATGTTTCTATCTTAATTAGAACAGGAAATATTAATTTTTTCGTTTTGGTTTGTTTTCAAAATCTGCCTTTCAAGCTATGGTTGTCAAGGAAACGAGTTCCTGTGAAATTGCGTTTTTCTTCATGATAGGTTTTTTTCACCATTTCTCATATTTAAATTCTTATAACTCGAGAACCGTTAAAGATACAGGGTTGAAACTCGGAACATATCTTTTTCAATTATTTTACTTTACTTTTGAGCCAGCATATTTTTAAAAAATATTTACTTTTGAAAATATGATTTTTTTTTTTAAAGTTGCACCACTTTTATTTAATTTTTTCGTTAAATATTTTTAATTTTTTTTTTTAATTAATATTTTTTAAAATACTGGCTCTAAATTAAAATATATATATTTCTGTTTATTTAAATGAAAAACAATTTAAATTCTACAAATAATGTTTCGAGTTATAACGATTTAAAGTTATACCACTTTTTTCATAAATTTTAAATTAAAAATTTTTTTTAAAAAGCTATGAGAAGTTTTATCATTTGATTTTGTTTACAAATGATATGGTTAACCATCACAAAAAAATTCAAAATTTTAACTCAATAAATTTTTTTTTTTTTTAAATGTGTCCCGGACCCCCATAAATTACAATGTTTTCTTCTGGATAATTCACGAATAAGCGCAAAGAAAATAATAACAACAATTAAATCTCACTGATGACGACCTTGTAATGGCTGAAAACGTTCTGGATTTTTCGAATGCATTTTAAGATATTTTTAAGTATCTTTATATTATATGTATGCACATGAAAGCGATTTTTGTAGAATTATTTGTGCTTTTTATATGTGCTTTTTTCGGATTTCTAAATTAATTTCTCAACGTATAATCGTAAATTGATTAATAATAATTAAAAATTATGTTCCAAAGCATTATAATATTTTAATAGTTTTAGAACTTAAATATAAATTGATAAATTAATTTTAAGGCATGTTTCCGTTAGCCGGGCAGATGATCAATCGCAAAATATTCTTCATAATTACAACTGTATACGAGTTACAACAACAGTTATGCAAAAAACCAATTATTCTAAAATAAGCCAACTGGCTATGAAACTGCAACGATGAAATATTTTAAACTCTAAAAAGGGAAAAACAAAATATTTTTTAAAAAATGCAATAATTAAAAAAAAAAAAAAAAAAAAAAAAAAAAAAAAAAAAAAAAAAAAAAACTTTTATTTCATATTCTGTTAAGTTCTGTCAAAACTTTCAATATCTTCTTAGAGACAATTTAAAATAATATGAAAAATTTATCAAACTTATATTTACTCTCTTTATTCAAATTTTAGTAAATCTGAGTTCATTAGAAAAAAATAGTAAGAAAGGCTTCCTAATGAACAAAATGAAACGAAAGAAGAATGACGAAAGATTTAATTTCGTCTTTTAAAAATAAAAATCCTTGATTGATGTTGACTCAAACGAAGAAAACTGGAATCAAAATCGATTTCTTCCTTTCTCGAGACAATACTGCAGAAGTTTAGCGAAGGTGTAATTAGAAGCCCATACGTAAAGTATTTTGATAGAAGGTGACCTTTAACACTAGAACGGCGGCGAGGGGTCATTTTGACCCTTGCCGAATGAAAACATTTCGATTCGAACCAGAATTTTTTTTATAATATAAGATTAATATATGTTGCCCAAAAATAACTTAAATAAATAAGTTAAATAGTTCTAAATAAAAATTCTGATGTGAAATATTTTTATAAAACTTGAGCAAAATTTCCCACCGTTCTAGTGTTAAGGGGATCGTGGATCTTTATTTGAGCGAAAATCGACATGACTTCTTGTGTGTATTCTTCTTCTCCAATTTGTACTACGTCATTCGTGGAAAACTGCATGCAGATGAGATTGTTTTACGCAAAATTACAAGTGTTTTAATTTTGTTCACAAACAATTTTAATGGCCTTTTATATACTTTAACACTAGAACGGCGGGAAATCTTGCTCAAGTTTTATAAAAATATTTCACATGAGAATTTTTATTTAGAACTATTTAACTTATTTATTTAAGTTATTTTTGGGCAGCATATATTAATCTTATATTATAAAAAAAATTCTGGTTCGAATCGAAATGTTTTCATTCGGCAAGGGTCAAAATGATCCCACGCCGCCGTTCTAGTGTTAAACACACCCTCTTGTCCCAATAAATATATCTAGTTAATCTATATACACGTATATGATAGCTATTAAAGTAACAACGAACGTTGATTTTAAAACCTTTTATTTAATTTATTGGAAAAAAATTACCTATTTTTTAAAAGCGTCATTAAATTTAAATTAATAAAAGCGTGCATAAAGGTATAAGTTATAATGTCATTTAACCCTTTGTAGTCAACGGGGCTTTAAAATCCTGTTGTAAAAAAATATTGCTGTAAAATGCATTTGAGGGTTTTACAACCGTAGTAGACCAAGTCCATTTTGAAAACAAAAAATGAGATAGTTCATTTAAAAGGTACAGTCGTGGAAAAAAAAAAGTAAACACCCCCCCCTCTACTAATTCCTCGACAAATTACCGTAGAAGAAAGTTGCTGGTACCAAACGATTGGAAATAAAGTCTACTTTTAAATGATATAGATAAAATTTGCTTAGGGGGCAATTTACATATTAAACTAATAATAACTTTGCTTTTTCCAATAGCAGTACACAATTCTGACAGCATAAATGAACTCTACACCCTTCAATTAGCCTAAAAACAAATTTTTATGCAATTCGTACCATAAGTTTCTGAGAAATTAATTATTTTAAAACGAGCGTATTTTAAGGGCTCTATCCAAATTAAAGTTCGGAACTCGATTGTTAACCGAGAGAGCCCCCATCTTGATCAAGGCACCTTAAGAAGCCAATGAAGCCTGCTAGATTACGGGACAGCAGAAGAGATTTCAAAATATCTAGTCACTTCTTTATAGACGGCCCCTTAAACTGTCATTTTGCCGTTTTTTAAGCATAATTTGAAAACTATTTGGAAGAAAAATGTGAAATTTTGGATTTCCATAAAACAGGACTTAATAAATCTAAACCCATCAAAAAAATTGTAGGTTGCAATTCATAATTTTTTCGAATATTAATTTAATAATTCATAATTGATATCAAAAAATTATAAAAATTGCAAATTTAGCGTATTTATGTTTGGGTATTATAATTACGCAAAAAATTAGCACATTAGGAGCATAATTTCTGGAGATATAAATAAAAATATGAAAATGTAATTTAACATTAGAAGCACTCAATTTTGAATGTTTATAATTTAAAAACTTATCATTCAAATGACTTGAAATTCGGTGTCTAGGCACAGTTTGAACCGAATATTTGAAATATCTCGTTAAAATTGGGTACTGTCATAGAAAAAAATGAAGTTTGGATTCGTTTTAATATATAGATGGCCCCTAAGCAAATTTTATATACATCCTTTAAAAGTATACTTTATTTCCAATCGTTCGGTACCAGTAACTTTCTTCTACGATAATTTGTTGAGGAGTTAGTAGGGGGTGTTTACTTTTTTTTTTCCACGATTGTACATAAAATATGTTTTATCCACTCCTACAATGAACCAAGTCTCTTTTCACATACTTTTCCATACATGTCATCTGTTTACAGACTTAGTTTACTGTGGGAGTGGATAAAACAGATTTTATGTACCTTCTAAATGGCCTATGTCATTTTTTTTTTCAGAATGGACTTGGTCTGTACTATGGTCGTGAGCAATTCATTTGTTTCACATATTTACTGACTGTACAATTTTTAAATGCCTTGCGCAATACTTTTTTTTTTTTTTTTTTTGTTACCAAGTTTAGAAAGCACTGCTAATTTTACGAAGAAAAATACTTTTGAAAATGAATATTCACACACACCCAACTAGTTAGGTGCGTTCGTAATTATATAAATACGTAGCACCTAAAGTCGTCGTTCGGTCCGTCTGTCTGTCTGTCCGCATATAACAGAGCAAAAACTACCCAACCGAATGGGCTGAAATTTTAAATATATAATTGCTGCAAAATTTTGTCGAGTCATTTCAAATTTTATGAAAATCGGATGTATACTGTAATTACAGGAGCAGTCAAAACTTTTCCGTTACATTGCGGCTAATAGAAAAAAAAAATTATTTCAAGTGCATTTTAATGACATTACAGCCTTTCGAACAGAATGAAATTGATATGCCCTTATGAAATGCACTAAAATATACATTCAGTACAATATGCGGTGCAAAAAATATTTATAAAACTAGTTATAGTACAAACGCACCTCATTTGTCTCGTTTTACGTGCAATTTCAAACTTGCTTTTTAATGTTTTTGTATATTTCTTTCGTTTTAAATGTAATTGAGAGACAGTGTATTAAGCAGTATGAAGAAGAAATAACAACTCCAAATAGGGAACCTGGATTTCAAAATCGGGACAAAACTACTTTTGTAAAATTAATTTTTTCGCACTATTAAAACTCTTGTTATTGTTTTTAACAATTTAAGGAACATTTTTTTTATTTCTATCAAACATAATTAAATAAATACAAAAATAAGTAATAGTCTAAATTAATGACAGGCTTGGGTCACGATCAAACTTCTGTCCATTTTCGTCATTTTAAACCGCCCTCGATATCTCAATCCTTTCAGCGGCAAAGTACTCCTATTCGTAAAATGCTGAAATGATTGAATGATACCAAAATTTACAAACAAATTTGCAGTAGAATCTCTTTTAACCGAAACTCTCGATTAACCGAAATCCATTTATTAAGCTTTTTTTTTTTTTTTACTACCATATTCCTTGTGTGCAAGCGGTCCTTTCCGAACTACGAGTACATATAAATATTTTCGATCCCCTTTCTTAGCGTTCCTTTGAATTTAACTTGAGCTCCTGTCAGCTGGCGGAGTGGAACGAAGAAAGCGAACAAATTATCAATTCTGAAGCTTTTGAATGTTTTGCAAAAGGTTTGGCATGGCTGGAGCAGCAGAAAGACTATGATACTGGAGAACTTATAATATTAAAAAACTACTTGATAGAGCTTCAAAGCAAAGGCAATTGAAACTGCGATAAACAAAACATTTTTTTAAACCCTTGTGATATATGTAAAAGGTACTTAAAATTTCAAAATTAAAGGTAATTTATTCTTGTTTCTATTTAGTTATTGCTTTATTTTTATTAAGCACTTGTTACCATAATACGAAATATTGTATATATTTCTCCTTAATTTTAAAATTGAAGCATTCTCGATTATCCGAAAATTTCGATTTTCCGAAAGAGGGTAGGTCCCAATTACTTCGGATAATCGAGGTTCTACTGTATTTCAAAATAAGTAAAAACTTTTTTTCGCGTACTTAAACGATGGAACACGCCTACTTTTGTAACGTTAGCACACGCATGGGATAAATCTCACCCCATTTTGTCTCCCATTATATTTCTGGCTAAATACGTTTAAAAAATAAATGTACTGCTCTATATTGTAAAATGGATCAGTACTACTTCTTTTTAGGAAAAAAAATCATGCTTATCATATTTATTTTCAGAATTTGAAGCTGTTTCTGTAAAAATCACGTGTTTTCCTAGAAAATATGCAAACGATTTGTTATACCCCTTAAAACAGGAATTATTTCACAAAATGTATATTAATTACATTCAATAACCTTTCATCAATATATTCAAGTAGCTTTTATCTTACACTTGCATCAGAATTATTTTAGTGTGTTTTATCCCGTGAAAATAATTTAGAAATGAACGTATCGAAATGAAACCACGCACGGGATTATTTTATCCCAAGAACCTTATTTCTCCCCACCTAATGAACAAAGAAAACACATTCCTTCACCCACTCCTTCTCGACCTTGACCTTGAAAGGTACAAGGCGGGTCAGGAGCGTCCTCAAAAAAATTTATCCTTTTTTTTTTTTTAAGAATAAATGTGATTGGGGTGAGATTTATCCTAACGCGTGTGCTTACGGGTTAAAAAAGGGAACATTTCCATTCTAGAATTCTAGCGCCGAAGTGGTATTTAGGGATTAAAATTAAGTGGTTCAAAATTGAATCACCGGCGTTTAACCCTTTTGGGACCGACGGTTCTTACACACATTTTAATCGATTAGTACCGCTTTTATTCACAAATTTACCTTTATTTATATAATCACAAAAAGGCTCTCATTAAATACGGAAAATATTAATTGTCTTTATTACTGGTGAATAAAACATATTCTCTAAGCAGATTTTCAAGGTGCATATATGCGTCCATGATCCCGAAATGGGTTAACGGGTTAAAACCGTGAAAGATGATCTAGAAATTATCCAGAAATTAAAAATCCACCAGATTGTTTTACATTATCTATACTCCTATTATAAAGAGGAAAAAATTGTTTATTTGTAGGAGGTAAGCTCTGGAACTACCGAACCGATTCCAAAAGTAATGGTATCAAAATGATGGTGTTAGTCCAACTTAGAACATAGGCTATATCTTATGTCGGTGCCACTACCCCAAAGGGGGTGTAGGAGCAAAAAACGTTCTAAAAATGCGATTTTAGCGTTACTGAAGGGCCTAGAAATATGTAATTTTGAATATTAGTTACTTATAAGATATAAATGATGTCTAAGAACAGTTCTTAAACAATTCGAAATTTAAAAGGCGTGAAAATGCACAAAAAGCGTTCTAAAAAGCGTTCTAAATGGTAGTTTCTACACAATCTCAGGAAATACTAAACCCATTTAAAAAATATTGGTGTCATAATGATGGTGAAAATGCTTGCTCCAAGATTGGCTATGTTTTATGTCGGTGTCACTACCCCAAAGGGTGTGTAGGAGCAAAAAACGTTCTAAAAATGCGATTTTAGCGTTACTGAAGGGCCTAGAAATATAAAATTTTGAATATTAGTTACTTATAAGATATAAATAATGTCTAAGAACAATTCTTAAACAATTCGAAATTTAAAAGGGGTGAAAATGCGCGAAAATCGTTCTAAAAAACGTTCTAAATGGTGGTTTCTACACAATCTCAGGAAATACCAAACCGATTTAAAAAATAATGGTGTCAAAATGACGGTGATAACACTTGCTCCAACATAGGCTATGTTTTATGTCGGTGCCACTACCCGAAAGGGGGTGCAGGAGAAAAAAACGTTCTAAAAATGCGATTTTTGCGTTAGCGAAGGGCCTAGAAATATGAAATTTGAAATATTAGCTACTTATTAGATATAAAGGATTTCTAAGAACAGTTCTTAAACAATTCGAAATTTAAAAGGAGTGAAAATGCGCGAAAAGCGTTCTAAAAAACGTTCTAATGATGGTTTCTACACAATCTCAGGAAATACCAAACCGATCTAAAAAATAATGTCGTCAAAATGATGGTGACAACCCTTGCTCTACATAGGTGATGTTTTATGTCGGTGCCACTACCCCAAAGGGGGTGCAGGAGGAAAACGTTCTAAATTGCGGCTTTTGCGTTACGGAAGGGCCTAGAATCGTGAAATGGTAGTTAGTTATAAGATATCAATGATCTCTAAGGACATTTCCTAAAAAAAATCGAAATTTAAAAGGGGGTCAAAATGCGCAAAAAGCGTTGTAAAAAATTCTAAATTGCGATTTCTATGCAATCGCAGGAAGTACTGAACCGATTTCAAATATAATGGTGTAAAAATGATGGTGACAGATCTTGCTCCAAGATAGGTTATATTTTATATCTGTTTCCACTACTCCAGAGGAGATGCAGGAGAAAAATGCGCGAAAAGCGTTCTAAAAACGTTCTAAATGCCGATTTGCCGGCAATATCACAGGAAGAATGAATCTGATTTCAAACGTAATGGTAGGAAATTGATGCTGACAGCCTCTGCTCTAACATAGACGCTATTTTGTGTCGGTATCACTATCACCAAGACGTTGCAGGAGCAAAAAAGCGCTCTAAATTTTGATTTTTGCGACCGGTAGGGGCTAGCAACTTAAAATTAGGCAAGGTGCATATTTATTAGATATAAATGATTTTTAAGAACAGTTTCGAAAAAATTGGAAATTTAAACGGAGTGAAAATGCGCGAAAAGCGTCCTAAAAACGTTCTAAATTGCGATTTCTACTCAATCTAAGGAAATACCAAAGCTATTTCAAAAGTAATGGTTGCAAATCAATGGTGACAGTCCCTGCTATAACATAGGTTATATTTTATGTTGCTGTCACTACCATCTGAGGGTTGCAAAAGCAAAACATGTTCTAATTTGCGTTTTTTGCACAACTGAGGGGTCTAACACTTTGAAGTATGGCATGGTATTTACATACAAGATGCAACTGCTTTCTAAGAACAGTCGAAAGAAAATTCCAAATTTAAAAAAATGAAGTGAGTGAAAAGCGTTATAAATTACAATTATTAAGCAAACTTATAAATTACCAAACCAATTAAAAAAATAATGATGCCAAATTTTGGTGATAGAACCTGCTCAAACATAAGCTATATTTTATGTCTGTTTCACTACCACCAGAGGGTTGAACGAGCTAAAAACTTTCTAAATTGCGATTTCTGTGATACTGAAAAGGCTAGAAACTTTAAATATGACATGGTAGTTACTTATAAAATATAAATACCCTCGAAGGAATGTCGAAAATAAATTCGAATTAAAAAGGGGTGAAGCGAAGGGGAGGTGCGAAAAGCATTCTAAAAAAGTTCTAAATTACGATTCTATGCAATTTCAGGGAATATAAACCGATTATAAAAGTAATAGTTGCGAATCAATGGTCTAATAACAGTCTCTGATCCTACACAGGCTATATTTTATGCCGGTGATTCTAAACTTGGGGTTCCCAAGAACAACAAACGTTCTAAAAAAGGGCTTTAAAAGCTTTTTTAATTACGTTTCTGTGGAATATTAGGAAATAACAAATCGAGTTCAAAATTAATGTTGGCAAATTAATGGTGACAGTTCCTGTTTCAACATAGCCCTTTATGTTGAGAGAGGTGGTAGGACTTGGAATTTGACATGATGGTTAATTTTAAGATGTAAGAAGATGGTTTCTAAAAAATTCAAAACTTCAAATGAATACTGAAATGAGCGTATTAATTGAGCATAAAAGTTTCAAAATATTTTCTAAATTATCATTTATTTAGTTTTATTTCATTTTATTAATTTAAATCTCATTTCTGCCTAATGCAGTGTAATAATGATGTTTAATCAAACTGTGTTTTAAATAGTAATTTTTGAATTATTCCTAAAAGTAATAATTACCTTTTAATAGAAAAAAATTTAATAAAATAAAATATTACCTTTTAATAAAATAAAAATTTAGTTAGTACATTTTAATAAAAATTAGACATATAAATATCATTTGGCATATTTCAAATATTACGCGAGCAAAGCCGCGGGGTTTGCTAGTCATACTATAAAGAGGAAAAAATTGTTTATTTGTCGGAGATAAGCTCAGGAACTACCGAACCGATTCCTAAAGTAATGGTATCAAAATGATGGTGTTCGCCCAACTTAGAACATAGGCTATATCTTATGTCGGTGCCACTACCCCAAAGGGGGTGAAGGAGCAAAAAACGTTCTAAAAATGCGATTTTTGCGTTACTGAAGGACCTAGAAATATGAAATTTGGAATATTAGTTACTTATAAGATATAAATGATGTCTAAGAACAGTTCTTGAACAATTCGAAATTTAAAAGGAGTGAGAATGCACAAAAAGCATTCTAAAAAACGTTCTAAATGGTAGTTTCTATATAATCTCAGGAAATACCAAACCGATTTCAAAAGTAATGATATCAGAATGATGGTGTTAGTCCAACTTAGAACATAGGCTATATTTTATGTCGGTGCCACTACCCAAAAGGGGTGCAGGAGAAAAAAAAACGTTCTAAAAATGCGATTTTTGCGTTACTGAAGAGCCTAGAAATATGAAATTTGGAATATTAGTTACTTATAAGATATAAATGATATCTAAGAACAGTTCTTAAACAATTCGAAATTTAAAAGGAGTGAAAATGCACAAAAAGCGTTCTAAAAAACGTTCTAAATGGTAGTTTCTACATAATATCAGGAAATACCAAACCGATTTAAAAAATATTGGTGTCAAAATGATAGTGACAACGTTTGCACCAAGATAGGCTATGTTTTATGTCGGTGCCACTACCCCAAATGGGGTGTAGGAACAAAAAACGTTCTAAAAATGCGATTTATGTGTTACTGAAGGGCCTAGAAATATGAAATTTGAAGTATCAGCTACTTATTAGATATAAAGGATTTCTAAGAACAGTTCTTAAACAATTCGAAATTTAAAAGGCGTGAAAATGAGCGAAAAACGTTCTAAAAAACGTTCTAAATGGTGATTTCTACACAATCTCAGGAAATACCAAACCGATTTAAAAAAATAATGGCGTCAAAATGATGGTGAAAATCCTTGCTCCAACATAGGCTATGTTTTATGTCGGTGCCACTACCCCAAAGGGGGTGCAGGAGGAAAACGTTCTAAATTGCGGCTTTTGCGTTACGGAAGGGCCTAGAATCGTGAAATGGTAGTTAGTTATAAGATATCAATGATCTCTAAGGACATTTCCTAAAAAAAATCGAAATTTAAAAGGGGGTCAAAATGCGCAAAAAGCGTTGTAAAAAATTCTAAATTGCGATTTCTATGCAATCTCAGGAAGTACTGAACCGATTTCAAATATAATGGTGTAAAAATGATGGTGACAGATCTTGCTCCAAGATAGGTTATATTTTATATCTGTTTCCACTACTCCAGAGGAGATGCAGGAGAAAAATGCGCGAAAAGCGTTCTAAAAACGTTCTAAATGCCGATTTGCCGGCAATATCACAGGAAGAATGAATCTGATTTCAAACGTAATGGTAGGAAATTGATGCTGACAGCCTCTGCTCTAACATAGACGCTATTTTGTGTCGGTATCACTATCACCAAGACGTTGCAGGAGCAAAAAAGCGTTCTAAATTTTGATTTTTGCGACCGGTAGGGGCTAGCAACTTAAAATTAGGCAAGGTGCATATTTATTAGATATAAATGATTTTTAAGAACAGTTTCGAAAAAATTGGAAATTTAAACGGAGTGAAAATGCGCGAAAAGCGTCCTAAAAACGTTCTAAATTGCGATTTCTACTCAATCTAAGGAAATACCAAAGCTATTTCAAAAGTAATGGTTGCGAATCAATGGTGACAGTCCCTGCTATAACATAGGTTATATTTTATGTTGCTGTCACTACCATCTGAGGGTTGCAAAAGCAAAACATGTTCTAATTTGCGTTTTTTGCACAACTGAGGGGTCTAACACTTTGAAGTATGGCATGGTATTTACATACAAGATGCAACTGCTTTCTAAGAACAGTCGAAAGAAAATTCCAAATTTAAAAAAATGAAGTGAGTGAAAAGCGTTATAAATTACAATTATTAAGCAAACTTATAAATTACCAAACCAATTAAAAAAATAATGATGCCAAATTTTGGTGATAGAACCTGCTCAAACATAAGCTATATTTTATGTCTGTTTCACTACCACCAGAGGGTTGAACGAGCTAAAAACTTTCTAAATTGCGATTTCTGTGATACTGAAAAGGCTAGAAACTTTAAATATGACATGGTAGTTACTTATAAAATATAAATACCCTCGAAGGAATGTCGAAAATAAATTCGAATTAAAAAGGGGTGAAGCGAAGGGGAGGTGCGAAAAGCATTCTAAAAAAGTTCTAAATTACGATTCTATGCAATTTCAGGGAATATAAACCGATTATAAAAGTAATAGTTGCGAATCAATGGTCTAATAACAGTCTCTGATCCTACACAGGCTATATTTTATGCCGGTGATTCTAAACTTGGGGTTCCCAAGAACAACAAACGTTCTAAAAAAGGGCTTTAAAAGCTTTTTTAATTACGTTTCTGTGGAATATTAGGAAATAACAAATCGAGTTCAAAATTAATGTTGGCAAATTAATGGTGACAGTTCCTGTTTCAACATAGCCCTTTATGTTGAGAGAGGTGGTAGGACTTGGAATTTGACATGATGGTTAATTTTAAGATGTAAGAAGATGGTTTCTAAAAAATTCAAAACTTCAAATGAATACTGAAATGAGCGTATTAATTGAGCATAAAAGTTTCAAAATATTTTCTAAATTATCATTTATTTAGTTTTATTTCATTTTATTAATTTAAATCTCATTTCTGCCTAATGCAGTGTAATAATGATGTTTAATCAAACTGTGTTTTAAATAGTAATTTTTGAATTATTCCTAAAAGTAATAATTACCTTTTAATAGAAAAAAATTTAATAAAATAAAATATTACCTTTTAATAAAATAAAAATTTAGTTAGTACATTTTAATAAAAATTAGACATATAAATATCATTTGGCATATTTCAAATATTACGCGAGCAAAGCCGCGGGGTTTGCTAGTCATACTATAAAGAGGAAAAAATTGTTTATTTGTCGGAGATAAGCTCAGGAACTACCGAACCGATTCCTAAAGTAATGGTATCAAAATGATGGTGTTCGCCCAACTTAGAACATAGGCTATATCTTATGTCGGTGCCACTACCCCAAAGGGGGTGAAGGAGCAAAAAACGTTCTAAAAATGCGATTTTTGCGTTACTGAAGGACCTAGAAATATGAAATTTGGAATATTAGTTACTTATAAGATATAAATGATGTCTAAGAACAGTTCTTGAACAATTCGAAATTTAAAAGGAGTGAGAATGCACAAAAAGCATTCTAAAAAACGTTCTAAATGGTAGTTTCTATATAATCTCAGGAAATACCAAACCGATTTCAAAAGTAATGATATCAGAATGATGGTGTTAGTCCAACTTAGAACATAGGCTATATTTTATGTCGGTGCCACTACCCAAAAGGGGTGCAGGAGAAAAAAAAACGTTCTAAAAATGCGATTTTTGCGTTACTGAAGAGCCTAGAAATATGAAATTTGGAATATTAGTTACTTATAAGATATAAATGATATCTAAGAACAGTTCTTAAACAATTCGAAATTTAAAAGGAGTGAAAATGCACAAAAAGCGTTCTAAAAAACGTTCTAAATGGTAGTTTCTACATAATATCAGGAAATACCAAACCGATTTAAAAAATATTGGTGTCAAAATGATAGTGACAACGTTTGCACCAAGATAGGCTATGTTTTATGTCGGTGCCACTACCCCAAATGGGGTGTAGGAACAAAAAACGTTCTAAAAATGCGATTTATGTGTTACTGAAGGGCCTAGAAATATGAAATTTGAAGTATCAGCTACTTATTAGATATAAAGGATTTCTAAGAACAGTTCTTAAACAATTCGAAATTTAAAAGGCGTGAAAATGAGCGAAAAACGTTCTAAAAAACGTTCTAAATGGTGATTTCTACACAATCTCAGGAAATACCAAACCGATTTAAAAAAATAATGGCGTCAAAATGATGGTGAAAATCCTTGCTCCAACATAGGCTATGTTTTATGTCGGTGCCACTACCCCAAAGGGGGTGCAGGAGGAAAACGTTCTAAATTGCGGCTTTTGCGTTACGGAAGGGCCTAGAATCGTGAAATGGTAGTTAGTTATAAGATATCAATGATCTCTAAGGACATTTCCTAAAAAAAATCGAAATTTAAAAGGGGGTCAAAATGCGCAAAAAGCGTTGTAAAAAATTCTAAATTGCGATTTCTATGCAATCTCAGGAAGTACTGAACCGATTTCAAATATAATGGTGTAAAAATGATGGTGACAGATCTTGCTCCAAGATAGGTTATATTTTATATCTGTTTCCACTACTCCAGAGGAGATGCAGGAGAAAAATGCGCGAAAAGCGTTCTAAAAACGTTCTAAATGCCGATTTGCCGGCAATATCACAGGAAGAATGAATCTGATTTCAAACGTAATGGTAGGAAATTGATGCTGACAGCCTCTGCTCTAACATAGACGCTATTTTGTGTCGGTATCACTATCACCAAGACGTTGCAGGAGCAAAAAAGCGTTCTAAATTTTGATTTTTGCGACCGGTAGGGGCTAGCAACTTAAAATTAGGCAAGGTGCATATTTATTAGATATAAATGATTTTTAAGAACAGTTTCGAAAAAATTGGAAATTTAAACGGAGTGAAAATGCGCGAAAAGCGTCCTAAAAACGTTCTAAATTGCGATTTCTACTCAATCTAAGGAAATACCAAAGCTATTTCAAAAGTAATGGTTGCGAATCAATGGTGACAGTCCCCGCTATAACATAGGTTATATTTTATGTTGCTGTCACTACCATCTGAGGGTTGCAAAAGCAAAACATGTTCTAATTTGCGTTTTTTGCACAACTGAGGGGTCTAACACTTTGAAGTATGGCATGGTATTTACATACAAGATGCAACTGCTTTCTAAGAACAGTCGAAAGAAAATTCCAAATTTAAAAAAATGAAGTGAGTGAAAAGCGTTATAAATTACAATTATTAAGCAAACTTATAAATTACCAAACCAATTAAAAAAATAATGATGCCAAATTTTGGTGATAGAACCTGCTCAAACATAAGCTATATTTTATGTCTGTTTCACTACCACCAGAGGGTTGAAGGAGCTAAAAACTTTCTAAATTGTGATTTCTGTGATACTGAAAAGGCTAGAAACTTTAAATATGACATGGTAGTTACTTATAAAATATAAATACCCTCGAAGGAATGTCGAAAATAAATTCGAATTAAAAAGGGGTGAAGCGAAGGGGAGGTGCGAAAAGCATTCTAAAAAAGTTCTAAATTACGATTCTATGCAATTTCAGGGAATATAAACCGATTATAAAAGTAATAGTTGCGAATCAATGGTCTAATAACAGTCTCTGATCCTACACAGGCTATATTTTATGCCGGTGATTCTAAACTTGGGGTTCCCAAGAACAACAAACGTTCTAAAAAAGGGCTTTAAAAGCTTTTTTAATTACGTTTCTGTGGAATATTAGGAAATAACAAATCGAGTTCAAAATTAATGTTGGCAAATTAATGGTGACAGTTCCTGTTTCAACATAGCCCTTTATGTTGAGAGAGGTGGTAGGACTTGGAATTTGACATGATGGTTAATTTTAAGATGTAAGAAGATGGTTTCTAAAAAATTCAAAACTTCAAATGAATACTGAAATGAGCGTATTAATTGAGCATAAAAGTTTCAAAATATTTTCTAAATTATCATTTATTTAGTTTTATTTCATTTTATTAATTTAAATCTCATTTCTGCCTAATGCAGTGTAATAATGATGTTTAATCAAACTGTGTTTTAAATAGTAATTTTTGAATTATTCCTAAAAGTAATAATTACCTTTTAATAGAAAAAAATTTAATAAAATAAAATATTACCTTTTAATAAAATAAAAATTTAGTTAGTACATTTTAATAAAAATTAGACATATAAATATCATTTGGCATATTTCAAATATTACGCGAGCAAAGCCGCGGGGTTTGCTAGTCATGTACTAAAGGAAGTCTGAAAATACGAAATAGACAAAGCTGAAGTTTAAGATTTGGTGACCTTGACCCACATTCACCGATTTCTAGAAATTGACTGGCCAAAATTTCCATAAATCAAAACACCAAACACACAGCAAATGAAACTCTGACTAAAGATGGACCAGGCCTAAATCAGTCTGCAAAATGGACTTGAAACACATTAAAAAGTAAATTTTATAACAGATGACCTTGACCCATTTCCTGTATTTTATTAGAATTCGTGATCATTTAAGATTAGCGTGTTGTAAGAACAAAGCCCTTAATACAGGATCTAGACAATTGGATACATCTACAGGATAAAGACAATGTCGTCAAAAGCGATTACAATATAATTTTATTCCTTTAATTTTATTGGAAAAAACATTAACTTGTGCCAGACCTATTACTTTTATCATTTTTTTTTTTCAAATTTTGGTTCAAAATCTAAATTTTGATGAAAAATCAAATTTATATGCAAAACTGAAAAAAAGGAAAATAGTTGAACTAGAATCTTGCACCCGGTCGGGTTGATTCTAAATTTGTTTACTTGTGCTTCAGGTTTGAATCGGATTGATTCTATATATTTTCTTTGCCATGGGTCGAATTCGATTTGGATTTAGGTTCTTGCAGATCGAAATCGAATATCCAAAATTTTCTTTCAAATGAAAAAAAACAGAAGGCATTTTGTATAAACATGTTTTTCGGGATCTCTGCCCCTAAAACCTGTAGATCCATCAAAACATGTAACGCGAAACATGTAAAAACTGGAAGTCGAAAAAAATTGCGATTACAAAGCAGTAGAACCTCTTTTATCCGAAACTCTTTTAACCGAAACTCTCGATTGACCAAAATCCATTTTTAAAGCTTATTTTTTTTTTAATCACATTCCTTTTGTGAAAAATCCATTTTGAAAGCTTTTTTTTTTTTCTTTTAACTACCACATTCCTTGTGTGCAAGCGGTCCTTTCCTAATTATGAGTACATATAAATATTTTCGATTCCCTTTCTTATTGTTCCTTTGAGTTTAACTTGAGCTCCCGTAAGCTGCGGAGTGGAACGAAGAAAACGAACAAATTAGCAATTCTGAAGCTTTTGAATGTTTTGCAAAATGTTTGGCATGGCTAGAGCAGCAGAAAGACTGTGATACTGGTGAACTAATAATATTAAAAAGATAGAGCTTCAAAGTAAAGACAATCGAAACTGCGATAAACAAAACACTTTTTCAAACCCTTGTGATATATGTAAAAGGCACTTAATTTCAAAATTAAAATTCAGGTAATTTATTATTGTTTCTATTTTGCTATTGCTTTATTTCTATTAAGCACTTGTTACCATAATACGAAATATTGCATACATTTCTCCTTAATCTTAAAATTGAAGCATTTTCGATTTTCCGAAAGATGGTCGGTAACAATTTCTTCGGATAATCGAGGTTCTACGATACTTTCTTCAATTATAGATAGAAAAAAGTAAAATTGAAGTGCATAATCTGATAGGGTACGTGAAAAATTGGATAATGACATTTCAAATCATTACATTATAGTTCGTGCAATTTTAGAATATTCTTATTTGTTTTGATGATGGCTTTGGGGGAACCGAAACGTGTAATCAATCTAATAAAACTTTTTTAAATGTTTTTTAAAGCTTTTACTTTGCACCTTTTAGAAATTAAAAGAAAGATATTTGTTATTTATTCCCAAAACTCGTACTTAAAAAAATCTATATCGAGATCTCGCTTTTGGTATTGCGTGAGTGAAAAAGGCAATAAAATTTTTGATTCAGCTTTCAACAGCATATTTGTACGAAAAGGCACATTCTTCTGACACTTTCTCTCCTTCTTGCAGTAACATCATCGGATCATCCATGAACTTATTTGAAACTAACGGGAAAAAATATCACACTAAAAATCTTTGGTACTTCTGTAAGCTTCGATTATTTCGTATAACAATGAAACTTAACTTTAATAATTTTGTTTTAAAAATAATTTTGTTTTAAAAATTTGCTACCGGGAGGCGGTAGCACAGACAATCACCTCATCGAGTTCACGGCTAAAATTCCAGAATTAGTTAAAACTCTATTCGCATATTAAAACGCAATCGGTCTGCTAAGTCCATATCTTGGTGGAAAACACCTGAAAATCCGATTTTAGCGATTGACTCGTAGGTTTATCATTGTGTTTTCCTGCACCCAAAGGTATGAAAACATGGAGGACTGGGAGCAGGAAAACACAATGGTAAACCTACGAGTCAGCCGCTAAAATCGGATTTTCGGGTGTTTTCCACCAAGATATGACTTGGCAGACCGATTGCGTTTTGATATGCGAATCGAGTTTTAAATAATTCTGGAATTTCAGCCGTGAACTCGATGAGGTGATTGTCTGTGCTACCGCCTACCGCTCTATAAACAATCTTTAAAGATTTTTGTGATGATTAAATAAGCATTTACGAATTTATTATAATTGAATAAACATTTATTAGAAAATAAGTACTTGCTTATTTTCGCGTAACTTATAAAAGACATATTTTAAGTAACCCATTAAAGACTGATTTTGTGTTTTCGCGACATTATGTTTGGGATTTTTTAATCATTTGGAAATGGTTGATGTTTTCGGTCGAGGATGGGGCCAAATGATGCTCGCATTTTATTTTTTTTAACGAAGTTCAACGATGTTCTTTACTTTTCGAAGAATTTTTATTTGAATAGGTAATCGAAAGACATAAAATCGTTAAAAATTGTTTGAATAGGTAATCGAAAGGCATAAAATCGTTAAAAATTGAAAAAGTTACAAAATGGGTAGGCGCAAATTATCAGATATGGAAAAATCCAAAGCCAAAGAGCGTCGCCGAAATGAAAATCGTCTTGCAAAGCAAAAATCGAGGTCTTCAACTCATTATGTAGGCCATGAAAATCGAGGTCTTCAACTGATTATGTAGCCCATGAAAATCGAGGTCTTCAACTGATTATGTATCCCATGAAAATCGAGGTCTTCAACTGATTATGTAGCCCATGAAAATCGATTACAGAATAAAAGACGAACTCGAAAAAGGAAGCAATCTAATGTTTAATCGATTGATAGTAAAAGGCCATGTCTCAAGGGGCTCCAATCCACTAGCCACGGCGTTTTACAATCGGTCGAATCTAACCGGATAAAATTGAGCTCAACGTAGGTAATTTGTCGCAATCTATGGATGATTCGGTGGAACTGCTTTCGATTTGTAAACTGTTTTTCTTCTCGAAAAGGGACTTGGAGAGTTTATCGATGAAGGTTTTGGTCGTCTGAAGTTTGATCTTTGCGATCTGTTGTTGAAGAGGATACGACGGAATTGGGGGGACGATATTTAGATTTTTCGGTTAAATTTTGTTACGAAGGTGATTTATCGCGATATGTGGATGATTCGGTGGAACTGGTTTCGATTTTTAACCTCTTATCCTTCTCGGCTTTTCTTGTCGAAATGCCCCAAAATTAAAACTAAGTAAATATTAAATCAAAAAAAAATTCCAAATGGTCGTTGTAATCTATTAAATTACATTTTTTTTTTGTGTGTGAATATTTTTCTTAACAAACTTATTATCACATATATATGACTTTTATTTTTAAGAAAAAAAAACTGTTAATTGATTAGAATTGTAAAAAAATGGAAATATGAATGAAATAGAACGGAATGTTTGAAATTTTTTGTCGATAAATTTTGGATTATGTTCATAGATGCATTATAAGGAATGAAATAAAATTCAGCAATTTAAGATATAGATATTGTAGCAGTCAAAACTAATTACGTGAGGTAAATGCAATGTACCGCTACATAGTAAATGCTTCAAAAAATTTCATATGGCAAAAGTAAAGGTAGCCCATCTGTTGGTTCTTTTCTTTATTATGAAAGAAAACGCATTTTTTCAATTCCTACTATTAGTTCACACTCTCCCTATATTTATTTATTTATATATCTTGTTCAAATTTTCAATCGTTAATAAAATAATTATTATTCATCCTATCAAGTTGAAATAAATTTTTTTTAACTTGTACTGGATGACAATTGATGTTAATACAGATTTTTCAAATGTTAATTCATTAATTAAATTTTAATTAATTAATTTTAATTTTATATGGGAGACAAAATGGCGGCCATTGGTTATTGAACAGTATTTAATGCATCTTCATATCTATAAAGAGGATTACCATAGGGGGGACCCTGTTCTGTCGCCAAATACCGCCAAGTTTGTCGCCAACTTCGCGATATATCGCCAAATTTGGCAATCAAAATGAGTTGCCAAAAGTGACGCCAACTTGGTGGTATCTCTAATATTTCGCCAAATTCCCATAGACTTCCATTGTAAACCTACTTGCTTATAGAAAATCAACAAATTGAGATATTTTAGTGCAACAAAAACTAATATTAGCTTAAGGGATTATATTAAATTTTTCTTTGATGACCTAAGTAGGAACTGACTTTAAAAACAAAATTTTTATATTACTTGTTATGAGTGAAAATCGAAATTCTTTATTGAACATGGAAGGTGGGTCTATGTCACTTATGTATGGAATACAATATCGTACATGCGGATACCGCAGCTCCGCTTACATGCCATCATTTGAACATCAAAATTTTCAATTACTTTTCCCAGAATGAGCGGATCCATGGCCAAAATTTCAGCCCGAATGTTACGTTTGAGGTCTTGGATTGTGCGGGGGTCATTGGCGTACATTTTTCAGAAACCCCCAAAGAAAATAATTCATTTTGGTTAAATCGCACGATCTTGGCGGCAATTTCACATCAGAATTTCTTGAAATTACGCGATCTGGAAATTTCTCGTTGAATAAGTTGATGGTTTGGCGAGCAGTGTATTCCTTGTTGCACCGTTGTTGTGTTGTCAACGAGTCCATAATTACAAATGGCATACATTTGGCAGTTCATACATGCATGACACATGACAGCTGACCAGTGTTCTTGCTGACTTTTTACGAACGTTAGCAATTTGGCTAATCAGAAGTAAAAAACATTCGCCAAACGAAAAAAAACATTAGCAAAATAAATGCGCTGTGAAACAATGAAAATTAGATCTTTAACCCCTTAACGTATCTCCCTTTTTTTTCAATAAGTTCTAAAATAACCTAAGCTTTTGAAACTGTTTATAGATTAGTTATTAAATTTTATTCTAAATGTCTTGCGCAATCAAGAAAAAAATTTTTAAATCTGATGTAACTCAATAAAATGTTATGAAATAAAACTTCCAATCCCAGTTAACTCTGGATTTCGATATATTCCATTCAATGAATTCTGAAAAATTTTAAATATAAACAATAAAATGTATCAAAAACTTTATTTTTCTAGAATTCTTCGGCTTTTCATTGAAGCTCATACTCCGAAGGCTATTTCAAAATAGCACTGTTGCCTACTGGACACATTAAAACATACTGAAATAACATTTTTGTTTAGTGTGGCTTTGGCTGAAGCTAAATTGAATCGGTACTGTGTTAGTATCTCTGAAGATATTGTAAATTTTACGATGCGATTGAACATGATAAGTGACATCAATCGTTCAGTAAATGCAAATAAGAGTGTCGCCTGTACTGAAACACACACACAAAAGTTGAGCAAAAATTAAGCACTCGTAATTTGGCGAGTCTAATTATCCATTTACTCGCCAAATGAAACATTTTGTCGTTATTTGGCTCAGTGGCGAGCGGCAGCGAGAACCCTGCAGCTAACACAGAAAACCTGTGAAATATTCATAGTTCAAAAAAGAACCAATCAATGGACCACCCTGTAGCTGATTTGTACTGACATTGCGCTTTCGCAACGGATCATATCTCACATAAAAATTTAAAAAAATAAAATTGCAACATCGCTTTTTTTTTTCTCTTAATTAGTCATTAATCTGTATAAAATAAAATTTTATTTCATTTGTGTCAAGTATAAGAAGGTGCGGTCCTTAATGGGTTAAACATTCTGTGTGTCAATGAGTAAACTTTAAATTTAGGTGGTCACTTTTGTGACCCCCGCCTGAGAAATATGCAAAGATAGTCTTGTTTTTTTTTGAAAAAATCATATTAGTGGTCCACTAAAATTATAAAATTGCTTGTGCGCAGTGAAAAGCGTTGGCAACTGCTTCTTTAAAGTGTTTCAGGTTCGAATGGCGTCAATGGAAATTGCTTTTGCAAGATCAAATCGTGCTGGGAGTCGATGATCTTTTTAACACTTTCCAACAAGGTTGAAAAGTGTTTATGCATTCGGTTTGTCTGCCCTTCTGGCAACGCTCTAACTTCCGTAAATATACTCGGATTCTCATGCAATTGATAAATGTTATTTAGGGTCACCAAAGCATGTTTGGTATTGTATATAAAGTATGTAAGATTAATAGTTCATATACAGGGGCACTCAAAAGTATTCTATTACATTATGGTATATGGGAAAAAATCGTTTGCAGAGTATTTTAATGACATTACGCTGTTTCAAAGTATTGAAACTGATATAAATCACTGAATTTCACTCCGATCACGTTAGAACAGGGCATTCATAGCATTTTTTATTCATTTACAGGGACACACAAAAGAAATCCGTTACAATACTGTCTTTGAGTAATAATTGCTGGAGTGTACGGTTTAAAATTCGATATGCGCTTTTAAATCTAGTTAATTAATTTTTTGCATGTTACTCACTATATATAAATTCTATACCTCATATACAGGGCTGCACAAAAGTATTTACGTACCATTCTTCTTAATAGAGGAAATTGCTGAAGGGGAATTTTCAACTGAAGTATATATATTTCTTAAGTGAACTAAATATTGGTATGCATGCAGTTAGTAGATCAAAATCTATATATCCTATACAGGGCTGCTGAAAAAATTCGGATAATTTTCCGATTGTAGATCGGAACAGCTGAAATTAGGTTTTGAAATGTGTTATGCGTTTCCATATGGTTGAATTAGGGTAATATTTTAATTTTTTAACTGTGCAGTTTTTTTACATTATTCTGAATGTGTTGGAAAGTGTTTCATAATCTATGCTTGACGCATGATTTTTCTTTCTTGTTTTTACTTATGTCGGGTCGTAGATTTACTTTAGATATAATTTTATTATTCTAATCGAGTGTAATCCTACTCTTGTAGGACTCTAAGACTCCGTGTGGATCACATTTTCACATTCTGCAACGAGAAATCATAAATTATTCCTGCGGGTTTTCTTTTCCAAATGCTCTGAGGTCAGTTGTGACCCTTTTTTATTGCTCTTCAAAGGGGTGAAAGTGACGCGCATAAAATCAACAAAAGAAATTTTCCGCAAGTATGGCGATAAACATGTCAAGGTCCCACATGCGTTAGGCATGCTCCTCTCTTGCGGACTGATAGAAGATTCTCTACATCGAAGTAACCCACAAACGACCCGCAAACGACCTGCCTTCTGTGAATGTTTCATGTGGAATTTTGCCCATATATGCGAAAGAGAGCGGATTTGAGGAGCAGGTTTATTGATTAATGCAATTAGTACAATTTCCTGTAAGTAAAAGAAAAAAAAATCCAGTAATAGTAAAAAATAGTACAATTTCCTGTAAATAAAAAATAAATAAAATAGTATAATTATAAAAAATATAGTGTGATTTCCCGTGTTTCAGTTGGCCTATAAACCTATCCCTCAAGTCCGCTTCTCATCTCTCTATACAGGGTATTTCGAAATAACGTGGGCAAAATGACAGGACAAAGTAGGTATACAAAAAAAAAATCAAAAATCACATAGGAGCATGGGGTTGCAAACGACATCCGAGGACGCTAGAGGGGGTTGCAAATTATATGTAATACAAGAAGAATAAACAAAAAACATTCCATATCATTTTATTTATACTGAATTTCCACACATGTTACGTACTTACGACCAATACTACTGCAGGTGATGCTCAAATTTTTTGACAAACTCCAGGAGACACGCATTATATCAACGCTGCATGGACTGGCGCACCTTCTCAAACATATCAGGTGTATCTCGAACACATCCTGCTACCTCAGCCATTCTTCCTACTAACAAGGGAACCCCTTTTGGCGCTACTCGCACCTAGCATCGAGACCTGGTGCATTCTGTAGCCCTATACATAAAAGTTAGAGAACCAATAAAATTTCTCTGTTAAAATCATATTTTATATACTTTTTTATACTTTTATTTTTTTATTATTACATTTTTATTTGGTTATTTCACGCCAAAAGTGAGTTAAGTCGCCAAATACGGCACTACAATTTTTCCTCACGCTTTATCAGGGGAGTAAATGCACAGTACAAATTAGAATTATATCAGATTGCGATTTGTTTAAAAATTGAAAGCATAAAAAACAAGAATTAGGTTTTCCTTTTTTTTGCTATGCAGATGATAAATATATAAATAGTAAATATATTTCTATAAAAACTTTCAAGATCATTGAAAACTATTTTTTTATGAAATACAAAATAAGCAAACTATTTTCTTTTGAAATCGAATGGAATAAAGTTTCGAATGTTTAAAATGAAATGTTGCTGTATTAAATGGTCCTTTGGTAAAAGTAATCATAAAGTAAATTAATATTTTTGCACGGTTTAAAAAAATTACTGTGGCTAATTAGGTCGGACATTATAATTTCTACTGAAGTCCAAACCCCTCCTCGCACAAGACAAACAGCTATGACATTTGGCTAGGTTTGCCGGAACGCTCTACTTTCGAAAAAAACGCCAACTTTTTTCCCGCCAAAAATGTGAATATAATGTTGCAATTTTTCAAAAGCAAATTCGTGGGTTTTTGAAGGAATTTTTAAACATTTTTCAATATTTTATACTTATTATTAGCTAATTTTTACTTTTAAATGCTTTTCTTTAAAAAACTTCAATGTTAATAGCCCGATAAGTGGTCTCGAAAATTGCATTTTAAGAAAGTTATGCTGCTGTTAAATCAAGAAATATTATTTTAACAGAAAAATGTTTATCGATTCTCAAACTTCATAATATAGGGCTTTAAAATGCACCAGGTCTCAATACTAGGTGCGAGCAGCAGCAAAAGTGGTTCCCTTGTAAGTCTTCCTGCGATGAATCAGGTGTCTTATAAATAAGCCCTTTTAACACTTCAGGACGGGATCCTTTTACGAAATTTTTAATCTTTTGTCACCGTTTTTTTAAAAACAGAAATTTGTGTCTTCTTGAATCGAGAAAATGCGCTGATTAAATAAGGCAAATTTTACAGTAAAATTTTACTGGTGAGAAAAAACAAGGATTCTGAACGCTTCATGCACGTGTCGCTCGTCCCCAAGGTGTTAAAAAACTCCATAAGAAAAAATATACTGGAGACAAATCTGGCGATTGCAGTGGCCATGCGATTGGTCCACCTCGACCAATCCAACACCTGGGAAAGGTGGCCTTCAGATGTATTCCGATTAGTCTGCTCAAATGTGCGGGAGCTCCGCCTTGCTGAAATTATACACGTTAAATGTAAATTTCCAACTGGGTGAAAAATGTCCGGACCAGGATTCGAACCCGGGACCTCCTGGCTGAAGCTGCCAGTGCTCTGCCATCTGAGCTATCCCGGACGATTCTGGTCGAACTTTTTCACCCAGCTAACCTTGATGATTTCAGCATCTGGTCTGAAACGTGGTTCAGCTCAACAGAATAAATCACAGGTAATGGAACTCCAGAAGTCGCTGGATACGAAATTACACTAGATTAATATTAACACAATTATTAATCTATAACATAATTGTGTTAATATTAATCTAGTGTAATTTCGTATCCAGCGACTTCTGGAGTTCCATTACCTGTGATTTATTCTGTTGAGCTGAACCACGTTTCAGACCAGATGCTGAAATCATCAAGGTTAGCTGGGTGAAAAAGTTCGACCAGAATCGTCCGGGATAGCTCAGATGGCAGAGCACTGGCAGCTTCAGCCAGGAGGTCCCGGGTTCGAATCCTGGTCCGGACATTTTTCGCCCAGTTGGAAATTTACATCTAATATGATTTGTTTACCAATTAGAATAATTGTGTTAATATTAATCTAGTGTAATTTCGTATCCAGCGACTTCTGGAGTTCCATTACCTGTGATTTATTCTGTTGAGCTGAACCACGTTTCAGACCAGATGCTGAAATCATCAAGGTTAGCTGGGTGAAAAAGTTCGACCAGAATCGTCCGGGATAGCTCAGATGGCAGAGCACTGGCAGCTTCAGCCAGGAGGTCCCGGGTTCGAATCCTGGTCCGGACATTTTTCGCCCAGTTGGAAATTTACATCTAATATGATTTGTTTACCAATTAGAATAATTGTGTTAATATTAATCTAGTGTAATTTCGTATCCAGCGACTTCTGGAGTTCCATTACCTGTGATTTATTCTGTTGAGCTGAACCACGTTTCAGACCAGATGCTGAAATCATCAAGGTTAGCTGGGTGAAAAAGTTCGACCAGAATCGTCCGGGATAGCTCAGATGGCAGAGCACTGGCAGCTTCAGCCAGGAGGTCCCGGGTTCGAATCCTGGTCCGGACATTTTTCGCCCAGTTGGAAATTTACATCTAATATGATTTGTTTACCAATTAGAATAATTGTGTTAATATTAATCTAGTGTAATTTCGTATCCAGCGACTTCTGGAGTTCCATTACCTGTGATTTATTCTGTTGAGCTGAACCACGTTTCAGACCAGATGCTGAAATCATCAAGGTTAGCTGGGTGAAAAAGTTCGACCAGAATCGTCCGGGATAGCTCAGATGGCAGAGCACTGGCAGCTTCAGCCAGGAGGTCCCGGGTTCGAATCCTGGTCCGGACATTTTTCGCCCAGTTGGAAATTTACATCTAATATGATTTGTTTACCAATTAGAATAATTGTGTTAATATTAATCTAGTGTAATTTCGTATCCAGCGACTTCTGGAGTTCCATTACCTGTGATTTATTCTGTTGAGCTGAACCACGTTTCAGACCAGATGCTGAAATCATCAAGGTTAGCTGGGTGAAAAAGTTCGACCAGAATCGTCCGGGATAGCTCAGATGGCAGAGCACTGGCAGCTTCAGCCAGGAGGTCCCGGGTTCGAATCCTGGTCCGGACATTTTTCGCCCAGTTGGAAATTTACATCTAATATGATTTGTTTACCAATTAGAATAATTGTGTTAATATTAATCTAGTGTAATTTCGTATCCAGCGACTTCTGGAGTTCCATTACCTGTGATTTATTCTGTTGAGCTGAACCACGTTTCAGACCAGATGCTGAAATCATCAAGGTTAGCTGGGTGAAAAAGTTCGACCAGAATCGTCCGGGATAGCTCAGATGGCAGAGCACTGGCAGCTTCAGCCAGGAGGTCCCGGGTTCGAATCCTGGTCCGGACATTTTTCGCCCAGTTGGAAATTTACATCTAATATGATTTGTTTACCAATTAGAATAATTGTGTTAATATTAATCTAGTATACACGTTAAGTCGTTCAATTTGCTCAGCTCATGTTTTCATGGAAACGTCCTCTTGCGGCCCCTGATGGAGTTTGCGACCCCAAGTTCCTATGTGATTTTTTATTATTTTTGTATGCCTGTTTTGCCCTTTCATTCTGGCCACTTTATTTTGAATCACCCTGTATATATCTCTATAAGCAAAATTTCATCATTCCTTCCACTGATGGCGGTAAGCTGAATGATACTGAAACTAGCATGTAATTAGTTAAATAGTTCTGGTGCTTAAAAAGTTGTTTTTAATTCCATTTACTTTTTTGGTACTGGTTAATGTTAGAAATTCTAGAGAAAAAAATTACTAGAAAACAGGAATCCTGCTTTTTCAGAATTTAGTGTCGTCCCTGATGAAGAAAAAATATATGTATATATATATACAGTGAAACCCCGATTTAACGTTATTCAGGAGACCATAAAGAAATGACGCTAAATGCGGGAAAACGTTAAATCGGGGAAGACAAAAACAAAACACTGAGCATAAAAGAAAAAGTAATTTAGGTAAAATACATTCCATTCTTTCATTTATAATGATTTAGACATGAGTTTTGTTGCAGTTATGTTATTTTGCGTCATTTGTTTAGCGGCTCAACAAATCAAATTCTCAACGTACTCGTATATGAGTTTTTTAAGGTATTTTCTTTGTCTGCACTGTATCAAAGAAATGCGTTCATTGTTTTCAGAGCTTGAAGGATTTTTTTCACTAAGGGAATTTCTGTTCCTCATCACCATCCTCATTATAAAATCACTTAGAATCGGAATTCTGATTTCACAACATTTGAATAGCAAGCTTGTTAATTCTAGCGTCTGAGCAAAAAAAGAACTCACCAATCTATTAGAATCTTCATTTTCTCTCTCCTCGTGCTCGAATTCATCACCTCTATTCTCTGGAAAACCACCTTTTGGAAAAGAACTTCACATACATTTTCTCACGGAAAATAACTTGAGGTATGTTTTCTCACGGCTCTCTCATGCTGGGGAATTTTTTTTAATCACAATTTCTGAATATTTTAAGAAAACTTCATTGAGTGTTTACCCTTCAAAAAACGTTAAATGTGGAATTTTTAACATGACAATTATATGAAATTAATTGGGACTAACGCAAAATGACGTTAAATACGTTAAATACGGGAAATCTTTAAATACGGGTTACGTTAAATCGGGGTTTCACTGTATATATAGATAGATAGATAGTACAAAACATATTTCAGTTTTAAAAGACACACGTTTTTACTTTATATAAAGTCATCCCCATCCGCTGAAGAATTCCTCATTTGCGATCGTATTAAACAACATCTACAGTAAAGTACGCATATGACGTCACTATCGCTGAATGTCAAGAAACTCGTCAAAAATATCGTCTGTCTAATGATTCATATGCCTTCATTTGCTTGTGACATTAATATACATACTTAAAATTAAATTTACTTTCTAATTGCTCCATCTTTTATCAGAAATCATTCATTTATATTTTTTCAAAATATCACGCATTTTATATACATTTTTTTTTCAGATTTTATGGGGGAAATGGCAATAGAAAGCTATAATTGCAATATTCCAACTATTTTTCGTTTACTTTCTACAGAAATGGCGTACTTGAGTTGCCAAAATTAAACAAATGTCGCTAAAATCTACAAATAAATTAATGTCTCAAAAATAAATGGAGATGCGGTTTTCAAACAACTTGCATTTAAAAGTACTTTTTTGTTCCAATACGACGGTATAAAAATTGAAAATATGCGATGCTTAAAAGTTAAAAAAATTGCAGTAGAATATTTAAGAGTACTGCTTTGTTTCACGGCCAGCTTCTGTAAGGTAACGTTATTTTTTTTGGAGACGATACAAAATAAGCTGGGAGAAAGAAATAGCATACCGGGGACCGGGGGCTAATAAAAAAATTGCAGTAGAATATTTAAGAGTACTGCTTTGTTTCACGGCCAGCTTCTGTAAGGTAACGTTATTTTTTTGGAGACGGCACAAAATAAGCTGGGAGAAAGAAAAATAGCATACCGGGGACCGGGGGCTAATAAAAAAATTGCAGTAGAATATTTAAGAGTACTGCTTTGTTTCACGGCCAGCTTCTGTAAGGTAACGTTATTTTTTTTTTGGAGACGGCACAAAATAAGCTGGGAGAAAGAAATAGCATACCGGGGACCGGGGGATAATAAAAAAATTGCAGTAGAATATTTAAGAGTACTGATTTGTTTCACGGCCAGCTTCTGTAAGGTAACGTTATTTTTTTTATTTTTTTTTTATTTTTTTATTTTTTATTTATTTTTTTTTTTTTTTGAGACGGCACAAAATAAGCTGGGAGAAAGAAATAGCATACCGGGGACCGGGGGCTAATAAAAAAATTGCAGTAGAATATTTAAGAGTACTGCTTTATTTCACGGCCAGCTTCTGTAAGGTAACGTTATTTTTTTTGGAGACGGCACAAAATAAGCTGGGAGAAAGAAATAGCATGACCGGGGGCTAATAAAAAAATTGCAGTAGAATATTTAAGAGTACTGCTTTTTTTTACGGCCAGCTTCTGTAAGGTAACGTTATTTTTTTGGAGACGGCACAAAATAAGCTGGGAGAAAGAAATAGCATACCGGGGGCTAATAAAAAAATTGCAGTAGAATATTTAAGAGTACTGCTTTGTTTCACGGCCAGCTTCTGTAAGGTAACGTTATTATTTTTTTTTTTTTTTTTTGGAGACGGCACAAAATAAGCTGGGAGAAAGAAATAGCATACCGGGGACCGGGGGCTAATAAAAAAATTGCAGTAGAATATTTAAGAGTACTGCTTTGTTTCACGGCCAGCTTCTGTAAGGTAACGTTTTTTTTTTTTGAGACAGCACAAAATAAGCTGGGAGAAAGAAATAGCATACCGGGGACCGGGGGATAATAAAAAAATTGCAGTAGAATATTTAAGAGTACTGATTTGTTTCACGGCCAGCTTCTGTAAGGTAACGTTATTTATTTTTATTTATTTATTTATTTATTTATTTTTTTTTGAGACGGCACAAAATAAGCTGGGAGAAAGAAATAGCATACCGGGGACCGGGGGCTAATAAAAAAATTGCAGTAGAATATTTAAGAGTACTGCTTTGTTTCACGGCCAACTTCTGTAAGGTAACGTTATTTTTTTTTTTTTTTTTTTTTTTTTGGAGACGGCACAAAATAAGCTGGGAGAAAGAAATAGCATACCGGGGACCGGGGGCTAATAAAAAAATTGCAGTAGAATATTTAAGAGTACTGCTTTGTTTCACGGCCAGCTTCTGTAAGGTAACGTTATTTTTTTTTTTTTTTTTTTTTTTTTTGGAGACGGCACAAAATAAGCTGGGAGAAAGAAATAGCATACCGGGGACCGGGGGCTAATAAAAAAATTGCAGTAGAATATTTAAGAGTACTGCTTTGTTTCACGGCCAGCTTCTGTAAGGTAACGTTTTTTTTTTTTTTTTTTTTTGGAGACGGCACAAAATAAGCTGGGAGAAAGAAATAGCATACCGGGGACCGGGGGTTAAAAAAGGCCTACGCTATAGTATACAGAATGATCAAATTATGTACTTTTTCATACTTCTTACTTTATCAAATCATGTCTTAGTGCCGTTACTTTTATTATGAACAAACAAAGAACCCTTTTGAAGAGGAGATGTTCGTTATTTTGGTCAAAATATTTAAGTAGACATCAGTTATTTAGTGTAGTAACATCAGCATTAATGATTCCATTTGTGAATTAGTGCTTTAAATTATTAATTAATTTTGAGTTAAAACAAATTAAATACATTTTATTTATTGTTTAAAATCGAATCAAATATTTGCTTATTTGATTCGAGGTTTTTTTCATCAATAATATACCTTTAAGTCCTTTTTTAATTATTTCCATATGCATTGAATTAGTTTAATGGGTTATCAGGTGGGTATAGGGAAATTTTACTGTCGACTAGGAGTATAAACATGACCAATATGCAAAAAATATTGACGACTCCTTTTAGCTGATGAAAAGGGCCGAATTATTAAATGATATGCGTCATATTTTATTGTGCATTTACGATACATATGACCAACCGAAATCTGGTCGCAAATTGAATAAAAGTGCATAGGATGCACTCGCAAATAAAAATAATTTGATTGACCGAGAAACTCTTTCTAAGATATTTAAAAATATCTATTCAATTAAAAATCTAAATCCTGAAACTACTCCTTTTTGCAGAGGAAAATTCTGTCATAAACATGTGCAAGACACGCTCAAATATACGTACCATACACGAACTTAAAAATAATCCTGCCTATAAATAGAAATATAATCGCGTATTAACTCCATTTTACGTATCATGGATTATCGAAATATTATTATTATAATTTTTTATTGTGTAGTTAACCTCCATTTTTTTAAATCCATGTTTTATGTTATTTGCTGTCGATTTAGGAGTCATCCCCTAATTGCGTCACGCAAATTATAGGTTTTATGACACCTCCCTTGCCTTATATCACAGATTATCACACTCGAGTGATAACTCCCCCTCACCACATTCGTGACTAACGAAAAAGACAGGCTACCGCGGTGCATCGCAAATGTCTCCTTTTACAGACCGCTAGAGTGACGTGATGCTCTTTTTGTACACCTGCATTGGTGCATTCGAGCATCATGTGACTCCAGCGGTCTGTAAAAAAGATATGTGGAATGCACCGCGGTAGCCTATCTTTTTCGTTAGCTTCGCCCCATATTATTGTGACGTCATATTTTTGTAAGTATTAATTTAGCGCTAATTTATCCAGAAAAAATTACATAAATTACATACGATCTATTACTGACTGATACAATTAATTTTTAACTCGAAATAACACTGACTTCAACGAATTGTTTCCGACCCGTCGTGTTTTCATCCATTAACTTTTAACTGTAGCCTTTACTTTATTAACCCTTTCAAGGGCAAATATTTGTGTTTCTGTAATATTGAATTCACACCGGAATTTTTGAAAAACTTTATTTGAAAATATGAAAATGTCATTTTACAACTTTTTTTCCCCAAAGTTATAAAAGATTCTGTTGCAAATCTCGATTAACACGTTGAATGCCAAGTCTGTTTTGTCTGTCTTTTCGTTTGGGCCACGAAATAAGATTCCCGTTACAGAATCTATAAGTGTCAGTCACTGGTGACTGACGCGACCTAAACTGAAAGTTCGGCGTCGGTCACCGGTGACTGACGTGGCACTCAACGTGTTAAAATTAAGTTTGATAAAATATATCCCACCGTCCCTCAAAGGGTTTATTGGCAGATATTTTTCGATTATATAGGGCAAACATTTTATTACGGAAAAGTGATGTTTAGTCCCTATTTATAGTTTATTTTGTCAAAAAGAAACGAAACTCTTAAGGGGTCTCAGGACTCTTAAAATTGGAAAAAATGAAAAAAAAGGACCATTTTCAACATATAATATCTTAAAATGTATTTGATATTAAGACACAATTTTAAATGGGAATGAAAGACACAAGTATGATCTTTCATTTCAAATATTTGAAAAATTGCAAGATAAAGAATTAGCATTTACAAGGGACTTCAAACTGTCAGACTTTTGACGAGCAAAAAATCGGCATAACAGCTTATGCGCACGATTACAAAATAAATTTTGCAACTAGAATGAAAATTTTGGTGCCTACTTATACCACAGATTATAATAATGACACTGAACCTAAATAAATTTGTATTTAAAGCATTTTTATATTTTTAATACAAAGTTGTATTTAGCTAATGCAAAATTTAGAAAATTTCAACAATATAAACCCCTACAAAAATAATTTATTTTTACAATAAAAAGGAAATTTTAGGTTCAGTTTATACAGACTAACATGGAACATATGTTTTGAAAATTTCATGAAAAAATATTCAGAAGTTTTTGAGATATCGTGCGCGTTATGCCCAAAAACGTCATTTGAAGAAAAATGACTTCAACGTTTTGGAAACACCGCTTCAGCTATTGAGCGAGTGTAATTCTAAATGCCATAACTTCTGTTCTAATGGGAATTTTAAGATAACAATTATATAAAAATGTTCAGAAAACATAGAAGTTTAACATCTAAAAAAATTAAAATTTCGAAAATTTTAGAGCTTTAAGAGTCCTGAGACCCCTTAAGGGTTTAACACATTGTGAGTTGTGACAGCACATCTAAAATGGCTAATTCCATGAAAACTTGTCATGTCTGCCACATACTACGATTTTTGGCAACCAGTATTTTAGAAAGGAAAAATGTGACTTATTTTATCGGAGATATCTCATCAATTGAATAACACGAAGTAAACTTTTCGAAAATAACGGTGGCCAACAAGCATAGCGATTTTCAGCTGCGTGACAGACATGACAATTTTTTATGGAATTAGCGAAATATGAAAACAATTAGGAGGAATTATTTGCAAGGAGCATAATAAAGTTCATTATAAAAATATATATATATTTTATTCAGTTGGTAATAGATATGTTACCCCCCCCCCCACCACCCACCCCTTCAACAGCATGAAGTAAAATTACTCAATAATTTGATGTTTGGTTTTACAGTATTTATTAATCGATTTTCAATGAAGGAGTTTATATAGTTTTTTTTGTAGCGTTTTTATTACTATTTATATATCTATAACTTTTGAATGTATGGCCCCTATTTCTTTCGTTGGAAAAGTCTCGATCTGCAGGTGGCTCTTTTTCAATATTATTAGTATCTAAAAATGCTATATTTGGCTGTCTGTTTTCATGTTTTTTTTTTTTTTTTTTTTTGTTTTTTTTTTTTTTGTTTTTGTTTTTTTTTTGTTTTTTTTTTTGGGGGGGGGGAGGGTTACTTTATAAGCTTTAACTTTCGTAAAAATTGACCTATCATTACAAATTTTAATATGGAGGTAAAATACACAGCAATGTTCGTATCGTGTATAGTATTTTAAAGGGGCACCTGAAAAATTTTAATATATCTTCGTCTACTACGCGTCAAAATAAGCGATATTGACAAGAATGAATTTAAAATGAATGTTGATTACAGCCCTGCATCAAATCTGGTTACTAGATTTTATTAAAAACCGATCGGATCCAAATTTTGGGTCAGGTTGTTTTGGTAATAACTGTTTTTTTTTTTTTCGGGTTTTTTTTGTTGACGGTCGGGTTGATTCTATTTCTTTCGATTTTGAGTTGGATTTTTACTTTTCCGTGTTCTGTTTGTTGATCCATGTTTTACAAGTATGACCACAATATTGTTTGAAAAAAAAACACTATATATTGGACATACAAATATGTTTACTTTTGAATATAAAAGATAATATTGATATTAGAAATATAATTACAGAGTATTGTTTCATAATTGCATTAAAATGGGGACTATTGTATCAAAATAAAGGGCTGAAGTATGTTAGGTACGTATCGAGATTCGAGTTAACTTCAAATAGAATTTGTGGTTTCGGACCAGTATAACCAATCCCTTGCAGGACCTTAGTGTGGATAAACGTACAGGGCCTAATCAAAAACTTTTAATAACGAAGCACGCAAGCCCTTCTTTCCCGAGCGACGTTCAGGCAAAACTGTTACGTGGTTAACCCAGCTCCTCCCCTTGCCACACTTTGTGACACTCTCCCCTATCTTCAGGTGTAACGTAATTAATGGACGACCCCTTATTCTAAACAATCGACGAAATGCTGTAATATTTCATTTGTTTTTTAAAGTGATGCTTAAGCTGTTTAAGTAAATTGTAATGTTTTATTATTATTATTATTTATTGCAGGAAGCGTATAAGCAGTGGGTGTGCGCCATGTTCCTTCCTCCGGTGCGCGTGGAGGGCTCGGTGGAAAGCCTGAAGCCCTGTCGTTACGTGTGCCGCCTCGTGGAGCAGAGATGTCCTTACTTCCATCCCAGCGTCAAGGAACAATACGCGGGAGAACGGGTATTCAAGTGCATAGGTAAGAACAGAAATACACAAATTAGATGAGCAATTTCATAGCTGAATAATATCAGAAATGCTACTTATAGGGTGCTAGTCAAACGGCTGAAAACTAGTATTCAGTGTCGGCTCGTGCCAATTTCACTAGCGGAGCCCGATGCACCATGACAAATGTAATTTTGTTGTATATTACATATTATTTACTGTTCAAAAATGCAAGCGAAATATTTTTTTAGAATTTCAATTTATTTCCCACTCTACCCTTTGTCGCGTTTACAGAGGATTTTAGCTCCGACTGATTATTGTATTTTTTTTTTTTTTAAGAGCCAAATAAGAAACTGGTAAGGTCATATATGGGGCATTCTCACAATCTTTTGACTTTTATGTGCCTGAATGATAATTTTTATTTTAGTACATGTTCTGGTGTTTTTTTTTTTTTAATATCATATACTGGGGGACATCCCATTGCATGACTGCATAACAATATTAACGATGTAATTAAATTTTGGACGATGTTGGGTGTCCAAATACCAGGAAAACTCCTATACCGCCCCTTGTCCCTGATGCTGATTTTTAAGTTTGTAGCTGTCTGTATAAAATTGTTTCAATAAAAATAATTCGATGTAATTGTTCCGAAACTGGGCCTACTGTTTTATATAAATATGTAGCAAAAAATTAACCTGCATACATTTTTAGGGTTGTTATTATTTTTTAAACTCTGTCCCTGGGTTTTAGATTCCTTACCGTCCCTCTTCTAAAATTATATAGAAAATCACTTCAGATGCAGCCCCAGAATTTTTTTTCAAGTTTTTCTCATGCAGAAATATGCTAGAGAAAGAATTTCTAAATTTCTTTGACAGGAAATTTTCTGCAGAATTTAAATTAGCATTTAAATATCAAATATGAATTTCAAGCATCGTGGCTTTATTGGTAGTCTTACCGTCCCCAAAGTTTATTCCTGCACTTTTCGAGGTAAATTATTATTTTTATTTATTTATTTAATCCAATGTAAATAACTGTTTCTAAAAATCAATGAACATTCTGGCTACTACTTAGTCTTAACATGATTTGCCTAAAATAGGTGGTAATTTTCCTTACCGTTCTATCCTTACCGTCCCTTTTTTTTCCCATTTCGTCCCTTTTTTCCTATACCGTCCCCCTTTTTTACCTTACCGTCCCTTCTTTAACACCCATTTAAGACAATATTTTACCAAAATTTTGTACTAAAAATGCTACATTGTATTTTTTTCTTATTTGAATGTCCTGTGGGTACAATACAAATTCATTATAAGTAAAAATTTAGAAGAACATAAAAAGTCGTAGTGGTAAAATGGTAAGGGCAATTAAACTCGCGAGCTTAACTTAAACCTTAGTTGAATTAAAAAAAAAAATTTGCTGCTGACCATTTTTTCTTTATTTTGAATCATTAAGACATTCGTCTATCAGATTAAAATGTTACTTCAGTAAGTTTAATTTCACCAGATTTTTATTCCCGAAAGCCTCATGTGCTCTAAAGACTTGATTTCCTCGTCTGAGCAGTCTCTCTTGAATAGTCAAAACGAAATATCTAACATTAAAAGGAAAAATAATCTTACTTTTAGATATATAAAATTAAATATTTTTTCAAATAATCCACATTGCTTTTATATTTATCGAATTAATTACAATATAAAAAATACTATTAATTACCATTATTACTATATAATTTGATTTACTTAAAAGTTATTCGATTGAAAAATTAAAAATCATTCAAAATAATAATTATCTAATAATTTTATAGAAAGAAATAATCATTATATATGTTGTCAACATCTCTTTTCCTAGGTATTTACGAAATGCACAACAATGAATGAGGTATAATTCGGAAGGTTTTTGAACCGGCTTCTGGCATAGTACACTCACACTCACTTTTCGTAAAACTTGTTTTTAATTAAAAATTCTAGTTAATTATAAAAGAAATCAGCATTGTTTTCATAAATAAAATAAAAGGTTTTTTTTTAAATCAATGTTGCCACAAAAATTAAATACTGCATTATATCATGCTCAGCAATGTTTTAAAAAAATAAATAGCACAAAAAAATAAAGTGTGGATGTCTCTGCACGGGTTTATTTTACATTTATGATTAATAAACGAAATTGTAATTGAAATTTTTGAAGAAAATGGCACCATCGATCAATCGAGTCATGATATTTTACGTGTAGCCTAAAATATGTTCTTTGTTATATTAGACTAAATTGTATTTTATATGTATTCAATTTATTTTTCTTTGGCCCATGTTTTTTCCTTAAGCGAATGACGTCATCCTCTAATGCAGTAATGCAGTTAAAATACAATTTTTAATATTTTTCTCGCGCGTGCCTTTTGCTATCTTCGATCAGTTTTTACTGCAACTCTGATGGAATAAATGATATGATATTCTAATCCAGCTTCACTAATGTTATTTAAAGATATTTTTATACCTAATTTTTTCTTTAAAAGTTTAAACCTGCATCTAAAACATATTACATGTTGCTAAAAAATACTAGACTATAGTGCGAAATCCTCGTATGAGACCACTGGTATACGCTTATTGCTGAAAAAAGCATTCGAAGCGGGTTATCAACAAAAGGCACTTTTTTAGATCAAGAGTTTTAAATTATAATAAAGTTACCTCTAAACTCTAAATAAAGTACTAAAATGGTGAAAATCTTCGTTATTTAACAATTAACCTGCATTAGTAATATAAAAATCTCCAATTTTTCTTCATAAACTAGAATTAACATATCCTAAAAGAAGCTCCGGTGATTTTTGCTTATTATTTGCATTGCGGGCAAATTGCTAAGTGTCCATTTGTTGCAAAATAAATACGGAAATTTTAGCACCGAGAAAGCTGTAAATCACCAAATTTGATATCCACTGGAGGTGTGAATGAATGAAATATCTTCCTATCCGTGAAAGAAAAACAGATACTGGCTGTCGAAAAAGCTAGGCTGAAAAAATTTTAATGGCATTTTCATTGCACTACCTTTTCTCAGTATATAATTCTTTTTAGGGTTTCGTTCATCTCACGAAACCCTTATAGTTTCGCCTTCTCTGTCTGTCCGACTGCCTGTCACAGTGCTCGTAGTCGGAAACTATTTAAGTTACAGACTTGAAATTTTTTAGATATAGCTGAATACCCCTGTCATACACAAAAGCATAAAATTTTGAAAATTTATGTTATTTTAATTAAATAAATTAATTTAATGACATCCCACCATTTTTGCGATTTCAAAACACAATCTTAATTTCAGCTATCTTTTCGTGATCTCGGTAGTCCTATGGTAGAGTGTTATTTCTAACCGAAAAGTCCCGGGTTCGAAGCATATCGGTGGAAATTGAAATTTTCATTTTTTTTACATTTAATTGTCTGATGGATTTAATTAAAAGAAATTTTGTATTTTTTGCCGTTTTACGGTTTTTTTTTTGGAATTTTAATAAATGTTTATCTTCTAGTGAATGTTTGGAAAATGAAAGAATTAATATGGATTTTTTCGGAGTTATTTCAGCATTTTAAATATGGTTTGAACATTTTTTCCTTTAAGAAAAATTATATTTTATTTATACCTCCGCTCAATTTTCGAAAATATTTAAATTTAAAAATTTTCGGATGTTTTAATTTTATCTAAATAATTTTACTTGAATATCTTTTATTTGGTCGAAAAATATTTTTTTAAATTATTTTTAAATTAAATATAATGGTGCTGCCTGCCATTTATGTAGCGGTTTAGTAATTATAAATTAACAATTTTGACTTATTAATTAAGGATAAAGTGTTTCAAAAGAGATATTAAACGAAACCCTCTGTGTGATCTGCGATCCCACTTACCCACTTGTTTAAATATTTACATTAAAAATATGCATTGATTATTCTTTTATCAGTGGCGTAGCCAGACGTCCAGATGTTCTGGATACCACTAATTTCGTAAAGTTATTTACGCTTTTTTTAATTGGAGAAAATTCTGCGATTAGATAAGGCGAAGAATAGCACTTTAAAATGGTGGTATCTAAACCCTCTGGACTCCTACGCTGGTTACGCCACTGTTTTTATCAATATGAAGGGAAAACACTGTTCCGGCCGTGTCCCAGTTGTCCTAATGGGTCGGACGCTCCTTCTGGTATTGTATATTAAGTTCGCTAATGCAGTAGAGTAACGATTAACCGAGTTAAGGATGAAACTCACCTCGGATAAGCAAAAAACTTGGATAAACCAGATTTACACAAATCGTCAACCACTAACGAGATTAAATATAAATTTCACTTAATTCATTCATTTTTATGGTACTGGTAACTTTTCTTTGATGTACATTTCCGTTACTTTTAAGAAAAACGGGGAATGAAATTGTTTATTTGGGAAAACCCTTAATAGTTTTTTGTTTGTTGAATGTCAATTTTTCAATTTTGCTGCAGTTTTTTTGTTTGTTTGTTTTTCTAGCGTATTACGCTACTCCATAGCTATCAATTTCTAACATTTTTTCTTACCACTAAAACTTACCGGTAAATTTTGTCAAATTCAATCGCCGAAATCTAACAATTGTCAACGATTAAATATGGCAAAAATTTGTATTCAATTTTAGAGGTAACAAAACCGCACAAACTGGCAGCTATGTGATTCTATCAGTGTCATGAAAATTACAGTTGTAGCCTCTTCTATCTCATCAAAGTATTAAATAGTTTTTTTCCGTCGAACTTATACCTTTAAAATGGATCATTTTCTTGTGATGGACTGATGGCTTCCATTATTATGAAACAGCCATTACAAATGAAGTGTTAGGTGAAGATGAAAGAGCATCCGTAAAAAATTAGAACTCTGATTTTCTGGTCAGAATGGGGGAAAAAATGGCCACAATTTCCCCCCCCCTCCAAAAAAACTGCCCCTTTTTTCCCATTCTGACCAGAAGATCAGTGTTCTAACTTTTTACGACTGCCCTTTCATCTTCACCTAACACTTCATTTGTAACGGGCGTTTCATAATAATAGAAGCCATCAGTCCATCAGAAGAAAATAACTCGGTTAAAGCAAAAACTCGGTTAAACGGGGCTCTACTGTATACAGGGTGCTCACATGAAACCTCCCTGATTTCAAATGCTAATTGTACGGAAACTGCTAGTCCTAGAGATCTGAGGTTTGCAGTATCATGAATAACAACAGAACAAGTTTATTTTGTTGCAAAGGTTTATTTGAGTGAAAAAGTTACATTTTTGTCTATGTATGCACTTCGATATGGGCTCCTCAGAATGTCCTCATTTCTGCTCATTAGTCAACACCTGCAATAAAAGAATGACATATCAATAATGCATATAACAAAAATTAAATGTTTCGGAGAAAAAATTGCTGCAAAATAAATATGCTGTGCTGCTATCCATGCGATACAGCAAACCGCAAATCCGTTTCCTGCGGATATCCTGTATTTCTTACCTGAGTACTGAAAAATTAAAATACCAGTTTGGGTTGGGTTGCTTTTTGACGTCTGATTATCTACTCGAGGGATATAGGACCGGTGGGGGAGTGCCGTCTGTGAGGGTCTTTCTAAAGGAACCTAGCCCGCATTTACGCATGGAAATCCAAGGTTTGAAGAAAACCACGAAAACTTCGAACGATTAGGCCGACGGGCGCGATTGGGTTCGAACCCAGCACCTCCCCTCTACCTGCTTCGAGATCAGAACCTCTCGGCCACTGGCGTGGGGTCCCAGTTTGGTCATGGACATGCTATTCCACGGCCATGGTGATCACCAGACCTTCCACCTAGTATTGTCTGGTGTCCCAATTTTCGGTGACCAGTCCCGAGTAGCCACTGCGCGGGACGCCAAAAGTCTCGCTTTTACATGATGCACAAATTCTTTTATTTATTTATTTATTTATTTATTTTAGCACCTTTATGCTAATCGTTAGCCTGCATCTACTGGAACTTAATACAGTAAAACCTGTGAACAGGGCCGAAACTAAGGGGGTGGGGGGGGAGAGGGGGCATGTGCCCCGTGCGCCAGAACGAAGGGGCGCCAAATGAAGGATTATACCTTTGGATTGGATCATTTTCTTCCGATGGACTGATGGCTTCTATTATTATGAAACAGCCATTATAAATGAAGTGTTAGGTGAAGATGAAAGAGTAGCCGTAAAAAGTTAGAGCTTCCAATTCTCACCAGAAAATCAGAGTTCTAACTTTTTACGACTGCTCTTTCATCTTCACCTAACACTTCATTTATAATGGCTGTTTCATAATAATAGAAGCCTACAGTCCATCAGAAGAAAATAACTCGGTGAAAGCGGAAACTCCGTTAAGCAGGACTCGGATAATCGGGACTCTACTGTATATTTCTTTTTAAAAATGATCTTTAGAATATTTTTTTTTTTTTTTTTTTTTGGTGCTCAGAGGGGAATCATGATCCCCTTGACCTGCCCCTTGGATTCGCCATTGTAGATTACGTAGTTTAGTATTACATATTTTAAGAATACATATTTTAAATTTAAAAATAAGTCGGCTATTAGAAAATTAGTAAAATTTTCTTTGTAAATATACTTTGTGGAAGAGGGGGGGGGGGGGAGGCGCCAAAATCCATGCTTGCCCCGGGTGCAAAAAAGGCTAGTTTCGGCCCTGCTTGTGACAATAGAACATGTCTATAACAGAAAAATAGTTCTATACGAAAACCCGTCTAAAACGGAAATTTTTACAGTTGATAGCGATCAAGGTTACTATATCTAAAGGTTGCGCCATTTCACCCCGTAGCCAATAGGGAGCGACTCGCTGCTTGACGTCACTGCGCGTGCTAAGATGAGTTTCCCAATTGACTTTGCATTAGAAAGGCGCTATTTTTAATTAAAAAATATCAGTAGAAATTTTTTCGTGAAAAGAAGTTTAACGATTAAAATATATTCTTTATACATGGGACAAACATCACATCTAAATTTTAAGCTATTATCTCTTTTTAGCTCTTCGAAATTTAATTGTTAAATTTGCTGTCTTTTTCATTAAGTTTCGCTTACGATTCAATATGAAAAAGTTCATTTACATAAAAAAAAAGTGTAAAATAATATTTTTTATAAATAAAATCTTAAAGACCTACAAAAGCAGGAAATTTCATCGTTGCACGACTGCAGATAATATTTTGTTAACAATTTTTAATATAGTATATTTATAATATTCGATTGGTATTCAATTTGAAATCTAAGATAATTCTAATATTATTATAATTTCGATATTTCTTTGATAAAAACCCATAAAAAAGGTTTAAAAAATAATAAGTTACGTTTCAACTTCATAGCAAGATTACACAAGATTGAGTTTTGAATAATTAGATTTAAAAGACAAATAAAATAGAAACTTTAATAAGTAAACATATGAATATTTAATATTTTTTAACGGAAATATTTATACGGTATAAATATATGGTTTGGTGGAAATAATTTTTGAAATTCAGATTAATATAATTTATAAATACATTAAAAAATTTATTTAAAATAATAATTTAATGCTATATAATAATAATAATAAATATAAATCTACATACATAATTAAAAGAAATTAAGGCAAATTATTGCGTTAAAGTGAATTTAACGTTTAACCCATTAACCGCCAAAACTATAAGGTTGAAATTTTCAACTTTTTACCTGAACGGCGTTTGCCACCACAAACTCTGAAAGATAATTTTCGCTTTATATGGTCTTAAATTTTTATGTCTTTAAGTAAGGCCAATTTTTTAATTTAAAAATAGCGGTGGGTATGTAAATAACTTAAATAAGTGTATTTATTTTGACTGTTGCGTGAACCCAACACCAGCGGGTAATGGGTTAAACTTAATTTTTACATCCAAATAAAGTGCCATATTTAAAATTTAAAATTACATGAATTCAGCTTTTTAAAACTTAATTTTAAATGTACTATTGTTTTCTTCAGATGCAGCTAATGTGATTAAATATTAAATTGATTTATTTTTTTATATAATAAAAATGAGGACAGCAGTATTTATAAAGGAAATTTAGAAAACAAATGACAGAAATTTTAATTTTTAAATTGCCAAATATTTAAAACTGAAACATTTATGCGATATAGAAAAGTTAAAATTTGAAATTCAAAGCACTATACGTTTATAAATATCTTCCAAAAGAGTTATATAAAATTATATTTTAATGTTGTATGGGGATAAAATTATATAAAATTATTTTAATAAATAATATATTTTAGGTTTTTACCCTCAGAATATGCTTTCATTTCCAGCATTTGATTTCATCACAGGGTGCATTTTGAAGATGTATTTTAATGTGTGCTCCTTTATTTGCTATTTCTCGTACTGTTTTATCATGCAATCAAATTTGACTTACTCCACATTTTTGATTTTCTGGCAGCGTATCTCTTTTTTATTTCTGATGAATATATTTGGTTAAAATGCCTCAATCGAATAAAAGTCCTGGTTTTCACAAATGTTTTTATTATGGATATAGTAACCTTGTTTTAGAGAAGCAATTAAAGCTTCGTGTGAGGGCAAACTGCCCTGGGTGTCAAAGAAAATAACAATAAATGTTTACTTCACGCTTCCGTCCCTTTTAAAGATCGACTGAAGATAAGAAGCAATAAAAACTGATCTTAGAAAAGAAAAAATACACGGCTATTTGAAGAAAAAAAATCCCTTCTAAATCGTTTTATTCCTAGAACAAAAATACTTCCGTTAAAGAAAAATGTTTTATTTTGAAGAAACATGCTCTCCTCTGACCAAAGATAAATTTTTTTAGCATAAATTCTATTTTAAATAAGAAAATAGGTTATTTTCTATTGCAAGACTCCTCCTTAGCACGCGCAGTGACGTCATGCGCACCGAAACCTTGATACCAGAAGTAAAGGGAAATGGCACCCCCCCTGATAGCGATAAGATAGCTGGAAGAAATAATTTCTGCAATTTTCATGCGCTTCTCTCTAAAAATAATACCATGACTATATCAGAAAGATTAACATTTTTTAGAAGGAAAAAAAAATGCAAACGCCTTTTATACTTATTTATATAAAAAAAGAAAAAAGAAAAGAAAAAGAAGTATTGTTCTATAGAAATGTTTTTCGTTCAGAGGGATTATGACCCCCATGACCTCAGGCCCCTTGGATGCACGTTTCGATGATAATGATATGGTGATATATAACAAACCTCTCAGAAACAAAGATGTATATTTTTGTCAATGTCATTGCGATATTTTAAATCCGATAAAACTTATTTTTATAAGTATTTTTATTAGCGTTATTTTAAATATTTTATATTATTAAAATTATTTTTAATAAAAATACTTATACAGAGTTTTGTCGGGTTTTAAATGTCGCATGACATTGACGAAAATATCCGTTTATGTCCATCTTAGTTTCTGGGAGGATTCTAGTCTAGGAATATATCATCCTCATACCTGCTAAAAAAATTTTGTCCAAATATAATTTGAAAAAGAAAAAATTAAATATCGTTCCCGGAACGTAAAAAATTACAATTCGAATACGCAGTTACATAAAATAAAATTATAAAAGCTATTGGATATATCATAATTATTTTGAAGATTTTTTTTTTTTTTTTTTTTTTTTTTTTAGATTAATTCAAGTAATAAAATTAGAAAAAAAAAAATCTTTGATTATATTGAAAGAAAAGAAAAACTATAAGATTTTCTGTTTAAAAAGACCTTTTATTATCTTTTTTTTAAGTTATTTTGCTCACCACTGAAATTGTTATTACTTCTTAGTTGATTTCACGAGTATTTTATTACGTTTTATTTTTGTCGTGCCATGATCAATAAATGTACGTACTACAATCATTCTCCATCTTCCCTATGTTCCTCTTATCCTGAGCAAGGTCAAAGAATTGTTATTCGTCGTGGTGCTGCCATCTGTTGGCATTGTAGAAACATAATTTTACTGCAAATTTTTGCCCATTTTTCTTTTATTTGTTTAGCGTTCATAGCTTTATTAACCCTTTCGGGACCGGCGTCTGTTACACAAATTTTATTCGATTGGCATCACTTTTTTAAAGGAAATTACTTTTACTTTAAAAATAACGAAAATGTTCTAATTAAGTAAAGCAATTTTTTTTATATTACTGATAGCAAAAACATATTCTGCGTGTGTATTTTGAAGGTGCATACATGCACTATATGCACCCATGGTTCCAAATGGGTTAAGTTCTAAGGTTTAAGGCCTACATTGGAAATGGGCACTTTAGCGAAAATTATCGATTATTTTTTTTAGCCTCCGGTATGCTATTTCTTTCTCCCAGCTTATTTTGTGTCGTCTCCAAAAAATAACGTTGCGTTGTATAAACCAGCCGTAAAACAAAGCAGATGTATCATTGTACGATTAAATACTCTAAAGCAATTTTTTAAACTTCTAAGCATCGCACATTTTCAATTTTTATACCGTCGTATTGGGAAAAAAAGTACTTTTAAATGCACTTTATTTGAAAACTGCATCTCCATTTACTTTTGAAATATTCATTTTTTTTTCTTGTAGTTTTTAGATCCATTTCCTTAATGTTGGCAACGAATTCTCCATTTCTGTAGAAAGTAAAGGAAAAATAGTTGTAAAATAGTAATTATATATTGCCATTTTTTCATAACAACCGAAAAAAATGTAAGTAACATACGTACTATTTTGAAAAAATATGATGATTTCATCATATATAGCTCTGTTATAAACTATATATAATTTTAAGTATCTATATTAATGTTACAAACAAGTGAAGGCATTTGAATCATTAAACAGCTTTTCCCTCTCTCTCTCTGCGTCGAGTTTCTTTAATGACGGCATCTTTTTACTTCATTTATGTATTATTTCGCGATAATAACGTCCTATGCATACTTTACTGTTAGTTGTTTAGCTGTTTAAGAATGGATCGTAAATGTGGAATTCTTAAGCGGATGCGAATGACGTCATTTTACACAAAATAAAAGCGTGTACTTTAAGTCTTAATATTGAAATATGTTTTGTACTTTTTATATTACACACACACACACACACACATATATATATATATTTAAATCGGGGGCGACACTAAATTCTGAAAAAGCAGAATTCCTGTTTTCTAGTATTATTATTTCATTTGAAAGTACAACTTTTTGCGATTCTAAAACTGCTTTGTTTTTGTTCCTATACCCTGTTTTAGAACAGAAATTATAGTCAATTTATAATAAAAATATACTAATTTAACGTTTAAATGCATTTTTGTCAAAATCAATATTTACATAAAATTCACTTCAAAAATGATAACTTAAAATATTATTATCGTTCTTCCATGAAATTTGTGAGCTTCGCCTATATATTGTTGCCTAGTGCATCTACTAAAAAATTTTAATTGCATAAATATTTTCAAAATTATGGCCTGTTATTTGAACGAAAACATGATAAAACTGTTGAAAATCTTATGACTCTTCGATCATTTCTAAAATTTTTATTTACTAAGATACCATTTAACCCCTTGAGGGGCGGTGGTATTTTTACGAAACCGCTTAATTATAATTCCCAAATGACACAATGGCTCCAGACTTTTGGTTAAAGAAAATTCGGTTTATTATATATGCGAAATATAGCTTTTTCATACTTACAAATAAATTTGTTTTCAAATTCCGGTGTCATTCATTTATTTCAACACTTTAGCAATGGAATTGCTTTGCCCCTGAAAGTGTTAACTTGTAGTAAGTGCACTCGATAAAAGCTTACAGTTTACTTTAGCAGTAATTTTTTTCTAATAAATTTATTTATTTATGTAGCGGCATGTATACGGCCTGTAATTGATATACGTTATTTAGGTTTACCCTGGCAGATTCGGTATAAAGGGTAACAATTATAGTTCATTTACAGGGTAACTCAAAAGTATTCCGGTACATTATGGTTTATCGGAAAAAACCATTTGCGGTGTATTTTAATGGTGTTACGCTATTTTAACCCTTTGAACACACACCTGCACTTGCTCATAAACGACAGCTGATCATTGGTCCTCAGTACGAAGATTCCGATTGGCTAGTAGTAGCTCTTACTAAAATTCGCTTCTTGAATCTCACGTATCTAGGCTTCTTTATCTGACTGAAAACAGCATTACTCTTTTTATAAAAATATATATATTTAACTGTTGTTTATAGTTTTTAATTCAGAACTAAATTTCCTTTCGTTTAATATATAAATCATTATACTGCTTAAAATTCAGCAACTTTTATGAGCGTTCACATTCAAATTTCAAAAAGTATCGGCAATTTTGACCACAACTGTTATACTGTATGAGGTGAGTATGATCTAATATTAAAATATACAATGTTAGCCTAAATGATTCATCGGGTTTCAAAACACTATGTATTGATAGGTATATGGTCCACAAAGACAGGTGATACATGACAAAATATATACACTCACCAAGTTTAAAAGCCCGCCACAGTGCAGAAACGCATCACTGCTGCTGTGATGGGCATTGACAGAAACAAGCTATTGAACGTATGGACGGAACTGGATTACCGTATGGATGTGTGCCGGGTGACTAAGGGCGCACACATTGAACATTTGTTGTGTGTACCAGAAACTTGGTGAGTGTATATATCTTTTCATGCATCACATGTCTTTGTACGTTGTATACTTATAAATAAACAGTCTTTTGAAACCCGAGGAATCATTTAGGCTAACAATGTATAATGTATAAGATGAGTATGATCTAATATCTATAAATATATTACCCTATCGTACGCGGCACAGAAATCGTGATTATTTGTTAATTGTTTAATGGCAACGGCCTAATAAAACGCATCTCATTGGTTGTTGAACAGCATTTAGTGCATCTCTATACCTGTAAGAGGGGGCAGTTACCGTAGGGGGACCCTGTTCTGTCTCTAAATGCCGCCAAATTTGTCACCAACTTGGCGATATCTCTAATATTTTGCCAAATTCCCATAGACTTCCATTGTAAATGAATAGTGTTTACTTGCTTACAGAGAATCAACAAATTGATATAATTTAATGCAACAAAAACTAATATTAGCTTAAGGGATTATATTAATTATATTTAAGGGAGTCTAAGTAAGTTAAATTATGAATAAAAGTAACATGATACAATGCTTAGCATGCTTTCCTAAACATAAATTTTAAGGGATACCAAACTGTTCGCCAAGGGCGGCTAGTTGAAACACATTTCCGTTTACCACTTGCATTACGTAAATATGATACTCATAATATCATTATCAAAAATCTCAACATAAGCGAATACTAGTACAAAATAACTTGAATACATAGAAGATAACTTGTACCATCGTCTTCTATAGACACTCATCTGTATAAGATGAGTGGCAGAAATTATATATATATTTACTAAATAAACACCCATAGATAAGTAGAATACAATTGCAGTATGCCAGTTAACCAAGCTGAAATATGATACTGCAAATTGGACAAAAATATTTTCTATTTCAATGATATCATAAATACAGGATATTTCTCATCTTATTTAGAATGTATATCATTATAAAATAAATAAATCGAATAAAGTCATAAGGCATGTAAAATTTAAATATGATCCAATAAAAATAGAAATGCTGCAATTAAATATTGGAAAATGTTACGTTAAAATTTTTTTATAGTACTATTACAAAAGAAATAACCAAATTTTAAAATTAATAAAGAGTTCCCAGCTGTTATTTTTATAACGCTTTCCTAATAAAATAGTACAAATTATTCAGTGTATTCTAATTTTCCTTTAATTTTATGTAATTATTTTTCTCATCTACAGTATATTTAAATTCTCAGAAACTATTTTACTTCTATTAAATTTAAACTTATGTTTCATGATGGGACATGTACCAAAAATGTAATAAAAAGCATTTCTAAAATTGTAACCAAAATTACATTTAGAAGTAGCTTTTGCTCGATGTATGCTGAGATATTTCCCCTTTCTTCTTTTTTTAGACCCGGACATTCCGGATCTAGACAACATCCAGGGCGATTCCTCGTACGGCCAGCCCCACCGATGCTACTGCCCACAGCACCTGGATGCAGGGGCGGAACCTGGAGACCCTGAGTGCCAACTACTGAGCCTCGCCCAGCTGCGGAGGAATGCCTCCAGGTGGGGGCAGCACCACAGGTCATCACAGGCCCCTCCGGCTTGCCCCAGCTGCACACATCGGCTGCTCCTGCTAGCCAGTACGGCGCTGCTGGTGGCGGCCTGGTGGACGACGAGGACCAGGTAGCATTCCAGACATCGAATACCAACAGACTGATGAGCCAACCGTCCGTCTGTCCACGAGAGATGGCACATCGCCACACAACAGACAAAGCGCCCAGGTACAGTATGTATTCGACCTCGTATAAAAACTATCTAGTGATGTTCACTACTCATCAACACACACCAAACAACGTCCCGAATAGAATATTCATCGTTGTAGAAAAACAATTTCATAATATTCATTGCACAGCAAACAAAGCACTTAGGTACTCTGTATTTAACTTTGTAGAAAAACGATATTCTATACTGCAGTGTTCGTTACACATTACCACAAAACACCAAGCACCGATTTACAGTATTCAGCCTCTTATGAAAAAACTATTCTATACTGCAATGTTCATTACACATTACCACAAAACACCAAGCACCGATTTACAGTATTCAGCCTCTTGGGAAAACACTATTATATCTCACAATATTCATTGTACACGATTTACAAAGCACCCAGCTACGCTATTCAACCTCGTAGAAAACTATCTTCTCGTATTTTTATAGTGCATCTTTCTTTCTTTCTAACCGATGAGCAGGCCCCTACTTGCCGGGTAGCCCCAGCTGAACGGGTTTGATAACTGGTATCGGGGCGGATGACCGCCTAATCGCCGCGTAGCGGCAATAAGTCTGACGAGTGCCTAGCTTGTATTGGCAGTGCCTACTGCTTAGTTGTGAACGTTGTTATGCCGGTTACTTAACATTTATATTTTGTTGTTTGGACACTGCACATGGCTACTCAAGTTGATCTCCTAATTTAGAACCTTGGTCAGGTAACGAGACCTTCACCTGGCAAGGCACCTCCAGAGGTATAATTGATAGGTAACTTGGAGGACCTTGCACCCACGACGGATTTTATATGCACCCGACGCCATTAGCGTGCATGGTTTTTTATAGCATATCATCATTCAACATACAAAGCTCCCAAGTACAGTATCCAGCCTCTTAAACAACGATATTCTATCTCATAATGTCCATTACACATCCCCACACAACAGGCAAAGCACCCAGTTACAAATTTTAACCTAGTAGAAAAACGATATTCTGTTTTGTTATGTTCATTATGTACCCCACATCGCAGACAAAGTACCCAAGTACAGTACCCAGCCTCTTAAACAACGATATTCTATCTCATAATGTCCATTACACATCCCCACACAACAGGCAAAGCACCCAGTTACAAATTTTAACCTAGTAGAAAACTATATTCTGTTTTGTTATGTTCATTATGTACCCCACATCGCAGACAAAGTACCCAAGTACAGTATCCAGCCTCTTAAACAACGATATTCTATCTCATAATGCCATTACACATCCCCACACAACAGGCAAAGCACCAGTTACAAATTTTAACCTAGTAGAAAACGATATTCTGTTTTGTTATGTTCATTATGTACCCCACATCGCAGACAAAGTACCCAGATATAACATTCAACGGTGTAGATAAAGCATTCTACCTCGTAAAGTTTAATGCACCTTAATACACACATCGGCAAAGTAACGAGGCATAATATTCATCCTAGTAGAAAAATTATTTTCTATTTCGTAATGTTCATTACATATTATCACATAAGAGTTATTGTTCATAGGGAGTACTATAACTGAATTATTATCTGTGTCCCTATATATCAATGATGAATGCTATTCAGATCATATTCTATAGTAAATATCTTGCAGTGCACTTCAGAGATATATATTAATTCCAATATGGAACATGAATACCATACACCGCAAACGATTTTTCTCCGTAGACCGTAATGCGATCGAATTCTTTTGAGTGTCCCTGTAATTGAACGTACAATATTTAGCCTCGTAGAAAAACGACGTTCTATCTTTCATTACACATCTCTATGCAACATATCTTACACATCTCTGCGTCAATAAACAATTAGGTACAACATTCAACTTTGTAGAAAATTGGTACTCTATCCCGTAATTTTTATTGCACTCCTGCAGGATAAGCCCTAGCCGATGGCATTTTTGTCAATTACACTAAACGAAGCAGTAGGAGAAAAATTTAGTATTTACTATGTGTATACCTAGCAATGCGTATGTCGGATCTATTTGTTTATGCAAATTACGGTATTCTGAAATATATGTATGCTACCAAATATGATTGCTCTAGCCGTAAAAGCTTTTCAGTAATCTAATTTCAGTCACTTTCACTTTATTATAAATTTATAGCAAATTGTGTATAACAAACTGATACATTTATAATTTAAATATTTATTTAGCGTACAAAAAAGTTGGACTAAAATGCTTTCATTGATGAAAAGTTTCTTTATTACGGAAATAAAATTATGGTTCCAAATTTTTTCCATATATCGCCTTACATCGTTGGAACAACAAGAAGCAAAAAACTAGCTTCAAAACTCTAAACGGACAGATACAGAAGATTTTTCTTGTCATAAGCAGTTACAAAACATTTATTTTATACAATTCACAACCAATATTTAAACGTGTACTATATTTGCAATATAAACGCATAGTGCCTTTTTACATAACAGAGTGCACTGTAAAAAAAAAAAAAAAAAAAAAAAAATTAAATACGGAAATACTATTGGCGATCGAGATGCCAGTACTATTTCCGTATTTTAACGGAAGTTTTCCCCCCGTAATGCCAAAAAAAACGGAAATCTTCCTGTAATTTACCAGGAAAAAGTTCCGTCAAAATACGGAAATAGTACTGGCGTCTCGATTGCCAGTAGTATTTCCGTATTTTATTCGGCTTTTTTTTTTTTTTTTTCAGTCTGACGATATACAGGTAATGAAATTTGATTAGTCTAGGCCAGCGTTTCTTAAACTGTGGTCCGCGGACCCCTAGGGGTCCTTGAGCTTACAGACGGAGGTCCTCAAACCCAGTATTGAATTCAAACCTTTTTTCTTTCGGCAAGAATTTCTGTAGTTGTAGTTGTGGATATATGCAGGACTAGAAATTCAAATCTAGGACTATTATTGAATTCTAGACTTTTTAAAATTATGTGGGAAGAAATTGGGAGTCAACACAGACAGTTACTTTTCCACACAAAAATTAGGTGACTGTGCCGAGATAAAGTTTTAAATCGATTTTGCACTGTGTGATGAAGTAAGATTATTTTTATTGGATTCCAAATGCCATTTGAAAGAATGTTTCAATGATTTCTTCTGGCTGATGAAGTAAGATTATTTTTATTGGATTCCAAATGTCATTTGAAAGAATGTTTCAATGATTTCTTCTGGCTTGTCAAGGTGGCATATTTGATAGATATTTTTAATTTTCTAAATGAACTGGATTTAAGCTTACAAGGAGCATGACAGAGTAGGACATGACAAACATAACAAAGGACATGACAAAGTAGATGCAACAATAAAAAAAATGATTTATAGACAAATCGACTTAAAAATAATAATTTGGAGTCATTCCCAACATTATTCGATTTCTTACAAACCTCTGGCGATACAATTTACCCTGATATTGTTCAAAATTTCGTTGTACATCTGAAAAATTTGAAAGAAGCTTTCCGACATTATTTTTCTCCCTCACAGTCAGAAAATGAGTGGATGAGGGGTATATTTATTTATATCATTTCCAAGATATTAGTTAAATGCTATCCTTAACAATTTTAGAGCAGAAATAACTTGCGGAATTATTATCCGATGGTTCCATGTAAATTGCTTTGCAAGTGAATAGCCTTCCTAGTTTTTGATTGTGCGTGAAATATATGTATGCAGAATTGCAACATTACTATCCAGCATTTACTTCCCTTCTGTACAACACATTTGTGTGAAAAGACTTTCTCTAGTCTTGTGCACATTAAAAACAAATATAGAATTCAATTGAATATCAAAAAAGACTTGCGAATACATGTTTCGAAAATTGAACCAGACATTTCATATCTCATATGAAAAAAAAAAAAAAAAAAAAAAAACAGCAGCATACTTCTCATGGGAAATAGTAGTGCATATTTTAGCTGTCTTAAAATATGTGCTATTTTTCTTATTAATGAAACTGATTTTTTCAACCACTAAACACAGAACATCTGTAATGAAAAATAAATAAGCTCTATACTATAAAAATATTTTTTTAACCTTACATTAACAAAAATTTTGTTTGGGGTCCCCGGAATGCATATCATATCAAAGAGGGTCCGCGAGATCCCAAAGTTTAAGAAACGCTGGTCTAGACGGTTTTGGACAAAAACTTACAGGGAAGGTCTCCATACGGTCATATTCAGAAAATTCTGAAAAAATTACAGAGTGTTCGTCTCATGTGGATATATATGTTTATAAAAAAATTTTGGGCGGAACCCCGATAGAACGTTCGTAAAAAAATAATGAAATTTTCGTTTATTTGGCGATTTATCATCGGTTGGCGATGAAATGAAATTTCGAAAAATACTTTTTCATGTGGAATACTCTTTAAGATAAAAATATTTCATATTGAACTTGTTTAAATAAATTTAACTTAAATAACTGTAGTTTTGTCAGTTTTAGTTTGATTTAGCTATAGTTTTGTCATGTATGTATTTATAATGAAAGTTAAATATAAAATTTTATGAATTAAAACAAAATTAAAATTGTTTCAATATCTGAAAATTAAGTCCAATTGAGCGTTGTCGGTTCAATTTTGTTGCTATCGAAACGACGAATTCCTTGGTTTGAAATGAATAACTGCTAAATGAATCTTTCCTTTATTTTGGAATACGCTTAAATATATGAAAGTATTTTTTATAGATGAAATTGTTTTTAAAGTAATAAAATTAAATAACAAGCAACATAAATATGTAATACGAAAAAATGTATTTATTAAACTCTCTCATTGTTTATGTTTAAATTCATTAAATACTTTTTACACGCATTCTAAAAATCAATTAACAAACAATTTTCAGGTGCATTAAAATCGTTTGCTTTTGACGAGGAAAAGTGCTGCTCTCCAAATCGCGTGAAGCTTTCGTCTTTTCGCGCCAAATACTCGAAAGTATTTTATTTTTTTTACAGACTTTCTACTGTAATTCCGCCGCTAAATTTGACTGATCCTTTATTACATACATAAGTAGTTTAATTGGTATTTTTTTCAAAATATTCTGAGTATGCCCAGTATGGAGACCTTCCTTGTTAGCGTCTGGAATTACTTTCGACTTAAAGAGCCTGTCCATTATCTCAAAGTTCATGTTTGTTGACTTGCCTAGATCGTCTATTTAAAGCTGCCCAGGTGAGTATTGCCAAATTCTGGAATGTGAATTGCTATATTTTGGATAAAACTTCAATATGAGCAAACATCCTGTACGCTTGTCTCGCCCTCAGCTATGTATAAAGGCACTATAAGTTGAACAACATTCCAAGAGTAATCAGATTTTTTAAGGGGAAAGTTAACGTTGAAGGTTTAAAAATCGATTTGTGAAAAATTTTAGCATGGATGCCTTGAAATGTTACAATTTCACGAAAATTTCCGCTGCAAAAAGAATTTCACGAAAATTCTAAATAGAAAAGAAATTATCGCCAAAAATATCTTGTTAACTTTACAGCTGTTATGAGTAATAAAGTAAACTTTGGAACCTTTTTTCTCAAAATTGCATTGCGCGCACTCTCATTTAAAAATAGTTATCAAAGAACGTTTATATTTTGTATATTACTAATTTTCAGTTATACTTTTATGCTGAACCTAAATTTAGCCTGATTTTTGTCCTAAAAAATGAGCATTGAGAAATTAAATCTAAACATTTTGGTAAATTTAATGAATATGATTATAAAAGTCATTAATCATGCTAAATAATTTGATTATACTTTTAAATTTATGTTCAGTGTAAAATATGATAGTATAAGTTATTATAAATTAAATATTAAATACGTATCAGCAGTATAATTTTTAAATTCTTGTGCTCAGAATGTATATTTTAATATTCATATTTTTAAAAAGCAATTTTTGTCGTTATTATTTATTTAATTAATATTGCTCAATTTGCATCTAAAATTAACACTCTCAATAATTTTTAATATAACGTAATATAAAATTTAATTTTCTATTTCAAACTTTACTGAATTTCGATTTCAGATCTTGTTTTTCATTCGATGCACATGTATCTGCATTAGAATAGAAACTGTAGTATATATGACTCATCTTAACTAAAGATTTCGTATGCATGTTTCTCTTTCACCATTTCCTAAATCTGATTCGTTTTTATATTGTCTTAGAAATTTTAGTTACTGAAGGTTTCAATTTACATCTAAAATTAAAGCTCTCAATAATTTTTAATATAACATAATATAAAATTTAATTTTCTATTTCAAACTTTACTTAATTTCGTTGCAGATCTTCTTTTTAATTCGATGCACATGTATCGCATTAGAATCGAATCTATATTCTCTTTCCTCATATCCTAAATCTGATACGTTTTTAAATTACCTTGGAAATTTTAGTGGCCAAAAGTTTTAATAATCTAACTTATAAAATTAACCATCTCAATAATTTTTTATGTAACATAATATAAAATTTAATTTTTTATTTCAAAATTTACCTAATGTCGCTGCAGATTTTTTTAATTCAATGTAAATGCATCCGCATTATAATCGAAACTATATAGTATATATGACTCATCATACAAATTTGTACAGCTCTCACATTCTTGTAGAAAATATAGTATATATGACTCATAAATTTGTACAGCTCTTACATACTTGTAGAAACTATAGTATATATGAATTATCCTACACAATTGTACAGCTCTCGCCTACTTGTAGAATCTATAGTACATATGACTCATCCTACACAATTGATCTTGACCTACACAATTGGCTATCAGACGCCTATAATACAGGAGCCCCACCAACGAAGTATGGCACAAGCCGCCACTGGAGGAAATTATAATAATATGAGGCAGAGTTGGGCAAATTTGTAATCTCAATTATCCGCAGTCTAATTACAAGTTAATTACTTGTAATTGATTATAGTTACACACATTCAAACACAGAAATTTTGTCAAATAATGGGATGAGATCGGTTCCGGTTACAGTGCTGAAAGAATTTTTCACGGCATGTAATTTTAACTATAATTAATTACATACAATTAAACTGTAATTACATTGCAGATAATTGGAATTACAAATTTGCCCGACTCTGATACGAGAAGTGGCCATTGAACGCTTTTAAACAGTACTGAACTCAATGTTCAACGTGTCGGAATGTAGCTTCCAATAAGATCAATATCGCTGAACAAATTGCACTACTCTGCAGAATATTTTAAAAAGTAGAGTAAATTTTAATTCGAAAGTGGCCTTAAAGTAAATTTTATTAATATAATTTGATAACTGATACAATCTTCAAGCATATAATGCTATTTTTTATACCATTAATTTCCGGGATAATTATTACGGTATATCGACATGGGCGCCCGCAAGTGGTAAGCAGGGGAAAACAGTTGTTCCTCTCTGGATTTTCAAATTGAATTTGAAAAAAAAAATCTGGTGATTTGGAAAAATATTTTTTTTTCAAATAACTTAAAACCAAGAAGAAACCAAAGAGATTTCTTCAGAGGGTAGAGCACCCCTGAAACCTTCGTGGAAAACAATCGTAATTCTATTTTTCTTTTGATAGGCGTTGAGGGGGGCTCCACCCCTCTGACGAAAATGATAATGAAAGATTTCAGTTTTCATTTTGAAAAAAGGCAGTAAAAACTTGCTTTTGGATATTTAATATTTCTTATATGTTAAATTTCTGTATTCCTTATTTTGTTCATATGTTTAAAAATTGTGTTGCACGAGAAATCCTGACTAAAAATTCTTAGTTTAGCTTATTTCATTTTTTCTTCCATTCTAAAAAACGAGACCTAGGCAGCAGACTGCAATCACATCTGCTCTGGAATCTTTCCCTTGGCTAAATTTCGTTCTGTCGCCGCCCATGTGTGTTCATTTTTTTCCAGATTGTGCATTATTAATACAACTTCTTAGCATATTGTAGTTGCGTAATATAGTAATCTAATGAGAGAATTTATTAATATTTCTAAATGGGTAAAAATGTTCATGTCAGGAATCGAACCTGTGACCTTTAGCTTCGCGTGCTAACGCTATACGGACTTAGCTGTTCCAAAAATTGTGGCCAACACAAGCTACACTCAACAGAACTCTCAAAGGTCTCAGGTTCGAATCGTGCCTTGGACCTAACCTGTTGTCTCAGTTTTGTTTATACTTTAACCCCTTAATTCTCGCTCCTGTCAATATCACGGGTTGAGGTGTCGTTCGTTATTTCTCATTCCCGTCATACTTCTGGGCTGGAAATTTATTGCTGGAAAAAACTTCTGAAACCAGAAAAATTTAACTGGCATTTCGTTGTGAAGTCTTTGAATATTAGCGTTTAGGTTTGGTTTTTGGCGCTGATTGTGATGTTGGACCTTGTATTGCATGTTTCGAAATATATCACACTCAAAAAAATTATTAATAATAAAAATTTAATGTATATTATATTATTTCAAATATTATTTGTAAAAATTTGTTTGATGATGATAAATAAAGATCCAAGATGCGAAAAATAGATTTACTCGCATTAATTTGTATGGTGTAAAACAAAAATTAAAACACAGAATTCTCGCATGATGGCTTTTCCACAAATATGAATTTGTTCTATAAAATCTGTTTTTTTCGCCTTAAAAAAAAACTAATTGCATATTTTATGTAGAAACCTTATAATTATTCAATTTCTGTAATAAAAAAATAGTTACTTTTTTGATGGTTTTTCCAAATATTAAACGACCGTTAAGGGGTTAAACCTCTCGTAAGATTTCATCAATTTATGTTTGAGATAAAACTAATATCATAATAATCTTGTTTTTTTTTCTTCTAGGGTGCATCAAAAGGTGTGGAGCAGCGACTTAACACAGTCAGTAAACGAATATGTAAAACAAGAGGCCTACGAATAGCATCTGCTATTCTGAACCAGCTATGCAAAAGGATAATAAATAATAAGCCGTTCAAAAAGGATTATGCATCGAAATCATCTTTCTGTGGACCAGCTGTCCAAGAGGAAATTTTCCCCCGCATGAAGTGCTGAGTTCATTATAACCGCTAGCAAAGTAACACTACAGTTAAACAAATATGCAAATGTGCAAGTGCAAATACTGCACACACACTACTAAATATGCAAATTCTTTATAAGCAAATAATGTGTTGGTCTTGCTGCCGTAGAGCAGCTAAGGTGCATGATTTTGTGGAGTGAGCAGACGGACGGATAGCTGCACGTTGTACATAGTCCGTGGACATGTACATATACACAGAGGAGATATATATATCTATATATATATACATAAAAATACATATATCTATTTACATCTGAACACACATGAGACTCCATCGACTATGTTGTTCGTATTGTTTAGAAAGTGTGCTTAGGAGCCCGGGTCGGAACGTTTTTATCGCCATCGCCAACAAATCTTTAAACACTCAACGACGTGTATTTAATTATTTAAATAAAATGAGGTTCATTTTTTAGAAAAATAAAAGTAATTATTCGAGTGTATCAAAACAACGACACAGCGTGATCGTTGCAATAGATCTAGTTAACAAATACTCGTCCCAAGTTTATCAAAATAAAAATACACAATGGTATTTTTGAAGTAGCAGCAACACTTCGAGTGCATTGAAAACAACGATTCTCCCCACGTGAGCGTTGCAAATTGTCCAGTGCTTGTCCGAGATGTTTAAGTGCTTGCTCATAAATTCCAGGAAAATAAATATTTAAATAAATTTAAAAAAAGAATGTTAAAGGTTATGCCAAAGCCTTGTAAACGTACTCACCTCTTATTAAATCACGAATGCAAATGGAACTAAGCCCTACCCCCTCGGCATGCTGCCTGCAGTGTTTTGTTGTACAGCGAGACTGATGGACATTCCTCGCACACCAGTGAGTATTTGTTAAACGATTTGGACGTTTCCGGGGTGTATTTTCTTTTCCTTTTTTTGCAGGTTATACTGCTCACAGGAGTGGTTTTTTTCAAACTTCCAAGAATTGCCTTTGAGCACTGCGGACGGCTGCCGGAAAAAGGGAAAATAAACGAAGAACCTCTTGTTCATTGAGGTACAACCAACATAATAAAGACCACACATAAAGAAAAATTATTTTCTTACAGAGTGACGAACCATATTATACACCGCAGAGGTTTGACACAGCCTTTCTCATATGGAGGTGGCGAAAAAAGAAAACGGCCTTGGGGCCCATCGTTCTAGCTGCGCGTAGAGACTTTTGCGTCCAGTCTCTTGTACCATAAACAACATTTGTATGACTTTTATATAATCCACGCAGATGAAATTCAAAAGCGTAGACATCCTTCCTGTACAGTCCTTCATCTGTAATCATCCTTCTGTCGAAAAAGCATTAAAGAGAAGAAATATTAGTCTTAGTGTGTTTTCTTTTACCCTACTCACTAACAGCGCTATCAGATCCCATATCTTATAACTTCTTTCCATTAACGTTTACCTTTTTAATCAATAAAACGTATATTTTCAATACTAATAGACCGGGAGGCGTCTGCACAAACCCTCGCCTAATCGAGTTGACGACGAAAATCCCAGGATTAGTTACAACTCGATTCGCATATTAAAATGCAACTGGTCAGCCAAGACATTTCTTGGTGGAAAACGCCTGCAAGCCTGATTTTAGTGGTTGACTGGTAGGTTTACCATTGTGTTTTCCTGCTCCCAGTCCCCCATGCTTTCATACACTGTTAAAAATATGCAGCATTTGCTGCACAGTCACTCCACTGCTTTTATAGAATGTCTCTATTCTGACCAATGAGAATGCTCCATAATATAGTCAAGTAACAGTTTCCTATAAAAGCGATGGAGAAACTATACAGCAAATGCTGCAGATTTTTAACAGTGTACCTTTGGGTGCAGGAAAACACAATGATAAACCTACCGATCAAGCACTAAAATCAGGTCTGCCGGTGGTTTCCACCAAGATAAGACTTAGCTGATCAGTTGCATTAATATGTTAATCAAGTTCTGTTTAATCCTGGAATTTCATCAGCCAACTAGATGAGGTAAGAGTCTGCGCAGCCAGCTGCCTCCCGGTCTATAAATTTTCTGAAAAATAATGGAAAATCAACCCATTTGTTCCAATAATTATTTCTTGTTTTTTTTTTTTTTTTTTTTTTTTTTTTTTTTTTAAATCCCTTGATTTCTACTACTTCTTTAAAATCAAAAAGTGGTACCAATCAAGCAAGATTAATAATAATAATAATAATAACTGCAATGTTAACAGCAATAATATTAATAACTTCCCAACTGGCAATACTGCTTGAAGGAAAGCCTTCCAATCGTATGATATGGATTAAGGATATAAAATAATGTTTTTATATTGCTTTGAATTTATTTATTTAACATCGTATCAGCGTTTATCGGATCGTGAAAAAATATGTACTAAAACCGCATTAGTTATTTCATTACATAGATTCTATGTTATTGGGTAGTCTGACTCACTGAGTATATGTAGTCACTGAGTCATATATAACAAGAGTTCTGAGTCGGCGCGGCGGTCAGAAGCTTGCAAGGCAAATGTAAAAAAAAAAAAAAAAAAAAAAAAAAACGCGTTGTCAATGTTAGACTTTAGCATTCTCATTTACTATTGTCCTAATTTATGCTTCTTTTATAAAGCTATACTCGTCTAATTAATAAATGATTCTCTAATTATGTAAGGGAATGCGATAAACAGCATTTTTTGCCATGAATGTGAACTAAAATTATCGTCACTGTATCATTCTGCCCTGACCGCTGGAAATCATGTCGACAAATAGGAAGACAGATCTCCTGTTATATATGAGGGTGTATTCACAACCATAGTAGACCAAGTCCATTTTGGAAAAAAAAATGATATAGTCCATTTAGAAGGGGCATAAAATCTATTTTATTCTCTCCCAAAATAAACCAACTCTGAGTTTGCACATAGTTTCTCTATGTCATCTGTTTATATGTCTCACTTTTTTTCAAAATGACCTTGGTCTACTATGGTTGTAAGCCCCTCATATGGAACTCATTGGTTTAATTCTTAAAACAAATATTATTTTTAACCAAAGTTACTAAAATACTACTTCCATTAACTTCAACTTTGTTTCGAATTATCGAAAAATTAAACTTTGTCCGTATAAGCAATGAGTAACATGCAATCAAGATAAGTAATGATGAAGTTCTTAATTGAGGCTCTGATTTTTGGCGTTACGGAATGGAACTTCAATGAAAATTACGTCATTCTGGCACAGACACATTTTATTTCATGGAAATGCAAACATGAAATCCTTTTCACCGTCGCAAAATTTCCATGCGTATTTCTCATATTCATATTCACTATTTTAAAATATTTTAACGTGCAATAGGTCTTTACCTATTATCATTAAAATAAAATACAAATGCTAAAAGCGGTTACAGTAAACATAGAGGCGTAACAAAAACCTTTTAATAAACACTTGATAATGACTTGTTCGTATGCACAATAACGGTGATATTCTCATTATCTGCAACAATGAATAAACTATTTTCGAATAAAAGTTGAAATATATATTTACTTGATAAACAAACATCACGCGATATCAGATATCACGGGAGCAAGTACTATAATAAAAAGGATGAAATATAAGCGTGATTTATTTTATCTTATTTTTTAACTTATGAAGCATCTCACGCCAAATTCTTGGTAACTCAAAAAAAAAAACTGATTCACTGTATATGCTCTCGTTGTGCGTATTTCTATTGATTCACATATAACGGATGGCGAACAAAATCTTGAAGGATAAATTATTTTACTATTTTTTTAATTAATCTGCAAAGGTCCTATGTTATATAGTCTGGCTAAAGCTCTAGTTTTCTTGTTGTATTTTATATCTGCTATATGTTCTTCGATCACCGTTTTAAACTTTCTGTTCGTCATTCATGCATAATAATGCAAGGATCCATCATTTCTGGTGAACAGGATTTCATTATACACCCGATAGTTGATTATCTTCAATTGGATCTATTTTCCTACAGGTTATCTTTTAAACATTTTCTAGCATAGAGGAAAAGTGTTTAGAAAGTAGGTTTGTCTGTCTGTGCTCTAACTCGTTTAAATATCGTCCGTCATGAAATTAATATATGTTATTGAGGTTTTCCATGGCATATTCGGTATTGAAAATGAAATGTTTAGCGTTTACGATTCATTTACAGGAACACTGGAAAGAATTCTGTTACATTACGCCTATGGGGAAATATCATTTGCGGTGAATTTTAATGATATTATGCCATTTAAAACATATTGATATTTATGAATATCACTGAGGTTGGACTACAAAGCGCTTATTGTGGAATCTTGCGTGCACTGAATTTATCGCTTATTTACAGAGACACACAAAAGTATTTGACTACAGTGCTGCCTATGAAGAATAATTGCTGGAAGTGAGTTTTCAGTTGTGGTACGCGTTTTAAAATTCAACTATTTTTTTTTTTACTTTCTTCTATCTTTACAAGAAGAAAGTATTGGATTCGTGAAAATTTTCGAATTCCGATTTTCGACGGATTTACACGTTTCAGGGGTCAGAAATTCCGAAAAACATGATTTTACAAAATGTCTGTCTGTGTGTGACACAACTTTTGTGGGTGCTGTATCTCAAGAACTAAACGGAATTTACTAAAACTTTAGATTCAGTTAGTTTCTGATATAAATTGGTGCTGATTACTTTTTGATGTAAATCGCCCAATAGGTGGAGCTGTTATGCTGCATTATTCATGATTACCGCAATAGCTCTATCTCAAGAATTAATGCACGAAATTTCATCAAACTTCAGATTCAGTTAGTCCCTAATATAAATTAGTGCTATTTAGTTTTTGGTGTAAATCGCCCAATAGGTGGCGCTACTATGCTGCATTTTTCACGACTTCTGCAATAGCTGTATCTCAAGAACTAATGCATAAATTTTCGTCAAACTTCAAATTCAATTAGAAGTTGACATAAGTTGTTGCTGGTTAGATTTTGGTGCAAATCACATAACCGGTGGATTTTTTTCGGAAGTATTAATATGTATGAGATAGAAGAAAGTTTTGGGATTGCCACATCCGACTAGTTTTATTACTTGTCGTGTATAAATTCTATAGCCCTATACAAGGCTACATAAAAGATCTCAAGTACATTTCCGTTTATTGACAGAAATTGCTGAATAGAAATTTTCAACTGTGCTATGCATTTAGTTGAACTAACTTTTAGTACTATGTTGTATACATACAAATCTATAGATCATATAAAGGGATGCACAAAAAATTCGAATATTTTTTCGACTATTGATGGTAATTTCACATTTTCAACAACGTCATCCATTTTCTAAAATTGTTTATTTAGACATCTGCCATTTTAATAAATTGTGAAGTTTTATTGCTGTACTAGCTGAAATATCTGGCTTTGCCTAGGGGTTTAAACATGTATGATTAGAAAAATCAATTTTTAAATTAAACACCGTACGGACTATGAATCTCGCGCAATCTCTTTTTAGGTGCGTTCGTAATTATATAAGCACCCATAGTCATCATTCGATCCGTCCGTCTGTCTGTCCACATATAATAGAGCAAAAACTACCCGACCGAATTGTCTGAAATTTTAAATATATAAATGTTTCAACATTTTTTCGAGTCACTTCAAATTTTATGAAAATCGAATGTATAGTTTAATTACAGGGACAGTCAAAACTTTTCCGTTACATCACGGCCAATGGGAAAAAAATATTTCAAGTGCATTTAATGATGTTACAGTCTTTCAAACAAACTGGAATTGATATTCACTTAGAAAGTGCACTAAAATATACATTCAGAACTATATGCGGTGCAAAAAATATTTATAAAACTAGTTATAGTACGAACGCACCTCATTTGCCATGTTTGACGTGCAATTTCAACTTGTTTAATATATTGAATGCCTTGAGAATTTTTGCTTTTATACCAGTATTTCAAAACAGGTTTCGTAAGCCTAAATAAATATAGTCTTGATTCTCGAAATTTTTTTTAAAAAAAGAAATGTAAATTCATCAAAAGCCCCTATATTCGTTTATCATTAACCCTATATTCGTTTTAAATATGAGGTCATACGTGAATTAACCTATATTATTCACAACTAAAAAGAAATGGCGCATCTAGTATTTGTCGAGAATTAAATAAAAATCATGCACTCGTGACATCATTATTCCCTTTTATATTTTAACAGAATAATAAGGCTAGTGTAATTTGTGACCCGTGCTATAGCCAGTAATACGCGTCAGGACACATTGCCGTGATCATTATCATTTTACGCGTAAAAGTTTCGCTTTGGTACTCCATTGTGAAATTTGGTAATTTTTGAAATTCAATATTTGAAAAACGGCATAATCATTAGATTTGGAATTTATATCAAGAAAAATACAATTTTTTACCTTTCTAACGCAGTTTGTCTAATAATTTTCTGACAAATACTTTTCGAGCTATTAATTTTTTCAGTAACTTCAAACGTTTCATTTTCCGAGATTAATCTGTGGCAACGATTAGCGAAAAAGCCAGTCGTCAGCAACGCATAGCTTTTTATTAAAGAGGATTCTGAATGTGTTAGAAAGTGTTACGTAATCTATGCTGGACGAATGATGTTTCATTCTTGTTTAATTTTACGGAAATCGTTGCAATAAGACAGCTGTATTTGTTAAGTTTATATTTGCATCTTTCAAAGAACCCAAGTAAGTGGTATTCTAAAGTAGATAACTTGGAATTTTGCTCATTGAAACTTCTTTTATAGCCCAGTGGTTAGGGAGTTGAATTCGGAATTAATTAGGGGAAAGCTGGAAATTGTTTTAATCCCTTCAGTTTAGGTCTAGAATGAATATGCTACATTTCCCCCCTTGTACTAGATGAGCGTTAAGAATTATGCGTAGATTTATAGTTAAAAAACACGGTTTTTTTATATACTATAACACTATCTCGAAATCATTAACTCTTTCAAAAACATTGTCAATACAAATGTTGTAGAGCTTAAAATTCTGAGGAGTGTAGGTACTCATTTTAATGAGTACCTACACTTAATACTTTTGTTGAATATTAAGTTCACAATTCTACTTTAAAGTATTAGCCCCGTGGTCAGAGGCTTGAACTCGGAATTAATTACGGGAAAACTAGAAATCGCTTTAATCCCTTCAGATTAGGTCTAAAATGAATATTCTATGTTTTCCCCCTCGTATTAAGTGAGCGTTAGGAAATATGTATATATTTACATTCGAAAAACATGATTTTCCTTAATTTTTTTTTAAGAATATCTCAAAATAGCTAATTCTATCAAAAACATTGTCAATGCAAATGTTGTAGAACTTAAAATTCTGAATAAAATGAGCACCCACTTTAGTATTTTTGTTCAAAATTAAGGTCGCAATTCTAATTTCAAAACTTTGTTTTAATCGCTAATCAAGAGCTTGAAGTCCGGAGAGACCAGATTACCTTAACAATATCTCAAAACAGCTAACTATATCAAAATATTGGCAATACAGATGTTGTAGAACTTAAAATTCTGAATAAAATAAGTACTCACATTAATATTTTTGTTCAAAATTAAAGTCACAATTTCAGATATTGTTAAAAATATTAAAGAAAAACGTTTTTCGAATGTAAATGAATACATATTTCCTAAAGTTCACTTAGTACGAAGGGGAAAACATAGAATATTCCTTTTAGACCTAATCTGAAGGGATTAAAACGATTTCCAGTTTTCCCCTAATTATTTCCGAATTGGGCTTTTTTTTGCTCCCCTACCACTGGGCTATTATTCTTATTATCTACGTTCAGAATTAATCTAATTATAGTGTTTACTTTATATCCGTTATTTCGTGTTAACACTTTGAGGAGTAAGTAATTGTGTTTCTGTAATGTTGAATTCACACCGAAATTTTCGAAAAATTTTATTTCAAAATAAAGAAACGAAATTTTAGAAATTTTTACACCAAAGTTCTAAAAGTAAAATTTAATTAAATGTTTCTGGTGAAAATCTTCATTAAAATTAGGTGGGATATAATATATCCCACCGTCTCTCAAGGTTTTATTTGATCAGGAATTCAGACTGTGAAAGCTGTCTTAATAAAATGTCTAAATGCAGAAATTTCATAAGATAAAGGAATTCGAACATTTTGTGGGACAGTAAATTGATTGACTATTAGTTTTCTATAAACAGTACGTTTTATACCATGGTGAGTTTTGGCTAAAAGTACATCTAAAAAGCAAGGCGTTCCATCCTCTTCAACTTCCAAAGTAAACAGTATTTTAGAATGGGGGTTATTAATTTGATCTAAGAAGTTATTAACCCTTTACACTCAAGGGCTCCGGAGCGGAGCCATTTAAAATTTGTCTTCAAACTCGAGGGCTCCGCTGCGGAGACAATGCAAATAATTTTGTGATACCTGTCTAGAAAAGCCAAGATTACAAACTGGCAATTGCTTCGAGAGGTATCACACTTTGGGCGATCTCGAGTTTGAAGACAAATTTTAAATGGCTCCGCTCCGGAGCCCTCGAGTGCAAAGGGTTAAATAAGGTACCTTTATGCTGCTATCAAGATATCGTCTACTTATCTGAGCCATGCATGGGGGATTTAACCAAATTTATGATGAATATCTGCTTATAGGGGAAGTAATATAAATTCGTCTAATATTACTGATATAAGGTAACGCATCGTAACCATTATTTTGCATATAGTTTTTATTTTCAAAGGTAAAATAGTTATTATTAAATATAAGATTAAAAGCACATTTCAATGTAAGTTTCATATGTTCATTAATATTATCCATGAGTTCTATGTAGTTATTTTTCCTCATTAGAACTTCGTGTGTGTCAATAGAGAGTTATAAGGAGTTAATATCTAGACTGGCTATTAATTAATCTGGAATCTGGATGTTATTCACACGTTGAATGGAGTCATTCGTAAAATTAAATGCACGATGTGAATTAGGTAAGCTAATAAAATTATAAAAGCTTTTTCGATGTATATGTGGGGTTTGAGTATTTTGTTACTATTGGTTTTATCAGCATACCTGCTTTGTGATCTTTGAGTCTACCACAATGATTGGGATTAACGTTAATACATTAATTTTGACCAGAATTTTCATGTGATCCGGTTAACTATCTTTATTAACTAATTAATTCAGTAGCTTTACTGTTAATTTTGATGAGCAGATTATTCTTGACTTCTATACAGCTCATACTAATTCTATCATTTTGTTTTTATAGTCATCTGTATTTAATATAGCCAATTTATAGCGTACCCGGCAAAGCCGCTACATTGAAGTTCAGATATACGTCATGTTTTATGTTTAAAAACACTGTTTATTAAAACCAGACTGGGAAGAGCTGCGATGGAACTTGTTTAATTTTAGCCTATACTACACTGCACTTAACAATAGTTGTTCTTAGATCAATACTCAAGAATACAATAAAATGCAAGACTAATTCAAAACTCCCTTATTTATAGGCACTGAGGGATCACATGACACTCACTAACAACTTCGAGATTCCAAGCACGGTTATCGCTATAAATAAAGATTATCACACAAGTTCACAAACTAATACAAATGTCTCTAAACTAGTAAGCCGTGGTGTCGGATCAATTTTTACTGAATTATAATCGAACTTACCAAAGGTGGCCACTCCTCGGCCAGATTTCTACACTTCTCATTTTCTCAGTCCACGTAGCGAACTCCAACTCTAACACAAGTCAGTTAGCCTCATAATACCCTGTTCACACTGCGTTATCGGAACTCTCTTAAACCTCCGAACTCTCTGAGGGAGTTCCACAAACTCTCTGAGAGAGTTTCAACTTTCTTCGGGCTAGAGACAGTCACGACCATTCACTCTCGCTGGCTGTAAAGATTCGCATTAACTGATTGGGTGTTGCGGGCGGTTTTATCTTAAGCGCATGCGCAAACAACACAGTGACGTTCACTGAGTTATCTTAAGTGAGTTTTTCCATGTGAACAGGTTTCCAATTCCGGGAGGGTACCACCTCAAAATTAAGAGAGTTCGGCGGCCTAAGATATCTTAAGTATCGTAGTGTGAACATAGTATGTCTTCACAAGGTAGGAATCGACACCAGATTCGCTGATACGAACTTTCCATCCTGTTTTAAGGTTCAAACATACATATCCTAAGTATGGTGACATTTTTGTATTGGTCAAGGGGTGCTTTTCACCTTTTATTACTTTCGTACGATCCGAATTGGTGCAATAAATCAATCTCCGCCTTTTTCTACTGTTGGGTCTAACCTCTCTTTTGTTGATGACCACAGAATGGTTGAAAAAGAATGGCGGCCAGATGACATTTTTATTGCTTTCGTAGATGAAAAATCTTCTGAACGGATCCTTATACTCAAAGATTGACTAGGGTACCCTAATATGCATAAAACTACAGTGAAAACCACTAACCGTATATTCCGAGAGCCGCAAACAAACTTTGAAAATTAAAGTCAAACGAAGAATAGATGTCGCTTTTGCGCACATAGTACAAAATGGGTAAAATGTTTTCATTAAAAGAAAACAAGACTCCCTTTATAAGGGAGTTGCTAGTTTACTGTAATTTTATTGGATCCAATTTCAATCCATTCCGACCCCCTCTGAGGTCGGCGTCTCAAACTCGATGCCAGTGGAATGAAAATTTTTATTTAAACATTTTCAGATAAGTTTAGTCGTTCAGGTACTTTCTTTTGTTATAATTTATACCTACAGTATAGGATTTAGTTTTTTTAACTTTTAAATTTTAGTATATGGGTATGTAAATAGGAAACATTGAATCACTCATGAAAAGAACAGGTTTTAACAGTATCTCTTGAAGTATTAAACCTATTATTAGTATTATTAAAGATTTGTCTTGGCGCTATTAGTACTTCTGCTATTTGATTGTTTATGATATTTAATTAGTATATTTTGCATTTGAAAAAACATGACATAAGGCTTACGTGACGGCGTTCTTAAACTTGACCCAACTGTACAACGGGATGCAAAATAATAAGTACGCACAAAAACAATTTAAATCAGTTCGCGCTTGCTATGGAAATGTGCAACTGTTTTTTGTTAAAATTAAATACACGATATTTTAATTATTATTAAAATAACAGTTTCAAAAAATTGTACTTATGTTTTAAGCTATATTTTGTTAAATTTATGTTAGAGCAAAATGATAAGAATGCGTAAATATTTCAAAACCACGGTTCGTGATTGCTGGATTTTTTCGGATATCATTTAGCAAAGCATTTAAAAGATATTCCGATAGCATTCGTTCAGTTTGAAGATGCTCAGAGGAAAAATATAGTTTCTGGCTTCGAAAGAGACCAAACATTAGTTTGTAACAACATCGGATGGTCCCTTTAAATAATTGCTTAAAAAATTAAGCATTCTAAAATTGTCCTTTTTTTATTTTTATAGAATCCGGTGGTATTCCAATATCTACAGGAAGACCGAGAATTTTGAAGAAATGATGCGAACGTTTTATTGTTCGCATGGTCGCAAGTAAAACAATGGCAGAAAACTAAATTGGAAAGCCAGAATCAATATGAAATATAAGAAGAGCAAATGTCTTTAATTGTTAAAGATCTCACAGACCGTTTTTTTTTTTCTACAGTTCAACTTGTAACTTTTAGTTTAACTACACTGGTCACAAATCAAGGTGTCTTAAATTTTATCCAAAATTTAAGACCAAAATTAAGGATCGATCACAAAATGCTAATTTTTAAGTACTCGAATACTCGAAAGGAAATAATATAATTCGAATAATTACTATCTCTACAGCTCAACTAGCCCATATAACATCTCATTCATGTCACACAGGGTCACAAGTGTCACAATCACTACGGTGAAGCAAAAAAATAGGAAATTCCATACACCTCATTATGAGTCTCAAATGATCCCTATATGTGACTCCACTGAGACGTCACTGTGACTGCTGCTTTGTGACGAGTCACCATGGGACTTTACAATGCAGTTACATTAACCCTCTGTCTACCAGAAGGGTCCAATGGACCCGACATGTATATTCAAAATATCTATTCAAACCAGAAAATTTCTTCAAAACAAACTAAATGTATAAATCAGACAATAATAAGTTAAATAAACAAATTAAATAGTTTTAAGTAAAAATTCTGGTGTAGAATGTTTTTATAAAACTTGAGTAAAATTTCCGGTAGTTCTAGGGTTAAGACTCTCATGTGACTGTCATCTGCAGATTCAATTTCAAAGTCATCATGAACGCTGCATCGTGATAAGTTACCAAATAATGTCATATTAAAGTCACATGATGACTTTCAGGTGACAGGGAGACTACTGTGGAGTCACCATTGTGCTCTTTTGTAAAAAGTCATCATGTGACTACAATGTGATATTATTTGGTGACTTATCCTAATGCAACGTTCATGATGACTTTGAAATTGAGTCTAAAAATGGCAGTCACATGAGAGTCACAATGTAACTACATTGTAAAGTCACCTGGTGACTCGTCACAAAGCAGCAGTCACATTGACGTCTCGCAATAGGGATCATTTGAGACTCATAATGAGACGTGTGGAATTTCCTATTTTTTTGCTTCACCGTAGTGACTGTGACACTTGTGACCATGTGTGACATGAATGAGATGCTATATGGACTAGCTGTGCTGTAGGGATTGTAATTATTCGAATTATATTATTTCCTTTTGAGTATTTGCTTACTTAAAAATTAGCATTTTGCGACTGGTCCTTAATTTTGGACACCAGTGTACATGGATACTAAAGAAACTTTGTTTCATTTGGAGGAGCTCTAATACTATTGCTAGAGACTTCCGAACCACGGAATTTTTATTATAATAATCTTGTATATAAACATTGCTACAAAAAACAGTATTTTATCCGTTATTCGAGCCGTTTATTTAATTTTTTGACCAAGCATTCTCAACAGACCGCTCACAGTAACTGTGCGAAAATTTTTGTGACAATAGTTAAAGTTTAACAGGTGAAGAATCCTTAAATACGTAAAACCACATGCTATCCACTTTTAATGTCCGCCCTCAAAAAAGTCCGCATTCAGTTTGCAGAGAGATAACTGAAGCAAGAAACAAATTAGTCTAGAATCGTTTAGTTATAAAAAGAAGTTTCATTTCGATGGTCCGAACGTTTATTCCTTCATAAATTCCTTCCAACCTTCAAAGTTCAAAGGACATATTTTCCACACATCAACAAGGTGAAATCTCCTTAACACTAGAACTGCCATTAGGGGTCATTTTGAAACCTGCCAAATTGATAATAGTCGATTCGAACGAGAAATTTCTTCATAAGATATGTTAAATGTATCCAGCACAAAAATAGGCTAATTAAATAAGTTAAATAGATTTAAATAAAAATTCTGGTGTCAAACACTTTTTATAAAACTTGAGAAAAATAGCCGGCGGTTCTAGTGTTAAACATTTGATCGCGGGCCAGGACTGGCGACTATATTTTTATATTCAAACATACCAGAATTCACAAAAAAATGTCTTCGTGATAGATATCTCTTGAAAATCTCCAAGTATAGGTGTATGGCAGAGAGTACTTTTCAATAAGCGGAGCAAGTTGAATAAAATAATAGTCTCTAGAACGTACGGCGTCCCAACACCGTAATTGAAAAGTTAGGGCTTTAAGCGGGGCCATTGGTTTAACACTAGAATGACAGTGAGGTCCATTTTGTCCCCAACCGTATGGATATACAGGATGTCCCAAAAGTCTCCGTACAACTTCAAAAATTAATTACAAAAAAAAGAAAAAAAAAGGCCTACAGCAAAAATAATTACAACAGTACATAGTGTAACTCAAAAAGTTTTTTTTTTACTATCTTAGTATACTTCTACATGAGATCCTTTCGTTGCACGCGACGTTTCCATGCGATGAAGCATTTCAACTGCAAATTCGAAGCGTTTCGCATAATCATCAGTTTGTAACCCCTGCACAATCTGAATTTTGTAGGCTGAAAGTTGTAATCGTTTATGAAGCATTCTGTGTATTGCGATTTTTGACATAATAAGCTCTTGCAATGCTTTACGAATTGATATTACAGGGCTCCTAGAAAGAGTTTCACGTACTCGTTCCGCACTTGTTGAACTGCTTCATCGCATGGAAACGTCGCGTGCAACGAAAAGATCTCATGTAGAAGTATACTAAGTATACTAAGTAGACAAAAAAAACTTTTTAAGTTACTCTATGTACTGTTGTAATTATTTTTGCTGTAGGCCCATTATTTTTTTGTAATAAATTTTTGAAGTTGTATGGAGAATTTTTGGACACCCTGTATTTCGGTTCGAACCAGAAATTTCTTTATAAAATAAGTGTAAAAAACACATTAAGAAAAGGGCTAATTGAATAAAGTTAAACAGTTTAAAATAAAAATTCTGGTATGAATTTTTTTTTTTTTTAAACTTGAGTAAAAATTCCCGTCTTTCTAGTGTTAAGCCAATTTTTCTCAGGAGGTAATTTCATAATTGCTTTTCTAAAAGAACGACAAAATTGACACAAGTATATTCGTTTGTTAAAATGCCATTTGTCGAACCAGGGTGAAAAAATTGCACGTTTTAATTGTATTTTTAAACATGACACTGCGTCAGTTCATTCTGCAAAAAATCACAAAACAGTAGTTTGAAGATAATAAGACTCCCACACTCGATTGGCTGGCAAATAGCCTGGACCTTAAATCTCATAGAGGTTGTTAGAGGTATTATGGTTCAGTATAACTCGAAAGCGGAAATAAAATATGCCATTTTCGAGGCACGGCATATTTCGCCACTTCAACAAGTTTAAAATCTTGTAAACTCTATACCACAAAGCTTAATGAAAGAACACACATATCAATTGTGCTTCCTTTGTGTTGAATAATTAAATTCAACACAAAAGAAGCACAATTAATATGTATGTTTCTATAAATAAGGAAAATCTGATCCGCCCTTAGCCTTTTGTTCCCATTGCATATCCAGTGAATATGCAGTTTTTTATAGTGTTATAATATAAACAGTTTTACAAGGTTTTTATTATGTTTATATTGGCTATTTAGTTTGATAAAATCAGTGTATATAGTTTATACACTGTTTTATTGTGGATTATTGTGTAGTGTTACACACTTTTATTGTGGATTAATATGATTATACTTATTATTTTTGTCAATAAAATGATCGTTGAAATCATTTTGCCCTCCACTGTACTAGAATGTTAGAGTATTTTGGGCGCAATAAAATTTTTGAATTTGCTGTTGTGTCTACCTCTATAAAAAAACTGGCAATGTGAAATAAAAAGCAGTAAAATGGAGTTGCATAAATATTATTTTAGGAATTATTTATTTTTCATATTATTGAATTCTTACTCTTTGCTATGTTTTAATATTCTTTTTAGTCGCGTATATCTTCCTATTTATTCAAAATGTTAGGGTAGGTGTTTAGAAATAGAAAAAAATGTTGTAAGCTGGTTTTTCGATTTGACTCACGCCAAAGTCCTGTCTCGAGTGACCTGTTTGTTTAACAAGCTCTGTCAAAATAGATTTGCTAACATATAATCACTTTAAATAGCATTCTTTGATGAAAGAACTAACAAGGAAGGTCTCTATACGGGCATATTCAGAAAAATCTGAAAAAATTACAGAGTGTTCTTCTCATGTGGATATATATGTTTATATATATATATATATATATATATATTTTTGGTGTAACCTCGATAGAACGTTCGTAAAAAAAAATAAAAATTTCGTTTATTTCGCGATTTATCATCGGTTGGCCATGAAATGAAATTTCGAAAATTACTTTTTTATGTCGAATGCTCTTTAAGGCGACCGTGGACGTTCAAAATCGCAAAAAACATTACAAAAATCAATTTTTTGTTTTTTGGAAAAAAATGTTCTGGCAATCTTCTACTTTCAAATATTATAAAAATTATTCAAATCCGATATTTTTTTGCAGAGATACAGCTGTTTTTCTAACGTAAACAATCGTTAATCTACCCTTAAATTAAAACTTTAAATCCAGTTTTCTCAAAATGAGAATTTTCGCCGACTGAGTAAGTTCAAAATGCTCCATGCGTCTTAATTTTATACCAATTTTCATAATACTTGGTAATATTGTTGTTGATATACTTTATTACAAAACTTGCTATTAAAATGTGTACATTATTTCATATAAAGATCAAAAAGTAATATTTTATTATTGAATTTTATCCAAAATGATCCATATTACAGATTTTTAATTTTTTTCTGCCAAGGAATTTAGTATAATTTTAAAATGTATAGCAACTTTTGATATAATATCATAAAGCTATACTAAAAAAAAAATACAAGTTTCTGAAACAAAATTTAATGCGCATGGAGCATTTTTAATTTGTATCACTAATTACCATATTATTAATTAATTACTCATTTGCATATTAATTTTTTTTAATGAAATTAAGAAATTTTCTTAATTATTGCACAAATTATACGTGTATTAAATTTCAAAACAATTGAGCAAAAATTGTAGAAAATGTTTTTGAACGTCCACTGTCGCCTTAAGATAAAAATGTTTCATATTGAACTTGTTTAAATAAATGTAATGTAAATAACTTTTGTTTTGTCAGTTTCAGTTTAATTTAACTATAGTTTTGTCATATATATATATATATATATATATACATATATATGTGTATATTTATAATGAAAGTTAAATATCAAATTTTAGGAATTAAAACAAAATTAAAATTAATTAAAATTGTTTCAATATCTCAAAATGAACTCCAATTGAGAACTGTCAATTCAATTTTGTTGCTATGGAAACGATGAATTCTTTGATATTGAAATGAATAACGGGTAAATGAATCTTGCCTTTATTTTACAATACGCTTAAATGTATAAAAGTATTTTTTATGTATGAAATTGTTTTTAAAGTAATAAAATTAAATAACAAGCAACATAAATATGTAATATGAAAAAATGTATTTATTAAACTCTCTCATTGTTTGTGTTTAAATTCCTTAAATACCTTTTACACGCATTCTAAAAATCAATTAACAAACAATTTTCAGGTGCATTAAAATCGTTTGCTTTTGACGAGGAAAAGTGCTGCTCGCCAAATCGCGTGAAGCTTTCGTCTTTTCGCGCCAAATACTCGAAAGTATTTTATTTTTTTACAGACTTTCTACTGTAATTCCGCCGCTAAATTTGACTGATCCTTTATTAGATACATAATTAGTTTAATTGGTATTTTTTTTTTCAAAATATTCTGAGTATGCCCAGTAAGGAGACCTTCCTTGTAAGTATGACTCTTAAGGGAACGTTCTACATTAGAATATCCAAAAAAAGCACTTTTTTATGATTTTTTTGTAAGAAAACTGCAAGATGGATCTTTTTTTAAATTTTAACAGTTTATTGTACTTATCTTTAGGTATACACAAGAATTCTTTTATTATATTTTGTTGCTTCTACTCTAAATTATAAATAAATATGTTCAAGCACATTTTTTGACAAGTTGGGCAAGATTTTAGAAAATCTACTCAATGAATCATCTTGATTTTTTTTTTAAATTAAATTATATTTTAAATTGCCTTCGATATGAATTAAAGCTTTTACTAAAATTATTTTTAAAAAAGAAGTTATTAACAAATAAGAACGAATTTTAACTTTTTTTTTTTTTTTTTATCAGCCATTACATAACTTTTTTTAAATAAATTTATGGGTTCCTTTAATTTAACTAGAAGCTATACTCACGAAGTTTACGAAAAAAAATTATTTTCATGTTTCAGATAACTCAACAAGGCGCTATCATGCCCACCGTCCAGACGAAATTTTACAAAGCAGTTTAACATATTTGTTTATAACTTAGAGTAGAAGCAACAAAATCTAATAAAAAAATTCTTGTGTATACCTTAAGATATGTACAATAAACTGTAAAATTTCAAAAGGATCCATCGTGCAGTTTTCTAACAAAAAAATCATAAAAAAATGCTTTTTTTTTCCCCCTAAAGAGAGCATTTTAACTGTCCACTATATCATTTCGAATATTAAGGGATGGGATTTGCCTCTAGAAAGCCGAACAAAAAGAGTGTTTTTCGGTGATTTTTTTTTTTTTTTTTCTGGAATAGAAATAAAGATTTTAGCTCCGGGTTCTTTTTGTGTTTTTAGCCTCCGGTACGGTATGCTATTTCTTTCTCCCAGCTTATTTTGGGTCATCTCCAAAAAATAACGTTACCTTACAGAAGCCAGCCGTAAAACAATGCAGTACGATTAAATACTCTGTAGCAATTTTTTTAACTTCTAAGCATCGCACATTTTCAATTTTTATGCCGTCGTATTGGAAAAAGAAAAGTACTTTTAAATGCAATTTGTTTGAAAATTGCATCTCCATTTACTTTTGAAATATTAATTTTTTTGTAGTTTTTGGAGCCATTTGCTTAATATTGGCAACGGAAGTACTCCATTTCTGTGGAAAGTAAAAGAAAAATAGTTGTAAAATATTAATTATATATTTTTGTTGCCATTTTTTCATAACAACCGAAAGAAAACGTAATTAAAATACTTGCTATTTTGAAAAAATATAAGCGAATGATTTCTGTTAAAACATGGAGCTATTATAAACTATATTTAATAGACGCTTTCGGTGTGACATCAGTCATGACGTTTTGGTTGGAAATTGACTCCAAACAAGCGGTTGCTATGCGTCATTTCTTTTTAAATATAAATCATAGAAAATTTTGCCTGTACATATCAAGTATTAAAACACTCAGATTTGCGGTATAGATATAATATATAGTTACACTATGCAAACAAAATAGAAAATACACCATAGCAACCGTTTGTTTGGAGCCAATTTCCAACCAAAACGTCATGACTGACGTCACGACTGAAATCATCTATTTTAAGTATCTGTATTAATGTTACAAACAAATGAAGGCCTATGAATCATTAAACAGCCGTTTATTTTGGTCGAGTTTCTTTAATGACGGCATCTTTTTGCTGCATTTGTGTATTATTTCACGATAGGGACGTCCTATGCCTGCTTTACTGTACATGTTTAAGAGTGGATCGCCAATGTGGAATTCTTAAGCAAGTGGGAATGACGTCATTTTACATAAAATAAAAGCATCAGCTGTATGTCTTAAAATTGAAATATGTTTTGTACTATTTATATATTCACTTTTTTTTCATCGGGGGCGACACTAAATTCTGAAAAAGCAGAATTCCTGTTTTCTAGTTTGTGTTTTTAACCATTTGGAAAAATGGTTATTGTTCTCGTCAGGGTAGGAAATCAAAAACACATCTGAAGGTTTTCATTGGTTTAATCCGCATTTTATTCGTTTTCTGATTGGTCTATACAGTAATCTGTATTTCCCTTTACTTTCAACAGAGATGGATACTTCTGTTGCCACTATGACAAAAAAGTAATAAAAACTACAAAAAAAATTAATAACTCAGAAACAAATTGAGATACAGCTTTCAAACAAATGGCATTTAAAATTACATTTTTTTTCTCTATAGGACGGTGTAAAAAGTAATATTGTGGGATGTACAGAAGTTTAAGAATGAAATTTCATTTAAAATTGGTCATCGGATTTCCAAGAAATCTGACGATGGAAAAGCCTTTTCCCGAACAACCAATGAAATGCTTGGATAATACATAAGTTTCAGGTGGATAATATGTACGAGTCGCAGGCGATTTTTGTCGCTTGCAATTTTTAAGTGTAATAACACTATTAATGTTTAATTCATGGCGTACTTAATGTATGATCCACTCCGTGCGATATTTTATGTCTTAAATTTTAGTCTTTGAAAAAATCATTTTCCAAATGGTCGTTGTAATTTGTTAAATTGCTTTTTTATTATTATTATTATTATTATTATTATTTATTATCATTTGAAGAACATTTCAAAAAAAATTTATAAAAAATTGATGATGTGCCTCGAGTTGCGTGGATGGATGTCCTAGCGTGGTCTTCCAATAGGGCGGATCCCATAGATCCCCAGACTCGTCTGCAATCAATTTTACTTACGGGTTATCAAAGTACAGTGAAACCTCCCGGTGCGACCACCTCCATTAAGCGACCACCTACCTGAACGACAATTTTTTATTTTTTTATGGAACGAAATTTATTCCCATAGGCTCAATACTAATTTTACCTCCATTCAAAGACCATCCCAGTTGAACTCCCTCCATGAGCGACCCATTTCTTTGAAGAAAATGAAACAAATTCCGTTTTTTCTTGGTCGCTTTAAGAAGGTTTTATTAGAAAAATAATTCCGGAGAGCGCATTATCCATCAAACTTCTGAACTAAGTTTAGAATTTTTTATTATTATTATTCCGGTAACTTTTAAGGTACTACCCTTTGTGCCTTTTTAGGCAATGAATCTGGTGACGAATTAAGTGACGACTCTGGTGACGAATTAAGAATGACGGTCAATAAACTATTCTTCTCTATTCTGTCAGGAAACTCTGAAGGAAATAGATAAATTAATGAAATCGTCATTATTTGTTCCCGTCAAAAAAAAAAAAAAATTGCATTTATTTACTGAACTTTGAAAAGTCTTGGAAATAAAAGTTATAAGAGATAAAACCGTAAAATCAAAGCAAACGTCAATGTATTCATTTTTTAAAGTCTGCAGTAACTAACTTATGTAATTAACTTTCGTTTCGATACTTAAATTTTCATATTTTTTGCTAATGTGAAAAATAAATTTTAGTAACATTAACTGTTACCCTTTTTCAACAATTAAAATCTAGATTTAAATAGGACCTCCATTAAGGGGGTATGATACCTTTGAACTCGTCGAAAAAGTAAAAAATATCACTAAGTTCCAAGCTTCAAAACTTGTGTAATAAGTCAAAATTCAATTAAATATAAAGCTCACATTTAAATTTATATTTAAAAATATATATATACTTGTAAATTCATAAATAAATATTAAAATGATAAGTTTAAAATATATGATAATAAGAGAAAAAAATCTTGCGCGCATGATAAAATCTGAAAATATGCATATTAAGAGGGAATGTTGGTAAAAATAAATACATAATAGTGTTACCTTTATACTAAAACCAGAATATTGGAAAAAAATATTGACTAAATTAAAAAATTAACAGAAAATTAAAAATTTTCACTTAAAAATATATTTTCAAAGTAAAAAAACAGAAAAAAAAAATTAAATATTACCTTTATTTGGTTTTAAGTTGTAGATAATACAGAAATGAACATGTTTTGAAAATTTCTTTTGATTGCCATGCATAGTTTTTTAGTAACACTGCGCTCAGTATCAAAATTCATCATTTTGAATAAACGCAACGCAAAGTTTAATTATCCTATGTAGCCTTAATATATAGTCTTAATAAAACTGCCATAATTAGTAAACTAATGGAAAATTTTTAATGCGGTTTTTTGCATATTGTTCAGAAATTATTACGAAATCAAAATATGTATAAAAAAAAAATTCGAAAATTTTGTAGGTTTAAAGGTATCCTACCCCCTTAAGAGACCACCTCTCTGAGCGACCAATTTTTATTGGAACGGAACGTGGTCAGTTTAGGGAGGTTTTACTGTATATAATATTATCTGGATATTCAAGTCCTTTGCGGCCAAAAAGTAGAAAATCAACAAAGTGGCAGACAATTGAACAAAAAATGTCTATTTTTGACCCCTTTTTTCCCTCTTTGGCGTGCATCTAAGAATATTTATTTTTTATTTTAAAAAATGGCTGAAAGGGTTCAATAAACCATATTACCTTAATTTAAAGAAAAATTACCAAGATAGGCTTAGTAGTTTTTGCGTTCTGATCTCGCACAGTTTGAAAAAGCCATTTTGAGTAAAATGCGTTTATAGTGCAACAAAACAGTGTAAGCCTACGGATGCGTTGCGCTAAAGCACTGAATAACTACGAAAGAACTTCGAATTCTGCTAAATCGTTTTACAGGGATATTCTAAAGATTATAGGGAATTAAAAAATATTTTTTTATCAATTTTTTTTTTTCAACTGAAACAAAGCAAATCCCCCTTAAGGGGTCCGCGAACTTTTATTTTAACATCGATCGACCCCAAAATCGACATTTATTTTTGTTTGTATCATTATTCTCCAAGTTGTACTACGTCATTTGTGGAAAACCGCATCCAGATGCAATTATTTTACGCAAAGTTACAAGTGTTTTAATTTTGTTCACAAACAATTTTTTGGCCTTTTAATATACTTTAAATCTGTTTTTCTCAATAATGATGTTTCAGCTTTTTTTTTTTTTTTTTTTTTTTTTTTTTTAATGCTCTTTGCTACTTAATTTTTGATCAAAATTCGTGAAACTGGTAAGGAAGAATGCTGATATTGCTTAAAAAGAAATTGTGCATGCATTTTAAAATTCGACTTTATTAAGACAGTTAAATTTGACATTTAACTTATTATAAGAAATAATTTTAATGGAAATCGATATGGGATCCAGAAAAATATCTCTAAAAATGAACTATTTAAGGGATTAAAAACTCGATACACGGATTGGTTGTAATAAATTTTCACGTGATTAAAATCTAAAATCGAGGAAATATCTCAAACATTAAAACGCAAGGAGCATTTTTAAATTTCGCTTTAAAATTTAAAATTTTTTAAAAGATCTTAAAATTATGATAAAAGTGGAAATTTCTTTTAAGTTGTTTTATATACTTATGGTGGAATATGTCCAAAGTAAAATTCAAGAACAAACACAATATCGAAAAATTTCCGCACTCTAATGTCAGGACTAGAGATGCTTTTAGGGCAAAATGCAGGACAGCTGTTAAAATTAACAAGCAAGTTAATTGAAGACGAATGTTTAACCTTCTATATTTAGAAGATTATTGCAAAATTGGAGAAAGCCTATGGCGAAAAGAAAATATCAATTTGATAATTTATCATGGTAGTATTTTGTATTAACGAAAATTACCTTATTGCCTAGGAAAGAAGGGGGGGGGGTCTAAAAAATAGCCATTACTCGAATTCTTAAATTCGTAAAATCATTTTGGATTCTCCTGTAAATTTCACTTGCGGATACGAAACCGGAAGTCATTCGGTCAAATAGTTTACGAATAATGCATATTTAAAGTGTGGAACTACTAATTTTAAATTCATTTTTAATCGTTGCAAAACAAATTGCGATATACGGGTAATTTTTTTTAAATATAACTCAAAAGCTACTTGGAAGAATGAACTGTAACATTGAATTCACCTATTTAAAGCATCTGGAAATCGATTTAAATTAAAAGACTCATCTATGTCAATTCATAATTTTTTCGAATTTTATAATTTCGAATAATATGTATTTGGAAATTCATATTCGAAAAGGAATATGAATTGTAACTATGAATTATTTAACATACATTGATTTCTAGAAGCTTCAAATAATCGAATCAAAAATTACAGCTCATTAACCGCCAAGTAGGTTTTGACGTTTTGAGTTACGCTTCAAAAACTACCCACATTGCAATCAGTTTTGCAACGATTAAAAACTAGTTTAACATTAGGGATTCCAAACTTTAAACCTGCATAATTGCTAAAATTATTTACCTATTGATTTCCCATTTGCTAGCCAAATGTAAATTTACCGAAAAGGACAAATAGGATGTGAAAATTAGGTGTCAACAATGAAAATTTAAAAATTTGATACAATTTCTATATTTAGATGACACTTCAAGAAAATGTCCTATAACAGAATCGTAAAAAATAATAAACTATAAACTTCGATGGAAACAGAATTATTCTGCGACTTTTAGAATCGGAGCAATAACCATCGTTCGGATATATATACAGATATATATATATGGGGCATTCTCACAATCTTTTGACTTTTAAGTCCCTGATGATAATTTTTATTTTAGTACATATTCTTGTGTTTGGGGGGTTTTATATATATATGTATATATATATATATATATATATATATATATATATACTGGGGAACATTCCATTGCATGACTGTATAACAATATTAACGATATAAATAAGTTTTGGATGATGTTGGGGGTCCAAATATCCAGGAAATTCCAATACCGTGTCCCGTGTCTCTGATGCAGACTTTTAAGTTTGGAGCTGTCTGTATAAAATTGTTACAATAAAAGTAATCCGATGTAATTTTTTACCGAAGCTGGGACTATTGGTTTATATAAATATGTAGCAAAAAATTAACCTGCACACATTTTTACGGTTGTTATTATTTTTTTAATCTCTGTCCCTGGGTTTTAGATTCCTTACCGTCCCTCTTGCTAAACTTATACAGAAAATCACTTCAGATGCAGCCACAGAATTTTTTTCAACTTTTTTCTCGTGCAGAGGTATGCTAGAGAAAGAATGACTAAAATTCCCTGACAGGAAATTGACAGCAGAATTTAAATCAACATTTAAATATCAATTTCAAGTATCGTGTTTTTATTGGTAGTCTTGCCATCCCCAAGATTTATTCCTGCTCTTTTCGAGTTAAATTATATACTTTTTTTAATGTAATAACTGTTTCGAAAAATCAATGAACATTGTGGCCTTCACTTAGTTTTAACATGATTTGCATAAAAATAGATGGTAATTTTCCTCACCGTCCCATTCTTACCATCATTTTTTTTCCCTTGCCGTCCCTTTTTTCCTACACCGTCCCCTTTTTATTTCCTTACCGTCCCTTCTTTAACACCCCTTTAAGACAATGTTATACCAAAATTTTGCACTAAAAATACTACATTGTTATTATTTCTTATTTGAATGTCATGTGGGCACTATGCAAATTCATTATAAGTAAAAATTTAGAAGAAAATAAAAAGTTATAGTGGTAAAATGGTAAGAAAAATTAACCTCGCAAGTTTAGCATAAACCTCAGTTAAATAAAACAATTTTCGTTGCTGACCATGTTTTAGGGTTTCGTTCATCTGACGAAACCCCATTTGTCTCACTCCTTTGTCTGTCTGTCTGTCCGTCACAGAGCCCGTTCTCAGAAACTATACATGTTGGAGACTTGAAATTTTGGGTACTTGTAGATGAATACCTCACATCAAACGACAAATCATAAAATTTTGAAAAAGTCGTTAATTAACCGAATTATGGGCTGATTAACTTATAAAATTAACCAATCAACCTTTTAAACGCAGGTACAAACGGACATTCTCCAAAACATCGGAGTTTCTCCTAAGGGTTGTCAGTAAAATCAGCCGATGCACGGTTACCACGGAGGAAATTAAGCCTAAAAATGAAGTGGACATTTTAAAGCGAAATCGCATATCAGAAAGTATTGGTCCCAGAAATTTGTAAATGGTATAGATAGACGCGGAAAAAATCTGCTATCATTTGGTATAAAGTTCACATTTCTGCGATGTGTATAAGTTAAAATATCCACTAAAAATCGATCGATGAAAATTTACTTTCTTTAATTGAAAAGACAAGGAAAAAAGATTTCATTTCGGCGGGAAAGCAGGTGTCAGACATGGCGACGCTGCGGTTTTCCATAGTAGGATATTTTAATACTAAATTTTAACTTTTTAAATATTAAATTTTTTGATTAAATTTTTTGGCATCCTGATGAGAAATTTCTCGCTGATTTCATTGATACCCATTTCTAAGTCCTATCTTAATTAAAAGCTGAAATATTAATTATTATTTAATTAATGAGTTTATTGCTATCAAATGCGTCGATTAAAATGGAGACACGTGCTTTTTTAACCACGAAATAATTTAAATTAGGAAATTTAACAATTTGCGTGGGATTTTTGAACAGCGCTATGAGATAAGTATAACGCATTCAACATCAGAAAGTTTACAAATATTCATACCCCTATTTTCCAATAGTAATTTCAGGAAATATCTTAAATTATCGGTTAAGACCACCACTCGATCTGTTTTAAACTTTAAGATAGTTTATAAACATAAGAAAAAGTGTAAAAAAGAATGGAGTGTGATATTTAGACACCCAGCCAAGACGCCAACCGCAAGGCTAATGGACAAATGTCCTGGCAGGTAGATCCCTCCTCCACCCAGTTCCACCTTACCGCAGAAACGGGCTAAACCAATGGGCGATTATATAACTAAATAAAATAACAAATCGCATAACCTATATGCTCATAGCAACTCGCTATGTCAACACAAACGTATGTTCAAGTTAACATACAACTGAAAATACACAGTACAAGAAAAAGGGTTTATGGGTAACCCACAACCAATATAAGAAAATTAAAAATAATAACATAATATAGGGGTTAATGGATAACCCTCAACCAATAAATAGACCAAAATACTAAACAATGATACTACAAAAGCACAGGTTTATGGGTTACCTGTAACCAAATATAATGAAGAATGATGCAATTAAAAGTCTGCAAGATTAAATGTAATTCTTTAGAGCAAGTTCTAAATTGTTCCACTATATAGATCAGCTCCAATCCTCGCTCTTCATAACCAATCAAAAAGATCCAAACCAAACAGCTTCTCAATTGATGATAATAGAAAATCAATCAATACTGAGTTCATCAAGTGATTTTGGTAGTTGCATAAAATAGAACATAGATGATAACTTGTAGAATATATGAAGTGACAATGGGCAATCAAACTATGTTGTGTCACACACAGTACACACAAACTAATGGTCAGTCCAGCACTCTAAATCACAACTATTACGATAAAATGTTACTGTCATAAGTGCGAATATTAATATACTGATATAAATGCAAATAAAACACAATGTTTATATCCCAAGAGATGGTTTATAGTAAATAAAATAAATTTTAATGTGTCCATATGCAATAATTACTCTTGAACACAAAGTAGAAATGGAAATTACGAAAATGAGATAATGTAACACTATTCGATACATCCAATATACTTTTTCATTTCTGAACATTAGTCAACAGGCAATGAAACTGATAATAATGCACCAGCATTAGAACAGAAAATTAAAATATTTGAACCATCTCGTACCCTGTGAGATCTTAATTCACATAGTCTAGTTGCTTAATAGCCCACAATAACAGAGACTTCAAATATAAGCCAAAATGTTAAATACAGTTAAATTACATAGAAGACTCAAAATTTATACCTTATGAATGAGTAATTAGCATTCAAAGCATTATAAATATCACATAATTTCCTATAGTTGTGATTATCAAATAAAATTCTTCTAATGTTGTATCTGACGCTTGCAGAGGTATCAAAATGAAAGAAAAAAGTAACTAATGGACACCTTCCAAATAAATAATGAGTAACATTGCCTTCCTTACCGCAGTCACATTTTGTTGAACTTCTCTTCCCAATTTTATTTAAAAAAGATGGAAAGCTGCCATGTCCAGTTATAAAGTACTGTACCACCTGGTTTGAGCAAATGTAGTTAAAGTTTACCTTCCTGATAACGCCATATGTATCCCTTCCTTTACCGCTTGAATACCAGTATCTTTGCCATTCAGCATAAGTATTTTCTCTAGTTACACGTTTAATAAGAGAAATAGGAAAGTCCAAAGGAACCACAATGTCCGCATTTTCCACAATAGTTGCTTGCTTTGCTAATTCGTCTGCTTTCTCATTTCCGATATTCCCAACGTGGGCTTTAGTCCAGCCTATTGTAACTATTTTTAAGGGATCGCTGATTAATAATTCGAAAATATCTTTAACCAAGGTATTAGATGGGAAAGTTCTCTGAAAAACAAGAAATGAAGCCTTACTATCCGTAAATATCCAAATTTTTTGAAAGTCAGAATGTAATGACCAATCTATTGCATACTTTAACGCAGATAATTCCGCTTGATATATTGAGTTGTGCTTATCCAATGATATTTTAAAGTCATAAATAAAAGATCCACAATGAAAAGTCGTAAATGCTGCACCAACGCCAGATTCCATTTTAGAACCGTCCATATATATCACTGGAAGTCCCAGATCAACAAAGTATAAATCGGATTTCTCTGTAAAATTCAGATTATTTATATTATTATAACTTGGAAAGTCACTTGTTGTAAGATTTCTCATAATATTAGTAGAGTTAATAATGCAATCCCCTACTTGTATGCGTGCATTACTAAACATAGTTTCATATTTTCTAAATTCATGTTTAAGTTTAATATGGATTGGTGGAATTCCTGTCAGAGTACATAAAGCATCAGTAGATACCGTTTTGTACGTTGAAATAATAGATAATAGTCCAAGGCGTTGACATGAAGATAATTTTCTTAATGCATGAACGTTTAGATCTGGGAACCAGATTTCGAAGCCATAGCAGATCTGTTTTTCAATTACTTGATTATACCAAGTTTTCCGAAAATTAGCGTGCAGTCCCTTATCTCTACACTTCGTCTTGCGAACATTTGATGTAAAGTTGCGAATCTTTTCTCTTATTCTTTCAAAATGGCCGATCCAGTTAAATTTACCATCTAGTTGAAATCCTAAATATATAATGTTATCCTTCACCGGTACGGTAACCCTGTCTATCTTAAAAATCGGGTGTCGATTATCTAATGTAAATCTTCCAAACAACATGCTAACACATTTTTCTTTACTTATAGTTAATCTCAAGTCCTGACAGATCAAATTCATCAATTGGAGCTTGTCATTCATATTATGTTCCAAATCGTTACGAGTATCCCCATAGGCAATAACGACAAAGTCGTCAGCATAGGACAAAATATCTTCAAAGTTTAAAGTAAATCTCTTAATCAAGTGATCTGCAATAATTAGCCATAACAAAGGTCCAAGGCAACTGCCTTGAGGACACCCTTTAAAAAGTTGAAACCATTTGATTCCATACGTGTAACTAAACCCAATTTTTCTGTTACTTATATAATTTTTCAAGATACATTTTATATACAGAGGAATAGGTAAATGATCTATCAAATTAGCTAAAATTTCCCAGGCAACAGCATCAAATGCAGCTTGTATATCTATGGATGCGATTGCTACATATTTATATCTCTTTAACTTATTTTTAATATTGTTCCTCAGAAAATTCATATCTGTGATCGTGCTGTGCTTTTCTCGAAAGCCATGCTGAGCCTCGTTCCAAAAATTAGCAGCTTCAAGGTTTGGGACAAGTCTGATTTTTACTATTCTTTCCAAAATCTTCCCAAAAATGCTCAATAATGTTATCGGTCGATAAGATCTAGGTGTTTTTCCGTCTTTGTTACGCTTCCTAAAGAATATAACTAAACCATTTTTCCAAATAACTGGAAAATGTCCAAAACGTAAACATGTTGTTAGTAATCTTTTAATATATATCTTACTTGTTTTACATACACTTTTAACAATTAAGCCGTCGAACAAATCTGAGCCCGGAGCTTTATTTACATCTTGCTTGTTTAATGCATAGTTTAGTTCTCTGGAACTGACTTCTCTACAGCTTCCATCATTATTTACCAAATTATGTGAGTTATATTCAAAGATGTTATTAGGGACAACGTCAGTACTAAAATGCTCTTTCATTAAAGAATCTGCAACTTCATTATAAGAATCAAAAGCCTCAGATCCGTCTAATCTTGTAAAAATTATATCCGTGTTACTCAATTTCTTTCTTGAAATATAAGAATACAGGCTACCATAGGTCTCGTTTGTTCTGTTACAAAAATTCAACCAGCTTTCTCTTTTCGCTTGCTTAATATGCTTTTTATAATTATTTCTATATGTTTTGTATATATCATGTAAATTAGCATTAGTTGGATCATTTTTATAACGCTTGTAACTTGCTGCCACCTTGTTTCGTTCAATTCTTAATGTATCTGTAAACCATCGAATCGTCGGCTTGTAGGACAAAGGACCTTTTCTAAAACATGAATTACAAATATCCGTTACTTTCTTCATATAGTTGCTGACATGGTTATCCAATTCATCTGTAGTTCTTACCTTTAATAGATCATCCAGCATATTCTTTTCTATTTCTTTGATCTTTTTATTAAACGATTGAAAGCTCTTCCTCTTTGTTTTATATCTTATATTTTGTTTCCTTTCTGGTATATAATTTAATTTAAATCTAATGTATAAATGGTCGCTGAAAGAGAAGTTTTTATCATCCACAGTCCAGTTATCTATCTTCGCACAGATTTCAATTCCACCCAGAGTCAGATCAGGACGACCCCTCAGAGATCCTTGAACGAATGTATGTGTGGCATCAGGATCGTTTAAAATTCTCAAGTCCTTATCCATTATATGTTCTAAAAACACATCTGACCGTTCAGTTTGTCGAGTGTATCCGAAGTCCAATAAGGGCACATTAAAGTCTCCAGCAATCAGAACTTTATTAAACTGCTGAAAATGATCTCCAAGATCTGATAAATCGTTGTCAATATTACCAGTAGGTGTAGAGTATTGGGAACAAAGATAGATTATATCGCCACAGACATTAAGAGATATAGTTACACTATTATTAAGTTTCAGACTACTTATAGCTGCATAATCCTTGTTAGTGAGTAAAATCGCAGCATTGTTATTAGAGGATAAGAAAAAAGGCCAATCAGTAGGAACACCCGAAATAACTCCATCCACTACGTATGGGTCCTGACACATAACCAGATCTATTTTATTGCGAACCACATAAGTACACAAAGCATCATTAGCGTCTTCACAATGATGTAAATTAATTTGAAGAACCTCAATACCACCATCGAAAACTGAACCAGCAGGAGTGCCCTTAGCTTCGTCTGGGAATTAAAGACTCACGATATTTAATGAACATAGGACACATCGAACTATCCGCTCTATGAGCACAATCACCATCCGCATTTTCGAAGTAGCAGTTTGAGCAGTTCTCGGTATCAGATTTACAATTCTTTATGTTATGTGCTTCAGCGCATTTAGAGCAGTGAATTTCTCCAGAGCAATTGTTAGCTAGGTGTCCAAATTTCTGACATTTGAAGCACCGCATGATAGAAAGGAATTCTACCACGCGGTACCTCTCAAAGTCTATGCATATTCGTTTCTTTTCCAAAAGCATACTCTTGCTCTCCATGTCGACATCTATCAACCAGTTGTTTTTAGCTTGTCTTGTTTCAATTTTCCGAATTATTCTTACTTCACGTGATGGCTTCTTCAGCAGTCCCTCCAGAATGATACGAGTTGTAGCATCTATATTCATAGTTTCCATTTTATCAGCAAGACCAGTATAAGTATCACCTACTCCACCCTCACCAATCTGCGACTGCAACTCACTCTTCACTACATCTTCCCCAACACTCGGGTCAACACTCAGCAATAAAATCCTCTCACGTCTCCTCACCGGAATATTAACCTTAATCAAGTGTGATATTTTGAGGAGGGGAGGGGGGGGGGACTAGATTTATTTTTAAAATCTTAGCGTTTGTTACCGCAGCAAATGTTTTAAATTCTTGGTTAAGACCGCTACCATCCCGATCCATGTATCTACGGAAAGATTGCGTCAAGGAGTTTCGTTGAGATATGCTTTGTTAAGAATACAGTGCGCTGCCTGGTGGTGGAATGTGGAACTAACATAACGCGATTTTGTTAAAATTAGGAAATATAACAAGGCGATTTGTTTGAAACGTTAAGATAGTTTATAACACATAAGAAAAAGTTTATAAAAAATGGCGCGTGAAATTTCGGGTGTGTGTGTGTGGGGGGGGGGGGGGGGGGGGGGCGCTAATTTCACTAATTGATTTATTTCTATTATATACTTATTTTAAAAGGCAGTCACGTGATGTTTCATTGCAGTATTCTTCTGAACGGTGTCCGGTTTTAAAAAAATACAGCATAAATGTTACTTATGCCAGATAAAAATGTCAGAAGTATTGTTACCACTATTTTCGAATAGTAATTTCAGCAAATATATTAAATTCTTGGTTAAAACCGCCAACACCCCCCCGACCCATGTATCTACCGATAGGTTGTGTAAGGGAGTTTCGTTCAGATACACTTTTGTTAGAATAGAGTGCGCTCCCTGGTGGTGGAATGTGGGACTAACAGACCGCGATTACATTTAAAGTAGGAATTCCAACAAAGCGATCTGTTTGAAACTTATAATTTATAACAAATAGTAAAAGATTATAAAAAAGAATGGCACGTCACATTCCGGTTGGAGGGGGGGGGGAGGGGAACGGGCGCGAACAAAATTAGGCAGTGTAACAGGGCGTTTCGTACTGTTTTGCGTGCGGTTTTTTGATGGTGTGATGAGAAAACTATTATTTATTCAATATCAAAAATTTTATAAGTGTTCATACCACTATTTTCGAATAGTAATTTAAGCAAATATCTTAAATTCTTGGTTAAGACCGGCACCCCCTTGACTAGCATATCTCCTGATAGGTTGTTTAACGGAGTTACGTCCAGATACATTTTTGTTAAGAATGTAGTGCGCCCCCTCGTGGTGGAATGTGGAACTAACAAACCGCGATTTCATTTAAAATAGGAAATCTAACAAGGCGATCTGTTTGAAACTTTAAGATAGTTTATAACACATAAGAAAAAGTTTATAAAAAATTGTGCGTGAAATTTCGGGCAGGTGAAGGGAGGGGGAGGGGCAAAATATTTTTTTTATTTTTACCTTTTAGTTTCATACCATTTCAGGTGCGTTTTTTTGACGGAGTCCTCGGATACAAGCTAGTTATTAAATATAAATATGTCAAAAGTTAAATTACCACTATTTCTGAATATTAATTTAAACAAACATATTAAATTCTTGCTGAAGACCGCCACCCCCCCTCGAGTAATATATCTACTGATAGGTTGTGTAAAGGAGTTCTGTTCAGATACGCTTTTGTTAAGAATAGAGTGGCTCCCTGGTGGTGGAATGTGGAACAAACAGACTGCGATTTCATTTAAAGTAGGAAATCTAACAATGCGATCTGTTTTAAACTTTAAGATACTTTATAACACATGATAAAAAAAAGTATAAAGAAGAATGGGGTGTCGCATTTTGAGGGGGGTGAGGGAGAGGCGCAAACAAAATTAGAAAATATAGCTGGACGATCTGTTTGAAACTTTAATATAGCTTATGAAACATAACAAAAATTTTAAACATCAGGCCGCGTGAAAAATCATGGTGACCATTACACCACTTCGCAGCCCCAAGGGGGGCACTTTTCTAAATTTGGAAGATACACGTCATGTGATACATCGTAGCATTTCGGGGAGGGGGGGGGCACGAACAAAATTAGGAAATATAACAAGGCGAATCTGTTCGAAGCTTTACGATAGTTTAGGAAGGGTTTACCAAAATTTAGGAGTTCCATGGCGATAAATGTATTGGACGTTTTGAAAGGAATATTAAACGAAACCCTTTGTGCGATCTATGATCACACTTACCCACTTGTTCTTTATTTTGAATGAATGAGGCATATATATATATATATATATATATATATATATCATTTTATTTATTCATTCATTATTTATATTTAAATTTATTTATTTATTTTATTATTTTTTTTGTGGGTGGGGTTTGAGCTTACCGTACATGTATCTTCTTGCGATTTATTGAATTCATGGCTTCAAACCGGAAGGAAACCAAAGATAGTAGAAAATATTTTTCCTGGTGGGAAAGAAAACGGAAACTAAACCGAAAAACGTTATTTTAAAGGAACAATAACCAGAGTCGAAACGATATATTTTATTATCACTCAGTTGGAATAATAATCGTAAATGAAAATGTTATGGTTGGAAATAGAAGTTTTGTTAAAAAGAGCTTTATTGCAAATAATTTAACATTTTCCGTCTCCATTGTTACCTGTTGCTTTATTTTCTTATTACCATGTGTATTTTGATTTATCGAATAATGTAAAGGTAAAACAGATGTTTTACGATACGGCCAATGCGCAAATGAAAGTTAATTTCAGTATTATAAAAAGAAAAAGTTCTGATAAAAACATCACAAATCCAAATAGATACCTAAAACACAAATCAAAAAATTATTTTTGATTTTATCATTTAAATTAAAAGTAATTTTTAGTAATGTGAATCTTAGAAATTCAGACTTCAGACAAATCGATTGTCTGTCAATCAATGGATAATTAATAGCCGATAGTATCAGTGCCGTCGATTATGGAATTCTATTTACAATCGTCCGTCCCTACTGTTTTGTTTCAAATTTTTGGGGGATTTTGAACTTTTACCTTCGCAAATGTAGTTTTATATTTCTATTTATAATTTTAGAAAGAACGAAATAGATTTACTTTAAATTTAAGTAACCAAAAAAAGTTGATTTTTTTTATTAGAAAATATAGAAGCTTAAGTAACACTCCTGTTGATGACAGAAAGAGTAGATTTGAAGAAAAAATTTATGAAATGATAGATTTAAAAATAAATTTAAAAAAAAAAAACGCATAAACATCTTGAATAAAAATGTTGCAGTGTTTGTTTGAAATAATAGTTGTAGATGGCAGCACCGCATATGTTATCTTCTGGCAATGTAGATGATATCTGTAAATTGGATTTTTTAAACTGATTATCTTTCTTCATAAATTGAAGTACAATCTAACTTCAAAAATCCGGCATCATCGGGACTGACAGAGCCCGATTATCACAGGGGCACACGGGGCACGTGCCCCGGGCACATAAATTCAGGGGCCCAAAAGCATTTTGTGCACTCTCCAAAAATAAAAATTAATACAAATTTCCCTTTATAGTTACCCACAGAAAAAAAAATGTACTTTTCCCATTCATGTATAAATTAAACTACCTCAGTATTTTTTACTAACGACAAAGAACTGCAATGCAAATTTCGAAATTCAAAGAAGAACGGATATTACACCTAACATGTTTTATTCAGTCTTATCAGTTTAGCGTTTTACTCATTCTAAATACCATATAGTGCAGAAGATTTTAGCTTCATTTATTTTTTAAGGCATTTTTACAGGTGTCTATAATGTATTGTTTTCTCGTAAAGTTATGGTTAAGTTGTAAACAGCATGTTCAAATTATAATGCAAGAATTTTTTTGAGAAAATGGTCCCAGACATAGCCGTGTGCCCCGGGTTCAACATAGAGTTAATCAGGCTCTGGGGACTGAACCTATGCCGGATTTTTTTTTTTTTTATTCCGGTTTTTTGAAGGAATTTCCAAAGTAGTAACTTCAAATATCAAAAGTAGTTCTATATTCTTCATGGTGCCTTCAACGATAATTTATTACTAAATGATAATTATGTAAGAAAAAGAGAAAATTAAATATTTTTAAAAAAACTTACTTTAATTGATATTTTCTATGTTACAGAAAAAAAAAAAAAATCTAATAAGGAGTGAAATAATTTCTTCTCTTGTAATTTCGTAAACATCGATGTTAACTTTGTTTGCTTCAATTTTTTAGCCGTTCTTTAACAAGTTTTTTTTATATATTTTATACAAATAAAGAATATCTATTTCGAAAATGCAGTCTTGTTTCTCTAAAGCATATATTAATTCTCCAATCAGATTCATGCATTTTTCTAGAGACACCTTTTCTTCTGCCGGTTTTTAGTCCTCGTCTTCTGAGCTGCTACTAGCATTATCGGCGGTTCTATTTAGCACAGCGTCTGTGATCTTGCTGCCCGTTAAACTGTTCGTTGTTGATGCATTTTCGTCAATGCTTAGCCAATCATCTGTATCCCTATTTTCAACACCTAATGCATTTTCAGACTTTGCGTGTTCAATCGGCTCATAAATTGTGGTCTTTTCACAGCAGATTTGAAAGGCTAAAAATTATTCCTCATCATTGATGTCACCGTTGCCGAAAATTGGTTCCGGCCATATATTGTGCCATTCATTCGCCAAAGTTGTCTCCAAAGTTGTTCCCGTTGCCAAGCAAAAGTGCAGCTCTGACAAATGAAAAAAAATGTCAAATATTCTTTTTTTTTTTTTTTTTTTTTTTTTTCGAATTTTTACTTTCGATCTTTAAATTTTTAATTCATAAAGAATTGCTATTTTTTTCAACCCATAACTTGAAAGTGTAAAAGAAAAAGAAAGGGAAAAGATGGTTTTGATGCCGGATTTCTGAATGCCGGATTTTTGAAGTCATACTGTAAATGTAAATGTATGTTAATTAAATTGCAAATTCTTCTAGCAATATAAAAACATTATTAACTGAGTTTTCTGAAAGGTGAGAGAAATAAAAAGAATGAAGAGCAACGCAAACTAGTCGGATATACCAATCCCAAAACTTTCTTCTATCTCATGCATGTTAATACTTGAAAATTAGCTATCACTGTCTATCAGCAATCTATGCCCATCATGAGGATTCTATAGATATGAAACTCCGTGCATTAGTTCTTGAGATATGGCTATCTACAAAATCGTGTAAATACAGCAAAATTCAGCCTAGTAGCCCCACCTATTGGGTGCTTTACACCAAAACCTATGTTAAACAAAACTACCAAGCAACCACTTACGTCAAAGTCTAACTGAATCTGAAGTTTGGGGGAAATCCGTGCATTAGTTTTTGAGATAGAGTTATTGCGAAAATCATGAAAATGCCAGCATAGCAGCGCCACCTATTAGACGATTAACACCAAAACCTAATCAGCAAGAACTTGTGTTAACATCTAACTAAATCTGAAGTTAGATGAAAATTCGTGCATTAGTTTTTGAGATAGAGCTATTGCAGGAATCATGCAAAATGCAGCACAGCAGTGCCACCTGTTGAGAGACTTACACCAACACGTAATCTGCATCAAGTCATATCAAGGACTAACTAAATCTGAAGTTTGATGAAAATCCGTGCATTATTTCTTGAGATAGAGCCATTGCGGAAATCATAAAAAAATGCAGCATAGCAGCGCCACCTGTTGAGCGATTTACACCAACACCTAATCAGCATCAAGTCATATCAAGGACTAACTGAATCTGAAGTTTCATGAAAATCCGTGCATTAGTTATTGATATAGAGCCATTGCGGAAATCATAAAAAATGCAGCATAGCAACGCCACCTGTTGAGCGATTTACACCAACACCTAATCAGCATCAAGTCATATCAAGGACTAACTGAATCTGAAGTTTCATGAAAATCCGTGCATTAGTTATTGATATAGAGCCACTGCGGAAATCATAAAAAATGCAGCATAGCAACGCCACCTGCTGAGCGATTTACACCAACACCTAATCAGCATCAAGTCATATCAAGGACTAACTGAATCTAAAGTTTCATGAAAATCCGTGCATTAGTTCTTGAGATAGAGCCATTTCGGAAATCATAAAAAATGCAGCATAGCAGCGCCACCTATTGCGCGATTTCCACCAAAAACTAATCAGCATCAATTTGTATCAGGGACTAACTGAATATGAATTTTTATTAAATTCCGTGCATTAGTTCTTGAGATAGAGTGCCCACAAAATTTGTGTCACACACAGACACACACACAGACAGACAGACAGACTCACAGACAGACATTTTGTAAAAACATGTTTTTCGGGTTCTCTGACCTCTAAAACGTGTAAATCCGTCGAAAACCGGAATTCGAAAATTTTCATGAATCCAATACTTTCTCCTTGTAAAGATAGAAGAAAGTAAAAATGTTTGTAATGTAAAACATATTTTAAAAACATTGAAAATATATACATTTGAATAAATATACTGATTACATATTTGCAGGGACTTTTTATATAAAATAAATGAAAATGTTTTTTAGATAATGCCATAATGTGCGTATAAAGAGTGCAATGAACTAGGACCCTAGCATTTATAGAGACGACAAACGAGACAAAAACATCATTATTATGGGTACTTTCTATTTTCCTGAAAAGGTTAAGTTTTAAAAATTTTTGCACCCGTGTCTTATACTTATAGGCACACTAATGAGGCTAAACGATTTTTTTAGCTCCCGGTATCGGTATGCTATTTCTTTTCCCAGCTTATTTTGTGTCCAAAAAATAACGTTACTGTACAGAAGCCAGCAATAAACATAGCAGATGTATCAGTGTACCATTAAATACTCTATAGCATTTTTAAAATTTTCTAAGCATCGCACATTTTCAATTTTTATACCGTCGTATTGGGAAAAAAGTACTTTTAAATGCAATTTGTTTGAAAACTGTATCTCCATTGATTTTTGAAATATTAATTTTTTTGTAGTTTTTAGCACCATTTGTTTAATTTTGGCAACTCAGGTACTCCATTTACGTAGAAAGTAAAGGGAAAATAGTTGAAAAATAGCAATTATATCTTTTTGTTGCCATTTTCTCATAACAACCGAAAGAAAATGTAATTAAAAAAGTCCTTCCGGCCAGTGCCGGGAGGAAGAGGTAGCTTTCATATTCCTTATTTTAAAAAAGCCAACTTATATTATTCAAACACACGAAGCTCAATTAAGTGTAAACCGAATGTAGAAGATTCAATACTATTTTTTATCAATACTAAATCATTATGAATGAGAATTTCGCGAAATTAGTCAGCTGTATCCAAGCTGCTTCTATTTTAAGTAACTTATATTTGGCTGCCAAATTCGGCGATTTCTTAAAGTGCCTGCCATTTTAAGACAACATAGTGGATGAGGCTAACCAGTGAACTTGGTCGAGACCTTAGTAATTGCTGTGCACATGCTCACTCACATCGGAATCGGTTGATATATACGAGTGCTGTCGCAGGCAAAAAATCAGATTTTTCAAAATGTCACCCACGTTAGAAATTGAAACTGCTATATCTGAGCCATTTTTTAATATAAAGACAAACAAAAAATGCTCCTGAATCCCTATATCAAGGTCAAATACTTAAGAAAGAAACCTTTTTCAATATCTAATTTTTTTGCATCTCACTTTAAATATATTTTTTTTATTTAATGGCCGCCATTTTGAAACAAGATGGCTGATGAAGCTGGCCAGTGAACTTGGTCGAGATATTGATGTATACAATCCACATGCAATCCACATGCAATCCACAATGGATATTCCATCGAAATAGGCGAATACGTGTGGTATCGCGTGACAAATACAAGATCGTTTCAAAGTGTTAGCCATTATAGAAATTCAAAGTGCTATAATTCAACCACTTTTTAAGATATAAACAAAAGAACAAATTTTCAGAAACAAAAACTGCTCCAGAATCTTTGTATCAAGGCCAAACACACAAAAAAAATCTTTTTCATTTTCCAATTTTTTAATACCTCATTTTAAATTTTAAATTACATTTTTTTTTAAAAAATGGCAACCCTTTTGAAACAAGATGGCGAATGAAGCTGGCCAACGAACTCGGTCGAGACATTGGTATGTACTATGTACAGACCAAGTTACATTCAGATCTGTTCATAAATACGCCTGTTATCGCGTGACAAAAATCAGGTCGTTTTAAAATGTCAGCCACAATAGAAATTCAAAATGTTATAACTCAGCCATTTTTTTAGATATAGACAAAACAAAACCTGTTCCGGAATCTTTGTATTAAGGTCAAACACATACGAAAAAAATCTTTTTCATTTTCCAATTTTTTAGTATCTCATTTTAAATTTAATTTTTTTTTAATTTTTTTAAATGGCCGATATTTTGAAACAAGATGGCGGATGAAGCTGGCCAACGAATTCGGTTGAGTTATTTGTATGTACTATGTACACACCAAGGTACATCCAAATCGGTTCATAAATACGTCTGTTATCACGTGGCAAAAATCAGGACGTTTCAAAATATCAGCCACGCTAGAAATTCAAAATGCTATAACTCAGCCATTTTTTAAGATATAGACGTAACAAAAACTGCTCCCGAATCTTTTTATCAAGGTCAAACACATAAGGAAAAAATATTTTTTCAGTTTTCAATTTTTTGGTACCACATTTCAAATTAAAATTTTTCTTAAAATTTTAAATGGCCGCCATTTTTAAACAAGAAGGCGGATGAAGCTGGCCAACGAACTCGGTCGAGACATTGGTCTGTACTATGTATAAACGAAGTTACATCCAAATCGGTTTATAAATACGCCTTTTATCGCATGACAAAATTCAGGACGTTTCAAAATGTCAGCTTCGCTAGAAATTCAAAATGCTATAACTCAGCCATTTTTTAAGATATAGACGAAACAAAAACTGCTACGGAGTCTTTGTATAATGGTCAAATACATAAGAAAAAATATTTTTCCATTTTCAATTTTTAGGTACCACATTTCAAATTTTAAATTTTTAAAAATTTTTTAAATGGCGGATGAAGCTGGCCAACAAACTCGGTCGAGACATTGGTATGTACTATGTACACACCAAATTACATCCAAATCGGTTCATAAATACGAGAGTTACAGTGTGACATATGTCAGATATATATATATATATATATATTGATATATATATATATATATATATATATATATAAATTTTGAACGGAGGGTGGTTTCGGGGTCTGGGGGTCATGATCGATGAAAATATACCAAAAGTTTTTGAAATCGCTTTCCTCCGAACGGCTGCAATAGGTAGCTTTTTGTAAAGAAAGCTACCTAATACGTGCTATTTTGAAAAAGTATAAACGAATAATTTCTGTTAAAACATGGAGCTATTATAAACTATATTTAATTTTAAGTTATCTATATTAATGGTACAAACAAATGAAGGCCTATGAATTATGCGATAGCCGTTTTTTGTCGAGTTTCTCGAATGACGGCATCTTTTTGCTGCATTTGTGTATTATTTTGCGATAGTGACGTCCTATGTATGCTTTACTGCAGATGATTAAGAGTGGATCGTCAATGTGGAATTTTTAAGCAGATGCGAATGACGTCATTTTACATAAAATAAAAGCGTGTGCTTTAAGTCTTACAATTGAAATATGTTTTGTACTATTTATCTATACATATATATATTTTTTTTTCATCGGGGGTGACACTAAAGTCTGAAAAAGCAGAATTCCTGTTTTCTAGTTTTTAATTTATCTTCGAGATCAAAAAAAGTAGGGGGAATTTTTTAAGAGAAAGGCCCTGGTGCTTTTAAATAGGAGCTGTGCCAGCAATCATCTCTTACCCTACCGTTTCTTTAAATCAGTGGGAGCAGGGCTTAATTTCCGACAGAGCTCAGCTCCTGAACTTCTTCGGTTTTATTGATTATTTAAAAATTGGTCGGAATTCACCGGAGCTCATAAATACTGCGCTCTGGAGTCCTGCGTTGTAGCACTTCCGAAAAACGAAGCCTAAATTATCTTTCTTTACGTTCTTTCTTTCCAAAGCAGTTACATATGTGATATAGGGTGTCGCACACATAGGAGCATGCTTCTATCTAGCGTACGCAACTCGGTGGTTTCCGAACCGCAACTAGGTATGCCAGAATCCAAATTAACCGCAACCGTATCTACTGTTTTTATTGGTAGCCGTGTTATTTTACTCGATGCTTTTTGTTTCTGTTTGTAAAATATTTTTACTAATCAATTTCTTAGCTCAACGCGGTGTTTAATATTCGCAGGAGCGCAGTTCCAGTACTTCTCTATACTTAGTGACTATTTAATTATTAGTCGGAACCTACTGGCGCTTATAAATACTGAGCACCGGCTCACAACTGTGTGTTGTGTTTTGCTAGTTGATACGAAGAAATCCTTGCCGAGTAGTATTTTCTGGAATTCCCCACTCCTGATTTAAATTTTTCTGATCAGATCGTTTATTAGATTTTATTATATAAAAATGCATATAGATACAGTCAAAATATAAAAAGAACATTTTTTTTGCTGAAGACGAAATTGCTTTAAATTTTGAAAATAATTTATGAAATATAAACATGAGATAAGAGGAGACGGAGAATACTCTACGGATGTTATTACTGCAGAATATTCGAGTACTCCAGTAATTTTTTTCTTGTAAATTAAGCCCTGAATGAAAGATTAGGTTATGCAGCTGGAAACCTCCGATCCTGATAGAAGCACGAGTTGTCTACTCTTTTCCATTTGCGCTGATATGATTATATAAATGCGATTTCGCGTAGTTATCTATACTAATATTATAAAGAAGTAAAGTTTGTTCGTTTGTTCGTTTGAGGCAATCTCAGGAAGTACCGAACCGATTTCAAAAATAATGGTGTCAAAATTATGATGACAATCCTTACTCCAACATAGGCTAAATTTTATGCTGGTGCCACTATCCCAAAGGGAGTGCAGGGGCAAAAAACGTTCTAAAAATGCGATTTTTGTGTCACTGAAGGGCTTAGAAACATGAAATTTGGCATGGCAGTTACTTATTAGATATAAATGATCTCTGAGACCATTTCTTGAAAATTTCGAAATTTAAAAGGGGTGATAATGCGCGAAAAGCGTTCTAAAAAACGTTCTAAATGGCGATTTCTACGCAATCTCAGGAAGTATCAAACCGATTTCAAAAGTAATGGTTGGAAATTAATTGTGACAGGCCTTTCTCTAACATAAGCTCTATTTTACGTCGGTGTCACTAGCACCTGGGGATTGCAGGAGCAAAAATCGCTCTAAATTACGATTTTTGTGATACTGCAGGAGCTAGCAACTTGAAATTAGGTATGGTAGTTACTTGTCTATTCTAATATTAGAAAGTTTGTTCGTTCATTTATAGGAGGTAATTTCTGGAACTACTTAACCGATTTCAAAAGTAACGTTATCAAAATGATAGTGTTAGTCCCTGTTCCAACATAGGCTATATCTTATGTCCCTGCCACTAACTAAAAAGGGGTGAAGGAGCCAAAAAATGTTCTAAAAGTGCGATTTTGTGTTACTGAAGGGCTAGAAACATGAAATTTTGCATTGTAGTTACTTATAAGATATAAATGGTCTCTAAGAACATTTCTTAGAAAATTCAAAATTTAAAAGGGGTAATAATGCACGAAAAGCGTTCTAAAAAACGTTCTAAAGGGCGATTTCTACGCAATCTCAGGAAGTACCGAACCGATTTCAAAAGTAATGGTTGGACATTGATGGTGACAGCCCTTCCTCTAACATAGGATCTACTTTATGTCGGTGTCACTACAACCTGAGGATTGCAGGAGCAAAAAACGTTCTAAATTGCGATTTTTGCGTTACTGAAGGCCATGGGCGTACCCAAGGGGGGGGGGGCTTATGGGGCTACAGCCCCCCCGAAATTTTCGAAAATGATATGAAAAAGTGCTGATTTTTCGTCTTTCTTTTTTGGAATTTTTTTTAATTTTTTTCCATCATACAGTGGAATAGCTATTCTCATTAGTGCCATATTAGTCCACATTGACAGCAAAGAAAAGAAAGGGAGCTGGCGGTGTTATAGCCCCCCCCCCCCCCTCCTCCTCCCGAAATAGTCGAAAAATTGAATAAAAAAGTGTTTTTTCCTTACTTTTTAAGATAAATCTGTATTTTTTTCTTCTGCCATACAGCAGAATAGCCATTCTCGTTAACACCATATTAGTCCAGGTTATATTAGTTAGAGGGCTGATGGAATTTCAGCCCCCTCCTCTCGAAATGGTCGAAAATGAAATGAAAAAATAGTGCTAATTTTTTTTCTCTCTGTTTAAAATAAAATTGCATTTTCCCCCTATTGTTCAACAGACTATATGCTTCCTTCTCTTTAGTTCCATATTAGTCCATATTGACACCAAAGAAGACTAAGGGGGTTGATGAGGTTACAGCCCCCCTCAACCAGAAATAGTCGGTCGAAAAATTAAAGGAAAAAGTGTTTTTTCCTTACTTTTTTAAGATAAATCTGTAATTTTTTCTCCTGCCATACAGCAAAATAGCCATTCTGGTTAACACCATATTAGTCCACATTGATATCACAGCATACCCAAAGATGGGGAGGGGGCTGATGGAATTACAGCCCCCTCCTCTCGAAATAGTCGAAAATGAATTGAAAAAATAGCGCTGATTTTTTTCTGTCTATTTGAAATAAATTTTCATTTTCTCCCCTATCATTTAACAGACTAGCAGCTCCCTTCATTGTAGTTCCATATTAGTGTACAGTGACACAACATTATACCCAAAAAGGTAGAAGGGGGCTAATGGAGTTACAGCCCTTTCCCAAAAAATCGAACATGAAATGAAAAAGTGTTGATATTTTCCTTTTTGTTTAAGATAAATTTGTATTTTTCCCCTATCATTCAACAGACTAGCCGCTCTCTTCTCTTTGGTTCCATACTAGTGCACAGTGAGACCACATTATACCCAAAGAGGTGAAAGGGGTTAATGGGGTGCACCCTTCCTAAATAGTAGAAAATGAAATGAGAAAAGGGTTGATTTTTTTCTTCTTGTTTGAGATAAATTTGTAATTTTTGTTCTGCCATACAGCGAAATAGCCATTCTCGGTAACAGCATATTAGTCCACATTGACATCACAGCATACCCAAAGACGGGGAGGGAGCTTATGGAATTAGAGCCCCCTCATCCCGAAATAGTCGAAAGTGAAATTAAAAAGTATTGCTCTTTTTCTTTCTGTTTGAGATAAATTTGTATTTTTTTTCTCCTATCATTCAACAGACTAGCCGCTCTCTTCTCTTTAGTCCCGTATTAGTGCACAGTGACACCACATTATACCCAAAGAAGTAGAAAGGGGGTGATGGGGTTACAGCCCCCTCCCAAAATAGTCGAAAATCAAATGAAAAAAGGGCTAATATTTTTCTTTTTGTTTGAGATAAATTTGTAATGCAAATGTTTTCTGCAATACAACGAACTAGACGTTCTAGCTAGTCTCATATCAGCGCACAGTTACACCACAACATACCCAATGAGGGGAAGGGGCTGATGGGGTTACAGGCCCCCTTTCGAAATAATCAAAAATGAAATGAAAAAGAAACTCCTGTTTTTTCTATCTTTTGAGATTAATTTTTAATTTTTTTTTCTGCGACGCAGCTATTCTGGTTATTCTTATATATTAGTGCACAGTGATGCCCCAGCATAAACCAAAAGAGTCTATGGGGACGGGGGTTAAGAGGTTACAGCTCCTTTCTATCTCTGAAGAGATCGCAGTGAAATGAAAAAAGGGCTGATATTCCTTCTTTTTCAGGTAAATTTGTTTTATTTTCTGCCATGCCAAGAATTTGTTTTTCTCGTTAATCCAATATCCTCCTCAGTCCTGCGACCAAATTTACTTGAGACCACAAAATCCATTTTCAAATGACTGAAAAATAGCTCCATCCCTGTTTTACTCGATAAATGAAAACATATATGCTCAGTTCAAGAGACCTACAAATAAATTCGACAAATCTGTAAGTAGTTTAATTTAAGGATTTTTTAAATTTCTCTCATAGTCGGCGGGCGCCAAGATTGTCAATGCGGAAGTATGTTAATGCACAGTAACACCACAGCTAATCTGAAGTCGATTTCGGCTAAATCGGAAATCCGCTGCGGAAGAGTTGACTGTAAAAGTAGCTTATTAACTTTCATTTGTCAGTCGCATCTCCATGCCACACCGAAATATGGGGGGGTGCGGAGGGTTGAAAGGACTAAACCTATTTTACCTGCCAAAATAAGCGGAGTTAAATGGTAAAAAAATTTACCTCTTACTTTTTAGATCAATTCAATTATATATATATTTGTCATGCATCGCACTTGTCTTTCTTGTTAGTCCCATATTTGTGCATAGTGACACCTTAGCTAATCTTTTCAGAATTTTGGCTAAGCACTGTATATGCGCGGTAGAGCTGACTGTGAATGATATTCATAAACTTTTGTTTTTAACACGCGATTACATCCTCGTATCTGTAAGATACACAGTGACTTATTGTTTGACTGCAAAGACATCTTTGGAGTTCGGTAATGTCCCCCCCCCCCTCCCCACTTATCTTCCTATTTTGTCTTAACTTTGCAGCCAGTATTTTGCATCTGGAACGGTTTAAAGTCCTTATTATTACTTGTGCAATGGACAAATAATAAACAGTCTTTATTTTATATATGTGTATAAAAATATTTTGTGTATACAAAAAATATTTTGTGTTTGTTACAATTTTAATTTATTGTTAAACAAGAACCGTAGCCAGAATTTAGTTTCGGGGGTTGGAAGAACAATTTTATATATTTTAAGTTATAACGACTTTCTTTTAAATGAAAGTATATAAAAAACCCCCAGCAACACTTTTCAACATATTTCGATGTGGGACGGTCTGAGGATCCGACCCGTGTCCTCCCCCTTTCCCACCAGATTTGATTCTGAGTAAAAAAAAAAAAAAAAAATTCTGAAATTCACAGCAAATTTTCTGAAAGGTTACAGCAGAGGGGGGAAGGAGAGGAAATCCCTTCCTGCCGCTAATTATTTTTGTTGTAGTTTGGGTTAACTCTGTTTTCATTTCAGGTCAATTTCAGGCTGAGTGTAGATTCCTGCAAGTTGGGTTCGGGTTAACCAGATTTCTAAAAAGTTAGTTCAGTATATTATTTCAGTTTAAAAACTATACATATAATAATAAACACAGATATTTGTATGTGTTTTAACGCGATCCTTTGATGAAATTCAGGTTTTTATCACGACGCTTTGACGAAATTTGCATTTTCCAGCGATCTTTTGACGAAATTAGCATTTATCCGCGACCCTTTGACGAAATTCGCATTTTCTTCGTGATCTTTTGTCGAAATTTGTGTTTTTTCCGCGGCTTTTTGACGAAATTTGCGTTTTTTCCGTGAGTTTTTGATGAAATTCGAGATTTTTTTCGCCGATTTTTGCCGAAATTCGCGGTTTTTTTTTTTTTTTACGAAATCCTTCGTCGAAATTTACGTTTTTTCCGCTGCTTTTTGACAAAATTCGCTTTTTTTTCTCGTCTTTTTTATGAAATTCGCGTTGGCTCTTTGACAAAAATGATCGCGTTTTTTGTTTTTTCGCTGCTGTTTGACGAAATTCGCATCTTTCCGCACTCTTTTGCCGAAATTCACGTTTTTCTGTGGCCCTTCTTTGCGATCTTTCTTTTTCTTTTTTTGCGATCCTTTAACGAAATTCGCGTTTTTTCCGCTTCCCTTTGACGGAATGCGTGTTTTTGAGCAATCCTTTGTCAAAATTTGCGTTTTTTTCTGCGGTCATTTGAGGAAATTTGCGTTTTTTCTGAGGTTATTTGCAAAAATTCGCGTTTTTTACGCAATCCTTCGTCAAAATTTGCGTTTTTTCCGTGGATTTTGGCGAAATTCGCGTTTTTATCTGTTTTTTGATGAAATTTGTATTTTCTGCGGCATTTAACGAAATTCACTTTTTTCCCTGTCCCTTTGACGAAATTCGCGTTTTTTTGCGATCCTTTTCGAAATTAGCCTTTTAATCGCAGCCCTTTGACGGACTATGCGTGTTTTTAGCGATCTTTTTTCGTCGCGTTTTTCCGCGGCCTTTCAATGAAATTCGCATTTTTTCTGCGGCCCTTTGAAGAAATTCGCGTTTTTTTTCGAGATCCTTTGTCAAACTTTTCTTTATTTCAGGGGGTGTTTGACGAAATTAGTGGTTTTTTGCGGCTTTTTGACGAAATGCGCTTTTTGCCGCAATCTTTTGACGAAATTCCCATTTTTCTGTGAGCCTTCTTTTTGACCCTGATCTTTCTTTTCTTTGTGATCCTTTAATGAAATTTGTGTTTTTTCCACTTCCCTTTGACGGAATGCGTGTATGTTTAGCGATCCTCTGTCGAAATTCGCGTTTTTTCTGCGGTCATTTGCCGAAATTTGCGTTTTGTTATGCAATCCTTCGTCGAAATTTGCGTTTTTACCGCGGCTCTTTAACGAAATTTGCGTCCTTTTCTCGTCTTTTTGATGAAATTTGCTTTTTTGCGGCCTTTTGACGAAATTCACGTTTTTCTGTGCCCCTTTGACGAAAGTCGCGTTTTTTCCGTTTCCCTTTGACGGAATGCGTGCTTTTATAGCGATACTTTGTCGAAATTTGCGTTTTTTCTGTGGCCCTTTGATGAAATTCGCGTTTTTTCTGTGGTCATTTGACGAAATTCACGTTTATTTCGCAATACATCTTCGAAATTTGAGTTTTTCCGCGGCTTTTTGACGAAATTTGCACTTTTTCTCGGCTTTTTTGATAAAATTTGCGTTTTTCTGGGGCCTTTTAACGAAATTCCCATTTTTCCGTGTCTGAAGAAATTCGCGTTTTTGCGATCCTTTACGAAATTACCTTCTTTTTCGCAGCCCTTTGACTGAATGCGCCTTTTTAGTGATCTTTTTTTTCGAAATTCGCGTTTTTTCCGCGACTTTTTGATGAAATTCGCGTTTTTTCTGCGGCCTTCTGACGACATTCGGGTTTTTTCTGTGCTCATTTGACGAAATTAGCGTTTCCTCTGGCATAATTTGACGAAATTTGACTTTTTTTTCGCGATCCTTTGACAAACTTCGCATTTTATTCGTGCCCTATGACAAAATTCTGGTTTTTTCCTTGATCCTTTAAAGAAATTAGAGATTTTTTTTGCGAACGATTGACGAAATTGATTTTTTTCGGCGAACATTTGTCAAAAATCGCGATATTTTTTTAAGTTTGAATTTTCGGACTGATGACCGAATTTTTCAAATTTTCGGAAAATTCGGAACAAAGTCTCCCCTGATCCTCTCCTCCCCCCCCCCCCCTCTGACTACGGCCTTATTGGCAAAAATGATTTCTGTTTATAACAAAATTCAACGTGTTTCGCAAGATTTAGAACATTATGAAAATTTAAGTCAGCCCCCCCGAAATAAAATCCTGCGTACGCCACTGCTGAAGGCCTAGAAACATGAAATTTGGCATGGTAGATACTTATAACATATAAAGGATCTCTAAGAACATTTCCTAAGAAATTCGAAATTTAAAAGAGGGGTGAAAATGGGCAAAAAGCGCTCTAAAAACGTTCTAAATTGCGATTTCTACGATCATTAAATACCAAATCAATTTCAAAAGTAATAGTTGGAAATTGATGGTGACAGCGCTTGTTCCAACATAGGCTCTATTTCCTGTAGAGTTGCAAAGGGTGGAAAAAACTGCGTTTAATCCCGGGAATAAACCAGGTTTTTTGGGAGGGAAATTTAAGAAAATCCTGGCAGTTTTCGGAAATTTTTAGGCATGAATTTTTTTAATTTATTATTTTTAATACTAGGGGCCTCTGCCCCCTGCAAGCTACGCTCGCCAACCACCGTTCAGACACTGTAGAATCTAAAAGCACGCTAATCTGATTGGTTTTAAAAAGATTAGAGAAGATTGAATTATACTGAAAAAACCTGTAGCGATCTCCCTGTAAACGGGTTTCCATTCAATTCCATTTGATTGCAAAAATTTAAGGTAGAATCAGTTGCTGTTAAGACATCCAATGGTTGTTTTCGTGTTTGGTTAAAGAAGATCAGTTAAACATTTGAAAAGAAGCTAAAATAAAATTAATTAAGTAAACAGAGTCTTTGTCTCTCGGCATTTTTTAACAGCGTTATAAAACGATTGACATAATACAATTACTAAAATTTGCTGCTTTAACCTCTTCAAGGGCGGTGGTTCATTTTTGGACCACTTAATTTTAATTCTTAAATGCCAGATTAGCATCAGAATGTTGGGATGAAAATTTCCCTTTTATTAAGTAAGTGAACAAAAGCATTTTTCTATTTCGAAATTTGTTTGTAAATTCTGGTGCCATTCATTGATTTCAAGATTTTACGAATAGAAGTGCCTTGTCCGTGAAAGGGTTAAACGCATATTAATGTATTTATTATTTTAAAGTTTCCTTTCCCTTTTAATATTCACGTGTAAATACAATTTTCAGGACGTAATTTTCAATATTTTCCTGCCTTTAACACGTACTCATTTAATAGTAATTTTAAAGTTTTTTTTACCTGTTTTTAATAGTCACGTGAAAATATATTTTTAATCGTTAGGAAATATTATTCTTTGCGCTGTTTTTAAAATTGAAAACAATCTATTTATATAAAATCCAAGTCTCTGTGTGTCCCTCACGATTCCGGTAGGACCGCCTCATTGAAATGAGTAATTGTTGAAAAACCTAATGCAGGGTTACCACAGTAGCGCCAAATGTTAGCCAACTTGGTGATAGCTGGCTAATTTGTCGAAATTCCCATTTAAAACTATTAATCTTTCATAAAGGAGGTCACCGAAATTTAATTTAAACTCCGCTCTTTTAAGATATTTTTCAAAATCTATGAGTGAGAATTTAAAGTACATCTTTACATCTTCCTCCCGATGCTACTAATAAAATAACCGCCAATAGACGACGCTGTACTGTGTGAGCTCCTAACTGCGCGATTTTAATGTGCTTTAGGTACTTTTCCAGTATAGGTGCCTTGGCGAAAAAGAAAAATTTGGCAACATATTTTCCGGGAACCTATCCACTGTTTAATTTTATATATACACGATATTTAATATAAAAAAGACGTTTCTCTAATTTTATAAAGAAACAGATGGGATTTGTACATAAAAACATCAATAATATACATATAAAATAAACGTATAAAACAAACAAAAACGCTCATCAAGTTTGTTTTCATAGCTGTTTATATGATTTGACAACAAATCTCGAAATTTTTCCGTTATACGGACACCATGCCAAAATGTATGCTAATGCGCCAATTATTTCAAAATGCTAAAAGATATTTTTAATTTTATGCCAGCAGTTTAATATGAGTTTTATTTTATTGCTTTATTTTATAACAGTTATTTGTTCACTTACTTTAAGTATGTAATTGTGATTTAATGAAATAGTTCGTAAAAGTCTGGAATTTTCAAATGTTATATTTTTTAAATGCTCACTTTAGTATCGACAATGTTTTTTCTTTTATTTTTTCAAATGCTCCAATTCACGTGATTTTCATTTTGCGACATCTATTACGCTTGGCGACAAAGGTATCCGTATAACGGAAACGAACCCAAAACTTACTTTCTGATGCCCAAATTACATCAAGCTTTTTTTAAAAAAACGTCAAAGCTCCTGCAGTGGAAAAGTACCAAACTGTCTATTATTTTGCGCTATTTGTATTATAGTTTGTACTATATGTAAGGGGTGTGGAGCGACGAGTTTAAAAATTAAATATTAAAGTTTCGGCACAGATGTCATATTGGCGCGATTTTTTTCTGACGCCAATGTCATATACACAACGGGTAACTGGCGGCAAAATGTCGTTATTTTGCTTGATATGGTAACCCGGATGTTGTTGTTTATCCTGTTGATGTTTTCGCCAAATTGGCGTATATGACAACTGTGCCAAAGTTTCTATAAAGCAGTGTAAGACTAAAAAATTAAGAATAAAATAAATGCAAAATAAGACTAAAGAAGAAAGAAAAATCATGCGTTAAGCATAGAATATGAAACACTTTCCAACACATCCTGAATGCTTTAACAAAACTTCGTTATTTGGGGAAATAAGATAACTAAGTAAACATTTTAGAAGACGCATAAAAAATTTTAAAAATTGATTTCAGCAGTTACCGTCCATAGCCAATAGTATCGTTATTACATGCCACTATTTAGCCTAAATTTAATTTAAACTACTCTTAAAACTACTGAAATCACATTTCCAGATATTATCATCCATAGACGGTTATGTATCCAATTCTTTGCGTGGCCCTGTATATCATTTTATCTATATTCTACAAACATTTCTTAGTAAACTAAATGCAGTTCAGCGTAAAAACGCATAATTCCTTTAAAAACCACCTTTAAGCAATTTACTCTCATACTCAGTAACCCTTACGAATTCTTTTGTGTAGCCCTGCATATGAACTGTAGCATTTATACACACAGTATAGTATGCATAAATGTAGCGAAACATGAAAGCGCATATCATAATTAAAAATGCATTTCTAGAAATCATTGCTTATGTACTATACTTCGGATAAAAGTTGCTTGGCGAGAAAGAGGTTTGCCAACGTATTTTCTGACAACCTATTTACTGCTTCATACTCACAAGCAATTTTTTCCATATGTATGCAATTTATTTAGGTAGTTGTTAGCTATCGCTATCCCGTCGACCAGTTTCGCCACATTATATAAATCGCCAAACCACTCGCCAAATTATACAAATTGACATAATTTTTATTTTAAACAACGAAAGATCAATTAAATTAGCAAAACATTAATAAAAATACAAATATAACGTCGAATTAAAAATCACTTGATGACGTAAGAAACACATGATCATGTTTAATGTCAACTATTATTGGCATTTAATCTTACAATTTGGCGACAGTAATTTGGTCGACGGGATAACTAACAAGTACCTTTATTTAATGTAAAAAAAGCTATTTACCCATTTTTTGGTACTTTTCGGTTAGCCGGGCGCCAGTTTTATATATACATATATATGTATATATACATGTATGTATGTATACATATATATACATGCATATTTACATATGTGTATATATACAATATGTGTATATGTATCTATATGTATAGATGTAAATAAATATGTATATATAACACTGGCGCCCGGCTAACCGAAAAGTTCCCATTTTTTAACAGAAGTAATTTTGGCACAGATGTCATATTCGCCCCATATTGGCGCGATTTTTTTCCGACGCCAATTTGGCGAAAACATCAACATCATAAACAACAACATCCGGGTTACCATATCAAGCAAAATAACGACACTTTGGCGAGAGTTAAGTACCCGGTGTGTATATGACATTGGCGTCAGATAAAAAATCGTGCCAATATGGGGCGAATATGACATCTGTGCCGTAATTTTGCACAGATGTCATATACGCATCGGGGTTGGCGTGATTTTTCTCTGACGCCAATTTGGCAGAAATCTCGCTTTCGAATACCAGTTACTTATATTTTTTTTAATTATTTGCTATCATTTTGAAAAGGAAATAACTATAAATAAATAAAAGTTTGAATAATAGCTATAGAGCAAAACAGTTTATATAATTAAAAACAGAAAATAAAAGTAAATAAACAATTTATTAATAAATAAAAAACAATAGCCGGGTTACCATAGCAGGCAAAATAACACCATTTTGGCGCCAGTTAGGTATCCCGGTTCATATCTGAAATCTGTGCCGTAATTTGTATATAAAAAAATATTATATATATTTAGAAACGATTTTTTTTTTATGTATATAAGTGCATATATAAATAAAAATAAAAGTTCATTAGATTTGTTTTCATAGCTGTTTATATATTTTGGCAACATATCTCACTTTCTGATGCCCGAATTGCGCCGAGCTTTTTTTAAAAATGCGCTATAATGGAAAAGTACCTAAATAAATAATTAACAGAAATAACCAATTATACAAACTAAAACTTTTTATTTCGAGATCAAATCATTGTTTTTTATTTCAATTAAAAATACATATATCCTTGGATAACTTTAGTTGAAATTACGTTCACAGCTTAATATCTCATTCCATAAACCTAAACAAACACAAATGATTCATTCACCGTGAAACTTAAAAAAAAAAAAAATTAAATCATTGAGGTAATCACTCACAAAGTAAGTTCTCCAACAATCAATGGACAATATTCTAATGACATAATAGTAGGTAAAATGGTGGCGGTATCGTTTGTTTATGGTTTGAAATCACAAAGATTTAATTTTGCAATGTCTCTTAGTTACATCATTTTATTGTCATATTTATGAGCTCAGAACAAAAGCATATTTTTTCATTATTTAGTTATTAAAGTCGGAAAAAAATTATAAATGCATGATTTGAAAAATTTAAATAATTTTCTTTCTTAATAGTAAAAAAACAACATCGGGAAGTAACAGCGGGTTTAAGTTAGATAAGTTTAACTGTTTAATTCTGTTGTAATATTCAAAATAACTGTATTTACTAGATTTCAATAAACAACATCAGGGCCCGATTAAACTTTGAAGTTACAGGAATTACAATGTCATTTCAGGACCTATCTTTTGTAGAAGCTTTTCTAAATTTCATATATACATGGAAACTCTTCAGTGTTAGAAATAATTCTTACGACTGACATAACATGAGAACGGCCTGCAATTTTACACAAGTTTTTGAAAACTACTTTATATCAGAAATTTTGCTAAAAACTGGTTACTTTTTTGTTAAAGCGGCCCACACTATTAGGATTATGACAAGTTGCAGACAATTTCGCCAACGTCGTAACCAAGATCGTGCAGCACACACATAAAATACCATATAATACCATTTCACGAAATCGTATACGATAATTTAATAGTTTTTACCTTACTTCAAGTGTAAAATTTATTTATTTTTAAGGCTTAACAATCTAAATTGTCCAATATATGAATTTAAAAAAAAGTAAACAAAGATTGAATAGACATGACCGCAAAAAGCCTCAAATCTGCATAACACTTGGAACCAAACTGTGCAGATTAGTGGTCTTCTACTGTACACATTTTTTCATAAATGTGTTTCGTTCTTTAAATGTGTTATTTCCATCTATCACTGCGGAACAAGCGAGAAAACTCATATTCTTTCACATGAGTTGTATTTATCTTTATATCTAAATTTCCGTCATTTTTGACGGGCTACCTTTCTAGTCTCTATAATAATAGCCTAAGTCATGTGACTATCATCCACAGCTCCAGGCGGATCCCTTCAATTTTATATTCCAGGCGGCCATTTTGGTACTTTAATGTTAGCCAGCCACAGGTGTGATAAGTCCCCGAAAATTATTCTATCCCCATTATTTCGTTTATATTATAATAGCCCAAGTCATGTAACTGCCGTAAACAACAGGCTGATTCCTTCGCTTTTCATAAGAAAGGTTTCAATTTTGATTAAAGAATCAAAATTATTTTTTCGAATAAAACTACATAAAAGCTGCCATGATCACAAAGAATTCCTGGTACTTTTATGTTAGCCGGGTGAAAAACTCGCCAATAGATTTTTTTTAACTCGCCAGTTAGCCTTTTTTTATTCTTCGAGTGGTAAATTAAAACGGTGCTACTTGGTTATCCCATCGACCAAAAATCTGTCGCCAAACTATAAGATTAAATGCCAATAATGGTTGATCGTAAATATCACATTCACTTGACTTTAAGGAAGTTACACATGTTCACGCCATCAAGTGATTTTTATTTCGACGTTTTATTTGTATTTTTATTAATGTTATACTAATTTATTTGTTCTTTTGTTATTTAAAAAAAAAAAAATGTCAATTTGTATAATTTGGCTATTTATATAATTTGGCGAAATTGGTCGACGGGAGAAGTAATAACATTAAAACGTTGCTTTGAAGGGGAAATTAAATCTCATGATTTGTTGCATTGTCACATCGGGTTTGGCGTGATTTTTTTTTACGACAATTTGGCGAAAACCTCGTTTTCAAATACTTGTTACATATGTATTTTTAAATTATTTTCTGTTATTTTTAAAATGAAATAACAATAAATAAAAAAAAATTAATTAATTAATAACTATAGAACAAAACAATTTATAACATTTTTTGAAAATAAAAAGAAAATAAATTCAAATAAACATTTATTAATAAATAAGCAACAATAGCCGGGTTACCATGTCAGGCAAAATAACGCCATTGTATGTCAATTAGATACCCCGTTGCGTATATGACATCTGTGTCTAATATTTTTCTTTTCGTTTCGTTAAAAAAAAAGAATGAAGTAAAAGCCATTTATTTTAAAGGTTTCAATTTTAAATGAAAGTTTTGTATTAAATAAAATGATAATGAAATACAAATTGAATTCTGAATAAAAGTAACATGATGCATTTCTTAGCATACATTTAAGGGAGGCCAAACTCGTCGCCAAATTAATTTAAAATAATCTTTTCTAAAATATGAAGAAAAAAATATATCTCTTAAGATTAAAATTTGAGTTGCCATCATTAGAAAAAAAGTATTTAAAATTAGAAAAAAAATTAATATTTCGAAAACTAATTCTAATTTTAAAATTCTAATACCAGTTTTGAGATCTGTGGATTAATACGAATTTCTGGTGTTAATTTCATCGCAAAGTATTCTATATTTTAGGAGAAATCGCCGTGAAACGTAATCAGTTGTTTAATCAGTCGTTTCATAGAATCGTTACATAAATTCGTTTCAATTCGATTCATTAGGATTTTATATATATAGGGTAGATTTTCAATGTTTTTAAAGTAAATTGTTTTTTGCAAATGTAAACAACATAAATATAGAAAAATACCTTCAGTTGACATAAAAACTAATGAAATACGCGCTTAAGTTGCAGAAATATTAAGTAAGATAAATTAAAATATAAGTAATTTGGTATTTTAATCGTCGATAAGTTAAAAGTGGAGAGGCAGATGACAGATTCATCTTCCCCAACGTGGGTATAAACATCACGCGAATCATCTATTTTACGAATCAGCCAATGTAAACAAAAAGAAAATGAACAAAAGTAAAAAAAAAAAAAAAAAATCAATGGAAAAGTACAAAGCAACTCGCTATAATGAATATAGAGTATGCCTGAATAGTTGATATGCCTGCTAACAAACTTTAAACGCAAAATCATAAGTTTTGTGAATTCATAATAAAAAATATATCTTAAATTTAACAGAAAAGTATCTGAAATTGTGAAAAATAGAAAATTGTAATTGAAAAATGACCGGTTCTGTTTACCTTCAAAACTCCTGTAAAATTTGCAATATTACCCAAAATTCCGGGTATATTCCCCGAAATTCCTTCATTTATTCCCGTCCTTCAAAATCTGCTGGTTTTTTGCAACTCTAATTTCATGTCGTAGTCACTACCACCTGAACGTTGCAGGAGCAAGAAACGTTATAAATTGTGATTTTTGTGATAATGATGGGGTAGCAACTTAAAATTTGGGATGGAAATTTCTTATAAGTTGTAAATGCTCTCTAAGAACAGTTTCTAAAAAATTCGAAATTTTAAAGGCGTAAAAATGCGCGAAAAGCGTTCTAAAAATGTTTTAAATTGCGGTTTCTACGCAATCTCAGGAAATGTCAAACCGATTTCAAAACTAATGGTTGCAAATTGATGATCACAATCCGAGCTTCCAATGTTAATTACTTAAAAGATGCAAAAGTTTTCGAAGAACCGTCGAAAGAAAATTCCAAATTTAAAAGGATGAAGCGAGAGAAAAGCTTTCTAAAAACGTTCTAAATTACGATTTTTACGGAATCTTATGGAATTCCAAACCGATTTCAAAAATAATGGTTGCAAATTGGTGGTGATAGACCCTACTCAAACATAAGCTGTATTTTATATCGGTGCCTCTACCACCAGAGGATTGCAGGAGCAAAAAACGTTCTAAATTGCGATTTCTGTGATACTAAAGAGGCTAGAAATTTTAAATATGGCAGGGTAGTTACTTATAAAATATAAATACTCTCTAAGAAAAGTCAAAAATAAATTCGAAATTTAAAAGAGATGAAGCGAAGGAAAGGGGCGAAAAACGTTAAAGAAGTTCTAAATTACGATTTATATGCAATCTCGGGAAATAATAAACCGATTACAAAAATAATCGTTGCGATTAATGGTGACATTCTCGGACCTTGCACAGGCCATTTTTTATGCCGGTGCCACTACTACACGTTCTAAAAAACCCTTTAAAAACGCTCTAAAATATCTTTTCTATGGAATATTAGGAAATACCAAAATTTATGTTGGCAAATTAATGGTGATTGTCTCTGTATCAACGTTGGCATTTCTTGTTATTGCCACTACCACCAGAGAGGTGGTATAGGCCGTTATACCAGAAGCTTGGAACTTGACATGATGGTTAATTTTAAGATGTAAATGTGTACTAAAAACGGTTTTAAAAAAATTCAAAACTTCAAATGGATACTGAAATCAGCATAAAAGCTTCGAAATACTTTCTAAATTATCATTTATTTAGAATTAGTTTTAGTTCTTCTTATTAATTTAAGTCTCATTTTTGTCTAATGTTTAATAATGAAGTTTAGTCAAACTTTGGCTTAATTAGTAATTTTTGAATTATTCCTAAAAGTATAATTTCTTCTAATAAAAATTAGACATACAAATATCACTTGGCATATTTCAACTATTACGCGTAGTAATGTTATAAATCAGTAATTACTTGATTGATCACAAAATTCCCATATCTACAGATTTAAATGATTCATCTAAATAGGTTTCGAAAATTGCTTCGCTGAATTGTAAAAATATTATTTACGTTTATTTATTTTTTTTTTTTTCATTGTACACAAATTTTACGTATTCTAATGCAGATAAAATTTCATTATTTAATAATAATTACCTTTATTTCAATTATTTAAGGCGATTCGTGCTTAATTACTGGGGAATTTTTACTTTCTTTTATCTTTACAAGAAGAAAGTATTGGATTCGTGAAAATTTTCGAATTCCGGTTTTCGACGGATTTACACGTTTTAGGGGTCAGAGATCCCGAAAAACATGTTTTACAAAATATCTGTCTGTATATATGTATGAATGTGACATAAATTTTGTGGGCGCTCTCAGTGCCTGATTTATGGCAGAGCATTCGGGGAACGGGCCCAAGCCCCCCCCCCCCCCCCCAAATGCTGCTGAATGTTTTTCAATTATTGTTCAAAATCTGATGTAGTTTTAATATCTAATGGAATTTTACATTTCAATCTACATCCTATTGTATTCGTATAATATTTTTATAACATTGTACATGTTTTCTGAAGCATCCATATTTAATTACTTTATTATAGTGAATGTTTTCTTTTATCTTCATCACTTTAAAAATATATTGTATTTTTAATTCTCATTTAAGCCTGTTACTGTTCTCGTCAGATTATTTGTGGTTTGTGAGCGTAGCTCGTAGGTGGCAGAGACCTTTAATATTTTAAATAATTGTAGTTTGGTACTGCGGAAAATTTATTATTAGTTGTTACGTACTTTATCATTACAGATATAGACTTGCATAGAAAAAGATAATCAACACCGCACAATTTATTATAAAACGTCTACTTATTTTAATTTCATAATTGTGAAATAATTATTTAAAAGTAAATCAATGATTATCATATTTATTTTTAATGGATATTTTAAAGTAATTATTAAATAAGTAGTGGTTATCTCTTAGTAAGTACCCTTTTTAATGCTTTTTTTACGTAATTCCCCTGTAAGCATCGGTGCAAGGAGGCCCCTCGTAAGCATCTGTGCCCAGGGCCCCCAAATTTGTAAATCGGTCCCTGGACCGATATGGGACTCTCTATATCTGTGGGGACTCTCTATATCTGAACTAATGCACGGAATTTAATAAACATTTATATTCAGTTAGTGCTTGATATAAGTTGGCGCTGACTACGTTTTGATGTAAATCGCCCAACAGGTGATGTTGCTATGCTGCATTTTTCCTGATTCCCGCAATAGTTTTATCTTAAGAAGTAATGCACGGATTTTAATCAAACTTCAGATTCAATTACCAAGTTGACTTAAGTTGTTGCTTATTAGGCTTTGGTATATATCGCCCAACAGGTGTATAGTAGAGATCCCCACTTTAAAATATTTGGAGATCGTAAATTATTACCAAGTTCAGTTTCTTTGCATTCGCTGGAGTCTATAAATAGCTGTAGGCTGTGATCAGTGTAGAAATAATGCTTTTAAATTGTTTTTTACGAAATCTGTTTATTTGCAGTAACTATATAAAATTAAAGCATTTTCATACAGAAATGGATAGGGATGGTGCCTGATAGAATCTCTAAAGAAAATTTTTTTTTACATGACTGAGTTCATGAAGTGCAAGGGAGCAATTGGCAATTATTCTGTAAAATACACATTGGCATCAAATAATTGGCGAAAAGAGCACATGAAAAATGAATGATGTCATATGAGAAAAATTATCTGTTACGCTTTGGACAATTAGAAGAATTTTTGCATTGTGTGGCAGGGCCACCAGCATAGCAGTCCTAAAAAATAAGCCAAAAAGAATTCGAACGCCAATTCGTACGTTAAGAGCAAAGTTTTGAGAACATAGCGTTAAAGACAATACAGACCGCATTTACTGGAAATGTTTATGATTTAACAAGGAAGTCATACTCAAAAATTAAGCAGAGATCAAAGAGTTATTTCTACTGGCCGAAAGCAAAGTCGATCTTTATTCTTTTTTTTATCTAGTCAGCGTGAATAAACATCTGAATGAATTTTATGAATGCGAGAGCCGATTTAGTGATAAAAGCATCTGTTAAATATCTTTTCTTTCTTTTCTTTTGGAGGAAAGTTACAATGGGAACTGAAATAAAGGTTAGGATAAAATGAATAAGTAATTAAAGATTAGTTTTAACTGAAATTTAGAGAAAGGAATAATTTAAGAAAAATATATGTGATTCCACATCACATATATCTCCCCTTCAACCAACGAAAAGAATGTACATAAATGGCGTGAAATCAATTTTCATATGCTCTTAGGAGTACATTATGTATAGGGCAGTCATGCAAACGAAATCAGATATGTTCAAATTAAAGCAACAGCAATTGAACTTCTCTCTAAGTAGGCAACCATCTTAAAATAAAAGTATATCATGATATAAATATATTGGGACCATAAATTTTGTCAAATACAGATGACATTATATATTGTTTCTATTTAGAAACAGCTGCAGCAACATCAATAAAATTTGTGATCACTTTTCAATTCGCCATATTCAGACGATGACCTGTATCAAAAATGTGCACATACAAATAAAACAAACATTAGGCCTAAGTCCACAGGTCAGTTGCCAACTGGCAATAAATTCAAAAATGTTTCTCATAATAAACATTAAATATGTGTATTGACCAATACTATAATTATAATAAAATACTCGAGTAATATAATGCAACTAAACACATAATATTAAACACAGATAAACAAAAACATAATACAAATAACCAAGGATTCTGAAATAATGTCCATAATAATGAGTAAAAGCATATATATTTTTCAATTTATATCTTCCTGTTTTTGTTTTTTTTTTTGTCTCACAACATTGATTTTAAACAAACATGTACATAAGGTGACTGTCCAAGAAATGCTATATAATCAGGATATGAAAAAAATTAGCTGAAACACTGCCATAAGCCATTTAATTCACGTGACAACTGTGTTGTTGTGTGTATATTTATTAAAATGTATTTTTTTAAGACCTGAAACATTAAAATTTTGAAAATGAAATTTGCAATTTAGAGAAGACATTGAATTATATTGACTATCAAAACAGTATTGTTATGTAAACTAAGAAAAAAAAATCCACATAAAATATTATTCGGTATCACCCATAAAATACCTTTACTGAAAACAGTTACAGATAAATGGAAGACGCTGAACATTTACGTAGAAAGTGTAAAAGATGCTAGACATATGTGAAAAAGAAAAAGTAATATGTAAACCGATAAATAATCTCAATAGAATGCACGGTTGGTATAAACACCAATAAAAGACTTGCAATAACCATTAAGCAGGAGTATAACAGTGTCTTTGCTTATAAAAATTGACCATATACCTTCACTGAAAAGCAGTGTGAAAACATTGATAGGTATGCAATTTTTTTTCTTTATCGTCTTGACTGGCGTGTACTGTTTACCTACCGATGTGTATAAAATTTACTGGAGTGTAAGCTTTTCTGAAAGTGCCATGAGCAAACGTGTAAATACCTTGTACAAATTATAAGAGAATGGGTATTGCGTTAAAGGTGAAGAAAATGTGTGAATTTGGCAGATGAAATACAAATGTGCACTTTGATAGAATTTCAAATAAAGAAGCTGTAAGCTCCTTAGGTATAATGACAAAACAGATAGTACGTGTATCACAAGGTGGAGCTTCTATGAAGAATTTTTTACGAGTTCCGCCATAGCTCTACTCAAAAACTAATGCACGGATTTTCACGAAACTTCAGATTCAGTTAGAAGTTGACATAAGTTGTTGCTGATTAGATTTTGGTGTAAATCACCTTTGGTGGCGCTGCTATGCTGCATTTTCAGGAAGTATTAACATGTATGAGATAGAAGAAAGTTTTGGGATTGCCACATCCAACTAGTTTAAAGTATTTCAAATTTTCAAAGTTTAACATTTATCTTCAGTGATTAGAAATCCACATGTGTGCTATTTTAACCGGGAAGTGGCTGCACAGACCATCACTTCATCGTGATTGTTGGTGGCTAAAATCCCAGTATTAGATATAACTCGATTAGCATATTAAAATGCAACTAGTGTGTCAAGTCATATCTTAGTTGGAAACCAACTGCCTACTCGATATTAGTGGTCGATCGGTAGGCTTTATCATTGTGTTTTCCTGCATCGAAAGGTATAAAAACATGGAGGAATCAATGGAAGGAAGAAAACAAAATGGTAAACCTGGTAAACCTACCAGCCAACTAGTCAACTATTAAAATCAGGTTTGTAGTTGTTTCCCACCAAGATATTATTTGACAGACCATATTAATATGCGAATCCAGCTTTAACTAATCCTGGAATTTCAACCGTCAACTCGATTAGAAGGGGAGACAGCAGCACTGACAATCACCTCATCGAGTTCACGGCTGAAATTCCAGAAATAGTTTGAACTCGATTCGCATATTGAAGTGCAATCGGTCTGCCAAGTCATATCGTGGTGGAAAACACCTCAAAATCCGATTTTAGCGTTTGACTCGTAAGTTTACCATTGTGTTTTCCTGCTCCCAGCCCTTCATGTTTTCATACCTTTGTATGATACACCTACGAATCAACCGCTAAAATCGGGTTTTCAGGTGTTTTCCATCAAGATATGACTTGGCAGACCGATTGCGCTTTAATATGTGAATCGAGTTTTAACTAATTCTGTAATTTCAGCCGTGAACTCGATGAGGTGATCGTCTGTGCTGCCGCCTGCCGGCCTAATTAATATCAAAGAACTTTATCACTGGGATGAAACAATATGTTTCTATTATATAATAATTCATTAATTATTCCTCAGGCAGATATAAATATTTTTTAGCTTTCATCAGTATTAAGCTGCCTAGTAAAATCTTTAAATTTAGTTTTTTGAAATTCATTTTCTCATTGTAAAATAAATCTATGAATAATATCAAAAAAAATTTAAATAAACAAAAACAGACCTTACTGTTTACTAATCAGGTTTAAATTAAAATCATTTCTTCTGATTTTAGAATGAAAATTTTTAAATGATAAACAAAGTCTGACACATGTATAACTATATTGTCATAAGTACTTATTGTGCAAACATATTTAACTACGAGTAATACAGTTTTATTATCTTTTAGGCCGGAAGCCGGCACCACAGACAACCACCTCATCCAGTTGGAGGTTGAAATTTCAGAATTAGCTAACACTCGATTCCCATATTAAAACGCAATCGATCTGCCAAGTCATATCTTGGTGGAAAACGCCTAAAAACTCGCTTTTAGCGGTCGACTCGTAGGTTTACCATTGCATTTTCCGGCACCCAAAGGTATGAAAACATGGCGGAGTGGGAGCAGGAAAACACAATGGTAAACCTGCGAGTCAACCGGTAAAATCGGGTTTTTAGGTGTTTTCCACCAAGATATGATTTGGCAGGCCGATTGCGTTTTAATATGATCGAGTTTTAGCTAATTCTGGAATTTCGGCCTCCAACTCGATGAGGTGGTTGTCTCATGGTTCGTACGCCTCCTTGAATTTTGCAGACCAAAATATTTTTCGGCATCAGTATTGTCTTATAGAAAATATCTTCTTAGAAGAAGGAGAAATTTTGCGCGTTTAACCAACAGGTCCTCTTATCCTTACAGGTCCTCTTATAGGACGTGCTGGTTTAAGGTGTCTCAGGACTCTTAAAGCTTTAAAATTTTCAAAATTTTAATATTTTTAGATGTTAAACTCCTATATTTTCTGAACATTTTGATATAATTGTTTCCTTGAAATTCCTATTAGAACTGAAGTTATGGCTTTTCCATTTCTACACGTTCAAACGTTAGTTGAAGCGTTGTTTCGGAAACTTTGAAGCCATTTTTCTCCAAATGACGTTTTTGGGCATAACGCGCACGATATCTCAAAAACTTATGAATATTTTTTCATGAACTTTTCAAAACTTATGTTTTATGTTAGTCTGTATAAACTGAAACTAAAATTTCCTTTTTATTGTTCAAAACAATATTTTTTAGGTGATTATACTATTGAAATTTTCTTAATTTTGCATTAGCTAAATACAACTTTGTATTAAAAATATAAAAAAGCTTTAAATACATATTTATTTAGGTTCAGAGTAATTATTACAATCTAAAGTGTAAGTAGCCCCCAAATTTTCATTCTAGTTGCAATTCTTATTTTGTAATCGTACGCATAAGCTGTTATGCCGATTTTTTGCTCGTCAAATGTCTAACAGTTTGGAACCCCCTGTAAATGCTAATTCTGCATCTTATAATTTTTTAAATACATGAAATGAAAGAAAATACTTGTATATTTTAATCCAATTAAAATTGTATCTTAAAATCAAATACATTTTAAGATATTAAATGTTGAAAATGGCCTTTTTTTTTTCATTTTTTCCAATTTTAAGAGTCCTGAGACCCCTTAACCTAGATTTCTTTTTCTATAAAAAGATACTGGTAGTTTTCCTGCAGAAATAACGGTATCCGTACGAACCATGTGTCTATGCTGCCGGCTCCTGGTATATTTATAATAGCATTTTACATAGTCAATGAATGGAGTTCTGTAAAGGTCATAATATCCCCTGCCACAATTCAATAATATTTAATAAGAAATTTGATAATTACCCTTCATCGAAACAAAAAAAATATTGAAACAAGGAATGTTAATTTATCTGGGTCAGAGATAAATTAGTACTTTTTAAAAATGAAATGGAAATTACCTTTATGACAGAAGAAAATGTACAAGGATCTTACAACTACCGTATTTTGCGTATGTAACCATATAAATTAAACATCCAGCATTTGGGATTTTATTTTTCAAAAAAATCTGAATAGTGATTAAATTAAAACAAATTCCCTGATAAGACCTTTTTAGACACTGCTTATTGTTATCAGAGGCATCAACTTTTAAAAATTTCTGGGAAAAGGGAGGGGGAGTCAACCATGGAGTTCCTGGAAGTCAATCGAAGAGATTAAGTTAGAGTCCTCCCATTATTAATTTTATATAGGGTGAGACTTTCCTTAATTACAAAAATTCATTGCGTAAAAACCATCATACTTGTTAGACATATGTATATTTTCTCTATTCTAAAAAAAAGTAACAAAAGTTGTCACCGCCTCCGGTTTTGAATTTTTTATGACCGGACGCCTTTCTTCGTTAATATTAAGAAAAATATTGCATACAAAAATATGAAAATCGGTAGTATTATAGAGAAGTGTTTGATAAACACGCTGATGCAGACAGTTTTCGAATCGAAGAATTATTTTAAGAGATATTTAATATTAAAGTTGGTCAAAATCGTTCCATTAAAAAAGTTTTATAGGAGCAAAAACTATACATGGGAATTTAATCATTTTTAGATCATTTTATACATTAGAAGTTCTCGGTGGGCAGACAGCATTTTTTTTTTTACTCATTTTTTGAGTTTTTACTTCTATTTTAAATTCCAATTTTCAGAATTTCGAGAGATATTTTTTACAACTTTTAGAAAGGGGTATTTTTATAAATTGTTGACATATTTAAAAACAGCGCAAAGAATAATATTTCCTTCAAATTAAAAATTTATTTACACGTGATTATTATAAACAGAAAAAAACTTTCAAATGGGAATTAAATGATTACGTATTAAAAGCAGGAAAATATTAATAATTACGTCATAAAAACTATAAGAATAAGGAATATTTCATTAAAAATTATTTTTCTCACAATAGATGTTTTTCACATTGCGTGCATCCTATTTCCAAAACTAAGCAACATATAAACTTAATATTTTGTTTTATATTGTATTTTATATATTTTTATAACCTCTAACTATTTTTAAGTAAGTGCCTGTAATATATTTATTTATTAATTAATTTTTATTGAAATTTCATCCCAAATTTTGTATTTTATGGTTTAATTGTCACGTTCGTATTTAAGATTATCATCACGGTCCCAGGTAACGCCGGGTGGATCAGCTAGTTAAGAATAAGGAATATTTCATTAAAATTATTTTTCTCACAATTAATGTTTTTCACATTGCGCGCATCCTATTCCGAAACTAATCAACATATAAACTCAATATTTTGTTTTATATTGTATTTTATATATTTTTATAACCTCTAACTATTTTTAAGTAAGTGCCTGTAATATATTTACTTATTTATTGTTATTGAAATTTCATCCCAAATTTTGTATTTTATGGTTTAATTGTCACGTTCGTATTTAAGATTATCATCACGGTCCCAGGTAACGCCGGGTGGATCAGCTAGTTAAGAATAATGAATATTTCATTAAAATTATTTTTCTCAAAACAGACGTTTTTCACATTGCCCGCATCCTATTTCCAAAACTAAGCAACATATAAATTTAATAGTTTGTATTATATTGTATTTTATATATTTTTATAACTTCTAACTATTTTTAAGTAAGTGCCTGTAATATATTTATTTATTTATTTATCAATTTTTATTGAAATTTCATCCCAAATTTTGTATTTTATGGTTTAATTGTCACGTTCGTATTTAAGATTATCATGACGGTCCCAGGTAACGCCGAGTGGATCAGCTAGTTAAGAATACGGAACATTTCATTAAAATTATTTTTCTCAAAAGGGATGTTTTTCACATTGCGCGCATCCTATTTCCAAAACTAAGCAACATATATGATTAATATTTTGTTTTATATTGTATTTTATATATTTTTATAACCTCTAACTATTTTTAAGTAAGTGCCTGTAATATATTTATTTATTTTTATTGAAATTTCATCCTAAATTTTCTATTTTATGATTTAATTGCCTGAAAAAATAATTTATCTGGGAAATCATCTATCATTTACAAAAATCATTATAAAAGATAATTCAATGTATGTATAGCTAAAACATTTTTTAATTAGATGGAATTCGTATAATTAGAAAATAATTTTGTGTCGCTGATGAATTAATAACATTTTATGTTATATAAAAATAATAAGTTTTGATCAGTGGCACAGAGCCAACTTGGGCCACCGTTATAATTAATTAATAATTATGTATATTATGTATGCATTAATTACTCAAAAAAATATTTTTTTGACATTTTCGTTTTCGACCGAATATAGGAATATTACCGAAATTCGGTTTCGGCCGTAAAAACCTGTTTCGGCCGTTTCTTACTTATAATTATGTATATGGGAAATGGATTGATGTCGTTGCGTTAAGTGATTCTTCGTAGTTTTGGTTATTACTAAAATTTTTAACAAAAACGTTCTTTAAAATCATTTTCCGATATGTGAATAAATAAATTTCTAAATATAATTTAATTTGTAAGATGCGCACAAAATCAATCCGATCCAAGCTCCCAAACACAAATACATTTTGACGGCCTGTTTAAAGTACTGTTTAAAATATTTCTTTTCATTTCCAAAGATTTTTAAAATTCATATTTTAGTCACACTGTAACTTTACAATATGGGGGGGGGGGGTTTGTCATATATGTGACGTGACGTACATTACATATGTACATTACATGCAATGACATAACTGTAACGTCACAAAAAATTTTTAAATTGCCAGAATCATATTTTTTTACAGTAAATAACATGTTTTGAAGAATTTTTTTAAAGTTTTCTAAGAAGTTCACGCCTCAGTCACAATGTGACATCACTGAGTGGTGGCATTTCGGTCGCAGATGTGACGTTACAATGATGTCACTGTGACCATGCATGCTATGAGGGTAGATAGCCGATGAATACGTACAATGTTCATGATGCGTACAATTCTTCAGTGATGCAGGACTCTGTAAAATAATAAATTTTACATATCGAAAGTTCCACTTTCACTCAAAATCTAACATAACAACTAACAGATTCATCTAACTGCATCTAACGTATTGTACGATTTTTGACCTAACTCCCACAAAAGGGGTTTCTCTCTCGTAGAGGAACTCTCTTCACGAAAAGAGGGGGGGGGGGAGCGCACTGCCTTCGCGCGGACAGAGGATAGCGGTGAGCACAGTATTACTCCTCATTTTGATAATTATCCCTACTGGCAATCAAGGCGCGCAAAGTGATCTCCTTTTTATCCCTTTCTTATGCGACTTCTACTGCTTAGCTGTTTGCACTATTTCGCTGACAGTCAGGGATTTACATTACGTCTACGGAACTTACCCTTCTTCACGCTTCAATTTCTTTGTTCATACCTCTGGGGTTACGTGAAAATAATGACGGAAATCACAAAAATGGTTTAATCCAAAACTCGTACGGAAAATTGATAGTTTTAAGATTACAAAGTTTGATCATGTGTAAATCCAATGTGTTACACCACGGCCAAACTCGATCGCCTGCCTTTTACGTATAAAAATACGAAAAACCTCGCTCTATATGCGTTATAAAACATATACATTATATGTATATTTTCCCTCGGCGTTCTTTATACTATAAACAGGAAAAACTAAAAGATTTAGAGATAAATAAATCCAATGCTTTAAGCAATTAAAAATATTTTAATTAACACTCTACTATAACAAAAATTATAAGTAAATTTTTACTTTTATTTACATTTAAATTCTTGATTATTTGGAACATTGAGAATTCTGACCGTAAAATACACAGTAAAAAATTTTTTTAATAATATTTATTAGTTTAAAAATAGAAAATTAACCAAAACTTTTTCAAAAAGCCAAACCTTACTCAAATCAGGATAACTTTTTAGAACATTTAATTATTTTTTACTCCATACTTCGGATGGAAAATATAGGTATATAAAGTTGATTGCGGACAATTGTTCAATATTGGAGGTACAGAAGATGAAGTGTATTGGGAAATAGAAAAATAATAATTATTACAGATTTCTATTATGTTTAGGACAAAAAATAAAAAAAATAATTTTATTTTAAGGGAAATCGTAAAATCAAATATTTGAATTCTGGACAGTCATAGTATAAAAAAATATAATACAATTTTTTTTTTTTAATATCTACACAATATTCAGTACATTGATTATTTTGCACGATTCTTAATTATTTAAAAAATATAGATATATGTACTTTGCAAACAATTTTCAATAATTTTGGCCATTATATGTGTTGATCTGAAATATACAAGCATATAGAAAAATAACAAACTTACATATAAAATTAAATATTTTAATTCTGGACAGTCATTGTATTAAAGTATACGATAAAAATAAAAATATATTTACATGTTTCATAATATAAACAAAATAAGCAAACCTTTTCGCCAATGTCCGGCAAGAAATCATATCGATTTTTTTTTTTTTTTTTTTTTTTTTTTTAACATGGAAATTTACACGATTCTTAATTATTTAAAAAACTAGTATTAAAAAATGCTCTGACGAGCACCAAAAAAGACTAATATGTTTTTAAGTATGAAAAAGGGTTTGACAAGTGCTTCTAATTGGGCATGAAAAAGGACAAGGGTTCCCTTCTTGGCTGCAGCTCACTGTCAATGCCAACTTTGAAAATATCATATTTGCGCTTTTTCTATATAAAATAAATTCACGGTACTTTAGTAAAACTTTCCGTCGGGCTTTACACGTTAACTGCACTGTTGCACTGCGCATGCGTCTGCAATCAACTTTGTACAGTGCACTGTGTACCATTATTTCTCTATAAATTATACTACACTGTACATTCCTATTATGCTTTTAATTTTTGAACCTCAGCGCACACTCACACTGTGCTTTTGTACTTCCGTATTAAAGGTGTCTGCATCTAATGTTCGTTTATAATTTACATGCATTGTTGTACTGCATAGTACATTGTACAGCCACAGCCACTTGCATATAATTTCAACAATCAATGAATGCATTATACTGTTATGCGTGCACATGTGGAATTGTTCCTGTGCAGAGTGCTGCAACAGTCTGCACTGCACTACAAATCAGTTTTTTGTACAGTTCTACACTGCGGGCGTGCTTGGTGGCCCTGCATGAGTGTGATACGCTGCAGGAACTAAGGTTTTTGGTGCTATGTCGCCTTAAATTCATGTTTAATCAGGCTGTGTCGTTATATTACACATTTTTATTGTAACTGTGGCTGATTTTTTTTTATATGAAAAAAGCGCAAATATGATATTTTCAAAGTTGGCATTGACAGTGAGCTGCAGCCAAGAAGGGAACCCTTGTCCTTTTTCATGCCCAATTAGAAGCACTTGTCAAACCTTTTTCATACTTAAAAACATATTAGCCTTTTTTGGTGCTCGTCAGAGCATTTTTTAATACTAGTCATTTAAATTTTTTGATAATTATATATTGAATATAAATAAACCTGAGTTGCTTTGAAATATTCCCAATACTTTTTTCTTATTTCGTGCAATAATGCACTATTTAACCAAGTAATACACACTGTTTTAAGAGGTTCAAGGTTTTTAAATCAAATTTACGTTATTTTTATTCATAATTTAATTTACTTGGGCTCCCTTAAATATAATTAATTTAATTCCTTAAACTGATATTAGTTTTTGTTGCATCAAAATATCTCAATTTGTTGATTCTCTCTAAACAAGTAAACCCTATTGGTTTACAATGGAAGTCTATAGGAATTTGGCGATATATTTACAAGTTGATGACAAATTTGGCGGTATTTGGCGACAGAACAGGGTCCTGCCCATGGTAACCCCCCCCCCGTTATAGGTATGGAGATGCATTAAATGCTGTTTTATAACCAATGAGATGCGTTTCATTCGAGCGTTGCCTTTAAACAATTAACAACTAATCGTAATTTCTGTGACACAGACGATAGTGTAATATATATATATATATATAGATAGATAGATAGACAGATAGATAGATAGATAGATAGATAGATTATCGAGGAAATCGAAGGTTTAGGCCACATCGTATTGTTTAGCTAGACCGGTTATACTAATATCGTTCTCATGTTTTGCTACAATTCCTTTTATCGAACAGTAATTCGCTTAAGCTTCTTACTACTGCTATCACTAAGCACTTTTTCATACTTAGAAGCTATAATAAGAACTAAAATTAGCGCAAACCTGACTAAAAGTAAAACAAAAAGTTAATTTTTTTACAGTAATAAAGGTACACAAAGTACTCTGATATGCACACCTTACTCCAAACTTGACTAATAACACGAGTTATGTAAGGGTTGCCAACTGAACTATTCGGCAGGCTTGGTCGTGAACCGAGATATTGCACGCCAACCGAGTCAAATTTTGATCACCGAAGTTGGACATAAACCGAACTGTTCATAAACAGAACTGGTCGTGAACCGAGGTTCCACTTATATTTTGACCTATAAGTTTGCAAATATGGCATTATTTATATATTCAATGGCGATGATCATTAAGCATCTTGGCGATTTTGGCGATGAAACTCACCGATTTCAAAGTAACGTTCAGAAGTGTACTTGAAACGCCACAGATGTCATATACGCATCACGTTGACCCGATTTTTTTCTGACGCCAATGTCATATACGAACCGGGGTACTTAACTGGCGCCAAAGTTTTGTTATTTTGCTTGATATGGTAACCCGGATGTTGTTGTTGATTTATTAATAAATTGTTTATTTACTTTTATTTTCTTTTTTAAAATTATATAAATTGTTTTGTTCTATTGTTATTAATTAAACTTTTTTTAATTTATTGTTAAACCCTTTTTAAAAATACATTTGTAACTGGTATTCGAAAACGAGGTTTTCGCCAAATTGGCGTCAGAAAAAAATATCGCGCCAACGTGGTGCGTATATGACATCTGTACCATACTTGGTACAACTTGATTATCCTGTCGATCAAAAAATTACCGCCAAACTATAAGATTAAATGACAATAATGGATGATAGTAAATGTTACATTCACTTGACATTAAACACGATACACGTGTTTGTTACGTCATCAAGTGATTTTAATTCAAGTTTTGGCACAGATGTCATATGCGCCCTATATTGGCGCGATTTCTTTTTCGCCAATGTCGTATACGCACCGGGTACTTAACTGGAGACAAAGTGTCGTTATTTTGCTTGATATGGTAACCCGGATATAGGTGATATATTAACGAGGTTTTCGCCAAATTGGCGTCAGAAAAAATCGCGCCATTACGGAGCGTATATGACATATGTGCCCAAGTTTTTATTAGTATTTTTATTAATGTTTTACTAATTTATTTATTCTTCCGTTATTTAAAATAAAAATTATGTCAGTTTGTATCATTTGGCGAATAGTTTGGCGAAATTGGTCGACGGGATAATCAAGTCGTACCATATATTTTTGCTGTACATTTTCGACAATATCTCAAGCAAAAGTACCTAAAGTTAAACGAAACCCTAATTATTTAAGGCACAGATGTCATATACACAACGGGTTTGGCACGGTTTTTTCTGTGCCAATTTGACGAAAATCGAATAGCAGTTACATATATATTTTTAAATTACTTTCTATTATTTAAAAAAGGAAATAACAATAAATAATGAAAAGTTTAATTAATAACTATAGAACTGAACAATTTATATAATTTTAAAAAATAAAATAAAAGTAAATAAAAAATAATTGATAAATAAACAACAATAGCTCAGTTACCATATCAGTCAAAATAACGCCATTATCGAGCCAGTTATGTACTCTGGTGCGTATATGACATCTCTTCCTTATTTAAAATAGATGGAATGGTATTTTTTAAGTTTATGCTTAGTATGTGAAGTATTTACATTACTGCATAACTATCGCTTGTGTAAGTCAGGATGTTATGACGATAATTAAAAAAAAAAAAACTTACATTTAGCTCCTGAGCAGAAGCTTAGGATTTACCCTAGTTTTTTTTTTTTTTCCTATCAACTCGTTTGTGCTCCATTGTGTCTATTACCCCAGTTCAAAATATTAATCAAGAAAGTTTATATATGTATTTATGAAAATTATGCATTATCTGCTTAAGTTGACGTCGGTTTCAAAAATACAAAAATCTGTTAGTTGAATTTCAATTTTTATTAACTTATAAAAACAAAAGTACACGTGTTATCCTTTTTTTTAAAATATTGTACTGCTTTTTAGGGAGTGGCAACACGAAAGAAATTATTAAATTAGAAAATTAGAAAATAAAAAGGAGAGATTTCTATAATTTTATGGAGACATTATAAAAGACAATTTCGATTTTCTCAGCGACCGTCAAACATACAAAGATGAAAAAAAAACCTATTCTAAGTTTTAACAAGAGGATCAAAATAAAACAAAAACGAAGTTAATCCATCCACTGGAACGTTAGCTACACTTTGTTGAATTTTGTGTCATCATTTTTTCGTTTAAGATTAAATAAAAAACTACTGAAAGCTACAGTAATTTTTTAAATGCTATCAGTTTATTCGTCTCGTCGAGTTCTATCTTTCAAAAGAAAAATCATTGTCGTATGTCAACTGGTTCGCCAGAAACTTAAGAAAGTCGTTTGCATTTTCTATTTCTTAATCATATTATAGCTTAACGCTACCGCGTTTGCTATGATATAGATATATGTACATTGCAAACAATTTTCAATAAATTTGGCATTTGGTCATTATATGTGTTGATCTGAAATTACAAGCATATAGATATAGAAAATCAACACACTTGCATATAAAATTAAATATTTTAACTTCGGACAGTCATGCTATTAAAGTATACTATAAAAATAAAAATATATTTACATGCTTCATAATATCAACAAAATAAGCAAACCTTTTCGCCAATATCCGGCAATCATATTATATCATTTTTTTTTTTTTTTTTCAAAACATGGATATTTACACGATTCTTAATTATTTACAAAATATATATATCTGCACATTGCGAACGATTTTCAGTAAATTGTGGGTGGTGATCATGAAATGCAAGGAAACAAAATAAATAAATAAATAATAATTTTTATAGGTTTCATTATTTTAGAGAATCAATAAGTCATTTTTTTTTCTTTCAATATTATGTACTCCATTCATCCCAGAATAGCTTTTGTCGAAGGTTTAGAACACTGGTTAGAAATTACAGAATATTTTTTTTTTTCAGAATTTAAAAATATTAATTCGTAAGTCTATTTACCATACTCATATAAATAAATGTATCTGCAGATATATGCACGTTCAATTTCTTGGTTATGTTTCAAACATTGAGAATTTGTACAATATAATATACAATAAAAATTATAAAATTAAAATTAAGTAAACTTTAAAATTTTTCTTGATAAAGAATTCTTGTATGAAGATGAATTGGCCTCATTTGTAAAGTTCCTTGCTATATATTTTTTTAAATAATGGGCAAAAGTTTTGCACATATTAAAGAGCATATATTTATTATATGCTCGTTTAAGCCACATTCCCACAAAGGGCTTTTTATTAGTCTCGGATATATCAATTCATAACTAGTTTTGACGATAAAACACAGCAATGAACCATTTTTTACTAAATAAAGAAATCAAAAATCGCACTTTCATTCAAGTTTGTACCTAAAAAAACACGAGAGTAGAGTAGGGAGTGTAGAGAAAGATAAGGAAATTCCCCATTAGACACAGTAGTTAAAAGCGGCCCCTACAATTCTCCGGAACGAAAGTATGATTCCCCGAAAACAAAGGGGTTTCAACTGTTTGTTACGGCCGTATAAGGGATCGAGTTTGGCCGTGGTTACACTCAAAGTGAGGGATAAGACCCACAATACCTAATAATTCATTGATAATGCGAAGTCAGTAGCTCCGCCCTTTACAAAAAATATTCATTAGTGGTTATATATTCCCTCCATCCGCATCTTCCTAAAAATTTCAATTAATCATTATGCAATATTCTTATCCCACAACTTTTTTTTATACTTCCGTTTTTAATAGTAACTGCAGAACGCAGTGGCGGATTTAAGGGGTCACGATGGTCGAAATCGAGAGGGGCCCCTCATCCTAAGGGCCCCCAAATCTTCTTTTGAGTTCAAAAAGTAATGTGACATTTTGATAAAAAGATTTTCTTAGTCTTCTTTTTTTTAATTTTTCATTTAATATTACATCATTTTCATGTAATAAATAGAATTTTTTTCTATCATTCGCCACTACCAGAAATGCTTTAGCTTTCCCTTATTATTTTTACGTTATTTATTATCAGGACTAAGATCAGTTGTGGAGATGATGTGGGATTCAAAGGAAACTTGTGTCGGAGCTGAAAGAAGCCCTGTTAGAAATGGAGCCCTATGACGATTTAATTATACAGATTGAGGACCTGATTAAGTCATGGGCCATCCAACCTGGAGCCCCACACTTGGCCTACAGTTTTCGTAAAGCTAATATTTTAAATGTATTTTTACTTTGTTACTGATTATTTATACTAATAAAAGAAAGTTTCATTCTGTGTGTGCGATCGCTAGCAAAATCTACCGCCTAATCTAGATGTCTGAAAATTTGGGTGAGGATAGTCTAAGCCAGTTCTGATGCAGCTGAGGATTAGATTTTTTATTTTTTAAGACCCGGACCCCCTGGGGCTTTCACATTTTTAGTAACTTGCCTCCTTTTTATCCGAACTTCTTCGTTTTTGGGATCCTTTCTCCATTTAGTTATCCTCCTTTCCACATTCCAGGTATGATCCTACCCCCCGGGGGCCCGGTACAGGGCCCTGGAAGTTTTAAGCCCTAAATTGTTAATAAATTGCCCCCTTTAATACAATATTCGTTTTTGGTGCCCTTTTTTAATTTACTTATTTCCCCGATTCTACATTCCAGGTAGGACCCTGGCACCCTAGACTCCGGCCAGGGTCCCTTGCACTTTTTGTGAGCCATGCATTTTTCACTTCCTAATTGTATCACCCTCTCAATGCATAACTTTAAAGTTTATTTTTGGACTCCTGCCCCCGCGCCAACACTCTCATATTTTTATTGGGACCCTAGGGGCCCTTTTTAAAGTATTCCCCCCCCCCTTTTGTGCATTTCTTTAAAATTTTATTCAAATGATTAATTTAAACACTATGATTAATTTCGCCGAATTGAAGATCTAAAGCACTAAGTACTAGGACTTTCAACATGTTTTCATTTTAGAGCCTTGTTCTCAACTATCAGTTGGCCTCTTTTGGGTTTCCTATTATAGCTTCCTTAAAAATTGTCCAATTCACTAGCTTTTTTTTTCTAATAACTTCTTAGGTCCTCCAGCTATTACATGAACGACAAAAAAAAAAAAAAATCTTAGACTTCAGCTACCACAAATTTTGAATATTAATAGCCTTCTTGGGGCACTTCGTGCATCTTCTTTAAAAACAATTCAATACTCTTGCAATTTTCGTTTACATAGTTCTTGGATCCTGCGGCTACTTTATAAAGAACTAAAAAGTTTTCTTATACCCAAGTATATTCCAGTGAAGAGAAACTTTTTCTCTGCTCCCCATGGCAACGAAGGACGCGCGATGCGCGCGCATCCTACCTTAGAATGCGACTTCGGTATTATTGCTGGAACGATAGGAAGAGATGTTTTGATTTCAAAAGCATGATCGCTGTAATTTTTTTTTACCGTTTGTTGATGAGGCTAAGCCTCCCTTTTTCGAAAAACCAGATTAAGTATTTGATAATACTTATTGTTAATATGTATAGAATCATGTATCTGTAAATATTCATTAAATATTTCAAGAAAAGAATTCCGAAAGCACCTCCTTCATTGATTTTATGTTCGAATGATTTGAAAATTTCCACATGGTGCATCACGCCGGGAAAGAAAGAGAAAAAAAAGTATTTGTTATCTTTTTAATGTCTTCAAAACACAAATAAGGAAATAGAGGATAGTAAGTAATAAGAAGACGGCAAAGGTAAGATAAGTCTTTCATATTTTATTTCGAAATGTCTGATTTAGAAAAGTTGAAAAAGAGTCGTACAGTTTTGAGAACAGCAGTAACAAAGTTGATTAATAATATAGAAAATGTTATGAAGGATAGTGCAATAGATTTTGATAATTTAGAAGAATTATTCATTCAGTTAGATACTAAAGCAGAATTATTGAAGTCAGTTGACGAGAAAATTGAGCCCCTTTTAGGGTTAGACGACTATGAAACTGAAATCAATTTTGTTTATGATTACGCGGATAAAATATCAGTTGCAAAATTCCGGGTGAAGAAAAAATTAACCGAAAACAAAAAAAATGTTAATATGATTTAAATAACAGTCAAGATTTAAAATCGAATGTGATTAATGATGAAAACTCAGTTGTTAAATTGCCAAAACTCAATATACAAAAATTCTATGGCGTCTGTACGCAATTTATTTCATTTTTTAATACCTTTAAAAATACAATTCACGAAAATAAATCGCTTTCGAAAATTGAAAAATTTCATTATTTGAAGAGTTATTTATCTGGAGCTGCGGCTAATTCTGTAGAAGGTTTTGAAATATCAGAAGCTAATTATGACGCAGCATTGAAAGTTTTAGAAACGCGTTATGGTCAAAAAGACGTGATAATTAATCATCACCTGAACAAGCTTCTTAATTTATCCCCTGTTTATAAGGCTAACGAAATTCAAAAATTGAAAAAAATGCACAGTGATATAGAAATAAATGTTCGATGTTTGTCCACATTAGGACTCGAACCAGCAAATTATGGCTCCATGCTTATTGCCGTAATTTAAAAATTAATACCAGTAGAATTAGCTTTGGAATATAATAGACAAAATGTAGATAATTTAACACATTCAGATATACATAAATTATTAGATTTTCTGCACACTGAAATAAAAAGCAGAGAACATACATTTTTTTTTCGAGAATGAAAGCATTTGAAAATAAGAAAACAAAAATCAAGAGTCAAACAACAAAATCTGAATTTAAATCTACTTGTGAATTTATGAACATTTCGAATGATAAATCGACTTCAGATAAGCAGCTGGCTCATTGCATTCTTTGCAACGATAGTAAACATTCATCTGATTTGTGTGAGGCTGTTGATGGAAACACTAAAAGAAATTTGTTGAAATCTCAAGGAAGATGTTTCCTTTGCTTAGGCAGGAAACACGTTATCAAAAATTGTAACTCTAAAACTAGTTGCAAGAAGTGTTCAGGCAGACATAATCAAACGATATGCCTAAAATCTAAATTAATAAAAGAAATAAACACACCCGAATTAAAAGGTAATGAAAGTGAAACTAGTGAAAAAGTAATTTCGGCTATTTCCTCTACAGAAAATAATAAAATTCTTCTACAAACTTGTTGTGTAAAAATAAAATCAAACGGAAAACAATCTCTAATTAGGTTACTTTTAGATTGTGGGAGCATGCGAACCTTTATATCTGAAGAAATAGCAAATAAATTGAATTTACAGGCAATAAGAAAAGAAAAATTGTCGGTTTTTACATTTGGAAATAAGAACCCCATTGAAAAAACCTTTGAAGTAGTTAAACTAACTATTGAAAATAAAAATGTACCTAATCCAAAATTAGATATAGAAGCGCTAGTCACCAATCAAATATCAGCTACTGAAATCCCCCCACCTGAAATCAATGATTTGATGAAAAGTAAACAATTTGAAAATTTAACCCTTGCGGACACACCCACATCCAAAGAACCCATTACATTACTTATAGGTGCTGACTATTATTATGATATAGTTACTGGAAATATAAAATATTTGAATAAAAAATTAGTAGCTGTCGACACCATTTTTGGTTGGTGTCTACAGGGAAAAACAACTGACAGTTATACGCCCTTAGCATTTAATGTAATAGTAGAGAAAAAAATTATTTCTGAACAGATTGAAAAATTCTGGAATATCGAATCATCTGGCCTTTTTAATACTAAACAGGATTCAGGTTTTTCAGAAAAAAACGTTATGAAGCAGTTTGAGTCAGAAATTAAATACAATGATAAGCGATATACAGTTCGATTTCCGTGGAAGCTTGAAAGGGAATGTTTAAATGACAATCGGAAAACTGCAGAGTATAGATTTTTTAAACTCAAACAAAGATTGATTGAAAACCCTGAATTATTTTTTGAGTATAAGGAGGTGTTAGCAGATTATTTGAAACAAGGTATTATTGAGTTAGTTACAGATCCCGAAGAAAAACAAAATGTAACTTTTTATTTACCTCATCGAGAAATAATTAGAACTGATAGGACACGAGCAGATTACGCATAGTTTTCGATGCCTCTGCTCATGACACAGGATCACTGTCTTTGAATAATTGCCTGCATGTAGGTCCAAATTTGTATCCTGAAATATTTGATGTTTTGTTACGGTTTAGATTTAATCCCATAGCTTTTACAACTGATATAAAACAAGCATTTCTACAAATAATTATAGATGAAAACGATCGTGATGTAACAAGATTTTTATTTTCACAAGATTTGTTTGATAATTCTAAACCCTTTGAAATTTATAGATTCACCAGAGTGTTATTTGGAATTAGTAGCAGTCCCTTTTTATTGACTGCAACAATTAAACACCACTTGAAAAAATACACCGAGAAATATCTAAACACAGTAAAATTTTTAAATGAAAATATCTATGTTGATGACGTTAAAGGAAGTCATGAAAATATTGATCAAGCCCTATCCACGAGTTTACAATGTATTGATATATTTGAAAATGCAAGTATGCATTTACACAAATGGCATACGAACTCTTTACCACTTAGTGAACTATGGAAAGAAAATGGCATAACTTCAGAAGTCAATTCTGAAGCTTTTGGAGAACAAAATCTCCCTTATAAAGTTTTAGGAATCGCTTGGAATAATTCCAAAGATTTACTTTATTTTGATGTTCGAGGTTTAGTTGATTTCGTTTCAAAAAGAATAGACACCAAAAGATTTATTCTACAAGTTTTAGGCAGGATTTTTGATTCACTTGGATTCCTAGGACCATTTACATTAAGACTAAAATGTATAATTCAACAAATTTGGAATTTGGGTCTAGATTGGGATGACACCTTACCCGAAGATTTACGTATACTTTGGAGTAGCTGGTGTAACGAACTCCCTCATTTGAAAAACTTTTCAGCACGCAGATACTATTTTTCTGACATCACCAATTGGCATGATTATGACCTACAATTGCATATTTTTGCCGATTCGAGCATGAAGGCTTATGGTACGGTTGCTTATTTACGTGTAGTAACAACCACCAAAAATGTTCGAACAGTTTTTGTTGCTTCGAAAAACAGGGTTGCTCCACTGAAAGCGCTTACCTTACCAAGGCTTGAATTGATGGCCGCATTGTTATCGGCCAAGCTAAGTAGTAACATTTTGAAAGCTCTAAAATTAAATGTACCGATTTATTACTGGACGGATTCAAAAATATTCTATTTTTGGATAAAAGGATCCCCTAAAAAGTTTAAGCCCTTTGTCAGAAACAGAATTGAAGAGATCCATAAATTGACCTCACCTGATAACTGGTATCATTGTCCTGGTACTGCCAATCCAGCTGATATAGTTTCTCGAGGATCAAAAATCTCTAGGATAATCAATGATACAACTTGGTTACAGGGACCAGAATGGCTAAGTTTACCTCCTGAGTGTTGGCCAATATCAGAAAACAAAGAAATCGCTTACTCAGATGAATTAGAATACAAAAAAAATCCTAACGATGCTTTTCAGAGCAAGTGCTTGGCAAAAAAACCTTTCAAAATATAGTAATTTAGAGAAACTTTTGAGAATTATCGTTTGGGTAAAGAAATTCATTATGAAGCTGAAAAAATCAACTGAAGTGCAAGACGTAGTAACAACCAAAGAATTACTCGAAGCTGAAAATTTTTTGATACAATCTGAACAAAAACAATTTTATAAGGAAGAAATAGAATCTCTAAAAAACAGTAAATCAGTGGATAAGACATCATCCTTATCAAATTTCATGCCCTTTATTGACAAAAACGGGTTGATGAGGTTGGGCGGAAGGCTCGAATTTTCTAACCTGTCCGCAGAAGAGAAAAACCCAATAATTCTCCCCAAACATTCTTGGTTAACTACTCTAATAGTTCGTCAAGAACACGAGAAAATTATGCATGGAGGGACAGCCAGTACTTTGGCAAAAATTAGATCTCGTTTTTGGATACCTAAAGGTCGTCAGTTGGTCAAGAGTGTTATCAAGAATTGTATAATATGTAAAAAATATTTCTCCAAACCAGCAGACCAGATCACCACACCATTACCAAAAGACAGAGCTAGTGAAGCACCGCCATTCGCAATCTGCGGTTTAGACTTCGCCGGTCCGATCTATATCAGAAATCTTAAAGAAACGCAAAAATCTTACATTGTCCTGTTTACTTGCGGTGTGACCAGAGCCATTCACCTGGAACTCGCGTCTGATATGACAACAAATTTTTTTTTGATGGCATTCAGAAGATTCACAGCTAGACGAGGAAATCCCAAAATTATTTATTCTGACAACGCAAAAACCTTCAAAAAGGCCAAAGGTGAACTCGAAATTTTATACAACATACTGACAGACAAAGTATTTTTAAATTTTATTTCAAAAGAGAGAATTATATGGAAGAATATTATAGAAAGAGCTGCATGGTGGGGAGGCTTCTATGAGCGACTAGTAAAGTCAGTCAAAGACTGTTTGAGAAAAGTAATTGGTAGAGCACTCTTAAGTTATGATGAATTAGTGACTCTGTTGACAGAAGTAGAAGCAGTTTTGAATACGCGACCACTGACGTATGTATATAGTGACAGCGATGAACCAGAACCTCTTACTCCAATGCACTTTTTAAATTTTGGAAAAGAACTTTCATTTCCTATTAATTTTTTGAAATAATTGAAGATTGTTCAAAGAGATCAACACTCCTGAAAAGAAAAAAATATGAACCTTTACTATTGAAACAATTGTGGACCAAATGGAAAAAACAATATTTGATGGATTTGAAAACAGCCCATTCCTTGAAAAATCCTAATGCCCATACGCCACTGAAAGTGGGCGATGTTGTTTTGATTCAAGATGATGCAAAAAATAAGTTTCTTTGGAAACTTGGTAAGATTCAGACTGCCATTCCTGGAAGAGATGGCAATATTCGTTCATACGAAATAAAAACAGCGAGTGGAATCTTAAAAAAATCCATCCAGCACTTGTATCCCTTTGAAATACAAAATGACTAACAAATGACTTTTTGCAGACTTTTTATAAACATTCATAAACTTTTATAGACATTTATTTAGTTTGTTTTTTTCTGCAATTAGGACTCTTTTAATTTTTAGTCTTATTTATATATAGAATCTTTTTGAATTTTGGTATAAGTAAGTATATGATTTAACTGCAAAAAAAAATGTGTGTGTTATTAAACTGTCATTATTTTTACTTTGTTTGAATTTAAAGTGTTTTATTTAGAATTTATTGATATTTTGAATTTGACTAATTAAGTGATTAATTAGATATTGTTTGAATTCCTATATTTAGTATTTTGTATTCGAATTTTAAAAATTGTATTAGATTACTGAACCACTGATACGAAAAATTGAATTTTTATGATTTTATGATGGAATTTTGATTTGTGAACTCTCTAAGAGTTCAGGTGGGGAGTGTGAAGAGAAACTTTTTCTCTGCTCCCCATGGCAACGAAGGACGCGCGATGCGCGCGCATCCTACCTTAGAATGCGACTTCGGTATTATTGCTGGAACGATAGGAAGAGTTGTTTTGATTTCAAAAGCATGATCGCTGTAATTTTTTTTTACAGTTTGTTGATGAGGCTAAGCCTCCCTTTTTCGAAAAACCAGATTAAGTATTTGATAATACTTATTGTAAATATGTATAGAATCATGTATCTGTAAATATTCATTAAATATTTCAAGAAAAGAATTCAGAAAGCACCTCCTTCATTGATTTTATGTTCGAATGATTTGAAAATTTCCACACCAGATAAAACCTTGGTTTCCTTGAAGATTTTTGTGCCCTAAATTGTTAATAAATCGCCCTTTTTAATTCGATCTTTGTGTTGGACGAACTTTATGGATTTATTTATTCCACTGTTTCTACATTCCAGTTAAGGCCCTGGCTTCTCAGGGCCCGGTCCCGAGCCCATTGAACTTTATCGTGCGCCATGCATCTTTCACCCGCTAATTGTGTCACCCTCTCAATGCATAATTTTACAATTGAGTCTTGGACTCTCCTCTCCGAGTCAACACCCTCATATATTTATTGGAGCACTAGGGCCCTTTTTTAAGCATTTCCCCCATTTTTGCGCATTTCTTTCAAGTTTTATTCAAATGATTAATTCATACCCTATGCGCAATTTTGACTAATTAAAGATCTAAAGTTCTAAGTAATAGAACTTTTTAACATGCTTTTATCTCAGGGCCCTGCAGTGGTGCATCCAGGATTACGCTTTGGAGGGGGGTAGAATATATTAGAGGCCTATATGTGCCCAGATCTGTCCCGGCCCGCTACCGAGCTCTGTCTTTCTTTTATTTGATTTGATGGGACGTGCCGGATCAGGTCCTGACTTACATTTTTCTTTCTGCTGACTTGAGCAGAGTCGTAACCAGTCAGAGAAGCCAGAGGAAGCTGTGAAAAATTTTGGTGGGGCTAATTCTGAATGCTTTTAACATGTTAAATATGAAATACTGTAATATATCCTAGTTTTTGCGATTTTTTGTAATTAGATAATTTTAAAGTGTGTTTGCAATCAAAAGATTTAAAGTTTTATTATTAAATTATCAAAATATTATGAAGGTTAGAGAGAGCAAGAGATTGCATGCGGGTCTTAAATTTTCAATTAAGTAAATTTTAAACATGCTAATATTTCGAATTTTATAATAAAATTTATAAAAGAGAAAAAATAGTGTGATAAAATTAATATATCTTGAAAAATTCCGATTTTTTTAAGAACTTATTAAAAATATATATTCTTTCAGTGTTGCCAGATGGGCTACTTTTTAAAAAATCAGATTCTTGATTCGCACCACTTTTTTGAAATGGTAAAATGCGCCTTATTTAATGACATATTAATTAAGGCGAAAACAAAGGAAATTTTACCGTTTCAAAAAAGTGATGCCAATCAAGAAATCTGAATTAAAGAAAAGTAGCCCACTGGCAACACTGTATTCTTTCATAATTTTTAAAAAATTTAATTATCTGAGAGGGGCTTCAGCCCCCTTAGCTCCCCCCGTGGGTGCGCCAATGGGGCCCTGCTCTCAACTATCAGTTGGCCTCTTTTGTGTCCCCTATTATCGCACCCTTAAAAATGATCTGATTCACTAGCTTTTTTTCTAACAACTTCTGAGGACCTCCAGCTACCCCTCATATTTTTATTGGGGCCCTAGGGCCCTTTTTTAAGAATTCACCCTTATTTTTGCGCTATTCTTTAAAATTTTATTTTAATGATTAATTTATACCCTATGCTTAATTTCGACTAATTGAAGATCTAACGAGCGAAGTAGTAAGACCTTTTAACCTGTTTTCATCTTAGGGATCTGCTTTCAACTATCAATTGACATCTTTTGGTTCTCCTATTATAGCTCCCTTAAAAAGAGTCTCACTAGCCTTTTTCGGTAACAACTTCTTAGGTTCTTCAGCATATACAAGAAGGTCAAAAAAAATTCTCAGACTTCAGCTTAGTGATGGGCGATTCTGGAAAATTTAAGAATCGATTAAAATCGACATCGTATAAAACAGAATCGATCGCAATAAGAATCGATTCCCAAATTCTAGAATCGATACTTGAATCAATATTTCGATGTTCACAAATTCACACAGATAAGCTGAAAAATAGTAATTCCAAAACGTAGCGAATCAACAGGGCCGTAACGACTATCCCTCACCTCCATTTATGGGGGCCATAGACAATGTTAGCGGCCCAGAAGTAAGCTACTACAGATCTTTGAGTCTATTTGACTCAAAGGTCATTAGGTTTTTTAACTTTTAAAATTATTATTTTTAAGATGTAACTTTGATAATAATTTATATTATATCTTTATTATATCTTTATTATTATATATATCTTTATTATTATATATATCTTTATTATTATTATATCTTTAAAAAGGTCTTGGTCAGATAAAAAAAAAAGAAAGAAATTATTTTTTTTTTTCATCCGGAAAAGATGTACTTTTTACTCTAACTCTTATTTCCTTCAACCAAACAGATGGGGACTTACTTCCTATAAAAGTCTTCTTAAAAATGCGCAGATAAGCGAAAGAAATATATATCTCCTTATCTCATTTACAGTTTATAAATATCTTTCTTTTTAATGTTTACCAAATATTCAGCTGTTAAGAAGAAAAAAAAGTTCTGATCCTAGAGCCATTAACAATGAAATAACATACTTTTCTCTGGTTAACAAATAAATAAAAGTACATTCCTTGATTACATGGTTTTTTTTTGTTGTTGTTTTTTTTCCCCAGCAGTAATCTAAAAACTATAAACAGTTATTGACTCATTCGCTGACATGCAGAGTGCACTCACTGAAACAATAATAAATAAAAAGAAAAGTGCCCAGTTAAACTGATGGCATTGAGATCACAGTCTATTCATACTAATTGTATTTTATACTCTTACTTCAAAGAATAATGCCTTTCGAAAAATAAATTAAGGGGGAATCAGTCACTCCCCCCCCCCGTCACATCTCTATATTTAAACAATAAGCCTCCAAATCTCATCAGGGAAGCGCGTTATCAGAATAAACTGGTTACCAAATTTGAAGCAAATCAGATAGAAAACCCCATATATCTAAATTAAGGGGGGTTAGCCGCTGTTCCTCCCTTTATACTTAAACAATGAACCTCCAAATTTGATCAGAGAAGCATCTTATCAGAATTAACCGGTATACCAAAATTGACGCAAATCTGATAATTCTGCATGAAAAACCCATTTATCTAAGTATAACCCCCGTACCCTCCTCCTTTATGCTTAACCACCAATGAACCCCCAAAACTAATCAGGGAAGCGCCTTACGAGAATGAACCTAGAAAAAAAATTTGAAGCAAATCGGATATTTCTATCGAGAGTTATCGCGTTACGTATGTACGTACATACATACATACAGAAACTGTGGCCACATTAACTCTCAGGCTTTGATAGCCTGTGAGCTAAAAAGAAAAGTGGCCAGTTAAACTGATGGCATTGAGCTCACGGGCTATTCACACTAACTGTATATTATGCTCTTATTTCAAAGAAAATAATGCCCCTCGAAAAATAAACTAAGGGGCGGGGGGAATTGCACTCCCCCCCCGTTTCCCCTCTTTATATTTAACCAATGACCCCCCAAATGTCATCAGGGAAGCGCCTTATCGAAATAAATCGGTATACCAAATTTGAATCAAATCGATAGAAAAACCCATTATCTAAATTAAGGGGTGTTAGCCCCCCGTTCCCCCCCTTTATATTTAACCAATGAACTTCCAAATCTAATTAGGGAAGCGCCTTATCAGAATAAACTAGTATACCAAATTTGAAGTAAATCGGATAGCAAAACCCATCTATCTAAATCAGGGAGGGTATTATCCCTCCGTTCCCCCTCCCCCCCCCCTTAGACTATAACAATGAACCTTCAAATATCATCAGAGAAACTCGTTATCAAAATTAACCGGTATACCAAAATTTGAAGAAAATCTTATAATTCTGCATGAAAAACCCATTTACCTAAGTTAAGGGGGGATTAGTCCCCCCCCCTTTATACTTAACCAATGAACCCCCCAAAACTAATCAGGGAAGCGCCTTAACAGAATGAACATAGAAAAAAAATTGAAGCAAATCTGATATTTCTATCAAGAGTTATCGCGTTACGTACATACATACATACATACATACATACAAAACCGACGGGCACATTAGATCTCAGGCTTTGATAGCCTGTGAGCTAAAAAGTGCCAACGCCAAGAGCGTGTAACTAGGGAGGGAGAGGAGGGACACAAAATAAAGGAGGACGTTAAAAGCTTTCCAACAATATGTTACACGAGATGGTTTGGAAGAAACAATAAATATGGCCTGCGGGGAACAGGTAAGTCTCAAACGGTGGGGGGGGCGACCTCAAATGTATCTTTGGTCAAGGTTTCAAAATGTGGATTTATAATAAAATAGAACGAGAATTGGGCATTTTTAAAATAGCATGCATATTTTGAACGGCCCTGTAAATTAAGATTGGCGAGGAAGGGGGGGGGGCAGAAAGGATTAGAAGGGACGGACTTGAAAAATACAACATAATAAACTAGTAACCCGAATAACTAGGCTTCTAAACAAAAGTATAACGATTTAACCTAGTATTGAATTCAGGGGGTGACCCGGGGGAACATTGGGATGTCCCTCCCAAAAATTTTGAGATTTTAATCCTTTTAATGGACAAATGTGCATCCCCCCTTACAGAACTCTAAAATCTCCCCCCCCCCCTCCCCATTCCGGCCGGAGCAGTCAAGAAATCAACCCGCCATTCAATTCAACACTGAACCTAGAAAGAAAAAAAAGGCTCTTATACAAAATTTTACAGCAATTCTGCCACTAAAACAGTAAAATTGGAGGAATCTATTCAACCCGAATCGTGGTTCATATGCGATGCGATTTGAATTGAAGTAAATCAAAAAATAACGATTTCAGCCGCATCTAAAAATCGGCATCGAATCTGAACTGAATCGATTCGCCTGAATCTAAAGAATTGAAGTAAATCAAAAAATAGCGATTCTGCCCGCATCTAAAGATCGACATCGGATTCGAATCTGAACTGAATCGATTCGCCATTTCTGATCTTAATTTATGGGCAGAATCGATGCGGTCATTTTTTCTTACTTTCTTTTGTCTTTAGAAAAAGAAAGCGTTGGATTCGTGAAAAATTTCGACTTCTGGTTTTCAAAGGATTTATAGTTTTAGAAGTTCTTATCTGGAATACGATTTGGCTATTTTTATACATTGTCTGTCTGTCTATTGGTTTGTCTCTGACAAAAAAATTGTGGGCGGTCTATTTCAAGCACTAATGCATGGAATCTGTTGAAACTTTAGATTCAATTAGATTTTCATATAAATTGGTGCTGATTACTTTTTGATGTAAATCTATCGGCATGTGTCACTGCTATGCTGCATTTTTCCCGATTTTCGCAATAGCTCTATCTCAAGAACTAATGCACGGGTTTTCATCAAACTTCACATTCAGTTAGACGTTGGCATAAATTGTTGCATATTAGAATTCGGTGCAAATCGCCCAACAGGGGGCGTTGTTATGCAGATTTTATCAGCAGTGTTGAATTCAGACAATTTTCTCCGGGAGGGATTTCTGCGGATCCAGAGATGGACAGTTCAGAGGGGAAGGGGATTGGACTTTTGTACATTAAGCATAAAATCTCAAACCTTCTGGGGGGACATCTGAATGTTGCACGGGGGGGAGCGCATGTCCCTCCGGGCTACCCCCGGAATTCAACACGTTTTTCTGGATTTAAACTATTTTAGGGATCATATCTCAAGAACTAATGAACGGAATTTCATCAAACTTAATATTCTGTCATAAGTTGTTCATGATTAGGTTTTCGTGTAAATGATATAACAGGTTGTGCTGCCATGCTGCTTTTTTTAGCAGCGTTGAATTCAGACATTTTTCTCCGAGTGGGATTTCTATGGTTTTGGAGAGGGACATTCTAGAGTTTCGGGGGGGGGGGGGGGGGACTTTTGTCCATTAAGCAAAAAATCTCAAATCTTCATGAGGGACATTTCAATGTTCCGGGGGGGGAGTGTTGTCCACCCGTACCAGCCCCTGAATTTAACATTATTTTTCAGAATTTACAAGATATTAGCGATAATATCTCAAGAAATAATGACAGGAATTTCATCAAACTTAATATTATGTAAATAAAAACATACATTTATTTTACTTAAATAGGTGTCACAAATAAAAATCAAAATATGTTGACATGTTTCGGTTCAATAGTAAAAACCGTATTCATAACACACACATAATCAATAGAAATGAATGACACTGGGTACCAAAAAATAATCTAAAAACCAAAAAAACATAAAAAATCCAAACACTGCGCCCTCTATGATCTCAAAAGCCTACGCTACCGCGGCTCCCTCTACCAGACTCACTCTTTAAGTATTTATTAAGGAATTCCAACCATAAATTTGCCATTTTTATATGTGACCATTTTTATATGTGACACCTATTTAAGTAAAATAAATGTATGTTTTTATTTATATGATAAGAAAGGGTGAAGTAAAATTTGTTTGAGTTTTTACGAAAACTTACAACAGCTTTTGACATTAATATTATGTGTCATTGACATAAGTTGTTCCTGAGTTTTTCGTGTTAATCATGTAACAGGCTGCGCTGCTATAGTTTTTTTTTTTTTTTGTGCATGATATTCGTGATAGCCATATCTCAAAACTAGTGCACGGAATTTAATGAAACTTCATATTCTGTTACACTTTCAGATAAATAGATCCTTATTAGGCTTGGGTGTATACTGCCCAACCTGCTGTCTCTTTTATGCTCTTTGAATTGGGATTTTCCGTTGCGGACATCTAGGCTAATATCAGACGAACGTCTTTTTGCACGCTTTTTTATCGCTCTTACACCGTCCCTACACATGCTAGCGAAGGTTTAGGGATGACGTAAGCGCGAAAAAAGCGTGCAAAAAGACGTTCGTCTGACATTAGCCTAAGAGGGTGTGGGCCGAAATTCAATGATTTGTTAGGAAAATGCAGTGCTTATATTTTCTTTTAAAAGGCGCATACTTCAACGAACCTATGCTTTTTGAATCCTCATGATGCGCATATGTTATCATTTAAATTTGACACTGTGATAGCGAATTTTGAAGTTTTAACATTTATGAGGCAGATCAAAGTTTTGGGATTAGCACATCCAACTACTTTATCTTCAATTTTTGAAGGAAAATGAAAATGATATTACCTTATTTTGTCTTAGAGACATCGATTAAAAAATTCATAGTATCGATTAAATCGAGTTGGCCATAGTATCGATTAAATCGATTAAAAAATCGAAATCGCCCATCACTACTTCAGCTACCATCAATTGTAAATATTAATCGCCTTCTTGGGGCCCTTGGTGCAGTTTCTTTAAAAATGATCCGATTCTCTTGCAATTTTATTTAACATAGTTCTCGTATCCTCCCGCTACTTTATAAACTACTAAAAAATTTCCTTATACCCTGGCTACCACCTATTTCGAATATTAATTTTCGTTTTCCGCATCAACTTACGTTTACTCACTACAGCCGTAAATTAAAAATAACGCTACTGTTAAAGACAAGTACTTAACTTTAGAGAAGGGGGAGGGAATTTCATCGGCAAATTAAATATTGGGTTAATGTTAAAGCGCAGAGTTGGCACGGTTTAACCAATTGGTTTTAATCGTGGTTTAAACCATGTTTTTTTTTTCTACTGATTTTTTTTCTCTAAAAACCAATTGGCTTTTTTAGAACAAACCTAATATAATATTTTCTCTTTATTTTTCGTAATTTAAATGTTTCAAATTGTTGGATATAAACAATTTCTACTTTTAACGATATCTCAGCAGTCAACATGAGAATAGTGAGTCTAGGTCATGTTTGTATGCATGTAAAATGAAAATTGTATGTGTTGGTTATATCTGGGGCTCAAAAGAGATAACTTAAAGCATGTGAATTTAGCAAACATAAAACTAGAAAACAGGAATTCTGCTTTTTCAGAATTTAGTGTCGTCCCCCGATAAAGAAAAAATATATGTATATATATACAGATAGATAGTACAAAACATATTTCAGTTTTAAGACACTTAAAACACACGCTTTTACTTTATAAAAAGTGACGTCATCCGCATCCGCTGAAGAATTCCCCATTTGCGATCCAGTATTAAACATCTACAGTAAAGTACGCATATGACGTCACTATCGCTGAATGTCAAGAAACCGGACAAAAATATCGGCTATCTAATGATTCAAATGCCTTCATTTGTTTGTAACAATAATATACTTAAAATTAAATTTAGTTTCTAATAGCTTCATGTTTTATCAGAAATCATTGATTTATATTTTTTCAAAATAGTACATTTTAAGTACATTTTTTTAGTTTTTATGGGAAAATGGCAACAGAAAGCTATAATTGCAATTTTTCAACTATTTTTCGTTTATTTTCTGCAGAAATGGAGTACTTGAGTTGCCAAAATTAAACAAATGTCGCTAAAATCTACAAAAAAATTAATATCTCAAAAATAAATGGAGATCCAGTTTTCAAACAAATCGCATTTGAAAGTACTTTTTTTTTCATGTGCGATGCTTAGAAGTTAAAAAAACTGCAGTTGAGTATTTAAGAGTACTGCTTTGTTTCACGCATAGCTTCTGTAAGGTAACGTTATTTTTTGGAGACGGCACAAAATAAGCTGGGAGAAAGAAATAGCATACCGGGGACCGGGGCTAATAGATTAAAAATACGTATTCAATATTTAGCATAAAATATTTTCATTTGAGAAAATGCAGATTATTTACAGCAGTTAATAACATAAAATGATCTTTAAGATTTTCGTCAAGCTGTAAAAGAAAATTTTCTTGATTGGGAGATTATCCTTTAAGAATAAAAAAGAAACTGAAGATAGGAAGTCGAATTAAGAGGACACTGAAAAATTGGGTGCTAGGTATTTCAATATTAAAATTCTATTTTTTCCTTCACTTGCTGAATCTAATGCCCAAAAATGTTAATTCGGAGTTACCACAAAAAAAGAAAAAAAAAAAGCAATTTAACAAATTACAACGACCATTTGGAAAATGATTTTTTCAAAGACTAAAATTTAAGACATAAAAAATCGCACGGAGTTGATCCTACATTACGTACGCCATGAATTAAACATTAATAGTGTTATTACACGTAAAAATTCCAAGCGACAAAAATCGCCTGCGACTCGTACGTATTATCCACCTGAAACTTATGTATTATCCAAGCATTTCATCGGATGTTCGGGAAAAGTCTTTTCCATCGTCAGATTTCTTGGAAATCTGATGATCCATTTTAAATGAAATTTCATTCTTAAACTTCTAAACATCCCACAATATTACTTTTTACATTGTCGTATAGAGAAAAAAATGCACTTTTAAATGCAATTTGTTTGAAAGCTGTATCTCAATTTGTTTCTGAGTCATTAATTATTTTTTTGTAGTTTTTATTACTTTTTCGTCATAGTGGCAACAGAAGGTATCCATCTCTGTTGAAAGCAAAGGCAAATACAGATTACTGTGTAGACCAATCAGAAAACGAATAAAATGCGGATTAAACCAATGAAAAGCTTCAGATATGCTTTTGATTTCCTACCCTGACGAGAACAATAACCATTTTTCCAAATGGTTAAAAAATTACAAGAACTATTTGAATAGAAAAAATTCTTCAACAACCTCATATTATTAATACAGTCAAACCTCGTTAACATGAACACGCTTAACGTGAATTACTTTTAACATGAATTGTTTTCACAGCCCCCTCTAAAACGAATACACAGATTTGATATTGATAACATGAATTACTGTTAACATGAACAAAATTTTGATTCCTCTTGAGGTTCATGTTAACGAGGTTCGACTGTATTATATAAAAAAAAAAGTTAATCATTCTGGAGATACTGTCTTGCAGATGAATCTACTTATATTTGTGAAGTAATAATTAGTTCAAGAAAAAAAAATGTTCAGCAAACTAGTTTTACTGAAAAAACAGAACAAAAAAAAATTGCAGCCAAGATAGAGAAAATCCTTTATTGGTCTTGGCTCCTGTAATCCTAATTGCGCAAGAAAATTTGATAGTAAAAGAAAAAAAAGAAATTAGCTAGTAAATAGGTGTTTCTGCTTATTTTATTTGAATGCCTTTTTTTTTTCCTTTTTTTCTTTTTTTTTTTTTTTAAACCTGGCAGTTTCAGAAGAGAAGTTCAGATGGCAATGCACAAAACGTCTTGAAAGATGTAAAGACTCAACTGCTAAATGTCAAATCATTCCAGGAATTCCTTATAAAATTCTTTATTTTCAACAAAAGTTTATAATTGCTCATGTAAACAGAAAACAGAAAAATTGGACATCCCAAATAACAAGTATTTAATTATTATTATTATTATTATTTTTTTTTTTTGAAAAGCCATGGGAATGTATATTATATTCATGAAACTACATCATTTATTTATTTATTAACAGTAATCAAAGGATTGTTTACTAAGATTTTCAAGGTATCAGTGTATCACTATGTAGACCATTTTATTCTTGGAACATAAGACATAACTGTTACTTTACTAATAATGTTTAAATTTGAAATGATTTCAAGTTTCTACATAATTATTATCTACTGTAATTTAAATTATTTTAATATAATATATATATAACTATTTAATTTAAATTATTTTAAATGGTGTTATATTACTTATATATCCAACCATGTTTATTTTTACAGGGTGACAATTATTTAACCATATCAAATAAAATGTAAATTATTCAAAAACTACTGAGTGCAAAAACTTTATTCAACATGTAAACGTCACTACAGATATTAGGTTTTAGGTTATGACATGTTCGATATGGCAGCCATCATTGGCTATGATGTGGCGCAGACGAATAGCAAAATTCTGCATGAGCCACTGAAGTGTTGTAATATCGATGCTGTTGATGACCTTCCGAATGGCAGTTTTCAGCTCAGCAATGTCTTTGGGGTTATTTCTGTACACATTGTCTTTAATGTAGCCCCACAAAAATGAGTCACATGCGTTAAGATCCGGAGAATATGGCGGCCAAACGAGTCCCATTCCAGTGGCCTCTGGGTAGCCCAGAGCCAGAATGCGGTTCCCAAACTGCTCCTCCAGGACATCAAAAACTTTCTTTGTCCGATGGGGTCGAGCTCCGTCTTGCATGAACCACATCTTGTTGAAATCAGGGTCACTTTGGAGAAGGGGGATGGAACCATTTTCCAAAACATTCACGTATCGTTCAGTAGTCACCGTGCCGTCAACGAATATCGGACCAATTATTCCGTGACTGGACATTGCACACCACACTGTCACCCGTTGAGGGTGGAGAGACTTTTCGATTTCGAAATGCCGATTCTCAGTCCCCCAAATGCGCCAAAATGGCCGACAACAATAAGTTGCGTGCGCATGCGTATACTAATTCCCATCATGCCCTGCGGCCAACCACGAATTTTGAACTTCATCGCGCAAACCGTTGAGAAGTTATGACGGTTTAATTTCATATAGTTAAATAATTGTCACCCTGTATCAATAAATATGCATGTATACATTATAGGAAAATACATTTAAAAAACCAGTTTAAACCAAAAAAAAAAAATCTAGTTTAAACAGAAAAACCCGTTTTGATTTTTTTTTTTTTAAACACAGTTTTTTGCTAACCCTTGTTAAAGGTAATTCGTTAAATTTTTAGAGGAGGGAGCACGTTCCGCCGTTTGGGAGCGCATTTCTTCCTCGGGTTCTATCGGCCCGGTTTCAACGGGAATTGGTTCATTCGATTTAGATTATGATTCAGCTGCTTTCTGCATTAAGAAAGTTTATTTTGGACTTCTGTTACCGCAATTTTCGAACATTAGCGGCTCATTCTTTTCTCGGTTTCTATGAGCTCGATTTCAACGGAAATTGGCTCATTCACTTTAGTTTACGACATTTTTTCAGATTTTCGTTCCATCTTCTACCGCCAGGGAGCACATTCTCATCTCGGGTTCTGTGGGCCCGATTACTACGAAGTTTGGCTCATTCAACTTGTTTTTCGATTACCTTCAGCGCGTGCTGAGCACTCCCGGTACAAGCTGCCGTAGGCAACGGCGAACCAGGTCATAGGTTCGTTCAAAAAGAGGTTTGTTGGGAACACACTAGACACTGCCGAAGGCATTGGATCCCCGGAAGCTAAATTCATTTGAAACGCTCTATGATGTTGAAGGCATTGGGGTCCCGATTTTCCGAAGATATAAAATCATACAAACTTGAGTTTTGTTTAAGTTTATTTTTGCGATCCGGGCAGCGCCAGGCGGGTCAGATAGTAACCACTAGTTTATTATTGCGTTTATACTTTTTTTTTTCATATTCTTATATTTTCCCCTCTCAAAACATTCCCCATATCCAGATCAAAAATGATACACGACAATCAAATATATCACGATTGTCAAAGACAATGTCCCCCATAGTTTTCCTAAATATGAATTTTAGGTAGATTTCATAAGAAATACTACCTATTACATTCTCCACTATGTTGGAATTTCTGAAACATTTTTGCAGATCTACGCCGATCATGACCCCTAGAACCCCAAACCACCCGCACTTCAAAACTTTATATACAGGATGTTTCACTACCAGACCGACAAACTTTGAGGGATGATACTAGACATGAAGACAAACATTATTAAATAGGAAACCATGGGGCGCAAACGTCTTCTGTAGGAGCTAGGGGCCATTAAAGTTTAAGGTCCAAAACTTCAAACGATGATAAAAAACGGAAAAAAGGGTCGATTCGTTTGCGGTTTTCGCTAAAATCATTCTTTATATCACGATTTTCTTTTTAAAAATTTTTAAAGGTTACATTCAAAAATTGTTGATAGAGGGCGCTTTAGACTTTAGAGTAACGAACAACTACTTTTTACCGTTATTTTTTGTATGGGGTAAAAATTATTCTAAAGTTTATACTTTAACTTAAATTTTAAGCCCGAAATCGAAAACATTGGGTTTGGGTAACTAGCGAAAATTGAACTGTGAACAGAGGGGGACATTTTAAACGCTCATAAACATTGAACAAACTAATCGATTTTGTTGCGGTTTGCGTGTAGGTTATTCCCTTGGTAATTATTTTATTCAAAATGACGTACAGCTTTGGTCTCCTCATTTTTTGATAGAGGGCGCTTCCGACACATCTCCGGCATTTCAATGACATTATTCCTGGGTGTTTTACTACTAGACCAACATACTTCCAGGAAGTGTTAGGGATGCAAAGACGACTCGGAATCAAATAGGAATGTAACGTTGGAAATGCCTTTTTTGCGAGTTATGGTTAAAAGAAGCAGAGAAAAAAAGCAACAGAAAGAAGCACAGAAACAGCAACACGTTAATGTTAATGCAACACGTTAATTCCTCACGCTCTGGAAGATTCCTGGCATCTCTGATAGCTTTCTGGCAGCCACAGAAATACGAGCCGCGAGGTCTTCGCAGCGTCATCTACCGTCGCTGCCAAGCTTGTCCTACTACTTCTAATCGTAATTTCGAACACCTTTAGTATTAAAACCTTTAAATAAACTGTTTTCTGTCACATTAACGTGTTGCTGTTTCTCTGCTTCTTTCTGTTGCTTTTTTCTCTGCTTCTTTTAACCATAACTCGCAAAAAAGACATTTCCAACGTTACATTCGTATGTGATTCCGAGTCGTATTTGCATCCCTAGCACTTCCTGGAAGTATGTTGGTCTAGTAGTAAAACATCCAGGAATAATGTCATTGAAATGTCGGAGATGTGTCGGAAGCGCCCTCTATCAAAAAATGAGGACACCAAAGCTGTACGTCATTTTGAATACAATAATTACCAAGGGTTTGACCTACACGCAAATGCAACAAAATCAATTAGTTTGTTCAATGTTTATGAGTGTTTAAAATCCCCCCCCCCCCCTCTGTTCACAGCTCAATTTTCGCTAGTTAACCGATCCCAATGTTTTCGATTTTGGGCTTAAAATTTAAGTTAAAGTATAAACTTTAGAATAATTTTAACCCCATACAAAAAATAACGGTAAAAAGTAGTTGTTCGTTACTCTAAAGTCTAAAGCACCCTCTATCGACAATTTTTTGAACGTAACGTTAAATTTTTTTAAAAAGAAAATCGTGATAGAAAGAATGATTTTAGCGAAAACCGCAAACGAATCGACCCTTTTTTCCGTTTTTTATCATCGTTTGAAGTTTTGGACCTTAAACTTTAATGCCCCCTAGCTCCTACAGAAGACGTTTGCGCCCCATGGTTTCCTATTTAATAATGTTTGTCTTCATGTTTACTATCACCCCTCAAAGTTTGTCGGTCTGGTAGTGAAACACCCTGTATATATATATATATATATGTATATATATATATATATATATATATATAATATATATATATACATCACTTTTTTATGGACACGATAGCTTGCATAATTCTGCACAAATCTCTTCCAAACTGTTACATAAAATCTAGCGGCAGAAAATCTCGGTCAGTTCGTTAATGGGCAAAATTGAACCAAGGGGGTGGAAATAGGAAAGAGTTTTGTGAGAACCCATAACTTCTTAATTATAATACATATCAAATCAGATTAAAGTTATTATTACTTTTAGGAAAAGGACCAAAAATTTATGTATGACAGATTTTTGATATCATTGAAAATGGGCTCAAAGGGCGAAAAAATAGGCTTTTAAGAAGAATTTTTTTTTCTATTTTAGCAGATGTTTCGCTAATATTAGTTGTGGAAGTGCCACTTTTACATTTTTGGGTCCATTTTTGATAGCATTCTCTATTAAGACACACGCAATTACAAAGCTATATACAAATTAGTTAATTAAATTGGTGTTTAAAAAATATATTTCAATGCAGATGGTTATAAAAAAAACTCGGAGCTTCGAATTCTTTTTAAATCCATAAAGCATTTGTCATTCTTTGAACCCAGTTTTGTAACGAAAAGGAGAAAAATATAATTTAATTTGGTTATAATTGATCAATTTATTTGATTTCTGAAATTATTTTATTAAAACATGAAATTAAAATTTCAAGCACGATAATGGGATGCAGCCCCATCCATTAACACCCCATATATTTATATCTTATTTCATGTCATAAATATACCAAAAATGAAAAAAAAAAGAAAACAGGTTTTGAGTTATAGCTCAGCAGATACTAAATTACTGTTTCCTTAGTTTCTGATTTACCATGGTTAAATTATCATTTTATATTTTAATACGTGATTTATCAGATTGCTAACTAAGCGTAGTAACAACAGAGTGAAAAATTACAAGCTGGGAATCGAACCCAGAACCCTTGGAATAGCGCTCCAAGTGCTCCACCATTTAAGCTACGAGGACGATGCCCAGCTTAGCATATCTTACTCACATATGTTAGTAAGGCCGAACTGCAGCATAAGATGGAAGAGTCTTCATGAGCACACAATCTTGCGGCAAAACATGAGACACAAATAAACCCAGCATCTGTGAACGCATATACCGGGTGTCCCAAAAAGGACTGGCTGATTTTAAAATTCAATAACTTCCAAACGGTGACAGATATTTAAAAAATTCTTGCAGGAGGGTTATGCATAAAGTCAAAAGTTGTTTTACAGGGATTTTCGATTTTAGTTCGAATTACAAACAATAGATGGCGCTGCGATCAATAGAGGCTAAATTCAGGCTCGATTTTTGGTACTTCGTGGCCCGGATAATACATTTCCATCTCCTTTTTCTGCATGGAACAACAGAAAGGACCAAAAATCGAGCCTGTATTTAGCGACTATTGCTTACAGCGCCATCTATTGTTTGTAATTCGAACTAAAATCGAAAATCACTGTAATAAAACTTTTGACTTTATGCATAACCCTCCTGCAAGAATTTTTTTAATATCTGTCACCGTTTGGAAGTTATTGAATTTTAAAATCAGTCAATCCGTTTTGGGACACCCGGTATATACTCATCATTTTATGTTCTTAAAAAATGGAAAGGAAAACAAGATACATAATTTTAACACATTTATCTGTCACAGTATTTAAGTTCATATAAAATAATCTGATATAATTTGAATATGAAATGAATTTTGTGTAATTAATCCTTAACGATTTGAATACATTTTAATTTGTAAGTAATTATTGTAATTAAGTTTTGAATATCTATTATTTTTAGCTTATAAATATACCCAATTTTGCAAGATGGAAGAGCCCCAAAAAGTTCTAGGGAGAGGGGCCCCTCACTTCATAAATCCGCCCCTGGCAGAACGCCTAAATTACGCCAGAGGTTGTTAGTCCAGGCAATAGGGAATTTTACCTAGCAAAATTAATGGTAGTACTGGAAATCGGCTTTCTAGATGTTTTTTGGGTCGCTGAATCCGAATTTGTAACTTCCCACCAAAATTTCCCCCGGCAACCCCCCCAAATTTTGGTAAAAAGCCCCCAAAAAAGGTTTTTATTAAAAAATTCCATTTTTTTATTGTTTTAGGGGAAAAGTATCTAGAAATTTAGAAAGTAGACAAAATTTGCAACAAATTAGATACATGACATTATGACTTAGGATGAAGAGGAAGGGGGGATGTGCCTCGGAACATGCGCGCGGTGCTGCATGGACTAAGTTGCGCAATTCCACTTAACCACTCACACGTTTACATTCGCCCTCCCATCTCCCCTCCGAACTTTCCTTATAAGGTTTACTTTAAGTTTTTTGGGTCACTGAATCCGAATTTTTAACTTACCCCCAAAAATTTCCCCCCGAAACCCCCTAAAAGAATTGTTATTAACTTAAATTTCTTATTGTTTTAGGGAAAAAGCATTATGAAATTCAGAAACTAGACAAAATTTGCAATAAATAGGATATATGACATTATGAAGTAGGATAAACGGGGAGAGAGGGGGCTGCCTCGGAACATTCCCCGCGCGCTTTTCTCAAAAAACAATTTTTTTCAAAAAATAAATTTTTTGGTGGGTTGCCGGGTGAAATTTTGGTGGGATTTCGACTCACTTTATGTTTTTTGCGTCGCTGAATCCGAATTTGTAACTTCCCACCAAAATTTCAGCCGGCAACCCCCCCAAAAATTGATTTTTTGAAAAAATTTGTTTTTTGAGAAAAGCGCGCGGGGAATGTTCCGAGGCAGCCCCCTCTCTCCCCGTTTATCCTACGACATAATGTCATATATCCTATTTGTTGCAAATTTTGTCTAGTTTCTGAATTTCATAATGCTTTTTCCCTAAAACAATAAGAAATTTAAGTTAATAACAATTCTTTTAGGGGGTTTCGGGGGGAAATTTTTGGGGGTAAGTTAAAAATTCGGATTCAGTGACCCAAAAAACTTAAAGTAAGCCTTATAAGGAAAGTTCGGGGGGGAGATGGGAGGGCGAATGTAAACGTGTGAGTGGTTAAGTGGAATTGAGCAACTTAGTTCACGCAGCACCGCGCGCATGTTCAGAGGCAGATCTCTCCTTCCCTTTCATCCTAAGTCAGAATGTCATATATCTAATTTGTTGCAAATTTTGTCTACTTTCTAAATTTCTAGATACTTTTCCCCTAAAACAATAAAAAATGGATTTTTTTAATAAAACCTTTTAGGGGGGCTTTTTACCAAAATTTGGGGGGGTTGCCGGGGGAAATTTTGGTGGGAAGTTAAAAATTCGGATTCAGCGACCCAAAAAACATCTAGAAAGCCGATTTCCAGTACTACCATTAATTTTGCTAAGTAGAGTCCCTATACGGTCTCTATTGCCTGGACTATGTGGTTTTAATGTTTTTTGTTAGAGCGTTTATAAAAGCTGGCTGTTATTTTCGTTTTCGAATAGGTAGAGTTATATCACTAATATCTATCAATAGAAAAGCTTCCCTCATTTTAATAAGCATGTAATTTGAAGTGTTTATGAGCGTTGAATGATTTTGTTCTTTAAATGCTAATTTTTGTTCTTTTTATTTAAATTTCTTTTAATGCTACATCGATTTTTCTTAATGTTTGGCTAATATTATAAAAAGAAATATTAGCTTTAAAATGCAAGATTAAAAAAATAAAATGTTAGAAATGTCAATGATATTTGCAGCGATTTATTATATAGTTGTAATAAGAAGATTACTAATGAAAAAAAAAGCACACTTGGGTGAAACCAAAAATACATCTGCTTTTCATGTCCAAAACTTTAATCTTTTTTTTTCACCTAATATACAAAGAAATTCCAATTTTTTTATGCCATCTTTTAGAAAAAACTATACTTAACTGGTATGAAACATGCTCTGGCCAATTTTATTGTATTAATCGCACAATTTATGCACTTTATCTATTCTTAGCTATGAAAATTAGCTGTCCAAATGACTAGAGAGACAACTTTAAACTGACTTCAATTCTAAATATTATGAACAACACAATATTTATCTGTTTTTATTTAAATAACAGATATAGTAGGTTAATAAATTTGTACTAATGAATTAAGATATGTATTTTGTAACTGCATGAGTTTAATTTAACATTTGTCCATGAAAATGAAACCTCTGTTACTTTATTTACATTTAGCAGAATAAATAATAAAAATTTTGTCCAACAAAGGGCGCTACTAATCTGTATTGCTCAAAGAACTTTCTAGAACAGAAATCAAGTGCCATTTTCACTTTGTCTGCCACATGGTTAGAGTATAGAGCAGTATTATGAAGTTCTAAGGGGAGTGTGTTTTCTCTTTGTAACTTCTGTTACTCCAATTTTAGGTTTAAATATTGTTTTAAAAATAAAATTTCTCTTTAAATCACAAAACACTAAGTAAAATAAGTTTATATAAATAACATAGTTATTTTTTAGAATATTATTATTTAAGAAAAAAAAATTGTTTCTCCTTAAATGTAACCTATGTTACAACTTTTGATAACAGATGTTACATACGAATAACAGGGGTTACATTTTATCCCAGAATATACATTTTTTCGTGGTACTTATTGCCATTCTTATTACTTATTTATATTTATTTTTGCAGTAGTATGTATTATTTATTTGTAGTATTTTCCAGATCTAAAAATGTCTCCTAAGAAAACAAGTTTTCAAGTACACGAATCTACTGCTGAAGAAAATGAAATTAAGGAAGTAACACTAGATAAAATAATTAAAGGGAAATACATACTAGTAGAATATATAACTGAAAAAAAAGAGAAAAATGAAGTATTACTATATAGCCGTTACACAAGATGATTTAGAAGATGGTGAAGGGCAAGTTATGTTTTTGAAAGCTTGTGATGATACATCATCTATTTTTAAATTAGGTAACAATGATATTGCATACATACAGTTCGCACAGATCCAAAAATGTTTGCCCATGCCAACTGTAGCACAGAAAGGGGGCAGATTATTTTATAAGTTTCCCCACCCTGTTGACGTATTTGAAAAATAATTGAAGTGTTAAAAATTTGTGGAAATTTCTTTGGAAAATAAAATTATGTCTCATTCATTCCGTGTGTCTTTGTTAGTTGCTAAAAAGTCAGTTTGTTTACAACTTGTAAATTTTTGTAACCTCTGTTATTGGATTTAGCCTCTGTTACTGGATGTAACCTCTGTTACTTGAAGAATTTTTCTATTTCTTTTTAATAATTGTAAACTGATAATAAACCAAATGTATTTAAAACAAAGAATATGTTATGTAGTTTAAATACAATTTAAAAAATATTTTCTTTAAAACCAAAATAAGTGGTAATTATAAACTTTAACTTAGTTTTTTTTTTTTTTTTTTTTTTTCTAAACGAGATAAAATTACACATGCAATGATAATTAAATTTTATTATTTATTATTCATCTTTCTAAAACTATTATTTTGAACTAAAGGACATTTTTACTAAAGTAATATATAAAAGTTATATTTTTTGCTGAAATATTTGTATCATAAATTAAGCAAATACTGTCCAGTAACAGAGGTTACATTTTTCACGCTAGGTATGTTTTTGCAAGATAATATTTTAATTGTAAAATTGATTTTTTTTTCTGTGCGGATGCTAATTTTGTGCAGCTTAAATATATATTTAAACAATATTATTGTTATTTAGTAAAATCTAGATAATAAAAAATAACTAAAAAAAATCTTGAAAAGCACAAAGAAAATTGGTTTTACCCATATGTCATGAATGTCATATTTTGTATGTGGTCTGCAGAAGAGCCATAAGAAGTTTACTTTCAACCCCTTCCTTCCGTGATGCGCACGGGGTCTTATTAATTTCATAAATGTAACACCTCATTTAGATCCTTCAAAACATTTTTTAGATTAAACATGTCCAAATAGTCCATTTTAGATATACCCTACAAAATTTCATATGTAAAATTTCCCTCATGGGGCATATTACACTATGAATAGATGTGCAACTTTTTTTTTAATAAATAGTAAAAAAAAAAAAGGTGTAATTTACTAAAATACTACTAAAACCAGAGAAATTGAAAAAATTTTAAAACATGTAAAAAGTTTCAAATTATACAAAGAAACTCACATAATTATTCTGGTTTTTCTGAATTTTTAAATGGGATCGTTTCGAAAATTAATTTTTATTGAGCTATTTTTAAATTTTTTATTGTATTATTTCTATTTTTCGACTAAGACATTATTACTTTTATTAGAAAAAAAAATGATAGAAAATTTGTTAATAAGAAATCTGAAATTGCCCCCATGAAAAGTCATATTGCCTCCCTGTGGGGCATACGCCCCACGTTGGGAACCACTGTATTAGACTAAAAGTTAAAAACGGAATTCGCTTTACAAATCTTTAAAAAAGAAAAAGAAGAAGAAGAAGAAGAAGAAACGCGAAATGTTGGAAAAACAGCAAAATGCCCTCCCGGAAAAAAAAAACCCTCGAAAAATTGCATTAAAAATTTTCGAAAACGAAAAAAATCGCTATAAGAATTTCAAATAAACTTAGTTGAAAAGAGGGCGACATTTACTATCCTCGTCTGAAAGATTAAAACCAGTTTCCTTTTACTAATATGGAAAAATCGCCGCAAAACTCGGAAAAACGTCAAAAATGGCAAACAATTTTTTTTCTTTTGTTATTGTGATAATTTTTCTACCTTTAAAAAGAAAATTCCTCTATAAATATATCTGCTCTATTATTAGCATTTTTTAGTATACCAAATGCTTTATTGATGCATCTAATTCTGGGAGTGAGAATAGGAGAAAAGGGAAGGGGAGATCGTTTTTTCTTTTTTTTTTTTTTTTTTTTTTTTTTTTAAGAAATAAACTGCAGATGATCCAAAATTTATAAAAATCTGAAATTCGGAATAGCTGAGGCTCGAAGGTTTCCGGATTTTAGACTTTGTATTGTATTAAAAGTTTTAAAAAAATCTCTCTCTATTCTAAAAAAAAATGTAACTAACGCTGTCACCGCCGCCGCCGGTTTTCAATTTTTTGTGAACGGAGTTCTTTCTTCATTAATATTGAGAAAAATATTGCATACAAAAATATGAAAATTGGTGGTATTATAGAGAAATCTTTGATAAACACGCTGATGCAGACAGTTTTCAAATCGAAGAATTATTTAAAGAGATATTTAATGCTAAAGCTGGTCAAAATCGTTCCATTAAAAAAATTTTATAGGAGCAAAAACTATACACGAGAATTTAATTATTTTTAGATCATTTTATACATTAGAAGTTCTCGGTGTGCAGACTGCATTTTTTTTTTTCATTTGACTCATTTTTTGAGGTTTTATATCTATTTTAAATTCAAATTTTTAGCATTTCCAGAGATATTTTTTACAACTTTTAGAAAGAGGTATTATTTTAAATTGATGCCAAATTTAAAAACAGCGCAAAGAATAATATTTCCTTCAAATTAAAATTTATTTACACGTGACTATTATAAACAGAAAAAAACTTTCAAATGGGAAGTAAACTATTACATATTAGAAGATAGAAAATAATGATAATTACGTCATAAAAACTATATGTACACGTGAATTTTAAAATAGAAAGAAAATTGTAAATTAATAAATTCATTAATATGCGTTAAAAATCGTAAATGGAGGAAATTATGTCATATTTAAAATTGACAAACCATAATATTGCCAAACAGTTTAAACTTAAAAATATATTTGCGCGAGACATTTATTTCATATTTTGAGATGATATTTTTAAACTATTGTTGAGAAATCTAAGACAGCGCAAATAATATTTCCTTTCTAAAAACAAAAGTATTTTCACGCGAATATTAAAAAGAGAATGAAAACTTTGGTGAAAATTACGTCAAATTTAAAACGATACATTTAAAATATCTTATTTAAAAAATCTTTGTTATAGAGTTGTTAAAAAATACCGGGAGACAAAGACTCTGTTTACTTAATTCATTTTATATTAGCTTATTTTCACATGTTTCACTGATCCGATTTAATCAAAGACGAAAAAGCCGTTAACAGGGAGATCGCCACTGTTTTTATAATTATAATTCATTCTTCCAAAAAAAATTTAAAGCTGATCAAATTATCGTGCTTTTAGAGTTTGCGGTGTCTGAACGGGGGTTGGCGAGCGTAGCTCATAGGGGGCAAAGCCCCCTAGTTTCGTAAAATGAAACAGGAATAGCGTTTGTAATCAGACCAGTTACCATAGTAAATTTTAATGTGCGTCCCCTTTGTAGCTCGGAAAATGTAAAGGCAGTATATTAGTTTTCGCTATGCGTTATCCAACATTTGTTCTGTGACACTATAAACATCATCTCCGAGGCTAACGAAAAAGTCATGTTGCCGTGGTGCCTTACACGTGTCTCGTTTTTCAGACCGCTTGAGTCACGTGATTCTTGAATGCTGGTACTACACGAAGAGTGCACCACTGGACGTAGCGGCCTAATGCGAAAGGTAGTGCTTTTTCGTTAGCCTCGATTATCCCTCGTCTGTTATCCTAGCCTTCAAGGTTTCAAGATCATACATGGTGTGGAAAAGACTCTGTTCTTCATCTAACCCCAAAAAGAAGAAATCAAAAGAAATAATCTACGATATGTAAATTTAAAAATGCAAATGGGAATTTCGTTTCGCCTGCTTATAACTTAAGTTCTACTAAATAGATTTTGAACAGACTTGCACTGTTTATTAGATAATTTTCCAGGGAACGTTTTAGAATCCCCGGTTTCTGTGGCTCCGAGGGAAAATTGCACTTTTTTTCATTAAACAACATAAAATCTCAAACCTTCGGGGACACATTTCAATGTTTCAGGGGGTATGTCCCTCCCGGCCCCCTCCCTGAATTCAACACTAGGGAGAAAGCTGTGACACGCTATAATAATTAACACTTCCACGAACCAACGAAATCGAAACACGCAAGTTGTTCGAATTTTTTCCTTTGTTTTCCCTGCTTCTGCTTCGTGTGACGTGTCGTGGTCTCAGATCAAAGCGTGCCACGGCTTTCTGCTTTATCTAAGGGACCCGTGTTGAATTCAGAGGGTAGCCCGGGGTACATTCCACCCCCCCCCCCCCCTCCTCGGAACAATGAGATGTTCCTCCGGAAGATTTGAGATTTTGTGTTTTCAGTGGTCAAAAAGTGCAATTCCTTCCTGGAATAAGATTCCTGGAATATCCGCTATAAGAATTCCAAATAAACTTAGTTGAAAAGAGGGCGACATTTACTATCCTCGTCTGAAAGATTAAAACCAGTTTCCTTTTACTAATATGGAAAAATCGCCGCAAAACTCGGAAAAACGTCAAAAATGGCAAACAATTTTTTTTCTTTTGTTATTGTGATAATTTTTCTACCTTTAAAAAGAAAATTCCTCTATAAATATATCTGCTCTATTATTAGCATTTTTTAGTATACCAAATGCTTTATTGATGCATCTAATTCTGGGAGTGAGAATAGGAGAAAAGGGAAGGGGAGATCGTTTTTTCTTTTTTTTTTTTTTTTTTTTTTTTTTAAGAAATAAACTGCAGATGATCCAAAATTTATAAAAATCTGAAATTCGGAATAGCTGAGGCTCGAAGGTTTCCGGATTTTAGACTTTGTATTGTATTAAAAGTTTTAAAAAAATCTCTCTCTATTCTAAAAAAAAATGTAACTAACGCTGTCACCGCCGCCGCCGGTTTTCAATTTTTTGTGAACGGAGTTCTTTCTTCATTAATATTGAGAAAAATATTGCATACAAAAATATGAAAATTGGTGGTATTATAGAGAAATCTTTGATAAACACGCTGATGCAGACAGTTTTCAAATCGAAGAATTATTTAAAGAGATATTTAATGCTAAAGCTGGTCAAAATCGTTCCATTAAAAAAATTTTATAGGAGCAAAAACTATACACGAGAATTTAATTATTTTTAGATCATTTTATACATTAGAAGTTCTCGGTGTGCAGACTGCATTTTTTTTTTCATTTGACTCATTTTTTGAGGTTTTATATCTATTTTAAATTCAAATTTTTAGCATTTCCAGAGATATTTTTTACAACTTTTAGAAAGAGGTATTATTTTAAATTGATGCCAAATTTAAAAACAGCGCAAAGAATAATATTTCCTTCAAATTAAAATTTATTTACACGTGACTATTATAAACAGAAAAAAACTTTCAAATGGGAAGTAAACTATTACATATTAGAAGATAGAAAATAATGATAATTACGTCATAAAAACTATATGTACACGTGAATTTTAAAATAGAAAGAAAATTGTAAATTAATAAATTCATTAATATGCGTTAAAAATCGTAAATGGAGGAAATTATGTCATATTTAACGAGGCTAACGAAAAAGTCATGTTGCCGTGGTGCCTTACACGTGTCTCGTTTTTCAGACCGCTTGAGTCACGTGATTCTTGAATGCTGGTACTACACGAAGAGTGCACCACTGGACGTAGCGGCCTAATGCGAAAGGTAGTGCTTTTTCGTTAGCCTCGATTATCCCTCGTCTGTTATCCTAGCCTTCAAGGTTTCAAGATCATACATGGTGTGGAAAAGACTCTGTTCTTCATCTAACCCCAAAAAGAAGAAATCAAAAGAAATAATCTACGATATGTAAATTTAAAAATGCAAATGGGAATTTCGTTTCGCCTGCTTATAACTTAAGTTCTACTAAATAGATTTTGAACAGACTTGCACTGTTTATTAGATAATTTTCCAGGGAACGTTTTAGAATCCCCGGTTTCTGTGGCTCCGAGGGAAAATTGCACTTTTTTTCATTAAACAACATAAAATCTCAAACCTTCGGGGACACATTTCAATGTTTCAGGGGGTATGTCCCTCCCGGCCCCCTCCCTGAATTCAACACTAGGGAGAAAGCTGTGACACGCTATAATAATTAACACTTCCACGAACCAACGAAATCGAAACACGCAAGTTGTTCGAATTTTTTCCTTTGTTTTCCCTGCTTCTGCTTCGTGTGACGTGTCGTGGTCTCAGATCAAAGCGTGCCACGGCTTTCTGCTTTATCTAAGGGACCCGTGTTGAATTCAGAGGGTAGCCCGGGGTACATTCCACCCCCCCCCCCCTCCTCGGAACAATGAGATGTTCCTCCGGAAGATTTGAGATTTTGTGTTTTCAGTGGTCAAAAAGTGCAATTCCTTCCTGGAACTCTGTAATGTCCCCTCCCTGGATCCACAGAAATCCCTCCTGGGGAAAAGTGTCTGAATTCAACACATAAGAGGCATTGCTTTGGGAGGCGAGAAATGACCTCCAGTCGCGAACTTTTTTGAAAGGGAAAATACTCATACTTTTGAACACGAATTGTGTCATCGTAGATAAATAGGTGCCTGCTTTAAGTGGGTATCTTTCGCTTATCCGTATCTCTGCCCGATGCGAGCCATAGATAAATGATGAGAATTTTGAAAAAAAAAAGGGGAGAGAGGATGAAAACCGCGAAATCAGACTTATAAAAAAAGTGAAAGGATTAAAATTCGTAGTTTTTTATGCGGTTTACCGGGTTCGTAACTAAAACGTAAGAAATTTAAGAATGTGCTGTTAGCTTTTCCTTATTTCGGGTGGTCTGGCCGATGTGCTCTTCGAAAAACGATTAAAAACAAGTGGATAAATGTGATCACAAATCGCACAGAGGGTTCCGTTTAATATTCCTTTCAAAACACGTTCTCCTTTAATTAATAAACCCAAATTTTTAATTTGTAATTATTAAATCCTTATATACAGGGTGTATCTAAACTCTTGGGCAAAACTTTAAGGGGTGACAAGTCATAGTACACATCAAGACAAACAATATTAAATAGGAAACTAAGGGTCCCAAACGTCTTCCGAAGGAGATAGGCGCCTTTAAAGTTTAGGGTCGAAAATTTCAAATGATTATAAAAAACGGAAAAATTGGTCGATTCGTTTGCGGTTTTCACTAAAACTATTATTTATGTCAGTATTTTCTTGAAAATAAATTTTAAAGATACAGTTCAAAAAATGCCGATAGAGGGCGCTTTAGACTTTGGAGTAACCAACAACTATTTTTTACCGTTATTTTTTGTAACTCATTACATGTTTTCAAAAGCTTAGACTTAAACTTAAATTTTGAGCTCAAAATCTGAATCGTTGGGAGTGGTTAAGTAACGCAAACTGAACTGTGTTCAGGAGTTAAAATTTCAAATGATTATAAAAAACGGAAAAATTAGTCGATTCGTTTGCGGTTTTCACTAAAACTATTCTTTATGTCAGTATTGTCTTGAAAATAAATTTTAAAGATAAAGTTTAAAAAAATACCGATAGAGGGCGCTTTAAACTTTGGAGTAACGAACAACTCTTTTTTACCGTTATTTTTTGTATCTCATTACATGCTTTCAAAAGCTTAGACTTAAACTTAAATTTTGAGCTCAAAATCTGAATCATTGGGAGTGGTTAAGTAGCGCAAACTGAACTGTGTTCAGGAGGAGGGTTCAAATTTCAACTCATGAACACAGTTCAGTTTGCGCTACTTAACCACTCCCAACGATTCAGATTTTGAGCTCAAAATTTAAGTCTAAGCTTTTGAAAGCATGTAATGAGATACAAAAAATAACGGTAAAAAATAGTTGTTCGTCACTCCAAAGTCTAAAGCGCCCTCTATCGGTATTTTTTTTAAACTTTATCTTTAAAATTTATTTTGAAGACAATACTGACATAAAGAATGGTTTTAGTGAAAACCGCAAACGAATCTACCAATTTTTTCGTTTTTTATAATCATTATAATCATTTGAAATTTTAACTCCTGAACACAGTTCAGTTTGCGCTACTTAACCACTCCCAACGATTCAGATTTTGAGCTCAAAATTTAAGTTTAAATCTACGCTTTTAAAAGTATGTAATGAGATACAAAAAATAACGGTAAAAAATAGTTGTTGTTTACTCCAAACTCTAAAGCGCCCTCTATCGGCATTTTTTGAACTGTATCTTTAAAATTTATTTTCAAGAAAATACTGACATAAAGAATAGTTTTAGTGAAAACCGCAAACGAATCGACCAATTTTTCCATTTTCTATAATCATTTGAAATTTTAGCTCTTGAACACAGTTCAGTTTGCTAAGTCTAAGCTTTTGAAAGCATGCAATGAGATACAAAAAATAACGGTAAAAAATAGTTCTTGGTTACTCCAAAGTCTAAAGCGCCCTCTACCGGCATTTTTTGAACTGTATCTTTAAAATTTAGTTTCAAGAAAATACTGACATAAAGAATAGTTTTAGTGAAAACCGCAAACGAATCGACCAATTTTTCCGTTTTTTATAATCATTTGAAATTTTGGACCCTAAACTTTAAAGGCGCCTATCTCCTTCGGAAGACGTTTGGGACCCTTAGTTTCCTATTTAATACTGTTTGTCTTGATCTGTACTATCACCCCTTAAAGTTTTGCCCAAGAGTTTAGATACACCCTGTAGATCGGGATGACATAGAGGAGTGAGGATGGAGGTAGGAAGAGTAGCGGTTTTAAGCAAAAATATAAGATATTGGCTGAAATTACTGTTCAAAAATAGTGGTAACTAAACTGTTGAAATTTTTATATTAAATAAGTAGCATTTGCCTCAGGATTCCGTCAAAAACTGCACATAAAACGATAAAAAACGGTAAGTTTAAAAAAATTTACCGCCCCTCCCCTTCCCTGAAATTTGACGCGCCCTCCTTTATTAAAATTTTTATTATGTAATATAAACTATATTAAAGTTTCGAAAAGATCGCCTTAATAGATTTCCTAATTTAAATAAAATCGCAGTCTGTTAGTTCCACATTCCGTCACCAGTGAGCGCACTCCATTTTTAGCAAATGTGTATCTGAACGAAATTCATGTACAGAACCTTTCCGTAGATACATTAGTCGAGAGGATGGCGGTCTTAACCGAGAATTTAAGATATTTGCTGAAATTACGAATCGAAAATAGTGGTATCAACGCTTATGAAATTTTTATATTGTATAACAAACATTTATGCTGTATTTTTAAAAATTCTACACCGTTCTGGAGATTACTGCTATAAAAAATCACGTGACTGCCTTTTAAAATGAGCCTTTAATAGAAATCTTCCAATTAATAAAATAATAATTAATATCTCAGCTTGTAATTCACACACAACAATAATTTTTAGAATTTCTGAAAGGGGAATTTTCTTTCAACATCTGGCAGTCCAAGTTTCTAGTTTTTTGGCCCGTTAGATTCTGAGATGAGGGATGGGGGCCCCTTTTAAAACCTCACTACCCTTTATTGCTTAACTGCTGCATCTGGAGACCCTGCTTTTCTCATTCTTTCAACTCCTGGCCGTTTTAAAACGACAGTTTGAAAGAAATGATCCAATTAATGAAATAATAATTACCGTCTTTACTCGCGTTATAGCCGCACCCCTTTTTGAAAGCAGAAAAAATAGTCGAAATATTTTCTTCGCATAAATTGGATGAATGAAAAAATGATGAAAGATTACGTACGCAATATTTGGGAGAAATTTGGGGGACATTGCTCAAAAAACCAGCCATGTTGGCACTCGATAGCTTCTGGGGGCATCTTGTTGATGATGTGAAGAAAGAACTTTCAGAAGGAAAAACAGGTCTTGTGATAATTCCTGGAGAACTCGCATCGATTCTGCAACATTTGCACGTATCGGGTAACAAACCGTTTAAAGACAATATAAGACGAGTATATGGAGATTGGATGGTTAATGGGAACAAAGAAAAATCTCCCAGTGGAAAAGTAAGGCGTCCATTACTGGAACTAATGTCTAGTTGGATTTTACAAAGCTGGACTTTAATAACAAGAGAAATAATTTCAAAAAGTTTTAAGAAGACAGGTATCTCCAAAGCTTTGAGCGGAAGCGAAGATGACAGTTTATGAAATGACGAAGATTCTTCAGACACCGATTCACATTACAATAATGATACCGATACCTTCAGTGAAAGTGATTTATTATGAAAATTTTTTGTCAATATTTTCACAAAGATTATTTGTAAATTTCATATCTATAAAAATATTACCATAAAAAAGAAAAATGGTATTTAATAAACAGCACACAATCTGTAAATATTTGGTAAGTTACTAATTTTATCCTAATAGGTTTTTTATACAAGTAATGTTTCCGCATTATACTGTACAATAATGTGAAGTAGAATTTCCCACATAATAGTCGCACCTAGACTTTTACAATGAAAAATTGGCAAAAAAGTGAAACTATTACACGAGTAAACACGGTAATATCTCCGCAACTAATTTAGACACTGTCATGAAATTAACATATTTGAAATCAGCATAAAACTCTACGCATGGAGCATAAAAATTTAATCTATAAATGTTATAATTTAAAAGTTTTACATTCATTTTAAAACCTCTAGTCTGCTACGGCGCCGACCATCTGCAGATAAAAACACCTGAGCTCGCAGCCGCATGGATATGAAATATTTCTCAACCACCTGTGTTCTACTGCTTGTCTTTGAAAAGAAATAAAATCAGTTTATATAAATCAATATTTGATGGATTTTTCCGCTTCTTCGTAGATGGAATTTTTGAAAGAAAATTATAAATTCTGAAAGAGAAAAAATTTTTTGCGTCCGCGTGAGTAATTTTCAAGTTTTTAGGCCCGGTAGATTATAAAATGCAGACGTCTTTCAAAACGCCCCGTACATTTATCGCCATGGAACCCCGTCTAAATTATGGTAAACCTTCCCCCTTCTGACAGCAAATCGTTTCATTAAAATCAAAGCTTTTGTTGAATTAAGAACATTTTCCATCCTTTTAATTGGTTTTTTAATTAACAACGTGCGTTAATTTAAGACTTTTTCAAAATTTTATGATTTTGGCAAGGTCAGAGGTATTCAGTTCTATGTTTTAAAAAAAAAATCAAGTCTGTAACTTGAATAGTTTCCGAGCACCGTCCGAGCGCTGTGACGGACGGACAGAGACACGTGACTATAAGGGTTGAGATGAACGATAAGGTGAACGTAACCCTAAAAAGAGCCAAATTAACCTTTCGGATCTTCCATGCTGGGGAGCTCCAAAACAACCGGCGGCGCGTGCCATTCTGAGGGGGGAAATAGCGTACTTTTAATGAGCGTTCTTTGTGGTTTTTAATTAATACCTCTGTTAATTAACAACAATAAAGAAAAATCTTGCGTCAAGCGTAGATTATGAAACACTTTCCAAGACATTCAGAATACTGTAACAAAATTCACCAAAACTTTAATAAGGTGAAAGATAGTAAACAATTTAGAAAACACATAATACGTGTGAAAGCCCAATTTCAGCGATTACCCTCTATAATCGGAAAACTATTCAACTTCTTTTGTGAAGCTCTGTATATAATTCAAACATTTCTATACATGTTACATAGTATGCTAAAATTTGACTCGGTTTGAAAACGCAGCTGACGCATCAAAATTCTACTATGTGATACAATTAAGATAATAAATATTAATACCGAGAGTAAAAATCACTAAAAATACCATAGATTAAATACTAAGACGATATGAACTCTTTTACTTCGAATTTATATGTATGTATATATATATTTTTTTAATTGTAATGTTTTGGGGCTATAAGTCAATCTAGAGATGCGAGTCTACGCTCAATTGGGTACAGAAGGTTCTCACCTACACGTTTGTTTTACAGGGTAACACATAAATACTGTGACGTGGTAAAAACGTCAACTTGTTTTAATGTTTTACATGTTTTTGAGCTATATTATTGTTTTATTCGTGTTTCTCGTTCTTTTTTGTTGAGTAGTTGTAATTTCTGCTGATATTAATTCACTGTTTTGCAGGAAAAAAGGGTGTACAAAGGTTTCCCCTTCATTCCTCCAATAATCCCTCCCTTCCCTTACATTTCTTTGACAATTCGACTTGTGACTTAGCGATTGTGACATATTTTTTAATATGATCTCTTTATGTTCTGTTGTTATGATATATTTTCTGTATTGCAAGTAGATAGCCTATGAATACGTAGAATGAAGAAATCTTCAATGATGCAGGACTCTGTAAAATAATAAAATTTACGTATCAAAAGTTTCACTTTCACTCAAAATCTGACATAACAACTAACACATTCATCTAACTACAGCTAGTGTATAGTATGATCATTGACCTAACTCCCACTAAAGGGGTTTCACCCTCGGAGAGAAACTCCCTCCACGAAAAGTGGGGAGGGGGAGCGCACTGCCTTCGCGCGGACAGGGGACAGCGGTGAGCTCAGCATTAGTCCTCCTTTTGATAATTATCGCTACTGACGATCACGCCAAAACGCGCTAAGTGAACCCCGTTTTATCTTTCACCCCTTTATGCGACTTCTACTGCTTAGCTGTGTGCACTGTTTTCCTGATAGTCGGGGATGTACAGTCGTGGAAAAAAAAAGTAATCACCCCCTACTAACTTCTCAACAAATTATCGTAGAAGAAACTTACTGGTACCGAACGATTGGAAATAAATTCTACTTTTAAATGATATATATAAAATTTGCTTAGGGGGCCGTCTACATATTAAAACGAACCATAACTTTGTTTTTTTTTTTCAATAGGAGTACACAATTCTGACAGCATAAATAAACTCTACACCCTTCAATTAGCCTAAAAACAATTTTTTATGCAATTCGTACCATAATTTTCCGAGAAATTAATTATTTTAAAGCGAGCGTATTTTAAGGGCTGTATCCAAACTGAAGTTCCGTACTCGATTTTTAACTGAGAGAGCCTCCTTCTTGATCAAGGCACCTTAAGCGCCACTCAAGGCGTCAATGAAGCCTGTTAGATTACAGGACAGCAGAATAAATTTCAAAAATCTACTCACTTATAGCATAGATGGCCCCTTAAACCATCGTTTTGCGTTTTTAAAGCATAATTTGAAAACTACTTGGAAGAAAAATGTGAAATTTTGGATTTCCGTAAAACAGGACTTAATAAATCTAAATCCATCAAAAAAATTGTAGGTTGCAATTCGTAATTTTTTCGAATATTAATTTCATAATTCATATCATAAAATTATAAAAATTGCAAATTCAACGTATTTAGGTTTGGGTATCTTAGTATTATTGCTACAAAAAAAGTTAGCACATTAGAAGCATAATTTCAGGAGATATAAATAAAAATATGAAAATGTAATTTAACATTAGAAGCACTAAATTTTGAATGCTTATAATTCAAAAACTTATCATTGAAATGGCTTGAAATTTGGTGTCTAGGCTTAGTTTGAACCGAAGATTTGAAATATCTCGTTAAAATTGTGTATTACCATTGAAAAAAATGAAGTTTGGATTCGTTTTAATATGTAGATGGCCCCCTAAGAAAATTTTATGTACATCATTTAAAAGTAGACTTTATTTACAATCGTTCCGCACCAGTAACTTTTGTCTACGATAATTTGTTGAGGAGTTAGCGGGGGTGTTTACTTTTTTTTTTCCAACACTGTACGTTACGTCTGTGGAACTTTCCCTTCTTCACGCTTCAATTTCTTTGTGCGTACTTTTGGCGGTAAGTGAAAATAATAACGGAAATCACAAAAATGGTTTAATCCAAAACTCGTACAGAAAATTGATAGTTTTAAGATTACAAAGTTTGATCATGTGTAAATCCAATGTGTTACACTCAAAGTGAGGGATAAGACCCACAATACCTAATAATTCGTTGATAATGCGAAGTCAGTAGTTCCGCCCTCTTCTAAAACTATTACTTTAGCGGTTATATAACCCCCACCTCGATCTTTCTAAAAATTTCAATTAATCATTATGCAATATTCTTATCCCACCACTTTTTTTTTTATACTTCCGTTTTCAATAATAAATGCAGAACGCCTAAATTGCGTCAGAGGTTGTGGTTTTAATGTTTCTTGTTAAAACGCGTTAAAAAGATGACGGTTATTTTCGTTTTCGAATAGGTACAGTTATATCACTAATATCTATCAATAGAAAAGCTTCCCTCATTTTAATGAGCATTTAATTTGAAATGTTTACGAGCGTTGAATAATTTTGTTCTTTTAATGCTAATTTTTGTTCTTTTTAATTCCATATCTTTTAACGCTACATCGATTTTTCTTAATGTTTGGCTAATATTATAAAAAGAAATATTGGCTTTAAAATGCAAGATTAAAAAAATAAAATGTTAGAAATGTCAATAATATTAGCATTGATTTATTATATGGTTGTGATAAGAAGATTACTAATATAAAAAAAAGCATACTCGCATTATCTAGTTGAGTGGAGGGGAGGGGGCGTGTTTATGACAAATGGGGGGAGATGAAAAGCCTAGAAACAATACTTGAAAGAAAAAGGTTGGGAAGCGCTGCTATAGATAAACAAAAATCGAAGAGAATTAAAATAACGAGAGAGCATAGTTCTCCTTGTTGAATTCTTAGAAATACTCTCAAATATTTGAGACAGATTTTTATATACGAAATACTAATTGCTAGTGAGTAATCACCTCTTATTAACAATCACGTTTCTTTTAGCAATCGCAAAGGATTTATGAATTGAAATTTCATTAGATTTCCATTGAAAATTCTTTCGAAACAGATTTTCCTCAATAAATTGTAGGATGATGGTCAATTTCGCACTTTTGAAAAAAAAAAAAATAATAATAATAACTGCATTTTAAATACATCAAAACAAACCACATGGAGTTGAATCTGAAAAGTTTGCACTTGGTATTGCCCGAAAATAGATTAAAAAAATGAAATCACGATAAATATATTCAACTCAACCCGATAAAATTAAACAATATTCAACGAAAGAAATATGTGCATGTCTTGCACACATGTTAGTAGAGTAGTATAAAAATGAGTGAGCCCCGTGCTCCTTGTTGAAATATTAACCCCTTGGAGACGAGCGACACGTATACGTGCCGCATGAAGTGCTCAGAATCCTTCTTTTCCCTCACCAGTAAAATTTTACTGTAAAATTTGCCTTATTTAATCAGCGCATTTTCTCGATTCAAGAAGACACAAATTTCTGTTTTTAAAAAACGGTGACAAGAGATTAAAAATCTTTTAACCCCTTCGGGACGGGAGCGTTTTACGTAACTTTTAATCTTTTGTCACCGTTTTTAAAAGACAGAAATTTGCAAAGCGCTATAAGTAAGCGTACAAAGTTAATGCTGGAATCTGCCGTAAATTGACACAGCTGCGCCATCTTGTGGATGGAGTGAATAACGCAAATACGCGGGTTTTTTTTATGACGTCATATATGACAGGATATCTACCATCTGCGCATCTCGTGCGCAGGTCTATTTGAAGATATTTACAATTTAAGAGTTATAGGCGGAAAAGCAGACAAAGCTATTTTAGAGAATACCTGTTAAAATTTTAATCATGAATTTCAAATATTTACTCACTCATGGAAGATAAACCTTGTTTACCAGATTTATTGCAAATATTTTTGTTACAGTTTGTTTTGATGAAAATATGCGTATTTAAAAAAAAAAAATCGCAATGTCATTTTAATTTCGGGAGAAAAAGCACTAATGCTACGTAAACAGTATTGCCTTTTGCCCCGAAACTAAACTGACATTGCAACTATTTTTTAAATACATATATTTTTATCAAAACAAGCTGTAACAAAAATATTTTGCAATAAATCTGGTAAACAAGGTTCATCTTCCATGAGTGAGTAAATATTTGAAATTCACGATTAAAATTTTAACAGGTATTCTCTAAAATGGCTTTGTCTGCTTTTCCGCCTATAACTCTTAAATTGTAAATATCTTCAAATAGACCTGAATTTTATGCAAGCTATTCAGGCTAAAAAAAACCATTTTTGTTAATAAAAGTTATAGGCGTAACTTTTAATTCCTGGTTTTTTCCACATTGGAAGAAAATTGCCCACCTTGGGTTCATGTTATTATTTATTAGAAAAAAAATGTATTTTAAATATAATGAGCGAAAAGCATGTGTTTAAATTGATGTAATATACCAGTATGTATGTATTTTAAATAAAGTTATGTTTTTCAAATGACGAGTATATTTTTAAAATGATAATTTTATATTTTGAATGAAATGAATGCAACATAAACGCTGGTGATGAGGAAAATATTTGACGGTTTATGAACTGCGGCCGGCTAACATAAAAGTACTTTTTTACACTGTTTATTTAATCTAACCCTGTTCATATATATGAAAAGATAAAAAATTTTAATCGATTTTTCCCTCCCAGATATGCTAGAAAAATAAATATTATGTACAAGGATTTGTTTCTAGTAACAATACAACATTTTAGTATTTTTACAACTTGATTATAAATTAGCAAATTAATTTTACGTTATCTAAACGTAGCTGATAAATCCTTAAACATTCTTTATGGTTGTTACAACTGTATATACAAGTACAACAATTGAGTAAGTTATGTAACAAACTACGATTTCTAAAATATACCAGCTGGTTAGGAAATTGCAAAAGAGAAATATTTAAAACCTTTAAGCATCTTAAACGTGATTTTCAGACCTATAATTTTTTATAAAAAAGTTAAAATATTATTTAATATATGTTATTAAATGTCAGGGATTTTAATACGTTCAATTGGCCCATCTCCGTCCGCAGCCCTTTTTTCTACTACTTATTCCGACTCTTTTGCGGAAAAAAAAAAATTCAAAAATTGAAACCGGAAAAAATTAAAAGGGAAATTTGAAATTTTTGGCTACCGACCAACAACTGCTACGTCGAGCTTATTATTAGTCTATAGTTTTCAGTTATTGGCAATTGTTGTGTGTTTCATAAGCCTTTTTTCAAATTTGGAGAATGTTCCGCAATTGGGTTATTTCGATAAAAGTTACTTTCATTTTCTAACCATTATTTAACTTTTATACAGTTACAATTGTATACTGTTTTCTCATTTGCCGCCAATCATGGCTATCGGCCCGATTACGGAAAGTTATCCATTTTACACCTGCGGAGAACCGGTGTAAGATAATAAATGTTTAATTGAGCATATCACGTACTATATGTAAATATTTTATATTTTATTCCAATTTTTGAAGTTTCTTCTATACTTTGTATGCTTTCTGCAATGTTGTTCACCTGTGCGAAGTGCAGGTATCCCATGAAAACTATTTTTCCCGGATATGACACAATGACCGACATATTTCTAGATTTAAAAAAAAAGTAATTTGTCGATTTTAGGAATTTTTTTAAAGCTGTTGTCTAAAATTATCAAAATATTTAAAACTATAAATAATCAATTATTGCTGGTTTAATAGTACAAGAATTACTACTTGCATTTTAAATTAAAGTGGATCCTAATGTAAAATTAAATGAGTTTTAAATGGAATGAATGAAATGCTTCTATTTTAAATATTATAAATACAATTCGATCAAGAGAATATTTGGCAATTTATCGCCTGCGCCCGGTAAATAAAAAATATGCCTTAAAATTAATTATATAATTTATACTTAAACTCTATGCGTAATAAAACATTTAATTCTCATTGTAAATACACATGTTTATAGTAATTTTTATAACTTTATCTTATCAGGAATTGAATTAAAAACGCTGCTGTAAAATTCTATCTTAGCATACATTAACTAATTTTTATATGCCCTTGTTCATTGCATTACAAAAACATAATTAAAATAGAACGTATTAAAATCACTGACATTTAATAATATATATTAAATAATATTTTAACTTTTTTATAAATTGTAATAAAACACAAAACTAACCTGTTTTTCTCTTTTGGGAAGCGAAAAAAATAAGTTCTCTCATATAGAGAGTTATTTTTGCAGTTTTGAAAACTGCAATAATTAGAACGCCAACGTGGCATTTTCCCAAATAATATAAGTTCTTAAAAGAACTGATTTTGTTTAAATAACTAACTTCAATCAATAAATTAAATGATGGTAAATAAATAAATCGAATTATATCTAACTTCCAACAATTAAGTACTGCAGACGACAAACGAATAAAATCACGGCTGCGCGTGCGCATAGTTATTTCATAGACATCGAACTTATAGATCATCCACAAAGGGGAAAGAAGTTAATAATCCTCTTGTAGCTCATTCCGTCCGCAGGGTGGCGTATGACCTTGATTGACGTGACCTCGCCTTTAATCTTGCGGCTACCTGTCCCATTTAAGATAGGACGCTTACTTATATCGCTTTGGAAATTTGTGTCGTCCTGAATCGAGAAAATGCGTTGATTAAATAAGGCAAATTTTATAGTAAAATTTTACTGGTGAGGAAAAACAAGGATTCTGAGCGATTTATGCGGCACGTATACGTGTCGCTCGTCCAAAAGGGGTTAAAAGGCTCCCGTCCCGAAGGGGTTAAAAAGCAGCCCTTCCTTTGGATGTTCGTAAAAATTATAATTGTATTGGCAGGCGTAAGTCACAAAATTGGTCTATCTAAAAACACATAACATTGATAGTTTTAGTAGTACGAGGTTAGGTCAATTGTAAATCAAAACCCAATATTTTACACTGAAAATAAGGGAAAAGACCTAATCTTATAGTATAATGCGAGCAAAAAATTGTGTGTGTGTGTGTGTGTGTGTAAATTTTATCTTGAGAACGGGTCTAACGATTTTGATTAAATTTTGCACTCTTCCGTTTTCGGGCACGAAAAGACCATTGGGATGGGTCTCGTGTTCGAGAGAATTCGATTAGTGGGTGATTTTGGGTCATAATGGGTCAGGGTCAAGCTAATTATATCTAAAGAACGGCTCAATCGATTTTGACCAAATTTTATATCCAACCATTTTCGGGCACGAGAGGACTATTGGGCTAGGTCACGTGTTCGAGAAATTTCGATTTGTGGGTCATTTTGGGGTCACTGTGGGTCTAGCTATTTTTATCTAAAAAACGGCTCTAACGATTTTCACTAAACTCATTATTCTACAGTTTTGGATTACGAGAAGACAATTGGGCTAAGTCACATGTTCGAGAAAATTCGATTAAGGGGCCATTTTTGCGTATCCGTGGGTCAAGCTAAGTTTATCTAGATAACGGCTCTAGCGATTTTGACGAAATTTTGTACTCTACTGTTTTCGGGCACGAAAAGACAATTGGGATGGGTCACGTGTTCGAGAAAATTCGGTTAGTGGGTCATTTCGAGTCATAATGTGTCAGGGTCAAGCTAATTATATCTAGAGAACGGCTCAATCAATTTTGACTGAATTTTGTATCTAACCATTATCGGGCACAAAAAGACCATTGGGATGGGTCTCATGTTCGAGAAAATTAGATTAGTGGGTCATTTTGGGTCATAATGGGGGTCAAGCTAATTATATCTAGAGAACGGCTCAATCGATTTTGATTAAATTTTGTATCTAACCATTTTCGGGCATGAAAAGACCATTGTGATGGGTCACGTGTTCGAGAAAATTCGATTAGTGGGTCATTTTTGGGTCACTGTGGGTCAAGCTATTTTTATCTAAAAAACCACTCTAACGATTTTTACTAAACTCTATATTCTACAGTTTTGGATTATGAGAAGACCATTAGGCTAAGTCACATGTTCAAGAAAATTCGATTAGTGGGTCATTTTGGGTCACCGTGGGTAAATCTATCTAGATAACGGCTCTAACGATTTTGACGAAATTTTGCACCCTACTGTTTTCGGGCACGAAAAGACCATTGGGATGGGTCTCGTGTTCAAGAAAATTCGATTAGTGGGTCATTTTGGGTCATAATGAGTCAGGATCAAGCTATTTATATCTAAAGAACGGCTCAATCGATTTTGACTAAATTTTGTATCTAACCATTTTCGGGCACGCAAAGACCATTGGGATGGGTCACGTGTTCGAGAAAATTCGATTAGTGGGTCATTTTTGGGGCATTGTGGGTCAATTATTTTTATCTAAAAAACGGCTCTAACTATTTTCACTAAACTCTATATTCTACAGTTTTGGATTACGAGAAGACCTTTAGACTAAGTCACATGTTCGAGAAAAATCGATTAGTGGTTTATTTTGGGGTCATCGTGGGTCACTCTAAGTTATCTAGATAACGGCTCAATCGATTTTGACTAAATTTTGTATCTAACAATTTTCGGGCACGAAAAGACCATTGGGATGGGTAACGTGTTCAAGAAAATTCGATTAGTGGATGATTTTGGCTCACAATGGGTCAGGGTCAAGCTAATTGTATTTAAAAAGCGCTTCAAAACATTTTGAAAACATTTTGTATAATACCGTTTCCGAGCATGATAAGACCATTTAGAAGGGTCTCATGTTCAAGAAAATTCAATGAATGGGTCATTTTGGGTCCTAATGGATCAGGATAAAGCTAACTTTATCTAAAAAACGGCTCAAAAGATTTTGACAAAACTTTGTACTACACCGTTTCTGGACAATATAAAACCTGTGGGCTGGGTCGCATGCTCAAGAAAATTCTATTAATGGGTCATTTTTGTGATAATGGGTCGGGGTCAAGCTAACGGCATTCATCTCAAAAATGTTCAAACAATTTTGACAATTTTTTTTGTTATACCGTTTCACAGAACAAAAAGACCATTGAAATAGCTCACACGTTCGATAAATTTCGGTTAGTGGTTTTTTGAATCAACGTGGCTCAAGCTTATTTTATATAGAATATGACTAACGATTTTCACTAAATTTTTTATTCCATCGTTTTCAGGCTCGAGAACAGCACTCTATTAGGTCGCATGTTCGAAAAAAATCAATTAGTGCGTCATTTTGGCTCACTATGTCTCAGGGTCAAGATAATTGTATCTAAAACAGCAAGAATGATGTAGTGGGAATAATATATCGACATAAACACAAAGCTAATTTTGACCGAGCTTAGCTCGGTCATTCCTGCTAGTAATTCATTACACCAGGAAACACCAGAAACAAAATTTACACATTGAACAATACAAACAGCCTATCAAAACCGATCATCCAAAATCTGGATGTCCTCAAAATCTTGTTAACTGGCGATTATTATTCTTGAAAATTGGAACAAGACACAAAATCGTTAAAAATTAAAAAATCGCAAAGGACAAAATTTGCTCTAAGCTAAAAATTTAAAAACGAATTTTTTTCAAGAATTTTAAGTAACTGCTGCAGAACGCGAAAAAAAAAACTCTAAAAATCGCAAAAAGAATCGCGAAAATTCCGGTCACAATTTAAAGGGGGAAAATGGCAACATTTGATGTATTGGATTAAACTATTAAAACAGATTTTTTTTCACCATTGGAGACAAATCGCAGTCAAGCGGAAAAAAATTAAAAAAATCAAAAGACGCAGAGAAGAAAACTCTTTATATTAGGCTAAAAGTTAAAAACGGAATTCCCTTTAAAAATCTTTTTAGAAAATAAGAAAAAAGGCGAAATCGCGGAAAGACCGTAAAATGCAATCCCGCCAAAAAAAAAAAAACCTCGAAAAATTGCATCAAAAATTTTCGATAAATGAAAAAAATCGCTGAACGAATTCTAAATAAACTTAGTTGAAAAGAGGGCGACATTTACTATCCTCGTCTAAAAGATTAAAGCCAGTTTCATTTCACTAATATGGAAAAATCGCCGTAAAACTTGAAGAAAATGTCAAAAATTGCATACAATTTTTTTTTTTGTTTTGTTTGTTATTGTGATAATTTTTCTACCTTTAAAAAGAAAATTCCTCTATAAATATATCTGCTCTAGTATTAGCATTTTTTTAGTATTCCAAAAGCTTTACTGATGCATCTGATTCTGGGAGTGAGAATAGGAGAAAGGGAGAGGAAATATTAGTTTTTTTTACATTTTTTTTTCTTGAAGTAGTACCCTGCAGATTATACAAAATTTGGAAAAATCTGAAATTCGGAAATGCTGAGGCCCGAAGGTTCCCGGATTTTAGACTTTGTACTGCATTATCTGTTTTAAAAAAAATCTCTCTCTATTCTAAAAAAAAGTAACTAATGCTGTCACCGCCGCCGCCGGTTTTGAATTTTTTATGAACGGAGATCTTTCTTCGTTAATAATAAGAAAAATATTTTTCTTAATATTTCTTTTTTCTTATCTATCTGCTTATAAATTGAGTTCTACTGAATGGATTTTGAAAGGACTTGCACTGTTTATTACATAATTTTCCAGGAAAGGTTTTAGAATACCCGGTTTCTGTGGCTCCAGGGGAAAATTGAACTTTTTTCCAGTAAACAACATAAAATCTTAAACCTTCCAAGGAGGACATTTCAATGTTTCGGGGGAAGGGGGGTATATGTCCCTTCCGACGTCCACCCCCCTAATTCAACACTGGGGAGAAAGCCGTGACCAGTGGTGTAGTAGAAAAAAAACAGGTATACGTTCTAAGCAGATGGTATACGCTCAAGGGAGAGGGTATACCCTAGTGTATATATACAATAGCTTTCTTGAGAAACAGAGGGTACAGGGTGTTCCTTAACAAAAATCCAGAGGGTATACGACGTATACCCCCGTATACCCTCCACTACAACCCTGGCCGTGACACGCTATAGTAATTAACACTTCCACAAGCCAACGAAAACGAAACATGCAAGTTGCTTGAATTTTTTCCTTTGTTTTCCCTGCTTCTCCTTCGTGTGGCATTTCGTGACCTCAGAAGAAAGCGTGTCACGGCTTTCTCCTTTATCTGAGGGAACCGTGTTGAATTCAGGGGGTAGCCCGGGCTACATCCCTCCCTGGGAGCAATCAGATGTTCCTCCGGAAGATTTGAGAATTTGTGTTTTCAGTAGTCAAAAAGTACGACCCCCCCCCCCTGGATCTCTATAATGTCCCCTCCCTGGAGACGCGGAAAATTCTCCCGGGAAAAAGTGTCTGAATTCAACACTGTAAGGGGCGTTACTGCGGGATGCGAGAAATGACCTCCAGTCGCGAATTTTTTTGAAAGGGATAATACTCATACATTTGATACGAATTGTGTCATCGTATATAAATAGTTGCCTGCATTAAGTGGGTAATTTTAGAATGTGCTTTTAGCTTTTCCCTATATTGGGTGATCTGGGCGATGTGCGCTTCGAAAAACTATTAACAACAAGTGGGTAAGTGTGATCACAGATCGCACAGTGGTTTTCGTTTAATATTGCCTTCAAAACAGTTGTTCCTTTAATTAATAAATACGAATTGTTAATTTATAATTATTAAATCCTTATATAGATCGGGATGACATAGAGGGGTGAGGATGGGGGTAGGGAGAGTAGAGGTTTTAAGCACAAATTTAAGATATTTGCTGTAATTACTGTTGGAAAATAGAGGTAACTAAACTTTTGAAATTTTTATATTAAGTAAGTAGCATTTATTTCAGGACTCTGCCAAAAGATCGCACATAAAACGGTAAAAAAGGTCAGTTTTTAAAAAAAATTTAGAGCCTCTCCCCCCTGAAATTTGACGCGCCCTTCTTTATGAAAAATTTGTTTATGTGTTATAAACTATATTAAAGTTTCAAAAAGATCGTCTTATTAGATTTCCTAATTTAAATGAAATCTCGGTCTGTTAGTTACACATTCCAACAGCAGGGACCGCACTGTATTCTTAATAAATGTGTACCTGAACGAAACTCGTTTACACGACCTATCCGTAGATACATTAGTCGAGGGGGTGGCGGTCTTAACAAAGAATTTAAGATATTTGCTGAAATTACTATTCGAAAACAGTTTTATCAAGACTTTTGAAATTTTTATATTCAATAACTAACATTTAATGTTGTATTTTTTAAAATCCCACACCGTTCTGAAGAATACTGCTTAGAAATAACAGGACTGCCTTTTAAATTAACCATTTGATATAAATCATCCAATTAGAAAAATAATAATCAATATCACAGATTAATTCACATCACACACAACAATAATTTTTAGAATTTCTGTAAGGGGAATTTTTTTTTTACGTTTGGCTGTCAAAGTTGCTATTTTTTAAGTCTGTTCGATATTGAGATGGGGACCCCTTTTAAAAACATCCCTACCCTTTATTGCTTAACTAGCGCATCTGGAGATCCTGCCTTTCTCATTCTGGCAACACCTGGCCCTTTTATAAAACAACAGTTTGAAAGAAATGACCCAATTAATGAAATGATAATTAATACCTCCGCAACTAATTTAGACACTGTCATGAAAATAACATATTTGAATCATCGAAAAATACTACGCATACGCATGGATGCATAAAAATTAATCTATAAATTTTATAATTTCAAAGTTTTAGATTCGTTTTAAATCCTCTAGTCTATTACGGTGCGACCATCTGCAGATTAAAACACCTGAGCTCGCAGCCGCCTGGCCACGAAATATTTCTCAAACAACCGTGTTCTACTGCTTGTCTTTGAAAAGAAATAAAATCAGCTTCTATAAACCCATCTTTGATGGATTTTTCCGCTTCTACATGGAAGTTTAGAAAAAATATTATATAAATTCTGAGAGAGTAAAATTTTTTCGTATGCGTGCGCAGTTTTCAAGTTTTTAGGGCCAGTAGATTATAAAATACAGATGTCTTTCAAAACGCCCTGTGCATTTATCGCCATGGAACCCCTTCTAAATTATGGTAAGCCCTCCCCCTTCTGACAGCAAATCGTTGCGGTTTCATTAAACGAAAGCTTCTGTTGAATTATGAACATTTTCCATTCTTTTAATTGGGTTTTTAATTAACATCGTGCGTTAATTAAGACTTTTTTCAAAATTTTATGATTTTGGCAAGGTCAGGACGGACAGAGACACGAGACTATAAGTTTTTCGGGAGATAGACGTAACCCTAAAAAGAGACGAATTAACCTTTCGGATCTTCCATGCTGGGGAGTTCCAAAACAACCGGGGGCGCGTGCCGTTCTGAGGTGGGAAATAGTGTACTTTTAATTACCGTTCTTTATAGTTTTTAATTAATACTTCTGTTAATTAACAACAATAAAGAAAAATCTTGCGTCAAGCGTAGATTATAAAATACTTTCTAACACATTTAGAATACTGTAATAAAATTCACCAAAACTTTAATAAGGTGAAAGATGGTAAACAATTTTGAAAACACAAAATACGTTTGAAAGCCCAATTTCAGCGATTACCCTCTATAATCGGAAAACTATTCAACTTCTCTTATGAGGCTCTGTATATAATTCAAACATTTCTATACATATTACATAATATACTAAAATTTGACTCGATTTGGAAACGCAGCTGACCCATCAAAAATCTACTACGTGATACAATTTTTGATTAAAATTAAGATAATAAATATTAATACCGAGAGTAAAAATCACTAAAAATACCATAGATTAAATACTAAGACGATATGAACTCTTTTACATCGAATTTATATGTATATATATATATATATTATTGTATTTTTTTTGCGGAAGGGGGCTATAAGTCAATCTAGAGATATGAGCCTATGCTCAATTGGGGACAGAACATTCTCACCTACACGTTTGTTTTACAGGGTGACACATAAATACTGTGACGTGATAAAAATGTCAACTTATTGTAATGTTTTTCGTGTTTTCGAGCTATATTATTGTTTTATTCGTGTTTCACGTTCTTGTTTGTTGAGTAATTGCTATTTCTGCTGATATTAATTTATTGTTTTGAAGCAGAAAATGGTGTGCAAATGTTTCCCCTTCATTCCTCCAACAATGCCTCCCTTCCCCTACATTTCTTTGACAGATCGACTTGTGACTTAGCGATTGTGGCATATTTTTTAATAGTATCTGTTTATGTTCTGTTGTTATGATATATTTTCTGTATTGCAAGTAGATAGCCTATGAATACGTACAATGGAAAACTCTTCAGTGTAGCAGGACTCTCTAAAACAATAAATTTTACGTATCGAAAGTTCCACTTTCACTCGAAATCTAACATAACAACTAACAGATTCATAATAGATGTAAATTTCCAACAGGGCGAAAAAATGTCCGGACCAGGATTCGAACGAGGGATCTCCTGGCTGAAGCCTCCAGTGCTCTGCCATCTGTGTTATCCTGGACGAATCTGGTGGAACTTTTCAACTCAACAAACCTTAATGACGTATTGTACGATCTTTGACCTAATTCCCACTAAAGAGGTTTCTCCGTCGGAGAGAAACTCCCTCCATGAAAAGAGGGGAAGGGGAAGTGCACTGCTTTCCCGCAGGGGACAGCGGCGACCACAGCGTTAGTCCTCATTTTGATAATTATCGCTACTGGCGATCAAGCAAAAGCGCGCCAAGTTAACACCGTTTTATCTTTCGCCCCTGTATGCGAATTTTATGGCTTAGCTGTTTGCACTGTTTCTTTGACGATAAGGGACTTACATTCCGTCTTTGGAAGTTTCCCTTCTTCACACTTCAATTTCTTTGGTCGTACCTTTGGCGGTGCGTGAAAATAATGATGGAAATCACAAAAATGGTTTAATCCAAAACTCGTACAGAAAATTGATAGTTTGAAGATTACAAAGTTTGATCATGTGTAAATCCAATGTGTTACATTCAAAGTGAGGGATAAGACCCACAATACCCAATAATTCAATGATAATGCGAAGTCAGTAGCTCCGCCGTTTTCTAAAAATATTCATTGGTGGTAATATATTCCCCCTATCCGCATCATCCTGAAAATTTCAATTAATCATTATGCAATATTCTTTTATATTTCCATTTTAATAATAACTGCAGAACGCTAAATTACATCAGAGGTTGTGGCTTTAATGTTTTTTGTTAAAACGTCTTAGAAAGCTGGCGGTTATTTTCGTTTTCAAATAGGTAGAGTTATATCACTAATATCTATCAATAGAAAAGCTTCCCTCATTCAATTCCCTCATATCAGTAGAAAATCTTCCCCTCTAGTTGAGTGGAGGGAAGGGGGGCGTGTTTATGAGAAATGGGAGGAGATGAAATGCCTAAGAAAGATTATTAAAAAAAAGTTGGAAAGCGCTGCTGTAGATAATCAAAAATCGAAGAGAATTAAAATAACGAGTGAGCATAGTTCTCCTTTTTGAATGGTTATAAATACTCTCAAACATTTGAGACACATATTTATATACGAAAGACTATTTTCTAGTGAGTAAACACCTCTTATTAACAATAACGTTTGTTTCTTTTAGCAATCACAAAAGACTTATGAATTGAAATTTCATTAGATTTTCCGTTGAAAATACTTTCGATACAGATTTTCTTCAATAAATTGTAGGATGATGGTCTATTTTGCTCTTTTGAAAAAAATTAATAATAATAACTGCATTTTGAATACATCAAAATAAACCACATGGAGTTCAATCTGAAAAGTTTGCTCTTGGTATTGCCGGAAAATAAATAACAAAATGAAACTACAATAAAAATATTCAGCTGAACTCGGTAAAATTAAGTTGTATTCAGTGAAAGTAATATATGCATGTTTTATAGATGTATATCAAAAGCAGAAAATTGCACCTCATAAAACAAGCGAACCCCGTGCGCCTCATGGAATTGGTATAAAGCAGCCCTCCTTCCAAAGAAATTGAAGTGTGAAGAAGGGAAACTTTCATAGATGCAATGTAAATCCCCGACCCTCAGTGAAACAGTGCAAAAAGCTAAGCGGTAGAAGCCCCATACAGGGGCGAAAGATAACACGGGGTTTACTTGGCGCGCTTCTGCGTGCTCGCCAGTAGGGATAATTATCAAAATGAGGAGTAACACTGTGCTCACTCCGCTGTCCCCAGTACACGCGAAAGCAGTGCGCTCCCCTCCCCCCCCCCCTCTTTTCGTGGATGGAGCAAAGAACGTATGGAGCTTCTCTCCGAGGGAAAAACCCCTTGAAGGTCAAAGATCGTAGAATACGTTAGATGAATCTGTTAGTTGTTACGTCACATTTCGAGTGAAATTGGAACATCCGATACGTAAAATTTATTATTTTACAGAGTGCTGTATCACTGAAGATTTTTCCATTGTACGTATTCATCGGCTATCTATTTGCAATACAGAAAATATATCATAACAACAGAACATGAACAGATCATATTAAAAAACCTGCCCCAATCGCTGTTAAGTCACAAGTCTAAATGTTAAGTCACAATCTGAAAACACATAACATTGATAGTTTTAGTAATACAAGGTTAGGTCAATTGTAAATCAAAACCCAATATTTTACACTGAAAATAAGGGAAAAGACTTAATCATATACTATAATGCGAGCAAAAAATTGTGTGTGTGTGTGTGTAAATTTTATCTTGAGAACGGCTCTAACGATTTTGATTAAATTTTGCACCCTTCCGTTTTCGGGCACGAAAAGACCAATGGGATGGGTCTCGTGTTCGAGAAAATTCGATAAGTGGGTGATTTTAAGTCATAATGGGTCAGGGTCAAGCTAATTATATCTAAAGAACGGCTCAATCGATTTTGACCAAATTTTGCATCCAACCATTTTCGGGACCTAGAAGACTATTGGGCTAGGTCACGTGTTCGAGAAATTTCGATTAGTGGGCCATTTTTGGGTCACTGTTGGTCTAGCTATTTTTATCTAAAAAACGGCTCTAACGATTTTCACTAAACTCATTATTCTACAGTTCTGGATTACGAAAAGACCATTGGGCTAAGTCACATGTTCGAGAAAATTCGATTAGGGGGCCATTTTTGGGTCACCGTGGGTCAAGCTAAGTTTATCTAGATAACGGCTCTAACGATTTTGACGAAATTTTGCACTCTACTGTTTTCGGGCACGAAAAGACGATTGGATGGGTCACGTGTTCGAGAAAATTCGGTTAGTGGGTTATTTTGGGTCATAATGTGTCAGGGTCAAGCTAATTATATTTAGAGAACGGCTCAATCAATTTTGACTGAATTTTGAATCTAACCATTATCGGGCACAAAAAGACCATTGGGATGGGCCTCATGTTCGAGAAAATTCGATTAGTAGGTCATTTTGGGTCATAATGGGGATCAAGCTAATTATATCTGGAGAACGGCTCAATCGATTTTGACTAAATTTTGTATCTAACCATTTTCGGGCATGAAAAGACCATTGGGATGGGTCACGTGTTCGAGAAAATTCGATTAGTGGGTCACTGTGGGTCAAGCTATTTTTATCTAAAAAACGACTCTAACGATTTTTACTAAACTCTATATTCTAAAGTTTTGGATTACGAGAGGACCATTGGGCTAAGTCACATGTTCAAGAAAATTCGATTAGTGGGTCTTTTTGGGTCACCGTGGGTCAATCTATCTAGATAACGACTCTAACGATTTTGACGAAATTTTGCACCCTACTGTTTTCGGGCACGAAAAGACCATTGGGATGGGTCTCGTGTTCAAGAAAATTCGATTAGTGGGTCATTTTGGGTCATAATGAGTCAGGGTCAAGCTAATTATATCTAAAGAACGGCTCAATCGATTTTGACTAAATTTTGTATCTAACCATTTTCGGGCACGCAAAGACCATTGGGATGGATCACGTGTTCGAGAAAATTTGATTAGTGGGTCATTTTTGGGTCACTGAGGGTCAATTATTTTTATCTAAACAACGGCTCTAACTATTTTCACTAAACTCTATATTCTACGGTTTTGGATTACGAGAGGACCATTGGGCTAAGTCACATGTTCGAGAAAATTCGATTACTGGGTCATTTTTGGGTCATCGTGCGTCAATCTAAGTTATCTAGATAACGGCTCAATCGATTTTGACTAAATTTTGTATCTAACAATTTTCGGGCACGAAAAACCATTGGGATGGGTAACGTGTTCAAGAAAATTCGATTAGTGGGTGATTTTGGCTCACAATGGGTCAGGGTCAAGCTAATTGTATTTAAAAAGCGCTTCAAAACATTTTGAAAACATTTTGTATAATACCGTTTCCGAGCTTGATAAGACCATTTAGCAGGGTCTCATGTTCAAGAAAATTCAATCAATGGGTCATTTTGGGTCCTAATGGATCAGGATCAAGCTAACTTTATCTAAAAAACGGTTCAAAAGATTTTGACAAAACTTTGTACTACACCGTTTCTGGACAATATAAAACCTGTGGGCTGGGTCGCATGCTCAAGAAAATTCTATTAATGGGTCATTTTTGTGATAATGGGTCGGGGTCAAGCTAACGGCATTCATCTCAAAAATGTTCAAACAATTTTGACAATTTTTTTTGTTATACCGTTTCACAGAACAAAAAGACCATTGAAATAGCTCACACGTTCGATAAATATCGGTTAGTGCTTTTTTGAATCAACGTGGCTCAAACTTATTTTATCTAGAATATGACTAACGAGTTTCACTAAATTTTGTATTCCATCGTTTTCAGGCTCGAGAACAGCACTGTATTAGGTCGTATGTTCGAAAAAAATCGATTAGTGCGTCATTTTGGCTCACTATGTCTCAGGGTCAAGCTAATTGTATCTAAAACAGCAAGAATGATTTAGTGGAAATAATATATCGACATAAACGCAAAGCTAATTTTGACCGAGCTTAGCTCGGTCATTCCTGCTAGTAATTCATTAATAATGCAACGCCAGTAGCTCCGCCAGTAGTGAATAAACGTAAGTTGTTGCCGAAAAAGGAGATTAATACTCAAAAAAGGTGGTACCTGAGGTATAAAGAAGGACCGGGTCCAGGGTCTTTAATGGAATATAATTGGGTATAAGGAAATGTTTTAATAGTTTTAAAGTAACTGGAGGGCGCTAGAACTATGTTGAAGAAAATTGTAACAGTATATATATATATATATATATTTTTTTTTACATTATAATACTCGAATAAAAATATTGTTATTTTATGTGTACAAAATTTCAGCAAAAATTGAAAATTTTAATGCAACTTATATAATATTTTCTTGTCATCTTATAAAACACATTAAAATACAATTTCCCCTTACAAATAGGAAACACCAGAAACAAAATTTAAACATTGAACAATACAAACAGCCTATCAAAACCCATCATCCAAAATCTGGATGTCCTCAAAATCTTGTTAACTGGCGATTATTATTCTTGAAAATTGGAACAAGACACAAAATCATTAAAAATTAAAAAATCGCAAAGGACAAAATTTGCTTTAGGCTAAAAATTTAAAAACGAATTTTTTTCAAGAATTTTAAGTAACTGCTGCAGAACGCGAAAAAAAACTCTAAAAATCGCAAAAAGAATCGCGAAAATTCCGGTCACAATTAAAAGGGGGAAAATGGCAACATTTAATGTATTGGATTAAACTATTAAAACAGATTTTTTTTCACCATTGGAGACAAATCGCAGTCAAGCGGAAAAAAATTAAAAAATCAAAAGACGCAGAGAAGAAAACTCTTTATATTAGGCTAAAAGTTAAAAACGGAATTCCCTTTAAAAATCTTTTTAGAAAATAAGAAAAAAGGCGAAATCGCGGAAAGACCGTAAAATGCAATCCCGCCAAAAAAAAAAAAACCCTCGAAAAATTGCATCAAAAATTTTCGATAAATGAAAAAATCGCTGTACGAATTCTAAATAAACTTAGTTGAAAAGAGGGCGACATTTACTATCCTCGTCTAAAAGATTAAAGCCAGTTTCATTTCACTAATATGGAAAAATCGCCGTAAAACTTGAAAAAAATGTCAAAAATTGCATACAATTTTTTTTGTTTGTTTGCTATTGTGATAATTTTTCTACCTTTAAAAGAAAATTCCTCTATAAATATATCTGCTCTAGTATTAGCATTTTTTTAGTATTCCAAATGCTTTATGGATGCATCTGATTCTGGGAGTGAGAATAGGAGAAAGGGAGAGGAAAGATTAGTTTATTTTTATTTATTTTTTTTCTTTAAGTAGTACCCTGCAGATTATCCAAAATTTGGAAAAATCTGAAATTCGGAATTGCTGAGGCCCGAAAGTTCCCGGATTTTAGACTTTTTACTGCAATATCTGTTTTAAAAAAATCTCTCTCTATTCTAAAAAAAAGTAACTAATGCTGTCACAGCCGCCGCCGGTTTTGAATTTTTTATGAACGGAGATCTTTCTTCGTTAATAAGAAAAATATTTTTCTTAATATTTCTTTTTTCTTATCTATCTGCTTATAAATTGAGTTCTACTGAATGGATTTTGAAAGGACTTGCACTGTTTATTAGATAATTTTCCAGGAAAGGTTTTAGAATCCCCGGTTTCTGTGGCTCCAGGGGAAAATTGAACTTTTTTCCAGTAAACAACATAAAATCTTAAACCTTCCGAGGATGACATTTCAATGTTTCGGGGGAAGGGGGGTATATGTCCCTTCCGACGTCCACCCCCCTAAATTCAACACTGGGGAGAAAGCCGTGACCAGTGGTGTAGTAGGAAAAAAAACAGGTATACGTTCTAAGCAGAGGGTATACGCTCAAGGGAGAGGGTATATCCTAGTGTATATATACAATAGCTTTCTTGAGAAACAGAGGGTACAGGGTGTTCCTTAACAAAAATCCAGAGGGTATACGACGTATACCCCCGTATACCCTCCACTACAACCCTGCCCGTGACACGCTATAGTAATTAACACTTCCACGAGCCAACGAAAACGAAACATGCAAGTTGCTCGAATTTTTTCCTTTGTTTTCCCTGCTTCTGCTTCGTGTGACATTTCGTGACCTCAGAACAAAGCGTTTCACGGCTTTCTCCTTTATCTAAGTAGGGCTCCTATAATACAGGCTGAATCGTCAAGCATTTTGTTTCCCACTTTGACCAATGAGCGATTGTTGCCCACGCGGCGTGGCCAATCATTCTTCTCCTACCGGCAATTAAATGGCGGCGTGAGTCAGCCCGTATTATAGGAGCCTTATATCTAAGGGAACCGTGTTGAATTCAGGGGTAGCCCGGGGCTACATCCCTCCCCGGGAGCAATGAGATGTTCCTCCGGAAGATTTGAGAATTTGTGTTTTCAGTAGTCAAAAAGTGCAATCCCCCCCCCCCTGGATCTCTATAATGTCCCCTCCTTGGAGACGCAGAAAACTCTCCCGGGAAAAAGTGTCTGAATTCAACACTGTAAGGGGCGTTACTCCGGGATGCGAGAAATGACCTCCAGTCGCGAATTTTTTTGAAAGGGATAATACTCATACATTTGATACGAATTGTGTCATCGTACATAAATAGGTGCCTGCTTTAAGTTGGTAATTTTAGAATGTGCTTTTAGCTTTTCCCTATATTGGGTGATCTGGGCGATGTGCGCTTCGAAAAACTATTAACAACAAGTGGGTAAGTGTGATCACAGATCGCACAGTGGTTTTCGTTTAATATTGCCTTCAAAACAGTTGTTCCTTTAATTAATAAATACGAATTGTTAATTTATAATTATTAAATCCTTATATAGATCGGGATGACATAGAGGGGTGAGGATGGGGGTAGGGAGAGTAGAGGTTTTAAGCACAAATTTAAGATATTTGCTGTAATTACTGTTGGAAAATAGAGGTAACTAAACTTTTGAAATTTTTATATTAAGTAAGTAGCATTTATTTCAGGACTCTGCCAAAAAATCGCACATAAAACGGTAAAAAAGGTCAGTTTTTAAAAAAAATTTAGAGCCTCTCCCCCCTGAAATTTGACGCGCCCTTCTTTATGAAAAATTTGTTTATGTGTTATAAACTATATTAAAGTTTCAAAAAGATCGTCTTATTAGATTTCCTAATTTAAATGAAATCGCGGTCTGTTAGTTACACATTCCAACAGCAGGGACCGCACTGTATTCTTAATAAATGTGTATCTGAACGAAACTCGTTTACACGACCTATCCGTAGATACATTAGTCGAGGGGGTGGCGGTCTTAACAAAGAATTTAAGATATTTGCTGAAATTACTATTCGAAAACAGTTTTATCAAGACTTTTGAAATTTTTATATTCAATAACTAACATTTAATGTTGTATTTTTTAAAATACCATACCGTTCTGAAGAATACTGCTTAGAAATAACAGGACTGCCTTTTAAATTAACCATTTGATATAAATCATCCAATTAGAAAAATAATAATCAATATCACAGATTAATTCACATCACACACAACAATAATTTTTAGAATTTCTGTAAGGGGAATGTTTTTTTACGTTTGGCTGTCAAAGTTGCTATTTTTTAAGTCTGTTAGATATTGAGATGGGGACCCCTTTTAAAAACATCCCTACCCTTTATTGCTTAACTAGCGCATCTGGAGATCCTGCCTTTCTCATTCTGGCAACACCTGGCCCTTTTATAAAACAACAGTTTGAAAGAAATGACCCAATTAATGAAATAATAATTAATACCTCCGCAACTAATTTAGACACTGTCATGAAAATAACATATTTGAATCATCGAAAAATACTACGCATACGCATGGATGCATAAAAATTAATCTATAAATTTTATAATTTCAAAGTTTTACATTCGTTTTAAATCCTCTAGTCTATTACGGTGCGACCATCTGCAGATTAAAACACCTGAGCTCGCAGCCGCCTGGCCACGAAATATTTCTCAAACAACCGTGTTCTACTTAGGGATGGGTAGAGAAACGTGGAACAGGTTCCTAGGAACAGTTTCAAGAGAAAAAACGAAGGAACTGTTTCTCTTCGCCAAAAGGAACCGTTCCTTTCGAACTAAAATCCCATCTGTCGCCAAAGCAAACGTTGTAACATTTTTCTCTCACTTGCGATTGGTTGATATGTCAAAAGGTTTCCAAACAATGAGAAACGTCATTAAAGTATCAAATGCTAGATGCCAGAAAAGGGGAAAATCGCCTGATTAACGATGCCAGATTTGAGGAGCAGTTTAAAAGGAACATATCTTTGGAAAAAAAACTTCTCGTTTCTGTTTCTCATCATTGCGCAGCCGCGGAAAAACGCAAGGAACTGATAGTGGAATGTGGAATAGTGGAATGGAGCAGGAACAGGAGCAGATCGAGAAACGTACTTCAGGAACATGTTTTTTTTTGCTGTTTCTTCTTTGTTCGTATCATTTTAGAGGTATTTTGCTTGGATTAGTGTGTGTGAGGGACGGTAGAGAGGGGGGGGGGGTGATAAAGAGCTCTGGTAAGAAAGGAACTTTGTTGGGGCCAAGTTGAAAATTCAGTTTTCACTTTGACATGAGGACATGACGGATAGAATTTGTCGGTCGCTGATAAATTAGACAAATAAAGGAAAGGGGAGAAGGTCTCTTAAACCTTTTTCTTACTGAAGATACGTCAGATTAAAGGTCTTTTGCATTTTCATGAATTTAGCACTATAATTTAATACGCATTATTAATGTAAGAAATAATTACTATTTTTTAACCATAAGACATTTATTTTGTATTTAATACATAAAAATTTCAATTTACACATTTAATACACAAAAATGTCGATTTCTTTTTTATTGTGAGTATCGAATTATGATAATAATATTTCTTTTCGTTCTTAATATTTGTTCAACAAATGTATGAATGTTAATAGGCACATAAAAATCAATACTAGTATTAATAATAGTAATAATAAATGTTTTCGTTTACATCTGAATGAAGGTTTCCAGTCCGCCCCCAACTCTAAATTTCTTACTATAACTAAAGATTATTTTTTAACTATTTTATAAACACGATTTTTGCGCAGCTGAATAGTAAGGATATGTTAAAATAGCAAAAGGAATGAGGTTAAATTAATGTTAATACAATAATAATAATAAAACAGCACTAGTAAGGTTATTTGTAAGGTAAAAGTTGAATGCTATTTCTAGAAAATGAACAAAACTCTAACGAACGAATCAATAAAAACTTTTAATTTATGAAGAAATCCACAAAGAATGTTTAAAAGTTTAAAAAATGTAACTTTAATTAAATAAGCAGCTCAATAAATGTTATTATTTAAATTCAGTTTTTAAATTTGTATTACAAAATATTTCAGCAAAAAATTTCATTTTAAATCTTGAAATTAAAAGAATTAAGGAATATTGCTGTAGATTCTTGAAAAGGGTATTTAAAACAACTGTAATCGAACGGTTTTTCAATTTTCGATAAATGGACTACATCTTGAGCTATTAGCTATTGTTGTATCATGATGGTAGTTTTTCCTCTTTCCGCACTGTCGCGTCCGGAAATCCGGTTAAAGATATCAAATTCGCAGAATTTTCTGAAACACCTACCTTTTTATTGAAAATGGGGGAAAACCCATTCGATTAGCTAATTTTTGAGCAAAAGTACCTAGTAATTTTATGCGTTTGCGAATAAAAATGAAATGAAGAATGTGTCAGAAAGAACACAGTTTAGATTTGAGAACAGACTTAAGAAAATCAAGAAAGTATACATGAGGTCAGATATTTTTTAAATTCATATAGCTTTAAAAAAAAAAAAAAAAAAAAAAAAAAAAAAAAAAAAAGCTAGTTCAGTTAAACGAGTTGTTCGGGAAAAATTCATTATACATTATGAGTATTTTCTGATTTTCATAGACATCAGGTAGAAAAATATAGTTTATTATTAGTATTGTATTTATAGAATTTTAATTATGATGACCAATGAAATCAAAAGAAAATATTCCTTAAATGCCTTTTTTATTTTGGCTTTTCTTGAAAAATAAAGATATTTTATCATGAGTTGTTTTATGGATTCAAGTCAATTACATAAACAATTCTTTAGAAGATTTCGCAAAAATAAATAAATAAATAAATAAAATAAATAAATAAATAAAATGGATGCAAGGAGGAAACTGCATCCAGTTTGAAGTTACAAATCTTTCTTCATGTATTCACTAGAAATATTTCCGGTGTCAGCTTAATAATGTATGCTAAAAACTTTGAAGCAGTGCCAGATGTGGTCTTAATTAATCGCTATCGGAATTAAGTTTTACAGAAGCAGCTACTAAACACTGAGAATATTTGCATTTAAACAGTTCCTTAGATTCTATTAGAAACAACATTGAAAAGTTTTTAAACGATTTTTTTTTATGCAATTTTGAAATACACAACCAAGGACCAACACAACCAACACACACAAAAAAAAAAAAAAAAAAAAAAAAAAATCACGGTGGCACTAGATTTTGATGTTATTGGTGTCGGTGTTATTTATGACGGCCGATTATCTGCACGAGGGATATGGGCCCGAGGGGGAGTGCCCTCCGCGGGGGTCTTTCTAAGGGAACCTAACCCGTATTTACGTATGGAAACCCAAGGTTAGAAGAAAACCCCGAAAAACTCCGAACGATTAGGCCGACGAGCGCGATTGGGTTCGAGCACAGCCCCTCCCGCCTATCACCTTCGAGAGCAGAGCCTCTCAGCCACTGGTGGGGCCGCACTAGATTTTGGAACGAATATGTCTGTCATCAAGTGCCTAGTCTGTTTTTTCTTTAAATCGGGTATATAGACATGAAATAGAACTTTGAAGAATTAAATCATTTTATTACCTTTTTTTGTCGAGGATCCCCCCCCCCCCCGCTTCCCGCCTTCCTAGAGCCATATCTCAATTCTTGGCATTATTTTCAATTTTTAGCTTGCTAATTTTAATAAGAAGTCTCAAAAAATTTAGTTTATCTAATCCTATTAGTTTAGAAGTTTAGAACTAATAAGTTTGAAAAAAGGTATTTCACGGAAGAATTTATTTATTGGATTATCTTAAAGCCAGTTTCGAGTCAAATGCTAACATAGTATTTATCGCAGTTGTTTTAAATATTGGCCATGGTGTCCATTTTTACATTACTGAAAATATTATTAAATGTATTTTTTTTATTATTACAGTAAACTCTGTCTAAGGCGGAATCGTTCGGGACTGAGAAAAAATTCCGTGGTAGACAATATTCCGGCTTATGCAAAAAAGCTCCCCCCCCCAAAAAAAAATAAATAAATAAATAAATATCCCTCGAAGATGATCACCTTTCATTGATTTTCCTGACTCGAAAATCGGTTGAAAACTGAAATTCGGAAAGATCTTTTGTCTTTATAGATAAATGAGAAACGCTATTCAATTTCTTAGTACTGCTGTAATACGTGCGAATTGGATGTTTACAGACACACACACAAAATAAATAAATAAATAAACTTCGAGAATGAGACAGAACGCTGTAACTTTGAATTTGAGTACAACCTTAAAGTATAATATATTGTACTTTCTGAAATATGTATTTTGATGAATGCTCATTCTACCAGAAATATTAACTTTAACTTTTAAATTTTGCAATTTTGTATAAGAAAAAATGGCATAAGTATAAATTCCTTAAAATTTAAACAGTTTCTGTTCTTTTCGATTAACTTTTTCAAAGTGTTACGGAATTTAACTAACATGCTCGACATTGAGTATTTGACTTATCAGTTTTAAAGTTTAATAAACAAAATGCCTTTAATTTTTTAATTATCATTTTTTCCGGCTTGTGCAAAATTTTGGTTTCGGTGGGACCATAAAATCCTTTCCGTTTCCGCGTTAGACAGATTCTGCTTTATGCAGCATGAAATAATGTAATTTTCCATGGGTTCGCCGGGACTTGAAAAAATTTCCGCGGTAGACAGATTTCCGGCTTATACAGAGTCCGCCTTAGACAGAATTTTGTGTATTTCATTTCTTTTTCAAGCAACATCATTTTTTGTATAATCAAAAGCCTCTTCATTTTTTGTATAATCAAAATTTCCACTTGAAAACTCAAAAGTAAAAAAAAAAAAAAAAAAAAAGAGAGAAAAGAAAAAAATAATATGATGTATCCAGATTTTTTTTGTATCAGAAACCCTCATTGCATTAAACTCCCTTCCTCAGTGTTATGTATTCAGTAAAGAAAAGAGAAAAGACGGCTATTTTTTTTTTGTAATCCCTGAAACCGAACAATCAATCAATGCTCTGTCTGTTACTGCAACAGTCCCAGGAACAGGTCTTGGTGTCTTCGTTCCTCTTCTCGTTCGTTACGAGATCACGTGACCTGTTCCTTTGGAACAGGTAAAAGGAACGGTAACGGTTCGTTTTTCAAAAGGAGCAGGAACGCCCATCCCTAGTTCTACTGCTTGTCTTTGAAAAGAAATAAAATCAGCTTATATAAACCAATCTTTGATGGATTTTTCCGCTTCTACATGGAAGCTTAGAAAAAATATTATATAAATTCTGAAAGAGTAAAATTTTTTCGTATGCGTGCGCAGTTTTCCAGTTTTTAGGGCCAGTAGATTATAAAATACAGATGTCTTTCAAAACGCCCTGTGCATTTATCGCCATGGAACCCCTTCTAAATTATGGTAAGCCCTCCCCCTTCTGACAGCAAATCGTTGCGGTTTCATTAAACGAAAGCTTCTGTTGAATTATGAACATTTTCCATTCTTTTAATTGGGTTTTTAATTAACATCGTGCGTTAATTAAGACTTTTTTCAAAATTTTATGATTTTGGCAAGGTCAGGACGGACAGAGACACGAGACTATAAGTTTTTCGGGAGATAGACGTAACCCTAAAAAGAGACGAATTAACCTTTCGGATCTTCCATGCTGGGGAGTTCCAAAACAACCGGCGGCGCGTGCCGTTCTGAGGTGGGAAATAGTGTACTTTTAATGAGCGTTCTTTATAGTTTTTAATTAATACTTCTGTTAATTAACAACAATAAAGAAAAATCTTGCGTCAAGCGTAGATTATGAAATACTTTCTAACACATTTAGAATACTGTAATAAAATTCACCAAAACTTTAATAAGGTGAAAGATGGTAAACAATTTAGAAAACACAAAATATGTTTGAAAGCCCAATTTCAGCGATTACCCTCTATAATCGGAAAACTATTCAACTTCTCTTATGAGGCTCTGTATATAATTCAAACATTTCTATACATATTACATAATATACTAAAATTTGACTCGATTTGGAAACGCAGCTGACCCATCAAAAATCTACTACGTGATACAATTTTTGATTAAAATTAAGATAATAAATATTAATACCGAGAGTAAAAATCACTAAAAATACCATAGATTAAATACTAAGACGATATGAACTCTTTTACATCGAATTTATATGTATATATATATATATATATATATATATATTATTGTATTTTTTGGGGGGAGGGGGGCTATAAGTCAATCTAGAGATTTGAGCCTATGCTCAATTGGGTACAGAACATTCTCACCTACACATTTGTTTTACAGGGTGACACATAAATACTGTGACGTGATAAAAATGTCAACTTATTTTAATGTTTTACGTGTTTTCGAGCTATATTATTGTTTTATTCGTGTTTCACGTTCTTGTTTGTTGAGTAATTGCTATTTCTGCTGATATTAATTTATTGTTTTGAAGCAGAAAATGGTGTGCAAATGTTTCCCCTTCATTCCTCCAACAATGCCTTACATGCCCAAGGGATAATACTCATACATTTGATACGAATTGTGTCATCGTACATAAATAGGTGCCTGCTTTAAGTGGGTAATTTTAGAATGTGCTTTTAGCTTTTCCCTATATTGGGTGATCTGGGCGATGTGCGCTTCGAAAAACTATTAACAACAAGTGGGTAAGTGTGATCACAGATCGCACAGTGGTTTTCGTTTAATATTGCCTTCAAAACAGTTGTTCCTTTAATTAATAAATACGAATTGTTAATTTATAATTATTAAATCCTTATATAGATCGGGATGACATAGAGGGGTGAGGATGGGGGTAGGGAGAGTAGAGGTTTTAAGCACAAATTTAAGATATTTGCTGTAATTACTGTTGGAAAATAGAGGTAACTAAACTTTTGAAATTTTTATATTAAGTAAGTAGCATTTATTTCAGGACTCCGCCAAAAGATCGCACATAAAACGGTAAAAAAGGTCAGTTTTTAAAAAAAATTTAGAGCCTCTCCCCCCTGAAATTTGACGCGCCCTTCTTTATGAAAATTTTGTTTATGTGTTATAAACTATATTAAAGTTTCAAAAAGATCGTCTTATTAGATTTCCTAATTTAAATAAAATCGCGGTCTGTTAGTTACACATTCCAACAGCAGGGACCGCACTGTATTCTTAATAAATGTGTATCTGAACGAAACTCGTTTACACGACCTATCCGTAGATACATTAGTCGAGGGGGTGGCGGTCTTAACAAAGAATTTAAGATATTTGCTGAAATTACTATTCGAAAACAGTTTTATCAAGACTTTTGAAATTTTTATATTCAATAACTAACATTTAATGTTGTATTTTTTAAAATCCCACACCGATCTGAAGAATACTGCTTAGAAATAACAGGACTGCCTTTTAAATTAACCATTTGATATAAATCATCCAATTAGAAAAATAATAATCAATATCACAGATTAATTCACATCACACACAACAATAATTTTTAGAATTTCTGTAAGGGGAATTTTTTTTTACGTTTGGCTGTCAAAGTTGCTATTTTTTAAGTCTGTTAGATATTGAGATGGGGACCCCTTTTAAAAACATCCCTACCCTTTATTGCTTAACTAGCGCATCTGGAGATCCTGCCTTTCTCATTCTTTCAACACCTGGCCCTTTTATAAAACAACAGTTTGAAAGAAATGACCCAATTAATGAAATAATAATTAATACCTCCGCAACTAATTTAGACACTGTCATGAAAATAACATATTTGAATCATCGAAAAATACTACGCATACGCATGGATGCATAAAAATTAATCTATAAATTTTATAATTTCAAAGTTTTACATTCGTTTTAAATCCTCTAGTCTATTACGGTGCGACCATCTGCAGATTAAAACACCTGAGCTCGCAGCCGCCTGGCCACGAAATATTTCTCAAACAACCGTGTTCTACTGCTTGTCTTTGAAAAGAAATAAAATCAGCTTATATAAACCGACCTTTGATGGATTTTTCCGCTTCTACATGGAAGTTTAGAAAAAAATATTATATAAATTCTGAAAGAGTAAAATTTTTTCGTATGCTTGCGCAGTTTTCAAGTTTTTAGGGCCAGTAGATTATAAAATACAGATGTCTTTCAAAACGCCCTGTGCATTTATCGCCATGGAACCCCTTCTAAATTATGGTAAGCCCTCCCCCTTCTGACAGCAAATCGTTGCGGTTTCATTAAATGAAAGCTTCTGTTGAATTATGAACATTTTCCATTCTTTTAATTGGGTTTTTAATTAACATCGTGCGTTAATTAAGACTTTTTCCAAAATTTTATGATTTTGGCAAGGTCAGGACGGTCAGAGACACGAGACTATAAGTTTTTCGGGAGATAGACGTAACCCTAAAAAGAGACGAATTAACCTTTCGGTTCTTCCATGCTGAGGAGTTCCAAAACAACCGGCGGCGCGTGCCGTTCTGAGGTGGGAAATAGTGTACTTTTAATGAGCGTTCTTTGTAGTTTTTAATTAATACTTCTGTTAATTAACAACAATAAAGAAAAATCTTGCGTCAAGCGTAGATTATGAAATACTTTCTAACACATTTAGAATACTGTAATAAAATTCACCAAAACTTTAACAAGGTGAAAGATGGTAAACAATTTAGAAAACACAAAATACGTTTGAAAGCCCAATTTCAGCGATTACCCTCTATAATCGGAAAACTATTCAACTTCTCTTATGAGGCTCTGTATATAATTCAAACATTTCTATACATATTACATAATATACTAAAATTTGACTCGATTTGGAAACGCAGCTGGCCCATCAAAAATCTACTACGTGATACAATTTTTGATTAAAATTAAGATAATAAATATTAATACCGAGAGTAAAAATCACTAAAAATACCATAAATTAAATACTAAGACGATATGAACTCTTTTACATCGAATTTATATGTATATATATATATATATATATATATATATATATTATTGTATTTTTTTGCGGAGGGGGGCTATAAGTCAATCTAGAGATGTGAGCCTATGCTCAATTGGGGACAGAACATTCTCACCTACACGTTTGTTTTACAGGGTGACACATAAATACTGTGACGTGATAAAAATGTCAACTTATTTTAATGTTTTACGTGTTTTCGAGCTATATTATTGTTTTATTCGTGTTTCACGTTCTTGTTTGTTGAGTAATTGCTTTTTCTGCTGATATTAATTTATTGTTTTGAAGCAGAAAATGGTGTGCAAATGTTTCCCCTTCATTCCTCCAACAATGCCTCCCTTCCCCTACATTTCTTTGACAGATCGACTTGTGACTTAGCGATTGTGGCATATTTTTTAATAGTATCTGTGTATGTTCTGTTGTTATGATATATTTTCTGTATTGCAAGTAGATAGCCTATGAATACGTACAATGGAAAACTCTTCAGTGTAGCAGGACTCTCTAAAGCAATAAATTTTACGTATCGAAAGTTCCACTTTCACTCGAAATCTAACATAACAACTAACAGATTCATAATAGATGTAAATTTCCAACAGGGCGAAAAAATGTCCGGACCAGGATTCGAACCAGGGATCTGCTCTGCCATCTGTGTTATCCCGGACGAATCTGGTGGAACTTTTCAACTCAGCAAACCTTAATGACGTATTGTACGATCTTTGGCCTAACTCCATCTAAAGAGGTTTCTCCGTCGGAGAAAAACTCCCTCCATGAAAAGAGGGGAAGGGGAAGTGCACTGCTTTCTCGCAGGGGACAGCGGTGACCACAGCGTTAGTCCTCATTTTGATAATTATCGCTACTGGCGATCAAGCAAAAGCGCGCCAAGTTAACACCGTTTTATCTTTCGCCCCTGTATGCGAATTTTATGGCTTAGCTGTTTGCACTGTTTCTTTGACGATAAGGGACTTACATTGCGTCTCTGGAAGTTTCCCTTCTTCACACTTCAATTTCTTTGGTCGTACCTTTGGCGGTGCGTGAAAATAATGATGGAAATCACAAAAATGGTTTAATCCAAAACTCGTACAGAAAATTGATAGTTTGAAGATTACAAAGTTTGATCATGTGTAAATCCAATGTGTTACATTCAAAGTGAGGGATAAGACCCACAATACCCAATAATTCGATGATAATGCGAAGTCAGTAGCTCCGCCGTTTTCTAAAAATATTCATTGGTGGTTATATATTCCCCCTATCCGCATCATCCTGAAAATTTCAATTAATCATTATGCAATATTCTTTTATATTTCCATTTTAATAATAACTGCAGAACGCTAAATTACATCAGAGGTTGTGGCTTTAATGTTTTTTGTTAAAACGTGTTAGAAAGCTGGCGGTTATTTTCGTTTTCAAATAGGTAGAGTTATATCACTAATATCTATCAATAGAAAAGCTTCCCTCATTCAATTCCTTCATATCAATAGAAAATCTTCCCCTCTAGTTGAGTGGAGGGAAGGGGGGCGTGTTTATGAGAAATGGGAGGAGATGAAATGCCTAAGAAAGATTATTAAAAAAAAGTTGGAAAGCGCTGCTGTAGATAATCAAAAATCGAAGAGAATTAAAATAACGAGTGAGCATAGTTCTCCTTTTTGAATTGTTATAAATACTCTCAAACATTTGAGACACATATTTATATACGAAAGACTATTTTCTAGTGAGTAAACACCTCTTATTAACAATAACGTTTGTTTCTTTTAGCAATCACAAAAGACTTATGAATTGAAATTTCATTAGATTTTCCGTTGAAAATACTTTCGAAACAGATTTTCTTCAATAAATTGTAGGATGATGGTCTATTTTGCTCTTTTGAAAAAAATTAATAATAATAACTGCATTTTGAATACATCAAAATAAACCACATGGAGTTCAATCTGAAAAGTTTGCTCTTGGTATTGCCGGAAAATAAATAACAAAATGAAACTACAATAAATATATTCAGCTGAAACCGGTAAAATTAAGTTGTGTTCAGTAAAAGTAATATATGCATGTTTTATAAATGTATGTCAAAAGTAGAAAATTTCACCTCATAAAACGAGCGAGCCACAGAGTATGGAGACCTATTCAGAGAATCAACTCTCATATACTACAATGGCAATTTCTTTAACATGGGATTACGCATAGACAGTAGCGATTGCGGCGGATGACGCGGGAACTACGGCCGTAACGGAAGCGAGGTTGCTAATATGGCGATATATCGCTTAATTGGCGACAAATGAAGGACACAAAAAAAAAACGGCGGCTGCTTGTTTTGAAATTTAAGTGAAGGGGAAAGAGAAAAAAAAAAAAAAAAAAAAAAAAAACGGCAGCCGCTTGTTTTGAAATTTATGAATCTGAAGTTCGGAAACAATCGGAATTTAACTATTTTAAAATAACTGTTGTGGTAAAACGAAGCAATTTTTTTTCCATGTTTAAAAGGATAATTTGTTTTTTTTTTTCTTAAATTTTTTCAAAAATATATTTTATATTGTTTGCTTTAATATTTTTATATTTATCAAATAAAATTCTTTTTACATATAATACTGTGCTGTTTGTGTGAATTATTTGTTCTGAACATTAAAATAAATTATGATTTAAATTAATGATCTAAAAATAAGGCAAATAAAATAATTTTATTTATAAAATATGAAAAAATATATATATATAAATCAAAGATTAAAATAAATTGCAATGTTTTTCAAAGATATTACAAGGCTTTAATAAATTATTTTAAAAGTTACTTCAGATTTAGTAAAGGTTCTGTTGAGCATTTATATATATATATTATGAAATTAGATCTATTTTAATTCACGTATATCGTAATTTCTTTTGAATAATCCATTAATTCTATTATATAAGTGAAGAACATCTAATTTTTCTACATAAAAGGAATCTGTAGAGGTTTTGTAATTGTATACAAAGTGTCTTTCAGTGGCGTAACCAGGATTTCGTTGGGGAGGGGGGGGGGTGTCCAGAATTTTTCCTTCAGGTTATATATATATATATAGTAAAACCTGTCAAGATGAAATCGTAAATAATGCTGAAAAATTTCGTTTTACACAAATTTTCGTGTTATCAGGTGTATTTGTATAGTATTATTTTCCGTAGCCCTATGGAACATTTCTGTTTAAGACATAATTCTGTTATAGGCAGGTTCCATTTTTACAAGTTCTGTGTCTTTATATAAATATAGTTATTTATGTCATATGAATAGAATACAACTTGTCAAAATAGTAATTGTCTATAACAAAATCCTGTCTTTAACCGAACACTTGCATGATGTCTTTTATTGCTGGTTAATAGGAAATCCCTAAACAGTCAATTTTAAAGGGATACTTTCAATTGCAATTTTTTTTTTTTTTTTAAATATTGTTAATCATCTTAGAAGCCATTCAAAAGTCAACATATTTATCTTCGTAAAAGTTTATATTTGGTTCCTTGTTTCTATGAATTTTTATTTCAAAAGACATATTTTGTGGTTCTCTCGCAGAAAATAATATTCATTATTCTTTTACTGAAAAAAAAAAAGGGGGGGGGGGCAACTTGAAATTTAAATTTTTTTCACAACATTTTTTCAATTGGATATATTCCTATAAAAAGGACAGCTTATTATTTGGTAGGGATTAATTAAGAATGAAAGAGATATAGCACACCTTCAATTTTTATCAATTTTCTTTCTATATTTATATGAACTGAGAATCGATTATCTTTAAAGACTTGCCAAACACAGTGGAGCACTATATATGTTTTTCAGAAACTGTCTTAAAAATATGCAACCACAACACAATGTATCATGCTTCAAAAGTGCCATAACTCCGAAAACTAAATTTTTCAGAAAATTCTGTTATTTTTTAGCTGTATTTTCATTGCACTATCTGGCACTGTAGGTGAATGTTAGTGGCATGAAAAGAAAGCTGGATGGCAGCCATAACTCAAAAATCACAATTTTTGAGTTGTGGCACTTTTGAAGAAAGGGTGCAATATATTTAATAATGAAAGTAAATACACAGATCTGATACATAAGATTTCACTATAATAAAATAATTTTATATAATATTGCTTAATATTTTAACATTATTAAATATTTGCACGATGGAGATTATTGAAGATAATTACATTGAAGATAATTTTAAATTTCACATGCACACAAATAAATAAATAAACATATAACAAGTGCTCCATTGAATAATCAATTTCAGAATTTCATTTATTTTCTCCCTGTAACAAATACATCATACAATACAAATTCCAAATAACACACAAACAAAAATTGACAGTTAAAATTCTTTATTTATTTTGACGAAAGAAAAAAATATTTACTACACTATGTTGATTTAAAATTTCAATAATATGCAGAATTTCTCAGAAAGGGGTATAGAAACTAAAATATATGACAAAGGCTGTGAATGCTTTTTATTTCTAAATGAGAAAAGCAAAATATATCAATACTATTTACTGATTATTTTTTTTTTCATATGCTTTAATGTTATGAAATCTATTTAGTGCAAAACAAGGCTGTGCAGAAAAACTGTGGGTTGTGGTAGTAATTTGAATTTGGGCCCCCTCCCACCACATCATAATACAATGAAACATGCACAGAAACAATCAGTAAAAATATAGTTGTTTCCATCTTAGGAAGTTTAATTGCATAATATACTTTTTGACAGGATGATGAAATTTTTCTGTTTGAACCAGGATTCCGTTACAAACAGGTAAATATAAAAATAGCAATTTTTGCCATTTCATTTTTATTAGTTGTTAGATATTTTAATTAAATTTTTTTTAGGTAAATAAGTACAATTATATTTTTTTATGCTTTATTTTAAAAATGAGGGCCGAAGCCAGACCCCAGTAATTTGTACCAGCTCTACCTCTCTCTGTACGAGCCTGCAAAACAATAAACACTATATAATAATGAAGTACATTCGGTTTTATTTTTAATATATATTTATTATTTTGACTGTACATTTACTACTATTAGTAGCTTTTGTAAACATTTTTAACCTGTCATATAGAATCTTGTAAAAAAACTCAGAATTTCAAACTTTTAAAATAAGAACAATTGTAAAAATAAGGTAAGCTTCTAGTTTTTTTTTTTCTTTTTCCCCTTGTTTAATGAAGTTATACCATTAAAGAGAAAAGTACTAAATCTAGTTCAACAATTTAAGTGTTAGGCAATTTGATGATGAAATGTCAAAAAGTGCAATAGGTAAATATCTGTTAGAGAAGGGAGAGAGACAGACAAAAAAAAAAAAAAAAAAAAAAAAAAAAAAAAACATGGTTCAACAAATCAATTTTTTTTTCTCATAATATCAATGCATTCTATTTTTTTATGAAACTTTTTTACATTATGTCAGTCATTTATGATTATTTATATACTTTTTCTGTTTAAATGAAAGAAAATCTGTTCATTAACAAATTTCCAAAAATTACTGGTGTTTATTATGCTTTATCTATAACAGTAGTAGTTATGTAACAAATTGTGATTTGGCCACATAGCCGAATATTAATTCATAAATTTTATATAGCAATATCTTCATACAGTTCTAGAGGTAAATGGGATTTTATTCAGCTATTTTGAAATTGTCTTTTATAATTTTCATTCTGTTTGATAATATTTTATTTCTAGTTTTTATGTATCAAACAAATACATTTCCTGGAAAATATTCCCTTATCATTTTTCTAGCTTCATAAACTTTTACTTTTTATTAAACCAAAACCAAAACAACCCCTTTCCCTTACATTTTTTTCTTGCTCAACAATTTCACAAATTATAATCTTTGATACTATTCGAAATTTCTTGTTTACAACAAGAAAACAACAATTTCTACTTCTTTAATGTGTAATACTTAAGCATAATTAAATCATTTTTATAATGTATATAAAATTCAAATTAATAAATGTATTTGAAAATTTTAAATAACTTCGTGTATTGCATGTTAAGAAAATTCAAATTATTACTAAATTTATATTTAATATTTGAAATAAAATTGTATTATAAATTTAATAAACATTTAAATTTCCTTAATGTACAACACATAAATAAAAATTTATAGTTATGTTATTTAAAATATACCAAATGATATTATTTATTATGATTTTATTTTAGTACTCGGCTGACCTAGGGTGGAGAAATTATTCTAATTTCTCTTTTTACTTTGCTTAAAAAACTCATGAAAAATATATTCAAATGTGAAAAAATTTGAAGGATGCAGCACTCTGCCCTTTTTTATCATATTATCATGTTTTTTATCATATGCTCTAATGTTATGAATTCTATTTAGTACAAAACAGGGGCGTGCAGAAAGACTGCTAGCCTGGGTAGTAATTCGAATATGGGCCGCCTCCCACCACATCATAATACAATGAGACATGCTAAGACGAAACACAATCAATAAAAATATAGTTGTTGTTGTAGTATCTTAGGAAGTTTAATTGCATAATATACTTTTTGGCAGGATCATGAAATTTTCTGTTTGAACCAGGATTCTGTTACAAACAGGTAAATATAAAAATAGCAATTTTATTTTTATTATTTGTTGGATATTGTAACTAACGAGGGTCAAAGCCAGATCCTCTAGTAGGGCTGGGTCCCAGTAATTTGTACCAGCTCTACCCCCTCAGTACGAGCCTGCAAAACAATAATTACTACATAATAACCAAGTACATTCAGTTTAAATTTTAATATATATTTATTATTTTGACTATTTTTTATTAATAGTAACTTTTGTAAACATTTTTAACTTGTCATTCAAATCTTAAAAAAAAAAAAAGTTTCAGAAACTTCAAATGTGAAAAATAAAACATTATATATATATGTAATCTGAAGTACACAGATATTTCTCCTAAGATTAATACTAATATTTTTTTAGCCAGTCCTCTCAAAGTGAAACTAAATAAGCAAAAATAAAACACACTGCACCTAAATTTTGCTGCATTATTACTTCTACAATTTGTAGACTTGCTTTTTTTGTGAAATTGTGAACTATCACACATTATATAGATGACCAAAAATCTCTGCAATCTGGATTGTCTCTTAATCCACCACGTCTTCTTACAGATGAGAATGTATTCTCAACTGCAAAAACATTAAAATTAGGAGTAGGAAATTTCCAGAAAACCAACAATTTTTTTTTTTTTAAATCAACTAGCAAAACACAGTGCATGACGTTGTTCTGGTGGGCTTCGATGAACAGTATTTAAAAATGCCAATGGGTTCCATCTAATAATTAAATATTATCTAAAGAGGCGCTGAAGCTAAGCTCCAACGAGCTTTGATGAAATTTAACACTGTGTCAAACTAAAATGTTAATCAGTAAGACTATTTTATAAACAGAACAAAATGTAGAGAGTAAACATAAAACTACAACGAGTAAAAATGGCTGATACAGTTGCAATTAATTCTGGTATTCATCGTTGGCTTTCAGACAGAAAACGCTTGCTTTTACATGTGTGGCGTGCTGTATAAGCACTTTGATAAGGAAGAATGCAAAGAAAGATAATTTTGGGCTTTCCTTTTTATGTTGTTGTTCCTTTGGATTCAGGAGCACAGCAGCTACGAAGTACAGTGAATTCCAATCACTTTTTAAATATTTATTAAAAACGAAGAAGTACCAGAGCTGAGATTTAAATTAAGCACTGTCTATATGTATTCTAATCCTTAGTATCTTCCTTTTAAAATGGCACTATATCTGTCCATGAAGCTGTTGTACTTTGCTGTTATTCATCAGGTTATTCTGAAAAAATTTTAAGATACGACGCGCATTGTAGAAAGAGATATTTTTCTTATTACGTTAAAAAAAAATAGCTGTTCAACTCGTAACTCCAAGATTTTTGTATAATGATTGATTTAAAAGCCCTGCAATATAAAAAAGAAAGAAATTAAATAAATATGCATTTAACTACAAAACTGCAGAACAATCAATAAAATGAAATTAAAATTCAATCCGACTACTAAATTAAAAAATTTAGGGGTCCACAGGACCAGTAACTTTTTTCCCTCTCTGACAGGTAAACGTAAATTTTCCCGTCCCTGAGAAAGCTGCAATCAAACACAAACCACAGAATTTTATTTTATTTAAAAAAATAAATAAATAAATAAATAAATAAATAAAAATTCATTAAAACTTAGTCAGTTGAAATAAATAATCGGAAATAAAATACATAAATTAATAATTTTATAGTTTTTGCTTATGTACTGTTTAATTTTTAGCAAATTATAATTTTAAATTTTATTATGAAAATGTGCTAACCACATTTTGCACTTACAAAACAAACAACTACAAAGGTTCAAAGCATATTTAATACAGTAATAACTGACTAGCTTATTTACTTTATCCTAAGTATATGTGATCAAAATTAACATATGAGCATAAAGAAAAGGCAAGGAAAAATTAATATTATATAAATAAAGCATATTTATATGATCATTTTGAAACTTTTTTGCAACTTTGAATAACATTCGTAATCTTTAATTTTAAATTTTAACTTAATTGTTTACATATCAAATACATGTGGGAATTATGAATCATTGCACATTAAAGTTCTTATTTATTTCTTAGTTTCTGCCATGCCGGTTTTAACCGGTTACAACCACTAGTTGGCATACTCTGGCAGAAACCTGCCAACCCTGAGGGTGGGGGAGTCACTTAAAGGATTAAAAGTACTTAATAGAATTTTATGTAGTGGACCAGTGACAATGTCTGCGGACCAGTAAACTCTGATGTTTACTGGTCCTTGGGACCAGTGACTTTTTTTTTTTTTTTTTCAATTCTACCGCTGTGTATATGCACAAGCACACAAAATTAGAGACTCTTGTTTTCATACAGATATACATAGAAATACTTTTTCATACTGTATATTTTAATGTGTTTGTGTTTTTTGCAGAGAATTGTAATTTTAGACTACTTTTTACAGAATCTGAGTTTTTAGCTCGAAATCATAGAAATTACGATTTTTTTTTTTTCATAGCAGTTGGCAGGTCTGATAATGTTAGAGTATGTATATTTTAAAGCAAGTAACGTTTTCCAAAAATTCAGAAAATCTAACTTAGGTTACAACATTGGTTTTAGAATTCACATAGCTAGAATCCAGCAGTTCTTTGTTTTCTTAACATTATTCAGAAAGTGAGACGTTTAAAACATTAATTTAAAAAAAATAAATTTTTTACTTACACTGTATATGAATAAACTGTCTTGAATTTTTGTAGGTAGTTGGATAAAGATCCTTGTCCCTAATGTATTTTGGAACACTATATACTTCTGGAGTAGGGATATCAAGTTCACCTGTATGGCCATAAGCTAGTTGCGCCAATATAAGCTCACTGACGATGATGTTCCTGAAAAATAAATATAGTAAACATTAACTTCTATTAACCTAGAAAAAAAGTTTTAAGTAAATAAAAATAAAAGAACAAAAATTTTAAAATGTCACATTCTCTGTCCCCCCCCCCTCCCCCTCCAAATTATTTAAAAAAGAAGAATTAAATTTACAAAATAACTTCTCATACTCAAACAAAGAGGTTAAAATTGGAAAAGACTTACTCATGAAAATTATTATAAATACTTGAATTTTTTTTTTTTTTTTTTAAGAAAAGCAACTCTGATACTAAAATAACAACGAATCAAAGAAACCTAAAGGTCAAGTTACGATTATATTTGTGAATGAAATAAACAGCAAAATCCATATTTTTTTTCTTTACTTTTATGTAGTAAACACAGAAAGTTTTTTAGTCTGAAACCAAAGTGAAATTGGATCTTTATCAGAATTTTGGACAAAAATGAAACTATTTCAGAAGAAAAATGTAAGCTATTAATGTGTGCATACATATATAGATGCAAGATATTATTCACAAATACACATACCTGTCTATTTACTAAAATGCACTATACCATTTGAAAAATGGAGCTTAAATCAGATACAGTAGACTCCCTCAAATCTCCACATCATTGCAGATGTAACAATGAAACATACAATTAAGATATAGGTGAAAAATTCAAGGTTTTTAAAATTTTTATATCATCCTGCATCTGTACACATTTTAATATATAATTCGGGTCAATATGACTGAACTCATGCTTTCTCATTGATAAAGTATAAATTTATTTCTAAAAAAATTCAAGATAGCAATGATATCAGAGGTGATGCCGATTTTTTTTTAACCTAATACATTTATGTATTAATCAAGCTTTTTTGCTTACTAAAAGCCTTCTGGCTAAACATGAAATAAAACTTTGTTATTTAAAGTTTTTGATGCAAATTAACATACTTTCATGAGAAGAGTTTCACTGAATAATTCATGAAAAATTTCTCACATTGTCATCTATATTTAGTTATGCATTGTTAATTGTTAACTTGAAATTTACTTTTAATATTTTAATCATTTTTAAAATGTTCTTAAATTTTATTATTTTTTACATTTACTTACATTACATTTACATTTTATTACATTTTACTTTATTGTAAGCATTCATTATACTTTCCAGTGCATTATTAAATTCAAATTACCAGGGGTGGGGAATTTCTAGAAAATCTTACCAGCCAAGGAATTATTTTACCAGCCAGTAAACTGCAATGTACAGTTGAAAAGTTGGAACAGATGTCATATTCACCCCATATTGGCGCGATTTTTTTCTGTCGCCAATATCATATAGGCAACAGGTACTTAACTTGCGTCAAAGTGTCGTTATTTTGTTTGATGTGGTAACCCGGATTATGTTGTTTATGCTGTTGATGTTTTCGCCAAATTGGCAACCGAAAAAAATCACGCCAATATGGGGCGAATATGACATCTGTACCGAAAAGTTTTATGACAAAATCACACAACTCAAAAATAGTTGGTTACTATTACTATAATGCATTTTCATATTTTCCCCCTATAAAATTAAGAAATATAAACAAGAGATGATAGTAGTTTTCGGCATATCTCTGTAGTTTGCAATTTTCAAAGACTACCTAAAAATTCACTCGCCCTGTCAGAAAATTCACTCACCAGTGGCGAGTAAAATGATGTATTTCCCCACCCCTGCAAATTACTGTTTAAAGAAATGTAAACAAAACAGTGACCAGAAATCCTCAAAATTCTAAAATCTGCACAAACTCAGGATTTAAGCTATGCAGATTTTAGGGAGTCAACTGTATGTGTAAAAGAGTTAATAGACTATTTTGATGCAAAGAACAAATTAAAGAAAAAAAAGAGAAAATTTTTGTTTGATCAAAAATGAAAATGACGATAAATCGCCCTCCCTCAAGAGATATTAACCCAACTTGCAGGAATCTACACTTAGCCTGAAATTGAACCAAACTGCAAACAGATAACCTCATAATTTGGTTGTTATAGGTTCTAACCTTCATCAAATCAGAGAAATATTTAATTTAGTTTTAAATAAAAATTAATGTTTTAAGTTTGTGGGGAAAAAAAATAAATAAAAGACCTTTTCAACGTTGGTGAAGATAGAATAGAATAGAATACAAATTAAAATTGAGAATGCTTTCAGCAAAATGTTACAAATGCAGCACAGTAACACCCAGAAGGAAAAAAAAAGGGTATTAACTGATTTTATACAATAACAGACAAAATTTAGATGCTAAAGAATAATTAGAAAACTTAATTATGTATTGCAGCAAAATTACTAGGAGATGATATGACAAACAAAAATGAGATGAAAAATTGCGGTAATGTGCATATATGTCTATTAAATATGCAATTTTTCACACTGCTAACAAGGCGTATAACCAACAAAGTGAAAAATGTCCAACTAATGAATGAAACAGAACATTTATAGGTAAATTGTCTTTTAATAAAAGTTTCAAGTGCACGTTTTGGATTTTAACAATTTTAATAGCAAATTTGTGATGGTGGTAGTGGTGGGGGGAAGGGGGGGAAGCGCATATCTGCAGACAATATTTTGAGTTTTTAAATGCATTACAGTTTTCTAATCGATTACAACAGCATTTTTTTTTCAAAAATTTGAATTATAATCTTATATAATTTCAGTAATTATTATAATAATTACACGATACCTATAAATTTCCTCTGTATTATGTGTGATAATAAAAGTTGGATCTTTTTTTTTTTTTTAACTATAAACAAGCATGGGCCAATCCAGGCAAAATTTGGGCACACTTCACAAAATTCCATTTCATATACTGTATTTTATGGAAGAAACGCTGCACCCGTTGTAAACGCCGCATCCATCGGAACGCTACTTTTGTCGACAGCGTTACATTGACCTAACATTAATCGAAGTTTTCTGAGCAGTGTAGGATGCCTCGTTTTTAATATCTTAAGATGTCTGAAATTTTATTTAAAATATTTAAATCTGATTTTAAATATTTTTATGAATTTTTAAATCAAGGAAACTCAGTTGGTATTTAAAAAAATCATAAATGCTGCACATGGCGTAAACGCCGCACTTGGAAAAAAATTAACTTTTAAACTCGTAAACGCCGCGGCGTTTCTTCCATAAAATACGGTACTAAACATTGTTATTTTGTTACATTTTAAAATGTATAATTAGTAAACAAAACAAGTTCATCCAAAAGAAAAACTTTAATAGAAGGGCTTAAAGAAGTTATTATCAATTAACAATTGCTCCCAAAAATATCTTTTATACTTTTCACAAAATGGGTCCCAAGAAAAATTCCTGCATAAACCACTGACATGAATGGGGAATTTTCAGTGCAGTTGAAAATTAGTATGAAAAAATTTGTGCAGCAGCAGAAACAGTTAAATATTATTACTACAATACAGTCTCACATTTTTCTTTCTATTTAACTAAGAAATACATAACATTTAGTAACAGGGTTAGAAATTAGGAACTTTAAGTGCAATTTTTTTTCTAGGTATCAAACTACATTTCATGCTTTCAATTTTATATATCATATTTTCTCATTATTTTTTTTCGCAACCTTGTTAACAATAATATTATTTCTATTTTTATGCATTAAAGTGTTTAATATGTACAACCCACCCCCTGCCTTTACCTCTGTGTTAATCACTAAAACAAAATAAAAATTGGCTTTCTTTAAAAGTATGAAATTTGATAAAACAACAATATTTGGATTCTAGAAAAATGTTAGCTTATTCTTTTTCTAAAGCATACAAAACAGATTATCAAGCAATACTATGTCCATTGAAAGAAAATATGAACTTTTAGATACAACCAGGGATAAGCTTAGTTTTTAAAAAATCCTGCGACTGACAATATACATCAGAGAATTAAAAAAATAACAAATAAATGAACCTTTGGATAAAAATCATGGTGCGGCATTTAAAAATATTCCCAAATCCATTTATTTTGAGGGGGAGGGGGGCGGTAGCACTAAAATTTTAAAACATTCTTGATACAGTATCTTATTTTATCAAAAACAGGTACTCTTGAAGTGAATGTGGCAGGCCCATTAGTAAAATAGTGCTATTAGTTAAATTATGCTAAGGTGCCAACGATAGCCTTTGTAAACAAAAATTAAAGTGAAAGAAAACTAGGCGTCAAATTTGACTACTATGCATAATTTTGTGGTCGTGAAATCCAATAATTTAGTTGCATTTGACGAATAACGACAGCTAATTTCTAACCCTGTATTAGTACCATGCGATAGAAAATGCATTATCAATAAAATTTTATACACAGAAAAAAAAAAAAAATTAACTTGAGATTTATGGTACAACAGTCATTTTAACGATAATATAAAGTAAAAATTTGTTAAAAATCTGCCAACACTGAATCTATATAAAAATATTTCATACATTATGGAACTTGAAAAATAAGAACAAAAATAACACATGAAAATAAATCACAACTTACCGAACTTTGACGTCTTGTTCTTGCAAACAATATCACCGTATCTTCTTAACATTTTGTAGAATTTCAATGATCTTCAAAAAATAATTTAATAATAATAAATACGAAGAAATATTCGAAAAGGGAACGCAGAACATTTGCACACGTGAGAATAATGACAACAATAAAAGACGAAGACGCCAAGCAGAATAGGGTTACAGTAAACAGAAATCAAGATGATAAAAATCGCCAACGCGATGATTTCGTTTGTATGTTATCCGCTAAGGCACTATTTTCAGGCGAAGTTGCGGCTCTGTATAAAATCTCCTTACTCTGTGGAGCGAGCGAAGAAGGGAAACTTTCATAGATGCAATCTGCAATGTAGATCCCCGACCGTGAAACAGTGCAAACAGCTAAGCGGTAGAAGCCCCATAAAGGGGCGAAAGATAACACGGGGTTTACTTGGGGCGCTTTTGCGTGCTCGCCAGTAGCGATAATTATCAAAATGAGGAGTAACGCTGTGCTCACTCCGCTGTCCCCAGTACACGCGAAAGCAGTGCGCTCCCCCCCCCCCCTCTTTTCGTGGATAGAGCAAAGAACGTATGGAGCTTCTCTCCGAGGGAAAAACCCCTTGAAGGTCAAAGATCGTAAAATACGTTAGATGAATCTGTTAGTTGTTACGTCACATTTCGAGTGAAATTGGAACATCCGATACGTAAAATTTATTATTTTACAGAGTGCTGTATCGCTGAAGATTTTTCCATTGTACATATTCATCGGCTATCTATTTGCAATACAGAAAATATATCATAACAACAGAACATGAACAGATCATATTAAAAAATCTGCCCCAATCGCTGTTAAGTCACAAGTCAAACTGATAGAGTTGGCCAAAGAGTCGAAGAGTCGACTCAGAATCTCGACTCCTTCCAAGTGAGTCGAACTGTCGACTCCTCAATAGTGAATTGCCTCGACTCAAAAGAGTCGAACTTTAATTTCCATTCTATTTGGGATTCGGAGTCGAAGAGTCGAAGTCGACTCACTCAAAGAGTGGTTGGACGAGCTTAACACAGTGTCGGACTTGGAGAGTCGAGAGTTGAAGAGTGGAATTTCGATTCTTCGACTCAGTATCGGATTTCAACTCTTCGAATCCGGGCTTGGTTGTTTAGCAGAGAACGAGAGCACGGAGATCTTGGTTTAATTATGTATTGGCGATTTGGGGAAAGAAGAAATCAGTGTAGATGTATGTTTAGGAAGATGACGGTACGAATGAAGGGGGAGGGGAGGGACAGAGACAAAGGGGCGGGCAGTAGGACATTTTGTTAAAGATTAGTTGAATTTATGATATGCTTAGGGGAAAGAAGATTTAAAAAAAAAGCAGATGTTACCTTTGTATTTTTTGGCACAAAAAAGAAGTAGGACTAGTTAGGGGAATATTTTCATCTGTTTTCATATCATGCAATATTAAAAAAAAACTTAGAATAAAGAGAAATAAAATTCTACTTTAGTAGCAGGTTGTTTAAAATATACTAAGTTACTGAATTTATTTTATAATAGATGTATTTTAGATAAAAGTGAATTATCGTTTATTTGTTTGCGCATATAATGTTATTTTAATTCCGTTAAATAAAAAGTTCGCAGGTAATATTAAATGCATATAATTTACATGTATTTTTTAAGTTTAGCCAATCGATTTATTTAACGTTTTTTATTTAAACCCAGATATGGAAGATATTTTCCGAATCCTGTCGTTTCCCCGCCCCCTTTTTTTCGTACACAACTAGGCTGTGTGTATCTCTCCAGGGATATATCTCAATATATTATCATGGTTTTAAAAATAAAATTTTAAAAGGGAGTAAATCAAAAACTATAAACATGAAAAAAAAGAACTTTTTAGAACTTACTCCCCCCCCCCTCCTCCGGGTGGACGGGCGACTGATTATTGAATTATTTTTTGCTCGGAAAAGCGTAAAATTTACAGGTGATCTTATTCAGAAACTAAGTAATCGAATGGCGTTTTCCTTTTTCTTCCAAAATATCCTTCAAAAACTGCTGTCAAAGTTGAAGTTTTTAAACGAAGTTCGGTACACGATAGCACGGGGGAAAGAGAAAAACTTGTCGTTACGTAACAAAGATCGTATTTTTCTTGATAAGCAATTTATATATGTAAAAAAATGGAAAACGCTATTTGATTCCAAATCGCCACAATAGTTAGGCCTGTCAATTTTATAACTTTGTAGTTAAAAATACTGCCGCTGAGCCCCGCAAATTAAAGTTTGTGTGTAAGAAAAAATGCGGTTTTCTCCAAAACTATGTGGCCGAGGATAATCGCTATAATTTTCCAGCAAAGTTTGAATAAACTACTATTGCCTCTAGTTTTTTATTTTTTATTTTTTATAATTTTAGTTTTAGTAGATTCGGAAATAGGCTGGAGGGGGGGGGGGGGGGGACATATTTTTGTATCATATTTTTGACAGTATCTAAAATTAGAACAAATATATTTTTAATTTCGGTGTTACAAGGTCTTTCCAACAAAACCCAAACGATACACATACACACACGCATAAAAGAAAAAAAAAATCCAGTAACTAAATTAGTCCTTTTTTTTTTAAAAAATATTTGTGAATAGCTTTTAATCTATAAATTTGTTAACACTATCAACTTATAATAGCTCCGTTTTCACTTTTTAAGCACGGAATCCTAAAAAAATCAATGAAGAAGAGATCTAAGAATTTAAAATGTTGTGATTGGGGAGGATTTCGGATATTTTGATGGGTTCTTGTCCTTGTCAGCAGTAAATTTCACTTACCCCACACTCCCCCCGCGCGCGCACGCACACACATCAAAAAAAAAACCCGTTTCCCGTTTTGTTTTCATCACAGAAAATTTAAACCTTTAAAACTTGATATATATAAAAAAAAACACCTCAAAACCGTCTACTCCCAGTTAAAAAGAAGGTAAATTTTTAGACATGTTACAAAATTAAACAAGAATATTTCTATATTTTACAGTTTGGCTTAGAAGTGTGCACTGGCCCAACCCGTGGGCAAGGCTAGGGCCAATTTTTCGCAACGCTGGGGGTCGAACCGGGCCTTACTTTTTCTTTAAGGCTTTGGGCCGGGCCTAGGCATTGCCCTTTGAAGACCGGGTTAGGGCCTTTCTTTTTTTCTAAAAGATTGCGTCGAGCTCAACTTAATTTTTCAGTACCGATCCGGGACTGGCTTCATTCTTCCAAGATTTGCAAGGGCCGACATTTTAAGTACCGGTCTCGACCCACCCCGTACGAAAATTATTGTCTCGGCCTGGTCTGATCCGCGCAAAAATCAGTAAAATTTAACCCGGCACAAAACTTTTTGCAAAAAATGTATATTTTTTTTAATTGCCATTATTGTACAACTAAAATTTATTCTTTTTAAAGAATCGTAATTTCTAGGCAATAAAATTAAAATACAATAAAACTTGTGAAAAAGAACCCGTATATGACGGAATCCTGCCTTAAACTAAAAAATGTGTTGATACATGAGAAATGAATACAATAATATGTGTGGAAAAGTACATAATACATTTAAAACTGCTAAGAAGGAAACTTGTCTATAATGTATATTTTTTTATTTCCTAAGCAATTTCGTCTTAGGTGAATTTACTGTATAATAGTTATCAGATTCTTAAGTATCAAATACATAGAATATGGATTAACGATATTAATGTTAACTGAATCATTTAAATACAGGTAGTGTTTCATTAAAAAACTAAATATCGCAGCACACGATGTTTCTTTAAAATGAAGATTATGAAAATGAAAAGAAAAAATGATAAAATAAGCATTTTTAGTCAGCACTCCTCGTACGAAACAATTTTTAATCCTATCGACGTAAAAATCCATATTTTCTAATTTTTAGTACCTAGATTTTAACTTTTTTTTTTTGGGGGGGGGGGGAAGTTAGGTTGGGCCACGACGGCATGGTCCCGAACTTTTAAGTTTTCTACCCGGATGGACCAGTGTTGTTTTTTTTTTTTTTTTTGTATGGGATGAACTTTTAGATTTTATACCGGGGCGGTACTTGATTATTTTTCTACGGGCCGGGCCAAACTTTTTTTTCTGTGGACGGGGCCTGGAAATTTCGTCCCGGAGAGACATCTAGTTTGGCTGTTTCCAGTTACCATCCAACAAAGTTTAATATAAAAGACTTCTTCTATAAAAAATCAAAACCAAAATAATTCAAGCGTATGCTCAAATATTTTCTTCTGTGCGATAAATTTGATACAAAAGTAGGATTGCGTCGTCTTTACTATCAACCAACCAATCTTATTTCCGCAAGTGAGTCGAGAGTCGAGTCAGTATGTCGACTCATCAATCAAATGAGTCGACTCGGCGTCGACTCCTTAAAATGAGTGGAAATGCCCATCCCTACAAACTGACCAAGAAATGTCATTTTGAATTCCCGCGGGGCGTTGGCGCGAAGGTGTTATCTTAGGTTTACTACAAGAAAGTTTGGCGAATTGGTAGATGCAATGAAGAATGCCTATGACTGGATCTCCCCTTTGAGTGTGTTTCCCAGCAGAGCTGTTTGCACTGTTTCGGTTAGTTACGGTTTCCAAAGCCTTCCCTTCTTTTCCTCTACGTTCTTTGCACCTTCCTCTAGGTGTTCTTGAAGATCGGTAGTGACGAACGGAAATCACAAAATTGGTCTATCTAAAAACATATAACATTGATAGTTGTTATAGTACAAAGTTAGGTCAAGTGGAAATCCAAATCCAATATGTTACACTCAAAATAAGGAAAAAGACCTAATAATTCATTAATTGCAATGTCAGTAGCGCCGCCTGTAGTGAGCAAACGTAAGTTTTTGGCGAAAAAGGAGACTAATATTCAAAAAAGTTGGTACAGTCGTGGAAAAAAAAAGTAATCACCCCCTACTAACTCCTCGACAAATTATCGTAGATAAAAGTTACTGGTACCGAACGATTGGAAATAAAATCTACTTTTAAATGATGTATATAAAATTTGCTTAGGGGGCCGTCTACATATTAAAACGAACCATAACTTTGTTTTTTTTTCAATAGGAGTACGCAATTCTGACAGCATAAATGAACCGTACACCCCTCAATTAGCCTAAAAACAATTTTTTATGCAATTCGTACCATAATTTTTCGAGAAATTACTTATTTTAAAGCGAGCGTATTTTAATTGCTGTATCCAAACTGAAGTTCCGCACTCGATTTTTAACTGAGAGAGCCCCCTTCTTTATCAAGGCTCCTTAAGCGCCACTCAAGGCGTCAATGAAGCCTGTTATAGTACAGGACAGCAGAATAAATTTAAAAAATCTACTCACTTATAGCATAGATGGCCCCTTAAACCATCGTTTTGCCGTTTTTAAAGCATAATTTGAAAACTACTTGGAAGAAAAATGTGAAATTGTGGATTTCCGTAAAACAGGACTTAATAAATCTAAATCCATCAAAAAAATTGTAGGTTGCAATTCGTAATTTTTTCGAATATTAATTTCATAATTCATATCATAAAATTATAAAAATTGGAAATTCAACGTATTTATGTTTGGGTATCTTAGTATTATTGCTACAAAAAAAATTAGCACATTAGAAGCATAATTTCAGGAGATATAAATAAAAATATGAAAATGTAATTTAACATTAGAAGCACTAAATTTTGAATGCTTATAATTCAAAAACTTATCATTCAAATGACTTGAAATTTGGTGTCTAGGCTTACTTTGAACCGAAAATTTGAAATATCTCGTTAAAATTGTGTATTACTATTGAAAAAAAATGAAGTTTGGATTCGTTTTAATATCTAGATGGCCCCCTAAGATAATTTCATATACATCATTTAAAAGTAGACTTTATTTACTATCGTTCGGTACCAGTAACTTTTGTCTACGATAATTTGTTGAGGAGTTAGTGGGGGTGTTTACTTTTTTTTTCCACGATTGTACATTACGTCTGTGGAACTTTCCCTTCTTCACGCTTCAATTTCTTTGTGCGTACTTTTGGCGGTAAGTGGAAATAATAACGGAAATCACAAAAATGGTTTAATCCAAAACTCGTACAGAAAATTGATAGTTTTAAGATTACAAAATTTGATCATGTGTAAATACAATGTGTTACACTCAAAGTGAGGGATAAGACCCACAATACCTAATAATTCGTTGATAATGCGAAGTCAGTAGCTCCGCCCTCTTCTAAAACTATTACTTTAGCGGTTATATAACCTCCACCCCCATGTTTCTGAAAATTTCAATTAATCATTATGCAGTATTCTTATCCCACCACGTTTTTTTTTGTACTTCCGTTTTTAATAGTAACAGCAGAACGCCTAAATTGCGTCAGAGGTTGTGGTTTTAATGTTTCTTGTTAAAACATGTTAAAAAGCTGGCCGTTATTTTGGTTTTCGAATAGGTAGAGTTACATCACTAATATCTATCAATAGAAAAGCTTCCTTCATTTTAATGACCAATTAATTTGAAGTGTTTACGAGCGTTGAATAATTTTGTTCTTTTAATGCTAATTTTTGTTCTTTTTAATTCCATATCTTTTAACGCTACATCGATTTTTCTTAATGTTTGGCTAATATTATAAAAAGAAATATTGGCTTTAAAATGAGAGATTAAAAAAATAAAATGTTATAAATGTCAATAATATTAGCATTGATTTATTATATGTTTGTGATAAGAAGATTACTAATATAAAAAAAAAAGCATACTCGCGTTATCTAGTTGAGTGGAGGGGAGGGGGCGTGTTTATGACAAATGGGGGGAGATGAAAAGCCTAGAAACAATACTTGAAAGAAAAAGGTTGGGAAGCGCTGCTGTAGATAATCAAAAATTGAAGAGAATTAAAATAACGAGAGAGCATATTTCTCCTTGTTGAATTCTTGGAAATACTCTCAAATATTTGAGACAGATTTTTATATACGAAAGACTATTTGCTAGTGAGTAATAACCTCTTATTAACAATCACGTTTCTTTTAGCAATCGCAAAGGATTTATGAATTAAAATTTCCTTGGATTTCCATTGAAAATTCTTTCGAAACAGATTTTCCTCAATAAATTGTAAGATGATGGTCTATTTCGCACTTTTGAAAAAAAAAATAATAATAATAATATCTGCATTTTGAATACATCAAAACAAACCACATGGAGTTGAATCTGAAAAGTTTGCACTTGGTATTGCCCGAAAATAGATAAAAAAAATGAAATAACGATAAATATATTCAACTCAACCCGGTTAAATTAAACAATATTTAATTAAAGAAATATGTGCATGTCTTGCGTACATGTGAAGACAAAATTAGTTGAGTTGTTTAAAAATGAGTGAGTCCCGTGCTCCTTGTTGAATTATTAAAAAGCAGCCCTTCTTTGGATGTCCGTAAATTTATAACTTTACTGGCAGGCGTAAGTTACAAAACTGGTCTAACTAAAAACACATAACATTGATAGTTTTAGTAATACAAGGTTAGGTCAATTGTAAATCAAAACCCAATATTTTACACTGAAAATAAGGGAAAAGACTTAATCATATACTATAATGCGAGCAAAAAATTGTGTGTGTGTAAATTTTATCTTGAGAACGGCTCTAACGATTTTGATTAAATTTTGCACCCTTCTGTTTTCGGGCACGAAAAGACCATTGGGATGGGTCTCGTGTTCGAGAAAATTCGATAAGTGGGTTATTTTAAGTCACAATGGGTCAGGGTCAAGCTAATTATATCTAAAGAACGGCTCAATCGATTTTGACCAAATTTTGCATCCAACCATTTTCGGGCACGAGAAGACTATTGGGCTAGGTCACGTGTTCGAGAAATTTCGATTAGTGGGCCATTTTGGGGTCACTGTTAGTCTAGCTATTTTTATCTAAAAACGGCTCTAACGATTTTCACTAAACTCATTATTCTACAGTTCTGGATTACGAAAAGACCATTGGGCTAAGTCACATGTTCGAGAAAATTCGATTAGGGGGCCATTTTTGGGTCACCGTGGGTCAAGCTAAGTTTATCTAGATAACGGCTCTAACGATTTTGACGAAATTTTGCACTCTACTGTTTTCGGGCACGAAAAGACGATTGGGATGGGTCACGTGTTCGAGAAAATTCGGTTAGTGGGTCATTTCTGGTCATAATGTGTCAGGGTCAAGCGAATTATATCTAGAGAACGGCTCAATCAATTTTGACTGAATTTTGTATCTAACCATTATCGGGCACAAAAAGACCATTGGGATGGGTCTCATGTTCGAGAAAATTAGATTAGTGGGTCATTTTGGGTCATAATGGGGGTCAAGCTAATTATATCTAGAGAACGGCTCAATCGATTTTGATTAAATTTTGTATCTAACCATTTTCGGGCACGAAAAGACCATTGTGATGGGTCACGTGTTCGAGAAAATTCGATTAGTGGGTCATTTTTGGGTCACTGTGGGTCAAGCTATTTTTATCTAAAAAAACCACTCTAACGATTTTTACTAAACTCTATATTCTAAAGTTTTGGATTACGAGAGGACCATTAGGCTAAGTCACATGTTCAAGAAAATTCGATTAGTGGGTCTTTTTGGGTCACCGTGGGTCAATCTATTTTTATCTAAAAAAACCACTCTAACGATTTTTACTAAACTCTATATTCTAAAGTTTTGGATTACGAGAGGACCATTAGGCTAAGTCACATGTTCAAGAAAATTCGATTAGTGGGTCTTTTTGGGTCACCGTGGGTCAATCTATCTAGATAACGACTCTAACGATTTTGACGAAATTTTGCACCCTACTGTTTTCGGGCACGAAAATACCATTAGGATGGGTCTCGTGTTCATGAAAATTCGATTAGTGGGTCATTTTGGGTCATAATGAGTCAGGGTCAAGCTAATTATATCTAAAGAACGGCTCAATCGATTTTGACTAAATTTTGTATCTAACCATTTTCGGGCACGCAAAGACCATTGGAATGGATCACGTGTTCGAGAAAATTTGATTAGTGGGTCATTTTTGGGTCACTGTGGGTCAATTATTTTTATCTAAAAAACGGCTCTAACTATTTTCACTAAACTCTATATTCTACGGTTTTGGATTACGAGAGAACCATTGGGCTAAGTCACATGTTCGAGAAAATTCGATTACTGGGTCATTTTTGGGTCATCGTGGGTCAATCTAAGTTATCTAGATAACGGCTCAATCGATTTTGACTAAATTTTGTATCTAACAATTTTCGGGCACGAAAAACCATTGGGATGGGTAACGTGTTCAAAAAATTCGATTAGTGGGTGATTTTGGCTCACAATGGGTCAGGATCAAGCCAATTGTATTTAAAAAGCGCTTCAAAACATTTTGAAAACATTTTGTATAATACCGTTTCCGAGCATGATAAGACCATTTAGCAGGGTCTCATGTTCAAGAAAATTCAATCAATGGGTCATTTTGGGTCCTAATGGATCAGGATCAAGCTAACTTTATCTGAAAAACGGTTCAAAAGATTTTGACAAAACTTTGTACTACACCGTTTCTGGACAATATAAAACCTGTGGGCTGGGTCGCATGCTCAAGAAAATTCTATTAGTGGGTCATTTTGGTGATAATGGGTCGGGGTCAAGCTAACGGCATTCATCTCAAAAATGTTCAAACAATTTTGACAATTTTTTTTGTTATACCGTTTCACAGAACAAAAAGACCATTGAAATAGCTCACACGTTCGATAAATATCGGTTAGTGCTTTTTTGAATCAACGTGGCTCAAACCTATTTTATCTAGAATATGACTAACGATTTTCACTAAATTTTGTATTCCATCGTTTTCAGGCTCGAGAACAGCACTGTATTAGGTCGTATGTTCGAAAAAAATCGATTAGTGCGTCATTTTGGCTTACTATGTCTCAGGGTCAAGCTAATTGTATCTAAAACAGCAAGAATGATTTAGTGGAAATAATATATCAACATAAACGCAAAGCTAATTTTGACCGAGCTTAGCTCGGTCATTCCTGCTAGTAATTCATTAATAATGCAACGCCAGTAGCTCCGCCAGTAGTGAATAAACGTAAGTTGTTGCCGAAAAAGGAGATTAATACTCAAAAAAGGTGGTACCAGAGGTATAAAGAAGGACCGGGTCCAGGGTCTTTAATGGAATATAATTGGGTATAAGGAAATGTTTTAATAGTTTTAAAGTAACTGGGGGGCGCTAGAACTATGTTGAAGAAAATTGTAACAGTATATATATATATATTTTTTTTTTACATTATAATACTCGAATAAAAATATTGTTATTTTATGTGTACAAAATTTCAGCAAAAATTGAAAATTTTAATGCAACTTATATAATATTTTCTTGTCATCTTATAAAACACATTAAAATACAATTTCCCCTTACAAATAGGAAACAACAGAAACAAAATTTACACATTGAACAATACAAACAGCCTATCAAAACCGATCATCCAAAATCTTGATGTCCTCAAAATCTTGTTAACTGGCGATTATTATTCTTGAAAATTGGAACAAGACACAAAATCATTAAAAATTCGCAAAGGACAAAATTTGCTTTAGGCTAAAAATTTAAAAACGAATTTTTTTCAAGAATTTTAAGTAACTGCTGCAGAACGCGAAAAAAAACTCTAAAAATCGCAAAAAGAAAATTCCGGTCACAATTAAAAGGGGGAAAATGGCAACATTTGATGTATTGGATTAAACTATTAAAACAGATTTTTTTTCACCATTGGAGACAAATCGCGGTCAAGCGGAAAAAAAAATTAAAAAATCAAAAGACGCAGAGAAGAAAACTCTTTATATTAGGCTAAAAGTTAAAAACGGAATTCCCTTTAAAAATCTTTTTAGAAAATAAGAAAAAAGGCGAAATCGCGGAAAGACCGTGAAATGCAATCCCCCCCCCCCCCCCCAAAAAAAAAACCTCGAAAAATTGCATAAAAAATTTTCGATAAATTAAAAAAAATCGCTGTACGAATTCTAAATAAACTTAGTTGAAAAGAGGGCGACATTTACTATCGTCGTCTAAAAGATTAAAGCCAGTTTCATTTCACTAATATGGAAAAATCGCCGTAAAACTTGAAAAAAATGTCAAAAATTGAATACAATTTTTTTTGGTTTGTTTGTTATTGTGATAATTTTTCTACCTTTAAAAAGAAAATTCCTCTATAAATATATCTGCTCTAGTATTAGCATTTTTTTAGTATTCCAAATGCTTTACTGATGCATCTGATTCTGGGAGTGAGAATAGGAGAAAGGGAGAGGAAAGATTAGTTTTTTTTTTTAATTTTTTTTTTCTTTAAGTAGTACCCTGCAGATTATCCAAAATTTGGAAAAATCTGAAATTCGGAATTGCTGAGGCCCGAAGGTTCCCGGATTTTAGACTTTTTACTGCAATATCTGTTTTAAAAAAATCTCTCTCTATTCTAAAAAAAAGTAACTAATGCTGTCACAGCCGCCGCCGGTTTTGAATTTTTTATGAACGGAGATCTTTCTTCGTTAATAATAAGAAAAATATTTTTCTTAATATTTCTTTTTTCTTATCTATCTGCTTATAAATTGAGTTCTACTGAATGGATTTTGAAAGGACTTGCACTGTTTATTAGATAATTTTCCAGGACAGGTTTTAGAATCCCCGGTTTCTGTGGCTCCATGGGAAAATTGAACTTTTTTCCAGTAAACAACATAAAATCTTAAACCTTCCGAGGATGACATTTCAATGTTTCGGGGGGAAGGGGGGTATATGTCCCTTCCGACGCCCACCCCCCTAAATTCAACACTGGGGAGAAAGCCGTGACCAGTGGTGTAGTAGGAAAAAAAAACAGGTATACGTTCTAAGCAGAGGGTATACGCTCAAGGGAGAGGGTATATCCTAGTGTATATATACAATAGCTTTCTTGAGAAACAGAGGGTACAGGGTGTTCCTTAACAAAAATCCAGAGGGTATACGACGTATACCCCAGTATACCCTCCACTACAACCCTGCCCGTGACACGCTATAGTAATTAACACTTCCACGAGCCAACGAAAACGAAACATGAAAGTTGCTCGAATGTTTTCCCTGCTTCTGCTTCGTGTGACATTTCGTGACCTCAGAACAAAGCGTGTCACGGCTTTCTCCTTTATCTAAGGGAACCGTGTTGAATTCAGGGGGTAGCCCGGGGCTACATCCCTCCCTGGGAGCAATGAGATGTTCCTCCGGAATATTTGAGAATTTGTGTTTTCAGTAGTCAAAAAGTGCAACCCCCCCCCCCCTGGATCTCTATAATGCCCCCTCCTTGGAGACGCAGAAAACTCTCCCGGGAAAAAGTGTCTGAATTCAACACTGTAAGGGGCGTTACTTCGGGATGCGAGAAATGACCTCCAGTCGCGAATTTTTTTGAAAGGGATAATACTCATACATTTGATACGAATTGTGTCATCGTACATAAATAGGTGCCTGCTTTAAGTGGGTAATTTTAGAATGTGCTTTTAGCTTTTCCCTATATTGGGTGATCTGGGCGATGTGCGCTTCGAAAAACTATTAACAACAAGTGGGTAAGTGTGATCACAGATCGCACAGTGGTTTTCGTTTAATATTGCCTTCAAAACAGTTGTTCCTTTAATTAATAAATACGAATTGTTAATTTATAATTATTAAATCCTTATATAGATCGGGATGACATAGAGGGGTGAGGATGGGGGTAGGGAGAGTAGAGGTTTTAAGCACAAATTTAAGATATTTGCTGTAATTACTGTTGGAAAGTAGAGGTAACTAAACTTTTGAAATTTTTGTATTAAGTAAGTAGCATTTATTTCAGGACTCCGCCAAAAGATCGCACATAAAACGGTAAAAAAGGTCAGTTTTTAAAAAAAATTTAGAGCCTCTCCCCCCTGAAATTTGACGCTCCCTTCTTTATGAAAATTTTGTTTATGTGTTATAAACTATATTAAAGTTTCAAAAAGATCGTCTTATTAGATTTCCTAATTTAAATAAAATCGCGGTCTGTTAGTTACACATTCCAACAGCAGGGACCGCACTGTATTCTTAATAAATGTGTATCTGAACGAAACTCGTTTACACGACCTATCCGTAGATACATTAGTCGAGGGGCTGGCGGTCTTAACAAAGAATTTAAGATATTTGCTGAAATTACTATTCGAAAACAGTTTTATCAAGACTTTTGAAATTTTTATATTCAATAACTAACATTTAATGTTGTATTTTTTAAAATCCCTCACCGTTCTGAAGAATACTGCTTAGAAATAACAGGACTGCCTTTTAAATTAACCATTTGATATAAATCATCCAATTAGAAAAATAATAATCAATATCACAGATTAATTCACATCACACACAACAATAATTTTTAGAATTTCTGTAAGGGGAATTTTTTTTTACGTTTGGCTGTCAAAGTTGCTATTTTTTAAGTCTGTTAGATATTGAGATGGGGACCCCTTTTAAAAACATCCCTACCCTTTATTGCTTAACTAGCGCATCTGGAGATCCTGCCTTTCTCATTCTGGCAACACCTGGCCCTTTTATAAAACAACAGTTTGAAAGAAATGACCCAATTAATGAAATAATAATTAATACCTCCGCAACTAATTTAGACACTGTCATGAAAATAACATATTTGAATCATCGAAAAATACTACGCATACGCATGGATGCATAAAAATTAATCTATAAATTTTATAATTTCAAAGTTTTACATTCCTTTTAAATCCTCTAGTCTATTACGGTGCGACCATCTGCAGATTAAAACACCTGAGCTCGCAGCCGCCTGGCCACGAAATATTTCTCAAACAACCGTGTTCTACTGCTTGTCTTTGAAAAGAAATAAAATCAGCTTATATAAACCGACCTTTGATGGATTTTTCCGCTTCTACATGGAAGTTTAGAAAAAAATATTATATAAATTCTGAAAGAGTAAAATATTTCGTATGCTTGCGCAGTTTTCAAGTTTTTAGGGCCAGTAGATTATAAAATACAGATGTCTTTCAAAACGCCCTGTGCATTTATCGCCATGGAACCCCTTCTAAATTATTGTAAGCCCTCCCCCTTCTGACAGCAAATCGTTGCGGTTTCATTAAATGAAAGCTTCTGTTGAATTATGAACATTTTCCATTCTTTTAATTGGGTTTTTAATTAACATCGTGCGTTAATTAAGACTTTTTCCAAAATTTTATGATTTTGGCAAGGTCAGGACGGTCAGAGACACGAGACTATAAGTTTTTCGGGAGATAGACGTAACCCTAAAAAGAGACGAATTAACCTTTCGGTTCTTCCATGCTGAGGAGTTCCAAAACAACCGGCGGCGCGTGCCGTTCTGAGGTGGGAAATAGTGTACTTTTAATGAGCGTTCTTTGTAGTTTTTAATTAATACTTCTGTTAATTAACAACAATAAAGAAAAATCTTGCGTCAAGCGTAGATTATGAAATACTTTCTAACACATTTAGAATACTGTAATAAAATTCACCAAAACTTTAACAAGGTGAAAGATGGTAAACAATTTAGAAAACACAAAATACGTTTGAAAGCCCAATTTCAGCGATTACCCTCTATAATCGGAAAACTATTCAACTTCTCTTATGAGGCTCTGTATATAATTCAAACATTTCTATACATATTACATAATATACTAAAATTTGACTCGATTTGGAAACGCAGCTGGCCCATCAAAAATCTACTACGTGATACAATTTTTGATTAAAATTAAGATAATAAATATTAATACCGAGAGTAAAAATCACTAAAAATACCATAGATTAAATACTAAGACGATATGAACTCTTTTACATCGAATTTATATGTATATATGTATATATATATATATATATATATATATTATTGTATTTTTTTGCGGAGGGGGGCTATAAGTCAATCTAGAGATGTGAGCCTATGCTCAATTGGGGACAGAACATTCTCACCTACACGTTTGTTTTACAGGGTGACACATAAATACTGTGACGTGATAAAAATGTCAACTTATTTTAATGTTTTACGTGTTTTCGAGCTATATTATTGATTTATTCGTGTTTCACGTTCTTGTTTGTTGAATAATTGCTATTTCTGCTGATATTAATTTATTGTTTTGAAGCAGAAAATGGTGTGCAAATGTTTCCCCTTCATTCCTCCAACAATGCCTCCCTTCCCCTACATTTCTTTGACAGATCGACTTGTGACTTAGCGATTGTGGCATATTTTTTAATAGTATCTGTTTATGTTCTGTTGTTATGATATATTTTCTGTTTTGCAAGTAGATAGCCTATGAATACGTACAATGGAAAACTCTTCAGTGTAGCAGGACTCTCTAAAACAATAAATTTTACGTATCGAAAGTTCCACTTTCACTCGAAATCTAACATAACAACTAACAGATTCATAATAGATGTAAATTTCCAACAGGGCGAAAAAATGTCCGGACCAGGATTCGAACCAGGGATCTGCTCTGCCATCTGTGTTATCCCGGACGAATCTGGTGGAACTTTTCAACTCAGCAAACCTTAATGACGTATTGTACGATCTTTGACCTAACTCCATCTAAAGAGGTTTCTCCGTCGGAGAAAAACTCCCTCCATGAAAAGAGGGGAAGGGGAAGTGCACTGCTTTCTCGCAGGGGACAGCGGTGACCACAGCGTTAGTCCTCATTTTGATAATTATCGCTACTGGCGATCAAGCAAAAGCGCGCCAAGTTAACACCGTTTTATTTTTCGCCCCTGTATGCGAATTTTATGGCTTAGCTGTTTGCACTGTTTCTTTGACGATAAGGGACTTACATTGCGTCTCTGGAAGTTTCCCTTCTTCACACTTCAATTTCTTTGGTCGTACCTTTGGCGGTGCGTGAAAATAATGATGGAAATCACAAAAATGGTTTAATCCAAAACTCGTACAGAAAATTGATAGTTTGAAGATTACAAAGTTTGATCATGTGTAAATCCAATGTGTTACATTCAAAGTGAGGGATAAGACCCACAATACCCAATAATTCAATGATAATGCGAAGTCAGTAGCTCCGCCGTTTTCTAAAAATATTCATTGGTGGTTATATATTCCCCCTATCCGCATCATCCTGAAAATTTCAATTAATCATTATGCAATATTCTTTTATATTTCCATTTTAATAATAACTGCAGAACGCTAAATTACATCAGAGGTTGTGGCTTTAATGTTTTTTGTTAAAACGTGTTAGAAAGCTGGCGGTTATTTTCGTTTTCAAATAGGTAGAGTTATATCACTAATATCTATCAATAGAAAAGCTTCCCTCATTCAATTCCTCCATATCAATAGAAAATCTTCCCCTCTAGTTGAGTGGAGGGAAGGGGGGCGTGTTTATGAGAAATGGGAGGAGATGAAATGCCTAAGAAAGATTATTAAAAAAAAGTTGGAAAGCGCAGCTGTAGATTATCAAAAATCGAAGAGAATTAAAATAACGAGTGAGCATAGTTCTCCTTTTTGAATTGTTATAAATACTCTCAAACATTTGAGACACATATTTATATACGAAAGACTATTTTCTAGTGAGTAAACACCTCTTATTAACAATAACGTTTGTTTCTTTTAGCAATCACAAAAGACTTATGAATTGAAATTTCATTAGATTTTCCGTTGAAAATACTTTCGAAACAGATTTTCTTCAATAAATTGTAGGATGATGGTCTATTTTGCTCTTTTGAAAAAAATTAATAATAATAACTGCATTTTGAATACATCAAAATAAACCACATGGAGTTCAATCTGAAAAGTTTGCTCTTGGTATTGCCGGAAAATAAATAACAAAATGAAACTACAATAAATATATTCAGCTGAACCCGGTAAAATTAAGTTGTATTCAGTAAAAGTAATATATGCATGTTTTATAAATGTATGTCAAAAGTAGAAAATTGCACCTCATAAAACGAGCGAGCGACGAAGGGAAACTTTCATAGATGCAATGTAGATCCCCGACCGTGAAACAGTGCAAACAGCTAAGCGGTAGAAGCCCCATAAAGGGGCGAAAGATAACACGGGGTTTACTTGGCGCGCTTTTGCGTGCTCGCCAGTAGCGATAATTATCAAAATGAGGAGTAACGCTGTGCTCACTCCGCTGTCCCCAGAACACGCGAAAGCAGTGCGCTCCCCCCCCCCCCTCTTTTCGTGGATGGAGCAAAGAACGTATGGAGCTTCTCTCCGAGGGAAAAACCCCTTGAAGGTCAAAGATCGTAGAATACGTTAGATGAATCTGTTAGTTGTTACGTCACATTTCGAGTGAAATTGGAACATCCGATACGTAAAATTTATTATTTTACAGAGTGCTGTATCACTGAAGATTTTTCCATTGTACATATTCATCGGCTATCTATTTGCAATACAGAAAATATATCATAACAACAGAACATGAATAGATCATATTAAAAAATCTGCCCCAATCGCTTTTAAGTCACAAGTCAAACTGACCAAGAAATGTCATTTTGAATTCCCGCGGGGCGTTGGCGCGAAGGTGTTATCTTAGGTTTACTACAAGAAAGTTTGGCGAATTGGTAGATGCAATGAAGAATGCCTATGACTGGATCTCCCCTTTGAGTGTGTTTCCCAGCAGAGCTGTTTGCACTGTTTCGGTTAGTTACGGTTTCCAAAGCCTTCCCTTCTTTTCCTCTACGTTCTTTGCACCTTCCTCTAGGTGTTCTTGAAGATCGGTAGTGACGAACGGAAATCACAAAATTGGTCTATCTAAAAACATATAACATTGATAGTTGTTATAGTACAAAGTTAGGTCAAGTGGAAATCCAAATCCAATATGTTACACTCAAAATAAGGAAAAAGACCTAATAATTCATTAATTGCAATGTCAGTAGCGCCGCCTGTAGTGAGCAAACGTAAGTTTTTGGCGAAAAAGGAGACTAATATTCAAAAAAGTTGGTACAGTCGTGGAAAAAAAAAGTAATCACCCCCTACTAACTCCTCGACAAATTATCGTAGATAAAAGTTACTGGTACCGAACGATTGGAAATAAAATCTACTTTTAAATGATGTATATAAAATTTGCTTAGGGGGCCGTCTACATATTAAAACGAACCATAACTTTGTTTTTTTTTCAATAGGAGTACGCAATTCTGACAGCATAAATGAACAGTACACCCCTCAATTAGCCTAAAAACAATTTTTTATGCAATTCGTACCATAATTTTTCGAGAAATTACTTATTTTAAAGCGAGCGTATTTTAATTGCTGTATCCAAACTGAAGTTCCGCACTCGATTTTTAACTGAGAGAGCCCCCTTCTTTATCAAGGCTCCTTAAGCGCCACTCAAGGCGTCAATGAAGCCTGTTATAGTACAGGACAGCAGAATAAATTTAAAAAATCTACTCACTTATAGCATAGATGGCCCCTTAAACCATCGTTTTGCCGTTTTTAAAGCATAATTTGAAAACTACTTGGAAGAAAAATGTGAAATTGTGGATTTCCGTAAAACAGGACTTAATAAATCTAAATCCATCAAAAAAATTGTAGGTTGCAATTCGTAATTTTTTCGAATATTAATTTCATAATTCATATCATAAAATTATAAAAATTGGAAATTCAACGTATTTATGTTTGGGTATCTTAGTATTATTGCTACAAAAAAAATTAGCACATTAGAAGCATAATTTCAGGAGATATAAATAAAAATATGAAAATGTAATTTAACATTAGAAGCACTAAATTTTGAATGCTTATAATTCAAAAACTTATCATTCAAATGACTTGAAATTTGGTGTCTAGGCTTACTTTGAACCGAAAATTTGAAATATCTCGTTAAAATTGTGTATTACTATTGAAAAAAATGAAGTTTGGATTCGTTTTAATATCTAGATGGCCCCCTAAGATAATTTTATATACATCATTTAAAAGTAGACTTTATTTACTATCGTTCGGTACCAGTAACTTTTCTCTACGATAATTTGTTGAGGAGTTAGTGGGGGTGTTTACTTTTTTTTTCCACGATTGTACATTACGTCTGTGGAACTTTCCCTTCTTCACGCTTCAATTTCTTTGTGCGTACTTTTGGCGGTAAGTGGAAATAATAACGGAAATCACAAAAATGGTTTAATCCAAAACTCGTACAGAAAATTGATAGTTTTAAGATTACAAAATTTGATCATGTGTAAATACAATGTGTTACATTCAAAGTGAGGGATAAGACCCACAATACCTAATAATTCGTTGATAGTGCGAAGTCAGTAGCTCCGCCCTCTTCTAAAACTATTACTTTAGCGGTTATATAACCTCCACCCCCATGTTTCTGAAAATTTCAATTAATCATTATGCAGTATTCTTATCCCACCACGTTTTTTTTTGTACTTCCGTTTTTAATAGTAACAGCAGAACGCCTAAATTGCGTCAGAGGTTGTGGTTTTAATGTTTCTTGTTAAAACATGTTAAAAAGCTGGCCGTTATTTTGGTTTTCGAATAGGTAGAGTTACATCACTAATATCTATCAATAGAAAAGCTTCCTTCATTTTAATGACCAATTAATTTGAAGTGTTTACGAGCGTTGAATAATTTTGTTCTTTTAATGCTAATTTTTGTTCTTTTTAATTCCATATCTTTTAACGCTACATCGATTTTTCTTAATGTTTGGCTAATATTATAAAAAGAAATATTGGCTTTAAAATGAGAGATTAAAAAAATAAAATGTTATAAATGTCAGTAATATTAGCATTGATTTATTATATGTTTGTGATAAGAAGATTACTAATATAAAAAAAAGCATACTCGCGTTATCTAGTTGAGTGGAGGGGAGGGGGCGTATTTATGACAAATGGGGGGAGATGAAAAGCCTAGAAACAATACTTGAAAGAAAAAGGTTGGGAAGCGCTGCTGTAGATAATCAAAAATTGAAGAGAATTAAAATAACGAGAGAGCATATTTCTCCTTGTTGAATTCTTGGAAATACTCTCAAATATTTGAGACAGATTTTTATATACGAAAGACTATTTGCTAGTGAGTAATAACCTCTTATTAACAATCACGTTTCTTTTAGCAATCGCAAAGGATTTATGAATTAAAATTTCCTTAGATTTCCATTGAAAATTCTTTCGAAACAGATTTTCCTCAATAAATTGTAGGATGATGGTCTATTTCGCACTTTTGAAAAAAAAAAAAAATAATAATAATATCTGCATTTTGAATACATCAAAACAAACCACATGGAGTTGAATCTGAAAAGTTTGCACTTGGTATTGCCCGAAAATAGATAAAAAAAATGAAATCACGATAAATATATTCAACTCAACCCGGTTAAATTAAACAATATTTAATTTAAGAAATATGTGCATGTCTTGCGTACATGTGAAAACGAAATTAGTTGAGTTGTTTAAAAATGAGTGAGTTCCGTGCTCCTTGTTGAATTATTAAAAAGCAGCCCTTCTTTGGATGTCCGTAAATTTATAACTTTACTGGCAGGCGTAAGTTACAAAACTGGTCTATCTAAAAACACATAACATTGATAGTTTTAGTAATACAAGGTTAGGTCAATTGTAAATCAAAACCAAATATTTTACACTGAAAATAAGGGAAAAGACTTAATCATATACTATAATGCGAGCAAAAAATTGTGTGTGTGTAAATTTTATCTTGAGAACGGCTCTAACGATTTTGATTAAATTTTGCACCCTTCCGTTTTCGGGAACGAAAAGACTATTGGGATGGGTCTCGTGTTCGAGAAAATTCGATAAGTGGGTTATTTTAAGTCACAATGGGTCAGGGTCAAGCTAATTATATCTAAAGAACGGCTCAATCGATTTTGACCAAATTTTGCATCCAACCATTTTCGGGCACAAGAAGACTATTGGGCTAGGTCACGTGTTCGAGAAATTTCGATTAGTGGGCCATTTTGGGGTCACTGTTAGTCTAGCTATTTTTATCTAAAAAACGGCTCTAACGATTTTCACTAAACTCATTATTCTACAGTTCTGGATTACGAAAAGACCATTGGGCTAAGTCACATGTTCGAGAAAATTCGATTAGGGGGCCATTTTTGGGTCACCGTGGGTCAAGCTAAGTTTATCTAGATAACGGCTCTAACGATTTTGACGAAATTTTGCACTCTACTGTTTTCGGGCACGAAAAGACGATTGGGATGGGTCACGTGTTCGAGAAAATTCGGTTAGTGGGTCATTTCTGGTCATAATGTGTCAGGGTCAAGCGAATTATATCTAGAGAACGGCTCAATCAATTTTGACTGAATTTTGTATCTAACCATTATCGGGCACAAAAAGACCATTGGGATGGGTCTCATGTTCGAGAAAATTAGATTAGTGGGTCATTTTGGGTCATAATGGGGGTCAAGCTAATTATATCTAGAGAACGGCTCAATCGATTTTGATTAAATTTAGTATCTAACCATTTTCGGGCACGAAAAGACCATTGTGATGGGTCACGTGTTCGAGAAAATTCGATTAGTGGGTCATTTTTGGGTCACTGTGGGTCAAGCTATTTTTATCTAAAAAAACCACTCTAACGATTTTTACTAAACTCTATATTCTAAAGTTTTGGATTACGAGAGGACCATTAGGCTAAGTCACATGTTCAAGAAAATTCGATTAGTGGGTCTTTTTGGGTCACCGTGGGTCAATCTATCTAGATAACGACTCTAACGATTTTGACGAAATTTTGCACCCTACTGTTTTCGGGCACGAAAATACCATTAGGATGGGTCTCGTGTTCATGAAAATTCGATTAGTGGGTCATTTTGGGTCATAATGAGTCAGGGTCAAGCTAATTATATCTAAAGAACGGCTCAATCGATTTTGACTAAATTTTGTATCTAACCATTTTCGGGCACGCAAAGACCATTGGAATGGATCACGTGTTCGAGAAAATTTGATTAGTGGGTCATTTTTGGGTCACTGTGGGTCAATTATTTTTATCTAAAAAACGGCTCTAACTATTTTCACTAAACTCTATATTCTACGGTTTTGGATTACGAGAGAACCATTGGGCTAAGTCACATGTTCGAGAAAATTCGATTACTGGGTCATTTTTGGGTCATCGTGGGTCAATCTAAGTTATCTAGATAACGGCTCAATCGATTTTGACTAAATTTTGTATCTAACAATTTTCGGGCACGAAAAACCATTGGGATGGGTAACGTGTTCAAAAAATTCGATTAGTGGGTGATTTTGGCTCACAATGGGTCAGGATCAAGCCAATTGTATTTAAAAAGCGCTTCAAAACATTTTGAAAACATTTTGTATAATACCGTTTCCGAGCATGATAAGACCATTTAGCAGGGTCTCATGTTCAAGAAAATTCAATCAATGGGTCATTTTGGGTCCTAATGGATCAGGATCTAGCTAACTTTATCTGAAAAACGGTTCAAAAGATTTTGACAAAACTTTGTACTACACCGTTTCTGGACAATATAAAACCTGTGGGCTGGGTCGCATGCTCAAGAAAATTCTATTAGTGGGTCATTTTGGTGATAATGGGTCGGGGTCAAGCTAACGGCATTCATCTCAAAAATGTTCAAACAATTTTGACAATTTTTTTTGTTATACCGTTTCACAGAACAAAAAGACCATTGAAATAGCTCACACGTTCGATAAATATCGGTTAGTGCTTTTTTGAATCAACGTGGCTCAAACCTATTTTATCTAGAATATGACTAACGATTTTCACTAAATTTTGTATTCCATCGTTTTCAGGCTCGAGAACAGCACTGTATTAGGTCGTATGTTCGAAAAAAATCGATTAGTGCGTCATTTTGGCTTACTATGTCTCAGGGTCAAGCTAATTGTATCTAAAACAGCAAGAATGATTTAGTGGAAATAATATATCAACATAAACGCAAAGCTAATTTTGACCGAGCTTAGCTCGGTCATTCCTGCTAGTAATTCATTAATAATGCAACGCCAGTAGCTCCGCCAGTAGTGAATAAACGTAAGTTGTTGCCGAAAAAGGAGATTAATACTCAAAAAAGGTGGTACCAGAGGTATAAAGAAGGACCGGGTCCAGGGTCTTTAATGGAATATAATTGGGTATAAGGAAATGTTTTAATAGTTTTAAAGTAACTGGGGGGCGCTAGAACTATGTTGAAGAAAATTGTAACAGTATATATATATATTTTTTTTTTACATTATAATACTCGAATAAAAATATTGTTATTTTATGTGTACAAAATTTCAGCAAAAATTGAAAATTTTAATGCGACTTATATAATATTTTCTTGTCATCTTATAAAACACATTAAAATACAATTTCCCCTTACAAATAGGAAACAACAGAAACAAAATTTACACATTGAACAATACAAACAGCCTATCAAAACCGATCATCCAAAATCTTGATGTCCTCAAAATCTTGTTAACTGGCGATTATTATTCTTGAAAATTGGAACAAGACACAAAATCATTAAAAATTCGCAAAGGACAAAATTTGCTTTAGGCTAAAAATTTAAAAACGAATTTTTTTCAAGAATTTTAAGTAACTGCTGCAGAACGCGAAAAAAAACTCTAAAAATCGCAAAAAGAAAATTCCGGTCACAATTAAAAGGGGGAAAATGGCAACATTTGATGTATTGGATTAAACTATTAAAACAGATTTTTTTTCACCATTGGAGACAAATCGCGGTCAAGCGGAAAAAAAAATTAAAAAATCAAAAGACGCAGAGAAGAAAACTCTTTATATTAGGCTAAAAGTTAAAAACGGAATTCCCTTTAAAAATCTTTTTAGAAAATAAGAAAAAAGGCGAAATCGCGGAAAGACCGTGAAATGCAATCCCCCCCCCCCCAAAAAAAAAACCTCGAAAAATTGCATAAAAAATTTTCGATAAATTAAAAAAAATCGCTGTACGAATTCTAAATAAACTTAGTTGAAAAGAGGGCGACATTTACTATCGTCGTCTAAAAGATTAAAGCCAGTTTCATTTCACTAATATGGAAAAATCGCCGTAAAACTTGAAAAAAATGTCAAAAATTGAATACAATTTTTTTTGGTTTGTTTGTTATTGTGATAATTTTTCTACCTTTAAAAAGAAAATTCCTCTATAAATATATCTGCTCTAGTATTAGCATTTTTTTAGTATTCCAAATGCTTTACTGATGCATCTGATTCTGGGAGTGAGAATAGGAGAAAGGGAGAGGAAAGATTAGTTTTTTTTTTTAATTTTTTTTTTCTTTAAGTAGTACCCTGCAGATTATCCAAAATTTGGAAAAATCTGAAATTCGGAATTGCTGAGGCCCGAAGGTTCCCGGATTTTAGACTTTTTACTGCAATATCTGTTTTAAAAAAATCTCTCTCTATTCTAAAAAAAAGTAACTAATGCTGTCACAGCCGCCGCCGGTTTTGAATTTTTTATGAACGGAGATCTTTCTTCGTTAATAATAAGAAAAATATTTTTCTTAATATTTCTTTTTTCTTATCTATCTGCTTATAAATTGAGTTCTACTGAATGGATTTTGAAAGGACTTGCACTGTTTATTAGATAATTTTCCAGGACAGGTTTTAGAATCCCCGGTTTCTGTGGCTCCATGGGAAAATTGAACTTTTTTCCAGTAAACAACATAAAATCTTAAACCTTCCGAATATGACATTTCAATGTTTCGGGGGGAAGGGGGGTATATGTCCCTTCCGACGTCCACCCCCCTAAATTCAACACTGGGGAGAAAGCCGTGACCAGTGGTGTAGTAGGAAAAAAAAACAGGTATACGTTCTAAGCAGAGGGTATACGCTCAAGGGAGAGGGTATATCCTAGTGTATATATAAAATAGCTTTCTTGAGAAACAGAGGGTACAGGGTGTTCCTTAACAAAAATCCAGAGGGTATACGACGTATACCCCAGTATACCCTCCACTACAACCCTGCCCGTGACACGCTATAGTAATTAACACTTCCACGAGCCAACGAAAACGAAACATGAAAGTTGCTCGAATGTTTTCCCTGCTTCTGCTTCGTGTGACATTTCGTGACCTCAGAACAAAGCGTGTCACGGCTTTCTCCTTTATCTAAGGGAACCGTGTTGAATTCAGGGGGTAGCCCGGGGCTACATCCCTCCCTGGGAGCAATGAGATGTTCCTCCGGAATATTTGAGAATTTGTGTTTTCAGTAGTCAAAAAGTGCAATCCCCCCCCCCCCCTGGATCTCTATAATGTCCCCTCCTTGGAGACGCAGAAAACTCTCCCGGGAAAAAGTGTCTGAATTCAACACTGTAAGGGGCGTTACTTCGGGATGCGAGAAATGACCTCCAGTCGCGAATTTTTTTGAAAGGGATAATACTCATACATTTGATACGAATTGTGTCATCGTACATAAATAGGTGCCTGCTTTAAGTGGGTAATTTTAGAATGTGCTTTTAGCTTTTCCCTATATTGGGTGATCTGGGCGATGTGCGCTTCGAAAAACTATTAACAACAAGTGGGTAAGTGTGATCACAGATCGCACAGTGGTTTTCGTTTAATATTGCCTTCAAAACAGTTGTTCCTTTAATTAATAAATACGAATTGTTAATTTATAATTATTAAATCCTTATATAGATCGGGATGACATAGAGGGGTGAGGATGGGGGTAGGGAGAGTAGAGGTTTTAAGCACAAATTTAAGATATTTGCTGTAATTACTGTTGGAAAATAGAGGTAACTAAACTTTTGAAATTTTTGTATTAAGTAAGTAGCATTTATTTCAGGACTCCGCCAAAAGATCGCACATAAAACGGTAAAAAAGGTCAGTTTTTAAAAAAAATTTAGAGCCTCTCCCCCCTGAAATTTGACGCGCCCTTCTTTATGAAAATTTTGTTTATGTGTTATAAACTATATTAAAGTTTCAAAAAGATCGTCTTATTAGATTTCCTAATTTAAATAAAATCGCGGTCTGTTAGTTACACATTCCAACAGCAGGGACCGCACTGTATTCTTAATAAATGTGTATCTGAACGAAACTCGTTTACACGACCTATCCGTAGATACATTAGTCGAGGGGCTGGCGGTCTTAACAAAGAATTTAAGATATTTGCTGAAATTACTATTCGAAAACAGTTTTATCAAGACTTTTGAAATTTTTATATTCAATAACTAACATTTAATGTTGTATTTTTTAAAATCCCTCACCGTTCTGAAGAATACTGCTTAGAAATAACAGGACTGCCTTTTAAATTAACCATTTGATATAAATCATCCAATTAGAAAAATAATAATCAATATCACAGATTAATTCACATCACACACAACAATAATTTTTAGAATTTCTGTAAGGGGAATTTTTTTTTACGTTTGGCTGTCAAAGTTGCTATTTTTTAAGTCTGTTAGATATTGAGATGGGGACCCCTTTTAAAAACATCCCTACCCTTTATTGCTTAACTAGCGCATCTGGAGATCCTGCCTTTCTCATTCTGGCAACACCTGGCCCTTTTATAAAACAACAGTTTGAAAGAAATGACCCAATTAATGAAATAATAATTAATACCTCCGCAACTAATTTAGACACTGTCATGAAAATAACATATTTGAATCATCGAAAAATACTACGCATACGCATGGATGCATAAAAATTAATCTATAAATTTTATAATTTCAAAGTTTTACATTCCTTTTAAATCCTCTAGTCTATTACGGTGCGACCATCTGCAGATTAAAACACCTGAGCTCGCAGCCGCCTGGCCACGAAATATTTCTCAAACAACCGTGTTCTACTGCTTGTCTTTGAAAAGAAATAAAATCAGCTTATATAAACCGACCTTTGATGGATTTTTCCGCTTCTACATGGAAGTTTAGAAAAAAATATTATATAAATTCTGAAAGAGTAAAATTTTTTCGTATGCTTGCGCAGTTTTCAAGTTTTTAGGGCCAGTAGATTATAAAATACAGATGTCTTTCAAAACGCCCTGTGCATTTATCGCCATGGAACCCCTTCTAAATTATGGTAAGCCCTCCCCCTTCTGACAGCAAATCGTTGCGGTTTCATTAAATGAAAGCTTCTGTTGAATTATGAACATTTTCCATTCTTTTAATTGGGTTTTTAATTAACATCGTGCGTTAATTAAGACTTTTTCCAAAATTTTATGATTTTGGCAAGGTCAGGACGGTCAGAGACACGAGACTATAAGTTTTTCGGGAGATAGACGTAACCCTAAAAAGAGACGAATTAACCTTTCGGTTCTTCCATGCTGAGGAGTTCCAAAACAACCGGCGGCGCGTGCCGTTCTGAGGTGGGAAATAGTGTACTTTTAATGAGCGTTCTTTGTAGTTTTTAATTAATACTTCTGTTAATTAACAACAATAAAGAAAAATCTTGCGTCAAGCGTAGATTATGAAATACTTTCTAACACATTTAGAATACTGTAATAAAATTCACCAAAACTTTAACAAGGTGAAAGATGGTAAACAATTTAGAAAACACAAAATACGTTTGAAAGCCCAATTTCAGCGATTACCCTCTATAATCGGAAAACTATTCAACTTCTCTTATGAGGCTCTGTATATAATTCAAACATTTCTATACATATTACATAATATACTAAAATTTGACTCGATTTGGAAACGCAGCTGGCCCATCAAAAATCTACTACGTGATACAATTTTTGATTAAAATTAAGATAATAAATATTAATACCGAGAGTAAAAATCACTAAAAATACCATAGATTAAATACTAAGACGATATGAACTCTTTTACATCGAATTTATATGTATATATGTATATATATATATATATATATATATTATTGTATTTTTTTGCGGAGGGGGGCTATAAGTCAATCTAGAGATGTGAGCCTATGCTCAATTGGGGACAGAACATTCTCACCTACACGTTTGTTTTACAGGGTGACACATAAATACTGTGACGTGATAAAAATGTCAACTTATTTTAATGTTTTACGTGTTTTCGAGCTATATTATTGATTTATTCGTGTTTCACGTTCTTGTTTGTTGAATAATTGGTATTTCTGCTGATATTAATTTATTGTTTTGAAGCAGAAAATGGTGTGCAAATGTTTCCCCTTCATTCCTCCAACAATGCCTCCCTTCCCCTACATTTCTTTGACAGATCGACTTGTGACTTAGCGATTGTGGCATATTTTTTAATAGTATCTGTTTATGTTCTGTTGTTATGATATATTTTCTGTATTGCAAGTAGATAGCCTATGAATACGTACAATGGAAAACTCTTCAGTGTAGCAGGACTCTCTAAAACAATAAATTTTACGTATCGAAAGTTCCACTTTCACTCGAAATCTAACATAACAACTAACAGATTCATAATAGATGTAAATTTCCAACAGGGCGAAAAAATGTCCGGACCAGGATTCGAACCAGGGATCTGCTCTGCCATCTGTGTTATCCCGGACGAATCTGGTGGAACTTTTCAACTCAGCAAACCTTAATGACGTATTGTACGATCTTTGACCTAACTCCATCTAAAGAGGTTTCTCCGTCGGAGAAAAACTCCCTCCATGAAAAGAGGGGAAGGGGAAGTGCACTGCTTTCTCGCAGGGGACAGCGGTGACCACAGCGTTAGTCCTCATTTTGATAATTATCGCTACTGGCGATCAAGCAAAAGCGCGCCAAGTTAACACCGTTTTATCTTTCGCCCCTGTATGCGAATTTTATGGCTTAGCTGTTTGCACTGTTTCTTTGACGATAAGGGACTTACATTGCGTCTCTGGAAGTTTCCCTTCTTCACACTTCAATTTCTTTGGTCGTACCTTTGGCGGTGCGTGAAAATAATGATGGAAATCACAAAAATGGTTTAATCCAAAACTCGTACAGAAAATTGATAGTTTGAAGATTACAAAGTTTGATCATGTGTAAATCCAATGTGTTACATTCAAAGTGAGGGATAAGACCCACAATACCCAATAATTCAATGATAATGCGAAGTCAGTAGCTCCGCCGTTTTCTAAAAATATTCATTGGTGGTTATATATTCCCCCTATCCGCATCATCCTGAAAATTTCAATTAATCATTATGCAATATTCTTTTATATTTCCATTTTAATAATAACTGCAGAACGCTAAATTACATCAGAGGTTGTGGCTTTAATGTTTTTTGTTAAAACGTGTTAGAAAGCTGGCGGTTATTTTCGTTTTCAAATAGGTAGAGTTATATCACTAATATCTATCAATAGAAAAGCTTCCCTCATTCAATTCCTCCATATCAATAGAAAATCTTCCCCTCTAGTTGAGTGGAGGGAAGGGGGGCGTGTTTATGAGAAATGGGAGGAGATGAAATGCCTAAGAAAGATTATTAAAAAAAAGTTGGAAAGCGCAGCTGTAGATTATCAAAAATCGAAGAGAATTAAAATAACGAGTGAGCATAGTTCTCCTTTTTGAATTGTTATAAATACTCTCAAACATTTGAGACACATATTTATATACGAAAGACTATTTTCTAGTGAGTAAACACCTCTTATTAACAATAACGTTTGTTTCTTTTAGCAATCACAAAAGACTTATGAATTGAAATTTCATTAGATTTTCCGTTGAAAATACTTTCGAAACAGATTTTCTTCAATAAATTGTAGGATGATGGTCTATTTTGCTCTTTTGAAAAAAATTAATAATAATAACTGCATTTTGAATACATCAAAATAAACCACATGGAGTTCAATCTGAAAAGTTTGCTCTTGGTATTGCCGGAAAATAAATAACAAAATGAAACTACAATAAATATATTCAGCTGAACCCGGTAAAATTAAGTTGTATTCAGTAAAAGTAATATATGCATGTTTTATAAATGTATGTCAAAAGTAGAAAATTGCACCTCATAAAACGAGCGAGCGACGAAGGGAAACTTTCATAGATGCAATGTAGATCCCCGACCGTGAAACAGTGCAAACAGCTAAGCGGTAGAAGCCCCATAAAGGGGCGAAAGATAACACGGGGTTTACTTGGCGCGCTTTTGCGTGCTCGCCAGTAGCGATAATTATCAAAATGAGGAGTAACGCTGTGCTCACTCCGCTGTCCCCAGAACACGCGAAAGCAGTGCGCTCCCCCCCCCCCCCTTCTTTTCGTGGATGGAGCAAAGAACGTATGGAGCTTCTCTCCGAGGGAAAAACCCCTTGAAGGTCAAAGATCGTAGAATACGTTAGATGAATCTGTTAGTTGTTACGTCACATTTCGAGTGAAATTGGAACATCCGATACGTAAAATTTATTATTTTACAGAGTGCTGTATCACTGAAGATTTTTCCATTGTACATATTCATCGGCTATCTATTTGCAATACAGAAAATATATCATAACAACAGAACATGAATAGATCATATTAAAAAATCTGCCCCAATCGCTGTTAAGTCACAAGTCAAACTGACCAAGAAATGTCATTTTGAATTCCCGCGGGGCGTTGGCGCGAAGGTGTTATCTTAGGTTTACTACAAGAAAGTTTGGCGAATTGGTAGATGCAATGAAGAATGCCTATGACTGGATCTCCCCTTTGAGTGTGTTTCCCAGCAGAGCTGTTTGCACTGTTTCGGTTAGTTACGGTTTCCAAAGCCTTCCCTTCTTTTCCTCTACGTTCTTTGCACCTTCCTCTAGGTGTTCTTGAAGATCGGTAGTGACGAACGGAAATCACAAAATTGGTCTATCTAAAAACATATAACATTGATAGTTGTTATAGTACAAAGTTAGGTCAAGTGGAAATCCAAATCCAATATGTTACACTCAAAATAAGGAAAAAGACCTAATAATTCATTAATTGCAATGTCAGTAGCGCCGCCTGTAGTGAGCAAACGTAAGTTTTTGGCGAAAAAGGAGACTAATATTCAAAAAAGTTGGTACAGTCGTGGAAAAAAAAAGTAATCACCCCCTACTAACTCCTCGACAAATTATCGTAGATAAAAGTTACTGGTACCGAACGATTGGAAATAAAATCTACTTTTAAATGATGTATATAAAATTTGCTTAGGGGGCCGTCTACATATTAAAACGAACCATAACTTTGTTTTTTTTCAATAGGAGTACGCAATTCTGACAGCATAAATGAACAGTACACCCCTCAATTAGCCTAAAAACAATTTTTTATGCAATTCGTACCATAATTTTTCGAGAAATTACTTATTTTAAAGCGAGCGTATTTTAATTGCTGTATCCAAACTGAAGTTCCGCACTCGATTTTTAACTGAGAGAGCCCCCTTCTTTATCAAGGCTCCTTAAGCGCCACTCAAGGCGTCAATGAAGCCTGTTATAGTACAGGACAGCAGAATAAATTTAAAAAATCTACTCACTTATAGCATAGATGGCCCCTTAAACCATCGTTTTGCCGTTTTTAAAGCATAATTTGAAAACTACTTGGAAGAAAAATGTGAAATTGTGGATTTCCGTAAAACAGGACTTAATAAATCTAAATCCATCAAAAAAATTGTAGGTTGCAATTCGTAATTTTTTCGAATATTAATTTCATAATTCATATCATAAAATTATAAAAATTGGAAATTCAACGTATTTATGTTTGGGTATCTTAGTATTATTTCTACAAAAAAATTAGCACATTAGAAGCATAATTTCAGGAGATATAAATAAAAATATGAAAATGTAATTTAACATTAGAAGCACTAAATTTTGAATGCTTATAATTCAAAAACTTATCATTCAAATGACTTGAAATTTGGTGTCTAGGCTTACTTTGAACCGAAAATTTGAAATATCTCGTTAAAATTGTGTATTACTATTGAAAAAAATGAAGTTTGGATTCGTTTTAATATCTAGATGGCCCCCTAAGATAATTTTATATACATCATTTAAAAGTAGACTTTATTTACTATCGTTCGGTACCAGTAACTTTTCTCTACGATAATTTGTTGAGGAGTTAGTGCGGGTGTTTACTTTTTTTTTCCACGATTGTACATTACGTCTGTGGAACTTTCCCTTCTTCACGCTTCAATTTCTTTGTGCGTACTTTTGGCGGTAAGTGGAAATAATAACGGAAATCACAAAAATGGTTTAATCCAAAACTCGTACAGAAAATTGATAGTTTTAAGATTACAAAATTTGATCATGTGTAAATACAATGTGTTACACTCAAAGTGAGGGATAAGACCCACAATACCTAATAATTCGTTGATAGTGCGAAGTCAGTAGCTCCGCCCTCTTCTAAAACTATTACTTTAGCGGTTATATAACCTCCACCCCCATGTTTCTGAAAATTTCAATTAATCATTATGCAGTATTCTTATCCCACCACGTTTTTTTTTGTACTTCCGTTTTTAATAGTAACAGCAGAACGCCTAAATTGCGTCAGAGGTTGTGGTTTTAATGTTTCTTGTTAAAACATGTTAAAAAGCTGGCCGTTATTTTGGTTTTCGAATAGGTAGAGTTACATCACTAATATCTATCAATAGAAAAGCTTCCTTCATTTTAATGACCAATTAATTTGAAGTGTTTACGAGCGTTGAATAATTTTGTTCTTTTAATGCTAATTTTTGTTCTTTTTAATTCCATATCTTTTAACGCTACATCGATTTTTCTTAATGTTTGGCTAATATTATAAAAAGAAATATTGGCTTTAAAATGAGAGATTAAAAAAATAAAATGTTATAAATGTCAGTAATATTAGCATTGATTTATTATATGTTTGTGATAAGAAGATTACTAATATAAAAAAAAGCATACTCGCGTTATCTAGTTGAGTGGAGGGGAGGGGGCGTATTTATGACAAATGGGGGGAGATGAAAAGCCTAGAAACAATACTTGAAAGAAAAAGGTTGGGAAGCGCTGCTGTAGATAATCAAAAATTGAAGAGAATTAAAATAACGAGAGAGCATATTTCTCCTTGTTGAATTCTTGGAAATACTCTCAAATATTTGAGACAGATTTTTATATACGAAAGACTATTTGCTAGTGAGTAATAACCTCTTATTAACAATCACGTTTCTTTTAGCAATCGCAAAGGATTTATAAATTAAAATTTCCTTAGATTTCCATTGAAAATTCTTTCGAAACAGATTTTCCTCAATAAATTGTAGGATGATGGTCTATTTCGCACTTTTGAAAAAAAAAAAAATAATAATAATAATATCTGCATTTTGAATACATCAAAACAAACCACATGGAGTTGAATCTGAAAAGTTTGCACTTGGTATTGCCCGAAAATAGATAAAAAAAATGAAATCACGATAAATATATTCAACTCAACCCGGTTAAATTAAACAATATTTAATTTAAGAAATATGTGCATGTCTTGCGTACATGTGAAAACGAAATTAGTTGAGTTGTTTAAAAATGAGTGAGTTCCGTGCTCCTTGTTGAATTATTAAAAAGCAGCCCTTCTTTGGATGTCCGTAAATTTATAACTTTACTGGCAGGCGTAAGTTACAAAACTGGTCTATCTAAAAACACATAACATTGATAGTTTTAGTAATACAAGGTTAGGTCAATTGTAAATCAAAACCAAATATTTTACACTGAAAATAAGGGAAAAGACTTAATCATATACTATAATGCGAGCAAAAAATTGTGTGTGTGTAAATTTTATCTTGAGAACGGCTCTAACGATTTTGATTAAATTTTGCACCCTTCCGTTTTCGGGCACGAAAAGACTATTGGGATGGGTCTCGTGTTCGAGAAAATTCGATAAGTGGGTTATTTTAAGTCACAATGGGTCAGGGTCAAGCTAATTATATCTAAAGAACGGCTCAATCGATTTTGACCAAATTTTGCATCCAACCATTTTCGGGCACAAGAAGACTATTGGGCTAGGTCACGTGTTCGAGAAATTTCGATTAGTGGGCCATTTTGGGGTCACTGTTAGTCTAGCTATTTTTATCTAAAAAACGGCTCTAACGATTTTCACTAAACTCATTATTCTACAGTTCTGGATTACGAAAAGACCATTGGGCTAAGTCACATGTTCGAGAAAATTCGATTAGGGGGCCATTTTTGGGTCACCGTGGGTCAAGCTAAGTTTATCTAGATAACGGCTCTAACGATTTTGACGAAATTTTGCACTCTACTGTTTTCGGGCACGAAAAGACGATTGGGATGGGTCACGTGTTCGAGAAAATTCGGTTAGTGGGTCATTTCTGGTCATAATGTGTCAGGGTCAAGCGAATTATATCTAGAGAACGGCTCAATCAATTTTGACTGAATTTTGTATCTAACCATTATCGGGCACAAAAAGACCATTGGGATGGGTCTCATGTTCGAGAAAATTAGATTAGTGGGTCATTTTGGGTCATAATGGGGGTCAAGCTAATTATATCTAGAGAACGGCTCAATCGATTTTGATTAAATTTTGTATCTAACCATTTTCGGGCACGAAAAGACCATTGTGATGGGTCACGTGTTCGAGAAAATTCGATTAGTGGGTCATTTTTGGGTCGCTGTGGGTCAAGCTATTTTTATCTAAAAAAACCACTCTAACGATTTTTACTAAACTCTATATTCTAAAGTTTTGGATTACGAGAGGACCATTAGGCTAAGTCACATGTTCAAGAAAATTCGATTAGTGGGTCTTTTTGGGTCACCGTGGGTCAATCTATCTAGATAACGACTCTAACGATTTTGACGAAATTTTGCACCCTACTGTTTTCGGGCACGAAAATACCATTAGGATGGGTCTCGTGTTCATGAAAATTCGATTAGTGGGTCATTTTGGGTCATAATGAGTCAGGGTCAAGCTAATTATATCTAAAGAACGGCTCAATCGATTTTGACTAAATTTTGTATCTAACCATTTTCGGGCACGCAAAGACCATTGGAATGGATCACGTGTTCGAGAAAATTTGATTAGTGGGTCATTTTTGGGTCACTGTTGGTCAATTATTTTTATCTAAAAAACGGCTCTAACTATTTTCACTAAACTCTATATTCTACGGTTTTGGATTACGAGAGGACCATTGGGCTAAGTCACATGTTCGAGAAAATTCGATTACTGGGTCATTTTTGGGTCATCGTGGGTCAATCTAAGTTATCTAGATAACGGCTCAATCGATTTTGACTAAATTTTGTATCTAACAATTTTCGGGCACGAAAAACCATTGGGATGGGTAACGGGTTCAAAAAATTCGATTAGTGGGTGATTTTGGCTCACAATGGGTCAGGGTCAAGCCAATTGTATTTAAAAAGCGCTTCAAAACATTTTGAAAACATTTTGTATAATACCGTTTCCGAGCATGATAAGACCATTTAGCAGGGTCTCATGTTCAAGAAAATTCAATCAATGGGTCATTTTGGGTCCTAATGGATCAGGATCAAGCTAACTTTATCTGAAAAACGGTTCAAAAGATTTTGACAAAACTTTGTACTACACCGTTTCTGGACAATATAAAACCTGTGGGCTGGGTCGCATGCTCAAGAAAATTCTATTAGTGGGTCATTTTGGTGATAATGGGTCGGGGTCAAGCTAACGGCATTCATCTCAAAAATGTTCAAACAATTTTGACAATTTTTTTTGTTATACCGTTTCACAGAACAAAAAGACCATTGAAATAGCTCACACGTTCGATAAATATCGGTTAGTGCTTTTTTGAATCAACGTGGCTCAAACCTATTTTATCTAGAATATGACTAACGATTTTCACTAAATTTTGTATTCCATCGTTTTCAGGCTCGAGAACAGCACTGTATTAGGTCGTATGTTCGAAAAAAATCGATTAGTGCGTCATTTTGGCTTACTATGTCTCAGGGTCAAGCTAATTGTATCTAAAACAGCAAGAATGATTTAGTGGAAATAATATATCAACATAAACGCAAAGCTAATTTTGACCGAGCTTAGCTCGGTCATTCCTGCTAGTAATTCATTAATAATGCAACGCCAGTAGCTCCGCCAGTAGTGAATAAACGTAAGTTGTTGCCGAAAAAGGAGATTAATACTCAAAAAAGGTGGTACCAGAGGTATAAAGAAGGACCGGGTCCAGGGTCTTTAATGGAATATAATTGGGTATAAGGAAATGTTTTAATAGTTTTAAAGTAACTGGGGGGCGCTAGAACTATGTTGAAGAAAATTGCAACAGTATATATATATATATATTTTTTTTTACATTATAATACTCGAATAAAAATATTGTTATTTTATGTGTACAAAATTTCAGCAAAAATTGAAAATTTTAATGCAACTTATATAATATTTTCTTGTCATCTTATAAAACACATTAAAATACAATTTCCCCTTACAAATAGGAAACAACAGAAACAAAATTTACACATTGAACAATACAAACAGCCTATCAAAACCGATCATCCAAAATCTTGATGTCCTCAAAATCTTGTTAACTGGCGATTATTATTCTTGAAAATTGGAACAAGACACAAAATCATTAAAAATTAAAAAATCGCAAAGGACAAAATTTGCTTTAGGCTAAAAATTTAAAAACGAATTTTTTTCAAGAATTTTAAGTAACTGCTGCAGAACGCGAAAAAAAAACTCTAAAAATCGCAAAAAGAAAATTCCGGTCACAATTAAAAGGGGGAAAATGGCAACATTTGATGTATTGGATTAAACTATTAAAACAGATTTTTTTTCACCATTGGAAACAAATCGCGGTCAAGCGGAAAAAAAATTAAAAAATCAAAAGACGCAGAGAAGAAAACTCTTTATATTAGGCTAAAAGTTAAAAACGGAATTCCCTTTAAAAATCTTTTTAGAAAATAAGAAAAAAGGCGAAATCGCGGAAAGACCGTGAAATGCAATCCCCCCCCCCCTCCCCCCCAAAAAAAAAAAAAAAAAAAACCTCGAAAAATTGCATAAAAAATTTTCGATAAATTAAAAAAAATCGCTGTACGAATTCTAAATAAACTTAGTTGAAAAGAGGGCGACATTTACTATCGTCGTCTAAAAGATTAAAGCCAGTTTCATTTCACTAATATGGAAAAATCGCCGTAAAACTTGAAAAAAATGTCAAAAATTGAATACAATTTTTTTTGGTTTGTTTGTTATTGTGATAATTTTTCTACCTTTAAAAAGAAAATTCCTCTATAAATATATCTGCTCTAGTATTAGCATTTTTTTAGTATTCCAAATGCTTTACTGATGCATCTGATTCTGGGAGTGAGAATAGGAGAAAGGGAGAGGAAAGATTAGTTTTTTTTTTTTAATTTTTTTTTTCTTTAAGTAGTACCCTGCAGATTATCCAAAATTTGGAAAAATCTGAAATTCGGAATTGCTGAGGCCCGAAGGTTCCCGGATTTTAGACTTTTTACTGCAATATCTGTTTTAAAAAAATCTCTCTCTATTCTAAAAAAAAGTAACTAATGCTGTCACAGCCGCCGCCGGTTTTGAATTTTTTATGAACGGAGATCTTTCTTCGTTAATAATAAGAAAAATATTTTTCTTAATATTTCTTTTTTCTTATCTATCTGCTTATAAATTGAGTTCTACTGAATGGATTTTGAAAGGACTTGCACTGTTTATTAGATAATTTTCCAGGAAAGGTTTTAGAATCCCCGGTTTCTGTGGCTCCATGGGAAAATTGAACTTTTTTCCAGTAAACAACATAAAATCTTAAACCTTCCGAGGATGACATTTCAATGTTTCGGGGGAAGGGGGGTATATGTCCCTTCCGACGTCCACCCCCCTAAATTCAACACTGGGGAGAAAGCCGTGACCAGTGGTGTAGTAGGGAAAAAAACAGGTATACGTTCTAAGCAGAGGGTATACGCTCAAGGGAGAGGGTATATCCTAGTGTATATATACAATAGCTTTCTTGAGAAACAGAGGGTACAGGGTGTTCCTTAACAAAAATCCAGAGGGTATACGACGTATACCCCAGTATACCCTCCACTACAACCCTGCCCGTGACACGCTATAGTAATTAACACTTCCACGAGCCAACGAAAACGAAACATGAAAGTTGCTCGAATGTTTTCCCTGCTTCTGCTTCGTGTGACATTTCGTGACCTCAGAACAAAGCGTGTCACGGCTTTCTCCTTTATCTAAGGGAACCGTGTTGAATTCAGGGGGTACCCCGGGGCTACATCCCTCCCTGGGAGCAATGAGATGTTCCTCCGGAATATTTGAGAATTTGTGTTTTCAGTAGTCAAAAAGTGCAATCCCCCCCCCCCCCCTGGATCTCTAAAATGTCCCCTCCTTGGAGATGCAGAAAACTCTCCCGGGAAAAAGTGTCTGAATTCAACACTGTAAGGGGCGTTACTTCGGGATGCGAGAAATGACCTCCAGTCGCGAATTTTTTTGAAAGGGATAATACTCATACATTTGATACGAATTGTGTCATCGTACATAAATAGGTGCCTGCTTTAAGTGGGTAATTTTAGAATGTGCTTTTAGCTTTTCCCTATATTGGGTGATCTGGGCGATGTGCGCTTCGAAAAACTATTAACAACAAGTGGGTAAGTGTGATCACAGATCGCACAGTGGTTTTCGTTTAATATTGCCTTCAAAACAGTTGTTCCTTTAATTAATAAATACGAATTGTTAAGTTATAATTATTAAATCCTTATATAGATCGGGATGACATAGAGGGGTGAGGATGGGGGTAGGGAGAGTAGAGGTTTTAAGCACAAATTTAAGATATTTGCTGTAATTACTGTTGGAAAATAGAGGTAACTAAACTTTTGAAATTTTTATATTAAGTAAGTAGCATTTATTTCAGGACTCCGCCAAAAGATCGCACATAAAACGGTAAAACGTCAGTTTTTAAAAAAAATTTAGAGCCTCTCCCCCCTGAAATTTGACGCGCCCTTCTTTATGAAAATTTTGTTTATGTGTTATAAACTATATTAAAGTTTCAAAAAGATCGTCTTTTTAGATTTCCTAATTTAAATAAAATCGCGGTCTGTTAGTTACACATTCCAACAGCAGGGACCGCACTGTATTCTTAATAAATGTGTATCTGAACGAAACTCGTTTACACGACCTATCCGTAGATACATTAGTCGAGGGGCTGGCGGTCTTAACAAAGAATTTAAGATATTTGCTGAAATTACTATTCGAAAACAGTTTTATCAAGACTTTTGAAATTTTTATATTCAATAACTAACATTTAATGTTGTATTTTTTAAAATCCCTCACCGTTCTGAAGAATACTGCTTAGAAATAACAGGACTGCCTTTTAAATTAACCATTTGATATAAATCATCCAATTAGAAAAATAATAATCAATATCACAGATTAATTCACATCACACACAACAATAATTTTTAGAATTTCTGTAAGGGGAATTTTTTTTTACGTTTGGCTGTCAAAGTTGCTATTTTTTAAGTCTGTTAGATATTGAGATGGGGACCCCTTTTAAAAACATCCCTACCCTTTATTGCTTAACTAGCGCATCTGGAGATCCTGCCTTTCTCATTCTGGCAACACCTGGCCCTTTTATAAAACAACAGTTTGAAAGAAATGACCCAATTAATGAAATAATAATTAATACCTCCGCAACTAATTTAGACACTGTCATGAAAATAACATATTTGAATCATCGAAAAATACTACGCATACGCATGGATGCATAAAAATTAATCTATAAATTTTATAATTTCAAAGTTTTACATTCCTTTTAAATCCTCTAGTCTATTACGGTGCGACCATCTGCAGATTAAAACACCTGAGCTCGCAGCCGCCTGGCCACGAAATATTTCTCAAACAACCGTGTTCTACTGCTTGTCTTTGAAAAGAAATAAAATCAGCTTATATAAACCGACCTTTGATGGATTTTTCCGCTTCTACATGGAAGTTTAGAAAAAAATATTATATAAATTCTGAAAGAGTAAAATTTTTTCGTATGCTTGCGCAGTTTTCAAGTTTTTAGGGCCAGTAGATTATAAAATACAGATGTCTTTCAAAACGCCCTGTGCATTTATCGCCATGGAACCCCTTCTAAATTATGGTAAGCCCTCCCCCTTCTGACAGCAAATCGTTGCGGTTTCATTAAATGAAAGCTTCTGTTGAATTATGAACATTTTCCATTCTTTTAATTGGGTTTTTAATTAACATCGTGCGTTAATTAAGACTTTTTCCAAAATTTTATGATTTTGGCAAGGTCAGGACGGTCAGAGACACGAGACTATAAGTTTTTCGGGAGATAGACGTAACCCTAAAAAGAGACGAATTAACCTTTCGGTTCTTCCATGCTGAGGAGTTCCAAAACAACCGGCGGCGCGTGCCGTTCTGAGGTGGGAAATAGTGTACTTTTAATGAGCGTTCTTTGTAGTTTTTAATTAATACTTCTGTTAATTAACGACAATAAAGAAAAATCTTGCGTCAAGCGTAGATTATGAAATACTTTCTAACACATTTAGAATACTGTAATAAAATTCACCAAAACTTTAACAAGGTGAAAGATGGTAAACAATTTAGAAAACACAAAATACGTTTGAAAGCCCAATTTCAGCGATTACCCTCTATAATCGGAAAACTATTCAACTTCTCTTATGAGGCTCTGTATATAATTCAAACATTTCTATACATATTACATAATATACTAAAATTTGACTCGATTTGGAAACGCAGCTGGCCCATCAAAAATCTACTACGTGATACAATTTTTGATTAAAATTAAGATAATAAATATTAATACCGAGAGTAAAAATCACTAAAAATACCATAGATTAAATACTAAGACGATATGAACTCTTTTACATCGAATTTATATGTATATATATATATATATATATATATATATATATATATATATATATATATATATATATATATATATATATATATATATTATTGTATTTTTTTGCGGAGGTGGGCTATAAGTCAATCTAGAGATGTGAGCCTATGCTCAATTGGGGACAGAACATTCTCACCTACACGTTTGTTTTACAGGGTGACACATAAATACTGTGACGTGATAAAAATGTCAACTTATTTTAATGTTTTACGTGTTTTCGAGCTATATTATTGATTTATTCGTGTTTCACGTTCTTGTTTGTTGAATAATTGCTATTTCTGCTGATATTAATTTATTGTTTTGAAGCAGAAAATGGTGTGCAAATGTTTCCCCTTCATTCCTCCAACAATGCCTCCCTTCCCCTACATTTCTTTGACAGATCGACTTGTGACTTAGCGATTGTGGCATATTTTTTAATAGTATCTGTTTATGTTCTGTTGTTATGATATATTTTCTGTATTGCAAGTAGTTAGCCTATGAATACGTACAATGGAAAACTCTTCAGTGTAGCAGGACTCTCTAAAACAATAAATTTTACGTATCGAAAGTTCCACTTTCACTCGAAATCTAACATAACAACTAACAGATTCATAATAGATGTAAATTTCCAACAGGGCGAAAAAATGTCCGGACCAGGATTCGAACCAGGGATCTGCTCTGCCATCTGTGTTATCCCGGACGAATCTGGTGGAACTTTTCAACTCAGCAAACCTTAATGACGTATTGTACGATCTTTGACCTAACTCCATCTAAAGAGGTTTCTCCGTCGGAGAAAAACTCCCTCCATGAAAAGAGGGGAAGGGGAAGTGCACTGCTTTCTCGCAGGGGACAGCGGTGACCACAGCGTTAGTCCTCATTTTGATAATTATCGCTACTGGCGATCAAGCAAAAGCGCGCCAAGTTAACACCGTTTTATCTTTCGCCCCTGTATGCGAATTTTATGGCTTAGCTGTTTGCACTGTTTCTTTGACGATAAGGGACTTACATTGCGTCTCTGGAAGTTTCCCTTCTTCACACTTCAATTTCTTTGGTCGTACCTTTGGCGGTGCGTGAAAATAATGATGGAAATCACAAAAATGGTTTAATCCAAAACTCGTACAGAAAATTGATAGTTTGAAGATTACAAAGTTTGATCATGTGTAAATCCAATGTGTTACATTCAAAGTGAGGGATAAGACCCACAATACCCAATAATTCAATGATAATGCGAAGTCAGTAGCTCCGCCGTTTTCTAAAAATATTCATTGGTGGTTATATATTCCCCCTATCCGCATCATCCTGAAAATTTCAATTAATCATTATGCAATATTCTTTTATATTTCCATTTTAATAATAACTGCAGAACGCTAAATTACATCAGAGGTTGTGGCTTTAATGTTTTTTGTTAAAACGTGTTAGAAAGCTGGCGGTTATTTTCGTTTTCAAATAGGTAGAGTTATATCACTAATATCTATCAATAGAAAAGCTTCCCTCATTCAATTCCTTCATATCAATAGAAAATCTTCCCCTCTAGTTGAGTGGAGGGAAGGGGGGCGTGTTTATGAGAAATGGGAGGAGATGAAATGCCTAAGAAAGATTATTAAAAAAAAGTTGGAAAGCGCTGCTGTAGATAATCAAAAATCGAAGAGAATTAAAATAACGAGTGAGCATAGTTCTCCTTTTTGAATTGTTATAAATACTCTCAAACATTTGAGACACATATTTATATACGAAAGACTATTTTCTAGTGAGTAAACACCTCTTATTAACAATAACGTTTGTTTCTTTTAGCAATCACAAAAGACTTATGAATTGAAATTTCATTAGATTTTCCGTTGAAAATACTTTCGAAACAGATTTTCTTCAATAAATTGTAGGATGATGGTCTATTTTGCTCTTTTGAAAAAAATTAATAATAATAACTGCATTTTGAATACATCAAAATAAACCACATGGAGTTCAATCTGAAAAGTTTGCTCTTGGTATTGCCGGAAAATAAATAACAAAATGAAACTACAATAAATATATTCAGCTGAACCCGGTAAAATTAAGTTGTATTCAGTAAAAGTAATATATGCATGTTTTATAAATGTATGTCAAAAGTAGAAAATTGCACCTCATAAAACGAGCGAGCGAAGAAGGGAAACTTTCATAGATGCAATGTAGATCCCCGACCGTGAAACAGTGCAAACAGCTAAGCGGTAGAAGCCCCGTAAAGGGGCGAAAGATAACACGGGGTTTACTTGGCGCGCTTTTGCGTGCTCGCCAGTAGCGATAATTATCAAAATGAGGAGTAACGCTGTGCTCACTCCGCTATCCCCAGTACACGCGAAAGCAGTGCGCTCCCCCCCCCCCTCTTTTCGTGGATGGAGCAAAGAACGTATGGAGCTTCTCTCCGAGGGAAAAACCCCTTGAAGGTCAAAGATCGTAGAATACGTTAGATGAATCTGTTAGTTGTTACGTCACATTTCGAGTGAAATTGGAACATCCGATATGTAAAATTTATTATTTTACAGAGTGCTGTATCACTGAAGATTTTTCCATTGTACATATTCATCGGCTATCTATTTGCAATACAGAAAATATATCATAACAACAGAACATGAACAGATCATATTAAAAAATCTGCCCCAATCGCTGTTAAGTCACAAGTCAAACTGACCAAGAAATGTCATTTTGAATTCCCGCGGGGCGTTGGCGCGAAGGTGTTATCTTAGGTTTACTACAAGAAAGTTTGGCGAATTGGTAGATGCAATGAAGAATGCCTATGACTGGATCTCCCCTTTGAGTGTGTTTCCCAGCAGAGCTGTTTGCACTGTTTCGGTTAGTTACGGTTTCCAAAGCCTTCCCTTCTTTTCCTCTACGTTCTTTGCACCTTCCTCTAGGTGTTCTTGAAGATCGGTAGTGACGAACGGAAATCACAAAATTGGTCTATCTAAAAACATATAACATTGATAGTTGTTATAGTACAAAGTTAGGTCAAGTGGAAATCCAAATCCAATATGTTACACTCAAAATAAGGAAAAAGACCTAATAATTCATTAATTGCAATGTCAGTAGCGCCGCCTGTAGTGAGCAAACGTAAGTTTTTGGCGAAAAAGGAGACTAATATTCAAAAAAGTTGGTACAGTCGTGGAAAAAAAAAGTAATCACCCCCTACTAACTCCTCGACAAATTATCGTAGATAAAAGTTACTGGTACCGAACGATTGGAAATAAAATCTACTTTTAAATGATGTATATAAAATTTGCTTAGGGGGCCGTCTACATATTAAAACGAACCATAACTTTGTTTTTTTTCAATAGGAGTACGCAATTCTGACAGCATAAATGAACAGTACACCCCTCAATTAGCCTAAAAACAATTTTTTATGCAATTCGTACCATAATTTTTCGAGAAATTACTTATTTTAAAGCGAGCGTATTTTAATTGCTGTATCCAAACTGAAGTTCCGCACTCGATTTTTAACTGAGAGAGCCCCCTTCTTTATCAAGGCTCCTTAAGCGCCACTCAAGGCGTCAATGAAGCCTGTTATAGTACAGGACAGCAGAATAAATTTAAAAAATCTACTCACTTATAGCATAGATGGCCCCTTAAACCATCGTTTTGCCGTTTTTAAAGCATAATTTGAAAACTACTTGGAAGAAAAATGTGAAATTGTGGATTTCCGTAAAACAGGACTTAATAAATCTAAATCCATCAAAAAAATTGTAGGTTGCAATTCGTAATTTTTTCGAATATTAATTTCATAATTCATATCATAAAATTATAAAAATTGGAAATTCAACGTATTTATGTTTGGGTATCTTAGTATTATTTCTACAAAAAAAATTAGCACATTAGAAGCATAATTTCAGGAGATATAAATAAAAATATGAAAATGTAATTTAACATTAGAAGCACTAAATTTTGAATGCTTATAATTCAAAAACTTATCATTCAAATGACTTGAAATTTGGTGTCTAGGCTTACTTTGAACCGAAAATTTGAAATATCTCGTTAAAATTGTGTATTACTATTGAAAAAAATGAAGTTTGGATTCGTTTTAATATCTAGATGGCCCCCTAAGATAATTTTATATACATCATTTAAAAGTAGACTTTATTTACTATCGTTCGGTACCAGTAACTTTTCTCTACGATAATTTGTTGAGGAGTTAGTGGGGGTGTTTACTTTTTTTTTCCACGATTGTACATTACGTCTGTGGAACTTTCCCTTCTTCACGCTTCAATTTCTTTGTGCGTACTTTTGGCGGTAAGTGGAAATAATAACGGAAATCACAAAAATGGTTTAATCCAAAACTCGTACAGAAAATTGATAGTTTTAAGATTACAAAATTTGATCATGTGTAAATACAATGTGTTACACTCAAAGTGAGGGATAAGACCCACAATACCTAATAATTCGTTGATAGTGCGAAGTCAGTAGCTCCGCCCTCTTCTAAAACTATTACTTTAGCGGTTATATAACCTCCACCCCCATGTTTCTGAAAATTTCAATTAATCATTATGCAGTATTCTTATCCCACCACGTTTTTTTTTGTACTTCCGTTTTTAATAGTAACAGCAGAACGCCTAAATTGCGTCAGAGGTTGTGGTTTTAATGTTTCTTGTTAAAACATGTTAAAAAGCTGGCCGTTATTTTGGTTTTCGAATAGGTAGAGTTACATCACTAATATCTATCAATAGAAAAGCTTCCTTCATTTTAATGACCAATTAATTTGAAGTGTTTACGAGCGTTGAATAATTTTGTTCTTTTAATGCTAATTTTTGTTCTTTTTAATTCCATATCTTTTAACGCTACATCGATTTTTCTTAATGTTTGGCTAATATTATAAAAAGAAATATTGGCTTTAAAATGAGAGATTAAAAAAATAAAATGTTATAAATGTCAGTAATATTAGCATTGATTTATTATATGTTTGTGATAAGAAGATTACTAATATAAAAAAAAGCATACTCGCGTTATCTAGTTGAGTGGAGGGGAGGGGGCGTATTTATGACAAATGGGGGGAGATGAAAAGCCTAGAAACAATACTTGAAAGAAAAAGGTTGGGAAGCGCTGCTGTAGATAATCAAAAATTGAAGAGAATTAAAATAACGAGAGAGCATATTTCTCCTTGTTGAATTCTTGGAAATACTCTCAAATATTTGAGACAGATTTTTATATACGAAAGACTATTTGCTAGTGAGTAATAACCTCTTATTAACAATCACGTTTCTTTTAGCAATCGCAAAGGATTTATAAATTAAAATTTCCTTAGATTTCCATTGAAAATTCTTTCGAAACAGATTTTCCTCAATAAATTGTAGGATGATGGTCTATTTCGCACTTTTGAAAAAAAAAAAAAAAATAATAATAATATCTGCATTTTGAATACATCAAAACAAACCACATGGAGTTGAATCTGAAAAGTTTGCACTTGGTATTGCCCGAAAATAGATAAAAAAAATGAAATCACGATAAATATATTCAACTCAACCCGGTTAAATTAAACAATATTTAATTTAAGAAATATGTGCATGTCTTGCGTACATGTGAAAACGAAATTAGTTGAGTTGTTTAAAAATGAGTGAGTTCCGTGCTCCTTGTTGAATTATTAAAAAGCAGCCCTTCTTTGGATGTCCGTAAATTTATAACTTTACTGGCAGGCGTAAGTTACAAAACTGGTCTATCTAAAAACACATAACATTGATAGTTTTAGTAATACAAGGTTAGGTCAATTGTAAATCAAAACCAAATATTTTACACTGAAAATAAGGGAAAAGACTTAATCATATACTATAATGCGAGCAAAAAATTGTGTGTGTGTAAATTTTATCTTGAGAACGGCTCTAACGATTTTGATTAAATTTTGCACCCTTCCGTTTTCGGGCACGAAAAGACTATTGGGATGGGTCTCGTGTTCGAGAAAATTCGATAAGTGGGTTATTTTAAGTCACAATGGGTCAGGGTCAAGCTAATTATATCTAAAGAACGGCTCAATCGATTTTGACCAAATTTTGCATCCAACCATTTTCGGGCACAAGAAGACTATTGGGCTAGGTCACGTGTTCGAGAAATTTCGATTAGTGGGCCATTTTGGGGTCACTGTTAGTCTAGCTATTTTTATCTAAAAAACGGCTCTAACGATTTTCACTAAACTCATTATTCTACAGTTCTGGATTACGAAAAGACCATTGGGCTAAGTCACATGTTCGAGAAAATTCGATTAGGGGGCCATTTTTGGGTCACCGTGGGTCAAGCTAAGTTTATCTAGATAACGGCTCTAACGATTTTGACGAAATTTTGCACTCTACTGTTTTCGGGCACGAAAAGACGATTGGGATGGGTCACGTGTTCGAGAAAATTCGGTTAGTGGGTCATTTCTGGTCATAATGTGTCAGGGTCAAGCGAATTATATCTAGAGAACGGCTCAATCAATTTTGACTGAATTTTGTATCTAACCATTATCGGGCACAAAAAGACCATTGGGATGGGTCTCATGTTCGAGAAAATTAGATTAGTGGGTCATTTTGGGTCATAATGGGGGTCAAGCTAATTATATCTAGAGAACGGCTCAATCGATTTTGATTAAATTTTGTATCTAACCATTTTCGGGCACGAAAAGACCATTGTGATGGGTCACGTGTTCGAGAAAATTCGATTAGTGGGTCATTTTTGGGTCGCTGTGGGTCAAGCTATTTTTATCTAAAAAAACCACTCTAACGATTTTTACTAAACTCTATATTCTAAAGTTTTGGATTACGAGAGGACCATTAGGCTAAGTCACATGTTCAAGAAAATTCGATTAGTGGGTCTTTTTGGGTCACCGTGGGTCAATCTATCTAGATAACGACTCTAACGATTTTGACGAAATTTTGCACCCTACTGTTTTCGGGCACGAAAATACCATTAGGATGGGTCTCGTGTTCATGAAAATTCGATTAGTGGGTCATTTTGGGTCATAATGAGTCAGGGTCAAGCTAATTATATCTAAAGAACGGCTCAATCGATTTTGACTAAATTTTGTATCTAACCATTTTCGGGCACGCAAAGACCATTGGAATGGATCACGTGTTCGAGAAAATTTGATTAGTGGGTCATTTTTGGGTCACTGTTGGTCAATTATTTTTATCTAAAAAACGGCTCTAACTATTTTCACTAAACTCTATATTCTACGGTTTTGGATTACGAGAGGACCATTGGGCTAAGTCACATGTTCGAGAAAATTCGATTACTGGGTCATTTTTGGGTCATCGTGGGTCAATCTAAGTTATCTAGATAACGGCTCAATCGATTTTGACTAAATTTTGTATCTAACAATTTTCGGGCACGAAAAACCATTGGGATGGGTAACGGGTTCAAAAAATTCGATTAGTGGGTGATTTTGGCTCACAATGGGTCAGGGTCAAGCCAATTGTATTTAAAAAGCGCTTCAAAACATTTTGAAAACATTTTGTATAATACCGTTTCCGAGCATGATAAGACCATTTAGCAGGGTCTCATGTTCAAGAAAATTCAATCAATGGGTCATTTTGGGTCCTAATGGATCAGGATCAAGCTAACTTTATCTGAAAAACGGTTCAAAAGATTTTGACAAAACTTTGTACTACACCGTTTCTGGACAATATAAAACCTGTGGGCTGGGTCGCATGCTCAAGAAAATTCTATTAGTGGGTCATTTTGGTGATAATGGGTCGGGGTCAAGCTAACGGCATTCATCTCAAAAATGTTCAAACAATTTTGACAATTTTTTTTGTTATACCGTTTCACAGAACAAAAAGACCATTGAAATAGCTCACACGTTCGATAAATATCGGTTAGTGCTTTTTTGAATCAACGTGGCTCAAACCTATTTTATCTAGAATATGACTAACGATTTTCACTAAATTTTGTATTCCATCGTTTTCAGGCTCGAGAACAGCACTGTATTAGGTCGTATGTTCGAAAAAAATCGATTAGTGCGTCATTTTGGCTTACTATGTCTCAGGGTCAAGCTAATTGTATCTAAAACAGCAAGAATGATTTAGTGGAAATAATATATCAACATAAACGCAAAGCTAATTTTGACCGAGCTTAGCTCGGTCATTCCTGCTAGTAATTCATTAATAATGCAACGCCAGTAGCTCCGCCAGTAGTGAATAAACGTAAGTTGTTGCCGAAAAAGGAGATTAATACTCAAAAAAGGTGGTACCAGAGGTATAAAGAAGGACCGGGTCCAGGGTCTTTAATGGAATATAATTGGGTATAAGGAAATGTTTTAATAGTTTTAAAGTAACTGGGGGGCGCTAGAACTATGTTGAAGAAAATTGTAACAGTATATATATATATATTTTTTTTTTTACATTATAATACTCGAATAAAAATATTGTTATTTTATGTGTACAAAATTTCAGCAAAAATTGAAAATTTTAATGCAACTTATATAATATTTTCTTGTCATCTTATAAAACACATTAAAATACAATTTCCCCTTACAAATAGGAAACAACAGAAACAAAATTTACACATTGAACAATACAAACAGCCTATCAAAACCGATCATCCAAAATCTTGATGTCCTCAAAATCTTGTTAACTGGCGATTATTATTCTTGAAAATTGGAACAAGACACAAAATCATTAAAAATTAAAAAATCGCAAAGGACAAAATTTGCTTTAGGCTAAAAATTTAAAAACGAATTTTTTTCAAGAATTTTAAGTAACTGCTGCAGAACGCGAAAAAAAAACTCTAAAAATCGCAAAAAGAAAATTCCGGTCACAATTAAAAGGGGGAAAATGGCAACATTTGATGTATTGGATTAAACTATTAAAACAGATTTTTTTTCACCATTGGAAACAAATCGCGGTCAAGCGGAAAAAAAATTAAAAAATCAAAAGACGCAGAGAAGAAAACTCTTTATATTAGGCTAAAAGTTAAAAACGGAATTCCCTTTAAAAATCTTTTTAGAAAATAAGAAAAAAGGCGAAATCGCGGAAAGACCGTGAAATGCAATCCCCCCCCCCCCTCCCCCCCAAAAAAAAAAAAAAAAAAAAACCTCGAAAAATTGCATAAAAAATTTTCGATAAATTAAAAAAAATCGCTGTACGAATTCTAAATAAACTTAGTTGAAAAGAGGGCGACATTTACTATCGTCGTCTAAAAGATTAAAGCCAGTTTCATTTCACTAATATGGAAAAATCGCCGTAAAACTTGAAAAAAATGTCAAAAATTGAATACAATTTTTTTTGGTTTGTTTGTTATTGTGATAATTTTTCTACCTTTAAAAAGAAAATTCCTCTATAAATATATCTGCTCTAGTATTAGCATTTTTTTAGTATTCCAAATGCTTTACTGATGCATCTGATTCTGGGAGTGAGAATAGGAGAAAGGGAGAGGAAAGATTAGTTTTTTTTTTTTAATTTTTTTTTTCTTTAAGTAGTACCCTGCAGATTATCCAAAATTTGGAAAAATCTGAAATTCGGAATTGCTGAGGCCCGAAGGTTCCCGGATTTTAGACTTTTTACTGCAATATCTGTTTTAAAAAAATCTCTCTCTATTCTAAAAAAAAGTAACTAATGCTGTCACAGCCGCCGCCGGTTTTGAATTTTTTATGAACGGAGATCTTTCTTCGTTAATAATAAGAAAAATATTTTTCTTAATATTTCTTTTTTCTTATCTATCTGCTTATAAATTGAGTTCTACTGAATGGATTTTGAAAGGACTTGCACTGTTTATTAGATAATTTTCCAGGAAAGGTTTTAGAATCCCCGGTTTCTGTGGCTCCATGGGAAAATTGAACTTTTTTCCAGTAAACAACATAAAATCTTAAACCTTCCGAGGATGACATTTCAATGTTTCGGGGGAAGGGGGGTATATGTCCCTTCCGACGTCCACCCCCCTAAATTCAACACTGGGGAGAAAGCCGTGACCAGTGGTGTAGTAGGGAAAAAAACAGGTATACGTTCTAAGCAGAGGGTATACGCTCAAGGGAGAGGGTATATCCTAGTGTATATATACAATAGCTTTCTTGAGAAACAGAGGGTACAGGGTGTTCCTTAACAAAAATCCAGAGGGTATACGACGTATACCCCAGTATACCCTCCACTACAACCCTGCCCGTGACACGCTATAGTAATTAACACTTCCACGAGCCAACGAAAACGAAACATGAAAGTTGCTCGAATGTTTTCCCTGCTTCTGCTTCGTGTGACATTTCGTGACCTCAGAACAAAGCGTGTCACGGCTTTCTCCTTTATCTAAGGGAACCGTGTTTAATTCAGGGGGTACCCCGGGGCTACATCCCTCCCTGGGAGCAATGAGATGTTCCTCCGGAATATTTGAGAATTTGTGTTTTCAGTAGTCAAAAAGTGCAATCCCCCCCCCCCCCCTGGATCTCTAAAATGTCCCCTCCTTGGAGATGCAGAAAACTCTCCCGGGAAAAAGTGTCTGAATTCAACACTGTAAGGGGCGTTACTTCGGGATGCGAGAAATGACGTCCAGTCGCGAATTTTTTTGAAAGGGATAATACTCATACATTTGATACGAATTGTGTCATCGTACATAAATAGGTGCCTGCTTTAAGTGGGTAATTTTAGAATGTGCTTTTAGCTTTTCCCTATATTGGGTGATCTGGGCGATGTGCGCTTCGAAAAACTATTAACAACAAGTGGGTAAGTGTGATCACAGATCGCACAGTGGTTTTCGTTTAATATTGCCTTCAAAACAGTTGTTCCTTTAATTAATAAATACGAATTGTTAAGTTATAATTATTAAATCCTTATATAGATCGGGATGACATAGAGGGGTGAGGATGGGGGTAGGGAGAGTAGAGGTTTTAAGCACAAATTTAAGATATTTGCTGTAATTACTGTTGGAAAATAGAGGTAACTAAACTTTTGAAATTTTTATATTAAGTAAGTAGCATTTATTTCAGGACTCCGCCAAAAGATCGCACATAAAACGGTAAAACGTCAGTTTTTAAAAAAAATTTAGAGCCTCTCCCCCCTGAAATTTGACGCGCCCTTCTTTATGAAAATTTTGTTTATGTGTTATAAACTATATTAAAGTTTCAAAAAGATCGTCTTTTTAGATTTCCTAATTTAAATAAAATCGCGGTCTGTTAGTTACACATTCCAACAGCAGGGACCGCACTGTATTCTTAATAAATGTGTATCTGAACGAAACTCGTTTACACGACCTATCCGTAGATACATTAGTCGAGGGGCTGGCGGTCTTAACAAAGAATTTAAGATATTTGCTGAAATTACTATTCGAAAACAGTTTTATCAAGACTTTTGAAATTTTTATATTCAATAACTAACATTTAATGTTGTATTTTTTAAAATCCCTCACCGTTCTGAAGAATACTGCTTAGAAATAACAGGACTGCCTTTTAAATTAACCATTTGATATAAATCATCCAATTAGAAAAATAATAATCAATATCACAGATTAATTCACATCACACACAACAATAATTTTTAGAATTTCTGTAAGGGGAATTTTTTTTTACGTTTGGCTGTCAAAGTTGCTATTTTTTAAGTCTGTTAGATATTGAGATGGGGACCCCTTTTAAAAACATCCCTACCCTTTATTGCTTAACTAGCGCATCTGGAGATCCTGCCTTTCTCATTCTGGCAACACCTGGCCCTTTTATAAAACAACAGTTTGAAAGAAATGACCCAATTAATGAAATAATAATTAATACCTCCGCAACTAATTTAGACACTGTCATGAAAATAACATATTTGAATCATCGAAAAATACTACGCATACGCATGGATGCATAAAAATTAATCTATAAATTTTATAATTTCAAAGTTTTACATTCCTTTTAAATCCTCTAGTCTATTACGGTGCGACCATCTGCAGATTAAAACACCTGAGCTCGCAGCCGCCTGGCCACGAAATATTTCTCAAACAACCGTGTTCTACTGCTTGTCTTTGAAAAGAAATAAAATCAGCTTATATAAACCGACCTTTGATGGATTTTTCCGCTTCTACATGGAAGTTTAGAAAAAAATATTATATAAATTCTGAAAGAGTAAAATTTTTTCGTATGCTTGCGCAGTTTTCAAGTTTTTAGGGCCAGTAGATTATAAAATACAGATGTCTTTCAAAACGCCCTGTGCATTTATCGCCATGGAACCCCTTCTAAATTATGGTAAGCCCTCCCCCTTCTGACAGCAAATCGTTGCGGTTTCATTAAATGAAAGCTTCTGTTGAATTATGAACATTTTCCATTCTTTTAATTGGGTTTTTAATTAACATCGTGCGTTAATTAAGACTTTTTCCAAAATTTTATGATTTTGGCAAGGTCAGGACGGTCAGAGACACGAGACTATAAGTTTTTCGGGAGATAGACGTAACCCTAAAAAGAGACGAATTAACCTTTCGGTTCTTCCATGCTGAGGAGTTCCAAAACAACCGGCGGCGCGTGCCGTTCTGAGGTGGGAAATAGTGTACTTTTAATGAGCGTTCTTTGTAGTTTTTAATTAATACTTCTGTTAATTAACGACAATAAAGAAAAATCTTGCGTCAAGCGTAGATTATGAAATACTTTCTAACACATTTAGAATACTGTAATAAAATTCACCAAAACTTTAACAAGGTGAAAGATGGTAAACAATTTAGAAAACACAAAATACGTTTGAAAGCCCAATTTCAGCGATTACCCTCTATAATCGGAAAACTATTCAACTTCTCTTATGAGGCTCTGTATATAATTCAAACATTTCTATACATATTACATAATATACTAAAATTTGACTCGATTTGGAAACGCAGCTGGCCCATCAAAAATCTACTACGTGATACAATTTTTGATTAAAATTAAGATAATAAATATTAATACCGAGAGTAAAAATCACTAAAAATACCATAGATTAAATACTAAGACGATATGAACTCTTTTACATCGAATTTATATGTATATATATATATATATATATATATATATATATATATATATATATATATATATATATATATATATATATATATATATTATTGTATTTTTTTGCGGAGGTGGGCTATAAGTCAATCTAGAGATGTGAGCCTATGCTCAATTGGGGACAGAACATTCTCACCTACACGTTTGTTTTACAGGGTGACACATAAATACTGTGACGTGATAAAAATGTCAACTTATTTTAATGTTTTACGTGTTTTCGAGCTATATTATTGATTTATTCGTGTTTCACGTTCTTGTTTGTTGAATAATTGCTATTTCTGCTGATATTAATTTATTGTTTTGAAGCAGAAAATGGTGTGCAAATGTTTCCCCTTCATTCCTCCAACAATGCCTCCCTTCCCCTACATTTCTTTGACAGATCGACTTGTGACTTAGCGATTGTGGCATATTTTTTAATAGTATCTGTTTATGTTCTGTTGTTATGATATATTTTCTGTATTGCAAGTAGTTAGCCTATGAATACGTACAATGGAAAACTCTTCAGTGTAGCAGGACTCTCTAAAACAATAAATTTTACGTATCGAAAGTTCCACTTTCACTCGAAATCTAACATAACAACTAACAGATTCATAATAGATGTAAATTTCCAACAGGGCGAAAAAATGTCCGGACCAGGATTCGAACCAGGGATCTGCTCTGCCATCTGTGTTATCCCGGACGAATCTGGTGGAACTTTTCAACTCAGCAAACCTTAATGACGTATTGTACGATCTTTGACCTAACTCCATCTAAAGAGGTTTCTCCGTCGGAGAAAAACTCCCTCCATGAAAAGAGGGGAAGGGGAAGTGCACTGCTTTCTCGCAGGGGACAGCGGTGACCACAGCGTTAGTCCTCATTTTGATAATTATCGCTACTGGCGATCAAGCAAAAGCGCGCCAAGTTAACACCGTTTTATCTTTCGCCCCTGTATGCGAATTTTATGGCTTAGCTGTTTGCACTGTTTCTTTGACGATAAGGGACTTACATTGCGTCTCTGGAAGTTTCCCTTCTTCACACTTCAATTTCTTTGGTCGTACCTTTGGCGGTGCGTGAAAATAATGATGGAAATCACAAAAATGGTTTAATCCAAAACTCGTACAGAAAATTGATAGTTTGAAGATTACAAAGTTTGATCATGTGTAAATCCAATGTGTTACATTCAAAGTGAGGGATAAGACCCACAATACCCAATAATTCAATGATAATGCGAAGTCAGTAGCTCCGCCGTTTTCTAAAAATATTCATTGGTGGTTATATATTCCCCCTATCCGCATCATCCTGAAAATTTCAATTAATCATTATGCAATATTCTTTTATATTTCCATTTTAATAATAACTGCAGAACGCTAAATTACATCAGAGGTTGTGGCTTTAATGTTTTTTGTTAAAACGTGTTAGAAAGCTGGCGGTTATTTTCGTTTTCAAATAGGTAGAGTTATATCACTAATATCTATCAATAGAAAAGCTTCCCTCATTCAATTCCTTCATATCAATAGAAAATCTTCCCCTCTAGTTGAGTGGAGGGAAGGGGGGCGTGTTTATGAGAAATGGGAGGAGATGAAATGCCTAAGAAAGATTATTAAAAAAAAGTTGGAAAGCGCTGCTGTAGATAATCAAAAATCGAAGAGAATTAAAATAACGAGTGAGCATAGTTCTCCTTTTTGAATTGTTATAAATACTCTCAAACATTTGAGACACATATTTATATACGAAAGACTATTTTCTAGTGAGTAAACACCTCTTATTAACAATAACGTTTGTTTCTTTTAGCAATCACAAAAGACTTATGAATTGAAATTTCATTAGATTTTCCGTTGAAAATACTTTCGAAACAGATTTTCTTCAATAAATTGTAGGATGATGGTCTATTTTGCTCTTTTGAAAAAAATTAATAATAATAACTGCATTTTGAATACATCAAAATAAACCACATGGAGTTCAATCTGAAAAGTTTGCTCTTGGTATTGCCGGAAAATAAATAACAAAATGAAACTACAATAAATATATTCAGCTGAACCCGGTAAAATTAAGTTGTATTCAGTAAAAGTAATATATGCATGTTTTATAAATGTATGTCAAAAGTAGAAAATTGCACCTCATAAAACGAGCGAGCGAAGAAGGGAAACTTTCATAGATGCAATGTAGATCCCCGACCGTGAAACAGTGCAAACAGCTAAGCGGTAGAAGCCCCGTAAAGGGGCGAAAGATAACACGGGGTTTACTTGGCGCGCTTTTGCGTGCTCGCCAGTAGCGATAATTATCAAAATGAGGAGTAACGCTGTGCTCACTCCGCTATCCCCAGTACACGCGGAAGCAGTGCGCTCCCCCCCCCCCCCTCTTTTCGTGGATGGAGCAAAGAACGTATGGAGCTTCTCTCCGAGGGAAAAACCCCTTGAAGGTCAAAGATCGTAGAATACGTTAGATGAATCTGTTAGTTGTTACGTCACATTTCGAGTGAAATTGGAACATCCGATATGTAAAATTTATTATTTTACAGAGTGCTGTATCACTGAAGATTTTTCCATTGTACATATTCATCGGCTATCTATTTGCAATACAGAAAATATATCATAACAACAGAACATGAACAGATCATATTAAAAAATCTGCCCCAATCGCTGTTAAGTCACAAGTCAAACTGACCAAGAAATGTCATTTTGAATTCCCGCGGGGCGTTGGCGCGAAGGTGTTATCTTAGGTTTACTACAAGAAAGTTTGGCGAATTGGTAGATGCAATGAAGAATGCCTATGACTGGATCTCCCCTTTGAGTGTGTTTCCCAGCAGAGCTGTTTGCACTGTTTCGGTTAGTTACGGTTTCCAAAGCCTTCCCTTCTTTTCCTCTACGTTCTTTGCACCTTCCTCTAGGTGTTCTTGAAGATCGGTAGTGACGAACGGAAATCACAAAATTGGTCTATCTAAAAACATATAACATTGATAGTTGTTATAGTACAAAGTTAGGTCAAGTGGAAATCCAAATCCAATATGTTACACTCAAAATAAGGAAAAAGACCTAATAATTCATTAATTGCAATGTCAGTAGCGCCGCCTGTAGTGAGCAAACGTAAGTTTTTGGCGAAAAAGGAGACTAATATTCAAAAAAGTTGGTACAGTCGTGGAAAAAAAAAGTAATCACCCCCTACTAACTCCTCGACAAATTATCGTAGATAAAAGTTACTGGTACCGAACGATTGGAAATAAAATCTACTTTTAAATGATGTATATAAAATTTGCTTAGGGGGCCGTCTACATATTAAAACGAACCATAACTTTGTTTTTTTTCAATAGGAGTACGCAATTCTGACAGCATAAATGAACAGTACACCCCTCAATTAGCCTAAAAACAATTTTTTATGCAATTCGTACCATAATTTTTCGAGAAATTACTTATTTTAAAGCGAGCGTATTTTAATTGCTGTATCCAAACTGAAGTTCCGCACTCGATTTTTAACTGAGAGAGCCCCCTTCTTTATCAAGGCTCCTTAAGCGCCACTCAAGGCGTCAATGAAGCCTGTTATAGTACAGGACAGCAGAATAAATTTAAAAAATCTACTCACTTATAGCATAGATGGCCCCTTAAACCATCGTTTTGCCGTTTTTAAAGCATAATTTGAAAACTACTTGGAAGAAAAATGTGAAATTGTGGATTTCCGTAAAACAGGACTTAATAAATCTAAATCCATCAAAAAAATTGTAGGTTGCAATTCGTAATTTTTTCGAATATTAATTTCATAATTCATATCATAAAATTATAAAAATTGGAAATTCAACGTATTTATGTTTGGGTATCTTAGTATTATTTCTACAAAAAAAATTAGCACATTAGAAGCATAATTTCAGGAGATATAAATAAAAATATGAAAATGTAATTTAACATTAGAAGCACTAAATTTTGAATGCTTATAATTCAAAAACTTATCATTCAAATGACTTGAAATTTGGTGTCTAGGCTTACTTTGAACCGAAAATTTGAAATATCTCGTTAAAATTGTGTATTACTATTGAAAAAAATGAAGTTTGGATTCGTTTTAATATCTAGATGGCCCCCTAAGATAATTTTATATACATCATTTAAAAGTAGACTTTATTTACTATCGTTCGGTACCAGTAACTTTTCTCTACGATAATTTGTTGAGGAGTTAGTGGGGGTGTTTACTTTTTTTTTCCACGATTGTACATTACGTCTGTGGAACTTTCCCTTCTTCACGCTTCAATTTCTTTGTGCGTACTTTTGGCGGTAAGTGGAAATAATAACGGAAATCACAAAAATGGTTTAATCCAAAACTCGTACAGAAAATTGATAGTTTTAAGATTACAAAATTTGATCATGTGTAAATACAATGTGTTACACTCAAAGTGAGGGATAAGACCCACAATACCTAATAATTCGTTGATAGTGCGAAGTCAGTAGCTCCGCCCTCTTCTAAAACTATTACTTTAGCGGTTATATAACCTCCACCCCCATGTTTCTGAAAATTTCAATTAATCATTATGCAGTATTCTTATCCCACCACGTTTTTTTTTGTACTTCCGTTTTTAATAGTAACAGCAGAACGCCTAAATTGCGTCAGAGGTTGTGGTTTTAATGTTTCTTGTTAAAACATGTTAAAAAGCTGGCCGTTATTTTGGTTTTCGAATAGGTAGAGTTACATCACTAATATCTATCAATAGAAAAGCTTCCTTCATTTTAATGACCAATTAATTTGAAGTGTTTACGAGCGTTGAATAATTTTGTTCTTTTAATGCTAATTTTTGTTCTTTTTAATTCCATATCTTTTAACGCTACATCGATTTTTCTTAATGTTTGGCTAATATTATAAAAAGAAATATTGGCTTTAAAATGAGAGATTAAAAAAATAAAATGTTATAAATGTCAGTAATATTAGCATTGATTTATTATATGTTTGTGATAAGAAGATTACTAATATAAAAAAAAGCATACTCGCGTTATCTAGTTGAGTGGAGGGGAGGGGGCGTATTTATGACAAATGGGGGGAGATGAAAAGCCTAGAAACAATACTTGAAAGAAAAAGGTTGGGAAGCGCTGCTGTAGATAATCAAAAATTGAAGAGAATTAAAATAACGAGAGAGCATATTTCTCCTTGTTGAATTCTTGGAAATACTCTCAAATATTTGAGACAGATTTTTATATACGAAAGACTATTTGCTAGTGAGTAATAACCTCTTATTAACAATCACGTTTCTTTTAGCAATCGCAAAGGATTTATAAATTAAAATTTCCTTAGATTTCCATTGAAAATTCTTTCGAAACAGATTTTCCTCAATAAATTGTAGGATGATGGTCTATTTCGCACTTTTGAAAAAAAAAAAAAAATAATAATAATATCTGCATTTTGAATACATCAAAACAAACCACATGGAGTTGAATCTGAAAAGTTTGCACTTGGTATTGCCCGAAAATAGATAAAAAAAATGAAATCACGATAAATATATTCAACTCAACCCGGTTAAATTAAACAATATTTAATTTAAGAAATATGTGCATGTCTTGCGTACATGTGAAAACGAAATTAGTTGAGTTGTTTAAAAATGAGTGAGTTCCGTGCTCCTTGTTGAATTATTAAAAAGCAGCCCTTCTTTGGATGTCCGTAAATTTATAACTTTACTGGCAGGCGTAAGTTACAAAACTGGTCTATCTAAAAACACATAACATTGATAGTTTTAGTAATACAAGGTTAGGTCAATTGTAAATCAAAACCAAATATTTTACACTGAAAATAAGGGAAAAGACTTAATCATATACTATAATGCGAGCAAAAAATTGTGTGTGTGTAAATTTTATCTTGAGAACGGCTCTAACGATTTTGATTAAATTTTGCACCCTTCCGTTTTCGGGCACGAAAAGACTATTGGGATGGGTCTCGTGTTCGAGAAAATTCGATAAGTGGGTTATTTTAAGTCACAATGGGTCAGGGTCAAGCTAATTATATCTAAAGAACGGCTCAATCGATTTTGACCAAATTTTGCATCCAACCATTTTCGGGCACAAGAAGACTATTGGGCTAGGTCACGTGTTCGAGAAATTTCGATTAGTGGGCCATTTTGGGGTCACTGTTAGTCTAGCTATTTTTATCTAAAAAACGGCTCTAACGATTTTCACTAAACTCATTATTCTACAGTTCTGGATTACGAAAAGACCATTGGGCTAAGTCACATGTTCGAGAAAATTCGATTAGGGGGCCATTTTTGGGTCACCGTGGGTCAAGCTAAGTTTATCTAGATAACGGCTCTAACGATTTTGACGAAATTTTGCACTCTACTGTTTTCGGGCACGAAAAGACGATTGGGATGGGTCACGTGTTCGAGAAAATTCGGTTAGTGGGTCATTTCTGGTCATAATGTGTCAGGGTCAAGCGAATTATATCTAGAGAACGGCTCAATCAATTTTGACTGAATTTTGTATCTAACCATTATCGGGCACAAAAAGACCATTGGGATGGGTCTCATGTTCGAGAAAATTAGATTAGTGGGTCATTTTGGGTCATAATGGGGGTCAAGCTAATTATATCTAGAGAACGGCTCAATCGATTTTGATTAAATTTTGTATCTAACCATTTTCGGGCACGAAAAGACCATTGTGATGGGTCACGTGTTCGAGAAAATTCGATTAGTGGGTCATTTTTGGGTCGCTGTGGGTCAAGCTATTTTTATCTAAAAAAACCACTCTAACGATTTTTACTAAACTCTATATTCTAAAGTTTTGGATTACGAGAGGACCATTAGGCTAAGTCACATGTTCAAGAAAATTCGATTAGTGGGTCTTTTTGGGTCACCGTGGGTCAATCTATCTAGATAACGACTCTAACGATTTTGACGAAATTTTGCACCCTACTGTTTTCGGGCACGAAAATACCATTAGGATGGGTCTCGTGTTCATGAAAATTCGATTAGTGGGTCATTTTGGGTCATAATGAGTCAGGGTCAAGCTAATTATATCTAAAGAACGGCTCAATCGATTTTGACTAAATTTTGTATCTAACCATTTTCGGGCACGCAAAGACCATTGGAATGGATCACGTGTTCGAGAAAATTTGATTAGTGGGTCATTTTTGGGTCACTGTTGGTCAATTATTTTTATCTAAAAAACGGCTCTAACTATTTTCACTAAACTCTATATTCTACGGTTTTGGATTACGAGAGGACCATTGGGCTAAGTCACATGTTCGAGAAAATTCGATTACTGGGTCATTTTTGGGTCATCGTGGGTCAATCTAAGTTATCTAGATAACGGCTCAATCGATTTTGACTAAATTTTGTATCTAACAATTTTCGGGCACGAAAAACCATTGGGATGGGTAACGGGTTCAAAAAATTCGATTAGTGGGTGATTTTGGCTCACAATGGGTCAGGGTCAAGCCAATTGTATTTAAAAAGCGCTTCAAAACATTTTGAAAACATTTTGTATAATACCGTTTCCGAGCATGATAAGACCATTTAGCAGGGTCTCATGTTCAAGAAAATTCAATCAATGGGTCATTTTGGGTCCTAATGGATCAGGATCAAGCTAACTTTATCTGAAAAACGGTTCAAAAGATTTTGACAAAACTTTGTACTACACCGTTTCTGGACAATATAAAACCTGTGGGCTGGGTCGCATGCTCAAGAAAATTCTATTAGTGGGTCATTTTGGTGATAATGGGTCGGGGTCAAGCTAACGGCATTCATCTCAAAAATGTTCAAACAATTTTGACAATTTTTTTTGTTATACCGTTTCACAGAACAAAAAGACCATTGAAATAGCTCACACGTTCGATAAATATCGGTTAGTGCTTTTTTGAATCAACGTGGCTCAAACCTATTTTATCTAGAATATGACTAACGATTTTCACTAAATTTTGTATTCCATCGTTTTCAGGCTCGAGAACAGCACTGTATTAGGTCGTATGTTCGAAAAAAATCGATTAGTGCGTCATTTTGGCTTACTATGTCTCAGGGTCAAGCTAATTGTATCTAAAACAGCAAGAATGATTTAGTGGAAATAATATATCAACATAAACGCAAAGCTAATTTTGACCGAGCTTAGCTCGGTCATTCCTGCTAGTAATTCATTAATAATGCAACGCCAGTAGCTCCGCCAGTAGTGAATAAACGTAAGTTGTTGCCGAAAAAGGAGATTAATACTCAAAAAAGGTGGTACCAGAGGTATAAAGAAGGACCGGGTCCAGGGTCTTTAATGGAATATAATTGGGTATAAGGAAATGTTTTAATAGTTTTAAAGTAACTGGGGGGCGCTAGAACTATGTTGAAGAAAATTGTAACAGTATATATATATATATTTTTTTTTTTACATTATAATACTCGAATAAAAATATTGTTATTTTATGTGTACAAAATTTCAGCAAAAATTGAAAATTTTAATGCAACTTATATAATATTTTCTTGTCATCTTATAAAACACATTAAAATACAATTTCCCCTTACAAATAGGAAACAACAGAAACAAAATTTACACATTGAACAATACAAACAGCCTATCAAAACCGATCATCCAAAATCTTGATGTCCTCAAAATCTTGTTAACTGGCGATTATTATTCTTGAAAATTGGAACAAGACACAAAATCATTAAAAATTAAAAAATCGCAAAGGACAAAATTTGCTTTAGGCTAAAAATTTAAAAACGAATTTTTTTCAAGAATTTTAAGTAACTGCTGCAGAACGCGAAAAAAAAACTCTAAAAATCGCAAAAAGAAAATTCCGGTCACAATTAAAAGGGGGAAAATGGCAACATTTGATGTATTGGATTAAACTATTAAAACAGATTTTTTTTCACCATTGGAAACAAATCGCGGTCAAGCGGAAAAAAAATTAAAAAATCAAAAGACGCAGAGAAGAAAACTCTTTATATTAGGCTAAAAGTTAAAAACGGAATTCCCTTTAAAAATCTTTTTAGAAAATAAGAAAAAAGGCGAAATCGCGGAAAGACCGTGAAATGCAATCCCCCCCCCCTCCCCCCCAAAAAAAAAAAAAAAAAAACCTCGAAAAATTGCATAAAAAATTTTCGATAAATTAAAAAAAATCGCTGTACGAATTCTAAATAAACTTAGTTGAAAAGAGGGCGACATTTACTATCGTCGTCTAAAAGATTAAAGCCAGTTTCATTTCACTAATATGGAAAAATCGCCGTAAAACTTGAAAAAAATGTCAAAAATTGAATACAATTTTTTTTGGTTTGTTTGTTATTGTGATAATTTTTCTACCTTTAAAAAGAAAATTCCTCTATAAATATATCTGCTCTAGTATTAGCATTTTTTTAGTATTCCAAATGCTTTACTGATGCATCTGATTCTGGGAGTGAGAATAGGAGAAAGGGAGAGGAAAGATTAGTTTTTTTTTTTTAATTTTTTTTTTCTTTAAGTAGTACCCTGCAGATTATCCAAAATTTGGAAAAATCTGAAATTCGGAATTGCTGAGGCCCGAAGGTTCCCGGATTTTAGACTTTTTACTGCAATATCTGTTTTAAAAAAATCTCTCTCTATTCTAAAAAAAAGTAACTAATGCTGTCACAGCCGCCGCCGGTTTTGAATTTTTTATGAACGGAGATCTTTCTTCGTTAATAATAAGAAAAATATTTTTCTTAATATTTCTTTTTTCTTATCTATCTGCTTATAAATTGAGTTCTACTGAATGGATTTTGAAAGGACTTGCACTGTTTATTAGATAATTTTCCAGGAAAGGTTTTAGAATCCCCGGTTTCTGTGGCTCCATGGGAAAATTGAACTTTTTTCCAGTAAACAACATAAAATCTTAAACCTTCCGAGGATGACATTTCAATGTTTCGGGGGAAGGGGGGTATATGTCCCTTCCGACGTCCACCCCCCTAAATTCAACACTGGGGAGAAAGCCGTGACCAGTGGTGTAGTAGGGAAAAAAACAGGTATACGTTCTAAGCAGAGGGTATACGCTCAAGGGAGAGGGTATATCCTAGTGTATATATACAATAGCTTTCTTGAGAAACAGAGGGTACAGGGTGTTCCTTAACAAAAATCCAGAGGGTATACGACGTATACCCCAGTATACCCTCCACTACAACCCTGCCCGTGACACGCTATAGTAATTAACACTTCCACGAGCCAACGAAAACGAAACATGAAAGTTGCTCGAATGTTTTCCCTGCTTCTGCTTCGTGTGACATTTCGTGACCTCAGAACAAAGCGTGTCACGGCTTTCTCCTTTATCTAAGGGAACCGTGTTTAATTCAGGGGGTACCCCGGGGCTACATCCCTCCCTGGGAGCAATGAGATGTTCCTCCGGAATATTTGAGAATTTGTGTTTTCAGTAGTCAAAAAGTGCAATCCCCCCCCCCCCCTGGATCTCTAAAATGTCCCCTCCTTGGAGATGCAGAAAACTCTCCCGGGAAAAAGTGTCTGAATTCAACACTGTAAGGGGCGTTACTTCGGGATGCGAGAAATGACCTCCAGTCGCGAATTTTTTTGAAAGGGATAATACTCATACATTTGATACGAATTGTGTCATCGTACATAAATAGGTGCCTGCTTTAAGTGGGTAATTTTAGAATGTGCTTTTAGCTTTTCCCTATATTGGGTGATCTGGGCGATGTGCGCTTCGAAAAACTATTAACAACAAGTGGGTAAGTGTGATCACAGATCGCACAGTGGTTTTCGTTTAATATTGCCTTCAAAACAGTTGTTCCTTTAATTAATAAATACGAATTGTTAAGTTATAATTATTAAATCCTTATATAGATCGGGATGACATAGAGGGGTGAGGATGGGGGTAGGGAGAGTAGAGGTTTTAAGCACAAATTTAAGATATTTGCTGTAATTACTGTTGGAAAATAGAGGTAACTAAACTTTTGAAATTTTTATATTAAGTAAGTAGCATTTATTTCAGGACTCCGCCAAAAGATCGCACATAAAACGGTAAAACGTCAGTTTTTAAAAAAAATTTAGAGCCTCTCCCCCCTGAAATTTGACGCGCCCTTCTTTATGAAAATTTTGTTTATGTGTTATAAACTATATTAAAGTTTCAAAAAGATCGTCTTTTTAGATTTCCTAATTTAAATAAAATCGCGGTCTGTTAGTTACACATTCCAACAGCAGGGACCGCACTGTATTCTTAATAAATGTGTATCTGAACGAAACTCGTTTACACGACCTATCCGTAGATACATTAGTCGAGGGGCTGGCGGTCTTAACAAAGAATTTAAGATATTTGCTGAAATTACTATTCGAAAACAGTTTTATCAAGACTTTTGAAATTTTTATATTCAATAACTAACATTTAATGTTGTATTTTTTAAAATCCCTCACCGTTCTGAAGAATACTGCTTAGAAATAACAGGACTGCCTTTTAAATTAACCATTTGATATAAATCATCCAATTAGAAAAATAATAATCAATATCACAGATTAATTCACATCACACACAACAATAATTTTTAGAATTTCTGTAAGGGGAATTTTTTTTTACGTTTGGCTGTCAAAGTTGCTATTTTTTAAGTCTGTTAGATATTGAGATGGGGACCCCTTTTAAAAACATCCCTACCCTTTATTGCTTAACTAGCGCATCTGGAGATCCTGCCTTTCTCATTCTGGCAACACCTGGCCCTTTTATAAAACAACAGTTTGAAAGAAATGACCCAATTAATGAAATAATAATTAATACCTCCGCAACTAATTTAGACACTGTCATGAAAATAACATATTTGAATCATCGAAAAATACTACGCATACGCATGGATGCATAAAAATTAATCTATAAATTTTATAATTTCAAAGTTTTACATTCCTTTTAAATCCTCTAGTCTATTACGGTGCGACCATCTGCAGATTAAAACACCTGAGCTCGCAGCCGCCTGGCCACGAAATATTTCTCAAACAACCGTGTTCTACTGCTTGTCTTTGAAAAGAAATAAAATCAGCTTATATAAACCGACCTTTGATGGATTTTTCCGCTTCTACATGGAAGTTTAGAAAAAAATATTATATAAATTCTGAAAGAGTAAAATTTTTTCGTATGCTTGCGCAGTTTTCAAGTTTTTAGGGCCAGTAGATTATAAAATACAGATGTCTTTCAAAACGCCCTGTGCATTTATCGCCATGGAACCCCTTCTAAATTATGGTAAGCCCTCCCCCTTCTGACAGCAAATCGTTGCGGTTTCATTAAATGAAAGCTTCTGTTGAATTATGAACATTTTCCATTCTTTTAATTGGGTTTTTAATTAACATCGTGCGTTAATTAAGACTTTTTCCAAAATTTTATGATTTTGGCAAGGTCAGGACGGTCAGAGACACGAGACTATAAGTTTTTCGGGAGATAGACGTAACCCTAAAAAGAGACGAATTAACCTTTCGGTTCTTCCATGCTGAGGAGTTCCAAAACAACCGGCGGCGCGTGCCGTTCTGAGGTGGGAAATAGTGTACTTTTAATGAGCGTTCTTTGTAGTTTTTAATTAATACTTCTGTTAATTAACGACAATAAAGAAAAATCTTGCGTCAAGCGTAGATTATGAAATACTTTCTAACACATTTAGAATACTGTAATAAAATTCACCAAAACTTTAACAAGGTGAAAGATGGTAAACAATTTAGAAAACACAAAATACGTTTGAAAGCCCAATTTCAGCGATTACCCTCTATAATCGGAAAACTATTCAACTTCTCTTATGAGGCTCTGTATATAATTCAAACATTTCTATACATATTACATAATATACTAAAATTTGACTCGATTTGGAAACGCAGCTGGCCCATCAAAAATCTACTACGTGATACAATTTTTGATTAAAATTAAGATAATAAATATTAATACCGAGAGTAAAAATCACTAAAAATACCATAGATTAAATACTAAGACGATATGAACTCTTTTACATCGAATTTATATGTATATATATATATATATATATATATATATATATATATATATATATATATATATATATATATATATATATATATTATTATTGTATTTTTTTGCGTAGGTGGGCTATAAGTCAATCTAGAGATGTGAGCCTATGCTCAATTGGGGACAGAACATTCTCACCTACACGTTTGTTTTACAGGGTGACACATAAATACTGTGACGTGATAAAAATGTCAACTTATTTTAATGTTTTACGTGTTTTCGAGCTATATTATTGATTTATTCGTGTTTCACGTTCTTGTTTGTTGAATAATTGCTATTTCTGCTGATATTAATTTATTGTTTTGAAGCAGAAAATGGTGTGCAAATGTTTCCCCTTCATTCCTCCAACAATGCCTCCCTTCCCCTACATTTCTTTGACAGATCGACTTGTGACTTAGCGATTGTGGCATATTTTTTAATAGTATCTGTTTATGTTCTGTTGTTATGATATATTTTCTGTATTGCAAGTAGTTAGCCTATGAATACGTACAATGGAAAACTCTTCAGTGTAGCAGGACTCTCTAAAACAATAAATTTTACGTATCGAAAGTTCCACTTTCACTCGAAATCTAACATAACAACTAACAGATTCATAATAGATGTAAATTTCCAACAGGGCGAAAAAATGTCCGGACCAGGATTCGAACCAGGGATCTGCTCTGCCATCTGTGTTATCCCGGACGAATCTGGTGGAACTTTTCAACTCAGCAAACCTTAATGACGTATTGTACGATCTTTGACCTAACTCCATCTAAAGAGGTTTCTCCGTCGGAGAAAAACTCCCTCCATGAAAAGAGGGGAAGGGGAAGTGCACTGCTTTCTCGCAGGGGACAGCGGTGACCACAGCGTTAGTCCTCATTTTGATAATTATCGCTACTGGCGATCAAGCAAAAGCGCGCCAAGTTAACACCGCTTTATCTTTCGCCCCTGTATGCGAATTTTATGGCTTAGCTGTTTGCACTGTTTCTTTGACGATAAGGGACTTACATTGCGTCTCTGGAAGTTTCCCTTCTTCACACTTCAATTTCTTTGGTCGTACCTTTGGCGGTGCGTGAAAATAATGATGGAAATCACAAAAATGGTTTAATCCAAAACTCGTACAGAAAATTGATAGTTTGAAGATTACAAAGTTTGATCATGTGTAAATCCAATGTGTTACATTCAAAGTGAGGGATAAGACCCACAATACCCAATAATTCAATGATAATGCGAAGTCAGTAGCTCCGCCGTTTTCTAAAAATATTCATTGGTGGTTATATATTCCCCCTATCCGCATCATCCTGAAAATTTCAATTAATCATTATGCAATATTCTTTTATATTTCCATTTTAATAATAACTGCAGAACGCTAAATTACATCAGAGGTTGTGGCTTTAATGTTTTTTGTTAAAACGTGTTAGAAAGCTGGCGGTTATTTTCGTTTTCAAATAGGTAGAGTTATATCACTAATATCTATCAATAGAAAAGCTTCCCTCAAAATCTTCCCCTCTAGTTGAGTGGAGGGAAGGGGGGCGTGTTTATGAGAAATGGGAGGAGATGAAATGCCTAAGAAAGATTATTAAAAAAAAGTTGGAAAGCGCTGCTGTAGATAATCAAAAATCGAAGAGAATTAAAATAACGAGTGAGCATAGTTCTCCTTTTTGAATTGTTATAAATACTCTCAAACATTTGAGACACATATTTATATACGAAAGACTATTTTCTAGTGAGTAAACACCTCTTATTAACAATAACGTTTGTTTCTTTTAGCAATCACAAAAGACTTATGAATTGAAATTTCATTAGATTTTCCGTTGAAAATACTTTCGAAACAGATTTTCTTCAATAAATTGTAGGATGATGGTCTATTTTGCTCTTTTGAAAAAAATTAATAATAATAACTGCATTTTGAATACATCAAAATAAACCACATGGAGTTCAATCTGAAAAGTTTGCTCTTGGTATTGCCGGAAAATAAATAACAAAATGAAACTACAATAAATATATTCAGCTGAACCCGGTAAAATTAAGTTGTATTCAGTAAAAGTAATATATGCATGTTTTATAAATGTATGTCAAAAGTAGAAAATTGCACCTCATAAAACGAGCGAGCGAAGAAGGGAAACTTTCATAGATGCAATGTAGATCCCCGACCGTGAAACAGTGCAAACAGCTAAGCGGTAGAAGCCCCGTAAAGGGGCGAAAGATAACACGGGGTTTACTTGGCGCGCTTTTGCGTGCTCGCCAGTAGCGATAATTATCAAAATGAGGAGTAACGCTGTGCTCACTCCGCTATCCCCAGTACACGCGAAAGCAGTGCGCTCCCCCCCCCCCCCCCCTCTTTTCGTGGATGGAGCAAAGAACGTATGGAGCTTCTCTCCGAGGGAAAAACCCCTTGAAGGTCAAAGATCGTAGAATACGTTAGATGAATCTGTTAGTTGTTACGTCACATTTCGAGTGAAATTGGAACATCCGATATGTAAAATTTATTATTTTACAGAGTGCTGTATCACTGAAGATTTTTCCATTGTACATATTCATCGGCTATCTATTTGCAATACAGAAAATATATCATAACAACAGAACATGAACAGATCATATTAAAAAATCTGCCCCAATCGCTGTTAAGTCACAAGTCAAACTGACCAAGAAATGTCATTTTGAATTCCCGCGGGGCGTTGGCGCGAAGGTGTTATCTTAGGTTTACTACAAGAAAGTTTGGCGAATTGGTAGATGCAATGAAGAATGCCTATGACTGGATCTCCCCTTTGAGTGTGTTTCCCAGCAGAGCTGTTTGCACTGTTTCGGTTAGTTACGGTTTCCAAAGCCTTCCCTTCTTTTCCTCTACGTTCTTTGCACCTTCCTCTAGGTGTTCTTGAAGATCGGTAGTGACGAACGGAAATCACAAAATTGGTCTATCTAAAAACATATAACATTGATAGTTGTTATAGTACAAAGTTAGGTCAAGTGGAAATCCAAATCCAATATGTTACACTCAAAATAAGGAAAAAGACCTAATAATTCATTAATTGCAATGTCAGTAGCGCCGCCTGTAGTGAGCAAACGTAAGTTTTTGGCGAAAAAGGAGACTAATATTCAAAAAAGTTGGTACAGTCGTGGAAAAAAAAAGTAATCACCCCCTACTAACTCCTCGACAAATTATCGTAGATAAAAGTTACTGGTACCGAACGATTGGAAATAAAATCTACTTTTAAATGATGTATATAAAATTTGCTTAGGGGGCCGTCTACATATTAAAACGAACCATAACTTTGTTTTTTTTCAATAGGAGTACGCAATTCTGACAGCATAAATGAACAGTACACCCCTCAATTAGCCTAAAAACAATTTTTTATGCAATTCGTACCATAATTTTTCGAGAAATTACTTATTTTAAAGCGAGCGTATTTTAATTGCTGTATCCAAACTGAAGTTCCGCACTCGATTTTTAACTGAGAGAGCCCCCTTCTTTATCAAGGCTCCTTAAGCGCCACTCAAGGCGTCAATGAAGCCTGTTATAGTACAGGACAGCAGAATAAATTTAAAAAATCTACTCACTTATAGCATAGATGGCCCCTTAAACCATCGTTTTGCCGTTTTTAAAGCATAATTTGAAAACTACTTGGAAGAAAAATGTGAAATTGTGGATTTCCGTAAAACAGGACTTAATAAATCTAAATCCATCAAAAAAATTGTAGGTTGCAATTCGTAATTTTTTCGAATATTAATTTCATAATTCATATCATAAAATTATAAAAATTGGAAATTCAACGTATTTATGTTTGGGTATCTTAGTATTATTGCTACAAAAAAAATTAGCACATTAGAAGCATAATTTCAGGAGATATAAATAAAAATATGAAAATGTAATTTAACATTAGAAGCACTAAATTTTGAATGCTTATAATTCAAAAACTTATCATTCAAATGACTTGAAATTTGGTGTCTAGGCTTACTTTGAACCGAAAATTTGAAATATCTCGTTAAAATTGTGTATTACTATTGAAAAAAATGAAGTTTGGATTCGTTTTAATATCTAGATGGCCCCCTAAGATAATTTTATATACATCATTTAAAAGTAGACTTTATTTACTATCGTTCGGTACCAGTAACTTTTGTCTACGATAATTTGTTGAGGAGTTAGTGGGGGTGTTTACTTTTTTTTTCCACGACTGTACATTACGTCTGTGGAACTTTCCCTTCTTCACGCTTCAATTTCTTTGTGCGTACTTTTGGCGGTAAGTGAAAATAATAACGGAAATCACAAAAATGGTTTAATCCAAAACTCGTACAGAAAATTGATAGTTTTAAGTTTACAAAGTTTGATCATGTGTAAATCCAATGTGTTACACTCAAAGTGAGGGATAAGACCCACAATACCTAATAATTCGTTGATAATGCGAAGTCAGTAGCTCCGCCCTCTTCTAAAACTATTACTTTAGCGGTTATATAACCCCCACCCCATCTTTCTGAAAATTTCAATTAATCATTATGCAATATTCTTATCCCACCACTTTTTTTTTTTGTACTTCCGTTTTTAATAGTAACTGCAGAACGCCTAAATTGCGTCAGAGGTTGTGGTTTTAATGTTTCTTGTTAAAACGTGTTAAAAGGCTGGCCGTTATTTTGGTTTTCGAATAGGTAGAGTTATATCACTAATATCTATCAATAGAAAAGCTTCCCTCATTTTAATGAGCAATTAATTTGAAGTGTTTACGAGCGTTGAATAATTTTGTTCTTTTAATGCTAATTTTTGTTTTTTTTAATTCCATATCTTTTAACGCTACATCGATTTTTCTTAATGTTTGGCTAATATTATAAAAAGAAATATTGGCTTTAAAATGCAAGATTAAAAAAATAAAATGTTAGAAATGTCAATAATATTAGCATTGATTTATTATATGGTTGTGATAAGAAGATTACTAATATAAAAAAAAAAAGCATACTCGCATTATCTAGTTGAGTGGAGGGGAGGGGGCGTGTTTATGACAAATGGGGGGAGATGAAAAGCCTAGAAACAATACTTGAAAGAAAAAGGTTGGGAAGCGCTGCTATAGATAAACAAAAATCGAAGAGAATTAAAATAACGAGAGAGCATAGTTCTCCTTGTTGAATTCTTAGAAATACTCTCAAATATTTGAGGCAGATTTTTATATACGAAATACTATTTGCTAGTGAGTAATCACCTCTTATTAACAATCACGTTTCTTTTAGCAATCGCAAAGGATTTATGAATTGAAATTTCATTAGATTTCCATTGAAAATTCTTTCGAAACAGATTTTCCTCAATAAATTGTAGGATGATGGTCTATTTCGCACTTTTGAAAAAAAAAAAAATAATAATAATAATAACTGCATTTTGAATACATCAAAACAAACCACATGGAGTTGAATCTGAAAAGTTTGCACTTGGTATCGCCGGAAAATAGATTAAAAAAAATGAAATCACGATAAATATAATCAACTCAATCCGGTAAAATTAAACAATATTCAATTAAAGAAGTATGTGCATGTCTTGCATACATGTTGGAAACAAAAGTAGAAGAGATGTTTAAAAATGAGTGAGCCCCGTGCTCCTTGTTGAATTATTAAAAAGCAGCCCTTCCTCTGGATGTTCGTAAAAATTATTAGGGGTGGGCGTTCCTGCTCCTTTTGAAAAACGAACCGTAACCGTTCCTTCAGAACCTGGAACTGTTCCTTTTACCTGTTCCAAAGGAACAGGTCACGTGATCTCGTAATCGTAACGAACGAGAAGAGGAACGAAGACACCAAGACCTGTTCCTGGGACTGTTGCAGTAACAGACAGAGCATTGATTGATTATTCGGTTTCAGGGATTACAAAAAAAAAAAAGCCGTCTTTTCTCTTTTCTTTACTGAATACATAACACTGAGGAAGGGAGTTTAATGCAATGAGGGTTTCTGATACAAAAAAAATCTGGATACATCATATTATTTTTTCTTTCTTTTCTCTTTTTTTTTTTTTTTTACTTTTGAGTTTTCAAGTGGAAATTTTGATTATACAAAAAATGAAGAGGATGTTGCTTGAAAAAGAAATGAAATACAGTAAATTCTGTCTAAGGCGGACTCTGTATAAGCCGGAAATCTATCTACCGCGGAAAATTTTTCAAGTCCCGGCGAACCCATAGAAAATTATATTATTGCATAATGCATAAAGCGGAATCTGTCTAACGTGGAAACGGAAAGGATTTTATGGTCCCACCGAAACCAAAATTTTGCACAAGCCGGAAAAAACGATAATTAAAAAATTAAAGGCATTTTGTTTATTAAACTTTAAAACTGATAAGTCAAATACTCAATGTCGAGCATGTTAGTTAAATTCCGTAACACTTTGAAAAAGTTAATCGAAAAGAACAGAAACTGTTTAAATTTTAAGGAATTTATACTTATGCCATTTTTTTGTATACAAAATTGCAAAATTTAAAAGTTAAAGTTAATATTTCTGGTAGAATGAGCATTCATCAAAATACACATTTCAGAAAGTACAATATATTATACTTTAAGGTTGTACTCAAATTCAAAGTTACAGCGTTCTGTCTCATTCTCGAAGTTTATTTATTTATTTATTTTGTGTGTGTGTAAACATCCAATTCGCATGTATTACAGCAGTACTAAGAAATTGAATAGCGTTTCTCATCTATCTATAAAGACAAAAGATCTTTCCGAATTTCAGTTTTCAACCGATTTTCGAGTCAGGAATATCAATGAAAGGTCATCATCTTCGAGGGATATTTATTTATTTTTTTTATTTATTTATTTATTTTTTTTTTTTTGGGGGGGGGGGGGGGAGCTTTTTTACATAAGCCGGAATATTGTCTACCACGGAAAATTTTCTCAGTCCCGATCGATTCCGCCTTAGACAGAGTTTACTGTAATAATAATAAAAAAAATACATTTAATAATATTTTCAGTAATGTAAAAATGGACACCATGGCCAATATTTAAAACAACTGCGATAAATACTATGTTAGCATTTGACTCGAAACTGGCTTTAAGATAATCCAATAAATAAATTCCGTGAAATACCTTTTTTCAAACTTATTAGTTCTAAACTTTTAAACTAATAGGATTAGATAAACTAAAATTTTTGAGACTTCTTATTAAAATTAGCAAGCTAAAAATTGAAAATAATGCCAAGAATTGAGATATGGCTCTAGGAAGGCAGGAAGGGGGGGGGGGAGGTGAGTGTTCCAAGTTCAATTAACTAAATTTTCTTTTTATCAGATGATTTAAAAAAAAATTAATATTATTTATTTATTTTTCAAGTAACTTAAAATAATTATACAGTAAGAGAAAAGTAAATTAAGGATTTTTTGGTGAAGGGGTAAGCTTTCTCTCACTAAATCTGTCGTTGAAGACAATGTTTAATTCTGTTTCTCTTAAGTTCATGAGTTTAAAATTATCTTAAACGGCAAATGGGGGGGGGGGGGATCCTCGACAAAAAAGGATAATAAAATGATTTAATTCTTCAAAGTTCTATTTCATGTGCATATACCCGATTTAGAGAAAAAACAGACTAGGCAATTGATGACAGACGTATTCGTTCCAAAATCTAGTGCGGCCCCACCAGTGGCCGAGAGGCTCTGCTCTCGAAGGTGATAGGCGGGAGGGGCTGTGCTCGAACCCAATCGCGCTCGTCGGCCTAATCGTTCGGAGTTTTCTTCTAACCTTGGGTTTCCTTACGTAAATACGGGTTAGGTTCCCTTAGAAAGACCCCCACGGAGGGCACTCCCCCTCGGGCCCATATCCCTCGTGCAGATAATCGGCCGTCATAAATAACACCGACACCAATAACATCAAAATCTAGTGCCACAGTGATTTTTTTTTTGTGTGTGTTGGTTGTGTTGGTCCTTGGTTGTGTATTTCAAAATTGCATAAAAAAAATCGTTTAAAAACTTCTCAATGTTGTTTCTAATAGAATCTAAGGAACTCTTTAAATGCAAATATTCTCAGTGTTTAGTAGCTGCTTCTGTAAACCTTAATCCCGATAGCGATTAATTAAGACCACATCTGGCACTGCTTCAAAGTTTTTTAGCATACATTATTAAGCTGACACCGGAAATATTTCTAGTGAATACATGAAGAAAGATTTGTAATTTCAAACTGGATGCAGTTTCTTCCTTGCATTCATTTTATTTATTTATTTATTTTATTTATTTATTTTTGCGAAATCTTCTAAAGAATTGTTTATCCAATTGACTTCAATCCATAAAACAACTCATGATAAAATATCTTTATTTTTCAAGAAAAGCCAAAATAAAAAAGGCATTTAAGGAATATTTTCTTTTGATTTCATTGGTCATCATAATTAAAATTCTATAAATACAATACTAATAATAAACTATATTTTTCTACCTGATGTCTATGAAAATCGGAAAATACTCATAATGTATAATGAATTTTTCCCGAACAATTCGTTTAACTGAACTAGCCCTTTTTTTTTTTTTTTTTTTTTGCTATAGGAATTTAAAAAATATCTGACCTCATGTATACTTTCTTGATTTTCTTAAGTCTGTTCTCAAATCTAAACTGTGTTCTTTCTGACACATTCTTCATTTCATTTTTATTCGCAAACGCATAAAATTACTAGGTACTTTTGCTCAAAAATTAGCTAATCGAATGGGTTTTCCCCCATTTTCAATAAAAAGGTAGGTGTTTCAGAAAATTCTGCGAATTTGATATCTTTAACCGAATTTCCGGACGCGACAGTGCGGAGAAGAGGAAAAACTACCATCATGATACAACAATAGCTAATAGCTCAAGATGTAGTCCATTTATCGAAAATTGAAAAAACGTTCGATTACAGTTTTTTTAAATACCCTTTTTAAGAATCTACAGCAATATTCCTTAATTCTTTTAATTTCAAGATTTAAAATGAAATTTTTTTCTGAAATATTTTGTAATACAAATTTAAAAACTGAATTTAAATAATAACATTTATTGAGCTGCTTATTTAATTAAAATTACATTTTTTAAACTTTTAAACATTCTTTGTGGAATTCTTCATAAATTAAAAGTTTTTATTGATTCGTTCGTTAGAGTTTTGTTCATTTTCTAGAAATAGCATTCAACTTTTACCTTACAAATAACCTTACTAGTGCTGTTTTATTATTATTATTGTATTAACATTAATTTAACCTCATTCCTTTTGCTATTTTAACATATCCTTACTATTCAGCTGCGCAAAAATCGTGTTCATAAAATAGTTAAAAAATAATCTTTAGTTATAGTAAGAAATTTAGAGTTGGGGGCGGACTGGAAACCTTCATTCAGATGTAAACGAAAACGCTTATTATTACTATTATTAATACTAGTATTGATTTTTATGTGCCTATTAACATTCATACATTTGTTGAACAAATATTAAGAACGAAAAGAAATATTATTATCATAATTCGATACTCACAATAAAAAAGAAATCGACATTTTTGTGTATTAAATGTGTAAATTGAAATTTTTATGTATTAAATACAAAATGAATATCTTATGGTTAAAAAATAGTAATTATTTCTTACATTAAAAATGCGTATTAAATTATAGTACTAAATTCATGAAAATGCAAAAGACCTTTAATCTGACGTATCTTCAGTAAGTAAAAGGGTTAAGAGACCTTCTCCCCTTTCCTTTATTTGTCTAATTTATCAGCGACCGACAAATTCTATCCGTCATGTCCTCATGTCAAAGTGAAAACTAAATTTTCAACTTGGCACCAACAAAGTTCCTTTCTTACTTGAGCTTCTTATCACCCCCCCCCCCCCTCTTCTCTACCGTCCCTCACACACACTAATCCAAGCAAAATACCTCTAAAATGATACGAACAAAGAAGAAACAGCAAAAAAAACATGTTCCTGAAGTACGTTTCTCGATCTGCTCCTGTTCCTGCTTCATTCCACATTCCACTATCTGTTCCTTGCGTTTTTCCGCGGCTGCGCAATGATGAGAAACAGAAACGAGAAGTTTTTTTCCCAAAGATATGTTCCTTTTAAACTGCTCCTCAGATCTGGCATCGTTAATCAGGCGATTTTCCCCTTTTCTGGCATCTAGCATTTGATACTTAAATGACGTTTCTCATTGTTTGGAAACCTTTTGACATCATCAACCAATCGCAAGTGAGAGAAAAATGTGACAAGGTTTGCTTTGGCGACAGATGGGATTTTAGTTCGAAAGGAACGGTCCCTTTTGGCGAAGAGAAACAGTTCCTTCGTTTTTTCTCTTGGAACTCCTGTTCCACGTTTCTCTACCCATCCCTAAAAATTATAACTGTATTGGCTGGCGTAAGTCACAAAATCGGTCTATCTAAAAACACATAACATTGATAGTTTTAGTAATACAAGGTTAGGTCAATTGTAAATCAAAACCCAATATTTTACACTGAAAACAAGGGAAAAGACCTAATCTTATACTACAATGCGAGCAAAAATTGTGTGTGTGTGTGTGTGTAAATTTTATCTTGAGAACGGCTCAATCGATTTTGACCAAATTTTGCATCCAACCATTTTCGGGCACGAGAAGACTATTGGGCTAGGTCACGTGTTCGAGAAATTTCGATTAGTGGGCCATTTTGGGGTCACTGTGGGTCTAGCTATTTTTATCTAAAAAACGGCTCTAACGATTTTCACTAAACTCATTATTCTACAGTTCTGGATTACGAAAAGACCATTAGGCTAAGTCACATGTTCGAGAAAATTCGAATAGGGGGCCATTTTTGGGTCACCGTGGGTCAAGCTAAGTTTATCTAGATAACGGCTCTAACGATTTTGACGAAATTTTGCACTCTACTGTTTTCGGTCACGAAAAGACGATTGGGATGGGTCACGTGTTCGAGAAAATTCGGTTAGTGGGTTATTTTGGGTCATAATATGTCAGGGTCAAGCTAATTATATCTAGAGAACGGCCGAATCAATTTTGACTGAATTTTGTATCTAACCACTAACGGGCACAAAAAGACCAGTGGGATGGGTCTCATGTTCGAGAAAATTCGATTAGTAGGTCATTATGGGTCATAATGGGGGTCAAGCTAATTATATCTAGAGAACGGCTCAATCGATTTTGACTAAATTTTGTATCTAACCATTTTTGTGCATTAAAAGACCATTGCGATGGGTCACGTGTTCGAGAAAATTCGATTAGTGGGTCATTTTTGGGTCACTGTGGGTCAAGCTATTTTTATCTAAAAAACGACCCTAACGATTTTTATTAAACTCTATATTCTAAAGTTTTGGATTACGAGAAGACCATTAGGCTAAGTCACATGTTCAAGAAAATTCGATTAGTGGGTCATTTTGGGTCACCGTGGGTCAATCTATCTAGATAACGGCTCTAACGATTTTGACGAAATTTTGCACCCTACTGTTTTCGGGCATGAAAAGACCATTGGGATGGGTCTCGTGTCCCAGAAAATTCGATTAGTGGTTCTATAACGATTATCTCGTTATATATGTTTACATTCCATTCCCCCCCCCCCCCAGCAGTTTCAATTAAAATTCTGTTTAAGAATTTATTTATTTTAGTGCGCTATAGTCAAACAGTGCAGCCCCTAAATTAAATTCAACATTTAAAAACTAAATCGATTGAATTAACAGCCCTTCATATTTAAATTAAATTATTCTAGTTACACATCTCTTTAATAAAATAAAATCAGTGATTCAGTCTTCAACTTTTACTTTAGGATTTTCACACATACGATATAACCTTGTGGAAAATTCGTTACGGCTGACTGTTAGTTTCAAAAGCATTTTTAACTTCGGTCATTTCCTTATTTGGGCATGAATATAACTCATCATTTAAAATCACTTAACAGGCAATCTATTCATTAGAATTTTCTTCCCAATACACTCTAACATTCACACCCTTTTTTTCAGATGTATGGCAATTCTGCATTTTTGTGGTAAAGCGGTTTATCTTTCATCTAAGATCTGCTCTAGAAAAATACATTCTCATGCTTTTTCGACTAACGAATTCGGTCTGTTACTATGCCCTATCCAGATAACAATTTTTATTTTTTTAACCGCAGCTGTATCAATGTACAGATTAGTCTGCGCCTATCATGAGTCAAGAATGTTTGCAGCCCACAATCTGCCCCCCCCCCCTACACAATTAATATGGTAGAAGCCTACCGTATGTTTTTGGCGAATCTATATCAGCAATGTTTTCTCCACTCCTGTGCATGGCGCAAAAATACTTGTAGATTGGCGATATTGTAGTCCGCCAAGCAAGAAAGTTGTAACTGTATGTTCAACACATTCCTGCTCTGTCTCTAGCCTCGTGATGACGTCTTAAAAGAGGCTCCTTATTGCTTTCCCCTTGTACCTCTCACTTGGACTTTCATCATGAAATAAACAAACCCTTCGTTTACCCGAATTGGAGTTTTTTTAATAGGACCTGGTGTTAAAAATTTCACCCTTGTCAACGCAAAACGGCCATCTCTTTACTAGCAAAAAACTTCTTCATATAAATTGGTCGCGTGACCAGTTTTTTTTCTCCATTAAAAAAAAAATGTAAGGGAGAGGTACTTGCTTCCAATCTTATTTTTCTGCTTGGACTTCTTGGAGCGATGGATTCCTCCCAGCGGTCGCACCGCTCTGTTGCTGTGAGCTTCGAGTTTCTCGCCCCCGTCACCTAAGAAAAAGTTATCCTTGAACTACGACACGCTGATTTTCTTCGCTTCTCAGAGGTACGCGCTGCTTATCTTCGCTTACCGGCTGCGTGGATTTCATCATGGAGTGAACTTTTCGCCCCGGACGACTGCTCTTCGCCGATGAAATATCCGTGCCTGCCTGCTCCTGCTATCCTGCTTCCTACCTCTTGTTTGAATCGAAGCATCGCCCTGAATTCTGTGATATCTTCGAATATAAACTTCTATGTGTCTTTCACCGAACCGCTGCGACTCTCTGTTTGTGAAAATATGACAAGTATAAGTGCGTTTGTGTGTGCTCAAGAATATAAAAAAAGCCTATCCGTTTAATTAGAAAAATAAGAAGAAAAAATGCCGCGCGATAAAGAAGAAGCCTGTGTTTCTTTGTTTTTTTCTTCTCGCCTAAAAGGCATCCCCAGTGCTTACACAAGTCTGTGATAAGTGCCTGAATTTGTAGGAGCCCTCACTGTGTGAAATATGTGAACGCGTGTTTGTGTCTTCAAAACAAACGAATCAAGTGAGTCATTTGCATTTAAAATACACTGCAAAAAAATTGTGTACATTTCCCGCAAGAATGAAAGTATCTATCTGCTAAGTGCTTTTTTTCTCTGTGAGTGCTCAAAGTACGCCTCTACATTTTCACGTGCGAGATGTGAACTCCCAATTCAAAAGTGTGAGAAAAGCTTTTTCAGTTAAACAAAAAAAACCCCTGCAAGTACGTGTGTTCCTTGAAAGGAACGTCCGAGCGAGTCAGCGATTGAATCACGACTCTCGCTCTCATCACTATTTATTCAGCCAGCCTCCTCAAAATTCTCAAAAGTGTGTTGATTTTTTTCTTTCCTCCATACTACAACGAGTTTGTGAAATCTAAGTGCTCCAACAATATTGTGAGGTTTTATAAGTTGTTCATCTTTTTATTCAAGAGGCATTTTGTGATACAAAAAAATCTCCAAAAAGTCATTTGCTGCCAAAGAATCGTTTTAATGATTCATTCACACGCATACATAAATTTCTAGCAAATTTTTATGATATTGACAAAGAGTTCATAAAGGTGCATAAAAAGTGAAAATAAATACTGCACCAGTCCCTTAAAATAGCACATTTTTAGAGTACGAAAGCATGTTTTCATTCCCCCCATTTAATTGCTTTCCTTTCGACTAATTTTCTTTTCAGTTAATTCTGGAAACATTCTTTTAAAATTTTTAAAGTGTTTCATTCCATTTTTATGCTTTCCTACTCTATAAGTACTCACATGTACTTGAGAATTGATTTTATTAATATTATTGTGTTTTTGTACAGGATACGAAAACACAGTGATATTGCTATTTTTGATATTTTGTGTTGTCTATTATAATATCTATAAATATAATATAATTAGTTTTTTTCCCATTGCATTGAATGTTCCAATATTCTTAGTTATTATGAAATCATTCATCTCTATTTAACTCTTAATGCATATTAAAATATGTTAATTTTTTTCTCTCTCAAAAAGAGTTAACGAGGATTATATTTTGGCCCATATATTTTTCTGTTATCTACGAAAGTTAAAATAAGATTTTTCTAGTTTGCCTTTCGGCTTGAAAATATTTTAATTTGAGAGATTTTTAATTTCTGTACTTTTAGCAGTGGTGGAAAATTGGCGCAGGGGAGGAGCCTATTGACACCACTAATATTTTATTGTATTCTTCACCTTAATAAAAGCTCAGAAATTCTGTCATTAGATAATGCGAAAAATTCTACAAAAATTTATTGGTGTCAATAGGCTCCTCCCCTGCGCCAGTTTTCCACCACTGTTTTAGAGAAAAAAGGACAAATAGCAATTTTTTTTCTCTGTTAAAAAGGATAAAATAAGTTTTTATTTCAGTTGCTTGCTCCTACCAGTTTGATTTGAAAGACGTACATGTTCCCATCCATAAAAAAAATAACAGGAGCTATTGCAAAATATTTTTTTGGTTCTCTTTATTTTGCTTAAAATAAGCAACGATGTTATTTTTACTTTGAGAAACACAATTTTGTCCCTGGATAAGTTTTTTTTCTATAAAAGGTTTAAAAAAAAGACCTTTTGTTTTTTTTAAGTTGTGTATTATTTTTTTTTAATGTGATTATTATACTATTTTATTTCATTATTTTATTTGCTTTGCATTGTTATCTGTTTATATGCGTCATATTTATATATGGATGCAGAATTTCAGTAACAATTTTTGATTAGAGAATTTGTGTTAGGTAAACCGTTGACCATGTCCGCTAAACAAGTTCAAATCAACATTAACCAATTTGATGGAGATCCGGATTTGCTTAAATTCTTTTTTAACCAAATTAGGTCGGTTGCTGAAATTAACAAATACAGCCCTCAGACTACCATTGCTGTACTTGTAGGGAAGTTAATTGGTCCCGCTCAAAAATTTTATGCACAGAATCCGGAAATTCAAAAAATCAATGATCTAGATGCACTTGAGAAAGAATTTGCCGCATTTTTCTCACCCCCGAGCAAGTGCGTGGCTGGCGTTGAACTTTCGAGCTTATCTCTTCTGCCAGCGGAGTCAATTAAAAATTTGGCACACCGATTAAACGTGTTAGCCGCAACTGTCTATTCAGATATTAAAGACGAAAATGCCCGTAACACAATTAAACTTATGAAATTCATGGAGGCTGTGCCAGCTAACATACGAATAAAGTTACAAGAAGAAGGCGTCAATGAATATCGTGCTGCTGTTGAAAGAGCACAGACGTTGCACGAAATTCTGCATAACGAAAAGATTCTACATTCCTTACCCTCTGTCAGTAAATCTCAAAATAACGTTGAAGAACAATTGAAGGAACTCTCGGAAAAAATAAATGCGTTAACACTCGCACCGCCTAGACCCAAAACTGAAACAAAAAAAATGATATGCAAGGTAGCCCAAAGTATAACGCAAATGCGATGCGCTATAGGAAAAATTTCAAAACGCGAAATTTCCCTAAACGTTTTTCCCCTCACAAATTTCCACAAAGAAAAGTTGTGACATGTCAACTCTGTTTCCGCAATGGCAACCAGGCCCATCAGTGTTTTAAATGGAAAAGAGTTAATACACAGAGAAGGGAAAATTTTAACAGACGCAACAATTACCAGGTTCAGGAAAACTAGAACAGAGACACAATTTTTATGCTGATGATTTTGTGTCTCAACCATGTGACTTAACATCAGCAACATTTCCTATTGACCCTACATTACCAAAGATCTCTAAAGAAAGGTTAGTTAATTCAACCGGGTCACAAACTTCAGATCACATTAAAATCGCAAGAAATATCACTACTCAAACAGAAAATGAAGGCGATAATAATGTTCACATCATTTGTAGTGTTAATACGCATTCTCCATCACTCCCTCTTGTAAAGGCCACTATTGCAAACCCTAAAATCACCCTATTGGCTGACTCTGGAAGTAGCATTTCGTTACTTTCACAAAATTTATTTAATGAACTTAAACCTGTATTAAAATACAAGAGACTATCAACAGACATAAATATTAAAACCGTCAATTCGGATGTTTCCTTTTCTTCATGTATTAGAGCATCCATTAAGTTAGAAAAAAATACTTCTCGCACCACTTTTATATAGTGGATATTCCAGAATCCTCCAGTTTTGAAGGCATTCTTGGTTTTGATTTCATTAGTAAATTTAACATTATCATTGATACTTTCAATAAATGCATTCACATTAACAACAACTTGACTATTCCACTAGAAACATCACACACTAAGTCAAAAGTCAGTGAAAGTAATCAATGTAACACCTTATGTGATGTAGTGACAAATCAAAAAGTTTTCTTAACCCGTAAAATCATTCTAGAACCCCAAGAGCAAACATGGTGCTCAGTTTCCACAAACAATAATATCAAACATGACATAAACTATATATTTGAATATTTGGCAGATAAAAAAGAATTAATAGGTCATGATGCCATTATTCAAATGGATAAGAAATCTAAACGCAAAAAGAAGCCTGTACAATTAAATCATTTCTTTTCTATTTCACTTAAAAATAATTCTGACACTACCATTCATCTCCCTAAACACACAAAAATTGGACATTTATCTGAAGTTGAGGAAATTCTTGAGGACCCCTCTGATAATTTGGACAAGCATCATAACTCAGACAGGGCTCCCAAATGGTCCGCCAACTGTATACCAATATTTTTTTAGAAAAAATTTCTTTTTAGATTTTTCTTACAAACCGCCCCGAAAACACATTTGAAAGTTAATTTCAGCGCAAACCCACCATAAAATTTTCTGTTAAAATTTATTGGTATTCAGTTGGCGGACCATTTGGGAGCCCTGCTCAGAACAACACTTCCTAAATTTTATCCAGGCATCTAATGAAGCATTAAAAAAGAGGAAAGAGGATTTGTCAGCTAGCGATTTCAATCTTACACATTTAAGTTCTAATGAAGCAAATGCAATGACTAAATTATTACTTAATTACTACCCCGCCTTTTCAAAATCATTAAATACACTTGGACATACTGATAAGATTGTACCTGATTTGAAATTTATTAATGACTACCCTATAAAAACTCTTCCATTCCCCCTTCCTCAATCTTTGCAAAAAGGTACTTTAGAACAAATTAAAGATCTGCTTGATGCCAAAATTATTGAACGTCACTGTTCAGAATGGGCTTGCCCCATGCTTTTAGTCAAAAAGAAACCAGACGGAACTGGTAAATAAAAATTCCGTCTCGCATTAGATCTTCGAATGGTCAATACTGTAATTCAAGGATCATCTTACCCTCTACCTAAAATTCAAACCATCATTTCAAATCTTTCTCAGTATCGATATTTTTCTTCTCTTGACTTTCATCAGGCATATCATCAAATTGATTTGCCAGCAAAATTCCAAAATCAGTTGACATTTACTACTATGTTTGGTTCTTTTAGATACAAGAGATTAGTGTTCGGATTAAAAAACAGCGCTTCTATTTTCCAAGCTTTAATGGACTCTTTGCTTGACGAATTACAATTAGATGGTGTATATACATATCAGGATGATTTCATTGTAGGTGCAAACTCTTTTGATGAAATGTGTAATAAATTAAAAAAAATTCTCTCTATCTTAACCAAATATAACTTGACCCTGTCTCCTAACAAGTGAACTTTTCATAAAACTAGTATTGACTATTTGGGATTCCATGTAGAAAATCAGTCAGTTTCCCCGATTCAGTCAAATATCATAAAAATAACATCTTTCCCCACACCTACAACTAAACGTCAATTAAAAAGACTCATTGGTGTTATTACATTTTATAAGAGTCTAATTCCATCCTTTTCTGAGTTAATACAGCCACTGATAAAACTAACTACTCCAAAAGTTAAATTTAAATGGACAGTTAAACATCAAGAAATCATGGACACAATACAGAAAATTTTCTTTAATTCTCCCATGGTTAGATTACCTGATTGGAACAAGACATTTTATTTAAATACAGATGCGTCAAATGTTGCTATTTCTGGTGTTTTATTACAAGAGCATGATTAACAACTTTTACCAGTTGCATATTTTTCCAAATCTCTTAAGCCATCAGAAAAAAAATACCCTGCACTTAAATTAGAACTCATGGCAATTTATAAATCTGTTACCGCTTTCAAATATTATTTATATAACAGACAATTTGTAATTCTTTCTGACAGTAAACCCTTAGAAAAATATAACACTACTAATCCAGCTGATATTATCTCTCGTTGGCTCATGGAGCTTTCAGAGTACTCATACACTTTTAAACATATCCCTGGTAAGAAAAATGTTCTTGCTGACTATTTATCTCGCTGTACTTTTGAAAACAATCAACAAACTCTGGATACTAACCCTGAACTTATCCATGACCCTCAACCATTACCTATTGTTGACTATGATACACCAGACAGTAATAATTCATGTTCATGTGCCACTAAGAAATATGTAAACTATCTTGTATCTGGTAAACAAACAAATCCAGACCCTTTATTGGAAATTTCAAATGAAACTTTCTGCACTGAACAAAAAAATGACACCACCTTGTCCACTGTTTACAAGGATATTCTAAAGAAAGGACCTTCTCAAAAATATCCTAATTACTTCATACACCCTGATTCGAAAGTTTTAATGTTAAAAAAAGAAAACAATCTTAACAACACTTTTTCATATCACATTGTTGTTCCTAACTCTCATAAAAGCAAAGTTTTAACAATCTCTCATTTATCTCACTTTGGTTTTAATAAAACCTATGAGTTCCTATCATCAAGATACTTTTGGAAAGGCATGTATGTTGACACCTTAAACTTTGTAGCTTCATGTGTCAAATGTCTTCAATGTAAACATCATCCAACCCCTCCTGCACCCTTACAACCCACCTACACGCCCAGATATCCTGGCCATACCATTAATACAGATCTCGTTGGACCTTTTTCTAATGGTAAACATATTTTAACTATTACAGATTACTTTTCAAGACATGTTGAACTTTTTCCACTTAATGACACATCTGCAGCTAAAGTCGTTAAATGTTTATTCTCTTATGTAACCACCTTTGGGAGACCTTCTGTTGTCTTATCAGACTTAGGACCCCAATATACATCTCAAATATACAACATTTTTAATGATACTCTAGGTATTAAGGTACTTCACAGCTCTGTTTCGAGGCCACAAAGCAATGCTCTTTCGGAGAGAATAAATAAATCTATCAAATACTCTGTTAATATACTTTTGCAAGAAGGTCACTCATTTGAAAATGCAATATTTATACACAAGTCGCTCTATAATGATTCAAAACATTCAACTACATTATTCACTCCTAATCTTCTGCACTTTGGACGTGAACTTTCATTAATTTTTGACACTTTTGATCAGAATAGCAATCAACCTTTTCTAGATAAACATACTGAAATACATAAACTACTTGAAGATTTACACAAAATATATGACAAGGCTTACATTAACATTAAAACAGCCCAGGATAAAAGATATAAACATTACGGTCAAAAAGCTAAATTAAGAATCATTTGTCTCAAAGATATTGTCTACTTAAAATCTGTTGATAAATTCAAACCTAAATACACTGGACCATACATTGTAACTTTCAAACATTCACCTGTGTCATTCTCAATCAAGAGATTGCATGCTGCTGATAACACAGCATTTCGTGTACACATTGACAGGTTACTTCTTGCACCACCTCGATATGGACATTTATTCGATGCTACAAGTCACTTAAACGATCACAATTTCCCTAATGTTTATCAAACACATACATATAATTTAAGAAACAGAAAATAATATACTTTTGTTTACATTTTTTTTCTTATGACATGTATTGTGAAGCTAAGTGTACAACCAGAGGCCTAGGTTGTATGTATGTTGTTTACAACAGAACTTTGACAACATTATGGCTGGCCCATGACTGGTTTCTTCCAAGATCTCTTGTGAACAATATTTTGAATCACTTTACACTCTTTTTATTTTACTTTACACTTTTATGTTATTTACATACACTTAACTATTATTTACAGTTTAACATTTATTTTACATTTCATTCTTTTACGACTACATTTCATTTAACAGTGATGACTAACACATTTAATAATTGCAGTTATTTAAAATTTTTTTTTTCACATGTAATTTGATAACATTTTCTTGTCAACCAGTTAGTTACCTTCTAATTATACGACTTGTGCATTATTTAACCTGATTATGACTTTTCATTTTTTTATGTCTCTCTTCACTCTAGGATTGTCTACCCCTTTTTGATTTGATATATATGTGACATATATCTATTTTTTTTTTAATTCTCCCTTTTGAATGTTTTGTTCCCGTTCAAAATTATAGCCCTTAGGGTCCAAAACTTCATTGTGTTGAGAGACAACCCCTTGGAATTGGTGTTCCAATTCACAAAAAAATCAATTTTTGCTTGTAAACCGACGTGTGCTCCTTTAGAGGACCGCTAGTGTCTTCGGAGGAGCAGGGACTCATATAAGCGGGCGCTGAATGAGTCTCAAAACTCCCTCCTCATATAAGGCTGAAGCCCTAAGCCGACGCCATAATACTTGTGGTCTACACAAGATTCAGGGTGACACCTTTTTCATGGGCGTGCTTCAGGCACCTCTTTTTTTTGTCATCCTATGCTGCATGCATAAACATTACATTTTTTTAACCATGTTCAATTCCTTTTAAATCATATTACAATTGCTTACTAGTTTACAATTACACATTTCACTTATTATTATTTACTCGTTACTTCTAGTGTTGCATTTGTGTTTATATATTAGATTTTTTTTATTGTTAGTACTTGTGTTTTTCATAAAATGATCCGAATCAGGATCAATATTTGGATGATGTGCAGCCAATGGTTTAGTTATATGCTGCTTGAATATTTGCTGTCAGAGTCGACTCAGTTAAAAAAAATATACCATGGTATGCAATTTTGAAGAAAATTTTACTGAAGGTGGAGATCCATAAACTTAATTTTAAAAATATCAATTCATAAAATCTCTTAGGACTGTTGAACTATTGATGAAAGAGATTTTTTTGTGTTCATGACAGCAACTTGTTTTAAAAAAAAACTTTTATGTTTTGAAAATATATTTATATGTGTAACTATTTTTCTTGCTGTTTTGCCCATGCACCCGGGTCAACAAAAAGTTTTTTCTTGCGGTGTCCCAGGTGATATATATAACGATTATCTCGTTATATATGTTTACATTCCATTCCCCCCCCCCAGCAGTTTCAATTAAAATTCTGTTTAAGAATTTATTTATTTTAGTGCGCTATAGTCAAACAGTGCAGCCCTTAAATTAAATTCAACATTTAAAAACTAAATCGATTGAATTAACAGCCCTTCATATTTAAATTAAATTATTCTAGTTACACATCTCTTTAATAAAATAAAATCAGTGATTCAGTCTTCAACTTTTACTTTAGGATTTTCACACATACGATATAACCTTGTAGAAAATTCGTTACGGCTGACTGTTAGTTTCAAAAGCATTTTTAACTTCGGTCATTTCCTTATTTGGGCATGAATATAACTCATCTTTTAAAGTCACTTAACAGGCAATCTATTCATTAGAATTTTCTTCCCAATACACTCTAACATTCACACCCTTTTGTTCAGATGTATGGCAATTCTGCGTTTTTGTGGTAAAGCGGTTTATCTTTGATCTAACATCTGCTCTAGAAAAATACATTCTCATGCTTTTTCGCCTAACGAATTCGGTCTGTTACTATGCCCTATCCAGATAACAATTTTTATTTTTTTTTAACCGCAGCTGTATCAATGTACAGATTAGTCTGCGCCTATCATGAGTCAAGAATGTTTGCAGCCCACAATCTGTCCCCCCCCCCCTACACAATTAATATGGTAGAAGCCTACCGTATGTTTTTGGCGAATCTATATCAGCAATGTTTTCTCCACTCCTGTGCATGGCGCAAAAATACTTGTAGATTGGCGATAGTGTCGTCCGCCAAGCAAGAAAGTTGTAACTGTATATTCAACACATTCCTGCTCTGTCTCTAGCCTCGTGATGACGTCTTAAAAGAGGCTCCTTATTGCTTTCCCCTTGTACCTCTCCCTTGGACTTTCATCATGAAATAAACAAACCCTTCGTTTACCCGAATTGGAGTTTTTTTTTTAATAGGACCTGGTGTTAAAAATTTCACTCTTGTCAACGCAAAACGGCCATCTCTTTACTAGCAAAAAACTTCTTCATAGGGTCATTTTGGGTCATAATGAGTCAGGGTCAAGCTAATTATATCTAAAGAACGGCTCAATCGATTTTGACTAAATTTTGTATCTAACCATTTTCGGGCACGCAAAGACCATTGGGATGGATCACGTGTTCGAGAAAATTTGATTAGTGGGTCATTTTTGGGTCACTGTGGGTCAATTATTTTTATCTAAAAAACGGCTCTAACTATTTTCACTAAACTCTATATTCTACAGTTTTGGATTACAAGAGGACCATTGGGCTAAGTCACATGTTCGAGAAAATTCGATTACTGGGTCATTTTTGGGTCATCGTGGGTCAATCTAAGTTATCTAGATAACGGCTCAATCGATTTTGACTAAATTTTGTATCTAACAATTTTCGGTCACAAAAAACCATTGGGTTGGGTAACGTGTTCAAGAAAATTTGATTAGTGGGTGATTTTGGCTCACAATGGGTCAGGGTCAAGCTAATTGTATTTAAAAAGCGCTTCAAAAAATTTGAAAACATTTTGTATAATACCGTTTCCGAGCATGATAAGACCATTTAGCAGGGTCTCATGTTCAAGAAAATTCAATCAATGGGTCATTTTGGGTCCTAATGGATCAGGATCAAGCTAACTTTATCTGAAAAACGGCTCAAAAGATTTTGACAAAACTTTGTACTACACCGTTTCTGGACAATATAAAACCTGTGGGCTGGGTCGCATGCTCAAGAAAATTCTATTAGTGGGTCATTTTGGTGATAATGGGTCGGGGTCAAGCTAACGGCATTCATCTCAAAAATGTTCAAACAATTTTGACAATTTTTTTTGCTATACCGTTTCACAGAACAAAAAGACCATTGAAATAGCTCACACGTTCGATAAATATCGGTTAGTGCTTTTTTGAATCAACGTGGCTCAAACTTATTTTATCTAGAATATGACTAACGATTTTCACTAAATTTTGTATTCCATCGCTTTCAGGCTCGAGAACAGCACTGTATTAGGTCGCATGTTCGAAAAAAATCGATTAGTGCGTCATTTTGGCTCACTATGTCTCAGGGTCAAGCTAATTGTATCTAAAACAGCAAGAATGATTTAGTAGAAATAATATATCGACATACACGCAAAGCTAATTTTGACCGAGCTTAGCTCGGTCGTTCCTGCTAGTAATTCATTAATAATGCAACGCCAGTAGCTCCGCCAGTAGTGAATAAACGTAAGTTGTTGCCGAAAAAGGAGATTAATACTAAAAAAAGTTGGTACCTGAGGTATAAAGAAGGACCGGGTACAGGGTCTTTAATGGAATATAATTGGGTATAAGGAAATGTTTTAATAGTTTTAAAGTAACTGGAGGGCGCTAGAACTATGTTGAAGAAAATTGTAACAGAATATATATATATATATTTTACATTATAATACTCGAATAAAAATATTGTTATTTTATGTGTACAAAATTTCAGCAAAAATTGAAAATTTTAATGCAACTTATATAATATTTTCTTGTCATCTTATAAAACACATTAAAATACAATTTCCCCTTACAAATAGGAAACACCAGAAACAAAATTTACACATTGAACAATACAAACAGCCTATCAAAACCGATCATCCAAAATCTGGATGTCCTCAAAATCTTGTTAACTGGCGATTATTATTCTTGAAAATTGGAACAAGAAACAAAATCGTTAAAAATTAAAAAATCGCAAAGGACAAAATTTGCTCTAGGCTAAAAATTTAAAAACGAATTTTTTTCAAGAATTTTAAGTAACTGCTGCAGAACGCAAAAGAAAAAAACTCTAAAAATCGCAAAAAAGAATCGCGAAAATTCCGGTCACAATTAAAAGGGGGAAAAATGGCAACATTTGATGTATTGGATTAAACTATTAAAACAGATTTTTTTTCACCATTGGAGACAAATCGCAATCAAGCGGAAAAAAACTTAAAAAATCAAAAGACGCAGAGAAGAAAACTCATTATATTAGGCTAAAAGTTAAAAACGGAATTCCCTTTAAAAATCTTTTTAGAAAATAGGAAAAACGGCGAACTAGCGTAAAGACCGCAAAATGCAATCCCGCAAAAAAAAAAAAAAAAAAAAAAAAAAAAAAAAAAAAAAACCCTCGAAAAATTGCATCAAAAATTTTCGAAAAATGAAAAAAATCGCTGTACGAATTCTAAATAAACTTAGTTGAAAAGAGGGCGACATTTACTATCCTCGTCTAAAAGATTAAAGCCAGTTTCATTTCACTAATATGGAAGAATCGCCGTAAAACTTGAAAAAAATGTCAAAAATTGCATACAATTTTTTTTGTTTGTTTGTTATTATGATAATTTTTCTATCTTTAAAAAGAAAATCCCTCTATAAATATATCTGCTCTAGTATTAGCATTTTTTTAGTATTCCAAATGCTTTACTGATGCATCTGATTCTGGGAGTGAGAATAGGAGAAAGGGAGAGGGAAGATTAGTTTTTTTTTTAAGTTTTTTTTCTTTAAGTAGTACCCTGCAGATTATCCAAAATTTGTAAAAATCTGAAATTCGGAATTGCTGAGGCCCGAAGGTTCCCGGATTTTAGACTTTGTACTGCATTATCTGTTTTTAAAAAATCTCTCTCTATTCTAAAAAAAAGTAACTAATGCTGTCACTGCCGCCGCCGGTTTTGAATTTTTTATGAACGGATATCTTTCTTCGTTAATAATAAGAAAAATATTTTTCTTAATATTTCTTTTTTCTTATCTATCTGCTTATAAATTGAGTTCTACTGAATGGATTTTGAAAGGACTTGCACTGTTTATTAGATAATTTTCCAGGAAAGGTTTTAGAATCCCCGGTTTCTGTGGCTCCAGGGGAAAATTGCACTTTTTTCCAGTAAACAACATAAAATCTTAAACCTTCCGAGGAGGACATTTCAATGTTTCGGGGGAGGGGGGGTATATGTCCCTTCCGGCGTCCACCCCCCCCCCCTAAATTCAACACTGGGGAGAAAGCCGTGACCAGTGGTGTAGTAGAAAAAAAACAGGTATACGTTCTAAGCAGAGGTTCTACGCTTGAGGGAGAGGGTATACCCTAGTGTATATATATTATAGCTTTCTTGAGAAACAGAGGGTACAGGGTGTTCCTTAACAAAAATCCAGAGGGTATACGACGTATACCCCCGTATACCCTCTACTAAGGCTACTAAATAGATGAGCTGGCTCGTCAGGCATTTTCATCCCTGACGGACTGCTTCGCGTAATGTATCTCAATAGCGCTGAATTAGTTTCTGTCTATTTTTAGCTTTAAAAGCTTAATTATCGGTAGTTTTTCTGCTATTAATTGTTGAAATCATTCAATAAAGGATTACTGCATGCTTCAATTTCCCTATAAACATAAAAAATGAACAAATTTTAATATTAATTGTAGATTATATTCTTCGTGACTTTTTTTCTTCGCCAATTTTGGCGATAAGGACATATTTTAAAAGTACAGCGCCATCTAGTTCATTTTCGGGAAAACAATTGATTTTGATGCGATTTGCGATTTTTTATATTATCGGACGAAAATAGAGTGAAATTATATGGGAAGCTACTTTAATTTTTTTGGATAATTAATAACGATACCTCAAAATATTAACATGTGATGAAATTTACGAGATTTTTGAAAAAAAAAATAGCTAAAGAACTAATGTGAAATAAAATTTTTCAGGGAAATTTTACAATTTTTTTTTTTTTTTTTTTTAATATTCATTTTCACAAAAAAAATGGATTCTATTTTAAGTTTTTGAAAAAAATTCTCCAAATTTGCTTAAGATGATTTTATTGTTAATATTTCATCATAAGACAGTAATATTTAAATATATATAAATAAATATTTTTAACAATTTTCCTAAGTCAGTATTACCAAGAAATAAACCGTATCTTTACTGTAACTTTCAGATATAAAATTTTTTTAAAAAATATCAAAGGATACTTCCATACTATGAAATCTTAGAGGTCGATGCAGGTTTATTTCCTGATGCCCATTTTGTGAAAAGTAAAAGTTTTTTTTGTGAATTTTATTATAATTTTGTGAAAAATAATATTTTGTAATGAAAGTTGAAATCGAGTTACTCAAATTCGAACTAAGCATTTATTAACAAAAACTTCTTTAAACCATTTTGCTAAAATTTTTGTTTCTGGTGAACTGGTTTTATTTACAAATCACAGATTTTAAAACCTAACAAAATAAAAATAATAAATAGAAGTAAGTTTTTATGGAAAGGGATTTTGTCAAAGGGCCTATTTTATTAAAAAAGAATTTTGTGAAGGGACCTGTTTCATTAAAAGGAGTTTTGTGAAGGGGCCCTATTTTATTAAATTTATTTTTATAAAGGGGTCCATTTTGTTAAATTCATCTTTGTGAAGGGACCTGTTTTATTAAATAGATTTTTGTGAAGGGGCCCTAAATAGGCCTCAAATTTTGCTGGTTCGACCCCTGAGTCTCATTACATTTTCCTCTTAGAAAAGAACAGTTTCATATTATTAAAGTAATGAAAACTTGCTACCCATGAAAACTTTTTAAAACAATTTTACTTTATAGAAGTTTTTAAAAACTATAACAAAGTAAAAAAAAAAAAAAAAAAAAAAAAAAAAATAATAATAATAATAGTATTTTTTGTTCAGTTAATTTCATTTTGTTCATTGTTAGCATCAGAAATTAATTATAATATTTATTTTATTACATTGCCAACTTCTTAAGGACAATCAAAAGTGCACACTTTTGATTTTTTATGTGGCGCTACATAAACACTAAAAGGGAAAAAAAAAATAATATTTTTGGAGGATGAATGTACATTTAGAAAATACATTTTCTTACGCTAATAAATTGCTGTTGATATCCTGCAAACATAATCTTCATCATTTTAACACTCCAACATATGGAAAAATAAAATAATACATTTCAAATGCATGCGAATATAGTTAAAAAAGTTCTACTGAACGGATTTAGATGGAAGTTGCCTTAGTAGTTAAATAAATTATGAAGAAAAAAAAATTATTTGTAAAAGTCTCATTTTGAACTGCAAAACTTACACTCTGTGTGAGCGGAGCCGTGGTCAAAAGTCAAGTATTAATGCTAAAAAATGGTTCTATTGAAAAAAAAATAATAATTTCTCTCTCCCTACCCTCTTTAAGAAATAAACTTAGTTTCGGTTATTTTTTCGGGAGGGATTTCTGAAGCTTTGCGGCCTCTGAAATTCCGAGGAGGGGTGCCCTTCTAGACTATAATTAAAGATCAAATTTGTAATCTTCCAGCGGGTTGGGGGTAGGGATGTCAGGCTGTAAATTCAGCACTGAATCCACTAGCAAAATGAATATTATTAAATAATAATTTTAATAAATGAAATATTAATTAAAGATGTAAGATAATTTTTTTTCAGGACATAGAAAAAAAATAGGAAGGGGTTCAATTCCTCCGCATTCAATTATTATTATTATTATTATTTATTATTATTATTTATTATTATTATTTATTATTGTTATTTTAACGGTACATGAGCTATTCAGAAGAATTCGGATTCGGGTAGATGTTTAGTAACCACTGATGCAGTTTCCTCTTTCTGCTACTTTTTTTAATATCAAATTATCAAATACTCCCTTAACCCCCCCCCCCCCCCCCTCTGTTTCGATTTAACAATCGTAATTTTCTGGAAATTACTATTGAAAACCTTAAAAATACAATCTTACAAATTCCGAATATATATATATATATATATATATTGATTTTATGACTTGATTAATAAATAGTTAAAGCAATTAATTTTTATAGACATTTTATTATTTATTGATAATCCTAAAATATAAATTTAATTGAAATTGAGTTCTTTAGTCACCCCCCCCCCCCATCGCCATACACACATCCTTTTCAACAAAGTACTTACAAACATCAGATTTCATTTATGTATTCTCTAAAAGTAAATTATTACTAATTTTAAAATTTGAAATTTGTTCCAAGCTTTCATTCAATAGCCTACTATTTGATAAATTCAGGGAAGCAACGAAGACAGCGATAAATGTGCCAAATAGGTCAATCTGGCGCCAACATGTTCCCACCTGGGAATGCTATGGCAAACGGACGAGTCAGCCTGTGTATTTAGAAGCTCTACCCTCCACTACAACCCTGGCCGTGACACGCTATAGTAATTAACACTTCCACGAGCCAACGAAAACGCAAGTTGCAAGTTGCTCGAATTTTTTCCTTTGTTTTCCCTGCTTCTGCTTCGTGTGGCATTTCGTGACCTCAGAACAAAGCGTGCCATGGCTTTCTCCTTTATTTAAGGGAACCGTGTTGAATTCAGGGGGTAGCCCGGGGCTACATCCCTCCCTCAGAGCAATGAGATGTTCCTCCGGAAGATTTGAGAATTTGTGTTTTCAGTAGTCAAAAAGTGCAATCCCCCCCCCCCCCCCGATCTCTATAATGTCCCCTCCCTGGAGACGCAGAAAACTCTCCCGGGAAAAAGTGTCTGAATTCAACACTGTAAGGGGCGTTACTTCGGGATGCGAGAAATGACCTCCAGTCGCGAATTTTTTTGAAAGGGATAATACTCATACATTTGATACGAATTGTGTCATCGTAGATAAATAGGTGCCTGCTTTAAGTGGGTAATTTTAGAATGTGCTTTTCTCTATATCGGGTGGTCTGGGCGATGTGCGCTTCGAAAAACTATTAACAACAAGTGTTTAAGTGTGATCACAGATCGCACAGTGGTTTTCGTTTAATATTGCTTTCGAAACAGTTGTTCCTTTAATTAATAAATACAAATTGTTAATTTATAATTATTAAATCCTTATATAGATCGCGATGACATAGAGGGGTGAGGATGGGGGTAGGGAGAGTAGAGATTTTAAGCACAAATTTAAGATATTTGCTGTAATTACTGTTGGAAAATAGAGGTAATTAACTTTTGAAATTTTTATATTAAGTAAGTAGCATTTATTTCAGGACTCCGCCAAAAAATCGCACATAAAACGGTAAAAAAGGTAAGTTTTAAAAAAAAATTTAGAGCCTCTACCCCCTGAAATTTGACGCGCCCTTCTTTATTAAAATTTTTATTATGTGTTATAAACTATATTAAAGTTTCAAAAAGATCGCCTTATTAGATTTCCTAATTTAAATAAAATCGCGGTCTGTTAGTTCCAAATTCCAACACCAGGGACCGCACTGTATTCTTAATAAATGTGTATCTGAACGAAACTCGTTTACACGACCTATCGTAGATACATTAGTCGAGGGGGTGGCGGTCTTAACAACGAATTTAAGATATTTGCTGAAATTACTATTCGAAAAGAGTTTTATCAAGACTTTTGAAATTTTTATATTCAATAACTAACATTTAATGTTGTATTTTTCAAAATCCCACACCGTTCTGAAGAATACTGCTTAGAAATAACAGGACTGCCTTTTAAATTAACCATTTGATATAAATCATCCAATTAGAAAAATAATAATCAATATCACAGATTAATTCACATCACACACAACAATAATTTTTAGAATTTCTGTAAGGGGAATTTTTTTTTACGTTTGGCTGTCAAAGTTGCTATTTTTTAAGTCTGTTAGATATTGAGATGGGGACCCCTTTTAAAAGCATCCCTACCCTTTATTGCTTAACTAGCGCATTTGGAGATTCTGCCTTTCTCATTCTGGCAACACCTGGCCCTTTTATAAAACAACAGTTTGAAAGAAATGACCCAATTAATGAAATAATAATTAATACCTCCGCAACTAATTTAGACACTGTCATGAAAATAACATATTTGAATCATCGAAAAATACTATGCATGCGCATGGATGCATAAAAATCAATCTATAAATTTTATAATTTCAAAGTTTTACATTCGTTTTAAATCCTCTAGTCTAATACGGTGCCGACCATCTGCAGATTAAAACATCTGAGCTCGCAGCCGCCTGGCCACGAAATATTTCTCAAACAACTGTGTCCTACTGCTTGTCTTTGAAAAGAAATAAAATCAGCTTATATAAACCAATTTTTGATGGATTTTTCCGCTTCTAGATGGAAGTTTTGAAAAAATATTATATAAATTCTGAAAGAGAAAAATTTTTTCGTATGCGTGCGCAATTTTCAAGTTTTTAGGGCCGGTAGATTATAAAATACAGATGTCTTTCAAAACGCCCTGTGCATTTATCGCCATGGAACCCCTTCTAAATTATGGTAAGCCCTCCCCCTTCTGACAGCAAATCGTTGCGGTTTCATTAAATGAAAGCTTCTGTTGAATTATGAACATTTTCCATTCTTTTAATTGGGTTTTTAAATAACATCGTGCGTTAATTAAGAGTTTTTCACAATTTTATGATTTTGGCAAGGTCAGGAGGTATTCAGCTCTATGTATTAAAATAAAAAAAAAAAAAAAAATCAAGTCTGTAACTTAAATAGTTTGCGAGCACCGTTCGAGTGCTGTGACGAACGGACAGAGACAATGGTTTTATGAATAAAAAGGAGACATATAGTGTATTGTCTACCAGTTGCGAGTGAAGTAACTGAGGAGGTTGTCACAATATGGCGGCTGCTTTTTTAAAATCGATTCTTCAGTTTCTGATTACCGATAGGTCAAACATCCCACCAGTAAAATTGAATAGAAGATTTCGTCTTAAAGAAGAGTCTTATTCATGGAAATTTTTTTCAAAAATTTTGTAATAATTTCAATTTATTTTTACTGGTGTGAGTGTGCCTTATAAAACCGTCAGTTTGTTTCCATGGTTGTCACAATATGGCGGAAACGCAGGGCCTAACTACCACAAAAGAAAGCTCCTACCAGTAAAAATTAAAATCTGTTTCTGCCATTATTTATGACTGAAATTTTGTGGTAATAAGGCGTTTAAATAAGTTGAAAATACCTATATAAACCTACTGGTGTGAGTTTCCACCGTCGATAAACAACGCCTGTGATAGCGGTTACAGTTGAAGCTTCACTATTTTCAGGATATGTCAGTTCCTCTTTATTAATAGTTCCATGACAGAGACACGAGACTATAAGGGTTTCGGGAGATGGACGTAACCCTAAAAAGAGACGAATTAACCTTTCGCATCTTCCATGCTGGGGAGTTCCAAAACAACCGGCGGCGCGTGCCGTTCTGATGTGGGAAATAGTGTACTTTTAATGAGCGTTCTTTGTGGTTTTTAATTAATACCTCTGTTAATTAACAACAATAAAGAAAAATCTTGCGTCAAGCGTAGATTATGAAATACTTTCTAACACATTCAGAATACTGTTATAAAATTCACCAAAACTTTAATAAGGTGAAAGATGGTAAACAATTTAGAAAACACAAAATACGTTTGAAAGCCCAATTTCACCGATTACCCTCTATAATCGGAAAAATATTCAACTTCTCTTATGAGGCTCTGTATATAATTCAAACATTTCTATACATATTACATAGTATACTAAAATTTGACTCGATTTGGAAACGCAGCTGACCCATCAAAAATCTACTACGTGATACAATTTTTGATTAAAATTAAGATAATAAATATTAATACCGAGAGTAAAAATCACTAAAAATACCATAGGTTAAATACTAAGACGATATGAACACTTTTACATCGAATTTATATCTATCTATCTATCTATATATATTATTGTATTTTTTTTGGGTGGGGGGTCTATAAGTCAATCTAGAGATGTGAGCCTATGCTCAATTGGGTACAGAAGGTTCTCTCCTACACGTTTGTTTTACAGGGTGAGCTATATTATTGTTTTATTCGTGTTTCACGTTCTTGTTTGTTGAGTAATTGCTATTTCTGCTGATATTAATTTATTGTTTTGATGCAGAAAATGGTGTGCAAATGTTTCCCCTGCATTCCTCCAACAATCCCTCCCTTCTCCTACATTTCTTTGACAGTTCGATTTGTGACTTAGCGATTGTGGCATATTTTTTAATAGTATCTGTTTATGTTCTGTTGTTATGATATATTTTCTGTATTGCAAGTAAATAGCCTAAGAATACGTACAATGGAAAACTCTTCAGTATAGCAGGACTCTGTAAAACAATAAATTTTCGTATCGAAAGTTCCACTTTCACTCGAAATCTAACATAACAACTAACAGATTCCTAATAGATGTAAATTTCCAACAGGGCGAAAAATGTCCGGACCAGGATTCGAACCAGGGATCTCCTGGCTGAAGCCTCCAGTGTTCTGCCATCTGTGTTATCCCGGACGAATCTGGTGGAACTTTTTCACTCAGTTAACCTTAATAACGTATTGTACGATCTTTGACCTAACTCCCACTAAAGGGGTTTCTCCCTCGGAGAGAAACTCCCTCCATGAAAAGAGGGGAGGGGAAGTGCACTGCTTTCCCGCAGGGGGCAGCGGTGACCACAGCGTTAGTCCTCATTTTGATAATTATCGCTACTGGCGATCAAGGATAAGTGCGCCAAGTTAACACCGTTTTATCTTTCGCCCCCGTATGCGAATTTTACGGCTTAGCTGCTTGCACTGTTTCTTTGACGATAAGGGACTTACATTGCGTCTCTGGAAGTTTCCCTTCTTCACACTTCAATTTGTTTGGTCGTACCTTTGGCTGTGCGTGAAAATAATGATGGAAATCACAAAAATGGTTTAATCCAAAACTCGTACAGAAAATTGATAGTTTTAAGATTACAAAGTTTGATCATGTGTAAATCCAATGTGTTACATTCAAAGTGAGGGATAAGACCCACAATACCCAATAATTACATGATAATGCGAAGTCAGTAGCTCCGCCGTTTTCAAAAAATATTCATTAGTTGTTATATATTCCCCCAGGGCCGGCCCAAGGACATTTTGGCGCCCGTGCGAGCACCCATCGGGACGCCCCCCCCCCCACACACACACACACACAAGAAAAATTACTTCTGTTCTTAATTTTTTTTTTCAATATTAGTAATTTTTATACGAACTATTATTAATTATTTAAGATATTAATTTAAAGTGCATCAAAACCAGGGGAAATTTCAATTTTACAGCAATTACCACTTTTAATGTGTAACATGTTTCGATCCAAAAGTAAAACACAACGCATGGTATTGGACAAAAATAACAATAATAAGTTAATTAATTAAAATAAAAATCTTTGTTAGAAGAATACTGTTTGGAATACTTCGGCAATAAACAATTAAATTTAAAAAATCAAAAAACCCGACTGCGTAAAAATCGAACTAATTAATTATTTCTCATCAATGTGAAACTACTTTTTTTTTTCAATTCCTACTATTAGCTCACACTCTCGCCATATATATCTTGTTCAAATTTTCAATCGCAATAAAAAAAAATTATTATTCCTCCAATCAATCTCAAATAATTTTTTTAAAACTTGTTGTGGATGACACTTGATGTTAATCCAGTTTTTTCAAATATTAATTCATTAATTAAATTAAATTAATTAATTTTCAATAATCGAGAGAGCCTTCTTCTTGATCATGTTATTTTAAGACCGAGAGAGCCCTCTTCTTGATCAAGGCATTTTAAGCGCCACTCAAGAGGAAAGAAGAATGGGAGAAAAAAAAATTCTCTTATTGACCTAAGTAGGAATTGACTTAAAATATTTTCTTTAATATTACTTGTTTATATTACTTACCTATTTTTTTATTTATTTACTTGTATTGATGACTTTTAAGTTGTGTTTAATTGTTAGTTCCTATCTATAAACACTGTTTTGATGAGGTCTATAGATGCCTAAGATGGTTAGAGTTGTAGTAAAGCTAGAGATCCTATCTACACAACTTCCAGGTTGTATAATATTTTAATGGAGCTTCTGACTGTAAAATAGTCAATGAAACATCGTCTTCATTTTGAAAGACCTATCCAATGATATGCCACTCAATAGGGTGCGTAATTTTTTTTTGTCTCTACCGCCATTTTGAATTTATAAAAACAAAACCTAGCCTATAACCATCGGGCCGTTAAGTCGAATTGATAGAGACCTCATTCATTAAAATCCATCCAGCCGTTAGGATGTTTCGAGGGTATAAAGAAATCCACATACACAGATACGCGTGAAACACATAACCCTTCTTTTCAGTCGGGTAATTAAAGAAGTAGAACTACTAGAAAGTACCAATTATGTAAGATGAAGACTGCAATGGTGTCTCGTTATTTAGTACATAAAAAGTACGAATACATTTCATATTTAATGTATCTATTTTCGTAAAGGGCTCACTTTTCATGGTGGAAGCTGTTGAAAAATGGGAAAACCCAGTTTTCTATTCAGCGAATCCCGGAAATATTCTTATTCTTTCTTTTCATTTTTGGGATGGTTCTGCTTCTCTTCTTTTAAAACTAAATTTTCTTTATATGTGATAATTTTTACCAAAAAGGATAAAAATAGTATTTTTTTTTTTAAGTGATCTAAAATAATTTAAGCGAAAACTATGATTGAGAATAAGAGTTGTATTTATAATAATAAGGAATACGTTTAACAAAAAATGTCCCCGAAAAAGTTTACCCTTTCCTGGATTTCGTTCTGCTGGCGCCCACGCCTGAACTAAACAAACCATTCCAAAGAAAGTCCCCTGTATGATTAAGTATTGCGAATTTAAGTCTTAGCTCCGCACTGAAATTGTATAAACAAAGTGTCATTATAATTGTATGAATCCAGTTAAATCATAGGGTATTGGTAGGAAATCAAATGATCATGAAAAAAATCAATATAGCGGACACTAAAGAGAAAAAAAAGTTCTTTAACGATAAATGTATTAAATGAAGGATTTTCTCATGACGATTACTAAATAAAATTTATATGGAGATAAATTATTATTATTATTATTAAATAGGGTCCAGTTTCACAATTCTGTATTGTTAAGCTTTTGTTGATTTATTCTTTACGTTAGAGCACTTAGCTCATGTTAATGAGAAATCAAGTAATTCTACCCAACTTCTGTTTATTATATTAGCAAATAATTGTCTGAGCGAAGCGAAGGCTAATACTCAGCGAAATATTACTGTCCGGACACTTTACTACTACGATGGATATTAACGCCATGTCCTACTAAAAAAAAAGCCTAATAAAAACCTTTCGTCAAGCATAACTCAAAAAATATTTGTGGGATTTCGTTTCTGATTGCACCAGAAGGTGCCTATGAGGGTCGCCTACTGAATGCACCTACTATGAAAAATAAGTTCCAAACCGTTTAAAAATTATATAGAAAAAACTCTTAAAAAAGCACAATTTATCTGCATACGTCACAGAAATTCGGTGTGCGTCATTTTCACCGGTTGATGTTTTCGTAGACAAATGGTTTGAACACATGGAGCAAATAATAATTAAAAAAAAAAAATACGCACGCAGTAATATTGAATAGATCAGTTTCAACCACGTGATCACAAACATTGCAACAATCCGTGGCAACCAGTTTTGGTGGGCAAACAAATAATAATACAGTATTCCGTACCACGGTGACCGTTTTTAGCCTGTTGTATAAAATCTGGCATGTTGTATGACATACAATTGTGGATGATTAAAACAAAAGACATGAGTGTTTATTGATCCGGAGGGTATCTTTCTCTGGATGTCTGTCTGTCTACCATACAGCATGCAATTTTCTTGTAAAGGATGATATTATTATGCAGTAAAACCTCCATAACGGACACACCCGATTAGTGGACACCTCTATTTAGCGGGCATTTTTTCGATTACCAACCTTTAAATAAATATACATTTTTTACTCTCAGTAGCGAACACCTCCAAATAGAGGACAAATTCTGTCCTCCCGAGGTGTTCGCTATTCAGAAGTTTTATTGGTAAAACCTCCATAGCGGACACACCCGATTAGCGGATACCCCTATTTAGCGGACATTTTTTCGATTACCAACTCTTAAATAACTGTACATGTTTTACTCTCAGTAGCGGTCACCTCTAAATAGAGGACAAATTCTGCATTCTCGGGGTGTCCGCTATTCAGAGGTTTTACTGTATATAATATTGATAATTATTTTACAGGGCCGCACAAAAGAATAAGAATATATGAAACGAGTATAAACTAAATTCGGAATTGATAGATCGCTGATGGTAATGTAATTTTAGGATGTTGTTACAGTCATCCGCAGCATGTTTTTAGAGTTTCGTTCATCTAACGAAACACTACCTGTCTCACTCCTTTGTCTGTCTGTCCGTCTGTCACTGAACCCGTTCTCAGAAACTATATATGTCGGAGACATGAAATTTTGCATACTTATAGCTGAACACCTCACATCTAACGACAAATAATAAAATTTTGAAAAAGTCTATTACTTAATCCTCTGGGCTCTTAACTTGTGTATTTTAAGCAATTTTTCTAACTCAGCCCCTAATTAAGTTGGAGACATGACATTTTGCATACTTATAGCTGAACACCTCACATCAAACGACAAATAATAAAATTTTGAAAAAGTCTATTATTTAACCCTCTGGGCTCTAACTTGTGTATTTTAAGCAATTTTTCTAACTCAGCCCCTAATTAAGTTGGAGACATGAAATTTTGCATACTTATAGCTGAACACCTCACATCAAAGAGCAAATAATAAAATTTTGAAAAAGTCTAATATTTAACCCTCTGGGCTCTAACTTGTGTATTTAAAGCAATTTTTCTAACTCAGCCCCTAATTATGTTGAAACATAAAAATTTGCATACTTATAGCTCAACACCTCACATCAAACGACAAATAATAAAATTTTGAAAAAATCTAATATTTAACCTCCAATATTTTGTCTCGCGCAATTTTTAAATTTAAACTGTTTTGCAATACTATTTTTTGTTCATTTTGCATAATAAGTGTAATGTGACGTAATTTGTTCTATTTCAGATGTCTAACGCATGTTAATGAATTTATTTTACAATATCCTTTTCTCTTTTAAAATTCAAATGTAAATATAGTTTTTATGGTATAATTTCCAACAAGTGCCTGCTTTTTATACCTAATTATTTAAATGCAATTTGAAGGTTTCTTTCTGTTTATAATAGTAACGTGTAAATAATTTTTTATTTGAAGCAAACATTATTGTTTGCGCTGTTTATACAGTTGGCAACAGTTTAAATTAATACCATTTTCTAAAATATGTAAAAAATATCTCTCAAAATGCTGAATATTTGAATTTAAAATAGAAATAAAACCTCAAAAAATGAGTCAAATTACAAAAAATTAATGAAATCTGCAGACCGGGATCTTCTATTGAATAAAATGATCTAAAAATGATTAAATTTCCATGTGTAGCTTTTGCTCTTATAAATTTTTTTTAATGGAACGATTTTGTCCAACTTTAGCATTAAATATCTCTTAAAATAATTCTTCGATTTGAAAACTGTATGCATTAGTGTGTTGATCAAACACTTCGCTATAATGCCACCGATTTTCATATATTTGTATGCAATAGTTTTCTTAATATTAACGAAGAAAGACCTCCGGTCACAAAAAATTCAAAACCGGCGGCGGCGGCGGCGGTGACAGCGTTAGTTACTTTTCATAGAATAGAGAGATATATAAAAATGAAAACTTGTATATCTGTCTGTTTGTAATTCTATAAAAAATCCACAATTTGGAAGCCAAAATTGTGAAGAGATACGTACATGTGTATTAAAACATGGCCGAGACAACTAAAGTAATCCGGAATCGAAATAACTTATAGTTAATTTTTAATTAATAAAAAACCACCTATTTAACAGCAATTTCTTATCAAATTTAAACATTTTTCGTTATAGCAGTTGCCAACAATTAAAAAACACAATAAAATTATTACTACAACAATTAATTTTCTACTGCAAGATTTACACGTGAAAAATAAAAATGAAATAAATAGTTTGCCGAATTTAAAAAAAAGGTGAATAATACGTCATAACTTTTCTATTGCAAAATATTCACGTGAAATATGAAAATGAAATAAATGGTTTGACGAATTTAAATGAAAGTGAATATAACTTCATAACTTTTCTATTTCAAGGTTTCCACGTGAAAGAGGAAAATATTACGTCATATTGGAAATATAAAGGGCATGGTGGATATAGTATAACGTCATATGAGTGTGAAAAATGTATTGAAGCATAATAAAAACCCGATTAGGGAAATATTGGCGTATTTTAACATTATTGCTCAAATTATAAATTGAAATAAGTTCATTTATAGCTGTATTCTTTTGCGTCTGTTATATACATTTATACATTTTTACATAGCGTTTTCATATGATTCATTCAACAACATTTCGACTGCTTTTTTTAATGTTTGTTTTGTGTTGTATGTTAAATTTTGAAATTGATTTTTCAGAACAAACATCCTTCAAATTCTGGGCAACGCCGGCACTTTAGCTTGTAACAGATAAATGGCTTTTGTATCTGTACATCTAATGCTAATATTATAAAGCGTTATAATATTATAAAGTATATAATATTATTAATGCTTGTACGTTTGTGAGGTGTTATCTCTGAAACTACATAGCCGACTTAAAAAAATGTTGGTGGCCATCTCTGCTCCTAAAAAAAGACTATTTTATGTAAGTGCAAGAACCTACATCGCTGCAGGAGCAAAAAAGTTCTAAAATTGTGATTTCTGCGATATTGATTGGGTTAGAAACTTTAAATTTGGTGCGGTAGTTACTTTTAAGATGTAAATACTCGTAATGAACGCTCTCTAAAAGGTTCAATTTGACGGATAAACGTAAAAATTTCTAGAAAGGTTCTAAACTATGATTTATTTGGAATACTGAAATTTTTGGGCTTCTGTTGGGGTTAGAAACTAGAACTTTGGCATGGTAGTAATTAATAAGATGCAAATGCTCGTTGTAGAACGAATTCTAAAAAATAGAAAGACTAAACAAAGCGGAAAAAGATCTAAAGATGATCTAAGTAACGAAGAACATGGAACTGTTAGGAATATAAACATGAAAATTGACATGGCTGTATTTATCATGACGTAAATTCTCGCAATAGAACAATTTCTAAAAATGTCGCTATAAAAAACAGTGCAGAAACAAAAAACTTTCAAAAATTTTCTATTTCTCTGTTACTGCTGAGCCCAAAATCTTGAAATTTTGCTTCGGGTTAGTTTTAAAATATACAATTGTCTCTATGAATGGTTTCTAAAAAATTTAAAATTTAAAAAGATGAAATTAACGGAAAGCGATCTCAATTACCATTAATTTGGAATTATAAGGTACAGCAACTTTAAATATTTCATAATGCTGCATTTCCTCAAACATGCGATTTAAATTCAACAAAACTGATAGATACCCACCTAGCATTAAATAAATTGTGTAAATATTGAATAAAGACCTGTATGAAACAGTGAGTAGGTTGAACGAAAGTACTTGTTAAAGTGTTCCTTCTCTAGGCTTTTCTCTCTCTCGCCAAGGCCACTAACAGAGGGAAGTGCCGTTTTAAATGTGATATGAATTATTTATCCGATTCATTTTTCTAGACATTTTATCATAAGGTCATATTCTCAATTATCATTAGCAGATTTTTTATATATTAACTTATTCTGGTGAAATTTTGTAATTGGGTTCATATTGGCGTATGTTAGCTTGCATGATTTGCTGAATAAATATGTATGGATTTGTAAATTACTTCAAATGACACTTTGACAGCTCAAAAGTTATGCAGACGATATATTCAGATCATGTGTCATACTTTATGTTGTAATCATTGCCGATTTCTTTTATTTAATACATACTAAATACAGCTCAACTTGTGCAGAATATGTTTGTAAACAAAACAATACAGCGTATGTAGTGGCCAGCATACACTCATCATTTAAATCCGATCGAGCATATCTATAACACACTCTAACGAAGCATTGCATGCCACTTTTGATGTATTCGGTACTTTGATAGTGTATTAGATTTTGAGAAGAGAATTCCTTAAATGTTATCGACAATCTCATTGCATCCGTGGAAAACATATATTGTACAATATTAACTATTCCGGGGGAGCACACACCGTATAAAGTATAGTCCATTCTTTTTAAACATCATATATTTCTCATTTAAAGTTACTCAAATTGGTGCGGAGCGTCTGATTATGCTCTTGACATCATTTTATACAGTTAAAATTCCGATATAAGTAAATTAGTGTTTCATTTTCTATTTTACTTTTAATATATTGCGTACTTTCAATTTTATACCCATGCATGGCTGTCTTGAATGGTTTGATTTCCCCTTTTTTTAAACAGTGTATACGAATTTATATATAAGATTTTGTAATTCTACAATTCGTTTATTTTCGTCATTTCAATTTTCGCAGTATATGGACAATTAAAGATAACAAATCATTTTCTTTGCTTCCACATGTTATTATTAAATCTATGTTCTCAGTAATATCGCTCAGACTAATCCCTCTGAGGGAAGTCCTAGTAAAGTGCTTGTTATAGGCACCGGTGAGGGGGGGGGGAGTGCAAGGAAGGACCTTTGCCCCAATCTTTAGAAAAAAAAACTCATTATCTTGGATGATTTAAAAAAAAAGTTCGTAAAATGTACTTTTTTCGCTTGATTTTAAATAATAAATCACTAAGAGAACAATTGTGCTTGGGCATAAGTCTGTATATAATTATATATTATAAAAAGGCTTAGCACAATATTATCCCAAAGAAACCTTACCCCTAAGTAGATTTTGTTCTTCCAGTACTTAAGATGCAAAGTATCACAAAATAATGAAGAATCTCTGTAATATTGAATAGAATTCCCTGTCGGTTTAGACAAAATTTGAATCAGTATCAAATACATAATCTGATTCCAGAAAAGTCTCTTAAAAAAAAAAAAAAAAAAAAAAAAAAAAACAGTCAAATTTCCAGCAAATTTTATTTTTAAATTAATAAAATTTCATTTATTTAAATTCCAGTATTGCGAAAGATTTATTTTGTAATGGGCCAGACTATATTCCACTAATAAATAATGTCTATTGATGAATGAAACAGTGCATCATTATAACGCAATTATATATTTTTATGACGTTATTTTTTACTGGCTTTCAGCTCAGTGTTCCTTTCAAATCGTATGTCTCGGAAAACTGGGGCAGTACATAAATTCAAAATATGGGCACTGGCTGAACAAAATCCCTGAAGGTGAGAGATTTTGGAACAAATGTGTGCCTTTAGTAAGAATGGAAATAGTTTAATCTTTTTTTCATCAAGGGCACTCCGACCTCCCCTCCCTCCTCCGCGCTTAAGATGATAAATATTGGAATAATTAAACACTAAAAGAAAAATAAACTAAAGGTTTGGAATGCAGTTCATTAATTGTACTATTCCACGAAAATTTTACCAGGTAAGGGTGGGGGGGAGGGGTGGGGGGCGGGGCTGCGCCGGCCACGATATGTGCCTAAAAAAACATTTTTTTCCGATCAGAGTTTGATTATTGCAAGGGCTAACGAGGCAGCTGCCCAGGCTCTCAACTCTAAAATTCCCTGCCAACCCAAACACCAAAATCGTTTTTTTAATGGAATTTTCTTATTTTCGGTTGAAAAAAAAATCGATTTTCTTCTTTTAGATTTTTTTATTTCCTACAGTCTGTAGATTATCCGTGTACAGCAGTTTGGCCGAAGACCTTTCGTAGTTATTGAGTGCTTTAGCGCAACGCATCCGTAGGCTTACAATGTTTTCGAGCATTATAAACGCATTTTACTCAAAATGATTTTTTCAAAGTGGGCGGAATCAGAACGAAAAACTATAACCGATCTTGCTATTTTTTTTTTTTTTTTTTTTTTTTTTTTTTTTTTTTTTATTATTATTATTATTTATGGTGGTAATTTATTGGAACTTGGACCACTTTCAGCCACTTTTATAAAAAAATAAATATATTTAGAACCACGCCAAAGTGCGAAAAAGGGGTCAGAAATAGATCTTTGGCTCCAGGCAATATTATCTTCTTTCATAATCCTTAAAGGAAATTGATTGCAAGCGACTCTGGCGATTTACCGGATCCCGCCCAATTGAAAGTGCACGGCGCGCATACTAGGACATCCATCCAAGCCACTGGAGCCACATTATCAATTTTTTATTTATTTTTTTTTAATGTTCTTCAAATGATAACAAATAACTCTAAAAAAACCCGGCGCTAAAACCTTCATTCCTATTACAAAAAAATTGCTTTAAAAAAATCCCCCTTTTTCGGCCTTACAGGCAAAACCCCTCCTTGATGAATAAAAATTCTGGTTAAAAACGTATTAAAGGGGTCCCATCTGAATTTTTGCCCCAGTTACCCGGGCGCAATATATAGGGTTAGTTGGACTCTAGTTCCGCCGTTCTCAGATTAGGGCACAACGTCCTTCGTAATTTCAAGAACTGACAACTTTCAAATACTACGAGCATGCATTGTAACTTTAAATATTCTACTATGGTTCATATCCGCATGAAAATTACTCATTTAAACGAAATAAATAAATGAATTAAGTTACTTGAAAAATTTTTGGCTTGATTTACTTCTACCTATTAAATATTCCATTTACAGCAGTCTAATAAAATAATTAGTGAAAGACCGAATCGTATTGTCTCGATATTACAGTCATCTTACGTATTGTCTCGATATTACAGTCATCTTAATAAGAATTATTTCCATACATATCTTTGGTTTTATGCCCTTTCTTCGTTTTTAATTTTCTTCAAAATTTCTGACACTTAACCCTATTGACTATTAGCTGAAGATAAGCTCATATCCAGAAGACACTGCTAGAAAAAACTTTTTCAAAGACGTCTGTTTTTCCTTTTAAAATTTCTGCACCTTCAAGCTCTTAATGCTTTCTTTTTTCCGGTCATCTGGGGACCAGTTTCAGATTCCCTGTGGAATAAGAGGATTCTACAATAATGCGCTTAAATAGCCGGAAGTGATATAGTTCACCATATAAACTTGTCAAAGGCTCAAAGTCGAGATTAATTAGCATCCTGCAAGGAAAGTAGATTTAAATCGGGTGGTTCCTGGGGTTCGTGATTCTGTTTCTTATCTCAGTTCGACGAAGCAATTTGAGCAATATTAGCTTGAAGGCAGTTCCATTCATATAAAGAAAAGAAGCCGCTGTCTCTGTCTGCATGAGAACATTTCAGCGCCCTTGAATATATTTTTAACGCAACGAAGAATCCTTTCTCGAGCCGGCCCCAGCCTAGCTATAGAAAATGTAAAAGAAAAAAAAACGCAGAATATAAAAGTTTTTATCGGTGTTCTTGTAGGCGCCCTTTCATCTGGTTGGCGCCCTTTCGGCTCGGCGCCCCGTGCGGTGGCACACTTCGCACACGCCTTGGGCCGGCCCTGTATTCCCCCTATCCGCATCTTCCTGAAAATTTCAATTAATCATTATGCATTATTCTTTTATATTTCCATTTTTAATAATAACTGCAGAACGCTAAATTACATCAGAGGTTGTGGCTTTAATGTTTTTTGTTAAAACGTGTTAGAAAGCTGGCGGTTATTTTCGTTTTCAAATAGGTAGAGTTATATCACTAATATGTATCAATAGAAAAGCTTCCCCTCTAGTTGAGTGGAGGGAAGGGGGGCGTGTTTATGAGAAATGGGAGGAGATGAAAAGCCTAAGAAAGATTATTAAAAAAAAGTTGGAAAGCGCTGCTGTAGATAATCAAAAATCGAAGAGAATTAAAATAACGAGTGAGCATAGTTCTCCTTGTTGAATTGTTATAAATACTCTCAAACATTTGAGACACATATCTATACACGAAAGACTATTTTCTACTGAGTAATCACCTCTTATTAACAATAACGTTTGTTTCTTTTAGCAATCACAAAAGATTTATGAATTGAAATTTCATTAGATTTTCCATTCAAAATACTTTCGAAACAGATTTTCTTCATAAATTGTAGGATGATGGTCTATTTTGCTCTTTTGAAAAAAAAAAAAAATAATAATAACTGCATTTTGAATACATCAAAACAAACCACATGGAGTTCAATCTGAAAAGTTTGCTCTTGGTATTGCCGGAAAATAAATAACAAAATGAAATTACAATAAAAATATTCAGCTGAACCCGTTAAAATTAAATTTTATTCAGTTTAAGTAATATGTGCATGTTTTATAAAAGTATGTTAAAAGTAGAAAATTGCACCTCATAAAACGAGTGAGCCCCGTGCGCCTCGTTTAATTGTTATAAAACAGCCCTCCTACCTCTGGGTGTTCTTGAAGATCGGTAGTGGCGAACGGAAATCACAAAATTGGTCTATCTAAAAACATATAGCATTGATAGTTGTTATAGTACAAAGTTAGGTCAAGTGTAAATCCAAATCCAATATGTTACACTCAAAATAAGGAAAAAGACCTAATAATTCATTAATTGCAATGTCAGTTAGCGCCGCCTGTAGTGAGCAAACGTAAGTTTTTGCCGAAAAAGGAGACTAATATTCAAAAAAGTTGGTACAGTCGAGGAAAAAGAAAAGTAAACACCCCCTACTAACTCCTCGACAAATTATCGTAGATAAAAGTTACTGGTACCGAACGATTGGAAATAAAGTCTACTTTTAAATGATGTATATAAAATTTGCTTAGGGGGCCCTCTACACATTAAACCGAACCATAAATTTGTTTTTTTTCAATAGCAGTACACAATTCTTTCAGCATAAATGAACTCTACACCCTTCAATTAGCCTAAAAAATAATTTTAATGCAATCCGTGCGATAAGTTTCCGAGAAATTATTTATTTTAAAAAGAGCGTATTTTAAGAGCTGTATCCAAATTGAAGTTCGGTACTCGATTGTTGACCGAGAGAGCCTCCTTCTTGATCAAGGCATCTTAAGTGCTACTCAAGCAGTTATTGAACAGGATAGCAGAAGAAATTTCAAAATATCTAGTCACTTCTATCATAGATCCCTTAAACCATCATTTTGCCGTTTTTAAAGCATAATTTGAAAACTACTCAGAAGAAAAAAGCGAAATTTTGAATTTCCATAAAGCAGGACTTAATAAGTCTAAATCCATCAAAGAAATTGTAGGTTGCAATTCATAATTTTTTCGAATATTAATTTCATAACTCAAAATTCATATCATAAAATTATAAAAATTTGAAAATTCAACGTATTTATGTTTGGGTATATTAGTATTATTGCTACACAAAAAATTAGCACATTAGGAGTATAATTTCAGGAGATTTAAATAAAAATATGAAAATGTAATTTAACATTAGAAGTACTAAATTTTGAATGTTTATAATTCAAAAACTTATCATTCAAATGACTTGAAATTTCGTGTCTAGGCATAGTTTGAACTGAAAATTTGAAATATCTTGTTGGAATTGTGTATTGCCATTGAAAAATATGAAGTTTGGGTTCGTTTTATTATGTAGATGGCCCCCTAAGCAAATTTTATATACATCATTTAAAAGTAGACTTTATTTCCAATCATTCGGTGCCTGTAACTTTCTTCTACGATAATTTGTTGAGGAGTTAGTAAAGGGTGTTTACTTTTTTTTTTTCCACGACTGTACCTGAGGTATAAAGAAGGATCGGGTTCGGGGTCTTAAAGGGAATAGAGTAGGGTATAAAGAAATGTTATAATAGTTTTAAAGTAGCTGGAGGGCTCTAGAACTATGTTGAAGAAAATTGTAACAGAATATATATATATATAAACATGGAAACATTCAAATACTTCATTTAAAACACATTACTAAATAGGTGTGATAAAATATATACAAATGTTTTTTAAAAAACATTTGTATATATTTTATCACACCTATTTAGTAATGTGTTTTAAATGAAGCATTTGAATGTTTCCATGTTTTTATATAATAAACAAAGGTGAATCTGGCGTTCAAGATTGGACTATTTTATTAGTCAATTTATTATTATATATATATATATATATATTTACATTATAATATTCGAATAACAATATATGTACAAAATTTCAGCAAAAATGGAAAATTTTAAAACAACTTATATAATAAAATTTTCTTGTCATCTTATAAAACACATGAAAATACTATTTCCCTATATAAATAGCAAACATCAGAAACAAAATTTACAGATTTAACAATACAGTACAGAGTATCAAATCCGTTCGTATAAAATCTGGAATTCTCCAAAATCTTGTTAGCTGGCGATAATTATTCTGGAAAATTGGAACAAAACACAAATCGCATAAAAAAAAATCGCAAAGGACAATATTTGCTCTAGACTAAAAATTTAAAAACGATTTTCATTCACGAATGTTAAGTAACTGCTGCAGAACGCGAAAAAAACCCTCTAAAAATCGCAAAAAAGAATCGCGAAAATTCCGATCAAACTTAAAAGAGGAAAAAATGACAACATTTTCTACATTGGATCAAACGATTAAAACCGGATTTCTTTCACCATTGGAGAAAAATCGTTGTCAAGCGGGAAAAAAAGTTAAAAAATCTAAAGTCGCGGAGGAGAAAATTCATTACATTAGGCTAAAAGTTAAAAAAGGAATTAATTCCCTTTACAAACCTTAAAAAAGGAAAAAAAACCGTGAAATGCCCTCCCGCCAAAAATCTCGAAAAATTGCATTAAAACTTTTCTAAAAATGAAAAAAAAATCACCGTACGAATTTCAAATAAACTTAGTTGAAAAGAGGCCGACATTTACTATCCTCGTCTAAAAGATTAAAGCCAGTTTCCTTTTACTAATATGGAAAAATCGCCGCAAAACTCGGAAAAACGTCAAAAATTGCATACAATTTTTTTTCTTTTTTTATTGTGATATATATCTCTAGTATTAGCATTTTTTAGTATTTAAAAGGCTTTTCTGATGTATCTAATTCTGGGAGTGAGAATAGGAGATAGGGTGAGGGTAGATTAGTTATTATTATTGTGGAGATTTCGCAAGCAGCGCCTGCATTCGACTGAGTGTCTCCCGTATTTTCCGCTTCGAGATTAAAAAGGAAACGAGCTTTTACGAAGCTGTGTGAAGTGAAGATACAGAAGAGGTAAAGAGAACGAAATGAGTTTCTACGACGCAGGGTTTTGTTAAAAAGAATAGAACATATTTCGGAGAAATAAGATTGGATATTTACACGACGTAAGAAAATCTCAGAAATATATTCGACGACGTCTTGAATTATTGCCTTTGAGTAATTAAAGAACGAGAAGAGAGTTTATATCTGTATTTTTTGTGTATGTATTCGTCTCAATAAATGTCAGTGTTCGTCCTAAAAGTGAGTTGTGAGTTAAGTATGGAGTCTCGCCCCCATAAATTGGAGTCAGAAGTGACAGTTAACCCACCAATATGATTAATTAGAGTTATTCATCCTACATATTCAAGCCAGATATTCTTCTAACGGTGAGTTCATTGCTATTATTTTATTATGAAGTTAGTTGAAATACCAGAACTGGAAGTTGCGTTTAAAAACGAACGAACGCATAAAATTAAATTGCTGCATAAATTCCTATTTGATGCTGACGGTGATCGCTCTAATAGAAAGAGAATACGTGATTTTACTGGTTTCGGTTTTCAAACCGACAGCACCGAATTCAAAAATAAAATAACTAAAGTTCAAACTGATTTTTCATTAAATGATCTGATTACAGTGTGCAATCTACTTTGTATTGATAATGAGGGATCTTTAAACGATCTCGCAACCCGATTAGTGACATAACTTTCAGACTTGACCTTACTACAAAATAATATTATACAAAATGAAAGTGACACCGACTCGGAACCCGAACTGCCTTCAAATAATATGACTTCAAGTAATAACACTCAATTATCAAATTTTGACGAACAACAGCAATTTCCAGTTCAAAGTTTTATGCAATCGTCTATTAATTTTACTGATATTGAAAGTGTAATACATCCTTTCGATGGTAGTTCTTTTAGTGATATACAGGTATGGTTTAATAATTTTGAGGATGTTACTAATATGTTTAATTTATCTGACTTTCATAAATTCATATTTTGTAAAAGATCATTACGAGGAAAAGCCCAGTTATTAACACAAACAGAATTTCATATCAATTCATATGATAAACTTAAACAACTCTTAATATCAGAATTTAGCACCACTTATAATTCTGCCGAGTTACATGATATATTAAATAAACGAAAATTGCAAGAAAATGAATCAATAGAAGAATATTTTCTTATCATGAAACAAATATGCTCGCGTGGTAAAATCGAGGATTCCGCATTAATGCAATACATCATAAACGGCATACCCGACCCCGTTTTCAGAAAATCAATGTTATATGGATGCCAATCCATTGTAGAATTCAAGCAAAAGCTCAAAATTTATGACAAAATTCGCCATGACTTTGAGAACACTAAATTTCGTAAAGTCAAACCTGAAATGCCAATGAAAGAGAAATCCTTTCGACCAAAATCTGATCTTTTTTGCTTTAATTGTGGTTTGTCGAATCATAAAAGTAGCCAATGCAGACATAAAGATAAAGGCCCTCGTTGTTTTAATTGTTCGAATTTTGGCCATAAATCGGCTCAATGTGATCAACCAAGGAGGTCTAGAGTTAAGTCAGAACCCTCCAATGTTTCCACTGTCACGTCGAACACTTTCATGACCAAACAAGTCATTATTTCGTCTGTAAATGTTACATCATTGGTAGACACAGGTAGTGAAAGAAGTTTACTAAAGGAAAGTATTTATCGCAAACTCCCTACAATTTCGACCCTTGAACATTCAACTATCACATTAACTGGATTAGGAAATACTATAATCAAGCCCCTAGGTTTTTTCTCTACGAACATTATGATAGATGATTTTAATTATACAACTAATGTTTATGTAGTCCCAGATTATTCCATATCTTTTGATCTTATTATTGGTACAGATATCATTCAACAAAGTATTTTAACAATTTCTGTAAATAATATTTCGATGCAAAAAATCGAGAAAAATGACGACACGTCCAATAATTTTTTGATTAATATTGCTCATGTGTTAGACGATCTTAATCTTGATTTATCTCATATTACCGATGAAACAATACGTTCAAAAATTTCAGAACTTATTCAAAATTATTCTCCTAAAAAAATAAAGACAACTGATGTTAAATTATCAATTCATCTGGAAAACGAAGAACCTGTTACTTGTCCTCCCAGGCGCTTGGCGCAAATAGAGAAAAACTTCGTCGAAAAACAAATTTCTGAGTGGCTCGAAAAAGGAATTATTCGTAAAAGCACTAGTAATTTTTCATCACCTATTGTCCTAGTAAAAAAGAAAGATGGTTCATATAGATTGTGTGTTGACTATAGGAAGTTAAATTCTAAAACACATAAACAACGTTTTCCCCTCCCAGTAATTGATGACATTATTGATCAGTTGCATTCTGCAAAAGTATTTACTACTCTTGACCTTAAAAACGCTTTTTTTCATGTCGAAGTAGAAGAAAATAGTAGAAAATATACTTCTTTCGTAACACATTCTGGTCAATTTGAATTCTTATATATGAATTATGGCTTTAGCGATGCACCGTTAGTGTTTCAAAGATATATTTATAACGTTTTTCGAGACCTCATTAATGAAAAAGTACTTATTGTCTATATGGATGACTTCATAATACCAGCTGAAAACGAAGTCGAAGGACTCCAGAAATTACAACGCGTCCTTACAACTGCATCCGAATATGGTTTAGAATTGAATCTCAAAAAATGCCACTTTCTACAACGAGAAATTGATTTTTTGGGTTACCACATTAAAAATGGTCAACTGCACCCATCCCCCTTAAAAACTAAAGCTGTCCTTAATTTCCCAGAACCTAAAAGTATAAAAGATGTACATTCCTTTGTCGGATTAACTTCATATTTTCGTAAATTCATTCAAGATTACTCTTTAATAGCTAAGCCTTTAACAGATCTTCTTAGAAAGGACACTAAATTTCACTTTGGCGACCAGCAACGAAATGCATTTAATCAGCTGAAACACATCCTTTCTTCAGGTCCTGTTTTAAGCATTTATAACCCTAGTAACGAAACAGAAGTTCACTGTGATGCATCTATTGACGGTTACGGAGCAGTCCTCCTTCAAAAGTCTTCTATTGACAATCAATTTCACCCTGTCTATTTTATGAGCAAAAAAACCACAGATGCCGAACGTAAATATTCGAGTTATGAATTAGAAGTTTTAGCTGTCATAGAAGCCCTTAAAAAATTTCGCGTTTACATTCTAGGTATTCCTTTCAAGATAGTCACAGATTGCAACGCATTCGCCCTTACTATGAATAAAAAAGATCTTTGCACCAAGATTGCTCGATGGGCTTTAATGTTAGCTGACTATAACTATACAATCGAACACAGACAAGGTACACGCATGCGCCATGTCGACGCTTTAAGTAGAAATCCAATATGTATGATCATTCAAGATAGTTTTACTACCAAAATCATACAATCACAGAACACTGACGAACATATACAGGCCATCAAAGAAATTTTGAAAACAAAGCCATATGACAACTATTTCCTTAAAAATAACGTTCTCTATAAAAATCATAAAGGTATCGATCTGATAGTTGTGCCGGATGAAATGCAGCTAAATGTCATTAAACACGTTCATGACAAAGGACATTTTGGCCGTAAACGCTGTGAAGAACTCCTTAACGAAGAATTTCTCATCCCTAATATGTCAAATAAAATTGATAAAATTATAGCAAATTGTGTAACATGCCTTTTGTATAATCGCAAACGTGGCAAACAAGAAGGTGAATTGCATCCCTTACCTAAAGAAGAGACTCCTCTCCAAACCTACCACATTGATCATTTAGGCCCTCTTGAAACAACCAACAAAAATTATAAACATATCTTGTCTTTAATAGACGCATTTACTAAATTCGTCTGGTTGTATCCATGTAAAAGTACTTCTGCTACCGAAGTTATATCAAAACTACGACAACAAAGTCACACTTTTGGCAATCCTTCCATTATCATTAGCGATAAAGGTCCTGCATTTACAAGCAAAGAATTTGCTGATTATTGTCAAGATGAAAATATAAAGCACGAGACAGTTACAACTGGCCTTCCCCGTGCCAATGGTCAAGTAGAGCGGCTTAATTCCACCATAATTTCTGTAATCTCTAAAATGTCCAAAGACGAACCGACCAAATGGTTTAAACATGTTCCTAAAGTTCAACAAGTCATTAATTCAACTTACCAAAGAAGCATTAAGAGAACACCGTTTGAAATATTATTTGGTACAAAAATGAAACAGAAAGAAGATGTACAAATTATTGACCTCTTAAACAGTGCAGTCGAAGAACAATTCATGAAAGACAGAGAAGAGCTCCGTAAAGAAGCCAAGAAGAATATTCTGGAAATTCAACAAGAAAATCGCAAGCACTATAATTTACGACGTAAGAAACCCCGTAAGTACAAGCTTGGTGACCTTGTAGCAATTAAGAGAACCCAGCAAGGACCAGGTTTAAAGTTGAAATCTAAATTCTTAGGTCCGTATAAAGTAATCAAAGTGAAGTCTAACGACACCTACGACATAACGAAAACCTCATCAACTGAAGGACCGATAAATACTAGCTCCTGTGCTGAATACATGAAACCTTGGCCTGACGATAACTGAAACTTCAAAAACATTTTTTAAAAATCTTTTCTTCTTATGTGTTTGTAACAATTTTATAAGTCAACCCATATGATGTTACGCTACTTCAACTATGACGTGCAGATTAATTTTTTTTTCCCCTAAGAACAGTTACTGGTTTTTGTTTTTTGTTTTTCAGATTCTATTTTACCACATGTCGCTGCGGCAGCTCCAGATGTCAGGACGGCCGCTTGTGGAGATTTCGCAAGCAGCGCCTGCATTCGACTGAGTGTCTCCCGTATTTTCCGCTTCGAGATTAAAAAGGAAACGAGCTTTTACGAAGCTGTGTGAAGTGAAGATACAGAAGAGGTAAAGAGAACGAAATGAGTTTCTACGACGCAGGGTTTTGTTAAAAAGAATAGAACATATTTCGGAGAAATAAGATTGGATATTTACACGACGTAAGAAAATCTCAGAAATATATTCGACGACGTCTTGAATTATTGCCTTTGAGTAATTAAAGAACGAGAAGAGAGTTTATATCTGTATTTTTTGTGTATGTATTCGTCTCAATAAATGTCAGTGTTCGTCCTAAAAGTGAGTTGTGAGTTAAGTATGGAGTCTCGCCCCCATATTATTATTATTATTATTATTATAAATAAATTGCAGTTGGTCCAAAATTTGGGAAAATCTAAATTTCGGAATCGCTGAGGCTCGAAGGTTTCCGGATTTTAGATTTTTGTACTGAAAAATAGAAAGTACTAAAAAATAGAAAGAAAAAAGGGAAAATCACTAGCATGCTTTCAGTAATGCATGTGAATAATACTTTTTACGCACTATCATTATCATACTACAAAATCATTGACTGTCATTAATAAACAAAATGAAATAATTAAAATCATTCACAGAAAGAAAATTCCAATCCAGAACACCGTATAGAATACTATTGAAACAAGAAAAGCTGTCGCTAAGTGACGTAATGTGCAAGCTGTTAAAAAAAATCTTTTAGTTGGCGCATCAAATGAATGGTAACCCCCTGCATTGTAGAGGATAGTCTCAACAGTGTCAAAAATTAGTTGAGGCTCATATTTTTTTTACAAATCCAGTAAGACTTCTTTTCTCGAAAAATAAGTTGCTTGAGAATCAGCGTCTGATTTCTCCCCCAAAAAATTTCATCTTCTGAGCCATTCATCTGTGGGGGTAGAACTTTCACCAAACGTTTCTGCGAATTGCTTTGCTTTCTTCAACAGAATCTGTCTTGAAATCTGAACATTTTGTTCTCTGGTCTTTTACAAACATTCTAATAAGGCAACTTTTGTTTTAATAAATTACTCAAAGTAGTTAGTGAAATGTAAAGTTTAGGCCAATGTCAGACGGGCGTCTTTTTGCCTGTTTTTTTGCTTACCTATTATCCATTCACAATGCTATAGCGTTGTGAATGGATAATACGTAAGCAAAAAAGCAGGCAAAGCATTGTGAATGGATAATACGTAAGCAAAAAAGCAGGCAAAAAGACGCCCGTCTGACATTGGCCTTAAGGGCGCAGTTTCTAAATGCCGGCATTTCGGCAAAGCATCATACTCTTTTTAACATTTCACCTTTCTCCTTCAAATGTAAATCTCTACGCTTCATAAAGTCACTTTAACAACTTTTAAAATCTCCAAATATAAGGTGCTTCTGTCAATGTTTCAGACACGTAAAATTAAAGAAAATCTCTAATAACAGGTGCTGAACAGGTGAGCAGCATTAAGGGGTTTCCTAGCTGATAACAGCTTAACACCCAGACTAGGAAGTTGAAGTATCTTATGTTTTAATGAGCCATTGCGATAAAGTTAAACTGTAGCAAAGCTACTAAAAGAGTAAATAAGTTAACAAAAAGAAAATAAAAAAGTTTAAGAAAGAAAGGAATAAAAATTGAAAAATTAAGTTAAAACTTAAGAAATTAGAAAGTTAAGGTTAAATCTTAATAAAATACAAGAATCTTAATTATATGTAAAGTCTAACTGTAGTTGAAGAACTACTATAAGGAATTTAGAAAGTTAAAGTTAGCACTGTTCAGAGAAACTTTCACCAAGCATGGGCAAGAAAAGCTAGGGTGGCAAAGACCACATTATCCTCCAAAAAAAGGGACTAATCAGGGCCATACATTTTATTTTTTATAAATTTTACAATTTTTATGGTCTCTATAGCACTTATAGAAAGGTTTTTTTTTTTTTTTTTTTTTTTTTTTTTTTTTTTTATAAAAAAAGTTATAAGAAGAGAAAAATAAAATAAGTAAGCATCCATAATATCACGAATAATAACTTAATTTTTATGCATTGAGTTATAAACAAAAATGTGCACTAATTTTCACTGTTTTTCATTGACAATATTTCTAACTGTTCTTCTTAATTGTAATATTTCTGACTGTTATTTGTAATTCCAATGCCGTATCTCTTTTAGACGTTCATTATCTTTCTTAATTGACCGCTTATATACCCAAATTTTTCTGGCTATTACTTTATTCTCTTTTTGTTTCTAACTACAATAGGGCAATCTGTTTAAATTATACGTCGAAAACATATTAAATTGGCTTTATTATTCCACTCCACCCCTCGCTACTTTCTATGTTTGACTCCGCCCACCACCAGTGTTATTCTTTCACTTGTAATGTAAAAATGCAGAAATTTTGAAATATAAATTTGTCGGACTTCTGTATCAAGTTTTTGTTAAATAGCAAAATAAAATGTGTTAAGTTTAATTAACTGAAAAGTATTTCAAATAATAAATACCCACGTTCGCATTAATTAGAGAAACTCTATGTAGGGCATGTTCGCATTAATTTGAGAAACTCTATGTAGGGAATGTTCGCATTAATTTGAGAAACGCTATATAGGAAATGTTCGCATTAATTTGAGAAACACTATATAGGGAATGGGTTGGGTTGGGTTGATTTTTGACGGCCGATTATCTACTCGAGGGATATAGGCCCTAGGGGAGTGCCCTCCGTGGGGGGTCTTTCTAAGGGAACCTAACCCGTATTTACGCATGGAAAATCCAAGGTTTCGAAGAAAACCACGAAAACTCCGAAACGGTTAGGCCGACGGGTGCGATTGGGTATAAACCCAGCACCTCCCATCTACCAGCTTCGAGAGTAGAATCTCTCAGCCACTGGTGGGGCCTATATAGGGAATGTTCGCATTAATTTGAGAATTAATTTGAGAAAAAAAAAAGAAATGAGAGCGATATAGGGAACTAGCTAATTCATGCACCACAATAGATACTACAATTTAACTCAGCTCTAATACCCAATATGTGATACCCAAGGCAAAAATGTGTATCCGAATACTTCTATTTGGGTCCTGTATACGATCTACGCACCTCCTCGTACCACACATATAAATATCGACGATTTGAAATTGCGTAATGTCATCAAAAATCACCTCCAAAAAATTCCGATCGTAGACCATAACCATAAGCAAAGCAAAAGCAATGTTTAGGGCGGAGTCTCCTCAAGTTTTAAATGCGGTGGTGGTGTTGTTGTTATTTATGACGGCCGATTATCTGCACGAGGTATATAGGCCCGAGGTGGAGAGCCCTCCGTGGAGGTCTTTCTAAGAGAACCTAACCCGTATTTACGCAAGGCTAACCAAGGTTCGAAGAAAACCACGGAAAACTCCGAACGATTAGGCCGGCGTGCGCGATTCGGTTCGAACCCAGAAGCTACCGTCTACCAGCTTTGAGATAAGAACCTCTCGGACGCTAGTGGGGCGTTTTAAATGCGGAATCGTCTAGCTCCACCATTAAAAATTTCGCCGTTTTTTCCTTATCATGCATTTTTACTCATATATTTGTATATATTTATGTAGGTACTGATTGCACGATTTTGTGATATACGTTATACAGTCGCACAGGGTGAATAATATAGGTGCAGATTCACAGTCGCCAATCGCCACGTGGCGACTAAATTTTTTGCTTTGGCGACTAATTATCGGCGTGTCAGTCGCCATGATTTTGACGAATTTCGCATATTTTCCAGCGATCATTTGACGAAAATCGCCTTTTCCGCGATCATCCGACGAAATTAGCGTTTTTTCTGCGAACCTTTGATGAAATTCAGGTTTTTATAGCGATCTTTTTTAGGAAATTCGTGGTTTTTATCGCGATGCTTTGACGAATTTCATGCTAAGAAATTTGCGTTTTGTTGCGATTCTTTGATAAATTCGCGTTTTTTCTGCAATCTTTTGACGAAATTTGCGTTGTTTCTGCGATCCTTTGACAAAATTAGGCGTTTTTTCTGCGATCCTTTCTGGTTTTTTTTTTTCGTGATCCTTTGACGAATTTGGCGATTTTTCTACGAAGATTAGTGAAATTAACATTTCCCTTCGATTCTTTGCGCAAATTCGCGCTTTTTTATCGGGATTCTTTGACGAAATTCGCATCTTTTCCCTGATCCTTTGACGAAATGGGTGATTTTTCATGTTTTTCCGCGATTTTTTGACGAAATTTGCGGGATTTTTTTGCGATCCTTTGACAAAATTTGCAGGGGATTTTTTGCGATCCTTTGACGAAATCCGAGCTTTTTTTGCTGACGACCGACAATTTTTTCGGCGACCATTTGTCGAAATTCTCGATATTTTTCTGTGATATATTTTTTATGTCCGAATTTTCGGAACCTCTATCTTGCCCATCTTTATCTTTTGACTGTACCTAGCTTAAGATTTATATTATACTTAATTTATATCCAAATTAAAAAATTGTGTGATTAAATAAAATATACACATTTGATCTAATTAGTCTGAGTTTCTTTTGTATAAGTGTAGATTATATTTCACTTTGAATTCCTGAATTTTTTCCCATATAAACGCTATTGCTTTTATGCGTTTGTTTCACAATGTGGCCACTGGATTATTTGGGTTTAGGAGCCACTGACTCCTTAAAAGTTTTGGGAATCTGCACCTATAATTTGTAGCGATCTCATCTCACTTGATCAGTATAAAACGAGTTACCAGCTTAGAGTAACTGGCTTGGCCTTTTGTTCGACGCTAATGTTCTCGCCTACTGATCATGATATCCCTGGTTCAAATCCGGGCAGCGCCAGTAATCTCTGAATTGATGATCAAACAAACACGCAATTTTCAACAACCTTCAACAGTAATCATCTCTTCTCACAACCAACAGATGGCAGCACTAAATAAATCATCTCCAATAAGCAAAAGCCTGTCCAGCGCATCACACATGAGAACGACAGCCTCACTCACAAGTGCATATCGCTCGTCAGACGTCAACAAGTTATCTTCCTCACTGGGGTGTAGCGATCTTACGTTAACGTCCTTGTCTACTGATCATGAGATCCCTCTTTCAAATGCCGTCAGCACTAATTCAGTCTCCAACGATTCATAAAACAAACAAATATGCTAAAGTGATATGCACGTGTAATTTTTCTTAATTAGAAAATATATGCTGGCAGCATTCATTTGAGTAAATTTGAGTGTTTACATAATTTGAAATGAGCTATTTTGTTGATAACATTATGATAAAAATCTTCATCTTCTGTGGATTTTTTGTCAGTAAGTAGAAGATTTTATTTTATTTTATTATATATATATATATATATATTTTGTAATCATAAAAATACAATGAAGTAAAACCTACCTTTACGAAAATGTAAAGAGCCGGAAAAACATGCCGTTTAGACAGATTTCGGGGCACAGATGTCATATTGGCGCGATTTTTTCCGACGCCAATTTGGCGAAAACATGAACAGCATAAACAATAACATCCGGGTTACCATATCAAGCAAAATAACGACACTTTGGCGCCAGTTAAGTACCCGTTGCGTACATGACATTGGCGTCAGAAAAAAATCGCGCCAATATGGGGCGGAGCGTATATGACATCTGTGCCGATTTCGGTCCTTTTTCAGTAGAGAATCTTCGGTGAGAAAAGGAAATTTGGCGACATATTTTCTGGTAGCCTATTTACTGTTTCATATACACAAGCACTTTTTTTTTCATTATACCGTACTTCTTCCGTAACTTACGTAATATGCGAGCCAGGTAGATAGATCGCCAAAAATGATCGTCAATCGCCAATTTTGTTTATCCTTGTCAATTGCGAATCGTGCTCAAAGGGTAATTTAATGTACATTTAATCAATATATAACATTATTAAAAATGATAAATAACATAAAAACAAGCTAAAATAATACCTTTATTAAATAGATAACATCACATTGACGTCTTTTAGTAATAAATGTTATTAGCGATGAGAGTTTTATTTCGAGTGGTTTGCTATGCCCACCAGAAAAATATAATACTAGAAAACAGGAATTCTGCTTTTTTAGAATTTAGTGTCACCCCCGATGAAAAAAAAGTATCATAGCAAACGCGGTAGCGTTAAGCTATAATATGATTAAGAAATAGAAAATGCAAACGACTTTCTTAAATTTCTGGCGAACCAGTTGACATACGACAATGATTTTTCTTTTGAAAGATAGAACTCGACATGACGAATAAACTGATAGCATTAAAATAATTACTGTAGCTTTCAGTAGTTTTTTATTTAACCTTAAACGAAAAAATGAAGACACAAAATTCAACAAAGTGTAGCTAACGTTCCAGTGGGTGGATTAACTTCGTTTTTGTTTTATTTTGATCCTCTTGTTCAAACTTAAAATAGATTTTTTTTTTCATCTTTGTATGTTTGACGGTCGCTGAGAAAATCGAATTTGTCTTTTATAATGTCTCCATAAAATTATAGTAATTTCTCCTTTTCATTTTTTAATTTTCTAATTCAATAATTTATTTCGTGTTGCCACTCCCTAAAAAGCAGTACAATAATTTAAAACAAGTGGGTAAAGTGTGATCACAGATCGCACAGAGGGTTTCGTTTAATATTCCTTTAAAACACTTTATCCTTTTGCGAAATCTGTTAGTTCCACATTTCGCAACCAGGGGGCGCACTCTATTCTACACAAACCTCTATCCAAAGGAAACTCCGTTTTACAACCTATCCGTAGGTATATCAATTCAATAACCCTTGACGGGTTAAAAGTTTCTGACGCAGCACTTTATCTTATGCTCTAAGAATTTTAAATATGGAACTTAAAAATACTGATATCAAATTTTGAGTGACGTTATGCTATTTCTTAAAAAATATATTTGTATTTATTTCATGATTTTATTTTTGTTTTATTTATAATCGCATGTGCAAAAGTTATGTTCAACATGAAAAGCTGCATAAAATTTTATTCGCTGTTGCTTTATCATTTACATCTCTCATAAATTCAAAATATGAGTTTTAAAAGATATGATATAAAATTTAAGTGACGTCTTGATGTGACTTTAAATGGTTTGTTTTAAAATTCAATTTAAATTGTTTTTGACTCAGTTAAAATATTTTTTTACATCTACACAATACTTTTAATTTTCCAATTCACTGTTAAATATATCACTTTCATTGAATCTATACTATGCATTGAAATGTATTTATTTCAATAAATTGATTTATCTTTTGTGTCACGCTATTCAAAATTGTGAGTAAGATTTATGTAAATGGTTTATTTGCGTCAAACTATCCTTTTTCATACATTTCATGTAGTTTGGACACAATGACGCAAAGAAACCATTTACAAAATAATAATGATAATAATAATAATATTATGGATGTCAGTGATTACATATTGATTGACCGTCATAATAATAAAAAATGATATAAAAAGAAGAGCTGAAATGAATTATTTTTTTACGTTTCTGATCGTGTAATTTATATTCAAATAATAATTATTAATGTATATTTTTTGTAAAGTGATTGAAATTAAATATATTTATAAAATTTATGGTAATATTTTTATTGTTGAAAAATTGCCAAGAAATAATCATCATCAAATTGACGTCATTTTAATTGTAATTTTATTTAACTTAATAACAATTAAAAAAATACAAAGGGACTGAGAATAATGGTCAACTAACAGACTTTAAAAGAAGAAAAAAAAAGCACATCCACATGGGAAGAAAAGTACCAGGGAGTATCGAACTGCCTATCATAAGATTAGTAGACGATTGCCCTTAACCACTCAGCCAGTGGGAGGACAAATTTTTCTCCCCAAAAGTGGTTAAAAAGAAAGCATGTGTGTGAATACAGTGTCATGCATTTTCGGTGAAATTTCCATAGAATGGCGAAGAAATATAGTCCGATTTTTCATGCGCATTATAAAATGAACAAGAGTCTTGCTGGAAAGAAGTAAATTGTTATTTGGTTCATCTGAAACATATTTGATTTTTAAAAAATAGCCCGTGTCATTTTCGAGCGAAAAAAAAATCGAATTATTTAACGAACGAGAGTTTTCCCAGAAAAAAGAAAAGTGTTATTCACCTCGCCTTAATCATATTTATATTATGTATCCATTTAAAGAAAATCGTTAGTACCGTTTTCGAGATTTTGAAATTAGAAACTTCTTACATACCATACCAACGCTTTCGCTTTAAAATTGGCTATTTAGATCTCAAAATATACTGCACGTAGAAATTTAAAAATTTCAGTATACGATTAGACTGCAGATGTAAGACTGTTCTAGAAAAATCAGAACAATAGGACCTATATCTGCTGAGTTATTAAAAGGCGGCTTTTCGCGTTTTCTTTGATGTCGAGTTAGCCGTATATATGAGTTCCGCCATCTACGAGCTCTACAATACGATTTTAGGCTTAATGCTGCATCACTCGGAATACTACCGTCTTTCATGATTAGTCGAGGGGATCGGGTCTATAGCACCCGAGATAGGTAGGCGCCCCAGGAAATTGCACGGAACATTCTTTTATAAGCTTTTTATTATGTGTTATGAACTATGTCAAAGTTTCCAGCAGATCGACTTGTTAGATTTCATAATTTTAACAAAATTGCGTTATGTTAGTTGCAAATTCCACCACCAGGGAGCGCACACTATTCATAACAAAAGTGTATCAGATCGAAACTCTGTTAAACAACTTATCAGTGGATGTGTTACTCGAGTTGGTGGCGGCCTTAAGCGAGAAATTAAGAAATTTGCTGAAAGTACTATTCGGAAATAGTGGTAACTAAAATTTTGACATTTTTATATTTCATAAGCAGCACGTGTCTGAGTATATCATAGTGCTCAAAAAACGACATCTAAAAAGGTCGTAAACGCTAATTTTTAAAAAAGAAATCCAGCGCCCCTCCCCCGCCCTCCCTTCACAGGAAATTGCATGCACCATTATTTTATAAGCTTTTTATTATGTGTCATGAAGTATCTTAAAGTTGCAAACGGATCGCCTTGTTATATTTCCTAATTTTAACAAAATCGCGTTACGTTAGTTCCGCATTCCACCACCAGGGAGCGCACTCTATTCTTAACAAAAGCATATCTGAACGAAACTCCTTTGCGCACTAACTCCGTAGATACATGATCGGGAGGGTGGCGGTGCAGTCTTAACCAACAATTTAAAACATTTTCTGCGATAACAAATGCTAAGATTTAATAAATAAATCTAGTACCCCCCCCCCCCTCCACTCCTCGAAATATCACACTCCATTCTTTTTTACACTTTTTCTTATGTGTTATAAAGTATCTTAAAGTTTCGAACACATCGAGTGGCGGTCTTAAACAATAATTTAAGATATTTCCTGAAATTGCTATTCGGAAATAGTGGGATGAACACTTATAAACCTATAAACTTTTTCATATTGAATAATTAATACTTATCTCATAGCGCGCCGTCGAAACACCCCACGCAAATTGTTAGATTTCCTAATTTAAATGAAATCTCCGTTAAAAAAGCACGTGCCTCCATCTTAATCTGGCATTTGATGGAAATAAAAGGAGTTAATAAAATAACAATTAATATCTCAGCTCGTAATGAAGCTATCTCTTTGAACCAGGTATGTATGAAATCTGCGAGAAATTTCCAGCCCGGATGTCAAAAAATTTAATCGAAAAATTTAATATTTAAAAAGTTTAAATTTCGTATTAGACTTCCCTCCCCTTAAATTTCTCCCGCGCCGATATGTCGAGAGATGACGACAGCTGCCTTCCGGTGAATGGAAATCTGTTTTCATTGTCTTTCCAAACACAGAAATTAAATTTTTATCGATCGATTTTTCGTGGATTCTTTGCGTTCTATCCTACGCAGAAATTTGAAATTTATACCAAAATTAAGTAGAATTTTTCCCGCGTATTTCTACACCTGTTACGAATTTGTACGACCGATACTTCGGCAGATCCGATTTTGCTTTTTAAAGGACCACTTCATTTATTGCTTAAATTACTCCGTGGTAACCCTGCACCGGCTGATTTGACGGAGCATCCGCCGAATTTACTGGCAACCCTTAGGAGAAACTGGGGAGGATTTCGATAACGTTCGTTCGCATCTGCATTCAAAAGGTTGATTGGTTAATTTTAGAATTTAATTAGCCCGTAATTAGGTTAATTACCAACTTTTTCAAAATTTTATGATTTGGTGTTTGATGTGAGGTGTTCAGCTATAAGTACCCAAAATTTCAAGTCTAACATGTATAGTTTCTGTGACGGACAGACAGACAGACAAAGGAGTGAGACGAATAGGGTTTCGTCAGATGAACGAAACCCTAAAAAAAAGGATAACACGTGTACTTTTATTTTTATAAGTCAATAAAAATTGAAATTCAACTGATAGATTTTTGTATTTTTGAAACCGGCATCAACCTAAGCAGATAATGCATAATTTTAATAAATATATATATATATAAACTTTCTTGATTAATATTTTGAACTGGAGTAATAGACACAATGGAGCACAAACGAGTTGATAAGAAAAAAAAAACAGGGTAAATCCCAAGCTTCTGTTCAGGAGCTAAATGTAAGTTTTTTTTGTACTTGTTAGTTATCCCGTCGACCAAATTACTGTCGCCAAATTGTAAGATTAAATGCCAATAATGGTTAATCGTAAATGTCACATTCACTTGACAACACGTGTTTACGTCATCAAGTTATTTTTATTTCGACGTTTTATTTGTATTTTTATTAATGTTATACTAATTTATTTGTTCTTTCGTTATTTAAAATAAAATTATGTCAGTTTGTATAATTTGGCGGGTGGTTTGGCGATTTATATAATTTGGCGAATTTAGTCGACGGGATAACTAACAAATACCGTTTTTTTTAATTATTATCATAACATCCTGACTTACACAAGTGATAGGTATGCAGTAATATAAATACTTCGCATACTAAGCATGCCTTAAACAAGTAATATAAAAATTTTGTTTTTAAAGTCAATTCCTACTTAGGTCATCAAAGAAAAATTTAATATAATCCCTTAAGCTAATATTAGTTTTTGTTGCATTAAAATATCTCAATTTGTTGATTTTCTATAAGAAAGTAGGTTTACAATGGAACTCTATGGGAATTTGGCGAAATATTAGAGATATCCCCAAGTTGGCGTCACTTTTGGCGACTCATTTTGGCCGCCAAATCAAGTTGGCGGTATTTGGCGACAGAACAGGGTCCCCCCTATGGTAACCCCTTATTGAAAACACTTTCATTGATCTTCAATAACCAATGGCCGCCATTTTGTTTCCCATGCAAAACTAAAATTAATTAATTAAAATTTAATTAATTAAAATTTAATTAATTAATTAATATTTGAAAAACTGTATTAACATCAATTGTCATCCAGTACAAGTTAAAAAAAATTTATTTCAACTTGATAGGATGAATAATGAGTATTTTATTAACGATTGAAAATTTGAACAAGATATATAAATAAATACAGGGAGAGTGTGAACTAATAGTTGGAATTGAATGAAAAATACCATTCCATCTACTTTAAATAAGGAAGAGATGTCATATACGCACCAGAGTACATAACTGGCGCGATAATGGCGTTATTTTGCTTTGATACGGTAACTGAGTTATTGTTGTTTATTTATTAATTATTTTTTTATTTACTTTTATTTTATTTTTTAAATGATATAAATTGTTTGTTCTATAGTTATTAATTAAACTTTTCATTATTTACTGTTATTTCCTTTTTTAAATAATAGAAAGTAATTAAAAATATATATGTAACTGCTATTCGAAAACGAGGTTTTCGTCAAATTGCCGTCAGAAAAAAAAACCGCACCAAACCCGTTGTGTATAAGACATCTAAGACATTTGTGCCTTAAATAATTAGGGTTTCGTAACTTTAGGTACTTTTGCTTGAGGTATTGTCGAAAATGTACATCAAAAATATACGGTACTACTTGATTATCCCGTCGACCAATTTCGCCAAACTATTCGCCAAATGATACACACTAACATAATTTTTATTTTAAATAACGGAACAATAAATAAATTAGTAAAACATTAATAAAAATACTAATAAAAACTTGGGCACAGATGTCATATGTGCTCCATATTGACGCGATTTTTTCCGACGCCAATTTGGCGAAAACCTCGTTAATATATCATCTATATCCGGGTTACCATATCAAGCAAAATCACGACCCTTTGGCGCCAGTTAAGTACACGGTGCGTATATAACATTGGCGTAAAAAAAATCGCGCCAATATGCGGCGTATATGACATCTGTGCCAAAACCTGAATTAAAAATCACTTGATGACGTAACAAACACGTGTATCGTGTTTAATGTCAAGTGAATGTAACATTTACTGTCATCCATTATTGTCATTTAATCATATAGTTTGGCGATAATTTTTTGGTCGACAGGATAATAAAGTTGTACCAAGTATGGTACAGATGTCATATACGCACCACGTTGGCGCGATATTTTTTCTGGCACCAATTTGGCGAAAACCTCGTTTTCGAATACCAGTTACATATATATTTTCAAAAAGGGATTAACAATAAATTCAAAAAAGTTTAATTAATAACAATAGAACAAAACAATTTATATAATTTTAAAAAAGAAAACAAAAGTAAATAAACAATTTATTAATAAATAAGCAACATCCGGGTTACCATATCAAGCAAAATAACAAAACTTTGGTGCCAGTTAAGTACCCCGGTGCGTATATGACATTAGCTTCAGAAAAAAATTGCGTCAACGTGGTGCGTATATGACATCTGTGGCCCTGTGGCGGTTCAAGTACACTTCGGAACGTTACTTTGAAATCGGTGAGTTTCATCGCCAAAATCGCCAAGATGCTTAATATCATCGCCTTTGAATATATAAATAATGCCATATTTGCAAACTTGTAGGTCAAAATATAAGTGGAACCTCGGTTCACGACCGCCTCTGTTTATGAACAGTTCGGTTTATGTCCAACTTCGGTGATCAAAATTTGACTTGGTTGGTGTGTTGTTAAGCGTGTTTAATTAACTTTACTAGTCAATATACCGAGCATTTTGGCGTGTTTGTGTATTTAAACACTATTGAATACAACGTAATATCGAACGACACATTTAATAAGCACACAGACAAATACAAACGGTAAGCATACTTCACAACCAAAGTTACAGTTAACAACCGGTTAAATAGTTCTAAAGGTTAAATGCAGAGTTCGGACTTAACACTATCTTTCATAGTTCAGGATAATGCCACATCTCCCCCTTTTAGAGATTTAGTCGATTTGGAGGTTTAACAGTTCTTCCACTTCGAGTTACAACAGGTTGGTTGATTCTAGGGTTAAGCTGATCATTTTTCTTAGTTGAGTCTGAAGGGTTTGGTATTCCATTTTCAGGTACTTCACTTTTAGAAATTTCTGTAGAAAGAGCTTCCTCGATGTCATCATCTGTCGGATGTGATTGCAGTTTCGCACTCGGAATTAGATGTTTTCTCTTTCGTCTCAGGATATGATGTCCTTCTTTTACGAAATATGATCTTGGTGTATCCGCATGTTTCTGTACTGTACCAACAGCCTTTCTATCGGTTATCCACACTTTCTCCCCTGGATTTATTGACTTTAGTTCATGGGAGTTGTGTCTTTGATTATAGTACCTTTCTTGTGTTTTTATTCAATTTTCCTCTATTTCCTCTAATTTCTCTTTCTGTATGAGTTTTGGTTGAAGTGCTGTTAGTGGTATGGGTAACGTTGTTTGTAATCTTCTGCCCATCAATAACTCAGCTGCACTATATCCATTCTTTAAAGGCGAAGTTCTGTAATTGAGTAGTGCTAAATAAGGATCTTTGGATTTTTTCAATCTGAGCTTGATAATTTTAACAGCAGCTTCTACAAATCCATTGCTCTGTGGGTATCTTGGACTAGACGTGATATGTTTAAACCCATATGTTTTTGAAAATTGATAGAATTCAGCTGTTCTCGTTACTTCAAATTGTTTCCCATTGTTAGACCTAACTATATCAGGTATTCCATATCTGGCGAAAATTGACTTGCAATGTAGAATCACTTCTCGAGATGTAAGCCTGTCTAGTTTAGCAATTTCTGGATAACGTGAATAGTAATCAGTCTCTAACAAATACCAGTCTGAATGAAGTTTGAACAGATCCATAGCTACTATTTCCCAAGGTCTTTGAGGAAATCCTGTGGGTTTCAACGGTTCCAAAGGATTTTTAGCTTCTTGTATATATGAAGTACACTCTCGCACCAACTTCTCTATGTCTTTACTGATACCTGGCCAATATACTGCAGATCTCGCCAAATCTCTACATTTAGCTATCCCCATATGGCCTTCGTGTATTTTCTATAAAATTTCATGTCTTAGCTTGCGTGGAATGATTATTCGAGTTCCTCGCATAAGTAATCCATTCTGCAAGGATATTTCGTATCTCAAAGGCCAATAAGGTAGACATCCTGGTTCTAATTATTTATCTCTTATTTTTTTCCGGCCATCCTCGTAAAGCATAGGCTGTTAACATTTTACATGTTGAATCTTGCTCTTGTTCCAATTTTAACTGTGAGAGCCTTTGTGGAGCTACAGGAATGGATTCTGTTAAAAAGATTGACATAAGCTTCAACTTCGTCTTCTAATTCGAAATCTGGAACTTCCTCCTGGATAGGTGATCTAGATAATGCATCTGCTGCACATAAATTTTTTCCTGGGGTGTGGAAAACATCGAAAGAATATCTCATCAATCGCATTTTTAATCTTTGAAGACGAAGAGTTAAATCATCTAAGGATTTTCTTGTCAATATAGGGACAAGAGGTTTGAGATCTGTCTCTAGAAGAAACCTGGTGCCTATCAAGTAATTACAAAATTTTCCACATGCCCATGTTAGCGCAAGTGCTTCTTTTTCTATTTGTGCGTAACGTCGCTCAGTTGGCGTCAGTGTGCGAGATGTGTATGCAATTACCTTCAATGTAGAGTCACTCTGTCTTTAACACAACGTCGCCCCCAGACTATAGGATGAGGCATCTGCTGTCACAATAGATTCCTTGCCAGGATCAAAAATTGCCAGCACCGGTTCGGACGACAAAATCTCTTTAAGTTTTTTCAGTGCTTCATCTTGCGATGAGTCCTAAATGAATTCGTTTTTTGTGGATAATAAAGAATTCAGAGGTGCTAAAGTTTCGGAAAATCTTGGGATGAATCGTGCGAAGTAATTAGCCATACCAAGAAGTTGTTTAAGCTCCGTCTTATTTGTTGGAATTTTGAAGTTGCGTATAGCTGCACTTTTCTTCGCCGGGATGTATTCCTAACTCGTCAATGACATGACCCAAAAATTTTATGCTCTTGACATTAAAAACACATTTTTGTTTATTTAGGGTAATTCCCGTTTTTTGAAGCCGTTTTAGGGTCATTTTTAACCGTTCGTCGTGTTCTGCCTTACTAGACCCCCAAACAAGGATATCGTCCATGTTGCAGATTAATCCCGTGAAGTCCTTCTAAGGCCTGCGACATTCTCCGCTGAAAATGCTCAGGAGCCGACGAAATTCCGAATGGTAGACGCAAAAAACGAAATCTGCCAAAGGGTGTTATGAACGTTGTCAGGTAGGGTGATTCTTCGTCAAGAGGTATTTGCCAGAATCCGCAATTGGCATCCAATTTCGAAAATATTTTTGCCCCTGCCAAGAGAGATAAATTGTATTCGGTGACTGGCAGTGGGTGCCATTCCCTACGAATGCTTCTATTCAGTATTGTCAAATTTGCGCAAATCCTGACATTTCCATCTTTTTTTCTGACAACAACGGCAGGAGAACACCAATCAGTTGGTTTTTCCACTGGCTGAATTACATTAAATTCCTGCATTCTTCTAATTTCTAACTTTGTTTTATCTAATAATGGCACAGGTATTCGCCGTGGAGAAGTAAGAGCATAAGGCTTAACGTCGTCGATAAGTTCTATGTGGTAGTCACCTTTCAGTAAACCAAGTCCTTGAAATAGAGAAGGAAATCCATTAACAAGATCGAAACTACTAATACTACACACACAATGGCCTAGTATATTAGGACCTAACCCAAACATTTTTATGGCTGGTTTCCCCAACAAACACGTCTGGAGACCTTCTATAACATATATTTCTTCCAAACAATTTTTTCCGTTACACTGTATATTTTCAACAATCTTCCACTTAAGTTTTAAAGGTGATCTATCAGGACCCAAAATTACTTTATTTGTTCTTTTAATTTGAACATTTTTCAACACTGTTTCTGCAACATGAGAAGGAATAACAATTGATAGTGGTCAGCACCACTATCAATTTTAAATTTAACAGATTTTCCTAATATCTTAATTGGCATAATCCAATCATCTTCATTTTGTACATTTCCTACTAAGCCTATAAAACCTGCTTCAAATTTAACTTCGTTAATCCTCTTAGTGGAGGATAAACAAACTTTCTCCCAGTGCCCTTTCTTCTTACATTTTCTGCAAAAAGAGTCCTTGGCGGGACATTTCTTTTTATCGTGTGGTGAATATCCACACCATTTATACTTTGAAATGCTTACATTAACTTTATTACCATGAAAATTCTTTCTATTTGAAAATTGTACAGATTTCTTTTTATGAATTACTGCATTAACTGGTGAATTATGTACTAAAACAGACTGTTGCTTTTTGATCGATACGGATAAACGAACTTTGTCTATCGCTGTTTGAAAAGTAAGGTTAGGATCTAGTTGCAACTTTCCACTTAAAGCCAGATCAGTAATACCAACAACTATTCGATCCCTCAATAATTCATCATGTAATGCACCATAACTACATTTATCTGCAAGTGCATATAAATCAGTAATGAAATCATTAACGCATTCACCTTCTCTTTGTAGCCGTCTGTTAAACTATGCGCGTTCGAAAATTACATTTCTTTTTACAATAAAATGATCATCGAATTTACTTAATACAACCTGGAAGTTTTTCTTCTCAGCATCTGTTAAAGTGAAAGCGAGAAAAATATCTTCGGCCTTTTCGCCCATGAAATATATCAGAGCATCAACTTGTTCCTCTTGTGTCTTCGTATTCAAACCAGAAGCAGTTAGGAATCAAAGAAACCCCTGTTTCCATTTGGGCCACTCTGTTGGAGTCGAAAATTGAAATAAATCCGGTGGTGTTATATGATATGCCGACGCAGTTGCCATAACTGTTCGCATAACGAATCTAGAAGTTGATTTTGAACTTCGAACAACGCAGAATATGCTAAGTTTCTTCTTTACTTTTTAACCGCTGCCGCCATGTGTTGTTACGCGTGTTTAATTAACTTTACTAGTTAATATGAGCATTTTGGCGTGTTTGTGTATTTAAACACTATTGAATACAACGTAATATCGAACGACACATTTAATAAGCACGCAGACAAATACAAACAGTAAACATACTTCACAACCAAAGTTACAGTTAACAACCGGTTAAATAGTTCTAAAGGTTAAATGCAGAGTTCGGACTTAACACTATCGTTCATAGTTCAGGATAATGCCACAGTTGGCGTACAATATCTCGGTTCACGACCAAGGCTGCCGAATAGAGTTCAGTTGGCAACCCTCACATAACTCTTGTTATTAGTCAAGTTTGGAGTAAGGTGTGCATATCAGAGTGCTTTGTGTGCCTTTATTACTGTAAAAAAATGAACTTTTTGTTTTACTTTTACTCAGGTTTGCGCTAATTTTAGCTCTTATTATGGCTTCTAAGAATGAAAAAGTTCTTAGTGATAGCAGCAGTAAGAAGCTTAAGCGAATTACTGTTCAATAAAGGAAATTGTAGAAAAACATGAGAACGATGTTAGTATAACCGGACTAGCTAAACAATACGATGTGACCTAAACCTTCGATTTCCACGATAATTTATATATATATATATATTACGCTATCGTATGTGTCACAGAAATCGCGATTATTTGTTAATTGTTTAATGGCAACGCTCGAATGAAACGCCTCTCATTGGTTATAGAACAGTATTTAATGCATCTCCATACCTATAAGGGGGGTTACCATAGGCGGGACCCTGTTCTGTCACCAAATACCGCAATGTTTGTCACCAACTTGGCGATATATTGCCAAATTCCTATAGACTTCCATTGTAAACCAATAGGGTTTACTTGTTTAGAGAGAATCAACAAATTGAGATATTTTAATGCAACAAAAACTAATATCAGTTTAAGGAATTACATTAATTATATTTAAGGGAGCCCAAGTAAATTAAATTATGAATAAAAATAACGTGAATTTGTTTAAAAAACCTTGAACCTCTTAAAACAGTGTGCGTTACTTGGTTAAATAGTGCATTACTGTGCGAAATAAGAAAAAAGTATTGGGAATATTTAAAAGCAACTCAAGTTTATTTATATTCAATGTATAATTATCAAAAAATTTAAATAACTAGTATTAAAAAATGCTCTGAGGAGCACCAGAAAAGGCTAATATGTTTTTAAGTATGAAAAAGGGTTTGACAAGTGCTTCTAATTGAGCATGAAAAAGGACAAGGGGCCCCTTCTTGGCTGCAGCTCACTGTCAATGCCAACTTTGAAAAAATCATATTTGCGCTTTTTTCATATACAAAAAATCAGCCACAGTTACGATAAAAATGTGTAGTATAAAGGCACAGCCAGTAAAGACGCAGCCTGATTAAACATGAATGTAAGGCGACATAGTACCAAAAACCTTAGTTCCTGCAGCATATCACACTCATGCAGGGCCACCAAGCACGCCCGCAGTGTAGAACTGTACAAAAAACTGATTTGCAGTGCAGTGCAGACTGTTGCACCACTCTGCACAGGAACAATTCCACATGTGCACGCATAACAGTATAATGCATTCATTGATTGTTGAAATTATATGCAAGTGGCTGTGGCTGTACAATGTACTATGCAATACAGCAATGGATGTAAATTATAAACGAACATTAGACGCATACACCTTTAATGCGGAAGTACAAAAGCACAGCGTGAGTGTGCGCTGAGGTTTAAAAATCAAAAGCATAATAGGAATGTAATGTGTATAAATTATAGAGAAATAATGGTCCACAGTGCACTGTACAAAGTTGCATTGCAGACGCATGCGCAGTACAACAGTGCAACAGCGCAGTTAACATGCAAAGCACGACGGAAAGTTTTACTAAAGTACCGCGAATTTATTTTATATGTAAAAAAAGGGAAAATATGATTTTTTCAAAGTTGGCATTGACAGTGAGTTGCAGCCAAGAAGGGACCCCTTGTCCTTTTTCATGCTCAATTAGAAGCACTTGTCAAACCCTTCTTCATACTTAAAAACATATTAGCCTGTTTTGGTGCTCGTCAGAGCATTTTTTAATACTAGTATATATATGCAGGGGCGGATTTATTAAGTGAGGGGCCCCTTTCACTGGAACTTTTTGGGGGCCCTTCCATCTCGAAAAATTGCGTATATTTATGATATATACTAATAAAAGACAATTTCGCTCTGTGTTTGTGTATTCGCGATGACAAGCAAAATCTACCGCATGTACAAAGCGGAAAATTTTTGTGAGGGTAGTCCAAGGCCTCTCCTGATATATCTGAGACTCAGAATTCTAAAATATCTACTTATAAGCTGAGTTAATCATTAACAATCGCAACGCACTCTCATTAAAAACTCATCTTGTTCAACGAGAGGGAAAAAGCAAGCCTTATTTACGCATCATGAGAAAATGAACATCGAAAAGAAGGAATTCCAGGGCGGGGGGGGGGGGGGTATTTTGTCATATTAACTTACATCGGCCAAACCGCTTACTAAAATTAAAAACTGAACACATATTCTAAAAGATCGTACCCTTATGTCTCAAATCCCGTAATCAATTAAAAAATATATATCGCGGTTAACTCTTTTGAAAAGAAAATTCAAAAACTGTTGTTTTTTACAAAAAAAAAAAAAAAAAAAAAAAAAAAAAAAGCTTCAAACCAAAAATATGTTCTTAAAGATAAAATCTTCTTCTAATCGAAGGTGCAATCGGTTTTTAAAATCATGAATTTTAAGCCTTTCAACTACCGGCGAATTCGGGTCATTTCGCGCCTCACGGAGACGATATTTTTTGTATGCTAAAAGTAACTAGTATTTTAACAGAGTCTTTTTAGAGAATCTCAATGGACTAGATTTAGATCACCTGCAAAAATTATGAAACCTTCGGACGGGTAGAAATATTTTTTACAAAATAAAATGGTGTGAAAATTTTGGCGAAATCTGTAGAAACTTTAGTGTTTCGTCGTGGTTTCGCCCCTCCAGGGTGCAATTTTAGAAGTACCGACGAAGCAAAAATATGCTGAAACCTTCTTTTAATCGGTAATGTAATCGGTAAAAATAAAATGTGTGAAAAGTTCGACGAAATCAGTAAAAACCTGAGTGTTTCGTCACGGTTTCGCTCGCTTTTGATAAGCATAGACTCCAAAAAATCTAATTACGCAGAAAATAAAATACCAAATAGCATGTACTTTTAATTCAATATTTTTTCATTCAAAAATATAAATTCAGACAAAATGGAGTTATGGATATAAACTCATACAAATTTGAGGTTAATTTAAGAGTCAATCATCACGGGTTCGGGCAATGCCGGGGGGGGGGGGGGTCAGCTAGTTTAAAAATAATTGCTATTCAAAACTTAATTACAATAATTACTAACAAATAAATTAAAATGTATTCAAACGTTAACGATTAATTATACGAAATTCATTTCATATTAAAATTACATCAGATTATTTTACACGAACTTAGATACTGTGATGGATAAATGTGCTAAAATTGTGTATCTTATTTTCCTTTCAATTTTTTAAGAACATAAAATGATAATTCCAACCAAAAGTAATCAGAAACTAAGGAGACAATATTTTAGCATCTGCTGAGCCTTAACTCAAAACCTCTTTTCGCTGCTTTTCGTTTTTGGCTCATTTATTTCACGAAATAAGATATAAATGTATGGGATTTTGATGCATGGAGCTGCAGCGGTCTGCACTGCATGACACTATCTTGCTTGCAGTTTTAATTTCATGTTTTAATAAAACAATTTTAGAAATCAAATAAATTCATCAACTATAACCAAATTAAATTATATTTTTCTCCTTTTCGTTACACAGCTGGGCTCAAAGAATGGCAAATGCTTTATGGATATAAAAAGGATTCGATGCTCCACTAGTTGTTTTATAGCCATGTGCACTGCATTTTTATATAAATACTAGGGGCTTTGCCCCTGCAAACGTATAATAGTCACGTGTAAATAATTTTTTTAATTGAAATGAAATATTGTTCTTTGCGCTGTTTTTAAAATTGGCAACAATATAAAATAGTAACCTTTTCTAAATATGACAAAATATATCTTGAAATGAGAAAAATTTGATTAAAATAAATAAAAAAATATTATTTATTTAATCATACTATTATTATTATTTAATGAATTATTTTTTTCAAATTTTCCTGAAAAATATTGCACACATATTAAAAATATTATCACAATATTATCTTCACTTTCGATTGAAATAAAAGATAATTCCAATTTGAATTTGAAAATGACTAAAAAGAAAATAAATCTAATAATACTAGATTAATATTAACACAATTATTCTAATTGGTAAACAAATCATATTAGGAGTTCCTTTACCTGAGATTTATTCTGTTGAGCTGAACCAGGTTTCAGACCAGATGCTGTAATCATCAAGGTTAGCTGGGTGAAAAAGTTCGACCAGAATCGTCCGGGATAGCTCAGATGGCAGAGCACTGGCGGCTTCAGCCAGGAGGTCCCGGGTTCGAATCCTGGTCCGGACATTTTCCGCCCAGTTGGAAATTTACTTCTAATATAAATCTAATAATCCTTATATTTTCCTTTCCTCCCACAAAAATGGAGTCATTTAGTTGCCATCATTAAAAAAGTATTGTAACAATTAGAAAAAAAAATAATACCTCGGAAACTAAATCAAATTTAAAAAGTCTAATACCATTTTTGACATACGCGGATCAATACGGACAATTGGTGCTAATTTCACCGCCAAGGATTTCATATTTTAGAAATAATAGCTGTGAAATACAATCAGTCGTTTCATAAAATGATGTCATAAATTCGTTTCATTAGGATTTTATATATATATGATAGATATTTTTTAAACAACAATTTAATTAACTAATCTGCATATAAGTTTGTAATTGTGTGTGCCATAATAGCGAATGCCATAAAAAATGGTCCCAAAAATGTGAAAGTGCCACTTTCACAACTGCGATTAGCAAAACATCTGCTAAAATGGAAAAAAAAATTAATACTGGGGAAAACTATGGGGGACATTGTCTTTGACAGTCATGATATATTTTATTGTCGTGCCTCATTTTTAAGCTGGATGTGGAGAATTTTATGAGAGGGAAAAAGTATGAACACTTACGATGCAATAATCAACTTCTGCAATAATAAAATATTGATTACTTGCTGAGCCGTCCGGCGTTGACCGGGCTCGTTATAATAACCTTAAACAAAATTCAAGTTTGTATGATTTTATATCTTCGGAAAATCGGTGCCCAATGCCTTCTGCATCATACAGTTTTTCAAATGAACTTAAATTTTCCGGTGCCCCAATGGCTTCGGCAGCGTCGAGTGTGTTCCCAACAAACCTCTTTCCATTGGCGTAGCCAGGGTGGGTGTCCAAATGCTCTGGATAGCAGTGATTTTGTAAAGTTCAGTTCGCCTTATCTAATTGGAGAAATTTCTGCTATTAATCAAGACGAAGAAAACTTTAAAATATTACTGGTATCTAGAGCATTTGGAACCCCTCCCTGGTTATGCCACTGCCTCTCTCTGAACGAACCTGTGACCGGGTCTTAAAATATTAAAAATCTGACCCTCAGGTACATCAGGAACTGGCTTAGACTATCCTCACCGAAATGTTCAGACTTCTATGTGCGGTAGATTTTGAAAGCCATCGCACACAGACACACAGAGCAAAACTTTCTTTTATTAGTATAGACTAGTAGACCGGCGTCCGTAAATAATCCCCCTAAACAAAACTGAAGTTTGTATGATTTTATATCTTTTGAAATTCTTTTAAATAAACCTAATTTCGGAGGCCCCCATTGCCTTCCGCAGCGTCTAGAAGGTTCCCAACAAACTTCTTTCCGAACGAACCTATAACCTAGGTCCCCGTTATCCAAGGCAACATGTACCGGAAGTGCTCCGCATGTGCCGGAGACAATCAAAAACCAAGTTGATGGAGCCAAACCTGGTAGTAATTAAGCCCAAAGAATCCAAAAAAAGAATGCATCATTAATGTTAGAAAATGTTGGTACCTGAAGTCTAAGGTAAAATTTCATAATACAGAAAGTAGCTGAATTATAATCTAAGTTCAATGAACCAAATCCCGTTGAAATTGGGTCCTTAGAATTCGAGGAAAGAATGCGACCCCAAGCGGTGGAAAATGCCACTTCCCCTTGTAAATTTCACGAATTACGTTTAACATTAACACGATATTTAATAAACGAATGAAATCCCCTATCTAAAGTTACTTTTAAAGTAACGCGATTTTTAATTTACGGCTGTAGTTTGTAAACGTAAGTAGATGCTGAAAAAGGAGATTAATGTTTGGAAAAAGTGGTAGCTGAGGTATAAAAAAAGACCGGGCCCTGGGGACCAGTGTCTTAACTGGAATGTAGTTGGGTATAAGAAATTATTTTAGTAGTTTTAAAGTAGCTGGAGGACGCTAAAACTATGTTAAAAAAATTTTAATAGAATCAGACTTTAAATAAGCTACAACAAAGGCCCCAAAAAGCAGATTAATATTCAGAATTGGTGGTAGTTGAAGTCAAGGAAATGTTTTTGTCCTTCATGTAGTAGCGGGAGGACTTAAGAATTTGTTTTAAAAAAGAAGCTAGTGAATCGGACCATTTTTAAGGGACCTATAACAAAGGGACCCAAAAGGACCAACTTATAGTAAAGAGCAGGGCCCTAACATGAAAACTTGTTAAAAGATCTAAGTTCTTAGCACTTTAGAACTTCATTTAGTCACAATTAAGCATAGAATAATATTTTAAAGAAATGCACAAAAAATGTGTAAATGTTTAAAAAAGGGCACTAGGGCCCCAATAAAAATATGAGGGTGTTGATCCAGGAAGAAGAGTCTAAGACTCAACTTTAAAATTATGTATTGAGAAGGTGAGAAAATCAGGGGGTGAAAATTTCTTGGCGCACAAAAAGTTCAAGGGGCCCTGGACCGGATCCTACGGCAGCCTAGAGGCCCCAGGATCTAAACTGGAATGTAGAAATGTGCAACTAACTAAATGGAAAAAGGATATCAAAAATGAAGATCGGATTAAAAGGAAGCAATTTATTAACCTTTTATTTGCACAAAAACTTGAAGGGGCCCTGTATCGAGCCACAAGGTGTGAGGATCTTATCTGAAGAGTAGAAAGGCGAGAATAACTAAATGGAGAAAGGTCCTCCAAAACGAAGAAGATTGGATAAAAAGGGGGGCAAGTTATTAACAATTTAGTGCACAAAAACTTAAAAGGGCCCAGGAGCCCCGGCCCCTAAAAAAATAAAAATCTGAGCCACAGGTGCATTAGGACCTGTCTCGGACTATCTTCACCTAAATTTTCAGACTTCTATGTGCGGTAGATTTTGCTAGCCATTCGCACACAGACAGACAGAGTGAAACTTTGCTTTATTAGTATAGATAATCAGTAACAAAGTAAAAATTCACTTAAAATATCAGATTTACGAAAACTGCATACCAAATGTGGGGCCCCCAAAATGAGGGGCCTCAGGTTGACAGCCCATGATTTAATTAGTCCCTCAATCTGTATAATTAAATCGTCATAGAATGTCTCTAACAGTGCTCCTTTCGGCTCAGACCCAAGTTTCCTTTGAATCTCACCCTATTCGTCCACAAATGATCATAGTCCTGATAATTCATAAAGGAAAAAAAGATGAGGGAAAACTAAAACATTTCTGGTAGTAGCAAATGATAGAAAAAATTATATTTATTACATGAAAGTTTTATTGTAATAATAACTGAAAAATTAAAAAAGAACACTAAGAAAATCCTTTTATCAAAACGTCACATTTCCCTTTGAACTCAAAAGAAGATTTGGGGGCCCCTTGGAATGCGGGGCCCCTCGCGATTGCGACCATCGCGACCCCTTAAATCCGCCCCTGTATATATGTATATATAAATAGTACAAAACATATTTCAATTTTAAGATTTAAAGCACACACTTTTATTTTATGTGAAATGATGTCATTCGCATCTGCTTGAGAATTCCACATTTACGATCCACTCTTAAACATCTACAGTAAAGCATGCATAGGATGTCACTATTTCAAAATAATACACTAATGTAGCAAAAGATGCTGTCATTAAAGAAACTCGACAAATAAAACGGCTATCTAATGATTCATAGGTCTTCATTTGTTTGTAACATTAATATAGACGATTTCAGTTGTGACGTCAGTCATGACGTTTTGGTTGGAAACTGACTCCAAACAAACGGTTGCTATGTTGTATTCTATTTTGTTTGTGTGTTGCAGCTATATTTTATATCTATATCTCACATCTAAGTGTATTAATACTTGATATGTACTGGTAACATTTTCCATGATTTATATTTAAAAAGAAATGACGCATAGCAACCGTTTGTTTATAGCCCGTTTCTAACCAAAACGTCATGACTGACGTCACACTGAAAGCGTCTATAGATATTTAAAATTAAATATAGTTTATAATAGCTCCATGTTTTAACAGAAATTAATCGTTCATATTTTTTCAAAATAGCACGTATTTTAATTACATTTTCTTTCGGTTGTTACGAGAAAATGGCAACAAAAAGATATAATTTCTATTTTTCAACTATTTTCCCTGGGTAGCGGTCGTTGCAGCAACTGGGAACCTGAAATTTTGAGCATGCGCATCAGCTCTTGATTTTTGCCTACCTGAAGAACTAGATCGAAAATAAACACAGTTTTAAAAAAGATATGCCTATTTTTTAATTATTGATTTAAGTTGGGTATTTTTTTAGTAATAATAATAACGACTAAACAAAGTCATCTGATAAATTTAAGAGTATTCTTATAATTAATAAATAAGCTATAAATCTGGCACAGATGTCATATTCGCCCCATATTGGCGCGATTTTTTCGGTTGCCAATATCATATAGGCAACGGGTACTTAACTTGCGCCAAAGTGTCGTTATTTTGCTTGGTGTGGTAACCCGGATTATGTTGTTTATGCTGTTGATGTTTTCGCCAAATTGGCAACCGAAAAAAATCTCGCCAATATGGGGCGAATATGACATCTGTGCCATAAATCTTACCAGGTTTGTTTTGATAGCTGTTTACATCAGTTGGCAGAAAATCTCACTTTCTGAAGCCTAAAAAAAGTTCCAATGCTCATATTCCCGTAAAATACACAATTATGCTTCTTGTTTTCATTTAAATCTTATGTAAAATAATCATATCTCTTTTTGCTGTTGTTTTTATGAAAAAATAACACTTACAAATGAGTCTCACTTTTTATAGTGTTTTTATTTAATAAAAATCTAAAACTACTACATAAGTTATTGCATGTTTAAAATAATGGTGAATTTAGTTTTGAAAGTAACCACTAACACTGGTTTGTTTATCTGGTAGTTTCAGATTGGCAATCAATTACAAAAATGGCATTTTGGCGCGTTTTGAAAAATATTGCCAATTCAATCTGCAGACATATTACACATCTGCTCCGTGAAATCAAAAATAGTGTTTTACAATTGTAAGAATATTTATCAAAATTATTTAAATTCTCAAAGATATGAATTCACAAAGAAAAATGGACTGGTATTTACGGATTAACTGGCCATGAGATAGATCGTCAATAATGATTGTCAATTGCCAATTTTGTTTACCGTTACCAATCATGTTCAAAACGGTAATCTAACATTATTTAATACAGAACACTGTTAAAAATGGTAAATAATATCAAATAAATAAATAAATAAAGGCACAGATGTCATATACGCCCCATATTAGCGCGATTTTTTTCTGACGCCAATGTCATATACGCACCGGGTACCTAACTGGCGCCAAAGAGTCGCTATTTTGCTTGATATGGTAACCCGGTATAGATGATATGGTAACAAGTTTTTCGCCAATTGACGTCGGAAAAAAATCCCGCCAATATGGGCGTATATGACATATGTGCCTTTATTTATTAATTGGATATGACATCTGTGCCTAAATAAAATATAATTAAACAAAAACGTAATTTGAAGAACAAATTAAAAAAACAAAATTTATTTCCCTACATTGTTTAAGCCCGAGAAGGGACAGATATTAAGTTATTTCATTCAATTAATTCTACATTTAATGTTAAATTTTTGTAACAAATTAGTTAAGCCAATTGAAGATTAAAAAATAAAAATAAAATTCATACAATATGATAGTTAAAACACCCTAAAAATTAGATTCCGTTCAAATGAAATCGAAATAAATCTTAGACATTTTTTTAAGTTTTGTATTTTGCATGCATCTTATCATTTTATACACTATTGTCATAAACATAATACAAAACCTGCAACACAAATATTTTCAATTAAAAATGGAAGAAGTCTAAGATTTATTTCGATTTCATTTGAACGGAATCTAATTTTTTAGGGTGTTTTAACTACAATATTGTATGAATTTTATTTTTATTTTTTAATCTTCAATTGGCTTAACTAATTTGTTACAAAAATTTAACATTAAATGTAGAATTAATTGAATGAAATGACTTAATATCTGTCCCTTCTCGGGCTTAAACAATGTAGGAAATAAATTTTGTTTTTTTAATTTGTTCTTCAAATTATGTTTTTGTTTAATATGTCAAGTTTTTTCATAACTACAGCACTCAGACGAACGCATTTCAAAATTAATAGAGAGTATCATCATCAGCTTTGATGTATGCGGTATTGCATCACATTGTGGGATGCAGTTTACCAATGTGTAATTCAAAATGTTTCACCACTGTAGTAATGCAGGTTGCGGTAGTTTGGACAAAAACTTCTAATCTGAACGTAAAAAATCTATAATCAAAACATAAAAAATTAACTTCACTTAAATTTAGATACCCTATTTCCCACTCAGGAACGCTATGAATGTAAATGTAAATTGTGTTGAATCCTTACTGCTAATATTTAACAATATTATAGCTGTGATACAGTAAAAAAATAAAAAACAAAAGTTTTACTTAAATTTTTAAACCTTATTCTCTATCAAGGGGTAATGTAAACACATCAGAAAATTATTACCTAAGTTTAACTAAGGGTATAAATAGTTCTCATCTCGGGAAAAAATATATATATTTTTTTTAATTTAAGCTATGTAATTCCCCACTAAGTTTGCTACTTAAGTAAAAATAGTTATCTTTTTAAATAATAAAGTGTCTTATGTATCTAACGTATCTTAAAGTATCTTAAAATAGCTACCTTTAAAAATAGCTATCCTTAGAAACGTTTTATTAAAATATAAACTTGACCAAAGCAAAAACTTATTCTGAAAATATCTTTATGACGCCATATTCACCTTTTTAATTTTTGAAAAAAAAAAAAAAAAAAAAAAAAACTAGCTCAATTTAATATTTCACGTGAAGATCTTTCAACTAAAAAGAAATAAATTATTATTACGGCTTTTGAAATTTTTGCAACAATGAAGTAAAAACGTTACATTTTCTATGAAAAATGTCCGTTGATTTGCAATGAAAAAAGCGAAAATTGAAATTATTAAGAAAAATATTTGAATAATGTAAAAGAAAATTGGCCCATGTTTCTCTCTGGGTTGGTGAATTATAACCCAGAGAGAAACATGGGCCAATTATAATATGCAAAGGCATTTTACCATTCGTTTTGACCCTAACGTCAGGCAAACGTTTTTACACTTTAAATTTATAATATCATTAGAATTAGTAAAGAATAAAAAAATGAGTGGCATCAGGGACAAAAAGGTGGGAAGAAAAAATGAAAAAGTTATCATCTCCATAGGCTTTTCCATGTTAAATTAACATTGAGAAGTGACACTGGAAATAAATAAGTATTGCGCTGCCGCGCAATACTTAAATAAATGAACTATTTTCAATAAATATATAAACTATAATGAAAAACAAACTATAAGAAGTAAATAAGCTGTATTAAGTATCATTATTAATAATATATTATAGCGCTTATTACGTGTGATATGCTATAAAGTTGTCAAAAAGTAAGATTACTGTAATTATTATAATTAATACCATGCTTGGCGCCAGGGTTCGTAAATATCACGATATTTTCGAAAATATAAAAAATATCCGATATTTAAGTATTGCGCGGCAGCGCAATACTTACTTATTTCCAGTGTCACTTCTCAATGTTAATTTAACATGGAAAAGCCTATGGAGATCATAACTTTTTCCTTTTTTCTTCCCACCTTTTTGTCCCTGATGCCACTCATTTTTTATTCTTTACTAATTCTAATGATATTATAAATTTAAAGCGTAAAAACGATTGCCTGACGTCAGGGTCAAAACGAATGATAAAATGCCTTTGCATATGGGTGAATTATAACCCAGAGAGAAACATGGGCCAATTTATTTTTACATTATTCAAATATTTTTCTTAATTCCAATTTTCGCTCTTTTCATTGAAAATCAACGGACATTTTTCATAGAAAATGTAACATTTTTACTTCATTGTTGCAAAAATTTCAAAAGCCGTAATAATTTATTTCTTTTTAGTTGAAAGATTTTCACGTGAAATATTAAATTGAGCTAGTTTTTCTTTCAAAAATTAAAAAGATGAATATTGCGTCATAGTGGAAATAAAAAGGATATTTTCAGAATAAGTTTTTGCTTTGGTCAAGTTTATATTTTAGTAAAAAGTTTCTAATTGATAGCTATTTTTACGCAAGGTAACGAACTTAGTGGGGAATTACATAACTTAAATTTTAAAATGTATTTTTTTTTCGAGATGAGAACTATTTATACCCCAAGTTAAACTTTGGTAATCATTTTCTGATGTGTTTGTGTGTGATATTCCTTGGGAGAGAATAAGGTTTAAAAATTTAAGTAAAACTTTTATTTTTTATTTTTTACTGTATCCTATAATATTGTTAAATATTAACAGTAAGGATTCAACACAATTTACATTTACATTCATAGCGTTCCTGAGTGGGAAATAGGGTATCTAAATTTAAATTAATTTTTTATGTTTTAATTATAGATTTTTTACGTTCAGATTGGAAGTTTTTGCCCAAACTACTGCAACCTGCATTACTACAGTAGTGAAACATTTTGAATTACACATTGGTAAACTGCATTCCACATTGTGATGGAATACCGCATATATCAACGCCTGATGATGATACTCTCCATTAATTTTGAAATGCGTTCGTCTGAGTGCAGTAGTTACTAAAAAACTTGACATATTAAACAAAAACATAATTTGAAGAACAAATTAAAAAAAAAAAAAAAATTATTTCCTACATTGTTTAAGCCCGAGAAGGGACAGATATTAAGATATTTCATTCAATTAGTTTTACATTTAATGTTAAATTTTTGTAACAAATTAGTTAAGCCAATTGAAGGTTAAAAAATAAAAATAAAAATAAAATTCATACAATATGATACTTAAAACAACCTAAAAAATTAGATTCCGTTCAAATGAAATCGAAATAAATCTTAGACTTTTTTAAGTTTTGTATTTTGCATGCATCTTATCATTTTATGCACAATTGTCATAAACATAATGCAAAATCTGCAATACAAATATTTTCAATTAAAAATGGAAGAAGTCTAAGATTTATTTCGATTTCATTTGAACGGAATCTAATTTTTTAGGGTGTTTTAAGTATCATATTGTATGAATTTTATTTTTATTTTTTAACCTTCAATTGGCTTAACTAATTTGTTACAAAAATTTAACATTTTAAGCACCTGACAAACTTATCTTCACTATTTCCGCAGATTTTTATAAATTAAAGTTTGTAACAAAACTTTCTGTGTGAATGTTTTATTTGTTAAAGTGACATTTATATCGTCAATTTGTTTTTTCTCATCTACTTTATTACTCTTGTCACAAATTAAAGAATTATGTTTTCCACTGCAATACTCACATCTTATTTTTGAAAAGCAATCTTTTGCTAAATGATTTCCTTTTTTCATACAGAGATAACACATTCAGTTTTTTCTCAAGCATGCTCGCTTTTCTGCTACGGACTTAGAACAAGCTGCAGAATTGTGCTTAACTGATTCAGCGGAATCACCGCAAAAAATAAAATGATTTATCGAAACCTTCAATGAAGCAGCAGTAGGAACTGTAAACCTATTTATTTTTCTCTCCCTCTGCACTTGCGGTGGATTTTGAACGATAACCCTATCTTGTATTTGAATCGCAGTTTCTATGCATTCTATTTCTGCCCGTAGAAATTCAAGCAGTTCGTTGACTTCAAAAAGATTATCCTGAGTTTTCCGTTTACATTGAAATTCAAATTTAACTCATTGGGAATTAATTTAAGCAAAATTGGCGTTAGTAACGTACCATATGTTCCGGAAGTTACTTCAAGTGAATTTAAACTTCTTATTTGAGTCTCAATGTTATCATACAGCTTTAGCAATGCAAAAGTATTATTTACATTTTTAACTGTTTCTAAATTCAATAATTTTCCCATATGAGCATTTATAATCAGGTCTTTACGATCAAAACGCTTTTTGAGTAGTTCAATTGCTGCTATATAATTTTCACTCGATAGCGAAAACCCACTAATTGCACTAGAAGCAGCTCCAATAAGGAAGGAATGCAAATAATTAAATTTATCAATGTCAGTTAAGCTATCATTTTGATGTATCGCATTATCATATTGGTTCCAAAAAGATAACCAATAAGCAGGATCTCCATTAAATTTATTAATACTCAATTTCGGTAATTTAATTTTAGAATGAGAGCAAGAAGTCAAATTCTGTGTCGAAATACTTTCGTTAACCGAATTTGTTTTCTTAATAGAACGTTCAGGTTCAACTTTCATTTTTAAAGCATAAGTTAGTTTCGATTTCATAGAAATTATTTTTTCAGAATAACCCTCGGCAGTTTCAAATTCAGTTTCTAATTCGCCGTCATCATCCATTAAGTTTTGGATCTGCTCATCTAAAGTTGTTAAATTATTATACTTTGCGTTTAACTGATCAATGTGTTCCGTAAGAACAGGAACTTCCTGTACTGATTCTGCAAGAAACAGCTCACAAGTATTAATTAATTTCGTAGTCGCCGTTCTAGAAACAGCACGTTTCTTCTTTTGTTTTTCAATATCAGACATATTTAATCCGTAATTTTAAATATAATTAATTTTACAACAACTTAATATAACAACAATAATATCACTTTCAAAATATATTCAATAACTTTCAAAATAAAAATGTTCTCAAAATACGTTATCAATCAATATTATTAATATATCATCTTCAAAAGAATTAAGCATTCAAGACTTTTATTTATTTTTATGCTCAGTTCTTGATTATATTCAAGATCAAAACAAACCATCAACAATATTCTTTTCAATAGAACTAAATATTCAAAACTTTCGTCTATAAATAACTTTCATTCAATTAAGATCAAATCAAAACCGGCGTCGCTGTTCCCGGGCGCCATAAAAATATGATAACAAGCTTTCAAATAGACAAAAAGAATGTCATAAATCTTCTACTCACTAGACGAAATAAAGACATCACTCGGTTAATCTTCAACACTTATATACAATATATTACAAATATTTACAAGACTAGGGGGCTCTGCCCCCTACGAGCTACGCTCGTCAACCCCCGTTCAGACACCGCAGACTCTAACAGCACGCTAATTTGACCGCCTTTAAAAAGATTTCGGAAGATTGAATTATAATTTGAATCTGACAATTATAATCTGACGTAATTTTCACCAAACTTTTCTTTCACTTTTTAATATTCACGTCAAAATACTTTTGTTAGAAATGAAATATTATGATCATCTTAAAATGTCAAGTAAATGTCTCGCGCAATTTTTAAATTAAAACTGTTTTGCAATATTATTTTTTGTTCATTTTACGTAATAAGTGTAATATGACGTAAATTCTCCTATTTAGGACTTCTAACGCATGTTACTGAATTTATTATTTTACAATATTCTTTCTCATTTAAAATTCACGTTAACTATAGTTTTTATGACGTAATTTTCAATGAGTTCCTGCTTTTTATATTTTTTGTTTATAATAGTCACGTGTAAAATAAATTTTTAATTTGAAGCAAACATTATTGGTTGCGCTTTTTATACAGTTGGCAACAGTTTAAATTAATACAATTTTCTAAAATTTGTAAAAAATATCTCTCGAAATGCTGAAAATTTGAATTTAAAATAGAAATAAAACCTCGAAAAATTATTCAAATTAAAAAACTAACTGCAATCTGCACACCGGGAAATTCTGACGCATAAAATGATCTAAAAATAATTAAATTCCTATGTACAGTGTTTGCTCCTATAAAACTTTTTTAACCTTCCGTCTACCAGACGGGTCCATTGGACCCGACATGTACATTCAAAATATTTATTCAAACCAGAAATTTCTTCAAAACAAACTAAATGTATAAATCAGACAATAATAAGTTAAATAAACAAATTAAATAGTTTTAAGTAAAAATTCTAGTGTAGAATGTTTTTATAAAACTTGAGTAAAATTTCCGGTAGTTCTAGGGTTAATCGAACGATTTTGTCCAACTTTGGCATTAAATATCTCTTAAAATAATTCTTCGATTTGAAAACTGTCTGCATCAGCGTGTTTATCAAACATTTTTCTATAATACTACCGATTTTCATATTTTTGTATGCAACAGTTTTTTTAATATTAACGAAGAAAGACCTCCGGTCACAAAAAATTCAAAACCGGCGGCGGCGGCGGTGACAGCGGTAGTTACTTTTTTTAAGAATAGAGAGATTATAGGACTTAAACATTTAAATGCTTTAACTTCAATCGAATCATCACGGAGGCACAACTCCGTTCACAAAAACAAAAACATTATTCTAAAAGTTTTTTCAGTTTCTGTTCACTTCACTTCGGTACGTAAAAGTTTTTAAATTCAGGTGTCACTGTTACTGCAAAGGGATACAGAGGGAGCTGTCCGCGACAACGTCTCTTCATTATTGTTGTTTTGAGTTTCATGATAAGATCTGAAGAAAAATAAATCGTCGGGATATTTAACCAAATGTTGATCTACCATGTGTTGCATTTTTTCCTGTTCATTGCTTGAATAGGATAACTTCTGCAAAGTTCTCTTTACAAAATTACGAATGTCTTCTGATGAGGGAAAATATTTTCTATTTGATTTTGAGGGGAATCCCGGTGTTTCGGGAAAAAGCTCCTTTGTAACATATTGGTGCAGATAACTTTTTATATCCTCAGTATCCGTAACTGAATCAGCAACAAGCTCTTGAATTTTCAGTTTTATTTTTTCATCAATAGACAGGTGGATTCCTGCTGCTTCTCCAGAAGGATGCATATAGCATATTCAGATTCATTTTCTGGAAAGGTTAAAATGAATTTTTTTAAATTGCCTTTACTTCCTTTTTCTTTAATAATGCTCGTAGTTCTTTGGATGCCTTTTCTCTATTGTATTTACTATTTGTAGGAATTGTGCATTCCGGAAATGTAAATATTTCTTTCAATGAAATTTTAGCTGTGCAGCCTAATTTCCTAGAACATTGTACATATTTTTTTGATTGTATTCCATGTGTGTGATCGCTTCTGCCTTTTTTCTTCATTCTTCCGGCCCAATTCCTCTTTGAATGAAATATGACGATCTGGACCATACTTTCAATCAAATATAATTTGATTTACATAAATATAGGGCAATGTATCAAACCATTGTATGTAACTGTTCCCCGTTTTTGAATACAATTCTGCATCTCCAAAATCCTTTGCACGTACTGTCCGCACGCAAAATTTAGAAAATGTCTCCTTTTTATATTCCTTAATCTTTAAATATCCTTCTTCAGCAGAGTCAACTAATAAAACATTCGGTACAGATGTCATATTCGCCTCATATTGGCGCAATTTTTTTCTGTCGCCAATATCATATAGGCAACAGGTACTTAACTTGAGCCAAAGTGTCGTTATTTTGCTTGATGTGGTAACCCGGATTATGTTGTTTATGCTGTTGATGTTTTCGCCAAATTAGCAACCGAAAAAAATCGCGCCAATATGGGGCGAATATGACATCTGTACCAAACATTCATTATTGCATATCTAGTTTTCCAATAAAACATTCATTACTGTATAGCTAGCTTTCCAATAAAACATTCTCAAAATTTCAGGTTTCCAGTTGCTGCAACGACCGCTACCCATTTTCCCTTTGCTTTCTACATAAATGGAGTACTTGAGTTGCCAAAATTAAACAAATGGTGCTAAAAACTACAAAAAAATTAATATTTCAAAAATAAATGCAGATACAGTTTTCAAACAAATTGCATTTAAAAGTACTTTTTTTCCAATACGACAGTATAAAAATTGAAAATGTGCGATGCTTAGGAATTAAAAAAAATGCTATAGAGCATTTAATAGTACAATGATACATCTGCTTTGTCTATTGCTAGGTTCTGTAAGTTAACGTTATTTTTTGGAGACGGCACAAAATAAACTGGGAGAAAGAAATAGCATACCGTACCGGGGGCTAATAAAAACGCACTTTTCCGTTATACGGACACTATTGTCGCCAAGCGTAATAGTTGGCGCAAAATGAAAATCACGTGAATTGAAACATTTGAAAAATAAAAGAAAAAACATTGTCGATAGTACAGTGAGCATTTTAAAAATATATCATTTGAAAATTACTTTTACGAACTATTCGTAATTACAAAAACAAGCAAATTAAAAAGCTTTCCGAGGTTAAAGTTAAATAATAATCATTCACGTGATTCACGTTTCATAAATAGCAAATCACAATGCTTCGCATTGTTTACAATAAAAATCCTTTTCATAATGAGGGTTGAAATAATTGGCGCATTAGCATATATTTTGGCATAGTGTCCATATAACGGAAAACTACCTATAAAATTAGGTACTACTTGGTTATCCCGTCGACCAAAAATCTATCGCCAAACTATAAGATTAAATGCCAATAATGGTTGGTCATAAATGTCACATCCACTTGACTTTAAGCAAGTTACACGTGTTTACGTCATCGAGTGATTTTTATTTCGACGTTTTATCTGTATTTTATTGAACACAAGCCAGTGTCTGAAAAAAAATCCCTGCCGGCTCGGGCCTACAGGCGGAGGTAGATTTCGAAGTTAAGTACTAAACTTACCAAAAAAAACTTAAATTAATATTAGAGATAAACCCAGTTCCTTCCCTAAAAATGAGCTCCAGGGAGCTAAACATTTTGTGAAAATTCTAATATACACAAATACACACACGCATGTATACGGAATATGTTTAAAAATGGCTAAAGCAAATTCAGAGAACCTCAAAGTGTTAAAATATGTTAATATTTCCATAGTCGGGTTTTTATTATGTTTTAATATGTTTCTTCAAACTCACATGACGTTACATATTCACCTGCTGAGGTCCATTATATTTCCAATATGACGCAATATATATATATATTTTAATTCGTCAAACTATCTATTTCATTTTTAGTTTTCATGCGGAAATCTTGCTCTACAAAACTTATGACGTAACTTTCAATTTGTTTTCAATTCGTCAAACTGTTTATTTAATTTAATTTTTCACGTGAAAATCTTGTAATAGAAAAGCAATTGTTGTGGTGAGAATTTTATTGCTTTTTTTTTAATTGTTGGCAACTGCTGTAACGAAAGATATTTACGTATTTTTCCTGTCATTGTTGTGTAAGAGCTGGTTTTATCAGAATCATGTTAATAAGACGGTATTCAAAATTTTGAACCCTCCCCATTTCCATTCCCTTGGGCCTATTTTGCCCATTTTCAATCCCCGCCGAGATATTAGCCATCTCAAAGTTGTTTGCGAGTTTGAAGACGATCCGTGCACAATTGCGACTTTTATCGTGCGAACAAAATTTAGTACATACATACATATATATATAGCCATAATATAATTACAAATCATCCTCCATTTCCAATTACAATAATTAATTCAATAAATTAATAAATTTAGCAGCAAATTATAACTGTAACATTACACAAAATACAGATGGAAACCTATACAAATAATACTAATTAAGCAAAATCCACCAGTCGACTAGCACATTGCATGCGATTAATCCATATTAACCTATGAAACAACACCAAATTTTGAAACAAAAAAATCTATTAAAGGCCAGCTAAATAATTGTGAACACTTAAAAGACGTATTGTAGACAAACAATAGATCAAATGGAAGGATGGAGCCGGAAGCTTATATAGCATTTCACTTCATCAAGGGTACATGAAACACCAATATAAGCAAAAGTATAGTCGATTTCTGTAAAAGAATCCAGCATAGGCTAAAAATTAGATTATTTATGTACCCGATCGACCACACACTAAAAAGCATACATTTACAATGACAGGTAAATTGAATTAAATAAAAATATTAATCAATACAAGATCCTTAATAATGAACAGTATTAATTTAAAGAAGCAATTAAATTTCAAGACATACCAAGCAAGAGAATTGCAATGGCACTATTAAATCTTGAAGAAGTAGCAATATTATCACTTCAAAAGTTCCGCTTATTTATTGGTACAGTTAAAATCGAATTCTTACGGTTGCAAAACTACACAGTGTGCAGAAAAAAATACACAACTTCTAATAAAAATAATTAACATATGTCGTCTTTATTATAAAAATTATTATATGCATTAAAAGGATCCTATAATAAATTATTACTAAAAATATATAGAATAAAATTATTTAAATTTAAACGTGTAATAACATAGAGAAATATTAAAATATAAATAAATTATATGGCAACAATATTATTTAGAACTAAATAAATAATTATTTAATGCTGCCATCTAGCTGAACTTATTAAAAGAACACATATACCTTGAAATAAAATATTTTATAGTGCTGCCATCTGTTGTAAATAATGTAAATACCTTATATAGCTGTAGAACAATTGCAACGAATCTTAAAACACAAAAAGAACATACTAAAAAAGCACATCTAAATATCGATAATAATCACTTATCATCTATATTAGAATGTTTATAATTATTTTTAATTATTTTATTAAATAATAAGTAAATTAATAATAATATCAATTAAGTTACAATCTATACTAATATTATAAAGAGGTAAAAATTAATTTGTAATACACAAATTAATTTGTATGGGATCTCGCAGTTATTTTAATATTATGATATGAGGTAAAAAATGTTTATTTGTAGGAGGTAAGCTCTGGAACTACCGAACCGATTCCAAAAGTAATGGTATCAAAATGGTGGTGTTAGTCCAACTTAGAACATAGGCTATATTTTATGTCCGTGCCACTGGCCAAAAGGGGTTGCAGGAGCAAAAAAAGTTCTAAAAATGCGATTTTTGTTTTACTGAAGGGCCTAGAAACATGAAATTTGGAATGGTAGTTACTTATAAGATACTAATGATCTCTAAGGACATTTCTTAAAAAAAATCGAAATTAAAAAGGATGAAAATGCGCGAAAAGCTTTCTAAAAAACGTTCTAAATGGCGATTTTTACGCAATCTCAAGAAGTACCAAACCGATTAAAAAAATAATGGTGACAACCCTTGCTCCAATATAGGCTACATTTTATGTCGGTGCCACTATACCACCTAGGGGTTACAGAAGCAAAAGACGTTCGAAATTTCGATTTTTGTGTTACTGAAGGACCCAGATACATGGAATTTGGAATGGTAGTTACTTATAAGATATAAATGATCTCTAAGAACATTTCTTACAAAATTCGAAATTTAAACGGGGTGAAAATGCGCGAAAAGAGTTCTAAAAAACGTTCTAAATAGCGATTTCTACGCAATCTCAGAAAGTACCCAACCTATTTCAAAAGTAATGGTTCGAAATTGATGATGACAGCCCTTGCTCTAACATATGCTCTATTTAATGTCGGTGTCACTATACCACCTAGGGGTTACAGAAGCAAAAAACGTTCCAAATAGCGATTTTTGTTTTACTGAAGGGCCTAGAATCCTGAAATTAGGCAGGACAGTTATTTATAAGATACAAATGATCTCTAAGAACATTTCCTAAAAAAATAAAAATTAAAAAGGGGTGAAAATAAGCGAAAAGCGTTCCTAAATTGCGATTTCTACGCAATCTCAGGACGTACCGAACCGATTTAAAAAATAATGGTGTGAAAACAATGGTGACAGCCCTCGCTCCAACATAGGCTGTATGTCATGTCATGTCAGTGCCACTACCCCTAAGGGGGTGAAGGAGAAAAACGATCTAAATTGCGTTTTTTGTAATACTGCTGGGGCTAGCAACTTGAAACTAGGCATGGTAGTTACTTATAAGATATAAATGATCTCTAAGAACATTTCCTAAACAATTCAAATTTAAAAAGGGTGTAAATGGACGAAAAACGTTCTAAACTGCGATTTCTACGCAACCTCAGAAAGTACTTAACCGACTTCAAAAGTAATAGTTGGAAATTGATGATGTCAGCCCTTGCTCCAATATAGGATCTATTTCATGTCGGCGTCACTACCACCTTGCGGTTGCGTTTTAAAAAACGTTCTAAATTGTGATTTTTGTGATACTGAAGGGCAGGACCTGATTACCAAAGGGACACACTTACACCAATAAATTTTAAAAGAAATATTCGCCTAATCTAAAGGCCGTATTCATGTAAAATTTCTGCCAAGTATGAGGCAAAATTTCCTGTTTCTTTTTACTGGTGGGAATGTGCCCCGTTGGTAATCAGGCCCTGCTGAAGGGGCTAGCAACTTGAAATTTGGCATGATAATTACTTATGAGATATAAATACTCTCTGATAAGAGTACCTTAAAAATTTGAAATTGAAAAGGAGCAAAAATGAACGAAAAGCGTTCTGAAAACGTTCTAAATAGCGATTTCTACGCAATCTCAGGAAATATAAACCGATTTCAGAAGTAATGGTTTCAAATCGATGGTGACAGTCCCCGCTGCAACATAGCCTATATTTTAAGTTGTTGTCACGACCACCTGGGGGTTACAGGAGCAAAAAATTTTCTAAATTGCGTTTTTTGTATTACTGAGTGGATCTAACATTTTAAATTTGGAATGGTAATAACTTCAAAGATGCAAATGCTTTCTAAGAATTGTTGAAAGAAAATTTCAAATTTAAAAGGATGAAGTGAGAGAAAAGCGTTCTAAATTACGATTTTTATGCAATCGTATGAAATACGAAACTGATTTCAAACATAATGGTTGCAAATTGATGGTGATAGAACCTACTCAAACATAAGCTATATTTTATGTCGAGGGTTGCAGGAGCAAAAAACGCTAGAAACTTTAAATATAGCACGGTAGTTACTTAGAAAATATGAATGTCCTCTAAGAACAGTCGAAAATAAATTCGAAATTAAGAAGGGGTGAAGCGAAAGGAAGGAGTGAAAAGCATTCTAAAAGAGTCCTAAATTAAGATTTCTTCATAATCTCAGGAAATAACAAACCGATTACAGAAATTATTGGTTGCGAATCAAGAGTGGTAGTCCCTGATCATATACGGGTCATATTTTATGCCGGTGTCACTACCACCTGGTTGGCAGGAACAACAAGAAAGCCTTTAAAAACATCTAAATTCCGTTTTCTATAGAATATTAGGAAATACCAACCGGTTTCAAGGTTAATGTTGGCATGTTGGTGCCACTAACTCCAGAGAGACAAGAACACTTTAGACAAGAAGTTTGGAATCTGACATGATGGTTAATTTTAAGACGTAAATGTGTTAAAATGGTTTCTAAAAAAATCATAACTTCAAATTAATACTGAAATGAGAGTATGAAATGAGCATAAAAGTCTCAAAATACTTTCTAAATTAAACTAGGACTTCCCTCAGAGGGATTAGTCTGAGCGATATTGCTGAGAACATAGATTTAATAATAACATGTGGAAACAAAGAAAGTGAGATGTTATCTTTAATTGTCCATATACTGCGATAAATTGAAATGATGAAAAAAAAGAATCGTAGAATTACAAAATCTTATATATAAATTCGTACACTGTTTAAAAAATGGGAAATCAAACCATGCAAGACAGCCATGCATGGATGTAAAATTGAAAGTACGCAATATATTAAAAGTAAAATAGAAAATGAAAGACTAAATTATCTTATATAGGAATTTTAACTGTATAAAATGATGTCAAGAGCATAATCAGACGCTCCGCACCAATTTGAGTAACTTTAAATGACAAATATATGATGTTTAAAAAGAATGGACTATACTTTATATGGTGTGTGCTCCTCCGGAATAGTTGATATTGTACAATATCTGTTTTCCACGTGTGCAATGAGGTTGTCGATAACAGTTAAGGAATTCTCTCCTTAAAATCTGGTATAGTATCAAAGTATCGAATACATCAACAGTGGCATGCAATGCTTCGTTAGAGTGTGTTTTAGATATGCTCGATCGGATTTAAATCATGAGTATATGCTGGCCACTACATACGCTGTATTATTTTGTTTTCAAACATATTCTGCACAAGTTGAGCTGTATTTAGCATGTATTAAATAAAAGAAATTGACAATGATTGCAACATAAAGTATGACACAAGATCTGAATATATCGTCTGCATAACTTTTGAGCTGTCAAAGTGTCATTTGAAGTAATTTACAAATCCATACATATTTATTCAGCAAATCATGCAAGCTAACATACGCCAATATGAACCTGATTATGAAATTTCACCAGAATAAGTTAATATATAAAAAATATACCAATGATAATTGAGAATATGACCTTATGATAAAATGTCTAGAAAAATGAATCAGATAAAAAATTCATATCACATTTAAAACGGCACTTCCCTCTGTTAGTGGCCTTAGCGAGATAGAGAAAAGCCTAGAGAAGGAACACTTTAACAAATACTTTCGGCCAACCTACTCACTGTTTTATACAGGTCTTTATTCAATATTTACACAATTTATTTAGTGCTAGGTGGGTATCTATCAGTTTTGTTGCATTTAAATTGCATGTTTTGCGGAGGAAATGCAGCATTATGAAATATTTAAAGTTGCTATACCTAATAATTCCAAATTAATGGTAATTGAGATCGCTTTCCGTTAATTTCATCTTTTTAAATTAAAAATTTTTTAGAAACCATTCATAGAGACAATTGTATATTTTAAAACTAACCCGAAGCAAAATTTCAAGATTTTGGGCTCAGCAGTAACACAGAAATAGAAAAATTTCGAAAGTTTTTTGTTTCTGCATTGTTTTATATAGCGACATTTTTAGAAGTTATTCTATTGCGAGAATTTACGTCATGATAAATACAGCCATGTCAATTTTCATGTTTATATTCCTAACAATTCCGTACTTCGTTACTTAGATCATCTTTAGATCTTTTTCCGCTCTGTTTAGTCTTTCGATTTTTTAGAATTCGTTCTACAACGAGCATTTACATCTTATAAATTACTACCATGCCAAAGTTCTAGTTTCTAACCCCAACAATATCCCAAAAATTTCAGTATTAAAAATAAATCATAGTTCAGAACCTTTCTACAAATTTTTACGTTTATCCGTCAAATTGAACCTTTTAGAGAGCGTTCATTACGAGTATTTACATCTTAAAAGTAAGGGCAATTGCGCCAACATCAATTGCGCCTACGGTAGGAGGAGATCATGAATTGCGCCTGCAGCTTCGTCCCCTTCTGCATGAACTGCGCTCGAAGGGGTGAGATAAGCAATCCATCATTGTATTGAGGGTTGCCTTAAAGAGTTTTTTTTTTCCAAAAAGTCTTCTGGATGCAAATCCAGCCATGGTAAATCTTGGCGACAATAATCACAATACTTAGCACGTGGTTTGCATTCATCTAGTATTGCATTGCATCTTATAAGATAATCAACGTAATAAATACAAATAAAATATTAAAAGGAACTATAATTCCTCAAGTATAGGATACTTACTAATATTTACTACAAAAGAAGAGGGACTTCCAATTTAAATGGGCCCGATGCAAATTGCCGCCCCAAATTTTGTTAGCTCTTTCAATGTATTCCAAGAAGTATCTAATGTTAATTTAAAAAAAAAAAAAACACCATTGTTGAGAAAATTTTTATTTTTATTTTTAACATTTGGATAAAACGCGTTTTTCCGTTTTTAATGACAAAAATGCTGCAAGTTCATGAAATTAAAGTTATCATAAGGTAAGTTTTATTTGTACAAAAATGAAACTTTTATTGATTTACTTATTAGTACACGAAGAAAGTTTTACTAAATATAATACTTCAATCCCGTAAAAAAATTAAATTTCTGTAACTTTTAAAAATAACCCTTTTTATATATAAATGGATTTAATAGGATGAAGAACAACTTTGAAACATGTTTGCTATTGAAACTATACTTCTAAAGCTAATGGTTTAGGAAATTAGTCATTGGGCAACAAATAGAGTTGACACTCTTATATACTATTTGTCACGATTTTTAATATTTTATATTCAAAAGTTCATTGTTTTTCACAAATTGTTTCCTCAAATAATACCAAATCTGTCAGTAATATGTATAAATTAACAAGATTATTATTATAAGTTGTATTATTATTATTTTTTAAATGAAGCAGAATGGAGAAGTTTCTAATTTAGGATTATTTTAAAAATCATTAATATGTTAAATTTTTCTATCACAATATAATTTTAATCCATTCATGCATTTATATTCTCTTTCAGATATCAAATAACTAATCGATCAGTTCTACTTAAAAAATTGCCTTTTAAAAGTCAGCAAAAATTTAATAAAAAAAATATTTTGAGGATCAAAATCATAAAGTCAACGATAGTCTATTATTTAAAATGTATATATATATATATATATATTTAATAGGAAGTCATCTATTACTTAAAAGGATATTTTATCTTTATAGATAGATAGATAAATAAATAAATAAATAAATATATTAAAGATTTAAAGGCGTTTCCCTCAAAATTTTCTAACTTACAAACTCATTTTTAAACGTAAAAGCATGTCACTTGCAGACATGACTATTGAATTGATTTAGAATCTAATAGTCTCTCATTTTTTGATAACTGAATTAAATGTTGAATTATAAGAGATTGTTGTTTGATGAAAATTTTAACGGGCTGTCACGTCTGGAAATTCAGTTTAGAACGCGTTGTGGAAATTCAGTTCTAATGCTAAATGCTTTTAACAGCATTTTGTGAAAGATTGCCTGTAATCAAAATTGGAAAAACCGCTCGATTTGATAGTTTTTAAATCAGCATCTGTCACTCTCATACAAGTACAAACAAATATAAATTCTGGAAAGTAATGAGTTTTGAGTCTTAAATTCAAAGAAGCTATTTTCTGACACATTTTTGAATTCATTTTTGCTCGGAAACACATTAAATTAGAAGGTGTTCTTATTAAGAAACTATGTACCGTAATTTCCCGCGTATACGCCGCAGCTCAGATAATTCGATTTTCTACCAGAATTCGTTTTAAATAAAATGCGACTTCCTTTTGCTTAGCATTTATCTGCCTTCATTTTTTAAATAAAATTTCTGGTATGAAAAAGACTTACCTAAGTCGCGGCGTATACGCGGGAAATTACGGTAATCGAATGACTTTTCCATTTTATGATATAAATAGAGGATTTTACAGAAAATACTGTAAAAGTTGGCGATTTGAACCAAATTCACGACGCAGCAGTGCGAGAAAGAAGAAAAGCTTTTCGTCACGTAACAAGAATGGGTTATAACTCTATAAGTAATAAATCTGAAAATGGAAAACGCTATTCAATTAAAAATGTTAATTTTATTCCTTGAAGTATAAAAATGAATCAGACAATGTGTCATAAAATTTTGTGTTGCGGTACACTTAAGAAATTAAGTTTCTTTATCCACTTTTGGATGCATGTTTTTCAAATGATAACTCAATTCTCAGTTTTGAATTCATGATAATTTAATGCTCTTCTTCTTATTATTATTAATTTATAAGCGTGTGCATAAGAGAAGCGTGCGTGATTACAAGAATTATATATTCAGTAAAAATTAAATTTTATCAAGAAATACATATTTAGGTTTCAGTTATAAAAAATCGTTCAACCGCTTTGGAATTTTAAAATTTACTTTAGAATTTGAAAAAAAATTAAGTTTCAAAAGAAAATAATAGATCAATATTTAAGTACCATAGTTCCAAACAAGTTAATAATAATAACTGTAAAAACAATAATACTAAGGGCAATAAAAGAAGTACTAATTAGCGTTCATAGGAATATTTCAGCAGCAAGTATATCCTTCTATTTAGAATATTGTTCTTTTTCCCCGAACACCTTTCTTTCAAATTAATACGGAGAATAATTTTAAGGTGAAAATTATTTCTAGAATATTAATTGAAATACGAAATATCTGTATATAAATGTCAACATTTCATTTGTTTGAGTTTGAGATTCTTAAGGAATCTTAGAAATGAAACATCCAAAGGCACAGTCAACGAGAAATTAGTTTAAACCTGACGATAATATTTCTTTCCATACATAATTATCCTATGTCAAATATTTTAAAAAATATATTTCTAAACAAAAAATAATATGTTTTTTTTTGGGGGGGGGGTGGGGGGGAGGAAATAGCATTATTAGGTAACAAGTGTTATTTTTTCATAAAATTTTCTCTTCGAAAGTAGTTTAAAAAAAAATTCTCCAATGCTTAAATTTCTTGTGTAAATATATATTTATATATGGATTTTTTTTTATCATCATACTTTTATTTATTTCCCTTTTTTTTCTTTCCAATTTGTGCATTTTATATTAACGGATATACATGTTTATATGGTCTATTTTTCTGTGCTTTTTTTATATACGTATATAAAATATATGTGTATAAAATTTTTGTGAGTTTAAGAAAAAGCATTATTAATAGCCTAAATTATCGATAACGCGCCCAATTTAGCGAATTAACGCCAACAGAAAAGTGTCTTTCTAACAAAAAAAGTTATCACTTCGTGCCCATAAGTATAAGAGACGGGGGTGACAATGATATCTGTTCCCGGTGACGCCGAGCGCAGTTCATGCAGGGGGAGGCAAAGAAGGGTCGGCATAGGCGCAGTTAGCCGGTCTCCAAAAGTAACTACCGCACCAAATTTAAAGTTTCTAACCCAATCAATATCGCAGAAATTGCAATTTTAGAAGTTTTTTGCTCCTGCAGCGACGTAGGTTCTTGCACTGACATAAAAGACAATCTTTTTTTCGGAGTAGAGATGGCCACCAACATTTTTTTAAGTTGTCTATGTAGTTTCAGAGATAACACCTCACAAACGTACAAGCATTAATAATATTATACACTTTATAATATTGTAACGCTTTATAGTATTAGCATTAGATGTACAGATACAAAAGCCATTTATCTGTTACAAACTAAAGGACCCGGCATTGCCCAGAATTTGAAGGATGTGTGTTCTGAAAAATCAATTTCAAAATTTAACATACAACACAAAACAAACATTAAAAAAAGCAGTCGAAATATTGTATGAATGAATCATATGAAAACACTGTATTAAAATGTATAAATGTATATAACAGACGCAAAATAATACAGCTATAAATGAACTTATTTCAATTTATAATTGGAGCAATAATGTTAAAATACGCCAATATTTCCCTAATCGGGTTTTTATCATGCTTCAATACATTTTTCACACTCATATGACGTTATAATATATCCACCACGTCCTTTATATTTCCAATATGACGTAATATTTTCCTCTTTTACGTGGAAACCTTGAAATAGAAAAGTTATGAAGTTATATTCACTTTCATTTAAATTCGTCAAACTATTTATTTCTTTTTCATTTTTCACGTGAATATCTTGCAATAGAAAAGTTATGATGTAATATTCACCTTTTTTTAAATTCGGCAAACTATTTATTTCATTTTCATTTTTCACGTGGAAATCTTGCAGTAGGAAATTAATTGTTGTAGTAATAATTTTATTGTGTATTTTAATTGCTGGTAACTGCTATAACGAAAAATGTTTAAATTTGATAAGAAATTGCTGTTAAACTGCTGGTTTTTTATTAATTAAATATTCACTATAAATTATTTCGATTCCGGATTACTTTAGTTGCCTCGGCCTTGTTTTAATACACATGTACGTATCTTTTCACAATTTTGGCTTTCAATTTGTGGATTTTTGTAGAATTACAAACAGACAGATAGACAAGTTTTCATTTTTATATATCTCTCTATTCTAAAAAAGGTAACTAACGCTGTCACCGCCGCCACCGGTTTTGAATTTTTTGTGACCGGAGGTCTTTCTTCGTTAATACAGTACAACCTCGAAATCTCGAATCTTCGGGGATGAGAAAAAAATTCGAGATATAGAGGTTTCGAGATATCAAGGTTCTGACAAAATTAAAAAATTCTAATCTCACAAACTGCTTGTAACTGTAAAAAATAAGATTCATCAACAACTACACATAATCTACTAAGAATGATCAAATTACACTTCTCAGAGTTATAATAATTTCAAAATTGTTTTGAACACATGCTTGTTTCGATAAAATAATATCCAATTCGCATTAAGAAATGCATTCAGTTTTTTCGGAAGAAAAAGTCCTTAATTGAAGTTTGCCATCTTGCAGAATCTTTTTGCAATTGCACAGTTTTCTCTAACATAGCAATGGTATCAAATTCTTCAGTTCTAGTATTTTCGTTTGATTCAAGAAATCTTCCCAGCAGATCAACTGCCTTCTCGGCTTCTTTCATTGTAATTTTTTCATGCTCTTGTTGATCTTGTAGGTCTTTAAATTTAAATTTCTTTGTCATAAATCTCTGCATTTAATTCTCGAAACAATCTGTTCATCTGTCATAGTGCCGCACGTTTTAAGCTCATTGACCACATTCAAGAATTCTTCGAACGAAATCTCAGTGTGACACGGCTTTTGTATAGATTCCCACTGTTCTGGATTCAGTTCTCCTTCTTCAGTTGCTTGCTTAATGGAATCAACTTCCTCTGTTTCACTAGAAGTTACATATTCTAAAAATTCTACTTATATGAAATGATTTATTTATTGTTGTTTCTGTTACATTTTTCCATGCATAATCGGCCATTCTCATTGACTGTAAGATGTTGATAGGTGTGCTAGATGGTTTACCTCCATCGATATTATTAAGAAGTCTTCTCTCAAAATTTGGGCTCGATAACCAATTTTGAAGCTACGAATTATCTCCTGGTCGAATAGTTGTAACTTCGATGTCGTGTTTCGCCGCAAAAATTTAACAGTGATATTTTTTAGCGTTGGAAGATTAGAGTGGGCTTTACAATTGCCTATGAAGAGGAGTAGGCGTATTTTACATTTAGCCATTGTTTTACCGATTCCTATCACCAAATCAGCAAAAATTGCGTTTGTCATCCAATCCTTTATATTTGACCTATACAGCATTATAAATAACTTAATTTTAACAAAGCACCTCGGGTTTTAAATCATCCTATCATAAGAGGAAAGGGCTTGTCTTTACCACTTTGATTTGATACCAAAAACCCAGTTACATAAAGTTTACTCTGTTTGCCTTCGGCTTTCTTTACCTTTAAATGTAGCCGTTTTGTTAGGAAAACACTGGTGGAACAATCCAGTTTCATATGCTTTAAACACATCATCTGCTTTATAGTCCTTTAAAAGCGAATGAAGTTCTGAAAGCTACTCTTCACAGGTCGTGATGACGTGGGTGAAAGGGCATCACCCGATGCACTTTCACCGCAAAGTTTCCAAAAAATGATGTTGTGTTTTTTTTCGGTTTCAGAATCCTTCCATTCTTACACTTTAAGTTTTTGGTATCAACAAAGGAATAAAAGAATGTGAAACCAGCATCCAGATCAAACTGGCTCTACAGCTGACAATAGCCAAAAGTAAAAAGTCAAACTAATTTCTGTGGAAAAAATTCGACATATCAAGGGTTTTGAAAAATATATTTCGAGATAGCTATGGAAAATACATAAGAATTTTGATGTAAATGCAGGGGAAATTTCATTTTTCGAGATATCAAGGGTTTCGAGATAAGGAGGTTCGAGATATCGAGGTCCGACTGTATTAAGAAAACTACTGCATACAAAAATATGAAAATCGGTGTTATTATAGAGAAATGCTTGTTCAACACGCTGATGGATACAGTTTTCAAATCGAAGAATTATTTTAAGAGATATTTAATGCTAAAGTTAGACAAAATCGTTCCATTAAAAATGGTAATTTAATCATTTTTAGATCATTTTATTCAATAGAAGATCCCGGTGTGCAGATTACATTATTTTTTTTAATTTGACTCATTTTTGAGGTTTTATTTCTATTTTAAATTCAGATATTCAGCATTTCGACAGATATTTTTTACATATTTTAGAAAATGGTATTAATTTAAACTGTTGTTAACTGTATAAACAGCGCAAACAATAATGTTTGCTTCAAATAAAAAAATTATTTACAAGTTACTATTAAAAACAGAAAAAAACCTTCAAATTAGAATTGAAAAATTAGGTACAAAAAGCAGGCACTTATTGGAAACTACGCCATAAAAACTATATTTACATGTGAATTTTAAAAGAGAAAGTATATTGTAAAATAAATTCATTAACATGCGTTAGAAGTCTTAAATAGTAGAAATTACGTCACATTACACTTATTATGCAAAATGAACAAAAAATAATATTGCAAAACAGCTTAAATTAAAAAAATTGCGCGAGACAAAATATTAGAGGTTAAATATTAGACTTTTTCAAAATTTTATTATTTGTCGTTTGATGTGAGGTGTTCAGCTATAATTAAAATACAAAAGTTAGAGACCTGAGGGTTAAATATGACTTTTTCAAAATTTTATGATTTATCGTGTTATCGCAAGTGTTCAGCTATAAGTATGCCAACTTTCATGTCTCCAACTTAATTAAGGGCTGAGTTAGAAAAATTGCTTAAATTACAGAAGTTACAGACCAGAGGGTTAAATATGACTTTTTCAAAATTTTATGATTTTTCGTTTGATGTGAGGTGTTCAGCTATAAGTATGCAAACTTTCAAGTCTTCGACATATATAGTTTCTGAGAACGGGCTCTGTGACAGACAGACAGACAAAGGAGTGAGACATGTAGGGTTTCGCTAGATGAACGAAACTAAAAACATGCTGCGGATGACTGTAACAACATCCTAAAATTACATTACTATCAGCGATCTACCAATCCCGAATTTAGTTTATATTCGTTTCATGTATTCTTATTCTTTTGCGCGGCCCTGTAAAATAACTATCAATAATATATACAGTAAAACCTCTGAATAACGGACACATCGAGAATGCAGAATTTGTCCTCTATTTGGAGGTGTCCGCTACTTAGAGTAAAACATGTACAGTTATTTAAGTGTTGGCAATCGAAAAAATGTCCGCTAAATAGAGGTATCCGCTAATCGGGTGTGTCCGTTATGGAGGTTTTACCAGTAAAACCTCTGAATAGCGAACACCTCGGGAGGGCAGAATTTGTCCTTTATTTGGAGGTGTCCGCTACTGAGAGTAAAAAATGTAAAGTTATTTAAGGGTTGGTAATCGAAAAAATGCCCGCTAAATAGAGGTGTCCACTAATCGGGTGTGTCCGTTATGGAGGTTTTACTGCATAATAATATCATCCTTTACAAGAAAATTTCATGCTGTATGATAGACAGACAGACATCCAGAGAAAGATAACCTCCCGGAGCAATAAACACTCATGTCTTTTATAATAAAGCACACATACTACAATATATATTAAAACACACATACACACATAAATAACGCCTGCATATACCTTTAACTCATGTCTTTTGTTTTAATCATCCACAATCGTTTCTAAATTTCGTTATACGAGAATTAAAAAAATCTGTTAATTTCCAGTCAATAGACTGACAACTATCTTTTAGCCTGAGTTTTTAGACGGATTTAGCCTGTTGTATGTCATACAACAGGCCAGATTTTATACAACAGGATAAAAACGGTCACCGTGGTACGGAGTACTGTATTATTATTTGTCTGCCCACCAAAACTGGTTGGCACGGGTTGTTGCAAGGTTTGTGATCACGTGGTTGAAACTGATCTATTCAATATTACTGCGTGCGTATTTTTTTTTATTATTATTTGCTCCATGTGTTCAAACCAGTTGTCTACGAAAATATCCACTGGTGAAAGTGACGCACACCAAATTTCTGTGACGTATGCAGATAAATTGTGCTTTTTTATCAGTTTTTCTAATATAATTTTTAAACGGTTTGGAACTTATTTTTCATAGTAGGTGGTTTCAGTAGGTGGCCCTCATAGGTACCTTCTGGTGCAATCAGAAACGAAATCCAACAAATATTTTTTGAGTTATGCTTGACGAAAGAATTTTATTACGCTTTTTCTTTAGTAGGACATGGCGTTAATATCCATCGTAGCTGTAATGTGTCCGGACAGTAATATTTCGCTGAGTATTAGCCTTCGCTTCGCTCAGACAACAAAAACCTAATTTGCAGAACAAATTTAAAAAAAAACAAAATTTATTTCCTAAATTGTTTAAGCCCGAGAAGAGCGAGATATTAAGATATTTCATTCAATTCGTTCTACATTTAATGTTAAATTTTTGTAACCAATAATTTAAACCAATTGAACATTAAAAAATAAAAATGAAATTCATACAATATAATACTTTAAACACCTATATACTTGGATTCCGTTCAAATGAAATCGAAATAAATCTTAGACTTTTTTTAAAGTTTTGTATTTTGCATGTATCTTATCATATTATGTACAATCGTCATAAACATAATGCAAAATCTGCAGTACAAATATTAACAACTTAAAAATGGAAAAATTCTAAGATTTATTTCGATTTCATTTGAACGGAATCTACCGGGTGTCCCATAAAGGACTGACTGATTTTAAAATTCAATAACTTGCAAACGGTGACAGATATTAAAAAAATTCTTGCAGGAGGGTTATGCATAAGGTCAAAAGTTTTATTACAGTGATTTTCGATTTTAGTTCGAATTACAAACAATAGATGGCGCTGTAAGCAATAGAGGCTAAATTCAGGCTCGATTTTTGGTACTTCGTGGCCCGGATAATACATTTCCATCTCCTTTTTCTGCATGGAACAATATAAAGGACCAAAAATCGAGCCTGTATTTAGCGACTATTGCTTACAGCGCCATCTATTGTTTGTAAATCGAACTAAAATTGAAAATCACTGTAATAAAACTTTTGACCTTATGCATAACCCTCCTGCAAGAATTTTTTTAATATCTGTCACCGTTTGCAAGTTATTGAATTTTAAAATCAGTCAGTCCTTTTTGGGACACCCGGTATGTATATAGGTGTTTTAAGTATTATATTGTATGAATTTCATTTTTATTTTTTAATGTTCAATTGGTTTTACTTATTGGTTACAAAAATTTAACATTAAATGTAGAACGAATTGAATGAAATATCTTAATATCACCCTCTTCTCGGGCTTAAACAATTTAGGAAATAAATTTTGTTTTATTTTAATTTGTTCTGCAAATTAGGTTTTTGTTTAATATGTCAAATAACTACTGCATTCAAACGAACATATTTCAAAATTAATGGAGGGTATCATCATCAGGCTTTGATTTGTGCGATATTGCATCACAATTTGTGATGTAATTTACCTGTGTATGATTCAAAAATTTTCACCAGTGCAGTTATGAATATTGCTGTAGTTTGCACGAAAAATTCCAATCTGAACATAAAAAATCTGCTTGAAAATGTCATTTTTATTTCCACTATGACGTGATATTCATCTTCTTTTTAATTCTTAAAAAAACTCTTTCAGTTTCTTCAGTTTCATGTTTCACGTGAAAATCATTCAACTAAAAATAGGCAAATTATTATTACGGCTTTTGAATTATTTACAACAATGAAAAACAAAATTTTTATTTTATTACAAAATGTCCGTTGAATCTCAATGAAAAAAGCGAAATTTGGAATTATTAAGAAAAATATTTGAATAATGTATATAAAAATTAGCCCATGTTACTCTCTAGATTATAATCCATCTATATGCAAAGGCATTTTATGATCCGTTTTGACCCTGACGTCCGGCAAATGTTTTTACACTTTGAATTTATAATATTATTAGAATTAGCAAAGAATTAAAAATGAGTGGCATCAGAGACAAAAAGGTGGGAAGAAAAAATGAAAAAGTTACCATCTCCATAGGCTTTTCTATGTTAAATTAACATTGAGAAGTGACACTGGAAGTAAATAAGTATTGCGCTGCGTGCAATACTTAAATTATCATTTAATTGGAATTAGTTTTAGTTCTTATTAATTAAAATCTCATTCCTGTCTATTGCACTTTTATAAAGAAGTTTAGTCAAACTGTGGCTTAATTTGTAATTTTTGAATTATTTCAAATGTGTTCTTCTAATAAAAAATAGTCATGCTAATATCACATGGCATATTTGAACTTTTACGCGAGCAAAGCCGTGGGGTTTGCTAGTTATGATATAAAAGTATGTTTTATTATGCACATATTAAATTTAACGTTTTAAATTTTAAATGTACTTAACAAAATGGTGGGGGGTAGTATAAACATATTACAACATTTCTTCATACTGTTAATTACAATTAACAAACTGTAATAACGTCCACCATTATAAATTGATATTGAAGTAAATCAATAAAAGTAACTTAATTTTATATCAATATAATATAAATATCTCAGTACAGTGTCAAGGACAACAAATCTCATGAGGACCACCATAAACATACAAACCAACGAATTAACGAACCATCCCCCCCTTTTTATTATACATACCATTCCCTTATATATATATATATATATATATATATATATACATATATTAAATCAACATTTACGTATAAATTATCCAGACAACACCGCCCTCCTCTATAGTTTAACATCTACCCACCCAGCCATCCTATTTTTAAAAAAAAATTATATATTTTGTATTTTTAATTTTTTTTTTTTGTTTATTTTTATTTTTTTATACATTTTTTTTATAAATATTTTTTGATACGCAAAATGTTAATAGTAACATACAAGAAACCGCCCCACTAAACATTGTTTAGATCATTAATTAATTGTAGATTAATGAATATATAAATTTCTTAGGAAAACCATGATTTAATGCATCAAAAATTAATTGTTTAATGTTTTTATTTATAAGATGTGATGAACATAAACTTTTGATTCTATATAAATGATTAATTAAAATATTAGGGTAAACTGAAATATGTAGACAGGATTTAAAATGAGTAAATGTGTTAACTCTGAATTGAAAGTCTTTACTTTTGTCATAAAGATCAGTAATAGTTTTGTTTTGTGCGATTATTATTTTTAGATCTAAAAAGTTAATGGTATTATTTGTTAATAGGTTTTCTGTCAATTCTAAATTAGTTGGATAATCAACTGGAAATTCAGTAATATTTGATTGTTTAGTGTCAATCAAAATTATGTCATCAATATATCGATACAGTAGTATATTATCATCCTGAAATTACGTTCATATTGATATAAATATAAATCAGACATTAAACTGGATGTAGATCCACCTTGTTGCATTCCTTCTATTTGTAGATAAATAATATTATCTTGTAAGATATTAGGGGGCCCTGCCCCCTACGAGCTACGCTCGCCAACCCCTGTTCAGGTACACCAAAATCCAAAAAGCACGCTAATTTGATCAGCTTTAAAAATATTGAATTAAAATTTAAAAAAAAAAAAAAAAAAAGTAACGACTTTTTTGTAAACTGGTTTCCATTCGTTTTCCTTGGATTTGGGATTTTTAAGATCAAATCTGCTGCTGTTAAGAGATACAATGGCTGTTTTCGTATTTAATTAAAAAATTAGTTAAACATTTGAAAATAAGCTAATGTAAAATGAATTAAGTAAACAGTGTCATTGTCTCCCGGTATTTTTTAACAGCGCTTAAGATATTTCTTTTCATAATTCGTTTTAAATGTATTGTTTTAAATCTGACGTAATTTACACCAAAGTTTTATTTCTCTTATTATTCAGGTGAAAATACTTTTGTTGTTAGAAGGAAATATTATTTGCGCTGTCTTCGAATTCACGATAATAGTTCAAAAGATTATCTCAAACTATCTTGCGCAAATATATTTTTTAATTTAAATTGTTTTGCCATATTTTTTGGTCATTTTAAATATGACGTAATTTCCTCCATTTACAAGTTTTAACGCATAATATTTTTCTTATTTTAACATTTTGTTTCTCTTTTAAAATTCAAGTGTAAATATTGTTCTTATGACGTATTTTTCCTGCTTTTAACATGTAATCATTTAATTCTAATTTTAAAGGGGCTTTTTTCTGTTTATAATAGTCACGTGTAAATAAATTTTTAATTTGAAGTAAACATTATTGTTTACGCTGTTTATACAATTGGCAACAGTTTAAATTAATAACATTTTCTAAAATATATAAAAATTATCTCTCAAAATGCTGAAAATTTGAATTTAAAATTGAAATCCCCCCCCCCCCACCCCAAAAAAAAACTGAGTCAAATAAAAAAAAATAAATGCAATCTGCACACCAGGAACTTATAACGTATAAAATGATCTAAAATGATTAAATTCTCATGTATAGTTTTTGCTCCAATAAAACTTTTTTAATGGGACGATTTTGTCCAACTTTAGCATTAAATATTTCTTAAAATAATTTTTCGATTTGAAAACTGTCTGCATCAGCGTGTTTATCAAACATTTGTCTATAATACCACCGATTTTCATATTTTTCTATGCAACAGTTTTTTTAATATTGACGAAGAAAGGCCATGCTTAAGCATTCAAATTGGATGCCGAGCTACCGGGAATATCTACGCAGATTTTCATTGGTCCATTTCCAAATCAAAACTTTTTTTATATATATAGAAGGATAGTTATTGTAAATTATAAAATTAGTTAGAGTGCGAAAATATTTTAAATCCATATATGAAGGAAGAGTTAATTTATTTTTATATGTTTTAAATAGTGTATTAATTATATTATGCAAATCTTTAAGATTTATATTATTAAAAAGATCTTTGAAATCATATGTACGAATATTTTTAACACATTTAATGTCTTTAAGTAAATTAACTAATTGATAACTGTTTTTATTATCAATTTCTGTTGTTAGATTATAAATTTGACTGAGAATTTTTAATAATATATTGTTTGCATAATTATTATATGTATTACATCCGATTGTAACTGTTCTGAATTTAAGTGGTGTCTTATGAAATTTAGGAATGAGTACTAAATATGGATAGTTAAAGTTAGTAGTTTATAATAAGCACTAATCTTATGATTTTTAACAATAATGTCATCATTAGTTTTTTTGGAAAGACTTATTTGATGAAATACAAGATGTAAGAAGATGGTGATAATGATATTTGCATATATGTATCAATATATGTGATTACGTAGTCTTTTTGAATATTCTTAACCTGTTAGAAAATGTGTTTGGTATTGACTTTAACAAGATTTGATACACTTGCCTGAAGAGCATCAGTTAACTTTTCTATAACCAGTATTTTCCACTGATTAAAATATGCAATAGGTTTATTGTAATAAATAGAATTTTTTATATATAAATAAATCAATATCATATGTAAATTGCTTTAGAATTGAATTTAAATTAAGTTTGGATGGAAGTCTATATTTAGTACCATATCCCATTAATTTTCTTAATGTAAAATCATTTACAATATTAAGATTACCCGTAATAATATGACCATGATCTTTATTAATGTATTGCTTTAGTGAGGGGTCGTTACATTTACAAGGGAAAGTACTTGTAGCAGATGTATTTTTTGAAAAAGAATTATAATTAAAAATCTTTCTTCCTAAAGGAAATGGATATTTAAATATTCTAGATATTTGATTATTGTTAATAAGAAATTTATATTGTTTGTCATTTATAATAGAATTAATATTAATTTTATTGTACATTTGATTTGTATAAGTAATTAGCATTTGTGCATTTGTATACATATATATATATATATATATATATATATATATATATATATAAACTTTTAAGGTGGGGGTGGTTTTGGGTTCCTGAGGTCATATAATGAAAAGTTATGAAGGAATTTTTCGAAAGTCGCACCATGGTAACAACTGCAATAGGTAGTATTTCTTACCAAATCAGACTCTTTTTAACATCGTGCAGAAGTTCTGCAAATCGATACAAATTGTACCATAATATTCTCAAGATATAAGAATATGGGAAAAATAAACAGAATTTCCTAAAGATGATAAAAATCCGTTCTGCCTTTTTGTGTCGCAGTTATGTTAATTTCTTCATTTCATCCTTAATTTTTTCACACCAGTCTAGGATGAGTCACTGGCACAGAACAATTAAGCTAACCTTTTGCTCTGTGCTACGGCACTCGCCTTCCATACAGTAAGTTCTAGGTTCAAACCCGGCCAATGTCAAATCTCCGAAACCTACAATGTGCGTAAATCTTAACAAGGATTCCGAACTAGTATTCCGTTAAAATAATTTCCAAATTCACAAATTTTATGATTTTTTAAAATTATTTCTGTACTTGAGAGGTCTATTTTACCCAAATTTCGTTTACTGTCTGAAATGTATGACACAGTATGAAATTAAAATGCACGTATTAGAATTATAATCATATTTTGGCACAGATGTCATATACGCCCCATATTGGTGCGGGTTTTTTTTTTCGACGCCAATATGGCGAAAACATCAACAGCATAAACAACAACATCCGGGTTACCATATCAAGCAAAATAACGACAGTTTGACACCAATAAGTACCCGTTACGTATATGACATTGGCGTCAGAAAAAAAATCGCCATTTAAAATATTTTCTGATCCTGTTAAAATTATGAAATTAATTAATGTTAATTTTCAACTTAAAGACTGCTGCCTGAGTAGAAGCTGTACGGATAAATCGCAAGCTTCAGCAGCGCCTAAAGGACTTAAAGAAGTACCAGTTGTGCTGATGATTGCGACCGTAGGATCTGACGTACGGTTACCTTGCCATTATTGGTAAGTATTATGAAATATTTCAAAATAGAGTACTTTTAACATTTTGTTTTTTATTAAAAACTATTAAGGATTGCCAGGTTGTACGTTTTCCCCTAAGGTGTACGCATTTCAAGCTTACTGTATGTTTTCCATGCGACAATTGCTTTCTATTTTTATAGATATAATTTCAAGAATTTTTCTCTTTTTATGTTTTCCATTTGCTTCAAAATTTTTACTTTTTGCCACAAAAACATTACGGTATTCCCTATCTTATCTTATTCTTTTCTAACACTTATGGGATTCTAGCTTTTTATACATGATTCGCCACTAGATTGTAACTGTTTTCAGTGAATAAAAAAAATGTTCAGTATATTAAAAGCAATTTTGTTGCTAGAAATCATTTATTACATGCTTTCTTTTAACTTACAATTCTGTATGTATATGACAGTCAAATCCTTTTACTCATTTTCCATCTACTCCCTGTTGAAATAGAGCTTTGAAATTTGGTATATGTATTTCTGAACTGGACATTGATTTTTTAAAATTTGATTCATAAGAGGGCGACGGGGGAAGGTGCAAGTTTAAAATAAAAAATATTACCCTTTCTCATAAACCAATGGAAATAAAATCTTGAAACCTTACACACCTATTTTAAAACTAAAATTAGCAAACATGTGTTTCGAAATTTTTCAAAATTCGACCCCAAAAGGGGGAAAAGCAGGAACCTTCCCCCAAGCGCTCTCCGTTTTTGTCAGACATCGCAAAAATACTACTTAAGGTTAAACTAACACTACTAAGGTTAACACTACTTAAACTTAATGGTTACTCGGTTATAGTTTGATTTCATCTGGAGAAATCAGTGTCAGCTTCAACAATAACTATTTGTTGAAAAGTATTAAGGGTACCGGCAAAGCAAAATTCAATTGAAAAATCGATTTTTACTTTTTTATACCATTAAATAGTTTAAACTTTTATCTTTCCAACGATGTGTCACACATGTTTTTATCTAAAAAATAAGTGTTGAAATTATTCATTCTTTTCTAAGAGTACTTTACAGCTTAATGGTCATTTAAATCTTTAATTGACTTTTTCTCAAAACTTGGATTTTTCATGTTTATGTTCCTTTTTTTCAATACCTATTAAACTTAAGAACTCGGATTTTTTTTAATACTTGTGTTGTATTGTATAGTTTAACACAGAGATTTAATGATTTGTTGAGAATTATTTATTTTAGGCAGTGAAATCTTACCAAAAATGCTAGTTTAAAAATTACTTTCAATAAATAATTAATAATTAATTTTGAGTTTCACTTAGAAAGAAGATGGTCTGCTAAAATACGTAAATTATGTTATTCTAACTACTCTAAAAATCTAGACCTCTATCTTTCACCATTTCTGAGGAAAAGGTACGTAAAGTTGGTGAATTTAACATGGCGGAGATAGGGCTCTCCCGGTCCCCTTAATGGCAGGGTTTCCACAACTGCGACAAAAATAAGTTGCCATACATGAAACTAACTTGGCGATAGCTGGCTAATTTAGCGAAATTCCAATTTAAATCAATTAATCCATCTTTCAACATTTTGTGAATTTCAATGAAAGTATTGTAATCGAAATTTTTTTTCGACGGATTTATGCGTTTTAAGGGTCAGAGATCCCAAAAAACACGCTTATAATGTCCGTGTGCCCGTATATCCGGGTGTCGCCCTTATAACATCGGTAAGTGTATGAAGTTATGCATAGAATTGAACCAAAATTTTTGTGTATGTTTGTGGTTATGGTAAGCGGGTCCTCCTTCAGTTTAGAAATATTCCACCGGAAGCGAGCGCTGTAATAGCGATTTTTGAACAATTTTCATTATTGTACCATCGAAAAGTGTATATGAATTTTTCAATAGAATTGAACCAAATTTTTTGTGCATGTTTTTGGCTATGGCCAGTAGCTCTTCCTTCATTAGAAATATTCCACCGGAAGGGGGCGCTGTAATATCGATGTTTATGTCATTTTCATTATTGTACCATCGATAAGTGTATGAAGTTATGCATAGAATTGAACCAAATTTTTTGTGTATGTTTTTGGCTATGGGAAGCAGGTCCTCCCTGAATTTGAAACAATTCTGCAGAAGCGGCCACTGTAATAGCGATGTCTGTACCATTTTTATTATTTACCATCGAAAAATGTATGAAGTTATACATAGAATTGAACCAATTTTTTTGTGTATGTTCTTGACTATGGCTGCAGGTCCTCCTTGAATTTGGAAATATTCCGCCGGAAGGGGCGCTGTAATAGTGATGTCTGTACCGTTTTCATTATTGTACCATCGAAAAGTTGATGAAGTTATACATAGAATTGAGCCAAATTTTTTGTGTATGTTTTTGACTATGGCGGCAGGTCCTCCTTGGATTTGGAAATATTCCTCCGGAAAGGGGCGCTGCGATAGCGATTTTTGTATAATTTTCTCGATTTTTTTGTATTTCTATTGACCGTCGTCCGCTCGCTCAGCGACGGTAATTCGCGTCCTACTAAGCACGCTATTCGCAAACAGCTGATGTACAAAAGCATAACGAAAAACTATTGATTTTAATAAATATCAATGATCGAGATTAACTCGCTTTTACTCCGATTAATGGAGGATATTCCATCTACATTTTGATCACGTGGTCAAGGTAAAAACTTCTATCGTAAAGAAGGGAAGGCTCCGTAGACGTGTAATGCAAATCCCCGCTAGCCAATGAAACGGTTCATGAGGCAAAGTAGTAGTATCTTCCCTTCTTATCAGTTAGAAGTTCCTTGGGTAAATTACTGGTATCACGTGACTTTTTTCAGCCTCGAATCCATATTTGGAATATCCTCCATTGACTGAAGCAGAAATTTAAGATGAAAATCAAAGTTGATATAATATTGAACAAATAATATTGAAGTATTAACATCTGCAACTATATTACAAATATTAAGATGAATTAAGTTTTGAAATATTAAAATGTCTGAGATAAAAGAAAGGTTTGGGATTGGCACATCCGACTAGTTTTAATTTTTTTCTTCATTTATAGTTATTTTTTCAAGATTCATTACAAATATATGACTTTTAAATGAATACTGATAAGTTTTCAATGTATGATTTTTTTTTAACGATCTCCAACATGAAGAGGATCATTCCATACAAACTGAGAAAAAAAAAATTTAAAAAGCTGTGGCCAAATGGTAACAGATTTTAATTAAATTCAGAATATATATTCAGTTTATATACTACCTGGGTTAGGCAAAAGATTAAAAGTTAATTCCTTTTACAACCCGGGTAATACAAAGATATCGGCCAATGTCCCGCCCAATATTTCGAAAATCGCTGAATGTCGTTCTCGTACGTCAAATTTACAATATCTTGTGATATGCACAGATATAGCTTAAAATTAGTTTTTAAAAGAAAACATTCAAACTTTTTTTTTTTCATTATTAATAACAATATAATGTAGAAACAGTATTCTAAACATTAAAATGTAACATGTTTGCTGTTTTTAGAAAACTTGAGTTTTTAATGCCTTTTTAGGGTTTCGTTCATCTCACGAAACCCTTATAGTCTCGTGTTTCTGTCCGACTGTCACAGTGCTCGTAACTCAGAAACTATTTAAGTTCCAGACTTGATTTTTATTATTATTTTTTTTAATAGAACTGAATATCCCTGACCTTGTCAAAATCATAAAATTTTGAAGGAGTCTTAATTAACGCACGTTATTAATTAAAAACCCCAATTACAACAATGGAAAATGGTTCATAATTCAACTAAAGCATTCATTTTAATCAAACCACAACGATTTTCGCAAAAAAAGGGGAGGTTTGCCACAATTTCGCCCAGCTTCTAGAGCGACAAATGTCCTGGGTGTTTACAAGCATACACTTATCTTAAAATCTACTGGCCCTAAAAACTTGAAAATTGCGCACGCAAACGCAAACGAAAAAAAAAACTCTTTCAGAATTTATAAAAAAAAATTCGAAAATTCCATCTAGAAGCGAAAAAATTCATTAAAAATCGATTTTTGTAAACTCATTTTATTTATCACGGCGGCATAATCAGACGGCTGTCGCCTAGGGTACTGGCATTTATTGCCGGCCTATATTTTTTTTTCTCACAAATATTGCATTTATAGATTAAATTTTTAAACATCTATGTGTAATTTTTGACGCTGATTCCGAATATGTAATTTTCGTTAAAATATTCCCAGTAGAACTCTAATTATCAATTAAAAATCTAGCTTAATGAAAGGATTCATTTCAAATTTCATTTCCGCTCCGCGAAAACGTCAAAAGCAAGACATCTGGTATATAAGATAATTTTTTGACTTGGATTGTTTTTTGGTATATAAAATTGTTACAAATACTGCATTTATAGATTTTAAACCTGTCCATATTCCTATTTTTCGACGCTGATTCCGAATATGTAATTTTCGTAAAAATCGTTTCTTCACTAATTATCATTATTTTACGTCCGATTTTTTATTATAGGCTATATAGAATGAAAATATTGCCCCTTTTATTCATGAATGGTAGTAGTTACCACTATTTCGAATATTAATTTCAGCAAAAAAAAAAAAAAAAAAGAATGGAAATTAAAAAAAGTAATCAAGGCATCGATTTTAAAATTTCAGATATTTTGTAACACTTAAAAAGTTTTAAGAAGTGTGTGTAAGGGGGGGGGGGATGGAAATGAATTTCTAAGTTTCTTTTTTTACCTTTCCGGGCTCTAACTTGTGTATTTTAAGCAATTTTTCTAACTCAGCCCCTAATTAAACTACAGCGAGATTCGACCTCGTTTGAAAGCTTGACCGAAGCCCGACATCTTACTGGGGTCTTCGACCCTAGATAATTAAGGGCATTCCCCCGTGGTTGGGGGATGTTTTGATTCTTTCATGTGACACATCGTTTTAAAGCTCTTGGCCTATACATACATTACTAAGCACCCACTCCCCACCTTCATAATTCATTTTTTTTTAACACTAAAGGGTGTTTTAATATTTTACTTTGTTCATTACTACCCCATAAATTTTCTAATTTATGGAGATTTAATAATTAACGTCCAAATTAACCAAATTAATAATTTGGTTTTATTATTTAAAAGATAAAGTGTATTTTGAAAAGAATATTAAACGAAATCCTCTGTGCGATCTGTGATCGCACTTACCCACTTGTTTTTAATATTTGTTTTATATCGGCCTATGTTGTAAAATGTTATTACTATTCCAACATTCAGAGATATCTATCGACTTTCGTAAAAACAATATAATTTTTCAGACATTTCAAGATATCTGTCGATAGTCAGTATAGCTGACGAAGTTTGTAATCTTGAACAAAGTGATCAGAAGGTTCTGAAGGACCGCCCATTTCTATAGTTTTCGTCGCAGAGTATTTGATGAGGCGTCTACCATCAAATTTGCTATTTGCATTACATAAAAAATTTGATTTATGAATCTATAGTTATTCATATAGAAAAAAAAGCATTTGGAAAATTTTATACAGAGATTGCTACAGAAAATTTTCTTTAGTACAATTTATATAGGAATTTATAGAGATTGCAATAGAAAATTTTCTGAAAAAGCATTTCATATTAAAATCCATTGATAGTGTTAATTAGCACTTATTATTTCCTTATTAAGTTTTATTTAAATAAAAACTTAATAAGAAATAGTGCAATTAGGTATTACTGTAGAATTATTAGTATTTGAAAAAGTAATGTAGAGCCTATAAAGATGTTAAAATACAGAGTGTCCACGTATAACCTGACCGACCTTTATTTTCGGAACCGTTGGTTCTAGATGCATACTTTCAATTACAAAAGTGGTCAAAATTAGGTGCAGAGTTAAGATTTTAAAATTAAAGTTTGGAGCGAAAAAACAAATCAGTGAAGAATTACAGAATCTAAATTTTTATACAGCCTTCAGGTCCCTATACTTATATTTAGGGACGTTTTGTCTATTCAAAAGTATTGCAAACACAAAAAGTTCCGCATCTGTACGACCAGTATTCACTGAGAAATTTGAGTTCAAAGTTATCAAGCATAGTATGGAGACCGTATACAAATGAAGAAGTCAAAAAAAGTATAATATTTGTCTAATCACTGCTATTGAAAATAAAAATGTATATTTTGTATAACATATAAAACACAGTGCGCAAACTCATACAAATTTAATAAAGATATTTGAAAAAATAACATAGTAAGTAGTGCTTTCTGGCAGATAAACTCAAATAAAAACGAAATAGAAATAAATGATGTGGATAAATAACGTCTTTCATACTTTATCACTACATGTGTTCCAAGTGTCTTCCCTGTACTACAATACATAGGCAGACACGTGACAGAAATTCGTCTTGAACATTTTTTAGCATTACAGGTATGACACATCTCATGACGGATAAAATGCGATTCTGCAAATCTACTCGGCTTACTGATTCTACTTCGTAAATCTTGCTTTTTAAATAACCCCAAAGAAAGAAATCTGGGGGATTTAGATCCGGCGATCGAGGAAGCCATTCTACCAAACCTCCATAACCTATGATGTTATCTTGAAACATGCTACGTAGAAGTGATCGGGAGGAGGCTGTTTTGTGGCTGGTGCCCCATCATATTGAAACCACATCTTGGTGAGGTCTGCTAACGAAACATGAAGATCTAAGAAGTCAGATAATGGTCCACGTAACATATCTACATAATTTGTACCTATTAAAGTGTCATAAAAAAGAAGGTCCCCACTAACGCTCCCTTCCAGATGCCGCACCAAACATTAACAGACCATCGTACATGATGCTTGTTGGGTCGTATGACATGCGGATTTTGCACAGACTAGAAGTGTGTATTCTGCCTATTCACAACACCAGTTCTTGAAAACGTGCACTCATCTGTCCGAATAAAGTTAACGACGAGTCTGTTTGTAGCTTGTTCATAATGAAATTGCTAAAATAGAACCGTCTATTTTCATCTCCTGGCAAAAACGTTTGTATCAGTTGCGGTCGATAAGGATGTGCTTCGTGTATATTTAAAGCATTCCATGCATGAAATTTTGAGCAACCACGAGCTTCACTAATATTCCTAACACTACACTATGGATACGCAAGAGCATATCCCAAAATCTCCTCGTTAGAGACATGCGTACTTGAGCTTCCAGATCGAGGATATTTTTTAACGCTACCCCTTTCTCGTAAGCGCTTTACAACATTTAAAATCGTGTTTTTAGACGGATGGCTATCATTTGGAAATTTAATTGCGTATTGCCTTGCAGCCTCTCGTCCATTCCGATTAGACTGGCCGTAAAGTAATATCATTCCTACGTACTGTTCCGTGGTGTACGTTTTAACTTCAATCATTGACGAATCAACTAAATACATCTGGTGTAAGTCATTTTATTCAGCAATGAAGGGCTTACGTCATTTTTTGTCTACCAATCGATATGCAGTGAGTTAAATTTGCATAGGAACCTGCAAATCCCGCAGTACTGCGTACTGCTTTGACATAATAAGGATAGGGAAAATTCAAAACGAGATTTCGTCTTCAAATAATTGTGGTCGTTGGGTTAAATCAAGTGACATTTAACCCAACTCTCTTTGAGATAATAGTTAGATCGTTAATGCGAAGTAAAATCGACTAATCTTAGTTTAACTTCAGTTTTCCTAAACTCAAGGAAAGCGTACTTTCCGTGTGATAGCGGCTAAATGGGTCGCCCAAAGTGATAGGAGCGCGTTTTGGCTTACAACTAGCTCCAGGAAACACAACACAACAGCGTGAATTTGCCCAGCCTTGAGAGATTTTATGAGGGATATAATTATGCATATTCGACAGATGTCCTCTACGATTAAAACTGACCGAGTAATAGCTGTTTAAAGATGGAGTAACTTTTTTGCTGCGAAATAGGGGTCATTCATGTGGGGTGAGTTAGCTCAAAATTATACCAAAATATTTCACATCTGGCAACCAATGCGCCACTTTGGACTCAGATAGTACATGGATAGACGAGTCCAAAAAGCCCGGGACACAATTTTTCTTGGCCCTCTAGCGGCGCTGATGACGTGATCAATATGGCCGCCAAAGTTTTGCAACGCGCTTCTACGTTTCTGTATATAACTCGAAATAATATTTTGATACAGTGCTCAGCAAAAGTTTAGACAATGATCGATTATGCTTCTGTACTGAGAAGTATGTAACGAATTGTTGTAACTCAACTGTCATATATTACTCTGGACTTATCTTTCATACACAAACAATAAATTTTAATTTATACACTTTACATAATACATAATGACAAAATAACAAACTTAACATTGCGGCAAAAGTATAGACAATTTGTCTGTTAACAGAAAAATATCCATAAATTAAAATCGAACTGCACCTACATTGTCTGCTATTAATGCAAAAATGTTAATTTCCATCCAAGAAACTAAATCCTGCATCACTTGGGGGTCTATTTCGTACCAAACACGTTCATGGGCAGATCGAAGTTCATTTACAGAGGAGTATTGTCAAAAAATTGCATAAACCGTATGAGATATGATGTCACAAAAGTTTTAGATTGGGTTCAGATCAGGGCTGCACGCGGGTCAGTCGAGAACAGTAATATTTTGGAAGTTAAACCAATTTTTTGAATTATATGCAACATCAGTAGATGCATTATCTTGCTCAAATACATACTTTGGAAGAGCTAAAAGTTCACCAAATGGCTGTAAAGTGTTTTCCAATGTATGTATGTAGTCTTACACTGTTTGGCGACCATTGAGAAACTCCAGAGATACTTGAGAGTTAAAACAAAGTGAGGTCCAAATCATTAACTCTTTCGAGGGCGGTGTCCTTATAAAGGACACCTAATTGTAATTCCAAAACTGACAGACGGCACCAAGAAGATTTAATTAAAATATTGCTTTTATAATGTACGTGAAAATAAGCAACTTCGTATTTCCTAATAAATTCGTTTATAAAATCTGGTTTCAGTCCATTATTTCATCAATTTTATAAACAGAATTACTCCGCGACGGAAAGGGATCAATTTGGTGTGAGATTTCAAGTCTGGTTGTTTTATCATTTTCATGTAAACTAATGTACATCTTTCTATAATTCATCTACGAAAGTATCCGTTGACACAGAAAGCCCTGACTCACTTTTAATGCGATTAGCAGTCATCATTTGTCTAGATGCCAGTTTATGGATCCTTCTATAATCTCGTTTTCTGGCCACACGAGGCCTTTCAGATTTATGTTTTGCTTTGAAAGAGTCACCCTTAGACAGTACTTAATAGACAGACTTCTTTGGCCGATTCAAAGTAGCTGAAATTTCTGTAACAGTCTTCCCTTTCGATTTCAGCTTCCAAGCTTTAATTACTTCATCTGACTGAAAATTTCTAGCTCGCGGCATCTTCACTAACCGATACTATCGCGAGGTGCACTTAAGTACTTCATGCATGTGACTTCATAAATTTGAAATTTGCGTTTTTCCGTGAACAGTTGCCAAAAAATCACAAAAGTGTCTAAACTTTTGCAATAAGCAAATTTCACTTTTTTTCAGTTAAATTAAATAATATCCAACATTAAAACCGTTATTTCTTATCTAAAACGTTTAAAATATATTTAAAAATAACTACAGCCATTTGTATAACCCAAGTGTTCGTATTTTTTATTTAAAGGTTAAAAATCACCAGTGTCTAAACTTTTGCTGAGGGCTGTATTAACCTATATTGTTAGTGATTATTAATCCGCAAAAAACGCCCTTTCCAAAAAAAAAAAAAAAAAAAAAAAAAAAAACATTTTGCTAAATAACTTGGATTTTGTTGCTTGTAGCTGAAAACGTGTCGCATATCTTTTGTTCGTCAGAAAATTACCTTTCGGACGGTATACATGGCTTCTATTTTATCACAAATATCTTTTGAAAATTTGCCAAAACAATGTAGCGTTGCACAGAGAGTCGTTATTGCAACAATGTAATTTATATGGGATCCGAAAATTAATACAGTGGCTTTATAACTGTTTAAGTAGCAAATGTTATTATTGTAAATTTTTATGTATATGTAAAAATATTCTAGTTTTTTTTTAGGGCTATGATTATTTCATTTCCATTTTAAAATCAATGACATGAGGTACGCTTAATAGGCATAACTGTAAGATAAGTTTCAAACATTTATAGGTACAAGAATGAGAAACAAAAGAATGTACAATACAATATTTACTATCACTGTCTGAACACTGCTCTTCACATACACAAAGTTTCGTACATTTTATTCCCATTTTAATACATTTACCAGATGTGCATCGCTTGCGGCAAGTACAGGAGGTAAGTTCTTTACAGTGTTTTGACATCTCTGGAATTGTTGTCCACAATGGTTGGTATGATCCTCCTGAATTTATTGTACATCCCCACTTAATTGATGAAGATATTGTATAATGTGCAATGTGAGGTTGTTGTTCCAAATTCTTGCTTGGAGAGCAAGTAGCTCGTTTGATGTGTTGTGTCAAAGCATCTGCTGTAGGAGGTTTGTTTTTGATGGCTCGATTCTTTCTTGTAAATAACACTCGTCTGCAATCATTGATGCTCTCAAGATCTGATGATTGATCATAAAGTAGTATAACAAATCACTGTAACAGATCATGACAATCATCGTCAATATCAGAGGTGCCTGTACAGAGCTGATGCCATACATAATCAATTTCACGAAATCCAGACCTTCCAAGCTGTCTTCTTGCCAATGCCACAAAATGTGGAAACTGTGTCGCAACCAGTTACAGAATGGAAAGCCAACAAATTTCTACAAATTTCCGGTGAAAGTTTAGCACAGATCTCATGAATTGGAATGAATTTCCTGTATTTCCCATAACCGTACTCAATCCATAGTTCATCAATATCTTGTATTTGTGGGAACAGTGATATTGAAATAACCACTACATCTGAGTCCACAGTTCGTATTAAGATGCGAGTATGTCCACTTTCTACTGCATGCTTAACATGGAGAAGTAGACGGCCATCTGCTTCTTCGTGTGAGACGGGAGAAATGCCTGATAAATCCATAGATATTGATGCGAGGACTTGGTCATTATAAGTACAGACTACATGTTTTCCTGGATACTCGTCCCCCACCATTTTCTTAGCTAGCAACTGGAACAATTGGGTCTTATTTTCGTTGACACATAGGAATTGCTGAATTTTTTTTGGAATTGCAGTTGAGTCTGAGACTTTAACACTTATGCCACTTCCTCTTGTTTCTCGGTATGTGCCTTCAAACTGTTACTAATATATCTATCGAATACAATATCCAGTCGTGAACTGTTCTTCAGTTGATTAATGAAATATGGTTTGAAAACATGTTCATAGTATCCCGGAAAATGTTGTCGCAATACCAGAATTAAGCATGTGTATTACGGCTGCTCCATCGAATATTTTAGCTGTTACATTCCGTTGGCTGTGATTAAAGCTAATGCCATATTTTGTTTGAGTGCAGTCAATAATATCAGACTTGTTGGTTGGTTTTCGGAGTTTTCCATCATCTGAAATAGAGGGTGGGTACTTTTGGTTTTCATGTGAAAAGAAATCATCTATGTTGCAATCCCGTGCTTCAGATGCAACATATAATCTGCAGAATAAGTTGGAATCTTTACGTAAGAAATCTTGGACTTTGCCTTATCTTTTTTTCTTGTTATAGTCTTGAAGATGTTAATATTGGTTTGAGGAATAACTTCATGAATTGAATTTTGAACTTGATCGAGACGGGACACGACATAATCATCATACTGCTTTAGTTCTCCAGTAAATGTTTCCGTAACACACTTGACAGCTTCGGAACTTGGAATTATTTTGGAGCTCCCTATTGACATTAAATCAGTTTCTTCAGATGGATTTCCTTGTTCGTATAAGATGTTAATCATTTCTTTGGCATGAGCCAAGAACCTTTTCTCATGGCATTGTTATCTTCATGATGCTTTGCGCCCACGTTTTTGTCATCTTTTAAATTTGATTTCTCTTCCGAATTGATGTTTCCTAATCAAAACTTTATACAACCAACCAACCGAAAGCTAGCGGATAGAAAAAGCTGAGAAAAAAGCATATTTTTGATGAGACTGAATTGCAATTGTAAATTAATTACTCAGGTAATTATAAGAATTTTAAAATTATGAGGGTCAGGTACATTAGGAAAGGCCTTGGACTATCTTCACAAAACATTTGAGCCTCGTTCGTGCCGTAGTTTTTTCTAGCCATAACGCACACACACACAGAGAGCAATTTGTTCTTTTATTAGTATAGATTACATTTTTTAAGTTGCCCCCAACCAAAAGATTTAAATTTTGATGGAGCTACGATTTTAAAAATTTACGCTTAAAATCCTAGAATATACTTACATATACATAAAAATTTACAATAATAACATTTGCTACTTAAACAGTTATAAAGCCACTGTATTAATTTTCGGATCCCATATAAATTACATTGTTGCAATAACGACTCTCTGTGCAACGCTACATTGTTTTGGCAATTTTTCAGAAAATATTTGTGATAAAATAGAAGTCATATATACTGTCCGAAAGGTAATTTTCTGACGAACAAAAGATATGCGACACTACATGCAACAAATTCCAAGTTATTTAGCAAAATGTTTTGAATTTTTTTTTTTTTTAATTAAGTTATAAATATTTGTGGTATTATGAAACTAAACAATAATGTCAAATATACCGTTGGAAAGCGCGTTTTCTCCGGATTAATAATCACTAAAAATATAGGTTAATATCAAAATATTAACCCGAGTTCTATAGAGAAATGTAGAAGCACTTCACAAAACTTTGGCGGCCGTATTGATTACGTCATCATCGCCGCTTGAGGGCTAGGAAAATTTGTGTCCCGGGCTTTTTAGACTCATCTATCCATATACTATCTGAATCCGAAGTGGCGCATTGGTTGCCAGATGTGAAGTTTTTTTTAGCTATCTCACCACACTATATAAATAATCGTCAGATATAACCAAAAAATAGTTGAGAGCAAAATTAACATTGAAATCTAATATAAATGTGAAATCTATAATCATTCTGACATATTACTGCAAAATATACAATTTGTACTGAACATAGAAGAGGATAAAAATAACAGAATTTTTGTTAAATAAAAGGATTAAAAACAACAGTCTTAATTCTTTACAAAATGATACATATTTTTAAATGCTGTTAGATTACACTGTCCTTCAAATTTCGGGTTGTGCCATATTTTTTAGCTTTTGAAAATTGATTTTTATGTATTTTTTAGCGCTGAATCTGAAAATGACCTTCATTTTAAACCATCACTTCAGGATTTTTCTCAAATTGCAAATTTCAAATTTAAAAAGCTCAAAGTTAAAATTGATCCCCCCCCCCCCCCCCCAACTTCATCGGACCCCTGAGCAGTTTAGCTCTAAGAAACCCAGTATAAGCCAAAAAAAATGAATAAATTATTGAATTAAATAAAATTAAAGTGAATAAAAAAGTCTTACACTATTTTATAGTATCAGATTTTTCGCTATTTTTTAACCTTGAAATTTACGATTTGCGAAAAATCCTGACGTGATGGTTAAAAGTGAAGGTAATTTTTTTATTCAGCGTTAAAAAATACATAAAACGTAATTATAAAAGTTAAAAAACACAACCATCGCAGGTTTATATTATCTAATCTAAAACTCTTTCTTAAACTTGTTGACGGTAATCTATCCGAATTTTTTTGTGTTATCCTCTAATATAAGTATGTATACGATGGTAAGCGTCGAAAATCACAATAATATTACATTGTCATGGGATTTAAGTCAGTATGTAAAATTTAACTTCGATCGGACATTTGAAAGTGAGTTAAAGTTCGAGTACAAATTTTAAACTGGAAAGACGATCGTTGCAAGTTAAATAAAACCTTATGAAAATAACATAATTTTTGTTAAAAGAAATCATAGCCTTAAATCCTTACAAAATAAAACATATGTAAAAATACAATTATTTTAACTAATCTGAAACTTAACTAATAAAAGTTAACTCAATCGTAATAGTTGTACGATTTATACAAAGCGAAGATACCTTGAAATAAGTTTAAGTAACTTATATACGACCAATGAAAGCATGAGCGAAATCATCTGTTTTGAGATGCAAAAAAGTGGTATAAGTCATGCATTTCAAAGTTTCATAACTCGGTCAATTTTAATATTAGATGAATGAGGTTTTTTTTTTTCTTATTTGTTAGAGTCACAGTAAATTTTTACTAAATATCCCTTATAGGACCGCGGGACCGCATAAAAATTTAAATTTCGCAATTTTTTAATATATGTTTTTCCTGACCCAAATCGCTTTAAAAATAATTCTTTACCTTATTTAAACCCTTTTTAGGTGCGTTCGTAATTATATAAATACGTAGCACCTATAGTCCGTCTGTCCGTCCGTCCGCATATAGCAGAGCAAAAACTACCCAACAGAATGGTCTGAAATTTCAAGTGTATGATTGGTGCAAAATTTTGTCGAGCCATTTCAAATTTTATAAAAATCGGATGCATAGTTTAATTACAGGGACAGTCAAAAGTTTTTCTTTACATTACGGCCAATGGGAAAAATTATTGCAAGTGCATTTTAATGTTGTTACAGCCTTCCGAATCGTCTGAAATTTTAAATATATAATTGTTGCAAAATTTTGTCGAGCTATTTCCAATTTTATGAAAATCGGATGTATAGTTTAATTACAGGGACAGTCAAAAGTTTTCCGTTACATTACGGCCAATGGGAAAAAATTATTGCAAGTTCATTTTAATGATGTTACAGCCTTCCGAATCGTCTGAAATTTTAAATATATAATTGTTGCAAAATTTTGTCGAGCTATTTTCAATTTTATGAAAATCGGATGTATAGTTTAATTACAGGGACAGTCAAAGGTTTTCCGTTATATTACGGCCAATGGGAAAAAATTATTGCAAGTGCATTTTAATGATGTCACAGAATACGAATGGTCTGAAATTTTAAATATATAATTGCTGTAAAATTTTGTCTAGCCATTTCAAATGTTATGAAAATCGGATGTATAGTTTAATGACAGGGACAGTCAAAAGTTTTCCGTTGCATTACGGGGAATGGGAAAAAAAAATATTGCAAGTGCATTTTAATGATGTTACAGACTATGCGCTTATGAAGTGCAAAAAAATATACATTCAGTACATTATGGGGTGCAAAAAATAATTATAAAACTAGTTATAGTACGAACGCACCTCATTTGCCACGTTTGACGAGCAATTTCCAACTTGTTGTAATTAGAAGTATGCATCTAGGACCAACAGTTGCGAAAATAATGGTCGATCAGGTTATACGTGGACAATATACGTGGACTGTATAGCAATTGTTAGAACTGTAAAAAAAAAAGATGCTTCTTATACTCGTACATACTAATTTTTTTACATAACAAAAAAAAAAAAAAGAAAAGAAAAGAAATCCATTTATGTAATTCTTTATAATAGAATGCTAGTTTATATTTTTATCTTATACTATAATGCGAGCAAAAATTTTGTGTGTATGTATGTGTGTGTGTATGTAAATTTTATCTTAAAAACGGCTCTAACGATTTTGAAGAAATTTTGTATTTTACCATTTTCGGGCATGATAAGACCATTGGGCTAGGTCACGTGTTCGAGAAAATTCGATTAGTGGGTCATTTTGGGTCGTAATGGGTCAAGGTCAAGCTAATTATATCTAAAAAACGGCTCAATCGATTTTGACCAAATTTCACATCCAACCGTTTTTCGACACAAAGAAACTTTTGGGCTATGTTACATGTTCGAGAAACTTCGATTAGTGGGTCATTTTTAGGTCACTATGGGTCAAGACAGTTTTATCTAAAAAACGACTCTAACGATTTTCACTAAACTCTATATTCTACAGTTTTGGATTACGAGAAAACTATTGGGCTAAGTCACATGTTCGAGAAAATTAGATTAGTGGGTCATTTTAGGGTCACCGTGGGTCAAGCTAAGTTTATCTATATAATTTCTTTAACGATTTTGACGAAATTTTGCACCCTACTGTTTTCGGGCAGGAAAAGACCATTGCGATGGGCCTCGTGTTCGAGAAAATTCCAATAGTGGGTCATTTTGGGTCATAATGGGTTAGGGTCAAGCTAATTATATCTAGAGAACGGCTCAATCGATTTTGACTAAATTTTGTATTTTACAATTTTCGGGGATGATAAGACCATTGGGCTAGGTCACGTGTTCGAGAAAATTCGATTAGTGGGTCATTTGGGGTCAAGGTCAAGCTAATTATATCTAAAAAACCGCTCAAGCGATTTTCACCAAATTTCACATCCAACCGTTTTTTCACACGAAGAAACTATTGGGCTAGGTCACATGTGCGAGAAACTTCGATTAGTGAGTCATTTTTGGGTCACTATGGGTCAAACCAATTTTATCTAAAAAACGGCTCTAACGATTAACACTAAACTCTATATTCTACAGTTTTGGATTACGAGAACACTATTGGGCTAAGTCACATGTTTGGAAAATTCGATTAGTGGGCCATTTTTGGGTCACCGTGGGTCAAGCTAAGTTTATCTATATAACTTCTTTAACGATTTTGACGAAATTTTGCACCCAACTGTTTTCGGGCACGAAAAGACCATTGGGATGGGTCTCGTGTTCGAGAAAATTCTATTAGTGGGTCATTTTGGGCCATAATGGGTCAGGGTCAAGTTAATTATATCTAGAGAACGGCTCAATCGATTTTGACTAAATTTTGTATTTTACAATTTTCGGGGATGATAAGACCATTGGGCTAGGTCACGTGTTCGAGAAAATTCGATTAGTGGGTCATTTTGGGTCAAGGTCAAGCTAATTATATCTAAAAAACCGCTCAAGCGATTTTGACCAAATTTCACATCCAACCGTTTTTTGACACGAAGAAACTATTGGGCTAGGTCACATGTGCGAGAAACTTCGATTAGTGAGTCATTTTTGGGTCACTATGGGTCAAACCAATTTTATCTAAAAAACGGCTCTAACGATTAACACTAAACTAACGTTATGGATTACGAGAACACTATTGGGCTAAGTCACATGTTTGGAAAATTCGATTAGTGGGCCATTTTTGGGTCACCGTGGGTCAAGCTAAGTTTATCTATATAACTTCTTTAACGATTTTGACGAAATTTTGCACTCAACTGTTTTCGGGCACGAAAAGACCATTGGGATGGGTCTCGTGTTCGAGAAAATTCTATTAGTGGGTCATTTTGGGCCATAATGGGTCAGGGTCAAGTTAATTATATCTAGAGAACGGCTCAATCGATTTTGACTAAATTTTGTATCTAACCATTTTCGGCAACGAAAAGATCAGTGGGATGGGTCTCGTGTTCGAGAAAATTCGATTAGTGGGTCATTTTTGGTCATAATGGGTCAGGGTCAAACTAATTATACCTAGAGAACGGCTCAATCGATTTTGATTAAATTTTGTATCTAACCATTTTCGGGCACTAAAAGACCATTTTGATGGGTCTCGTGTTCGAGTAAATTCGATTAGTGGATCATTTTGGGGCATAATGGGTCAGGGTCAAGCTAATTATATCTAAAGAACGGCTCAATCGATTTTAACTAAATTTTGTATCTAACCATTTTCGGGCACGAAAAGACCATTGGGATGGGTCATGTGTTCGAGAAAATTCGATTAGTGGGTCATTTCTCTGTCACTGTGGGTCAAGCTATTTTTATCTAAAAAACGGCTTTAACGATTTTCGCTAAACTCTATATTCTACAGTTTTGGATTACGAGAAGACCATTGAGCTAAGTCACATGTTCGAGGAAAATCGATTCGTGGTTCATTTTTGGGTCACAGTGGGTCAAGCTAAGTTTATCTAGATAACGGCTCGAACGATTTTGACGAAATTTGTACCCTACTGTTTTCGGTCACGAAAAGATCATTGGGATGGGTCTCGTGTTCGAGAAAATTCCATCAGTGGGTCACTTTGGGTCATAATGGGTCTGGGTCAAGCTAATTATATCTAGAGAACGGCTCAATCAATTTTGACTAAATTTTGTATCTAACCATTTTCGGGCACGAAAAGACCATTGGGATGGGTCACGTGTTCGAGAAAATTCGATTAGTGGGTCATTATGGGTCATAATGGGTCAGGGTCAAGCTAATTATATCTAAAAAAAGGCTCAAGACATTTTCACAATTTTTTTTAATATACGGCCGTTTCTGGTCATGAGAGGACCATTGGGCTAAGTCACATGTTCGAGAAAATTCAATTAGTGGGTCATTTTGGATCACAATGGGCCAGGGTCAAACTAATTGAATCTAAAAACATGCTCAAAACATTTTGACCAAATTTTACCGCTTCTGGACACGAGAAGAGAATTGGGCTAAGCCACATGTTCGAGAAAATTCGATTAGTGGGCCATTTTGGGTCACAATGGGTCAGGGTCCAGTTAATTGTATCTAAAAAACGGCTTAAACGATTTTGACTAAATTTTGTATTCTATCGTTTTCGGGCTTGAAAAGACCATTGGGCTAGGTCGCATGTTCAAAAAAATTCGATTAGTGGGTCATTTTGGATCACAATGGATCAGGGTCAAGCTAATTGTATTTAAAAAGCGCTTCAAAACATTTTGACATAATTTTGTATAATATTGTTTCCGGGCATGATAAGAGCATTGGGCAGGGTCGCACGTTCAAGAAAATTCAATCAATGTGTCATTTTGGGTCCTAATGGATCAGGATCAAGCTAACTGTATCTAAAAAATCGCTCAAAAGATTTTGACAAAACTTTGTACTACACCGTTTCTGGACAAGCTAAAACCATTGGGCTGGGTCGCATGCTCAAGAAAATTCTATTAGTGGGTCATTGTGGTGATAATGGGTCGGGGTCAAGCTAACGGCATCTCAAAAAGGTTCAAACAATTTTGGCAATTTTTTTCGTTATACCGTTTCACAGTACAAAAAGACCATTGAAATAGCTCACATCCGTCGATGAATTTCGGTTAGTGGTTTTTTGAATCAACGTGGATCAAGCTTATTTTACCTAGAAAACGACTAACGATTTTCACTTAATTTTGTATTCCAACGTTTTCAGGCTCGAGAAAAGCATTGTGATAGGTCGCATGTTCGAAAAAATTCGATTAGTGGGCCATTTTGGGTCACTGTGTTTCACGGTCAAACTAATTGCATCTAAATCAGCAAGAATGATTCAGGGGGAAAAGTATATCGAGATAAACAGAAAGCTAATTTTGACCGAGCTTAGCTCGGTCATTCCTGGTAGTTTTTTTATTATTGAAAGAATATATTCTTTGAAGTTTAGTTTCAAAAGTAGGTCATTAGTTTTTAATTAGACATTATTCATCTAAGTAATAATAATATATTCTCATATATATATAACCAATATATAATTACAAATCATCATCGATTTCCAATTACTAAAATTAAATTAATAAATTTAGTTACAATTCATAACACTATATAAAAATATATATATATATATATATATAACCATTATATAATATTACAATTCATCATCTTTTTTTAAAAAATAAAAATTAATAAATTGAGTATCAATACATTACACTGACATTATACATAATAAATCTGGATCAACTATTATTAACCTTTAACTGATATCACAGAAATTGTCACATAACTAGTGTGAAGCGGTCTGTGAGACCGCTGCAACGAAAGATGAATAAAAGGCACGATTAACTCATAGGATGGTGTTTTTGTACTAAAATTTTTGCACAGGACTATTATAATTAAAATTCACCTATTCAAAAGTCCCTGGTGATAGTTCTAAAGTTCCAAACGGACCAAAATTTCGGTAGTGTTTGTAGTTAAACTGAAAATTTCAAGTTAAGCTATAAAAATTGAAAAAAGCCGCGGTCTGAGAGACCGGTAACATCAGTTAAAGGTTAATTTAACATCATTAATGCTCATCATTAAAGCTCATCATTAATAAATTTTTTCCTTTTTTTTTTTTTTTTTTTTTTTTTTTTTTATTCTTCTTTAATAAACCTATATCCTAATCACCAATGTATGAAGTATTAAAAAATTGAAACATTCAAAATTGGCGAAAGGAAAATCAACAGGAAAGCGAATTCATAAAAAGAACAAGTAAGTAAAGAAATATATGTAGGTAGGAAATCATAAATATTTGATATATTTTGTAAAACTATTTATAACTAAAACAATTTAACCAATGAAAAAAGACCTGAAATAATGAATCATTGTCAGCATCAACAAATCCTTTGCACGAAATGTATGATCACAAAATTAAAAATTAATTAATTCAAAAAGAAAAATTACAAAATGAACTTAAAATGAGAGAACAATTATGAATAAAATTGGAATTAATTATTCGTAACTCGTTTTCAAGGTCAATATTACGAAATCCTTAGTAAAAAGCGGTTAATTTCTGAGGTAGATATAAAAAGCTACACCTTAAATGCTTATATGTATATATACAATAAGAATAATAGCTTATATGGCTATGTTAACCTGTATGTAGACCATCATTTTTTGAAGAATTTTACACATATACTGGTGTGCAAAAATTAAGGACGCATTTCGTCCTTAACTTTACATTACAACATAGGGCGTTACATTCGTTTTTTCGAATGTAACGTCCGTCGTACAGACGTTTTCCACATCGACCGAAATCATACCATAAGATCTCGAAGGTGGGAAAACATGGGACAAGTGATCAAAACCATCTAAGCAATCCGTTATGTTGCCTTCTTCCGCTTGTATGCTAATTTATCTGCTTCGTCCTTAATTTTTGCACACCAGTGTATTTATGACTAGGAATTAATAAAAAATATATATTACTTTCTTGAAAAATTCAAAGTAACGTGGTTGTTAAAAACTTTCTTTACAGTATTATGCTTGTGGAATACACACTTTTTAAGACAACAAGCTTTAAAATTTCTGACTTCCTTTAAGTTTCGTACCAGCTTCAAAATAATTTCTTATAAAATTTCTAACAAACTTAATAATAAAAAGTGCTATTATATAATCTTTGTTAAATGTTTGTTTTATTTAATTTTTGTTAAAAGATAATACAAAAAAAAAAAAAAAAAAAAAAAAAAAAAAAAAAAAAAATCGATTGTCATTGAAAGAGTATGAAAGAATTAAATTATAATTTAGTCACTTTTTTTTTCTTCTATATAACAGAAAAATCTACTCCCAAGACACTTTACTAAAAGTTTCTTATTACAATTTTTTTTTTCCTTTTGGAAACTCTGTCTTGTTACGTAATAAGATAAAACTAGTCAAAATTTGACGGTAAGTAATTTGAATATTTCATTAGAAAATTTCTTGAATTTTTAATTAGTTGCTTTTAAAATAATTATTGAAATCGAGTCAAATTTCTATATTGCATAAGTGATTCCTATTTCTTTAAGGCAATAGATGTTGCTGTCAGTCTAACTCATAGGTTTCCTAAGGTGGGCGGTACCCCCCCCCCCCCACCCGTGGGAGCTGGAGCCTTCCAGGAGGGCGGTAGCGAATCCAGAGGGAAATGAGGGAGGAGTTAAGATAGTCAAGGGGTCGGCCATGGCGTACCTACCTATTTAGAAAATTGATATAATCTAGCTGACCTCTCCCGCCCCACACCACCATATTTGGTGTTGCGCGGACCCGTGATATAAATATTTAAATTACCTATATTAAATGAAAAGTTTATGCAAACTAACCTAAAGCTGGGGATACCAAATTTGAATTTCTTTTACGCGAAAATTCGACGGTAAAACTCCCCGAAAACATGATTTTATTATAGCGGGCTGAAACAGTGTCGCCACAATTCTTTCATGAATGTTAAAAATCGCCACAATGGCAAATAATGCAAAATTAGCTACATTAGGCATTAAGAAGACCTAAAAGTAAAATTCATAAATGGATACTAACAATTCTGGCTTCAAAATCTATACCAGCTCTCTACCCTGGACTGTGGGAAAGAGTACAGAAATTGTAGCGAATATTTTTATCAGTCTCATTCTCTAAAAGCCTAAATTTGAAACTTGATGCAGCTAACGATTTATAATATATATTTTTTATTACTTGAATTTCATTTTACATTTGTATACATTTTTTAAATATTAAACCATGGATATCAAGGTAATTTCTTTTATAGTACTTATATGAACATTTTTCTTTCTTTCCATTTTATTTATTACGGAAAAGAATGGCAAAATTTTCTTTCTGACTCACATACCGGGTGTCCCAAAAAGGACTGACTGATTTTAAAATTCAATAACTTCCAAACGGTGACAGATATTTAAAAAATTCTTGCAGGAGGGTTATGCATAAAGTCAAAAGTTTCATTACAGTGATTTTTGATTTTAGTTCGAATTACAAACAATAGATGGCGCTGCGATCAATAGAGGCTAAATTCAGGCTCGATTTTTGGTACTTCGTGGCCCGGATAATACATTTCAATCTCCTTTTTATGCATGGAACAACAGAAAGGACCAAAAATCGAGCCTGTACTTAGCGACTATTGCTTACAGCGCCATCTATTGTTTGTAATTCGAACTAAAATCGAAAATCACTGTAAAAAAACTTTTGACTTTATGCATAACCCTCCTGCAAGAATTTTTTTAATATCTGTCACCGTTTGGAAGTTATTGAATTTTAAAATCAGTCAGTCCTTTTTGGGACACCCGGTACATAATACATATTCTTGATAATGGTCAGAAAATATAACAAAAATTTTAGATCAACTCAATTTATTGAATTGATAACTACATGCAAAATATTTTAGCTTAAATATTTTAAACATAAAATTATAATTATTTATATTGTTTAGTGTTAAATTTTATTTAGTTATAAATATTAAAATAAAAATCACAACTTATCCTCCTAATGAAATATGTCATTATTGAAATGAATTATCTCTAAATATATTATAGAAGTCATTTTGCCGGGCGTTGGGCTCGAGCATGCGTCCTCCACAAAAATTCAGAGCTTTAAACTGCTACGTTGCTTGGGCGTTAATTATATTATTTAATACCTAAAAGAGTTTTCATTAAATATTTTAAAATGTTATCTGAATATTCGAAAAAAAAATCCCTCAATGTCAAATAATGATATTCAGCAATGACAGAAAAATATATCATTTAATGTCCAAAACTGGTATTCATAGATTTTGGGAAATATTGGCCAACATTCCCAAATATCAAAAAATAATATTCTTGAATTATCTTTTCGGGGTGAGGGGATGTCATTTAACGTTGTCCAATATTACATTAGGATATCGGGCAATATTTCATTTTGATATTGGTTGATATCTTTGTGTTACCAAGGAAATGTCAAAAAGATCGTCGCAGAACGCGAAAAAACGCTAAAGAAAAAGAATAAAAAATTCCAAAATTCTAAAGATAAAGTTTTGTGTATAGACCTAAAAGACTGAAATTGAATTTTTTTTTTACGAATGTAAAAATTAGCCGCGAAACATGAAAATCTAAAAATCGCATAAAAAATACGCAAAAATTTCAAAATAGTCACTCAAATTCCAAATAAAATTTATTGGACAGAGGACAAAAATTACTCTATTAAGCAAGAAGATTCAAACCGGATTCCTTTTACTAATGTGGAAAAAATCGCTGCCCAACTCGAAAGAAATTCGCGAAAAAATAAAAAAATTCAAAGAGCACGATTTACTATTAAAAACTGAAGCCATATTTCTTTTACGAATGTCAAAAAATTCCTGTGGGACACGGAAAAACACATTTAAATATTCGCGAACAATTCGAATGCCGATGTAAGAGTTCGGAATAAACTTTATTGAAAAGAGAACAAAGTTTACTAAATGCGTCTGAAAAATAGAAGCCGGATTCCTTTTATGAATGTCAGAAAGGAGTCCCAAAACACAAATAAAAGGTAAAAATTGGATTAAAAATGTGCGAAAAATTAAAAAATAACAGAAGCAAATAACAAAACAACAAAAAGTAACAAAATTTACTACTATACGCTGAACGAGTGAGCTGAATTCCTTTAACGAAATTTTAAAAAAATTAACACGAAAAAAACGCTAAAAATCGTAGAAAAGTCGCGAAAATTTTGAAAATCGATGTTGGAATTCCAAATAGACTTTCTTGAGATGAGGACACAATTTATTACATTGGGTTGAAAAATTAAAACTGAATTCCTTTTACTAATGACAAAAGATCTTCGTAAAACGCGAAAAAAAAATTTGCATACAAAATTCGTGAAAATTTCAAAAATGGCAGTAGACAAATGCCTTAACAAATAGCAAATCGATAATAAACTCTTTGAAGGTCAGATACCTTTTCGTTCGAGTCAGGCTACTTTTACAGATCCATGTCTTTTGCTTACCATCGAAATATTTTTTAATTAAAAGTTTCACATCAGAATAAATAAAGTGTAATATTTTAATTACAATAAATTACGTAAAATGCGGTATGTCGATCAAAATCATCCCATTCCTTGGTTCAATACGTCCGATCAGAATTGACGCAAGAGTCTTCTGGTGCCTCTTGGAGGGAACAGACGTGTTTACTGCTTGCTGGTCGTTTTATTCTCAAGAGATCGTATTCGCAGTTCGATGTTTTTAGAACTTGCGTGATCTTTTGCAAGTATCTTCGCTTGAGTTGTGGTGCTGATAGTGACACGTAATAGAAACTAGTTCGTACGAATAGGTGACTGTTTACTGGACTTGATGCATCATAGTAGTATAATATAGAGAGCTCACCGACGATAATAATGGATACTGAGGACCCGCTTAAATTTTCTGACAATGTACTCCGCATCCTGAATGGAGAGGAGAAATCTGATTTAGCTGCTGCGTGGATGGAATTTCCCGGAGTAGCGGATGAAGTCCAAAGAATGATTGTACAGCAATTCCTGCAAGATTGTGACAACTACATAATGAGACTTTTAAGTGAAGAAGACTACATGTCGAATCCTCAGCATAAGACTAGCGTGAGTAATCTTCTCAATAATCTTATGTTTTTGTTCAATGAGCCATTTGACCCCCTAAAATTAAGTCAACTAAGAGAGTTTAAAACTTTTATCTATGATCATGACTATGATCTAATTGACATATTAACAAAACTCAAGGCAATTGCGGTGAACTCAGATGACGGATTCACCCCCGCTAATTCACTAAAACGTAGGAGAAATGATCTAAAATCTAATATCCCCTTAAAGAATAAGTATGCTAGTATATCTGAAAAATACCTAGACGAAAATAACATGGACTCTTCTGAGCCCTCTCAAGGTGTGTCAGCCGGTAGCTCCACTACTGAAGAAGTCCCTAAAAAACCAAAAATCCACCCCTTCTATATTGAGTTTCAAGGCAAGTGGACGGAGCTTGCAAGTGAGATTAAAAAACTCAACGACAGCAATCCCTTGATTAAATTAGACGGTGAATTACTCAAAATCCACTGTAAAACTGATGCAGATTTCCGAAAAACACAGGACTATCTTGATTCTAAAACAATTCCATATACAACCCTGAGCCCCGCGGAACAGCGCCCCAGGAAAGTCGTCATTAGGGGAATCCCCCCATATACCGACCCCCAGGTCATAATTGAAGCTCTTAAAGAACATAATTTCGTGGCCAATAGAGCCTCAATGATGAAAAGTAGGAAGACCGGTCGTCCTATGCCCCTCTACGTCGTCAATGTCCTCCCACGTGAAAAATTCGAAGAAATTTACCAAATTCACGAAATTTGCTACATTAAAGTAGATATTGAGCGATTTAAAGGCACCAACATCGTAAAGCAATGCTATCGTTGCCAGAAATTTGGACATTCCAGCGAGATTTGCCGCCTGCCGCCAAAATGCGCCAAATGCTCGGAAGAGCATTTAACTCCCCAGTGCAATAAAATTGGAAAGATCATCCCCAAATGTTCAAATTGTTATGGCGAGCACGTGGCTACTTACCGTGGTTGCCCCAAAACCCCCCAGTTTCATAAAAAACAGCAGGACCCCAAAACCGTCCGAAAAGAAAACCCTAAAATCATTCCAAACGCAATGGCGGAACTCTTATCAACATATAACTATGTCCGTAAGCCAGAGGCCAAAAAACCAGAAGAAAAACCTACTGAAGCCCCGGCTCCGCTCCCTTCTCCCCCCCAAGACCCTAACCCCGAAAACACTACACCTAATAAGCCAAATGACAGTCAAAATGCAACACCAGAACAACCCAGTAGTTCTAATTATGCTAATGACTTAAAAGAAATATTTAAGACCTTCAAGGAGATGAAAGAACTCCTAAAATTTAACAAATTCATCCAATGTTTCAAAAATATTGCTAACCAAACTAAAAATATACAAGATCCAATAGAAAAAATACTCATCCTTATGAGTGCTATAGAAACTTTAGCCACGGAATTTAACACATTTAATGATGAGTAATTCCTCTCCTACTTTTTCCTCTCTTATTTTTCTTTCCTGGAACTGTAACTCCCTGCAGAATAAATTTAATGAACTTAAACTCTTTATGCACGAACATCCTCAAGTTGATGTTATTTTCCTTCAAGAGACTTTCAACCCCACCTTCAACATTAACATCCCTGGGTACAGGCTATTCCATACACCTCGTGCGGATGGTACGCACAGAGGAGGTACCGCTATTTACATCAAGAACCATCTTCCACACTACCAATCGCACAACCACACCTATAATGATCTTGAGTATACCAGTATCAATCTTAATCTTCCTCATATCAATATTAATTTAGCTTCTATTTATGCTCCACCCACTGGTAACTTACCTGTTAATAGCCTTACACAGCTTTTTTCACAACATCACCACTGCTTTTTCGTAGGCGATTACAATGCCAAAAGCAGACGCTGGAATTGCCATGGCAATTCTCGGCGGGGTACCTCTCTTCACAACTTAGTCCAAAACTTAAAATTAAATCTTCATGCACCACCCAGACCAACGCACATTTCCAAATTGCCTGGCGCCCGGGACTCTATCATTGATCTTGCTCTTTCCAAAAATCTTCCTTACCCTATCTACTCTACAGTTATTAACGACCTCTCCTCTGATCACCTGCCTGTCTGCTTTAAAATAGATATTATTAATCCTCTTTCTCCCCCCCCTTCCGTGGCTATTGACTGGAATAAATTTACTAACTACCTTAACTCTCAGGACATCACCTTCCCTGATATTAATAATACCGATGACATTGATGCGGCTGTTGAACATCTAAACTCCCATATCACTAATGCTCAAAATTTTTCTACATTTAATACCTTCAAAAATAACTTTGCCTTTGTCCCACCCCGTTATATTTACAACCTTATCAAACAGCGTAATCGGCTCCGGCGACAATTTCAAAGTTCAAGAGACCCCTCCATTAAACCTCTTCTCAATAGGTTAAACAATAAAATCAAAAACAGTCTTTATAAAGAAAAACAGAAAAGTTGGAACAACTTTCTCAAAACTTTATCATACGAGGACAACTCTCTTTGGATTCTTAAACGCAAACTGAATAAACACTACACTTCCATCCCCCCCCTCACATCTAATAATGTTACCGCTTATACTGACCAAGAAAAAGCTAACATGCTTGCTAATTCTTATGCCACCCAATTTTCTCCTAATCCTACCCTTGCAAACCAAGCTCACCTTGATCATGTTAACGAGACAGTTCGGAATTTTTTGGCTAACCCCCCTCAAGATCCTCCCCCTAAAATTCAACCTATTGTTATCCACAATATTATCAAAAAACTCAAAAAGCGTAAAACCCCAGGATACGATAAAATTACTAACTCTGCTCTTAAAAACCTTCCTCCTAATTGCATTATCTATATCACTGACCTCACTAATGCTATCTTAAAACATAACTACTTCCCTAAACCCTGGAAACTTTCTATAATCTCTCCTATTCCAAAACCTGGAACTAACCTGTCTGACCCCACTAATTACAGACCTATCTCCTTGCTACCTTCTATCAGTAAAGTGGTGGAACGTGTCATTCGTGCCCAGTTGCAGGAGTTCATTCAGCAGCACAACATTCTCATGCCCGAGCAGTTCGGCTTTCGCCCAAAACACTCAACACAACACCAGCTTCTTAGGGTTGTTGAGTTTCTCAGCGAGAAACTCAATGCAAAAATTCCCGCAGCTGCCATCTTTCTTGATGTCGCAAAGGCATTTGACAAGGTCTGGCATATGGGCCTCATTTACAAATTAATTCAGCTCGGTTTTCATCCCAGACTTATACATTTAATATATTCGTACCTTTGCGACCGCTCTTTTCAAGTCCGCATAAACAACATTCTATCTATTATTCTCCTTATCCTAGCGGGCATCCTTCAGGGGAGCGTGTTGGGCCCATTTTTATTTAACATTTTCTTTAACGACATCCCACGCTCCTTGCACACTCATCTCGCTCTTTATGCGGACGACACCTGTATTTACGCTTCGGCACACCACCCGTATACTCTTTACAGGTACCTACAGACTCATGTTGATGACTTCATGGACTGGTGCATGCTTTGGCGCGTTGTCATAAATGAAACTAAAACTACTGCAGTATATTTCTCTCGCAAAATAATTTTCCCTAACAGAATCATTATTAACAACACTGTTATCCCTTGGTCAGACCAAGCTAAGTATCTTGGGGTCATTCTGGACCGCCGCCTAACCTGGAAAAAGCACACTTTCTCCATCAGAGGTAAAGTCGCCGGAGCCTTTAACTCTGTAAAACCTCTCCTTAACAGTAAAACCTTGTCTGTTCACAATAAATTAATCCTCTATAATTCATGCATCCTTCCCATCATCACCTATGCCAGTCCGGTCTGGGGCTTCACTTGTAAGACCACTATGGACAACCTTAGTCGCTTGCACAATTCCAACCTGCGTACTGTCCGTAACGCATCTCGTTACCTTCGCAACTCCACGGTCCGTAGAGACCTTAAAACTACTACATTACGTAAACGCATAAACGACTTAGCCAAAAAATTTTATGAAAAAATTTTTGACCTCCCTAATGAAATTGTAGCGGAGCTACCGGATTATGACGCTTTTGAGCCCCACCATCGGAAACGGCCCAGGTTTTCAATAATTATGGACACTCAGTAACATCTGAGTTCTCCTCGCTAATTTTGCCTTCTCTTTTTTTTTTTTTTTTTTTTTTTCTTTTTATTTACTTTTCTTAAAAAAAAAAAAAAATTCTCTATATACATAGAGACCATAAAAACAGAAAAACTTAAAAAATAAAATGTATGGCCCTGAATTGTCCCTTTTTTTTTTTGGTTGGATGTTGTGGTCTTGCCACCCTAGCTTTTCTTGCCCTTGCTTGGTGAGTGTTTCACTGAACAGTACTAACTTTAACTTTCAAATATCCATATAGTAGTTCTACAACTGCAGTTAGACTTTAATTACTTTAAGACTCATGTAAATTTTCTTAAGATTTATTGTTAACTTACTTTCTTCTTAAGTTTTTACTTAAATTTATTTTTATTCCTTAATTTTCTCTTGTAAACTTCTATATTCTTATAGTAGCATTGCTACAGTTTAACTTTATCCCAATGGCTCATTAAAACATAAGACATTCTAATTTCCTAGTCTGGGTGTTAAGCTGATAACAGCTAGGAAACCCCTCAATGCTGATTACCTGTTCAGTAGTACCTGCGGTATGTCTTTTTAAATTATCTAGCCTAGATTCATGATAGTAGCTATTCATTTGAATAGCTTAAAAATAATTTAAAAAATCCTTCTTCAAGTTCGTCAATGTCTTTTTGTATAAGCTCCCTAGCGAATCTGTTATACATTACAGTAGCGGATAGGGACAGCTTAATGCAGCAATGTTAAAAAAGCGGGTGCAGGTGCATGATAGAAGAAGGGAGAAGGAAATCTCATAGGGATTTTTTCAAACCTGGTTCGAAGTACAGGGAAAATACTAATAATCTTTTGTATTTTTACTGGCGCCACCTACCAAAAATATTTGAAAATAATATTAAAAACAAAATCTTTAGAACATAATCTTTCCAACATTGTAGTAAGAAATGTTTAAATAAGTAAACAAATATCTACAACTTTTACTTTTAAAATTTAAAAGCAGTTCATCTTTTATGTCATAATAATGTTATTTAGTAATTAACTCATTTCATATAAATAAATTGATAGGGATGTGTATGTGGCGTTCTAACAGCTTTAAGAAAATTATTTTCCAAGGGATACAATAAAATTATTATTTCTTATATTAAGCTAAATCTTTTGACTTCGCTGTCAGTCAAGGCTTTAGAAAACAGTAAATATGATTTAAGTAACATACACTTCTATAATTAAAATATACATAATTTAATACTGGTTCCATAAGTATAATTGTGTATATGAAACTATTATTATATATAATACGTCAATGTGGCTTAAATTTTTTTTCTTACTTTTGAAAGATTTAAAAGCTATTAATATTTGTTTTCTCTTTGTTCCTAATTTAACATGTTTCTTTGTTAAAAAAAAAAAAAAAAAAAAAAAAAAAAAATCCCAATTGAGAGTGCATAGTTCAATTTTTTTTTTTAAATTATTACGTTGAACTAAACATATTTTAATTTTATGATTCTTTCAGTTCCTATTTTATAGCAAATGTATAATGAGAGCATCTCATAAACTTTTTAACATTAGAATATTAATCATTATAATGCATTCTCTTCAAGTATTAACATCTTAAATTGTAATAAAAATATGAGAAAAATAAAATATAAACGCACAATAAAATGTAAAACACATGGATAATTAAAGTACCAAGTACAAACAAACACCAACAAAATCAAAACAGTGTGCCAAAGCCGGCTAGGGATTTTTGGATTTTTCCCCCCATATCGTTATGCAGTCGAAGTTTTAACATTGTTGCATTAAGCTGTCCCTATCCGCTACTATACATTACCGAGTTTGTCAGCCTATCGCTTATTTGGTGCGTTAGGTAGTAATTATAAGTAAATAACTAAGCGTTCGCTTCGAAATAACCATAGTTCGGTGGAAATAACAAGAAGCAATACTGGTTTATGATTCCAGAGGGGGGGGAAAGTTAAGAACATCATTGCTTTAATATCATTCATTAATTGCAATAAAATAACAATTAGCCATAGTAACATATTGTATACATATTTCACGCTAATAAAAATTTTAATTGTTCCTGTAATAGTAATTGTTATTGTATATAAAATATGCGGATGATTAGCTTAGTTTTAGGGATGTTTTTTTATTCAAATGCAAAACTTCACCCTTGTAATTAGACAGAAGAGCTGATTTTTACACTTTTTCTATATAATTAAATAATATAATCATAAAGATGACCAATTAATTGCATTTTTTATTTAACGTGTAGATAAAATTAATGAAATAGTTCTTGTGAGTAACAGTAAAATTACAATTACTGATACTTAAAGTGGAATTTCTATAAAAATTATATCATTCTTTCTATTTTTCAAAGTTAATTAAAATTTATTTAATGCGGATAAACCAAAAAAAATTGAAGCGTGAAGAAGGGAAACTTCGATAAACGCAATGTAAATCCCCGACCGTCTGCGAAACAGTGCAAACAGCTAATCGATAGAAGTCGCATAAAGTGGCAAAAGATAAAACGGGGTTTACTTGGCGCGCTTTTGCGTAATCGCCAGTAGCGATAATTATCAAAATGAGGAGTAACGCTGTGCCAGGGCTTTCTTGATTATATCAAGACTAGCCGCCACTGGCGACCAGTTTGGTCGCCCTTAAATGTATGCTAAGAATTGCAACATATTACTTTTATTTATAATTTATTTACTTAATCTTTCGTTAAAACGGAGAAATGTAGCTCTAATAATAAGCTAGAAGTGGCTAGGAGTCGTTCGGTAGCTTCATCGCCCCGAGCCCAACCCTTCCCGCTTTTCGGTGTCTTTAATTTGTGTAATTTTCCTTTTAAATTTGTCCGGTTTCAATTTTCGATTTTTTTTTTTTTTTTTTTTTTTTCAATCTGGCTTTCGCTAGAGAGTCTTTCATTCGGGACGTGGCTGGCCACCTGGGAATCTTGCTTCCGCAAAAGAGTCGGAGTAGAGTAGAAGAATAAAGGGTTGCGGACGAAGATGGGCCGCTCGCCGCAACCCTTTATTCTTCTACTCTACTCCGACTCTTTTGCGGAAGCAAGATTCCCAGGTGGCCAGCCACGTCCCGAATGAAAGACTCTCTAGCGAAAGCCAGATTGAAAAAAAAAAAAAAAAAAATCGAAAATTGAAACCGGACAAATTTAAAAGGAAAATTACACAAATTAAAGACACCGAAAAGCGGGAAGGGTTGGGCTCGGGGCGATGAAGCTACCGAACGACTCCTAGCCACTTCTAGCTTATTATTAGTTAAAATGGAGCTCACCGAGAAATGAAAAATTCTTTAAGATCATGGCAGTATTTTGCAATTTTTTGATGTTATGATTTTATCTTTCTTGTCAAAAATCACTTAACACATTTAGGCATTTGTTTTATGTCCGTCTGCATATCAATTGTAATACGTTCACTAATGCGGAGATTTTAACATATTAAGTAATCTTCCATAATTGGGTCATCTGCCTATTGGCGCATTTCAGCTAATACGACATCAAATGGATCCAGCGTCAGGGTCAACAAAACTACTGTGAATTTATCATTTAAATTGCAAAATTTTACCGAAAAATGTTCGTAACCTGCATCTCAAAGAAACTATTTATGTATAATTCCATGTTAAAATCTCCATGTTCATCATCAAATAAGCACTAAATTGTAATATCCACCTCAGAATCAACAGCAAATGTAAGTTATAGAGCAAACAAATTGTATATTTTCGAAATATAGCAAATAAATTGTTTTAATACGATTAAATAATAATAATAATAATAAATGATTCACGTTCAATGAATAGCGAGCTCAATTTTAAATCTAAAATTTATTTCGTTGGTTCATAGGCGAATGACATCACGAACAAAGCTGCATTCTGCCTCATAATTTGACAGCTATAAAAATCACAATCTGGTTAATTATTTAAAATTTCTCTCTCGAGAACTCGCTTTACGAATGATTACCTTCATCGCTTAATATTTTTAATCGCCAAAATGAACGAATCGCTATTGTTTACTTTGGTGGAATGAGATATTGAGTTGTCAGCCTATTTCAACTGGTGTTGTCTCAGAATATATCCATATTTTAATGTAATTTATCGCTTAAACATCAATTATTTTTGGTACTACTTAGTTATCCCGTCGATCAATTTCGCTAAATTATATAAATCGTCAAACCACTCGCCAAATTATACAAAATTGGCATAATTTTTATTTTTAAATAACGAAAGAACAAATAAATTAGAATAACATTAATAAATATACAAATAAAACGTCGAAATAAAAATCAGTTGATGACGTAAATACGTGTAACTTGCTTAAAGTCAAGTGAATGGGACATTTACGATCAACCATTATTGGCATTTAATCTTATAGTTTGGCAATAGATTTTTGGTCGACGGGATAACCAAGTAGTAGTAATTTGAACGATCTTTCAAAAAATTTAACTTTTGTGCAGTTTTATTGGAAAAAATAATTTTGATTAAAATTGTCTGCTCATCATATGGAAATTGAAGCTCTCAGCCCATATTTGGAGATAACAGTGGCACAGATGTCATATACGCCCCATATTGGTGCGATTTTTTTCTGACGCCAATGTTGTATACGCAACGGGTTCTTAACTGGCACCAAAGTGTCGTTATTTTGTTTGATATGGTAACCCGGATGTTGTTGTTTATGCTGTTGATGTTTTCGCCAAATTGGCGTCAGAAAAAAAAATCGCGATATAACATCTGTGCCATAACAGTCACATGAGTTAAACTTTTATTATTAGAGATGAAAGAAATGTAGTTTAAATTAGTTTGATATATGTGTTTTAAATGAAACTTATGTATTTTAAATGAAATGAGTGATAAGTTTATATTTTAAATGAAATGATGGCGATGGAACAATATTTGGCGATTTATCATCTGCGTCCTTTTAACATAAAAGTGCCGAAATGGCCGTTTGGCGTATAAGAAGTGAAGCGGTCATCCCGGAACTATTGATGACAGTCAAATGCTTTGCGTTTTTATTATATAGATGATATAATATGGTAACCCGGATGTTGTTGTTTATGCTGTTGACGTTTTCGCCAAATTGGCGTCAGAAAAAATTTCGCGATATGACATCTGTGCCATAACAGTAACATGAATTAAACTTTTATTATTAGAGATGAAAGAAATGTAGTTTAAATTAGTTTGATATATGTGTTTTAAATGAAATTTATGTATTTTAAATGAAATGCACGGCATTTTTTATATTTTAAATGAAATGATGGCGATGGAACAATATTTGGCGATTTATCACCTGCGTCCTTTTAACATAAAAGTGCCGAAATGGCCGTTTGGCGTATAAGAAGTGAAGCGGTCATCCCGGAACTATTGATGACAGTCAAATGCTTTGCGCTTTTATTATATAGATGGCCTCGGCTGTGCTCACCGCTGTCCCCTGTCTGCGCGAAAGCAGTGCGCTCCCACCACCCTCCCCTCTTGTCGTGGATGGAGCTTCTCTCCGAGGGAAAAACCCCTTTAGTGGGAGTTAGGTCAAAGATCGTACAATACGTTAGATGAATCTGTTAGTTGTTATGTTAGATTTCGAGTGAAAGTGGAACTTTCGATGCGTCACAGTGGCGCCAACTTTTGAAAAATATTGGGTGGTCTCAAAACCATTTTCGGCTACGACAATGGCATTTTGCTTTCTTTGAAAGTCTTGAAAAAGATGATATTTCAAGTTAGAATTTTTTTTGAGTAGTATATAAAGTTGCGATTTTATTTAATTATATTTTCACGGCCTCTTCATTTTATGGACTCTAATATTTATTATTGTGCCATGACTTTGTCAACAAATTAATACGCAAATGACTGAAGAATATTAAAATGGGCATTTAAAGCACATACATTGAAGTGTTTATTTTTATAGTACTATTTACTTAAACTATACCGGATGATTCAAAACAGATACAATTTCTTGAACCGCTGATAATAGAAAGATGCTTCCCATTACAAAAAGTATATCTTTCAGATACGGCATTTACTTAAAAAGGAGCTGCTATGCACATCAAAATGCGTAGTTTAATTTTTACACTGCCTCCTTTCAGTATAACAACATATATTTTAGGGGGGAGGGATGACATTAAAAGGAAGTCCTAAGAAGGACAATAGAAACAATTATTTTACTATCAAAGCATACAGAATTTATATTTTATTAATTTTCTGTGTTTTCTGGCGTTAAAAATTATTATTTATTCTATTTATAAGTACTTCTTTTTTTTTTTTTTTTTTTTTTTTTTTTAATAAGACGAACCCATATTTATGAAGCACGGCATGTTGCAAATATGATATCCCAAATGCACATCTCCAAATAAATTAATCACAAGTAGTGATGCCAGGTGCAATGTAAAAGGGACAAACAAAATTTCAATTTAATAAGTATAATTTACAATATTCAAGGAAAACGGAATTTTTACTTTTATAAGAGTATCCCGTTATAAAAAGGTTCCGTTTACACAAGGCTTACTGAACGAAGTACATTAAAACTTGCAAAAGCAGAATCACTAGGAATTGCCAAAAAGTCCATTTTAGACGTCTAGGAAAGCGTATGTTAAAGCATTCCTTCGGATGGGACTATAACAATTTTTCGCTATATAGATAGTTTCTGTCTTCACAGGTTTTACTGTATTAAGTTCCCTTTTTTTGACGCAGTGGAATGTAAAAAAAAATTTCATTATTTTCCGTGTGGAGAGAATTTCAACATTTCAACATTTAGCTATTTTATTAAAATCTGAGAAAAATATTTATATCCTGATGCACCCTTGAATTCCTGTGCAAGTAACTAACTGAGTTTATACATAATGCTTTCATTAATCCTACCTTTAGAAGCAAAACTCCCCACTTAATGTTATCCGAAAAGAAATAAATTCCTCTACTCAACAACAAGAATTACCTGACATATTCACAAAATCACTAATATAAGTAAAAAACATGGAATTTGTAGCGAGTTTGTAGTGTAGTAGTAGACTTCTGAAGTGAATTAGAATCGAATAATATTTTGCATTTAAAATAACAAAAATTATTCTAAGTTTTTTTAAGATGAAGAGGGGAGGGGGCAGGTTATGTTTTCGGCTCCTGTGTAACTTCATATATTATGTGTATAACTTCAATACTTTTGTGAACTTCAACGAAATAATTTACTGAAAAATAAACAAGCACAAAAATAGAAGAATGAAATTTGGTGGGCTGGAAGAGCAAATTATTGGGTGGGCTCGAGCCCCACGGGCCCATATAAGCTGGCGCCACTGATGCGTAAAATTTATTATTTTACAGAGTGCTGCATCACTAACGATTTTTCCATTGTACGTATTCATCGGCTATCTACCTGTAATACAGAAAATATATCATAAGAACAGAACATAAACAGATCAGATTAAAAAATCTGTCACAATCGCTGTTAAGTCACAAGAAAATTGGCTAATTGGTAGATGCAATGAAGAATGCCTATGATTGGATCACTCCTTTGAGTGTGTTTCCCGGCAGAGCTGCTTGTACTGTTTCGGTTAGTTACGGTTTCCAAAGCCTTCCCTTTTTTTCCTCTACGTTCTTTGGATAAACCATTCCAACTGAACTATATCATGTCTCTCGTGATATAACATATTAATGAAGTGTGGTACATTTTATATGAACATATCTAAAAAAATTTATAAATAAAATATACTACATCAAATCAAAACTCAGTATGCAATTAACAAGAAGTTTCTGTGTCATATAAAATGTTTTATCTCTCGAAAATTTAACTTCGAAATTAGTACCAAGATTTTACAAATAAATAAATAATTTTTAAAATGCGAAATCTATTAGGTTCGAAGAATTTTGAGCGTTCATTTCATAATTTAAAATTGCTCAAGTGAAATAATAAATCTTTGACCTCTAATCCAATTTTTACCGAAATTTCATGGAGATGAGAAAATAAACATGTTGAATATTAAATAAATTTGCTACAGAAATAGTGTCAGTGATTTTAACTAAATGATATAAATCGCGGTATATAGTTTTAAGTCATTGATTAAAGTCATAAATTCTCTTAATTTCTAAAATGTTGTAAAATTAATAATAATAATAATAATAATAAACGTAATTTTAAAGATATTTTATTAACAGAATAAATAAAAGAGCCTTTAAAAAATCCTTTACAAGCTCATGAGGGAACAATTTGTTACTATTGAGGATTTATCGCATTTATAACAAAATTAAAATCTTGTTCTATTTATCGGCGTTTAAATGGCAATGTCTGCGAATTTCATGTATTTTCGTTTTAAATTACTTCATGATTGTCAAAATATTTGCATTGTTCAGTGGATTTTGTTTCTTTTCTTTTGCTGGAAATAGGAGGAGGGTGGGACTCTTAATATGTATTTACTTTTTTAAATGTGTTTGTACATAGAAAAATTAATCGTTCAAAGGGGAACATGACCCCAATAAACTCCGCTTTTGAAAAATAAATAAATAAATAAATTAGTATTGACGTGTGGCAAATTGAGCCATCGAAAGTAGCTAAAATTTTATTAACAAGTGGGTAAGTGTGATAACAGATCGCACAGAGGGTTTCGTTTAATATTCCTTTCAAAACACGTTATCCTTTTGTAAAATATGTTAGTTCCACATTTCGCAACCAGGGGGCACACTTTATTCTAAACAAACCTTTATCCGAACGAAACTCCGTTTTACAACCTATCTCTAGATATATTTGTCGAGGGAATCGGGCACATAGCAACCGAGATAGGTAGGCGCCCTCTGGCAATAAAAAGTGGAACTAAAATATGTAAGTCTATGGTGCATAATAGGAAAGAGTGGTCAAAGGGGGTGTCGGCAAAGGTTAGAAGAGTGCCCCCCGGGTAAAAAGGGGGGGGGGTATAAAAATTGCTTAAAATACATAAGTTAGAACCCTGAGGGTAATTAATATAAGACTTTTTGAAAATTTATGTTTTTTCGTGTGATCGCAAGTGTTTTGCTATAGCTATGCAAAATTTCGATTAAAGAGCAATTAGAATTATCGTGATCGCTACTGGAACAAAATACGCAATATTTCTTAATAAAAGTGCTTAATGCAGACGCCGCCGTTTGTAAACCTTTATGATTTTCATGTTTTGATTTTTTTCTTTGATGCCTATTTTGTAGCTAAACACTGTTTGTAATGCAGTAAGCAAACGAAATGTTAATTATAAAATAAGTTAAGGTCGAAGCTTTCAGCTTCCAAGGCCTAAGTAATTAACCGAGTTCTTTTGGTAGCGCTATCTACCAATGTGAATAGAAAAACATATTCTTACAGCACAAATTATGTAGCATATGGTTCGAAACCTTTTTAAAACTAGTCGGATGTGGCAATCCCAAAACTTTCTTCCATCTCATACATGTTAATGCTTCAAAATTCGCCATCACAGTGACAAATTACATCTTTGTCCATCATGAGGTTTCTAAAGATATGAAAATCCGTGCATTAGTTCGCTAATTAGTTTATCAGAACCCTTCATTAGCTTATTAGATATGACTATCGCTAAAATCATGTAAATCCTGCAAAATGCAGCATAGCAGTGCCACCTGTTGGGTGATTTACACCAAAACTTACAAATCAGCAACAATTATGTCAACGTCTAACTGAATCTGAAATTTGAGGAAAATCAGTGCACTAGTTCTTGAGATACAGCTATTGCGGAAATCGTGAAAAATTCAGCATAGAAGCTCCACCTGTTGTGCGATTTACACCAAAAACTAATCAGCACCAATTTATATCAGGGAATAACTGAATCTGAAGTTTGGTGAAAATTCATGCATTAGCTCTTGAGACAGAGCTATTTCAGTAATGGGAAAATGCAGTATAGCAGCGCCATTTGTTGAGCGATTTACACCAAAAAGTAATCACAAATTCATATTAAGGTACAACTGAATCTGACGTTTGATGAAAATCTGTGTATTAGTTTTTGAGATATAGCTATTGCAATAATTATGAATAATGCTGCATAGCAGTGCCAACTATTGGGCGATTTATACCAAAAAATAATCAGCACCAATTTATATCAGGGACTAACTCATCTAAAGTTTTTTTAAATCCCGTGCATTCGTTCTTGAGATAGAGCTCCCACAAAATTTGTGTCACATACAGACAGACTCACAGACAGACATTTTCTAAAAATAGCCAAATCGTGTTCAGGACCTTCAAAAACGTGTAAATTCAACGAAAACCGGGAGTAAATTTTTTTCATGAATCCAATACTTTAGAAAAGATAAAAGAAAGTAAAAAAAAAAAAAAATAATAATAAATAATTAAAGAATTCTTATATTATTAGAATTATCTTATATAATTTTAGTTTTACCCCTCCCTTTCATATTTGTTTATAAGGTATGCAGCCATTAAAGCAGGAATTCTCATTTAAATAATATGTATATAGACGTTCTTAAAAGATAAATAATAGTCTGTTGGACTATAATATATCATAATTAATCTTTTGAGCTACTATATTGTTAAGTTTGAAATAAATATTTTTGTTTGAAAGAAACATTTTTCCGATTTCTAGAAAAATTTCGCACCAAGCTAAAAATTTTTTTGGCCGTCCTCTAAAAATGTTAAATAAGGAATTTTAAAAAATCGCTTACAGTAATGTATACATAAAATAAAATTTTTAAAAAAGCTCCTTTCATTTCGAAATTTCTGTTGCTGGGCATGTAATTTTATCTAAGGTATTTTAATTGAATCTCTAAATCTATAATCAATTGGAACAATCAGTTAAAAATATATTAGAAATTAATATGTGAAAGTGCCTCTATATATAATATTCTTGGCAAAATAAATAAACCTATCTCATTATTTACTTTTATCATACTTTACTGCTACTCTTATCAGAAATTTGTTTATTCGACTTATAGATGGAAGAACGAAACTTGCAAAAGTGTTCAAAAGTTTAAATAAGGTAGGAAAAGACATGTCAATTATGCTGCCCTCATATTATTTTTCAAAAAGTTAGACTTCTACTTAGATTTTAAATTTTATACGGCCCCCGTAGACAAAATTAGTATTACAGAAAAATACAGGGCTCGCAGCGTTCCTAAATTTTTCTACATTTCCTACCACTATTTCAAATAAAGAATCTTCGTGACAGATTCCTTTAACATTGGAAATAGAATTTTAAAATAAAGAATATCGTTTCGAAATAGGGGTAGCAAACTGCGAAAATTTTAGGAACGCTGCAAGCACTGAAAATATCTTCATTCCAAAAAACTACTGTATCTTTTTTCAGTATTTTCTTTGTTATTAAGAATAAGATTTTTTTTTTTTCCAATTGTTTTAAACGAATGTGTGATCCTTGTATAGTAATAGATATTCTTCAAACAAAAGTTTCAAATGACAAGACTGTATTTTTATTTTATTTTTTTCTATTCGTGTATATATTATCAAATATTCTATCTGTATTGAATGGGAGGGGCTTGCGAAATCAGCAGAAAATTTTATTTCATATTAAATTAACAATATGATAAAATATGTTTTCTTGTGTACTAAAAAAATGTTAAAGCATTATGATATTTTTGAATTTAAGATTTCAAGCGGTCATAAAATATTGCATTTTATTCATTTTTAATGTTCTTTTTCTAAGTTTGCTTTTTGTGTTTAGTAAAAATTTCCGGTACTTTTCGGTTAGCCGGGCGCCAGTGTCATATATACATATATATGTATATATAAATGTATGTATTTATAGATATATATTTACATATATCTATATGTGTTTATATACAATATATGTATATGCATATATATGTATATTTACATATATGTATGTATATAAATATGTATATAAAACACTGGCGCACAGCTAACCGAAAAGTACCAAATTTCCTTTTCAGTTTGATCAAAAACAAAATACATGTTTGCTACATAGCAAGCTGGACTTCAATAAAAATTCAAATATCCTAAAATGCTAAACTATAAAACAAAAAACGTTCCTGATTAAACTAAGAAGGGAAACATATATTCAAATGAAAATACAGCTTACAAAACCTAAAAAAGAAATATCCAGCGCGAATTTGTTTTACTGGGAATTCTCCTACACCAAGAATAACGAAAAATTGCCAATTTCTGAACCTCTATTAAATATTTATCTGTGCTCTACTACGAAGAATACCTAACACATGTGACACATGTCTGCTTTACTTTTTAAGGCTCATCTGAATAGGGCAAAATGACATGACATCGCGGTGCTGAAGGAGTGCCAACGCGGCGTAAAACGCCGCCGCGCGTAACCTCCATCTAAATTAAAAGGGAAGATAAAGATGAATTTCGAAACAATGCAAGGTCTAAAAAGGTATAATTTGGAAGCTCTAGTGGAATCTCGAAGGCCTTTCTAGAGTTGGAAGCACGAGGTTAAATATAACCTCCAGAGATAAGGCACATAGGGCATCCAAATAAATTTGGTTGCCCTACACTTCGATGTCATTTCAACGACTGGCGTAGGTAAAAAGCGAAGAATGTACGGGTAGTGTGGTACCAACGAGCAGAGCACAGAAAAATCATAGCATAAGGTAGCCAGCCCTAACTAACTCTAATCTAAGAACTATAAAAACAAAGGGGGCCACATAGCTCACTAAATTTGAGTGGCAGTTGCCTAGTACCCGTCCACCATCGATGTTTTCTCGGATGCTCGCAGACCTTAGTCTTTAAAAAGACTCTTTGAACACCAGAGTCCACTACGACAGAAGAACAAATATTTCGGCTTCTACCGAGATCTAAAAAGGGCAAAGTTAAAACTAAAGAGCTTAAAAAACTTCAAAAAATCAACTATAACAACTGGGGTGAGAATTTACCGACCGGGATACAATAGCACGATGAGCCAAACTGGGAGAAATGGTCTTTTAAAGCCGGGGTGCAGTGAGCAAGCACCCCAGAGCCAATTGGTAATAAGGTAGGCGGGGCCTGACCTCAAATGGATGGAAATGTCAAAAAAAGTGCAAAAAAAACTAAAATTTTGGAACAGGATAGAGCACCCATTAAAAATTAAATAACCAATTAACAGGAAGGAAACGAAAGTCTATTTAGACTTTCGTTTAATAAATAATAAATAAAATATAATAATTAATAAATAATAAATAATTATGTAATAACTAATAAATAAAATTTTACAACAGTCTTATCTCAAGTCTATGGGAACAATGACCTTTCCAGTTCCCACTCCCCCATTCCTCGCCGGGCATCCATGTTGAATACCATGTGAATTTCGACCTTGTTTAATAAGGTCAGAAGCAAGACCTACTTTTTGATTAAATACAATCTGGTGGCTCCTAGTGCCTGACCCCTGTTTCCCACTGGGAAATGTACTCTACCAAGGCCAGATACCTTCTTGTCACTGGTCGTACCACTATATTTACAGATTGCTACTTCTTGCTTACTATCAAAAGATTTTAAAGGAGATTTAAAAAAAAATTGATAATAGTGCAAAATAACTACATTATTTTTATTAACACTTTCACACCAGAATAAATTAAACAAATTATTTTATTAATAAAAAAATTACCTTACGCTCTCAGTTTCGTCGTACTTATCAGCAAACAATTTCGTGATTGAAGCTATTCCATGGAATAGCTAAAAAAAAAAGAAGAGAATTTGCAAATGAACTACGAAATACTGATTGATTGGTTATGGGCACGGTCAAACTCAATCGTCTGCCTTATATGGCTTTCACAATATCCGTTAGTTTCGGAATCGTTAAAGACTACATTCGCCGCCAGATGGCGCGAATACCTACTGTAAATTAGAGATCCTACATTAGAATGTAGAATCGCTACAGTAAATTGCATTTTCTCTACTGTAAATAATGCTTATTAAGTGTTACTTTCATACATAATAATACGAAAAACGTCTCTGTGTATGCGTTATAAAAGGTATAGGTAATATACGTATATTTTACCTCGGCATTTTTTATACTGCAAACTGGAAAACTGAAGGATTTGGAGATAAAATGAATAAATACAATGCATTAAACATAAGCAACTAAAAATATATTAAATAACACGCTACTATAAGGCGCATCCCACACTAAGGCGACACATAAGACATATCGCTTGAATTCGCTGGAAAAACTGACTTAAAACAGGTTTGAAACAACTTCGTTCTTTGTTCCGACCGGTTTTTGCGCTACATGTCGCTTGTCGTCTCAGTGTGGGATGCGCGAAACACGGAAAACAAAGATTATAAGTAAATTTTTGCATTTGTTTTTTAAAAAAATTTTATTTAAATTAAATTAAATTGCAAATTAAAATTTTTTTAAATATTATTTAATAGTTTCAAAATATTAAGAAAATTAACCAAAACTTTTCAAAAAACCAAATTATTCTCAAATCAGGATAACTTTTTAAACCATTCAATTATTTTTTGCAAAAATATAGGTATATGTATAAAATTGATTGCGGACAACTTTGGATAATAGTAAACATTAGAGGTACTGAAAACGAAGTGTACAGATAAATAGAAAAATAATAATAATTATAGGTTTCTATCATTTTTAGAAAAAAAAATAAAAAACAGGGGAACTTATAAAATCAAATGTTTGAATTTTACGCAGTTATATTATAAAAACTATAATAAAAAAATATTTACACAATATTAAGAGAATAAGCAAGTTCGCCAGTATTCGGCAACCAACTCATAACGAAATATTTTTTTCAGAGCATTGATTATTTTTGCACGATTCTTAATTAATTAAAAATATATAGATATATGCAGGCCCGGACTGGCCAGGTCGGCTAGTCGGCGATTGCCGAGGGCCCCCGGCACAAGGGGGCCCTGGAGGGCCTCCAAAAATGGATATACTAGTTCATAACTAGCTACATCGGAATAATTTGACTGTTTCCCCGTTAGTTTCTCGTAATCTTACGCATTTACAATCACTTTTAAGCAGTTGCCAGTTGGTTTTTGTGTGTGGTTGCCTATGTAAGGGGACCCCGGTGGGGCCTCCAAAAATGGATATACTAGTTCATAACTAGCTACATCGGAATAATTTGACTATTTCCCCGTTAGTTTCTCGTAATCTTACGCATTTACAATCATTTTTAAGCAGTTGCCAGTTGGTTTTTGTGTGTGGTAGCCTATGTAAGGGAACCCCGATGGGGCCTCCAAAAATGGATATACTAGTTCATAACTAGCTACATCGGAATAATTTGACTGTTTCCCCGTTAGTTTCGCGTAATCTTATGCATTTACAATCACTTTTAAGCAGTTGCCAGTTGGTTTTTGTGTGTGGTAGCCTATGTAAGGGGATCCTGGTGGGGCCTCCAAAAATGAATATACTAGTTCATAACTAGCTACATCGGAATAATTTGACTGTTTCCCCGTTAGTTTATCGCAATCTTACGCATTTACAATTACTTTTAAGCAGTTGCCAGTTGGTTTTTGTGTGTGGTAGCCTATGTAAGGGGACCCCGGTTGGGCCTCCAAAAATGGATATACTAGTTCATAACTAGCTACATCGGAATAATTTGACTGTTTCCCCGTTAGTTTCTCGTAATCTTACGCATTTACAATCACTTTTAAGCAGTTGCCAGTTGGTATTTGTGTGTGGTAGCCTATGTAAGGGGACCCCGGTGGGGCCTCCAAAAATGACTATACTACTTCATAATTTGTTACATCAGAATAATTGACTGTTTCACCGTAATTTTCCCTTAATCTTATTTACAATCAATTTTAAGCAGTCGACATTTGGTTTTTGTTTATGGCAGCCTATGTAAGGGGTCCCCGGAGGTGCCTCCAGAAATGGATATACTACTTCATAACTAATTACATCAGAATAATTTGGCTATTTTCCCATAATCTTACGCATTTACAATCAATTTTAATTTGTTTCCAGTTGGTTTTTGTTTATGGTAGCCTATGTAGTAGCGCTGATAGTGGCATCGTGTCGCTGCCGAAACGGAGGAGGGGTGTTGACTTACTCATCGCGCTCTGTGCAGTGCTCAAAGGCTTAGGTTCAGAGCACATCGCGACATTGGCTGATCGGAACAGCAAATCCTCCCTACGGAGATTCACTGCACCTACTCAATTTCTGCGGAAAATAGTAACCAGGATTGGCAAGACAACTGAAAAAAATCGCCAAAAGTTTTTTTTTTTTTTTTTTTTTTTTTGTAATTCCTTCAATTTGCATATACTCTGCTGCATTTCGTAGGAATCTGGTTTTTTTTAAAAGGCTTTTATTCTGTAAATGAAAAAGTAATTTGCCCTATTTTAAGTTGTACAAGACTGTTGTACTGAGACTGTTTTAATTTAATTGCAACCTCTTAACTGTTTCTTATGTACCGCGTTGTTGTTATTCTCGTGCTTACGAAGCGAGATGTTGTTCACGCTAATATACCTAACTTAATTTGTAACCTTTGCTTATTAAACTAATATTTAACATTAAATTGTGTCAGATAGTACTCAAGATGCAGCTGTTATGGAAGGCTGCAATTTGCGTCCGCTATGTCGTTCAGGGAACGATATATGAAAGACTTTTAGAAATAACAATAATCGATGATTCATGTGGATTGACTTTGTACGAACTTATAAAACCAGAATTAGCTAAGTGTGATATTGCAACATCAATTATTATTACTTGTTCATTTGACGGAGCAACAAATATGAAAGGCTGCTATAATGGTCTACAAGTTTAGTTCAAAAAGGAAAACAAATATTTTATTTACACTCACTGTATAGGAAACGTACTGAACTTGATAGTAGCTGATTCAACAGTAACGTTGCTCCTAGCAGAACTTATTTAGGTTGGTGTGAGAATCTGACCTTTGTCTAAGCTCATCTCAAAAAAGAATGGCCGTATGAGAGAGGGAAACAAAAAGAAAACATATTGCATATGAAAAACTGCACAGTTTGTAAAAAATAGGAGCCATAAGATGGAGGAGCAAATATAAAGATATTTCTTTGATTATCGATGAGGGAATTTTAAGATATGAGGAAAGTGTAAACACGGGGAAACTATTCCATTTTATTACCGTTTTAAAAGAAAATCAAATGGAAGTTTTGAATGCAAATCTAAATTAATGGCAAGGCAATTGATTAGTAAATAGTCTAAATTTGGAAACCTATTTATGTATATTGTTTTACTAGATTTATTTCTTCTTACATCTCCTCTTCAAATTATTTACAAGGTAAAACTATTATAAAGTAAGGTATAAAAGGTAGGTGTGTTTAAAGTAAGGGATAAAATACTATAAAGTAAAACTATTCTACAACGTGGAACTTGGTACAGAAGCTGATTCAACAAGTAAGGGATAAAAGGAGTGATAAACACTTTCAGGTTCTGTGAGATGAAATCTCACAGTGTTTAAATTATGTTACTTTTTATTTCTTTTGCCTTATACATCGATGTTCTTTAAACTTAAATCCATATTTATTTTTGTGCGGGCGGTTTCGCTTCACCGCACATCGGCAAGTTCGCTGACGTTCGGCTGCCCCTGGCATGGGATGCTTCTCCTTTGAACTTTGTACGATTGTGATGACGTCATCGGAGCAAGCCTCTCACGGCTTATGCATTGAATGGATGTTGATATTTCGGAGGTGTGTCTATTCGCCGAGCATACAGCAAATTAAAACAAAGCTTTTTAAATGTTTTCTTTTGGATTTGTTTATTAAGACATTACCTAATATTTTAAATTCTCTAATAGATTTAAATCTTTTCTTTCAGTAACTTTTGAAGTCCCCGTATTCTTACTATAAATTAAAAATTCCGTTAATTTTAAATCAGAATCTGTTTTGTTGGAGAGTTGTCATGACTCAGTTTTGGTTTTAAAAAGATCGCGGGCTCCGGCTCCGGTCTGCCGACGCCGATGAATGTGGAATCCGGTAAAGAGCTTTTGCGTAAACGATGTCTGCGATTTTTGACAACTCCTGTTAAATTATTTCTTAATAATTTCTTGATTCATGCTGCACTTTTAAACTAACTAAATAACTTGAATTAATTTATGAACGGTGACCAACGGGAGCCTTATCTTCTCTTCTCAAGATGAAAATAAAGGATTAATTTATATTGTTATCAAGTCTCCTCTTCATTTATTTTACAGACTACACGATCCAAGTAAGAAGTTTCATTTATTTCTATTTTTTTTACAATTGCTGACCTTAAAGAACGGAGGGTTCATTGCAAACATTACACAACGCATGTAACTAAAAAGAACTTCCAAATTTAAATTTTACCTTCAATTAACGGCCCATTATATTATGGATATAATATATTACAAGAATATTCCCATCACATTTGGTGCCGCAAAAACGGTGGTTCTGAAGAAAAGTTTTGATTTGATTTGAAGAAAATCGTAATATTTTAGAACTTTTGTTCTCAGAATAACTTTTGAAAAATTTTTTGATGTGTTCAATAGAATTCAAGATTTATTCTTTTAGTGAATTTTAAGAAATATGGAATATTTTATGCAAGAATTTTTACATAACTACATATGACAATATTTTTTTAGTATTGGAAGTTTCTGTTCTCAAAAAATGTCTTGCATAGATTTTTGCTATTTTAAAGAATTAAATTTTATAATTCCAAAATGAATATTGTTCTGCTCCATCTTGAAGAATATAATATATATTTTACTAAGTTTACCATATTTTTTTAAACAATTATTTAAATTAAGATCAATTTCCTACTGAAGAATAGTCATATTTTTGATGAAGCATAATTATTATTCCATTTAAATAGTTTTATTTGAAAGAATTTCATCTACATATTCTTTTATTTGTAATGAATTATTAGAGAACATAATTTTTTTTTTTAAAGAATGATTATTTGATATATATATTTTTGAAATGAATTATATATTGTTCTTAGAAAAATTCTAATGAGTTTGAAATAATAAAATTGTTCTCAAGAACATATTTCATATTTTAAGAGGCTATGACTTTGGGTTTTTAAATTAAAATTTTTTATGGCACTATTAAATTGCAACAAATTTGCAAATTTTATATATATTTATAAGAAGCATTATTTTTGAAATTATGATTACTGGTGCTGAGAAATTTTATTCTAATGTCATACTTATTATTCTGAAGCTGAAATTCTTCACAGAAGTTAGTAGTTGCCAATATCCTATATAACATTCTTGGAGATTTCTATGCTTCTGTTCTACAAATTTCAAATTAAGATATTTTGTTTAACAATAATTTGAATACAAGAATTTGTTCATAGATTTATTCTTATGCCATCTGGACTGCGATGTTCTATTATAATCATACAGTTTGGCTTAGTGCAAAGATAATCTGCAATTTACAAATTAAGAATGTATGCATTTAAGAATATTTTCACATTTATTATACAACTGTTCTCATGTTGTTTCTAAAAGCACTCTCAGCTGACAGAATTTTATATTTGAAAAATTCTTGTTGCTTCATTTTTTTTTAAATATATTCTTATGGTAAGTTACAATTTTGAAATTGAGACCTTTCCACTTCATCGTATGTGCAGACTATGACAGTTTTCAACACACAAGATTCTCATGTTGCTCTCAGAAAAAGAATGAAAGCAGCATTATTTTTTCTACTCTTGAGAAGAAGTAGGCATGGGGCTACTTCATTCCTGTTACAATTATATTCTTGAAATTATTCTACATCATCTATTTAAAAGTCTTATGGTTTTATGCAGCTTTTAAAATAAGTTCTCATATTGTCAGTATTTCTCTGCAATAATTTTAACTGTGTCACTGCTATATATATGCTATCGCATATTTAAAGACTGTCTCTCTACATATGCTGCTCTAAGAGTTTCTATTCCAACCTGTTTAAAAAAAAAAAAAATACTCACCTGCAAAAAAACTTTGCTTCATTTTCAAGTTTCTTACATGATGAAGTTGGCCATTCACTGATGTGTTGTATCCATTTGTGCTGACCTCTTCTCTAGTATTTTCCTTGTTTGATGATAGAAGATAAATGTATTAATACTTACCTGCTCAACTCATTGTTATATAACAATAACTTTTAAATTTATGCTTCATTTTCAACGCTGAAGTGATTATTGAAAGGGGTCATGTCATGTTTGAGTCATTTATCCTTACAATGTCTGATTCAATTCAATATCTTCGATGTTTGTCTTTAAAGCTAAGTAAGATTTACGAGTAATCTCAGATGTTTTCTCAAGTAACAGCTGTCACAAGACCTGATTATGGAAGTGTTGTTGGTTTGCCTTTTCTCTTGTGAGATGTAAATTATCCTTACTAAGTGGATTGGTTGACTTGTCTGCTCCTATAAGTCAGTGTTGCTATTTTTGCAAAATATTTTTTTGCTAAATCAAGAAAATTTATGAAATATTGTAAAATTAGTTACTCTCAATATTGATTCTTACATATACCTGCAATTACAAGAGTTGTATTTTGATTCAGGAATTCTCAAGATCTATTTATTTATTTTCTGTCTAAATTCCCCATATTTCAAAAATTTTATTGTGCCTTTGTTTTCATTTGTGAATATACCCAAAGTCTCTAAATTTTTATGTTGTCATATGCCTCATATTTTTACACAAGTAATTAAGTGAATTAATTCTGAAGATTTACTATTAATGAAGAAATTAAAAATTTTTTTAAGCATCAAATCAATTCTTATACAAGATTTCATAAAAACACAAGAAAAGCACAGTTCTTAGTAACTATTTAACAGCGCCTTTTGATATAGAAGTGTTCCGTGATGAATCTTCAAAATTACTAAGAAGTTTAAAGAAAAAGTGCTTATTGATATCATCACCTACCTATGTCTCATTTGTTTACCCAAGATGTGTGTGTGAATCTTCATTATTATCGATTTTTCACCAAATACAACATCATTTTATCATCTTCAGTGCTCTATAATTCATCCTTTTAGTGTGTCCAAAATAGCGATTGCTGAAAGTTAATGATTAGCTTCAAAAGAAGTGAAGCACACAGGTGTTGTGTTGTCGCCAAAAAAAAAAAGTTTTCGTCCAATGTTCCTGTAAAATGTCTATTCAACTGTTAAGTTGATGTTGCCTTTTTGTGTATGTCATCTAGAGATATGCACCTGTTTCTACATGGTAAACACAATGTTTACACCTTTGCAACAATACACATAACTGATGTCTTTTTGTGTACCAAAACTTTCAGTGTGTTTTTGAACACTCTCATAACATTTATTTATTTTTCATGCAAACTTTAAATTGTGTTTATAATGCTAAGGAATCGAGGATCTGTAAAGAAGGACATTGCTGTTGTTTTTGCAGTTGTGGAATGGTATATTGTGCTATTTAGTGTATATAGTTATTTTTCTTTTTGCACAAGGTGTCAGGAGCCTTGTTTATGGAGATCCAAGCCACCTGAAATCTTGAGTAAAACATGAGTAGTCACAGTGTATATTGTTCTATGATTGTAGATAATGGTATATTTTTTTACATAATTCTCTTGATTTTTCTGCATGAAATATTTTATGTAAATGATTTATAATATTTATATTATGGTACACTTAAAAATTTAAATTTCCCATGATAGTGTCAATTTTTTTAAATCTTTCATTGTATATGAAAGCATTTATTTTTCTGGGGATCCCCACCCACTCAACCAAATACTTACTTATTCTTAAAACCATGGTTTCTCGGTTTGTCTATAAATTTATGAGTTTATCTTTATGCATATTTAAAAATTGTATTAAGTGATGTCTCATATTTTAAAGAATATACTTTGAAATTTTTTAATGAGTAAATAATACAAAAAGTATTTGTGTTTGTTGATATATTGCTTTTATAATCTAATGAAAAGTAGTAAAAGTATATGTTTCAGCAGTAAAACACTTAATTCATTTTAGACATGTATCTCTCTCATATATATATATATATTGTTGCAACTACTTTAACTATCTGTGTTTTACATGTGAGTGGTCATTTAGTGCACGATTTGGCTACTTGTTCATGTGGAGTACAGCTGGTTGTTTGAAGTCAAAATATTTAGTACTAAATTAAACTAAATTGAATTTTAAAAAAAATGATGAATATCATATTGTGAAAATGTTATTAAAGAAATTGTTATGCATGGCCAGTTTATATTTAGAGTAACTGCAAATAAATGCTCTATTTTATGAGTTATAAGTCCTAGGCTGTGATCAAATACTCTAAAGTTATTTTGATCTTTGTTGCTTGTAAAATGCAACTTTTCTTATATGGTATATCAATTTAATTAAATGTTTGATAATGAGCTCATTTTATATATGCCAATTCTCATTTTATATATGCTAATTCTCACTTTATATATGCTAATTCTGATTTTGTGTAGCATTTTTACTTAAGTAATACATAAGATTTTATACATGCTAATTCATTTTCTTTAGCATTTGTACTTAAGTATTTGTGAAGATAAGTTTATAACATCATACTGCAATTGCCATAAATAGAAAGATTTGGCATTTTTTATGTATACTTTTTGACTATGTATACTTTTGATGTAATTTCTTTTTCTTCTCTCTTCCCTTTTGGTCATCACCACTAATTTTTATTTGCAGCAGTTTAACTTTTGGCTTTACTTTAATATTTTAACTTTGATTTTTTTTCTCTGTCTTTGGCATCTAAAATTTTGTCATCCCGTTTCTGTAAAAGGTTTTTATTTCATTTTACCTTTTACATCACTTGCTCTGCCAAAATTTTACTCGGTAAATGGGGGTATTGTGAGATGAAATCTCACAGTGTTTAAATTATGTTACTTTTTATTTCTTTTGCCTTATACATCGATGTTCTTTAAACTTAAATCCATATTTATTTTTGTGCGGGCGGTTTCGCTTCACCGCACATCGGCAAGTTCGCTGACGTTCGGCTGCCCCTGGCATGGGATGCTTCTCCTTTGAACTTTGTACGATTGTGATGACGTCATCGGAGCAAGCCTCTCACGGCTTATGCATTGAATGGATGTTGATATTTCGGAGGTGTGTCTATTCGCCGAGCATACAGCAAATTAAAACAAAGCTTTTTAAATGTTTTCTTTTGGATTTGTTTATTAAGACATTACCTAATTTTAAATTCTCTAATAGATTTAAATCTTTTCTTTCAGTAACTTTTGAAGTCCCCGTATTCTTACTATAAATTAAAAATTCCGTTAATTTTAAATCAGAATCTGTTTTGTTGGAGAGTTGTCATGACTCAGTTTTGGTTTTAAAAAGATCGCGGGCTCCGGCTCCGGTCTGCCGACGCCGATGAATGTGGAATCCGGTAAAGAGCTTTTGCGTAAACGATGTCTGCGATTTTTGACAACTCCTGTTAAATTATTTCTTAATAATTTCTTGATTCATGCTGCACTTTTAAACTAACTAAATAACTTGAATTAATTTATGAACGGTGACCAACGGGAGCCTTATCTTCTCTTCTCAAGATGAAAATAAAGGATTAATTTATATTGTTATCAAGTCTCCTCTTCATTTATTTTACAGACTACACGATCCAAGTAAGAAGTTTCATTTATTTCTATTTTTTTTACAATTGCTGACCTTAAAGAACGGAGGGTTCATTGCAAACATTACACAACGCATTGTAACTAAAAATAATTTCAAATTTAATTTTACTTTTGATTAACGGCTATTATAATATAATATATTAATATACTAATTATAATATATTACAAAAATATTTCCATCACAGGTTCTGTATTCAAAAAGAAAATATTATATATACAAGTACAGGTAATAGCAAATTTGAAGATAGCAATATTTATGTAGAAGTAGGGTAATGCCTGTTGAAAAATCAATAGACGAAGCTCCTTGAATCTCAACTGCTCAAAACTTGCTTGTCTTTTTTAGTGTTTTAGATTGTGCCAGGGCAAGTATGGAAGGAAGATTTAGTCGATTGATTCCTAGTTGGAACCAAAGAAAATTAATAAAATCGTAATGCTTCATACAGTTTTTTATAACTCCTTTGTAGTATTTCTAAACTTTGTAAAGTTGAAATATATCAATTATTGATAGAGCTGAAATAGTTTGTAGATCAGTATGAAAGTTTTACAATGGCTGAAAAAACTAACATTAAAAGAAAACAAGACAATCTTTGAATGGAGCTCGAAGAAATCTGTGAATATGACCATGTGGAATCTAAATTTGAACAAGACAAACATTTTTATGGTTACTTCTCTGACAAAAAACAATATTTTCTGTACTTTTCTGTTGCTTTTGAACTCTCACACAATCTTGAATGTTTACCAACCTGTATGTAGCTTACACGTTTTTACTAACCATACCTTGTTGAAAAGTCACATGTGAAAGGGTGTTTTCTAAACTTAAAATAGTTTTAAGGGTCCACTTAGGATTACTTTAAGCCAAGACCTTATGTCTAATCTTCTTTTCATGAATGTAGAAAGAGACTTATTTTATAATTTTGATAAAGATGTTATTATAGATGACGTAGCCAGGATCAGCGAAGAACTGGCCAAAAAGCTGTTAGATTAGTAAACAGACATTCACAATCACATAACCTTTCTTAGTTCGCTATATCTGTACCAAGGTATAAAACAGCCATTTTTCTTTTTGTCATAAAATCTATTTTAAAATTTGTTACAATTAAATCAAAATTAAAGATGATATTATTTTTTACAATATGTTTGTTTTTTATAACCGCTGTGTCCCTTTTAACATTTTCCAACATAGTTGGAAAGTGTTATTGGGGTTTACTATGGCATGTTCGGTATTGAAAATGAATTATGTAACGTTTTCGGTTCATTTACAGACACATTCAGAAGTATTCCATTACATGACAGTCTATGGGGGAATATCGTATGCGATGTATTTTAATGATATTACACATTTTTAAGGATATTGAAATTTATGTATAAGACGGAGGTGTACTACAAAGCTCATATTATAGAATCTGATGTGCATATAATTTATTGTTCATTTACAGGGACACAGAAAAGTATTTGGCTACAGTACTGAATAGGAAGAATAATTGCTGTAAGTGTGTTTTCAGTTGCGGTACGCGATTTAAAATTTAACTATTTTTTGCATATTACTTGGTGAATATAAGTTCTATAGATCATATACAAGGCTACACAAAAGATCTCAAGTACATTTCCATTTATTGGCCGACATTGCTGGCTAGAAAGTTTTAACTGCACTATGCATTTAATGTAACGGACTTTTAACATACAGCGTAATATACGTACAAATCTATAGATCATACAGAGGGCTGAACAAAAAATTCAGATATTTTTGCGATTATTGATGGTAATTTCAACAATTGTAGAACAATTATATTATGCAATTTTTAAATTGTTCCTTTAGACATCTTTCACCTTAATAAACTGCAAAATTTTATTATAGTTTCTGAATGTGTCGGAAAATATTACATAATCTTTGCTGGACGCAATATTTTTCGTTCTTGTTAATATTTACTTAGGTATTACAGTAGGATTTAGATTATTATGGCTTTGACGCAATGATTTGGTTGCCTAAATCTAAAAACACTTCCCCCCTCTCATTTTTAAGTTACATACAACTCGTAATTAATTAGTATATACATTTTTTATAATATGGAACTAGATTAGGTACTGTATAATATAAACATAATATAAACATTTATTAACAATATAAATAATATAATAATATAAACATTTATAATATATAATAATATAAACATTTATTATTAAAGAAAATAAACTACAACAGAAGAAGATTACTTTTTTACTCAAGTGTTATGGTGTATCAAAAGTATTTGCGTTTTTAGGATAGATCTATATCTATATGAAAGGCTATAGATGGCACTGTCTTATAATTAACGACCAGTGCAAAATGTTATATTAAAGATCATATGTTCCTCCATATTATATTACGCTTATATTCTTTTATCTATTTATAGGTAATATAATGTCTGATGCAAATATTGAAATAGCATCCATCTTAAGACATTATTTTAAAATTGGTCATAAAGTTGCTCAAGTATCTCGTAAAATTCGAGAAGTTGAAGTGATACGATCAGCAAACGTACAGCCCAATACTAGTTTAAACTTCTTACGGGAGATGACTTGTCACTTAAAATGAAACCCAGAAGTGAGAGGCAATCACTTTGTTAATCTGGAAAATTTGAAGCAAAGAGTGGAGATTAAACCAACCACCAATACACAGAAACTTTCAGAGGAGATAGGACCGTCCAAGGATACGATATGCCAAGCTTTACATAAACTACAGAAAACGTACAAGAACTCTAGAGAAGTTCTTTATGAACTGACTATGCAGCAAGCAAATTACAGAGTGGAAATGTACAAAACTCTACTGGAATACTTACAGGATTTGCGCTTTTCAAACGCAAAGTGACATATGATGAGAAATGGATATATCTACGGAACCCAGATAATCAAGAAATAATTGTTGGATGTAGGACAATCAGTCCAATATGTTACAAAACAAGCGCGGTTTGAAAAGAAGTTCATGATCAACGTCTAGTCGAATTTTGAGCATGTCATTCATTTTGAAATCATTCCACGAGTTCGATCGGTCAACTCTGAAATTTACAGTGAACAGATGTACAGGATGTATGCTTCTTTGAAAAGCAAATGGATAACAACAGATAGTCAACAGAGAGAGACATCTTCTCCAACAAGACAATGCAAGACCGCTTGCGTATCGCAATAAAGTATAGAAGGGCTTGACGGAATTGAACTTTTACCTTATCTCCCACATAGTAAGGACCTTGCTCCTGTGGTCTGTCACATGTTCCATTCTATGGCATCATGTTTTGGGACAAGGTGCTTGTGTAATGTTGACGACCTGGAACGGGGTTTTCTAGGCTTTATTGCTTCCAAATCCAAAGATTGGTATCAAAATGGTATTGTTAAACATTTAGGAAGATGGAAAAAACCCATAGAATTTCATGGTTTATATACTGATTTATGATACATTTATTTTACGTTGAAATACTACAACAAAGATTTCATTGTAAAAACGAAATTACATTTGATACAACCTAATATTTTCAAAGCAACAACATAGCGAAATGGGGTCTTTAGGCAGGTAAGGCTAATTTTCAAAAAATAAATATTCTAATATTGTATTCCCTCTAACTTTCTCGGTAAGGGGCCCCATTTCAATTTCTAGCCGAGGGCCTCCAAAGGCGCCAGTCCGGGCCTGGATATATGTACATTGCAAACAATTTTCAGTAAATTTGGTCATTATATGTATTGATCTGAAATATTCAAGCATGTAGAAAAATAACAAAATTACATATAAAATTAAATATTGTAATTGGTATAAAACTATGATACAATTAAAAGGATATTTGCATGTTTCATGATATCAACAAAATAAGCAAGTCTTTTTGCCAATAACCGGCAATCAATTCATATCGATTTTTTTTTTTTTTTTTTTTTTTTTTTCAAAACATGGATATTTACAGGATTCTTAATTATTAAGAAAATATATATGTCTGTACATTGCAAACAATTTTCAATAAATTTGGCCATTATATGTATGGATCTGAAATATTCAAGCATATATAAAAATCTTAAAATTACATATAAAATTAATTATTCTAATTCTGGACAGTCATGGTATAAAAATATACGATTAAAATAAAAATATATTTACATGTTTCATAATATAAAAAAATAAGAAAACCATTTTGCCCAGTACATTGAGAACAATTTTCAAAAATTTATAAAAATATACGATTAAAATAAAAATATATTTACATGTTTCATAATATAAAAAAATAAGAAAACCATTTTGCCCAGTACATTGAGAACAATTTTCAAAAATTTATAAAAGTGTACGATAAAAATAAAAATATATTTACATGTTTTATAATATAAAAAAAAAATAAGCAGGTCTTTTCGCCAATATCCGGCAATCAAATCATATCGATTTTTTTTCTTTTCATAAAAAAAACAAAACAAAAACAAAACATGGATATTTACACGATTCTTAATTTAGAAAAATATAGATATGTGTACATTGTAAACAATTTTCAGTAAATTTAAATATTGTAGGTGCTGATCATGAAATACGGGAAAACAAAAAACTAATAATAAATAAATAATTTTTTTTCCATGTTTCATTATTTTAAAGAATCAACATTTTTTTTTTTCTTTTAACAGTTTGTACTCCAAATTTGAAGGAAATTCATGAAAAGAAATTTCTGGAATTTTTTTAGTGAATCGTAAGTGCAGTATGGAACACAGCAATGAGCCGGTTTTTACTTTAAAAAAAAATCAAAAATCGAAATTTCAGTTAAGTTACACCTAACAAAACACAAGCGTGCAAGGTAAATTCTTTATTATACACAGTAGGTAACAGCGCCCGTACAATTCTCCGGAGAGAAAATGTGGTTCCCCGAAAACAAAGCGATTTCAACTTTTGTTACGGCCGTATAAAGGGAATCTAGTTTAGCCGTGTTTATACATATACATAAACAATAATCACTTGCTGCCGAAAGGGCACTAGTGATTCTTTTGAAGGGATAGTGAAAGTACACACGTCCGTACGTTTTGTTAAAGTTTTAAGAAAATTACTTTTAAATTTATTCTATTATGTTTTTCTGGCATGAAAAGTATATATATTTTGTACTTTTATGTTTGATTAACAGAACAGTGACTTATTGGGAACACCATCAATTCCTTTTTGTATAACTAATCTTGAACGTATCAGTTTACTCTAAAAATTAAAAAATGTTTATATATTTGTATCTATATTATTAAAACAAAGAGGTTTTGAGTCTGTTTGTGTACACTCTCACGCTGTGTTGGATAAGGCCAGCCCTACGATATACGAGATTTTGGGTACAGATATACTTGAAGGTGCATACGAGAATCCCTCGAAAGTTTTTGAAATGAAAACTTCTTTAGACGTGTTGAGCTTTTTTTGAGATGGAGAAAAACCACTGATTTGGAGACACTGTTACGTAACCGACATGCTAGCATTTTGGCACATAGACACTAGCACGCCAAGCGGTGAATGAAGGAACTTTTCCCTCTTCAGCTCAATCCGCAAAAGAAGAATGAAGCTAAAACTCACTTTTTCTCCCGGCGTTCACACAGGCACACAAAATTTACATTTTCGTTGCAGTACGCTGTTGTGTTTATTGTTAAAGACAAATACTTGATACTTTCATTATTGAAGTGAAAGCTTCTTTGGGCGCGTTTGGCATTTTTTGAGATGGGAAAAACCATTGAACTCTTGATACTGTTATTGTAACCGACACCTCTGTATATAAGTATGTACATGTATTGTGCATAGTTCGGTATGAGGAGGGCGGGCAATTAATTGTTATTGATAGCTTAATCAATAACAACAGTTTACAGGCAAGCGCGCCGCATGCTTGCCTGTGCGCTATTGGTTCCCGAAATACACGTACAAGAGTTAAAAAAAGGAAATCTCATCAAAAACATCTCATGTAAAAATTAGCCAAGTCTCGTGACTCTTGCTAAAATAAAACTAACTTGCTCTAGCAAAATAAAATTATCTTTATTCAACAGTTGCTATTTATGTCAATAGTTGGCGGCAAAAGTGAGCTATTCGATCAAATATCGGTTAAGTTTGGCAGAAAAACTCTCTTGTTTTTAAAATTCGTGTTATTTTTGCGTTATGGTGTATGTCTATGGTGTATGTTATTGTATAATCTCTCCATTCTAAAAAAAAGTAACTACCGCTGTCACCGCCGCCGCCGGTTTTGAATTTTTTGTGACCGGAGGTCTTTCTTCGTTAATATTAAGAAAAATAATGCATACAAAAATATGGAAATCGGTAGTGTTATACAAAAATGTTTGATAAACACACTGATGCAGACAGTTTTCAAATCGAAGAATTATTTTAAGAGATATTTAATGCTAAAGTTGGACAAAATCGTTCCACTAAAAAAGTTTTATAGTAGCAAAAACTATACATCGGAATTTAATAACTTTTAGTTCATTTTATACGTTATAATTTCCCGGTGTGCAGAATTGATTTATTTTTTTAATTTGACTCATTTTTCGAGGTTTTATATCTATTTTAAATTCAAATTTTCAGCATTTCGAGAGATATTTTTTACAGATTTTAGAAAGTGATATTAATTTAAACTGTTGCCAACTGTATAAACAGCGGAAACAATAATGTTTGCTTAAAAAAAATAAAAAATATTTATACGTGTAATAAATAAAAAATTTATTTACACGTGACTATTATAAACAGAAAAAAACATTTGGAATTAGAATTAAATAATTATGTACAAAAAGCAGGAACTTATTAAAAATTACGTCATAAAAACTATAATTACACGTGAATTTTAAGAGAGAAAGGAATTTGTAAAATAATAAATTTATTAACATGCGTTAGAAGTCTTAAATAGGAGAAATTACGTCATATTTACGTCACATTACAGTTATTATATAAAATGAACACAAAATAATATTGCAAAACGGTTTAAATTTACAAATTGCGCTAGACATTTATTTGATATTTTGAGAGGATACTTTTCAACTATTTTTCTTAGGAAAGCGCAAATAATATTTTAATTCTAACACAAGTATTTTCACGTGAATATTAAAAAGAGAAAGAATAGTTTGGTCAAAATTACGTCAGATTAAAAACGATTAATTTAAAATGTCTCATTTAAAAGAACTTACTTTTCGCTTTGTTAAAAAATACCGGGAGACAAAGATTCTGTTTACTTAATTCCTTTTATATTAGCTTATTTTGAAATGTTGTTACACGTGTCTACGTCATCAAGTTATTTTTATTTCGACGTTTTATTTGTATTTTTATTAATGTTGTACTAATTTATTTGTTCTTTCGTTTTTTAAAATAAAAATTATGTCAATTTGTATAATTTGGCGAGTGGTTTGGCGATTTATATAATTTGGCGAAATTAGTCGACGGTATAATCAAGTAGTACCGCAGCGGATTTGGCGTTAAAATTTCCCCAATCAAAGAGAAATGAATAGAAATCCGTTTATAGGGAGATCGCCACTGTTTTTTAAATTATAATTCAATCTTTCGAAATATTTTTAAAGCCGATCACATTAGCGTGCATTTAGAGTCTGCGGTGTCTGGACGGGGGTTGGCGAGCGTAATGAATAAAAAAACACTACATTTAAAAGTATTTCCTGCACAATAAAACATTTCCTGACGATTAAAAAAACACACATGTAATTGTTGAAGTTTTCACTTCTATTGGCACTCCCGGAGTGCCATTGTTTTTTTTTTTTTTTTTTTTTTACTACTAGTTATAAGTATCGCTAATTTAAATTTGACATTAAATCAGATTCTATTCTACATTAATATAAATATACACGCTGTACAAAATATATATACAGACTGCAAAATATATAGTTGAGATGGTCAAAAAAAGTGGAGCAAGTAAGAGTGTCACGGGCGAAATTCTTCGTATAAAAATGGTTCCCGATAAATAACTTGTACTGATGAGATTAAAAATTATACATGCCTCTAAAACAAAACAACAAATAAAACATTTAATTATATCAAAATAAACATATTTACAGCTTATTTGTTAACATACTAACGGGCTTAGGCTCACTGCCTACTCTTTTCCTATTTCAGAGAGCATCGATAAACACATAATGTTCATAAACACCAGCTGGCAAAACATTTTGCGATCGCGCTGGCCTAATGTTCTCTCTCTTCTCATCTTGCGACCCTCAGATTTCAGCATCTCAGAAAAGTCCATTGTCACCTTCCATCGAGGCGATGAAGTGTTTCAGGTTTGAAAAGACTGAGAGAAAGACGCTTACTTGTCCTCGCGGAGCAGTAGGAGCCTACACGAATGTGACCGAAAGTGGGAATCGAATTCAGAGGAAAGATAGGAGTAGAGTCCAAACTCCATTGTTCTTTCAGCCAGATTTTGAATACAACATGTTTTCACTCTTTCATCACCAAAATGATGTCTTTTTTGGCAACTTTCGGATTTCATTCTCGTTCAACTCAAGGTCCGGAGAGAGATTCCAAGAAGCTTTCACCGGAATGGCGGCTTCTCTGCCCTCCGTCACGTGACGGAGGGCAGAGATGTAGGCTTCAAGAAAAGGTTATCAAATTGGAGCCTACTTATATGCGAAATCTGTGGACTGGAAGTAGTGTTCCGTACGAGGCTAACGAAAAAGAAAGGCTACTGCGGTGCATCCCACAAGTCTTTTTTTACAGACCGCTAGAGTGACGTCATGTTCTTTTCGCACGCCTTCATTGGTGCATTCGAGTATCACGCGACTCCAACGGCCTGTAAAAAACGTACGTGGAATGCACCGTGGTAGCCTGTCTTTCTCGTTAGCCTCGGTTCCGTACCATTACCAAAGAAATTGAAGCGTGAAGAAGGGAAATTCCCATAGACGCAATGTAAATCCCCGACTGTCAGCTAAACAGTGCAAACAGAAACAGCTAAGCAGTAGAAGTCGCATAAAGGGGTGAAAGATAAAACGGAGTTTCCTTGGCGCGTTATTATTTTACAGAGTGCTGCATCACTGAAGATTTCTCCATTCTATGTATTTATCGGCTGTCTACTTGCAATACAGAAAATATATATAACAACAGAACATAAACAGATCATATTAAAAAATCAGTCACAATTGCTGTTAAGTCACAAGTCAAACTGACAAAGAAATGTCGTTTTGAATTCTCGCGGGACGTTGGCGCGAAGGTGTTATCTTAGGTTTACTGCAAAATAATTTGGCGAATTGGTAGATGCAATGAAGAATGCCTATGATTGGATCTTCCCTTTGAGTGTGTTTCCTAGCAGAGCTGTTTGCACTGTTTCGGCTAGTTACGGTTTCCAAAACCTTCCCCTCTTTTCCTCTACTTTCTTTGCCATTACATCATGTTATCCTGAAGCGAGGCTAACGAGAAAGACAGGCTACTGCGGTGAATCCTATTCTTCTTTTTCTACAGACCGCTGTAGTCACGTGATGCTCTTTTCGCGCACCTTCATTGGTGCATTCGAGCATCACGTGACTCCAGCGGTCTGTAAAAAAAGAAGAATAGGATTCACCGCGGTAGCCTGTCTTTCTCGTTAGCCTCGATCCTGAAGTACAGTCATGGAAAAAGAAAAGTAAATACCCCCTGCTAACTCTCCAACAAATTATCGTAGAAGAAAGATACGGATACCAAACGATTGGAAATAAAGACTACTTTTAAATTTTTTATATATAATTTGCTTAGGGACCATCTACATATCAAAACGAACCCAAACCTTTTTTTTTTTCTAAATAGCAATACCCAAGTTTAATACCACAAATAAATTCTATACCTTTCAATTAGCCTAAATCCAAACTTACATGAAATTCGTACGATTAGTTTCTGAGAAATTAATTATTTTAAAATGAGCATATTTTAGGTGTTGTATCCAAATTGATGTGCTGTACTCTATTGTTGTTCTCCCTCAAATGTATTCTAAGCATTGTATCATGCTATTTTTATTCCTAATTTAATTTACTTGCTCAATCCTTCTCGAAATCGAAAGATTCTGATACAGAAATCATGAACTGGGTATTTTTACGTTAGCCGCGCGCAGGTGATAAACTGCCAAAATTTCCCCGTCGTATTTTTTCGTATTTCATTAATTTTATTTAAAATATGATACTTTTACTTATTTTATTTAAAATACATAACTTTAATTTAAAACTGAAATATTTAAAGGTGCTACTTGGTTATCACGTCGACCAAAAATCTATCGCCAAACTAGTATAAGATTAAATGCCAATAAGGGCTGATCGTAAATGTCACATTCACTTGACTTTAAGCAAGTTACACGTGTTTACGTCATCAAGTGATTTTTATTTCGGCGTTTTATTTATATTTTTATTAATGTTATTTGTTTTATTAATGTTATTTTTATTAATGTTATTTTATTTGTTCTTTCGTTATTTAAAATAAAAATTATATCGATTTCTATAATTTGGCGGGTGGTTTGGCGATTTATCTAATTTAGCGAAATTGGTCGACGGGATAACTAAGTAGTACCTATATAAATTTATGACTCTCAATTATTTCTTTAGAAAAAAGAAAAGTAATAAATTATACCAAAAACCATGACATTTAATTCCAACAATCAAAGCCTTGTTTCAATTTACCACGCGAAAAATTGTTTATGACAGTCGCATGAAGTAGACTGTTATAATACTGATGACATGATGGCGATGGAACACTATTTGGCGATTTATCACCTGCGCCCGGCTAACATTGAATTACCAAATTGGCCGCTTGGCATGTAAAAAGTGAAACGGTCAACCCGGTACTATTGATGACAGTCACATGACTTAGGCTATTATTTTAGAGATGCTACAGAATGACTATGTCACTTCTATACATGTATTATTTCTTTCCGGTATGCACTTTTCACTCGCTTAATATGTTTCGACTATTGCCAGCCCAAATATTTCAATAAAATGAGTAAAATAAGTTTTTTCAAATTATGCTTTTCTGCACATCATAGACCATCTTAAACCATCATTTTACCGTTTTTTAATGCTGATTCGAAAACTACTTGTACGAAAAATTTGAAATTGAGAATTCGTATAAAGCAAGACATGATAAATATAAATCTATCAAAAAAATTGCATGTTGCAATTTATACTTTTTTCGAATATTCTTAATTTAGAATTCATATTAAGAAATTTTTAAAAGTACAAATTCAATTTATTTATATTTGGGGTTTCTAGTATTATAACCACACACAAAATTATTGCATTAGGGTTATAATTTCAGGAGATTAATAAAAATATGAAAATGTAATTTAACATTAGCAGCTTTAAATTTTGAATGTTTATAATTCAAAAACGCATCATCCAAATGACCAGAAATTTCGTTTCTAGGCATAATTTGTACCGAAGATTTAAAATATGTTGTCAAAATTGGGTGTTGTTATTGAAAAAAACAAAGTTTGGTCTGGATTTGATTTGTAGAAGACCCCCAAGCTAATTTTATATACATCATTATTTAAAAGTAGACTTTATTTCCAAACGATTGGTACCAGTAACTTTCTTCATAAGTTGCAAAGTTAGTAGGTGGTGTTTACTTTTTTTTCCACGACTATACCTAGTTTATTACCCGACTGCCAAGAAGGGTTATGTGTTTCACGCGTATCTGGGTATGTGGATTTCTTTATACCCTCGAAACATCCCAACGGTTGTATGGGTTTTAATGAATGAGGTCTCTATCGATTCACCTTAACCGTCCGATGGTTATAGGATAGGTTTTGTTTTTATAAATTCAAAATGGCAGCCGTAAACTACAAAATAGCGGTGGAGACGAAAAAAATTTTTACGTACCCTATTGAGTGGCATATCATTGGATAGGTCTTTCAAAATGAAGACGATGTTTCATTGACCATTTTGCAATCAGAAACTCCATTTAAATTTTACACAACCTGGAAGTTGTGTACTTTGGAGCTCTACCTTTACTGCAACTCTAACCATCATAGACATCTATAGGCCTCATCAAAACAGTGTTTATAGATAGGAACTAACAATTAAACACAACTTAAAAGTCATCAATGCAAGTAAATAAAAAAATAGGTAAGTAATATAAAAAAATAGCTTCATATTGATGAGAAATAATTAATTAGTTCGCATTTTACGCGGTCGGGTTTTTTGATTTTTTAAATTTAATATATTTTTTACAAATATATAAAATAATAATCACCCACTTATAACTAAGTGCTTTTTGTAATTGTCGTATCGTAAAAGTGTAATTTATTTATGTTTTAAGTCTTAACCAGATTTGTTTGTGATGACTAAAGAAAGAATGGACTACATCATATTGTATGTCAAAGTAAAAAATAAATAAATAAATAAATAAATAATAAAATAAAAAAAGTAAACTGTATATAAATGCACTGCCTCTAGTAGTACTTTCACTTAATCATGAATGAACGTATTAATGCCTATTGAAGAAAAATATAAACAAATTTCGTGGATCCCTGCTGACCATTTAAAAAAAGATCGTGACAAATTGGCGGTCAGATGCGTTTGTCAAGTAACAAATCGACATAGAATTATAAATTTAATGATTTAATTTTTTTTTCATTAAATGTGCTTTAAGACCTTTCTTCGTGTCAAGTTTCTAGTCTAGATCAACGGGAAGTACTATATGGGTGTGAGAGATGCTTGTATGAAAAAAAAAAAAAAAAAAAAACGTTATTTTAAGACCGTAACTTTTCTTGTATCGAATTAGAAGCTCGAAATTATTACAAAACAATGAGGCTGCAGACCTTATTATTTAATATTAATCTTTTGATGTCTTAAACCGTTCCTGAAAGAAAAAAAATGGTGTTGACAAAGAGATGGACAATAGAGTGATCTTATAAGGGTTCCGTTTTTTTTCATTTTGAGATAAAAAAGAAAAAAAGACAATAGTACAGCAAAAAAAAAAAAAAGCAATTTAACAAATTACAACGACCATTTGGAAAATGATTTTTTCGAAGACTAAAATTTAAGACATAAAAAATAGCACGGAGATGATCATACATTACGTACGCCATGAATTAAACATTAACATTCCTGGACCCATCATGAACAAATTTTAAAAGAAATTTCAGTTTTACAATTTTCGGTACTGTAAATTTTTAAACTTCTACGGAGCTGGTCATACATTACGTACGCCATGCATTAAACATTAATATTCCTGGACCAATTTTAAATGAAATTTCATACATTACGTACGCCATGGATTACATTTTTCGGTACTGTAAATTGTTAAAACCCCCGTTTCTTTCTGTTTGACTTGGCGAAAATTAATCATCGCCAAGAATTACGGTAACCCGATTTTTTACTTTACTATTTTTCAGTTTGTTTTTAAGGTAGATGTAATTTAAATTCTGAAGCGAGCGATCACCCCTACACTGTAAAAAAAAACGACATTTTTACAGTACAAAGTACTGTTCATCTCTCACACAAGCTCGATCACAGTTGAATGTACTGTACCTTTCTTTGGTTTCCTGACTATTTAAACATGGAAAATACAGTAGTTGCGTAAAATTAACAGCACAATGTACTGGCAATTTGGACGCCAGTAGTTTGTGCTGTGGTCCAAATGCGTCCAAAATTGTCAGTACATTGTACTGTTAATTTTACTCAACTACTGTATTTTTCATGTTTAAATAGCCAGGAAACCAAAGAAAGATACAGTACATTCAACTGTGAACGAGTTGTGCTGGCAAATGTACAGTGTTTTTTATACAGTGTATAAGTGATCTGAACCAGGATTGCATGGTAAAAATAAATATCTTAATATTCAATTCTTCGAGTTTTTAATTACTTGAGTGCTGATTTATCATGAATAGATAAAATTGTTCTGCATATATTTTTTATTTTGAATTGATGTGATTTATGACTGATTCGAAGAAGATTTGCTTTCATTCGATTGTTTTTGAACTCCCTCATGCTGCCGTCCCGCCGACAGGATGTCTGTATTGATGTTGGAAGTTATTTCTGATTTTGAAGGCTTGAGGTAAGCTATTTCTATTGTTGATTTATTGAAAATAAATATGTCTACTTCTAATATTGATACATTAAAAAAGAAAAGAACTGGCTTACGTACACAAACGACAAAATTGTGTACAAAAATAAGCACAGCTCTTGAAGATGATTCTATGACATTAGAAAATAAATTAGATTTATTAAACATTTGTAAGGACCAATTAAATGACAAATATGAATCATTAAAAAAATTAAACTCTGATATCCAGGATATTATTGCTGATGACGATTTTGAGAAAGAAATCGAAAGTTCCGAAACCTATAGTGAGAAAATAATTGAATCTCGTTATAAAATAACGAAGTTCTTAAATGAACATAACGCCCAAAATCAGAATAATGCGTTTCAAAATTTTATGAAAACTGAATCCGGTTCTCAAAACGGAAATTTAAAGAGATCTATGAAATTGCCGAAGCTCACTATAAATAAATTTTTTGGTAACAGCAGTTCCTGGTTAGAATTAGAATTTTGGGGGCAATATTCTAATGCAATTGAAAAGAATTCTAATTTAACTCCTATTGACAAATTTGTCTACTTGAAATCTCTTCTTGGAGGTAGTGCATGTAATGCTGTTGCAGGATTTTCGCTTTCGGAGGAAAACTTTAAAGCTGCAGTTGATTTGTTAAAGGCTCGCTCCGGTCGTGACGGCCTAGTTATCAATGCACATATGAGTAAACTGTTAAATTTAAAACAGGTAAAGAATGCTTCTAATGTTAGAGAACTTCGGGAACTGTACGACAGTTGTGAAATACAAATTAGAAATTTAAATTCTCTCGGAGTTACAGCAGAAAGTTATGGTAATCTCCTATGCCCTATTTTATTAAAGTTGATACCTGCTGAAATGGCGTTAGATTTTAATCGTGAAAAGAACCGATAGTAAAAAAATGGAAGTCGAAGAGCTTCTTTCTTTCATTAAAAACGAAGTACAATCGCGAGAATCTACTATGGCACTCCAGAGCTCTGAAAATAGTTTTAGTGCTAAAAAAGAAAAAAATAAATATAATAACAGTTATAAACATTTTAGCAATTATAAACGTGACATTCCTTCAGCCTCTGCATTGACTATCAATCTAAAAAATTTTTGTTTATCTTGTGATAAAGAACACGATTCAAAATTGTGTAAAGTGTGTACTATTCCTCAAAAACGGGATAAATTACGTATGCAAGGACGTTGTTTCACCTGTTTCAAAAAATTCCACGTCTCGGCTAAATGCAGTGGTGGAAAACTGGCGCAGGGGAGGAGCCTATTGACACCAATAAATTTTTGTAGAATTTTTCGCATTATCTAATGACAGAATTTCTGAGCTTTTATTAAGGTGAAGAATACAATAAAATATTAGTGGTGTCAATAGGCTCCTCCCCTGCGCCAATTTTCCACCACTGTAAATGTAAATCTAATTTAGAACCATGTAAATTTTGTAATGGAAATTTTCATCATTATTCGATTTGTTTAAAAAAATCTCAACCAACAATTCCCAAAGAAATCGAATCAGGTGACACAGTTATTAGTTCGATATCCCATTGTAATACAGAAAATGAAAATTCCTCTAAGGAGGTTATACTTCAATCTGCTTGCATAAATGTGGAATATGAAATAAACTCTGAGCTTTCATTATGCTTATATGATTTGGGGAGTCAAAGGTCATTCGTTACAGAGCAATTAGTATCAAAATTAAATCCCCGAATTATTCGTCAAGAAAAACTTCAAATTTATTCTTTTGCAGCTGTTAAACCACAAATAAAAACATTTGATGTTGTGCAATTAAAATTATCTCATGTTGAAAACAAATCGCGTTTCATATTTATCGAGGCTTTAGTCACAGATGTAATTTCAAACATTAGGATTCCCCCCCCCCCCCTTCTCTCCTGACAGATAGAAAATAAACTGGCGCCTTATAAGTTATTAAATGCGGTTGCATCATGCCATTCTAAAATAAATGTTCTTATTGGGGCGGATTATTTTTATCAAATCTGTTACGATAGAGAAATAAAAAAAGTAACTAAATCTCTCTTTTTATGTGATAGTTTATTCGGATATTCGCTTTGTGGTTTTTATGAAAATGAAAAAAGAAAAATGGAATGTGCTTCTGTTTTACATCTGTCGATTAACACTCCAATTGGAGAAGATTTGAATTTTTTATGGGAAATCGAATCTTTGGGTATTACGCAATCAAATGATAATATTTCTGATGCAGATAAGGAAATTGTGAATAAATTTGAGAATAACTTAAAATTCGTAAATCATAGGTATGAAACGGGTTTATTGTGGAAGTATGAGAAAAATAAAGTCGGGAATAATTTTAGAATAGCTAGAAGTCGCTTTGAGGAATTAAATCGTAAAATCGAGAAGGATAATTAATGACTTATGTAAAAATTATAAAGATATTATATTAGAACAATTAACTGCTGGAATTGTAGAAGAATGTCCTGATAAAATAACCGAGGGTGGTTATTTTATGCCGCACAGACCGATTTTAAGAGATGATAAATTAACTACTAAGGTAAGGATGTTTTTTTATGCTTCTTCTAAAGAAAAACATTTAAATTCTCTAAATGATTGTTTATATCCAGGACCTAACCTTAACCCGAGCATTCTTAATGTAATATTTAATTTCAGAAAATTTAATGTTGCATTTAGCGCTGACTTAGAAAAAGCGTTTTTGCAAATTGGGATAACAGAAGAAGATCGGGATTATTTAAAATTTTTGTGGTTTGGTGACGAAAAGGATGATTTAAAATTTTTGAGACTTACACGAGCCGCTTTTTGGGTAACTTGCAGTCCCTTTCTTTTGGATGTAACGATTAAATCCCACATACGTAAATATGTTGATTATCCTGAAGTTGTTAAGATTTTGGACTCTTCTTTTTATGTAGATGATTTGATTACGGGGTCAAAATCTGATGAAGACGCTTATTATCTATCATCAACAGATTCGCATATTTTTAAAGAAGCTAGCATGAATTTGCGAAAATTCAGTACTAATTCTGTTTAACTTAGAAAATTATGGAAGGAAAATAAATTATGTGACTCAGAAGAAAATTTGAATAATTCTTTAAAAATTTTGGGATTATTATGGGATATTTTACGTTTTGACGTTCAATCCTTTCCTGATGATTGGAAATTTAATCCATCGAAACGCGTTGTTCTTAAAGCCATGTTAATATTCTTTGATCCTATTGGATTCATTGCACCATTTTCTGTTCGTATGAAATGTTTGCTACAGGAAATATGGAAAAGGGGTTTGGAATGGGATGAAAAATTCCCTAATGATTTAAAAGTTGAATGGGAAAATTGGTGTGTAGAAATCGAACATTTACATAAATTTGATATACCCCGCAAATATTTTCCGCAGGGTTTAGACTTTTCGGACCCAATCGAAATTCATATATTTTCAGATGCTAGTCCTAAGGCTTATGGGGCCGTAGCTTATTTTCGATGTACCACAAGTGATAATAAAATTATGACTAGTCTTATTTGGGCAAAATGTCGAGTCGCCCCGATTAAATGTTTGACAATTCCTCGGCTTGAATTAATGGGGCATTAATAGCTGCAAGGATGTCTAAATATCTGAAAAGTGCATTTAATTTTCAAAATTTGGAAATTCATATCTGGTCAGATTCCACAATTACGTTACATTGGATCAAGGGATCAGCCATGGACTGGAAGCCCTTTGTGGCTAATACGGTTGTAGAAATACAATCTTTAACTGGTCCTAAAATATGGAAGTATATTCCGGGTAAGGATAATCCTGGTGATCTTCTTACTCGAGACGTATGACAGCCTGGATCTTAAGATTATAAATAATATCAATAAATCAAAACCTAAAATTTCAGGTGAGCTCACGGCTCAAGAAATTGAAAAGGCAGAATTTTATTGGTTAAAACAAACCCAGTTATCTGTATTCAATCGTGAAATTGATTTACTAAAAAAGCGAAAGCCCATCGATAAAGATTCAACCTTGTATAGTCTGAATCCAAAATTGGATGAGAATGATTTGTTAATTTTATCTGGAAGATTACAATTTTCAGAATTATCTCAAAGGGAAAAGCACCCTTTTATACTTCCATATGGGAGTGCTTACACCAAATTGTTGATTCGAAATGCCCATGAAAAGGTTTTCCATTATGGAATTGCAACAACTTTAGCTCACTTACGAGAAAATTATTTTATAATTAGAGGTCGAAAATTTATAAAATCTGTACTGAAAAATTGTCTTATTTGCACAAAATTTAAAGCTTCTCCTGGGAGGCAAGAAATTGCACCATTACCTAAAGATCGTATTATAGAAACCGCACCCTTTTATACCTGTGCTGTGGATTTTGCAGGACCTATTTATGTCAAAGCAAAAACTGGGCAAGAAAAGACCTATATAGTTCTTTTCACGTGCGCAGTCACTAGAGCTGTGCATCTCGAACTGTGTACCAATTTAACTTCAGAAGCTTTCCTTTTATCATTTAAAAGGTTTATCTCTCGTAGAGAAATTTGTCGAACAATCTACAGTGATAATGCGAAAACATTTATAATAGCTGATAATTTACTCAGAGAAGTTTGGAGCCGAATATCAAAAGAGGAAATTTTACGATATTTTAATAAAAATAGCATCATCTGGAAATTCATTATTCCAAGAGCCAGTTGGTGGGGCGGTTTTTGGGAACGCATGTTTCGTTCGGTGAAAACTCCTTTGAAGAAAGTTCTCGGAAGATCTTGTCTCTCATATGAAGAAATACAAACCACTTTAACTGAAATCGAAGCTATGATTAATGGTCGCCCACTAACGTATGTTTATGAAGAAAACAGTGAACCGCTTCCACTTACTCCTTCACATTTCCTGATCGGCAAACGAATAAATTCTCTACCTGATTTTCATTGTGTTACTGAACCTAAATCGAAGAAAATAACGTTAACAAAAATATTGAAGTATCGAGATCAAGTTTTAAATCATTTCTGGAAACGTTGGAGGCAGGAATATTTGCTAGAACTGCGTTCTGCCAATTTTTCAGTTCCTGTCAAAGCTCCGACTAAATTCGAAATTGGTGACGTTGTGTTAGTTAATGAAGATAAAACTCCAAGGCACATGTGGAAATGCGGTAGAGTTACAGAGCTCTTTTTAGGAAGAGATTCGAAAGTGAGATCTTTGTGCAATACAAACTGAATCTGGTGTAATAAAAAGACCAGTGCAATTGCTACATAAACTGGAACTCGACATTATGGACTAATTTTTTGAACTTTTCACTTTTAAGAACATTTTGTTTACATTTTCATTCTTTAACTTTTTCTAATTCAATATTTTGTATATTTTAGTTTCAGTAGTTGCTGCTATGAAAACAGTTATTTGTATGTCTCATTATTGTAAGTATGTTCTAACTTTTAATTGTCTTATTGATGTAATTTGAAATTTTTTGATAAAAATTTAGTTTGAATGATGAACAATAGTAATTGTTCATCCGAGGGCAGAGTGTTAAAACCCCCCTTTCTTTCTGTTTGACTTGGCGAAAATTAATCATAGCCAAGATTTATGGTAACCCTATTTTTTACTTTACTATTTTTCAGTTTATTTTTAAGGTAGATGTACTTTAAATTCTGAAGCGAGCGATCACCGCTATAAGGGATCTGAACCAGGATTGCCTGGTAAAAATAAATATCTTAATATTCAATTCTTCGAGTTTTTAATTATTTGAGTGCTGATTTATCATGAATAGATAAAATTGTTCTGCATATATTTTTTATTTTGAATTGATGTGATTTATGACTGATTCGAAGAAGATTTGTTTTCATTCGATTGTTTTTGAACTCCCTCATAAATTTTTAAACTTCTACGGAGCTGGTCATACATTACGTACGCCATGGATTAAACATTAATATTACTGGACCAATTTTAAATGAAATTTCATTCTTAAACTTCTAAACATCCCACAATATTACTTTTTACACCGTCGTATAGAGAAAAAAATGTACTTTTAAATGCAATTTGTTTGAAAGCTGTATCTCAATTTGTTTCTGAGTTACTAATTTTTTTTGTAGTTTTTATTACTTTTTTGTCATAGTGGCAACAGAAGTATCCATCTCTGTTGAAAGTAAAGGGACAATACAGATTACTGTATAGGCCAATAAGAAAACGAATAAAATGCGGGCTTTAACTAATAAAACGCTTCAGATATGTTTTTGATTTCCTACCCTGATCGAGGACAATAACCATAAAAAACCTAAAGTATAGTACTTTTTACAATAAACTAAAACAGTACTTTTTATTAGAATTCCACTAGGTCTTAAAATGCGAAAGCGAGCTACCAGAATCCCAGTTACTTAGTTAAATTTTTAAAACGTATTTTGCATTGCGTTATTTATGAAGTATACAAACAATTTTACATTTAAAAAATTGCTGTACACTGATTTTCAATACGCCGTTCTACTTCAAAACATCGCTTGTGAAAACATCTCTGAATGAAAAAAATTAAAGCAATAAAACTGATTAGAAATTAATATGGGGGGGGGGATTAAATCGTTTGGATGACTGAAAGGATGAACAAGGTCAAAATATCACTCGACTGATTGCATGATGAGAGAGATTAACCATTTAACTCCACTCTTTCTGAAAACTAAATAGACATTTCCGAGTACCTCTATATTTAGACAAGCGGCTTCAATTAAATTTACAGCGGGTCGCAGAAGTAACACGATTTTCGAATAGCAATGTTGACCTTAACGACAGAAGCTCTGCGATTTAAGATGGTGTAATTTAGTTTTCGGAAAAAATAGTAGCACTACAGCGCTCCGGTTGCATGTTGAAGTTGAACACCTTTGGTAAAACTAGCTTACCACCTTACCGGTTACAAGCTCCCTAGAATCCTGAAAGCGCAGACAAAAGGACTGGTTTTATCCACAGGCACCTTGTATTTGTATCTACTTCGGTCAAATAAGTGACTGAGCTGCAAACACATAGCAACCCAGCATCTTTCCCTGCTCTTCGACACCGATGGAGGTCTGTTCAATCCGACAGTAACACCTTGGACGAGAGTTTTTTACCTTGCATGATTCGGGTACCATATGCGATCCCCCCCCCCCTCCCCAAGAACCTCGGGTAGACCGGACAGCGGACTCTCCCAAGCACTGAGCTCTACAATAATATTGTATTCTATTGTCGAGCTCAGTGCTCCCAAGAGTGCTGGGCTCAATGCCGAACCCTTAGCTTTCCCGTGTATGCTTGCTTTACTGGTGTATTCAGGAATGGAAAGTCTACAAAGACAACCATTTGACATTCAACAATGGATAGAAAGAAAAGGGATGACTCGCGAGTCGCGAGTGCGGAGAGGTTGAGCGCATAGACACGCCCTCGCTAAGGCTGCAGCCAAAATTGGGTCAAAATAAGTTATGACAAAAACAAAAAAAAGGGAACCAATTGCCCCAGTTTGGATGTTAGTCAAAATCGCGAAATTTTGATATCGACCGTGGCGCCAACTTATATGGGCCCGTGGAGCGCCAGCCCACCCAATAATTTTATGTCTCCGTCCACCCAACTTACATTGATTTATTACCTTATTTATTTATATTTGTTTAATCGCTGAAGTAAAAGTTGGTTTAATCAAAGTTCTCAAAATAATTTTGTTTGAAAAATAGTAAGGACATCAATTAGACTTACGGGAGCACTGAAAACCCCTTCAACGGATGTAAAAGTAAATTTCTCTCAAAAACAAATTCCCTGCATATTTTGCCACCTGTTTTAAGATCTTGGTGAATCGATGAAGGTGACTAAAATGACATTTACTTTCTTGATATTTAATTTTTGCATTTTCAATAGTTAACAATTTTTATCTTATTTATATTAAATATTCATTTATTTATAAGAAAGAAATTATAAGAAAATAATTTAATAAATTTTTTATTAAATTATAATCAAATTATAATTTTATATTTTACTTAGAAAAAACATAATTTGACTTCGAATTACTCCCTCTGTCCCAAATTAGTTGCTACATTTGATTACTTTTGTATTGATTATTGATACTGGTGATTTTATGATTTTGTTTGAACATTTTTCAGAGATTTCAGGGTGCTATGCTATCAATCAACAACATTTATTTACCAAGCATTCCCTCCGCCTCTCTTTAAATACCAAATTAGTTTAAAACATCCAGAGTTCGCACGCTCTTGAGCTACGCTCCATTTTGTAAGGATTCTTCCACCAGTAATCGCATAAAACTACTTTCTAGCTAATGAATCGTTAATTCTTTAGGAAGAAAATGACCTTTATGGTATACTGGTGGTAGAGTCCTTACAAAATGGTGTCTATCTACTAAACTGCATCGAAAGTTATTTATGACCTCCACCCACTTGAAATGTAGCAACTAATTTGGGACAAAATTTTCGACCTAAATGTCGCAACTAATTTGGGACGGAGGGAGTATCATCTTTAGTTATTCGCTCCTCCCCGCCCCTCTCTCTCCACATACACGCACTGGGAAAAAATTTTTATGTGAAAACACAACTTGTTTGTATATGTTTTACTCAAACTTTTATGAGACCACCCAATATTTTTCAAAAGTTAGCGCTACTGGTCGACACTAAAAAAAATATCGTTATCATTCAACGCTTGTTAGTGCATTTGAGTTGCTTTATTGCAACGATTTACATTAGAGTATGGAGTTAATCAAAATGCCTCAGAAAAAACATTGTTCAAGTAAATTGAATTATGAATAAAAGTAACATGATGCATTTCTTAGCATACATTTAAGGGAGACCAAACTGGTCGCCAAATTAGTTTAAAATAATAACCTTTTCTAAAATGGAAAATATATATATATATATGTTATGATTAAAATCTGAGTTGCCATCATTAGAGAAAAATGTTTAAAATTAGAAAAAAAAAAATAATATCTCGAAAACTAATTCAAGTTTTGAAATTCTAATTACAGTTTTGAAATCTGCATATCAATGCGGATTTTTGTTGTTAATTTCATCGCATAATATTCCATATTTTAGGAGAAAACGCCATGAAATATAATCTGTCGTTTCATAAAATCGTTTCATAAAGTCGTTTCATAAATGTGTTTATTTAGGATTTTATATATATAGGGTAGATATACATGTTCTTTATTTATAAAATATAGCTATTCTTATTGTGTACATGTTATTAAAAAAATCAAAATTTAATATTTTTGAACTCTTTAAATAATTTTTAGACGCATATTTTCGAATACAAAAAACTCCTATCCACGTATTAAAACTTTTTTTCTTTTATTTGTTAGTGACGAGGCTGTTGGGATTACTGGTCGTATCTGGCGGCATCGAGACTTGAATGGTGAAGAGGCAGAAGTCGAACTAGATATGCACGATGACGACACCAAAAATCGAGTGTTTGTCGATAGAGATCACAACCTGATTATTCGTAAAGTTACGGAAAAAGATGGTGCTTATTACTTCTGTTACGATGTGGGATACAATACAAGCCAAAGTTCAGTGAAAATGGATATCCTTCTAGATGGTAATATGGCTTAACCTCTTCATTACCGAAGCTAAAATAATACTATAAATACTCATTCATGGCTTTTAAACAAACAAAATGACATCATAGATGACAGAAAAAAGAACTTTTCGAAAGCTGATTCTTTAGGGGGCTAGTAATTTAGGTTCACAAATAGGGATCTAAAATTACAAATCTCCTTAAAATATCAATTTAATTATCACTAACCTGAATTAGCACAATCACAAATTTAAGACCTTTAACCCGTTCGGGACCATGGGTGCATATATGCACCCTCAAAAAGAGCATACAGGATTTGTTTTAGGCACCAGTAAAAAAACAAAGTACTATTTAGTTTCTTTAATTATAGCATTTTCGTAATTGTTTAAGTAAAGGTAACTTAAAAAAAAAGAAAGTGGTGCCAACCGAATAAAATTTGTGTAAAAGCTGCCTGTCCCAAAGGGAACCCTTTCGGAACCATGGGTGCATATATGAACCCTCAAAAAGAGCATACAGAATTTGTTTTACGCATCAGTAAAAAAAGAAAAGTAATATTTAGTTTCTTTAATTAGAGCATTTTCACGGTTGATTAAGTAAAGATAACTTTTTCAAAAAAAGTTGTGACAACCGAATAAAATTTGTGTAAAAGTCGCCGATCCCAAAGAGGTTAAAGGAGTAGATGATATACAAATCCTCAAAACATTTTATTGTAAAGGATTTAAGTTAAATAATTACGACAATTTCTCAATTTCTTTGCCGCACTGTCTTGAAGGCATTTTGCAAACTCAGATGAAAATAACAATTATTTTATGAGGAAATCAGCATAGATGTTGCCATTTATTGGTATGCTTTTAAAGTGAAAAACATCCAGCTATTAAGAAATGAAGTCAAAATGTAAAAAAATCCAACAGTTTAGTTTTTAAAAGGAAAAGAATAGAGGTCCACATATGTGGGCCCAGGTAGCGAAGAGGTTAATTAAATCCAACCAAGATCGCATAACGTACTATCAATTAAAGGACTATCCCGCTCAACACGGTACATTCTCATTAAGGATCGACCGAAACCGAATTTCAGTAATCTTCCTATTTTCGACCGAAAACAAAAATACCCCCCAAAAGTTTTTTAACTAATTAATACACACATAAATATACATAATTATAAATTAAGTATACTTGTTTATTAAATATACATAATTATTAATTATAAGTATGGCCCAAGTTGACTCTCTGTGCCTATGACCAAAATGAATATGCTTTCCAATGGTAAATTAAATAAAAAAAACTCTTAATTCATTCCAGTGTAGTAAAGGTCATTTAATATAATATCGATTAAAGGAATACGGGTGCAAACTCCTACTTAGTGTGATACGTTCTCATTATTTCAGTCCGTTATCATTCGCAGTAATCGAAATAAATATGCATGATGACGACACTAAAAATCGTGTCTTTGTAGATAAAGATGACAACTTTGCAAAGTTTCAGAGAAAGATGATGCTTATTACTACTGTTATGGTGTCGGATACAATGCTAGTCAAAGCTCTGGGAAAATGGAGGTTCATTTCGATGTAAATAAATTAGCAAAGTTCTTAATTCATTCCGTGCAATAAAGCTTCATATTCACCATAAATACTGACATGAGAGAAATCAATAAAAATCATTATTATAGTTTCAGGGGCAATTAATTAGCGTTTTCCAAAGTCAAATGGGACAAAAAGCACTTATGTAAAGGTAAAACCAAATACCACAGATTTTTAAAATAATTATTTATTCGTTGCATTAGTACCCAGAAGACAACACATTGATATCCTAAAAACACCCAGAGGATATCGTATCCATGCTGCTTGATAGCCACTGAATTGTTGAAATTCTCTTGCAGACAGTCACAGAATACCCTCAGAATCCAAAAGGTCACTCCTATAGATGCAGTGTTGATTTAAGGGGGTGACCCGGGGGGATCCCCCCGGAGCAGTGAGATGTCCCCCCCGCCGGAAGATTTGAGATTTTGTGTTTTCAATGGCCAAAAAGTGCAATTTCCCCCCCGGAACACTATGATGTCTCCCCGGAGCCACAGAAATCCCTCGCGGAGAAAAGTGTCTGAATTCAATACTATATTCTGTGCGTGATTTTTATACACGTTTGGGGAAATTATAGAAGGAAATAAGAAGGAAATAAACCAAGTATAATATGTAAGTACGTTCGATAAGAGAATCCACAATTTTTCTAAGGAGAATGTAATTGGATAATTAGATCACCGTATTCTTTAGATATCTAATACTATTATGTTACAACAACTACATGATCTGTAAGATCTTTGTGAAACGTCCGGATGAGGATCGTGATTAAATGGGTAAGCATATGCTCAGACATCAAGTGCAGATGGCTCTACGAAGTCTGCAAGTTTAAAATCAGTAATTCTCTGAAAACCCCAAGTGCTACTTATGATGTAAACAGCAAATAATTTTCAGTATTTTCAAAAAACATGATTGCAATTTTTATATGAAGAAATATTTAACTTTATAAATAAGAACAAAATTTTAAAATTGATTTTTTGTTATTTTTTTTAACTAGCAAAAAGATAATTTTTAAGCATATTAGTTAAACTTAATTAAGTTTATAAGTTTAACTTACATAAAAAAGGGGGTAAGTTCATATTTTGCACTAATCATTAATTCGCAGATGGAGTTTTTGTTGTTGTTGTTGATGTTGTTGTTGTTTTTATAAAGATGATATAAAATTTGCAAATTCAAATATTCGCAAAAACTTCGGTGGCAAGATGTGCGAATTTGAGAGATGAGCATGCTGTATTTTTTTATTCTTTTTTCTAGTTTACTACTGTAACATGTGCTATGCATGAAAACTATAAGGGTCAATCCATTTCAAGTGGTCTAGCACTGGTTGCTCGACCATTTTTAAAAAAATCTGAAATTTTTTATACAACAACCCTAACATGATGGAAGTTCAAAATGACTATTATTTTAATTTTATTAATTTTTGTTTGTGCATGGCGGCCATCTTTGTTTCATCGTCAGCAGCAATTTTCTCACATGAAGGGTTTACGGAATTGTAAATAATTCATCTTTTTTATTTTTCAATTCCCACTAATAGCTCACACTTTCCCTATATTTATTTATTTATATATTTATCTTGTTCAAATTTTCAATCGTTAATAAAATACTCATTATTCATCCTATCAGGTTGAAATAAATTTTTTTAAACTTGTACTGATGGCAATTGATGTTAATACAGTTTTTTTCAAATATTAATTAGTTAATTAAATTTTAATTAATTAATTTTAGTTTTGCATGGGAAACAAAATGGCGGCCATTGGTTATTGAAGTTCAATGAAAGTATTTTCAATAAGGGGTTACCATAGAGGAGGACCCTGTTCTGTCGCCAACTTGGCGATATATCGCCAAATTGGGCGGCCAAAATGAGTCGCCAAAAGTGACGCCAACTTGGCGATATCTCTACTATTTCGCCAAATTCCCATAGAGTTCCATTGTAAACCTACTTGCTTATAGAAAATCAACAAATTGAGATATTTTAATGCAACAAAAACTAATATTAGCTTAAGGGATTATATTAAATTTTTCTTTGATGGCCTAAGTAGGAATTGACTTTAAAAACAAAATTTTTATATTACTTGTTCCAATTCAAGTGCGGATTAAAGCAATTTGTACAGAATACATTGGGCTAAAAATTTGGTAATAGAGTAGTTTCCGAAACTAACTGCTTATTAGTGAAATTTAACCCCTTAATTCTCGCTCCCGTCATATTCACGGGCTGTGTCTTTTTTTTCCAGATTATTCAGATTTGTTTGATTCCCACCAGTTTTATGGAATAATGTAATTGGCTTTATTATGGTATCATTTTATCTCTCATTAAACAATGTGAGCATTTCTTTTTCAAAAAAGTGGTGCCAATAAGCAATTTGAATTTTTAAACCGTAATTTAATGCGACCGTTAAGGGGTTAAGCATAAAGTTCCAGTTTTTTCCAAAATTTGTCCGTTTACAAGAGGAAATTTTTCTAGCAAGAACAACTGTCAACATGACATAATTCTCTTTTACAACTAGGCCGAAAATACTTGTACTCACACGCCGAGTTCCAGATCTGGGACTTGCTTTCTCTTCGCTAAAAAAAAATTCCAAATTTTTCAAAAATGTCAAAAATCGCAATTTTGAGGCTTTGATATCTCTGGTGGGGCACGAGATAAAAGTCTGAAGTTCTGGTTTTTGAGAGTATTATATGGTAGTGCTATGCACAAGAAATTTCAGGATGGAGATATGACTACAAGCTGAGATAAGGCAAGGGCAACATGTCAAAACAATAACTGCCAAACTATTGTTTTGTTGTAGTCACAGGTAAGTATTTATCTCAGAGTGTCATTTAAATTCATTTTTTGATTATCTTTAAATAATAGTAACAGAAATAAAGCCTTTTGCAAAACTTAGCAATTAATTAAAAAAAATAATTATGCCTAAAGCCTACATTTTGTATAGTTTCAGTAATTTTTGTTGTAATTTTAGTAACTAAAAGAAACCTCAGCACTTTTACATAAAGAAAAAAAAATATTTTTATACAAGACTTGAGACAAAAACAGAATAGGGAAAGAGAAAAGCTGTTAATGTTGGCACACTTGTTGAGACATGATCAAACGTGTCAAAACACATCCCTGCTTGTTGATTTAAAAACCACAATTTTAATACTGCTTGCCAGTCCCTGAAACTTGTTCCTACCTTATGATGTTCCTGTAAATGAAACATTATACGATGTTACCATGCATCAGCCTCAAGTAATTTTCAGAAAGTAAAGATATCCAAAGCCCTTTCAAAATTTATACTCCAGAAAAATGACATTTTTTCAGAAGAAGTAAGCTAGGAATTATTAATAACGTGAGACGTTTACATAGTGATTTCAAAGTTTATTTCTATGAGCCAGCAGGGCCAATATCTTCAATAAAGTTATTAAGAGATGACAAGACTTGTTTCCTACAAATAAAATTTTAAGAAAAATCAAAATTGTGATTTTTAAACCAACAAGCAAGAATGTGTTTTGACACGTTTAATCATGTCTCAAAAAGAATTACAACATTAACAGCTTTTCTCTTTCCGTATTCTGTTTTTGTCTCATGTCTTGTATAAAAATATTTTTTTTTTCTTTATGTAAAAGTGCTGAGGTTCTTTTTAAAACATAAATTACTGAAACCATACAAAATGCATGGCCTTAGGCATAATTATTTAAAAAATTAATAGCTAAGCTTTGCAAAGAGTTTTATTTTCTGTTACTATCATTTAAAGATAATCAAAAACATAAATTTAAGTGACACTCTGAGATAAATACTTAGCTGCGACTACAACAAAACAATAGTTTGGCAGTATTGTTTTGACATGTTGCCCTTGCCATACCTCAGCTTGTAGCTAAATCTCCATCCTGAAATTTCTTGTGCATTACACTACCATACAATACTGTCAGAAACCAGAATTTAAAATTTTTATCTCGTGCCCCACCAGAGATATCAAAGCCTCAAAAGTGTGATTTTTTACATTTTTGAAAAATTTGGAATTTTTTTTAGCGAAGAGAAAGCAAGTCCCAGATCTGGAACTCGGCATGTGAGTACAAGTACTTTCGGTCTATTTGTAAAAAAAAAAAAAAAAAAAAAAAAAAAAAATGTCATGTTCACGTTTTTCCTTGCTAGAAAAATTTCCTTTTGTAAACGGACAAATTTTGGAAAAAAACTGAAACTTTATGCTTAAATTTCACCAATAAGGATTTATTTTCGGAAACTACTCTATTACCAAATTTTTAGCCCAATGTCTGTACGTACAAATTAGCTTTAATCCGCACTTGAATTGGAGAAATAAACGCTGAATTATTTACAATCCCGTAAACCCTTGTGAGAAAATTGCTGCAGACGATGAAACAAAGATGGTCGCCATGCACAAACAAAAATTAATAAAATTAAAATAATAGTTATTTTGAACTTCCATCATGTTAGGGTTGTTGTACAAAAAATTTCAGATTTTTTTAAAAGTGGTCAATCAACGAATAAGTGATTTTCTGGACCACTTGAAATGGATTGACCCATAAACATTTTTTTTTTGTTCGTTATTCGGCAATATTTTTTCTTCGTTTCAGTTGGATATCGTTCGACCTTGGAGCCCGATGTCATACGTAAGTTAATGTAAAAATGCCGAAAAAATGTATAAAAACTTTTTTTAATTTATTTAATTTATTGACTTAAAATATTTAGTATCCAAATGTTATTTTCAGAGCTGCCGGCAGACTTGGATAAAGAAGTTCCTAAATTTATGAAATCTTGTGAGAGAATAAGTAAGAAATATTAAACTTGTAAATGCCATAATTTATTGTAATCTTTCGCAGGAATAACAGTAACACCGGCAACAATACTGGCATTGGAGAGGGAGCTTAACAAAACGTTACATGGTCGGGCCCTGTGTATACTACTTGTATGAAAAATCGGCCTTTCAAGGTCGAACGTCCTGTTTTCATTTTCTCTTCGTTACCATAGTTACTAACATAAGATAAGGGCCGAGGAGTGACCAACGAAGGGATAATGAAAAGAAGATGTTTGTCCATTAAAAGCCAATTTTTCCTACATGGAGTATAAGAGAGAGATTTCTGTATCTAGGACACTGTTCAGTTTTTGTGTCACCTGTAATTTGGTTGATTGATTGGTATGCTCGTTCTCTGTTGTTTGTTTTTTTTTCCCTTGAAGATTGAAGGCGATGCTCTTTTATGTAATCTTTAAACATATATATGCTAAATTTATTATTGTTGTTTGTGCTTTTCATTACGGCAGATTTTGTGTGTCACGTATCTCTCTCTCTCTCTCTCTATTCTAAAAAATCCCTGCCGGCTCGGGCCTACAGGCGGAGGTAGATTTCGATGTTAAGTACTAAATTCTCCAACAAAACTTAAATCAAGATTAGAGATAAAACCCAGTTTCTTCACAAAGAGCGAGCTGTAGGGAGCTAAACTTTTTGTGAAAATTGTAATATACACGAATACACACACACATATATATGGAATAGGTTTAAAAAATGGCTACAAAAAATTCAGAGAACCTTCAAGTGTTAAAATAGGTTAATATTTCCATAGTCGGGTTTTTATCATGTTTTAATACGTTTCTTCAAACTTATATGACGTTACATATTCACCTGCTGAGGTCCATTATATTTCTAATATGACGCAATATTTTTATTATTTTTTTTTAAATTCGTCAAACTATTTATTTCATTTTCATGCTGAAATCTTGCTCTAGGAAACTTATGACGTAATATTCAATTTGTCAAACTATTTAATTTTACACGTGAAAATTTTGCAAAAGAAAAGTAATTGTTGTGGTGAGAATTTTATTATTTGTTTTTTTTTTAATTGTTGGCAACAGCTATAACGAAAAACTTTTATTTTTTTCCTGCCATTGTTGTGTAAGAGCTGGTTTTATCAGAATCATGTTAAGACAGTATTCAAAATTTTGAACCCTTCCCATTTCCACCCTCTTGGGTCGATTTCGCTCATTTTCAATCCCCGCCGAGATATTAGCCATCTCAAAGTTGTTGGCGAGTTTGAAGATGATTCGTGCATAATTGCGACTTTTATCGTGCGGACAAAATTTAGTACATACATACATACATATATATATATATATATATACATATATATAAACTTTTTAGGTGGGGGTGGTTTTGCGTTCCTGGGGTCCTATAATGAAAAGTTATGAAGGAATTTTTCAAAAGTCGCACCATGGTAACGATTGCAATAGGTAGTATTTCTTACGAAATCTACCTAAAAAAAAAAAAAAAAAGTAACTAACGCTGTCACCACCGCTGTAAATGATTTTTTTGTGACCGGGGGGTCTTTTTTCGCTAGTATTAAGAACGTACTGTATACAAAGATATGAACATCGGTGGTATTATAGAGAAATGTTTGATAAACACGCTGATGTGGACAGTTTTTAAATCGAATAATTAGTTTAAGAAATATTTAATGCGAAACTTGGTCAAAATCATTCCACTAAAAAAGTTTTATAGCAGCAATAACTATACATAGGAATTGAATCATTTTTTTCCTAAGGATATACATTAGAAGCTCCGGGTTTGCAGACTGCATTTATTTTTTTAATTTAACTAATTTTTTTTTTATTTATTTCCATTTTAAATTCAGATTTTCAGTATTTCGACAAGTATTTGTTACATATTTTAGAAAAGGGTATTATTTTAAATTGTTGTCAATTGTAAAAACAGCGCAAAGAATAATATTTCTATTAAATTAAAAATTTATTCACACATGAATATAGTAAATAGAAAAAACCCTTTTCAAACTAGAGTTAAATGATTACGTGTTAAAAACAGGAAAATATTGAAAATTGCGTCATAAAAATTGTTTTCACACAAGTATATTAAAAAAGAAAGGAAACTATAAAATAATCAACTATTTAATATGAAAACACACTCAAAATATATATTAAACATTTAATTGCTAAAAGGACGTCAAATGTTAATAAAATACATTAAAAGATCTTAATAATTTGACATGTTTCGATTGAATTTACTCAATCATCATCAGAAAAACAAATAAACACAAAGATGGAAAATGACAATAAACTATTACAAATGAAATTTAAAAATAAATAAATAAAAATCACGCGCGTAATATTTTAACATGTTTCACGTTGCCCTATTTTATTTTCAAATTATCTAACAATTCAATCCAAATATTTGGGATTTGAAATGACAAGGAATCATTGCAGACCATTGAGTTTCTGACGTAAATTTCAATAGATTCTCTAATAAAAAGTTGCAAATAAAAATCTGACCTATAAATTAATCTACTTTCATTAAACAAAATATTTATGTTTTCTATTTTATTTAGCCTAGATAATGCGGTTTTACCTCTATTAAATTTTATGTCTGCAATGTGCTCTTTACATCTCACTTTGAATTTTCTCTGAGTCATACCAATATAATAATTTCTATAACCACCTTCTTTTCTTTATTAATATTATAATTTCTTTAACTACCTTCACCAAATATTTGGATTGAATTGTTAGATAATTTGAAAATAAAATAGGGCAACGTGAAATATGTTAAAATATTACGCGCGTGATTTTTATTTATTTATTTTTAAATTTCATTTGTAATAGTTTATTGTCATTTTCCATCTTTGTGTTTATTTGTTTTTCTGATGATGATTGAGTAAATTCAATCGAAACATGTCAAACTATTAAGATCTTTTAATGTATTTTATTAACATTTGACGTCCTTTTTAGCAATTAAATGTTTAATATATATTTTGAGTGTGTTTTTAGAATATGTATTTTTGAAATATTTTTAATGGACGTATAAGAGAACTTCTGTTTATAATTTAATTTTTTTATTTAATATGAGTTAAAAGCAGTAAATGGAGGAAATTACGTCATAATTAAAATGGCCAAATAATAATATTCCCAGACAGTTTACATTTAAAAATACATTTACACGAGACAGTTCACATTTCTAGATTAAACTATTAAACTATTGTTGCAAATTCTAAGGCAGCTCAAATAAAAATATTTCCTATCTAACAACAGAAGTATTTTCACGTGAATATTAAAAAGAGAAAGGAAATTTTAAAATAATAAATTCATAAATATTAAAAGCAGTAAATAGGAGAAATGACGTCATATTTGAAATGACCAAATAATAATATTGCAAAACTGTTTAAATTTAAAAATATATTTAAGCGAGTCATTTATTTCATATTTTGAGATGATCTTTTCAACTATTGTTGTGAATTCTAAGACAGCACAAATAATATTTCCTTTCTAACAACAAAAGTATTTTCACATGAATATTAAAAAGAGAAAGAAAATTTTGGTGAAAATTATGTCAGAGTTATAATGATACATTTAAAATGTCTTATTTAAAATAACTTTCTTATAGCGTTGCTAAAAAATATCAAGAGACAAAGTCTCTGGTTAGTTAATTCGTTTCATATTAGCTTATTTTCAAATGTTTAACTGATCTTATTTAATCAAAGACAAAACAGCCATTGTAGCTTTCAACAGCAGCTGATTTGCCTTAAATATCCCCAATCAAAAGGAAATGAATGGAAACCCGTTTACAGGGAGATCGCCACTTTCTTTTATTAATATAATTCAATCTTCCGAAATCGTTTTAAAGCCAATCAAATTAGCGTGCTTTTAGAGTATGCGGTGTCTGAACGGGGGTTATCGAGCGTTGCTCGTAGTTTATTAAAACACCCTATCTTCTGGACATATAACACAATGGAATTATTCATTTTATGCGTAACAATGTTTCAAAACCCTGGTCTAAACATATTAGTTACATATCAAATTGTATCGTAGTTCCTTTAAAATGTAATTTCTTTAATCGCTGTAATAACATTTGAACAGAAACAATTCTTACACCATAGATAAATATACAAGATACGACACTTTCATAGAGCAAAATGGCAATGCGGTTACGATCGCAGAGCCTTTAGAGACAATGGAAAAGAAACTTCTCATAACTGAAATATTTTTGTTATTAAGCGTCTACCTTATTGTGATCTTTCTTTTTTAATGTCACATGTTTACATTTTTAACAGAATCTTACGCGGATTTTTTTTTTTTTTTTTTTTTTTTGCGTACATGAAGGGTGAACGATATAAACGCAACGAAAAATAAACTAAAAATTTCTTCTTGAATGTTATATATCAAGTAAATATGATATAATTGGATTTAAAGCCACATAAAGCAATGGTATAAAATAAAAATATACTGAATATTGCATTCTACAAGTCCCAGAAAATTTCATAAATAAGAAAATTTCACTGCTCTGCCTCTTGGAGGAAAGAATACCTATACATAAATTTTATTACTAGAAAACAGGAATTCTGCTGTTCCAGAATTTAGTGTCGCTCCCGAAGAAAAAAATATATGTATATAAAAATAGATAGTACAAAATATATTGCAGTTTTAAAACTCAAAACACACATTTTTATTTTATATAAAATGATGTCATTCGCATCCGCTGAAGAATACAACATTTAATATCCAGTCCTAAACAAAATCTACAGAAAAATATGCATAGGACATCACTATCGCAGACTTATACACAATTCCAGCAAAAAGCGATGTCGTTCGTTTCTCAAGAAACTCAACCAAAAAAAAAAAAAAAATCGGCTATCTCATGATTCATATGCCTTCATTTGTTTGTAACATTAAGATATAGGCTTAAAATTAAATATAGTTTATAATAGCTCCATGTTTTATCAGAAATCATTCATATATATTTTTTCAAAATAGCACGTATTTTAATTACATTTTTTTTTCAGTTATTATGGAAAATGGCAACAAAAAGACATAATTATGTACTATTTTCCAACTATTTTTCCTTTACTTTCAACAGAAATAGAGTACTTCAGTTGCCAACATTAAAACTATTTCGTTAAAAACTACAAAAAAATTAATATAATCTCAAAAATAATAATATCTCAAAAATAAATTGAGATGCAGTTTTCAAACAAATTGCATTTAAAAGTACCTTTTTCCTCCATACGACGGTATAAAAATTGGAAATGTGCGATGCTTATAAGTTTAAAAAATTGCAGTAGAGATTATCCCGTATAATGATACATCAGTTTTTTTTTTACGGCTGGCTTATACAAAGTAACGTTATTTTTTAGAAACGACATTTTAATTGTTGGGCGAAAAAAATAGCATATCGGGGGCTAACAACATAGAGCATAAACATAGTTCATCGACATACTTAAATTTCGGAGGCTTGTTAGTTCGTCCCCCTTGTCGCTAGTGACGCTAGTACTGTTGCCATTACAGATTTTGTCGTAAATGTCCTATTTTGTATGTTTATCTATGCTTTACAGCAGCATCTGAGCAATATGCTTGACCCCCAATGCTATGTAATAAACTCATCCGCTTATTTAACGCATGTTATAAATACAGGGTGTGCAGCGAATAAGACCTTGATTTCAAAATTAAATATCTCAAAAACAAAGACCAATAGAATTATGCGGTAAACGGTTTGTTTATTAGCTAAGCAGTAAAAATGTTATACAGAAGTTTCAAAATTTAGTTGCAAAAACCGTTAACAGTTGGCGCTGTAATCGCAATACTTGTAAACTGCTTCGAAGTCCAGAGTACTAGCGTCTCATTCCTAGATTTGCTCCCTACGGAAAAACGAATATTGGGAAAGTCCATTTTTTCATTGGGGTGATGTGCAGAAGTGGAAACATCTGGTCACAGAATTATTGCATCAGCTTTAATTTTACAAAATTTCAATTAGTACAATTTTCAATAAAATGTTTAGAAATCATTATAAGAACTTATTAAATATTTTATTAAGTTCAATCTTTAATGCCATATAATTATTTAAATCAAAATGCATATATTTAGAAAAAAAAAATTGTACTTTTTATTTATTTTTTATATTTTTAAATCACGGCATAATATTTTGGTATTATTGTTTATACCTGAATTATTAAAAGTAAAAAAGTAATTTTTCACTTTTAATTTATTTTTAAATCACGGCATAATACTTTGGTTGTAGCACAACACATATATTTCTTTTTTTTTGTGTGTAAACAAAGTTTTAGAGACAGAAATTAAGCATTAAATAATTTTTTTTTAAAGGAATTGATGATAAGTCATATCATCAACCTCAAAGCAAAATTATTTTGGATGCTACATTCCTTTCCAACACTTCGAATCCTATCGCTAGAAGCTACACCATATTTCTGTGCTCAATTTAAAAAAATAAAATTGAGTTTTTTAAATTAAAATTATTTTTTTAACTTAATTAAGTTTTTAAAAATAGAAACTTTGTACTTTTTCATTCAAACTACTCTCTACAATTAAAAAAATGATTTATGAATCATTATTATAAATGCTCAATGATTTTTAAAAAAGGGGTTTCTTTTAGCTTAATTAAATTTTAAAACCAGAAACTTTGGATTTTTTCATTCAAACTTTTTTCACAGTTTAAATAAATATTAAAAAGTAAAGATTTCCATTTTTTTTACTCCTCCTCTACTTGTATTCGATTCCACGATCTACCAATTAGGAGAAAAAAGACATACCACAGAGATATTGGTATCCGGACCGAAGTAGCTTATAACAAAATTTGAAACAAATCTCAATTCTGTCAACACATGGCTCCGCTTCTGCACATTACCCAAATAAAATATTTTAATAAGTTCTTATATAATGATTGCTAAACTTTTTATTGAAAATTCTATTAATTGAAATTCTCTAAAATTGAAGCTGATGCAATAATTCTGTGACCAGATGTCTCCACTTCTGCACATCACCCCCAACGAAAAAAGCGGTCTTTCCTAATTTTCGTTCTTCCATAGGAAGCCATCTAGGAATGAGATGCTAGTGCTCTCGACTTCAAAACACAATGTATAGAAATTGCGATTACAGCGCCATCTGTTAGCGGTTTTTGGAACTAAATTTTGAAACTTCCGTATAACATTTTTACAGCTTAGCTAATAAACAAACCGTTTACCGCATAATTCTATTGAATTTTGTTTTTGAGATATTTAATTTTGAAATCAGGGTCTTATTCGCTGGACACCCTGTACTTTATACATTGTACAATAGCGCGATCTGTTGCTAAAAAAATGTAACATTATAACCTTTTTTTTTTTTTTTTTTTGCTTTATAAAGAAAAATCCCACATGTTTCTAAGCATTTTGGTGAAAACTGCGCCTATTGTACAGAATTTACCAATTATTAAGTTTAAATAAATTGTGGGGCTTTTGGACCACCCGGCATCTCTAAAGCCGGGTTGTCATTAACCCCTTGAGGGGCGGTGGGATATATTTTATCCCACCTACGATTAATGAAAATTTGCACAGGAAAAATTTTATTAAATTTTACTTTTCTAACTTTGGTCGAAAAATACCGTAAAATTGCTTTTCCTTATTTTGCAATTCATCTTTTTGCAGATTCCGGTGTGAATTCGACATTACAGAAACACAATTACTTGCCCCTCAAGGGGTTAAAGAAATGTTTATTGCAGGATTGCCAGATTGGGGACTTCTTTAATTCAGATTATTTTATTGTCACCACTTTTTAAAAATAGTATAATTCGCCTTATTTTTTTCGAATTTTTGGATATATTTTTAAATAAGCCGAATATTTCTATTTCAAAAAAGCAGTGACAATCAACAATCTGGGGACAAAAAAGTCCCTAATCTTTGAACACTGGTTTATCGTTAAAATTTCTTGATTGATTACCTTGACGACGGTATATGGTGATATAATGCACTTGACCTCTCGATTGTATAAAAAAAATTTCCACTGGACCCACGTAAGTAAATTTGGCGTAAATACTATTTAAACCTTAAGGATTAAAAGATTGATTTAAAAAGAAATAAATAACACAAATATTTTGAATAAAAATTTGCGTTTCAAAGCATAGGAACTTAAATTTTCCAAAAAAACGTTAGTCACGTAAAACTTTTTCTTTTAGTTTTTTCATGAGTAAAATAGTTTATTTTAGTTTCTATGTTTAACAAAAAAGTTCATAAAATCTTAGAAAATCACCTGAAACGTTCCTTTTTTTTTTAGTTTCTATGCTAATTTTATTGCTCAAAATTCATATCGATGTGACTCCTGATATTTTTTTAAACATTAAATCTATTCCCCATAATTTAAATAGTATTTACATCTAACGTTGTTGCATTTGGTCAGGTTATATATTACGCTATCGTACGTGGCACAAAAAGCGCGATTATTTGTTAATTGTTTAATTAATAATTAATTAATGTCTTCCCTGACCTTTTCATTCTTTAAAAGTAAGTATAATAATTTTCCTTGACCGTTTCATTTTTTAAACTAACTGTTATACTTTTGAAACTTTTTAATTTTTTTTACAAGCTTTTAGTATAAATAAATATTATTCAGTCTTTTTTTTTTTTTATGAAGTCCACTCCACTGTTATATTTTTCAATGGCAGTCTACCCGGGCAACGCCGGGCGGGTCAGCTAAAACATAGAAATCTATCATTTTTCTTTGTCATCATTTATTTCAGAGAAAATAACATCTCTGAGTGTATACACCTGCTATGCCGAATGGGGTCCGTGGAGCAAATGCGATACCTGTGGCAAAATCGGAAAGAGGAAAAGACTAGGACAGTGCAGACTGCAGAAGTTTGCCAAAGCAGAGATACAGGTAAAGAAACCGAGATATTTTATAAGTGGTATAACTGGAATCCTAAATTGATCTTGCGAATTGTGCACTATTGACTAGCATCGTAACTTACGATACATCTTTAAAACATAATATAGTTGAAAATTGGTAAGGGGGCATTGGAGGCTTACATTCTGAAACTAGTATGTTGTGGCCATCACAAAACTTTCTTCTATATAAATCATATCAATTAAATCATTTAAATAGTATAAGAAATTACATCAATTTAGAACCAATTCGTATCAAAGTATACCTGAATTCGAAGTTTGATGAAAATTCGTGCATTAGTTATTGAGATAGAGCTGTAGGGGAAATTCTGAGAAATTCAGCATAGCAGCGCCACCTGTTGAGCGATTTGCACCAAAACACAAACAGCACTAATTCATATTAAGGTATACCGGAATCTGAAGTTTGATGAAAATCGGTGCATTAGTTCTGGAGCTAGAGCTATTGAGGAAATCACAAAAAATGAAGCACAGCAGCGCCACCTGTTGAGCGATTTACACGAAAAGGTACAAAACATCATTTCATGTCAAGGACTAACTGAATCTGAAGTTTGATGAAAATCCGTGCATTAGTTCTGGACACTGAGCTATTGTGGAAATCGTGAAAAATGCTGCATAGCAGCGCCACCTGTTGAGCGATTTACACCAAAACATAAACAGCACTAATTCATATCCAGGTATACCTGATTCTGAAGTTTGTTGAAAACCCAAGTATTAGTTCTTGAGATAGAGCTATTGCGGAAATCTCAAAAAATGCAGCATAGCAGCGCCACCTGTTGAGCGATTTACATCACAAGAGTCAAAACGTCAATTCATGTCAAGCACTAACTGAATCTGAAGTTTGATGAAAATCCGTGCATTATTTCTTGAGATTGAGCTATTAAGAAAATCGTGTAAATTCTACAAAATGCAGCATAGCAGCGCCATCTGTTGGGCGATTTGCACCAAAACGTTACCAGCACCAATTCATATCAAGGATTAACGGAATCTGAAGTTTTATAAAAATCCGTGCATTAGTTCTTGAGACAGAGCTTTTGCGGAAATCCTGAAAAATGCTACATAGCAGCGCCACCTGCAAGGCGATTTACACCAAAAACTAATCAGCACTAATCTATATCAGGGACTACCTGAATATAAATTTTTATTAAATTCCGTGCATTAGTTCTTGAGATAGAGCGCCCACAAAATTTGTGTCACATACAGACAGACAGACAGACAGGCTCACAGACAGACATTTTGTAAAAACATGTTTTTTAGAATCTCTGACCCATAAAACGTATAAATCCGTCGAAAACTGGAATTCCAAAATTTTCATGAAACCAATACTTTCTTCTTGTCAAGATAGAAGAAAGTAAAAAGTCCTTCCGGCTATTGCCGGGAGGAAGAGGTAGCTTTCATATTCCTTATTTTTAAAAAGCCAACTTATATTATTCAAACACACGAAGCTCAATTAAGTGGAAACCGAATGTAGGAGATTCAATACTAATTTTTATCAATACTAAATCATTATGAATGAGAATTTCGCGAAATTAGTCAGCTTTATCCAAGCTGATTTTATTTAAAGTCACTTTTATTTGGCTGCCAAATTCGGCGATTTCTTAAAGTGCCTGCCATTTTAAGACAACATGGTAGATGAGGCTAACCAGTGAACTTGGTCGAGACCTTAGTAATTGCTGTGCACATGCTCACTCATATCGGAATCGGTTGATATATACGAGTGCTGTCGCAGGCAAAAAATCAGATTTTTCAAAATGTCACCCACTTTAGAAATTGAAACTGCTATATCTGAGCCATTTTTTAAGATAAAGACAAACAAAAAATGCTCCTGAATCCTTATATCAAGGTCAAATACTTAAGAAAGAAATCTTTTCCAATTTCTAATTTTTTTGCACCTCACTTTAAATATAATTTTTTTTTAATTTAATGGCCGCCATTTTGAAACAAGATGGCTGATGAAGCTGGCCAGCGAACTTGGTCGAGATATTGATGTATACTATCCACATGCCTTCTTCCATCGAAATAGGCGAATACGTGTGGTATCGCCTGACAAATGCAAGATCGTTTCAAAGTGTTAGCCATGTTAGAAATTCAAAGTGCTATAATTCAACCACTTTTTAAGATATAAACAAAAGAACAAATTTTCAGAAACAAAAACTGCTCCAGAATTTTTGTATCAAGGCCAAACACATAAAAAAAAATTATTTCATTTTCCAATTCTTTAATACCTCATTTTCAATTTTAAATTACATTTTTTTTAAAAAAATGGCAACCCTTTTGAAACAAGATGGCGAATGAAGCTGGCCAACGAACTCGGTCGAGACACTGGTATGTACTATGTACAGACCAAGTTACATTCAAATCGGTTCATAAATAAGACTGTTATCGCGTGACAAAAATCAGGTCGTTTTAAAATGTCAGCCACAATAGAAATTCAAAATGTTATAACTCAGCCATTTTTTTTAGATGTAGACGAAACAAAACCTGTTCCGGAATCTTTGTATTAAGGTCAAACACATACAAAAAATATCTTTTTCATTTTCCAATTTTTTGGTATCACATTTTAAATTTAATGTTTTAAAAATTTTTTTAAATGGCCACCATTTTGAAACAAGATGGCGAATGAAGCTGGTCAACGAACTCGGTTGAGTTATTTGTATGTACTATGTACAGACCAAGTTACATTCAAATCGGTTCATAAATGCGCCTGTTATCGCGTGACAAAAATCAGGTCGTTTTAAAATGTCAGCCACAATAGAAATTCAAAATGTTATAACTCAGCCATTTTTTTAGATGTAGACGAAACAAAACCTGTTCCGGAATCTTTGTATTAAGGTCAAACACATACAAAAAATATATTTTTCATTTTCCAATTTTTTGGTATCACATTGTAAATTTAATTTTTTTTAAATTTTTTTAAATGGCCACCATTTTGAAACAAGATGGCGAATGAAGCTGGTCAACGAACTCGGTTGAGTTATTTGTATGTACTATGTACACACCAAGGTACATCCAAATCGGTTCATAAATACGTCTGTTATCACGTGGCAAAAATCAGAACGTTTCAAAATGTCAGCCACGCTAGAAATTCAAAATGCTATAACTCAGCCATTTTTTAAGATATAGACGAAACAAAAACTGCTCTCGAATCTTTTTATCAAGGTCAAACACATAAGAAAAAAATATTTTTTCAATTTTCAATTTTTTGCTACCACATTTCAAATTTAAATTTTTCTTAAAATTTTAAATGGTCGCCATTTTTAAACAAGATGGCGGATGAAGCTGGCCAACGAACTCGTTTGAGACATTGGTCTGTACTATGTATAAACGAAGTTACATCCAAATCGGTTCATAAATACGCCTTTTATCGCGTGACAAAATTCAGGACGTTTCAAAATGTCAGCTTCGCTAGAAATTCAAAATGCTATAACTCAGCCATTTTTTAAGATATAGACGAAACAAAAACTGCTACGGAGTCTTTGTATAAAGGTCAAATACATAAGAAAAAAATATTTTTCCATTTTCAATTTTTTGGTACCACATTTCAAATTTTAAATTTTTTTAAAATTTTTAAATGGCCGCCATTTTGAAACAAAATGGCGGATGAAGCTGGCCAACGAACTCGGTCGAGACATTGGTATGTACTATGTACACACCGAATTACATCCAAATCGGTTCATAAATACGAGAGTTACAGTGTGACATAGGTCAGATATATATATATATATATCAATTTTGAACGGAGGGTGGTTTCGGGGTCTGGGGGTATTTTAGGTAGCTTTCTTTACAAAAAGCTACCTATTGCAGCCGTTCGGAGGAAAGCGATTTCAAAAAATTTTGGTATATTTTCATCGATCATGACCCCCAGACCCCGAAACCACCCTCCGTTCAAAATTGATATATATATATATATATATATATATATATATATATATATATATATATATATATATATATATATATCAATATATATATATATATATATATATATATATATATCTGACCTATGTCACACTGTAACTCTCGTATTTATGAACCGATTTCGATGTAATTCGGTGTGTACATAGTACATACCAATGTCTCGACCGAGTTCGTTGGCCAGCTTCATCCGCCATTTTGTTTCAAAATGGCGGCCATTTAAAATTTTTTAAAAATTTAAAAATTTGAAATGTGGTACCAAAAAATTGAAAATGGAAAAATATTTTTTTCTTATGTATTTGACCTTTATACAAAGACTCCGTAGCAGTTTTTGTTTTGTCTATATCTTAAAAAATGGCTGAGTTATAGCATTTTGAATTTCTAGCGAAGCTGACATTTTGAAACGTCCTGAATTTTGTCACGCGATAAAAGGCGTATTTATGAACCGATTTGGATGTAACTTCGTTTATACATAGTACAGACCAATGTCTCGACCGAGTTCGTTGGCCAGCCTCATCCGCCATCTTGTTTAAAAATGGCGGCCATTTAAAATTTTAAGAAAAATTTAAATTTGAAATGTGGTGCCAAAAAATTGAAAATTGAAAAAATATTTTTTTTTATGTGTTTGACCTTGATAAAACGATTCGGGGGCAGTTTTTGTTTCGTCTATATCTTAAAAAATGGCTGAGTTATAGCATTTTGAATTTCTAGCGTGGCTGACATTTTGAAACGTCCTGATTTTTGCCACGTGATAACAGACGTATTTATGAACCGATTTGGATGTACCTTGGTGTGTACATAGTACATACAAATAACTCAACCGAGTTCGTTGGCCAGCTTCATCCGCCATCTTGTTTCAAAATGGCGGCCATTTAAAAAATTTAAAAAATTTTAAATTTAAAATGAGGTGCCAAAAAATTGGAAAATGAAAAAGATTTTTTTCGTATGTGTTTGACCTTAATACAAAAATTCCGGAACAGGTTTTGTTTCGTCTATATCTAAAAAAATGGCTGAGTTATAACATTTTGAATTTCTATTGTGGCTGACATTTTAAAACGACCTGATTTTTGTCACGCGATAACAGGCGTATTTATGAACCGATTTGAATGTAACTTGGTCTGTACATAGTATATACCAATGTCTCGACCGAGTTCGTTGGCCAGTTTCATTCGCCATCGTGTTTTAAAAGGGTTGCCATTCAAAAAAAAATTTAATTTAAAATTTAAAATGAGGTATTAAAAAATTGGAAAATGAAAAAGATTTTTTTTATGTGTTTGGCCTTGATACAAAGACTCTGGAGCAGTTTTTGTTTCTGAAAATTTGTTCTTTTGTTTATATCTTAAAAAATGGTTGAATTATAGCACTTTGAATTTCTATCATGGCTAACACTTTGAAACGATCTTGTATTTGTCACGCGATACCACACGTATTCGCCTATTTCGATGGAAGAAGACATGTGGATAGTATGCATCAATATCTCGACCAAGTTCGCTGTCCAGCTTCATCAGCCATCTTGTTTCAAAATGGCAGCCATTAAATTAAAAAAAAATTATATTTAAAGTGAGGTGCAAAAAAATTAGAAATTGAAAAAGGTTTCTTTCTTAAGTATTTGACCTTGATATAAGGATTCAGGAGCATTTTTTTGTTCGTCTTTATCTTAAAAAATGGCTCAGATATAGCAGTTTCAATTTCTAACGTGGGTGACATTTTGAAAAATCTGATTTTTTGCCTGCGACAGCACTCGTATATATCAACCGATTCCGATGTGAGTGAGCATGTGCACAGCAATTACTAAGGTCTCGACCAAGTTCACTGGTTAGCCTCATCCACCATGTTGTCTTAAAATTGCAGGCACTTTAAGAAATCGCCGAATTTTGCAGCTAAATATAAGTTTATTTAAATAAAAGCAGCTTGGATAAAGCTGACTAATTTCGCGAAATTCTCATTCATAATGATTTAGTATTGATAAAAATTTGTATTGAATCTCCTACATTCGGTTTCCACTTAATTGAGCTTCGTGTGTTTGAATAATATAAGTTGGCTTTTTTAAAATAAGGAATATGAAAGCTACCTCTTCCTCCCGGCACTGGCCGGAAGGACTTTTTCCCTTGCATTTTCTCAATACCTGTCATTTTATAAATGTTTCCGGAAGGCCGTTCTTATTAATTTAGTTTTAAAAAATTCGTATGATAATAATATGAAATTTAGATGACTACGTACTTATAGCTCTTTTTCGTAAAATATTTACAAGAATAATTAGATTAACTAACAAAGTACACTATTATGGAAACCTCACAATTTTTATGAAAAACAATGTAAATAAATGTATTTTGATCCTATCTGTAAATGGAAAGGTTTCTGTGGTTGCAAATTTTTCATTTAACATTTTTTAATAAGAGAAAAGCTACGCCTATGAAAGTGGTTGAGAAAATGGCCACCTAAAACAATATTTAGCTTCGACTGTTTCCTAAATGTGACCGAACAAAGCATTTTGTATGAAAAATCAAATCTACTTTTATTAATAGGCGTATTAAATAAACGTATATTAAATTTCCTTTAATGGTATTTAAAACTAAAAGTACCATCGGAGCATAAAGGGTTGAACACATATGGAAGATATAGCGATTCTTGCTGCGCAATAAACGAGCGAGCGATACTTGTTGAAAAAATTTCATTTGAAAATGCGATTCATGAAAATGCGATTTTCTCGAAACAATGCATTTTTAAAGTCTGTACCGAAAATAGCTCAGCAATGGATGGACCAATTTCATTATTTTGATTTTTCTTTATGGTTTTCATATATACCTGGACTGCATATACCCTGGCAACTTGCCTTCTGGTTCTGCTTATATTATTACATAATTAAAGTAGAGAGAAAAAGATAAGTTGTGAATTAGTCCCACCAAAAAAAAATTGAAATTCCCTTCTGCCGACTAGTTATGTTACGGCCCTGCTCCACGTCCTAACTTCTTACACGAACTAGGACAACAATGATATTGAATCATAATTTATAACGTTGAGGTAAATTATAGAATGTTTTTTTTGCTGAAAATGGTATAATCCTACCACATGGATTCTTTATTCAAATGGCCTGTCCTTTGCAGAATATACAAAGTGTCGCTTAAAAGAACTCTTTAAGGAGTCTGAGGACTCTTAAAATTGGAAAAAAAGAGACCATTTTCAGCATTTAATATCTTAAAATGTATGTGATTTAAAAACACAATTTTTATTGGGATGAATAAGTGTGTTCTTTCATTTCATGCATTTGAAAAATTACAAGATGTAGAATTAGCATTTATAGGGGGCTCCAAACTGTCAGACATTTGATGAGCAGAAAATCGGTATAACAGCTTACGCGCAGGATTACAAAATAAATGTTGCAACTAGAATGAAAATTTTGGTGCCTACTTAGACTTCGGATTGTAATAATCTATATATATAAAAGCCGTTCTCTGTGTGTATGTCCTTTATACAAATCTTCAATTTTTGATCGATTTGCACGAAACTTCATGTACATAGGTTTTAGAACGTGGAAAAGATCGCTGTCTACTTTAAAAAAATCATCTGAACACTATTTATCCCTTTTTTCTACCATCTTCCATAATTTAACATAATAGAAATGTATCTTTTTAAATTTTCTAATTAAATCGTTTCTTTCCTGTTACCACACCCTGAAAAATGATACAATAATGAGAAAAAATAACGATAACGCGTTGCTATATTTTTGCATTTTTGAAATTGACGTCAGAAATAGAAAATGCACATTTTTTATATATAAAATGAAAACTTTAACTATAAGAACGGTAAAATGACGTAGCACCTTAATTTGAATGTTTTTAAAAAAAATTAAAATAAGTACTTTAATACAAACAGTCAAATTTCATGAAAACAATTTACGAACAAGAAAAACAAAGGCTAGATATGACATCACATTCTATCAAATTTTTTCAACGTGTAGTCAAACTCATCTATATATAAAAGCCTTTCTCTGTGTGTATGTCCTTTATACAAATCTTCAATTTTTGATCGATTTGCACGAAACTTCATGTACAGTCGTGGAAAAAAAAAAGTAAACATCCCCTACTAACTCCTCAACAAATTATCGTAAAAGAAAGTTACTGGTACCGAACGATTGGAAATAAAGTCTACTTTTAAATGATGTATATAAAATTTGCTTAGGGGGCCATCTACATATTAAAACTAACCATAACGTTGTTTTTTTCAATAGCAGTACCCAATTCTGACAGCATAAATGAACTCTACACCCTTCAATTAGCCTAAAAACGAATTTTTATGCAATTCGTACCATAAGTTTCCGAGAAATTAATTATTTTAAAACGAGCTTATTTTAAGGGCTGTATCCAAATTAAAGTTCCGTACTGGATTGTTCACCGAGAGAGCCCCTTTCTTGATCAAGGCACCTTAAGCGCCACTCAAGGAGTCAATGAAGCGTGTTAGATTACAGCACAGCAGAATAAATTTCAAAATGTCTACTCACTTCCATCATAGACGGCCCCTTAAACCATCATTTTGCCGTTTTTTAAGCATAATTTGAAAACTACTTGGAATAAAAATGTGAAATTTTTGAATTTCCATAAAGCAGGACTTAATAAATCTAAATCCATCAAAAAAATTGTAGGTTGCAATTCATAATTTTTTCGAATATTAATTTCATAATTCATATCATAAAATTATAAAAATTGCAAATTCAGCTTATTTATGTTTGGGTATATTAGTATTATTACTACAAAAAAAAATAGCACATTAGGAGCATAATTTCGGGAGATATAAATAAAAATATGAAAATGTAATTTAACATTAGAAGCACTAAATTTTGAATGTTTATAATTCAAAAACTTATCTTTCAAATGACTTGAAATTTGGTGTCTACGCATAGTTTGAACGGAAGATTTGAAATATCTCGTTAAAATTGGGCATTGCCGTTGAAAAAAATGAAGTTTGGATTCGTTTTAATATGTAGATGACCCCCTAAGAAAATTTTATATACATCATATAAAAGTAGACTTTATTTCCAATCGTTCGGTACCAGTAACTTTCTTCTACGATGATTTGCTGAGGAGTTAGTAGGGGGTGTTTACTTTTTTTTTTCCAAGACTGCACATAGGTTTTAGAGCGTGGCAAAGATCGCTGTCTACTTTAAAAAATCATCTGAACACTATTTATCTCTTTTTTCTACCATCTTCCATAATTTAACATTATACAAATGTATCTTTTTAAATTTTCTAATTAAATCGTTTCTTTCCTGTTGCCATACCCTGAAAAATGATACAATAATGAGAAAAAAATAACGATAACGCGTTGCTATATTTTTGCATTTTTGAAATTGACGTCATTCTAAACAGAAAATGCACATTTTTTATATCATATCATATCATATCATCATATAGGGGAGACTAGGGCGGGTTGACCCACTTTTTACAAAATTATTTTTTATCTTTTAAATATTGAACGTAGAATAAAGTTTTATATATCATTTTATTCGATATACAATCAGTTATCAAAAGAAAATTACGACATAAGTGTAGCATATAAGAAATTTGAAATATGATTGATTTTAATCATGAAAAAATAATGGGTCAAGGCTCCCCACGTATGGGAGGGTTGACCCACTATATGGGAGGCTCGACCCGCTTTGTTTTATATTGCAATATTTGTGAAGAAAAATAAAATCAGTTTAAAAAATGCAAAATAACTTTATACTACATGCTTTAATTATTATTAAAAAAATATATTTTTTTAAATATGATGCCTAAACAAACGTGTTGAGACGCCATCGCAAGTCAGAGGAGAAAAATTTTGTTCTAAACAGGATTTTGTCTGAGCAGGTATAATTGTACAGCAAGGAATATGAAATTTAAACAAGGCAGTATTCTGTTAGAGAAACTTTCCGTTTTCATAGTGTTTCATTTCATTATGTTCAGATTTAGGAGCCACTGTCCCGCTTTTTTTTTTCTCCTTGTCCTATTTGCTTGACACTCGACATGACTATGTGACAACTCTGGATGTCACATAGCTTGGCTTCATCTCACTGTAGTCACCCTGGTGAAATTTGTCTACATACCTTCCTAAAGTTTTTCGATCGATGCAATGTTCTTTTGCAGTCGTATGAGTACTTAACTTATCATTAACATGATTTAAACCTTTAAAGGGCAAAGTAATTTCAGTATTAAAATATTGAAATAAATGACTAAAATCGGAATTTACGAACAAATTTATTTGGAAATAAGGAAAAGTCTATATTTCACATACATATTAAATGGAAAAGATTTTAGCAAAATTCTAGTGCCATTGTGACGTTTTGGAATTAAAATTAAGTGGTTTTATAAGCATACCTCTACCACTGAAAGGGTTAAGACTGTTGCTTTCATCCTTTCTAGTCTTTCCCACTGTTTCTATTTACCTATTGTAAGTAATATTTAAATGGAAAACAGTTCCTATCAACTTTCCCATTTTCTAGCATTTTTTCACATCTATCTTTAGTCAGTTTTAAACATTTTCTTTTCCATGATACCATTTTACTGTAGCTTTACCGAATAAATTTACATTATTTTATATATATAACCATTAATTTTTCATTATCCACGGTCCAAATAAAAATATTACCAAAACCGCTCAATTAATGGAGCCTTTAGCATCTGGTCAACCCTCCCTCACATTGACTGGGTCAAGCGTCCCTACATAGACCTTTTCTAAAGAAGAGCACATTGTTATGTTAAGCCTAACTTACTGTACAATCTTTATGCCTGGAATGAAAGCTCGATATTTCTGCATTACTTTAAACCTACTTACTTAAATTTATATGAAATAATTTACCTGAGAAAAGCTTACAAAATATTTCTAAAAAACACAACTTTTAGGTTGAAAACACCTCCCCATTGATTTTTTCCACACCTATTTCGATTATTTCTATGAAACGAAGACTGTCGTTTGAGCATTCCAGTAGCTTTGGTTGACACCTATTGATAAAACTCTGAAATCCTTTTATATATGAAAAATTATGGGTGGGTCAAGCCTCCCGTATGGTCAACCGTCCCTAGTCTCCCCTATATATTATAAAGCAGTAAGCTCAAAAAGTTCCGCTCGAGTGTTTTCAAAAACTACCCGGTGGATTTTTTTCCAAATTGTATCATTCGATAGGAAATATTCCCGGTGTGGTTTATGAGAAAATATACAGGGATAGCTATGATTTTTGATAATAAATTTCGTATTTTACTGCTATTTTGAACTAAAAGGTTGCCAGTGATTATCTTTTGGCGAAAGGTTTGTTGATTAAAGAATTAAGATGGCTATATCTGTTAGAAAATAATACAAACACCTCGCGAATAAATGAAAAAAATACTGATATTTAATTTTAAAAACAACAACAAAAAAAGTTGTAATAAGACATAATATTATAAAACGAAAATATTTAATTTAAACATGGAATAAATATTTGTAATGCTTGAAATATAATTTATTGTGAAATTTTACAATTGATACAATATTTGGCGAATTATCGCCTGCCTTACGTTAAAAAAAGGAATCTTAAAATTTGATTAGACTAATTTTGAATTAATTTTTTTTTTTTAATCTAACTATTTAATACACATAATGTGATTTACAAGAGAAACAATTCGATTATAAATTATATAGATATCAGTTAATATTTTAAAAATGGAATTAAATATTTAAACTTTAGTTTGAAATTCTGCCACACAGATATATTGTAAAATCCTTTCAGGCTAGATGCTGTATATTCTAGCGGACGCCATCTTGGATGTTTTGAGATTACTTGGTGATTTTTTGTTGACGATGTTTTACATTTTATTTTCGTTAAGCCTTTAATGCACATAAATCGCTGCTTGGCGAGACATTTACTACTTGGCGGAAAAGGGGTTTTTACGCCAAGAAAAAATCCCAGATGGCAACCGCGGATATGACATCTGTTCGTAATTTCATAATTTTTAAAAAGATTTTTGCCGTAATTACGGAAGTATATGATTTTTAGGTACTTCTTAGTTATCCCGTCAACCAAATTACTGTCGCTAAATTGTAAGATTAATTGCCAATAATCATTGCCATTAATTAATTAATTGTAAGATTAAATGCCAATAATGGCCAATAAAACCATTAATTCGACGTTTTATTTGTATTTTTATTAATGTTTTACTAATTTATTTGTACTTTCGTTATTTAAAATAAAAAATTATGTCAATGTGTATAATTTGGCGAGTGGTTTGGCGATTTATATTATTTTGGCGATTATAATTTGGCGAAATTGGTATACGGGATAACTAAGAAGTACCGATTTTTATAGACTCCAACTAAGATCAATGAATATTATCCCTATTTTCAATTCCTACTATTATCTCACACTCTCCCTATATTTATTTATTTATTTATTTATATGTATTTATCTTGTTCAAATTTTCAATCGTTAATAAAATACTCATTATTCATCATATCAAGTTGAAATAAATTTTTTTAAACTTGTACTGGATGACAATTGATGTTAATACAGTTTTTTCAAATATTAATTAATTAATTTTAGTTTTGTATGGGAAACAAAATGGCGGCCATTGGTTATTGAAGATCAATGAAAGTATTTTCAATAAGGGGTTACCATAGGGGGCCCCTGTTCTGCCGCCAAATACCGCCAAGTTTGTCGCCAACTTGGCGATATATCGCCAAATTTGGCGGCCAAAATGAGTCGCCAAAAGTGACGCCAACTTGGCGATATCTCTAATATTTCGCCAAATTCCCATAGAGTTCCATTGTAAACCTACTTGCTTATAGAAAATCAACAAATTGAGATATTTTAATGCAACAAAAACTAATAGGAACAGATGTCATACTCGCCCCATATTGGCGCGATTTTTTTCTGACGCCAATATCATATAGGCAACGGGTACTTAACTTGGGCCAAAGTGTCGTTATTTTGCTTGATGTGGTAACCCGGATTATGTTGTTTATGCTGTTGATGTTTTCGCCAAATTGGCAACCGAAAAAAATCGCGCCAATATGGGGCGAATATGACACCTGTACCAACTAATATTAGCTTAAGGGATTATATTCAATTTTTCTTTGATGGTCTAAGTAGGAATTGACTTTAAAAACAAAATTTTTATATTACTTGTTTCTTTTCTTTTTTGAAAATATTTCTCTTGTTGTTTGGTAAATATTTCTTTGCCCATAACGCCAATTTCACGTACAGGAAAATTTACAGTTTCAAAATTTAGGAACTGAAATTTATTCTTAAGGAAATTTATGCAATCATGTGTTATTACTATACAAAAATGCAATATGGAACAGATGTCATATTCGCCCCATATTGGCACGATTTTTTTCGGTTGCCAATTTGGCGAAAACATCACCAGCATAAACAACATAATCCGGGTTACCACATCAAACAAAATAACGACACTTTGGCGCAAGTTAAGTACCTGTTGCTTATATGATATTGGCGACAGAAAAAAATCGCGCCAATATGGGGCGAATATGACATCTGTACCTGCAATAGTTTGAAATAAAAATTACTTGCTGAAAAAAATTGCAAATCTTTTTAAATTCGTTATTTCTTCATATTTTCCCCCCTGTTAGGTAATATTTAAAAGATGTTGGACTAATCTTAGATAATTAAAAGCACATAAATTAACGTCTGAATTACAATTTTATATTATTATTATTATTATATTAATTGTTATTATTTTTATTATTATTATTTATTTTATAATCTTCGATAATCAAGTCACCAACAAATGGCATATCTATATATATAAAAGCCGTTCTTTGTGTTTATGTCCTTTATACAAATCTTCAATTTTTGACGGATTTGCACGAAACTTTATTCACATAGGCTTTAGAACGTGGAAAAGAGCACTGTCTACTTTTAAAAAAATCATAAGAACACTATTTATCCCTTTTTTCTACCATGTTCCGTAATTTAACATTATAGAAATATATCTTTTTAATTTTCTAATTAAATCGTTTCTTTCCCGTTGCCACACCCTAAAAAATTGACACAACGATAACGCGTTGCTATATTTTTGCATTTTTGAAATTGACGTCATTCTAAACGGAAAACGCACATTATTTATATATAACATAAAAACTTCGACTATAAGAGCGGTAAAATGACGTAGCACCTTAATTTAATTGTTTTTTAAAATTAAAATATCTACTTTAATACATACAGTCAAATTTCAAGAAAACAATTTAGGAACAAGAAAAAAAAAGGCTAGATATGACCTCACATTCCATCAAATCTTTTCAACGTGTAGTCAACTCACCGTAAATAAATGGCTCCTATATTTTGTTTACTTCTGCGATTGTATACTACAGCCATAATCTGTTAAGTTCGTGTTTTATTTTATGTTATTTTTGGCGTTTTAATTTCGTTTGCCAATTTAGTTATTGAATATTACACGAAAACAAACAAATTCTAAATTAGTTACAATGTTTTTGAACAATTGAGTTAATATTTTGTAATTGGATTGCAAGCATATTTAAAAAATATGTATGCTTGAAAATTACTTTAAAATCCATAAAAAAAATCTGCAAATTGAGACAAACATTACAAACAAATCTTACTGAAAGTACTTTTGATTTCTATAAGAGGTTGAAACAATCGAATGTGCGAGGTTAAATTGCAGTAAAAGGGAGATTAATTATTGTGTTAGGTTGTTGCCACAGAAAATAAGATACCAGGTTACTCATAGACATGTCTTTTCTTTATACTATTGCATTAAGAGTAAACGGGTTCATTTTTCGTAATCGGGTTGCACGTACCTTTAAAAATATCCATGCTTGAAAATTACTTTAAAATCCATTAAAATCAGAAAACTGAGATACAATTTTGAAACAAATTTCATTTGAAAGCACTTTTTTCTATTCGACATTGTAAAAAATGAAATTGTGTGATGTTTAGAAGTTAGAAAAATTGCAGTAAAGGCGCAATTTATGGGTTACAATTTATGGGGCACAATTTTGGGCACTGACATAGTGTTTTTACTTTATAATGTAGATAATACCATTCAAACGAGAATTTCACTAAGTGCTGCGCGATTTGGAGGAATTTCTTTTTTTCGTATTGTGAAGAAAATCACACATTTTTCTCTTACATCCGGCAAAGATAACGCGCATTCTGTTATTAAAGCTCAGGGATTTTACTATGGTTGCCATACAATAACGTCATGTTTTCTGATTGCCTTTTTAACGTTTTGTGGATGGGAATGAATGCACAAGTTTCAGTTATTGTGATTGCCGTATTATTTCGTTTTAATTTATTAACCATTTGGAGAAATGGTTATTGTTCTCTGTCAGGGTAGAAAATCAAAAGCATATCTGAAGGTTTTTATTGGTTTAATCCGCATTTTATTCGTTTTGTGATTGGTCTGTACAGTAATCTGTATTTCCCTTTACTTTCAACAACGATTTTCAACAACCTTCTGTTGCCACTATGACAAAAAAAGTAATAAAAACTACAAACAAATTTAATAACTCAGAAACAAATCGACATACAGCTTTTAAACAAATTGCATGTAAAATTACATTTTTTTCTCTATCCGACGTTGTAAAAAGTAATATTGTCGGATGTTTAGAAGTTTAAGAATGAAATTTCATTTAAAATGTGTCATCATATTTCTTGGAAATCTGACGATGGAAAAGCCTTTTTCCGAACAGCCAATGAAATGCTTGGATAATACGTACAAGTCGCAGGCGATTTTTGCGCTTGCAATTTTTACGTGTCATAACACTATTAATGTTTAATTCATGGCGTATGTAATGTATGATCAACTCCGTGCGATTTTTTATGTCTTAAATTTTAGGCTTCGAAAAAATCATTTTCCAAATGGTCGTTGTAATTTGTTAAATTGCTTTTTTTTTAAAACCTGGAAGGCTTCTTATAATTGACACGGGCGAAGCCGGGGGGGGGGGGGGCTGCTAGCATAAAATAAAAACTTTAACTATAAGAGCGGTAAAATGACGTAGCACCTTAATTTGAATGTTTTTTTTAAAATTAAAATAAGACTTTAATACAAACAGTCAAATTTCATGAAAACAATTTAGGAACAAGGGAAAAAAAAGGCTAGATATGACATCACATTCTATTAAATCTTTTCAACGTGTAGTCAAACTCGCTGTAAATAAATGGCTCCTATATTTTGTTTACTACTTTGATTGTATACTACAGCCATAATCTGTTAAGTTCGCGTTTTATTTTATTTTATTTTTGGCGTTTTAATTTCGTTTGCCAATTTAGTTATTGAATATTACACAAAAACAAACAAATTCTAAATTATTTACAATGTTTTTGAACAATTCAGTTAATATTTTGTAATTGGGTTGCAATGCTTGAAAATTACTTTAAAATCCATAAAAAAATCTGTAAATTGAGATAAACATTACAAACAAATCTTACCGAAAGTACTTTTGTTTTCTATAAGACGTTGAAACAATCGAATGTGCGAGGATTAGAGGTTAAATTGCAGTAGAAGGGAAATTAATTGTTGTGTTAGGTTGTTGCCACCGAAAATATGATACCAGCGTTTTTCATAGACATGTCTTTTCTTTATACTATTGTATTAAGAGTAAACGGGTTCATTTTTCGTAATCAGGTTGCACGCCCCTTTAAAAATATCCATGCTTTAAAATTACTTTAAAATCCATTAAAATCAGAATGAGATAAAATTTTCAAACAAATTTCATTTGAAAGAACTTTTTTCTATTCGATATTGTAAAAAATAAAATTGTGTGATGTTTAGAAGTTAGAAAAATTGCAGTAAAGGCACAATTTATCGGTTACAGTTTATGGGGCATAATTTATGGGCACTGACATAGTGTTTGTACTTTATATATACCATACAAACAAGAATTTCACTAAATGCTGCGCGATTTGGTGGATTTTTTTTTTTTTCGTATTGAGAGGAAAATCACATATTTTTCTCTTACACCCGGCAAAGATAACGTTCAGTCTGTTATTAAAGCTCAGGGATTTTACTATGGTTGCGAGACAATAACGCAATGTTTTATGCTTGCCTTTTTAACGATTTGTGGATGAGAATGCAGAAGTTTCAGTTATTGTGATTGCCGTATTACTTCGTTTTAATTTACTTTACCTGGGAGGCTCCTTATAATTGACACGGGCGAAGCCGGGTAGTTCTGCTAGTTACTTAATAAATTAGTATTTAAAAGCATTTTTAGATTTTTAATACAAAGTTGCATTTAGCTAATACAAGAGTTTGAAAATTTTAACAGTTTCAACACCTAAATAGACGGTCAAGTGCGAGTATTACTCGCGCACAGAGGGTTCCGTAGTATAAATGCATGAATTTGTAATTGTATTATAAGAAAAAAAAAGTTGCTAAAAGAATACTAAGAATTTGTAAAAACTATACAACGTAGGGTTGGGTATAACTGTATATATTAGAAAAGTGTAAATGGGTATACCATGAAAGTTCAAAGAGATATGGAACCTAAATAATATCAAATATAGCTATTCGTATAACTCTTTTTTTAATATTATCCTAATCTGTTTATGATGAACTTAATTCGGTACTGACACTAAAAGCAGTGCTTAGTTAAACTTCATTTGGCATTTCATGAAACTAAATTCAGCGTAGTAATAACCTTTATTTCTACAATGTATCTAAAACAAAACCTTTGTTCAAAGTTTAAATTTGGCATTGTGCTAAGCGCGCTTCGAATTGAGGCCTCAAAGTTGCAACGCCGCCTTGGTCAGTGCCGCGTTTTTCCAGATAGGTGTTTAATTAACTTTTAAAGTCACCCGAGGCGTATTGAGAGATACAATCAATGCAAACTATCGCGAATCCCACAGTATTTATGCGATTCATTCTAATTAAATCCTTCGAGGGCGATGCCCTTAAAAAACGGACACCTAATTTTAATTCCAAAACAGACAAATGGCACCAAGAATATTTAATTAAAATTTTCCTTTTATCATGTACGTGAAAATAAGAAAGTTCGCATTTTCTAATAAATTCGTTTATAAATTCTGATGTCAGTTCATTATTTCATAAGTTTATAAATAGAATTACTCCGTGCCGGAAAGGATTAAGTGGTCGCAGGACTCTTAAAGCTTCAAAATTTAAGAAATTTTAATTTTTTTAAATGTTAAACTCCTATCTTTTCTGAATATTTTGATAGAATTGTTTCCTTGAAATTTCCATTAGAATAGGAGTTTTGGCTTTTAGAATTATACCCGCTCAATAGCTGAAGCGGCGTTTCCGAAAGTCATTATTTTCCAAATGGAGTTTTTTGGGCATAACGCGCAGGATACCTCAAAAACTTCTGAATAATTTTCATGAAATTTTCAAAACATATATTTCATGATAGTCTGTATAAACTGAACCTAAAATTTCCTTTTTATTGTTCAAAAAAATATTTTTTTAGGTGATTTTACTGTTGAAATTTTCAAAATTTTGTATTAGCTAAATGCAACATTGCATTAAAAATATAAAAATGCTTTAAATACAAATTTATTTAAGTTCAGGGAAATTATTACAATCTGACGTATAAGTAAGCACCAAAATTTTCATTCTAGTTGCAATATTTATTTTATAATCCTGCGCGTAAACTGTTATGCCAATTTTTTGTTCGACAAATGTCTAACAGTTTCCAGCCCCCTATAAATACTAATTCTGTATCTTGCAATTTTTTAAAAACATGAAACGAAAGAACATCCCAATTAAAATTGTGTTTTAAAATCATATACATTTTAAGACATTAAATGTTGAAAATGGTCTTTTTTTCATTTTTTCCACTTTTTAGAGTCCCGAGACCCCTTAAATTAGTATGTTTTTAACAATTTGACGTTTATTGCTTTTATACTGTTACTGGACATTACATTACACATATATGTTATATAAAAAATTTTACTTTTACTATTCATTTAAATTATTCTAAATTGCCGGCCTATTCATTATTTCCTTTTTTTTTTTAATACGCTCTATTATTTATTTCTAGTTAAATTCCTATAATTTTAAAACGCGTATCTTAATAATAGATTTATTCCAAAACGTAATCTAAACTTTTAATCCCTTCATTAATTTTTATCATCTACCAAACTGTAAAGTTCTGAACGCAGTTATTTATTTTTCGAATGTTTATCAAAGCCATTTTTACATTTTTATTCTATTTCATCTCATTTTCCCGCCCGCGAGGCGTCAGCCTTTTCACATCGAAATCATTCCATTAGCGGCGCCGGGATTCTTTCCTGTGACGTTTCTTGATCGCTCTTCATTGGCTGAGTGTCGGATCCCAGTTTCACTTCGAGGCTCGTTCGTGATTTTGGTTGTTTTAGCCTGAAGTTTCCATTTCAATCGGAATTCCTCCGCTCATTCTAATAAATAGCGAGAGCATGAGCTCAGAACCAGAGATTTTTGTGCTGTTTGATTGCTTACATAACCTGTTACCCGGTGTCCTTAGCCATGTAGAATATTCATTTCGTGAATTAACATCTATTTAGCATGAGTAACTAGTTACGCTCGAGTGGAATGCTCTGATTTCTCATCCTGCGGGAATTGTTTAGTGTTGGTATGTTCTGATGGAATAAACAGTTTTCCTATGACTACGTTTCCATGTGTTTAATTGGGAAAAACCCCGATTTCTTCATACGCCTGTTTTCATCACTCACGCGGCCTAATCTACCTTGTTTTCATAATGAAATAATAAGTGTTTGATTGGACTCTACAAATATTAACATCGCTCTACAGCTGCTAAATTTTCACAGAGTTGGCACCTTCACTAGCAATGCTTGTGCTAAGTGGTAGGATTGCTTACAACATCACCAACGGCTGATTAAAATGTGGTGTGAATCCAGTAATATGCAATAAAAAGCACTACATGATATCTCGACGTAACCTATTAAATTGTTTCGTAACATATATATCATTAAAAGTTGTTAACTAGGCATAGAGTATGCCTCCCATGTCCTTGTGTATGTCCAAACTGATCGTACCTTTAAGGGTTAATATCTCGGCTAATTACCGATGATTTTTTTTCGAAAATCATTATCAACAATGCTTTTATTCGTCTGCAACGATAGGTATATTCAGCGATGCTCAACAACTTTTCTGAATGCCCGTAAATCGAAATTTGTATATAACAGAAAAATGCTAATTACTGAAAAACTAGGTGACCTAGGGTAATCGCTATAGTTTTCCGGCAAGGTTTAAATTAACGTCTACTACCTCTAATTTTTTCATAATTTTAGTTTCAGTAGATTCAAAATTAGATAGGGGGGGGGGGACATATTTTTGCGCTACATTTTCAACAATATCTTTGAAAATATAATACCGAAAATTAAAAGGAATGCATTTTTGAGTTCAGCGTTACAAATGCTTTCACAGGATACCCCAAATGATATACAAAGAAAAGATTTTTTTTTTCAAGTAGCATAATTAGCCCCTCTACTTTTTTACTAAATATATTTATGAATGTTTATTAATCTGAAAATATGTGGGTCAATGGTCTTTATTACTTCCCCGAATTTGAGCTTTCCACGTTCCATAGTTTACGAGTAAAATGGCTGTGACAGACAGACGGACAGGCACAGGAGTGATCTTATAATGGTTCCGTTTTTACTTTTTAAGTACGGAACCCTAAAAATTACTTTTTTGAACAATAAAAAGGAAATTTTAAGTTCAGTTTATACATACTAATATGAAACGTATGTTTTGAAATTTTCATGAAAAAATATTTAGAAGGTTTTGAGATATCCTGCACGTTATGCCCAAAAACATCATTTGGAGAAAAATGACTTCAAAGTTTCGGAAACTTTGCTTCAGCTATTGAGCGGGTATAGTTCTAAAAGCCATAACTTCTGTTCTAATGGGAATTTAAAGGAAACAATTATAGCAAAATGTTCAGGAAAAATAAGAGTTTAACATCGAAAAAAATTAAAATTTCGAAAATTTTGAAGCTTTAAGAGTCCTGAGACCCCTTAAGATTTAATATTCATTAACTATAATAAATGTAAAAATAGACGGTATGTACCGCTAGGAGTCAGGGTTGGAAACTTTTGGATGTAGGGGGGAAAGTACAGGAATACGCATTTCATTTGAGCTGCGTTTGGAAGCTTAGGGGGGGGGGGGAAGCATTTCTAGTACTGCATGTGACAATCTCATTTCTTACACATATAAACACGAAATGTGATTGTTTTGTTGCATTTCCTCCCGGGTTCTTTTCTAAAACCAACATTTTCCGGGACTACATTTTACCGGGACTTCCTGCAAAATACTATTATAATATGCACCTCTTTATCTAGATTGGGTAAGCGAATATATATGTATGTCTGGTGTATATTGCGTTGTCAGAGCGTCACAAAAAAAGGTCTCCTGAACTTTAAAACACAATAATTCATTAACTATATAGCCCAGTGGTAGGGGAGCAAAAAAAGGCCCAATTCGGAAATAATTAAGGGAAAGCTGGAAATTGTTTTAATCCCTTCAGTTTATGTCTAGAATGAATATGCTACGTTTTCTCCTTCGTACTACGTGAGCGTTAGGAATTATACATTGATTTATAGTCAAAAAACACGTTTTTTATAAATACCATAACACTATTTCGAAATCACTAACTTTTTCAAAAACATTGTCAATACAAATGTTGTAGAGCTTAAAATTCTAAATAAATTTGAGTACCTATACACTTAATACTTTTGTTGAATATTAAGGTCACAATTCTACTTTAAAGTTTTAGCCCCGTGGTCAGAGGGTTGAACTCAGAATTAATTAGGAGAAAACTGGTAATCGTTTTAATCCCTTCAGATTAGGTCTAAAATGAATATTCTATGTTTTCCCCTTCGTACTAAATGAGCGTTAGGAAATATGTACACATTTACATTCGAAAAACACGTTTTTCTTTAATATTTTTAACAATATCTGAAATTGCGACCTTAATTTTGAACAAAAATGTTAATGTGAGTATTCATTTTATTCAAAATTTTAAGCTCTACAACATCTGTATTGGCAATTTTTTGATATAGTTAGCTGTTTTGAGATATTGTTAAGGTAATCTGGTCTCTCCTATCTTGAAGCTCTTGATTAGTGATTAAGGCAAAATTTTGAAATGGAATTGCGACCTTAATTTTGAACAAAAATATTAATGTGGGTGCACATTTTATTCAGAATTTTATGCTCTATAACATTTGTACTGACAATGTTTTTGATAGACTTAGCTGTTTTGAGATATTCTTAGGTAACTTGGTCTCTCCCGACTTCAAGCTCTTGATTAACGATTGAGGCAAAATTTTGAAATTAGAATTGCGATCTTAATTTTGAACAAAAATACTTATGTGTGTGTTCATTTTATTCAGAATTGTAATCTCTACAACATTTGTATTGACAATGTTTTTGATAGAATTAACTATTTTGAGATATTGTTAAAAATATTAAGGAAAAACATGTTTTTCGAATGTAAATACGTACATATTTCCTAACGCTCACTTGGTACGAGGTGGAAAACATAGAATATTCATTTTAGACCTAATCTGAAGGGATTAAAACGATTTCCAGTTTTCCCCTAATTAATTCTGAGTTCAACCCTCTGACCACGGTGCTAAAACTTTAAAGTAGAATTGTGACCTTAATATTCAACAAAAGTATTAAGTGTAGGTATTCATTTTATTCAGAATTTTAAGCCCTACAACATTTGTATTGACAATGGTTTTGAAAAAGCTCGTAATTTCGAGATAGTGTTATGGTATTTTTTAAAAAACGTGTTTTTTTACTATAAATCAATGTGTAATTCCTAACGCTCACCTAGTACGAGGGGGAAAACGTAGCATATTCATTCTAGGCCTAAACTGAAGGGGTTAAAACAATTTCCAGCTTTCCCCTAATTATTTCCAAATTCAACTCCCTAACCACTGGGCTAATAATAAAGATTAAATAAATGATAATTTTTGTAAGATAGCTCACAAATTTTGCATACATTAACTTAAAAAAGTTTGACATTTAGTCTCAGTAGTTGTAAATGCGCTGTTTTAACCTGTAAGAATACTCAAGCTGGCGTATAAAACTGGACCAAATGTTTATCAGTCATTTTTCACTATTCATTCTACTTAAACCAAGAAGTATAGACAGTTGGCCTATTATTGACATTTTTTGAAAACTGCTATGAAATGGTAGTATTGACATTCCAACACGAGGCCCCTCTAATTTTAAGCGATGTTAGGCCAATCAAAAATCATTTCATCGAGCCACATCGGATAGTATGGATTGCTGAGCAGCTAACGATTGGGTCGCTTTTTGAGAACTTGGTGTCAAATGGTCCATTGGACAAATAGTATGGAAAAGCGGACATTTCTTACTGTCCCGCAACTTACGACTTCACAATTAGCCAACATTGGTCCAATAATTTTGTACTACCACAGGACTGTTCAAATGCGAAAAGAAAAAAGAAACGGTTTGAGTTCTGAAGGCAGTTTCAGGAAGAATAGTAAAGTCTATTGTCTGAAATGTAAACAACTTCTAAAGTTACTACACACAAAGTTTAGAAGATCTTTATAAACATGTCAATTATTGCATATTGATTTTTAAGTTTAGGAGTGATTTTTTTTTTGGGGGGGGGGGGTGGGTGGAGGGGGGTTACACTGAGTGAAATAAATAAAAGAAATACTTCTAGACTTCAATATGGGTCAACCAGTAAGCATGTCTGTAGTTATTTTATTTTTTTTTGTACCAAAACTGATCAGAAAACAGAATGAGATTCATTGTGATTTTGTATATGGTTTTATAAATACATAAAAAACTGAATAACTCTAACTGATCGACTTTATTCCATGTTTGGTAAAGCAGCTCATTTAGTTTATTTTTTCTTCAGACTGCAGAAGGCAAAACAGCAGAAGCTGATTTCCCCATTGTTGGAATTGGATGTCACTCTGCTCTTCTCGATGCCATTCCAAAAGCAAAGAAAATACTCAATCAGATCCCGAACATAGTCCTACAGGAGTACTGCGAAGTGTCTTGCGGTAAGACTGCGTTTCATACAGAAGGGCTTCTATAAAGATAAAGCTTAAAAATTAAAATTTCGTATTTAGTAACGGTTGACTGCAACAGCCAATATCAAATAGGATAAACGTTAGGTCAGTCAGCCAGTTACAGACATGTGAAAATTATTAGAATAATTCTGAAATTTACATTAAAATCTTGTTATAGTAAAGAAATAATACATTTAAAGATATGGATACATTTAATATTTGGTGTGCATCCCCTTGCTTTTTATTAAAGATTCGATACATCTTGGCATATTTTGTATGAGGTTTTGGCAATTAATTTGTATTTCGTTGTCATGAGGCCAAATTTGGATGAGTTTTTCTATCAGGATATTCTTGTTTGTGATGTTTCATTTCTTTAATTTAATTAAAGAAAACACTTCCATGGCCTGGAAACAGTCCAGATATGAACACCATAGTCATTGTAAGTGCTTTGGGTCATTGTAAAGAAAAAATTAAAGAAATGCAACATCACAAACAAGACTGGTCTGATAGAAAGACTCATCCAAATTTGGTATCATGACAACGAAATAGAAATTACATGCCAAAAACTCATACAAAGTATGCCAAGACAAGTGTGCCATCATTTCTTTAATAAAAAACAAGGGGATGCACACTAAATATTAAATGTATCAATATTTTTTAAATATTTCTTTAATGTAACAAGTTTTTAATGTAAAGTTCACAATTATTCTAATCAATTTTATACGTCTGTAGGACCAGCTGTCAGCCTTGACACTCCGATTTTTAATCCTTGCAACCACTGGCGCCAACTTATATGGGTTCGTGGGATGCAAGCTCACCCAATAATTTTATCTCACCGCCCACCCAATTTCCATTGATTTAATCTGCTATTTATTTATTTATTTAATCGCAGAAATGAAATTAGGTTTTATTGACGTTCTCAATGAAAAATAATAAGAATATCAATGGACTTTACCCGCGAATGGCAACAGTCACGCCTTTGCGGGAAAAATCCTCCGAAAAAGACTGTTTATTGGACGAAGGGGGAGCAATTTACCCGCGGCTAACGTCACATGGGTAAAAAGCAGGGAACCCACATGCGGAAAACTATAGACGGAAATCTGCAGCGGCAAATTTTCCGCTACGCCAAATTTCCGACTTGGAAATGAGAATCCCACTTGCGTTTTTCGCTGGCGCTTCCGCGTTAACTACTGCGCATGTCTGTGACAAACCTACATAGTTTGATTTCTACAGATGCCGTCGCAGAAAACGGAAAAAGTTAAAACATGTTTAACTACAATTCCGTGCGTTTTCGCATTTGTACGCGGCAAATATGGGGTCAATTTGCCGTTCCGCTGTCCAATTCCGTCGTATTTTTCCGCATGTGGGTTCCCGGCTTTAGACTTAAGGCTCCTATAATACGGGCCGACTCACGCCGCCATTTACTTGCCGGTAGGAGAAAAACGATTGGCCACGCCGCGTGGGCAACAATCGCTCATTGGTCAAAGTGGGAAACAAAATGCTTGACGATTCAGCCTGTATTATAGGAGCCCTAAATAGACTTATGAGCACTGAAAGTCTCTTCAGAGGATGCATAATTAAGTTTCTCTCAAAAACAAATTCCCTACATATTTTCCCATCTGTTTTAATGTCTTGAAATGATAAAGCACTTCGAAGAATAAAATGTATGTTTTTCTTGACACTCAGTTTTTCGCTCTTTCAATCGTTAGCAATTTTAATTATATTTATAAGGAAGAGTTTATGAGAGTATAATTTGATAAAATTATTTATTAAATTATAATAATTTTATATTTTGCTTAGAAAAATATAATTTAACTTCGAATTGCCATCTTTAGTCATTCGCTTCTTCCCCACCCCTCTCTTCACATACACACGCACTAAGGAAAAAAAATTGCATGTGTTGTTTTACTCGAAATTTTTTGAGCACACCCGATATTGTCCAAAATTTGGCGCTACTGCTTAAAACCGAACATAAATGGCTGGGTACTACCTATATAAAAATATTCATGATTCTTTGCTGATCACTTGAAAGGCGGATACTCATTGAGTAATTATAATACAATTGAACTTCCCTTTAACGACGTTTTTTACTTAACGAAATTTTCTGCTGAACCTTGACTTTGAGCACCAGTAACATGCAAACTAATCTCCATATTACGAAAAATATATTCGAAATAACGAAGTTTATTTCACTTTCGTGCGTGTGCATCAACATTCAAACGGAGAGATTGCTGTTGCGATGGATGTATGAATTTATTTCAGCGGATTGTATGAAAATGAAATTATTTATTTATTTAATCATTTCCATTCAAAAAAAGAGATGCTAGAAGCCTTCGATGTAATAAGAAGAGGATTCCAGTTTCAGGAGAATGTTACAGGTGAATTGTTTGGGTACTTACAAAAGTGCGAAAATTTTTATGAATAGTGTATTTTTTTTTTTTTTTTTTTTAATAAGGAACCTGTACAAAGTAGTATTATAGACTTTTTTAAAGTTAAGGAATTAAAATACTTAGGAAAAGAGAAAAGTTACGCTACGCTTCAGTTTTTGTTGGCCTCTTGTTTACCGCTTCAGTTTCTGTGGACCTCCTTATGGGTTTTTTTAGACTTTATTCTAATTAATTTTTTCAAATATGCCTACATTGCATAAAAAAACGTTACTGCCTGAATTAACCCTTAAATGCGCGATTTTTTATTTTGTTTCGAAAAAAATTACATATGATACTCTGAAAGGTTTATAACACAGCAAAAATAATGAAAAAAATCAGAGACATATTTTTCATATAACACGTCAATCTTTTCTTCTGTTGCACATCTGCAATACAAGTAAAAACTACTGTCGCGTGGCTGTTTTACGCTAAAATAATACAAATTAGTAAATACTTTAACAAGCATGTCTCCAAATACCTTATTTTATATAATTATTTATTTTATAAAATTTAACCTTTAACCCTTTAATTCCCATAATAGAATACGTTCTAGACATTGCGTAGTTCAGAGAATCTGACTTTACACCAGAAAGTTTCAATGGTTAATTTCGCTTTATTTAAATACGGAATGTCTGTTTTTTTTTTAATTAAAGCAAATATTGCTATTTTAATTTTCTGGTGGTGAATTAGGTATATGCGAATAAAAAAAATATCAATTAAATTCAAAACAGTGTTGTTTGCGTACATGCAAAGCTGCGCATTAAAGGGTGAAAATACATTTTTCCAATATTTCCATTTCATGTGTGTTTTTCATTTTATGCATGTGTATATGTGTATTTTATTATAAATTTCATGAAAATTTGAGTTGATTTCTGTTTAACGAATTTTCTTCATAACGAATAGTCTAAGTGTAACGATGAGACTTCGTTAAATGGAAGTTTCACTGTATGTGTCATTTCTAACCAAAGAAAAATATTTATAAAGCATTTTATGCCATTCTGGTTGACCACTGGGGAGTGGTTGAACATAGGAGCACTTGCCACATAATTAATGATGATGAGCACTTCTTCATGTACAGTAGAACCTCGATTATCCGAAGTAATTGGGACCGACCCGCTTTCGGAAAATCGAAATTTTCGGATAATCGAGAATGCTTTAATTTTAAGATTAAGGAGAAATATATGCAATATTTCTTATTATGGTAACAAGTGCTTTTACCTGAATTTTAATTTTGAAATTAAGTACCTTTTACATATGTCATAAGGGTTTGAAAAAAATGTTTTGTTTGTTGAAGTTTCGATTGACTTTGCTTTGAAGCTCTATCACGGAGTTTAATATTATTAGTTCACCGGTATCACTGTCTTTCTGCTGCTCCAGCCATGCCAAACCTTTTGGAAAACATTCAAAAGCTTCAGAATTGCTAATTTGTTCGTTTTCTTCGTTCCACTCGTACCTTCGTACGGGAGATCAAGTTAAATTCAAAGGAACTCTAAGAAAGGAGATCAAAAATATTTATATGTACTCGTAGTTCGGAAAGGACCTCTTGCACACAAGGAATATGATAGTTAAAAAAAAACTTTCAAAATGGATTTTGCACACAAGGAATGTGATAGTAAGAAAAAAAAACTTTAAAAATAGATTTCGGTTAACCGCTATAACTGGGTTAACTGTACTACTTCGGTTAACTGTATAAAGATTAATTTGATAGAACTGGTCATCAGACTATATTTAGCTTAGTTTTTAAAAAATATATTTGAATAAATTATTCAAAATTTTATGTTTTATTTTACTTTTTTTGTTAAGTTAATTAATTTCCTCATTCATTTAAAAGCGTTAAAAATTGTTTTAAAAAATCTAAAAATAATAAAATACATTTCAGTTAGGCTCAATCACTTTAAGCCTTTCTTTAGCCATAATTTTAGGTCTCGGCGTGTTCTATTGGATTCTTTATTGAAATTTTTGTTTGAGGTGTTTAGTTAATATCATTATATATTACCAGTGGCATAGCAAAAACGAACTTCAAACATTTTCAGTTATACTGGTTGATTTCTAGTTTAATAACTTAACCTTCTCGCTCACCTGAACCTCATATGATGCTGCTAACTAGCGGAATTTAATATAATAGGAAAAATAATATTGTTATTATGTTAGAACCTATTATCGCATTAATACTCTAGTGAAAAGTCCATGTCCATGTTAATTAAATAACGCGGATAAAAGCCTGCACCCTGTCGGGCTGCTGTGCCCGGAAATTCGGTTCAAAACACCAACTCTGATATAATTTCTGAAACAACATTTGACTTCATCGAAAATTGAAAAACGCTATACAATTTTATAATTTCTGAATACAAGTACCTGCAAAGTTTTTGCGTTGACAGATAAAAATGACTTCAGGAATGCGTCAGAAAGTAGTCAGTTTAAATTTGTGAACAGCCTTAACCCTTCACTGCACGATATTTTCTATTTGTTTAAAAAAAAATTATTTGAAATCTATATATCGGTCTAATAATGGGAAAAATAGTAAAAAAAAAAAAAAAATAAATTTCAAATTTTCAGCTAAAATTTGATATTTTATGGCGTGTACCCTATGTACACAATTAGGGTTTTTAAATATTGTTTTGCTATATTTTACAACTAAAAGAGCTTAAATTAATTAATTTTATCTGCTTAACACTCTGCAACATTTTTTATATTAATATATTTAAGTATTTGGTAAAAATAATGAAAGTAAATTTTACCTTAATAGCTAGATCGAAACTTTTTTTGTTTCCGAAGATTAAATTCTAATTTTTTGTTAAATGCAGCCATCTGACATGGACAAAATAAGTGTTATTCCATTCTTCGGACTGTTCTTGATCAGGGATAGAGATCATATTGGCCAAATTCATGGCACATAATAAGAATTACAGTGTTTTTAGGTATGTGTCAGATCTGGCACGTGGTGCAGTGAAGGGTTAACTAGGGAGTTTAGATATGAGAGAGGTGACATACGGGGTATAACATTTGATTAGTTGAGACAATTCTGAACAAAGAGAAATTCCAAGCATCTTGGAGAACCTGCAATTATCACCAAGATAATGCTTGTTAATTTGTCGCACTCATATAATCGAACTCCTCCAAGCGAGTATCGCCAAGTTCTGGAATAGAAAATGCCTAGGTTTCCCATATTTTGGACAAACGCGTATGTCTAAGTACAGGCTGAGCAGCGTATGTTGCCGCTTTCATATCGAGGCATGCTATTTTAACAAAACACAGCGTATGAGAATGTAATTTCCTCGAAAATGAGAGAGTTTAATAAAAATTTAAAATGTAATGCCTATTTTTACAAGTCTGACAAGGAAGGTCTCCTTACCGGGCATACTCAGAATATTTTGAACAAAATACTAATTAAACTACTTATGTAAATAAATAAATAGAAATGCTTAATTCATCTTTAAAAAGTTAAACTTACACTATGCGCAAAACTACTTAAAAGATGAGACAATATTTAAAAAAGGTGTTAAGTTACTTTAATATCCTTAGTACTTTCAACTATAAAAACCTAGTCTTCGTCAGGGAAATACAAGAAATACAGTGAAACCTCTCTGTAAGGGCCACCTGCCTTTCCATTGAAAATTGGCCCTTATGAGGGGTGGCCCTTGAGCAGGGATGACCAAATTTTACATTTCTCTTTCTTTTTATCCCGCGATTTTTAAAATCTGCATATTATTTCAGTAAGTTCTCTTTGTTTTTAACAATATTGTTTATTTAAGTATTGCGCGGCAGCACAATACTTATTTATTTCCAGTGTCACTTCTCAATGTTAATTTAACATGGAAAAGCCTATGGAGATCATAACTTTTTCATTTTTTCTTCCCACCTTTTTGTCCCTGATGCCACTCATTTTTTATTCCTTTACTAATTCTAATGATATTATAAATTTAAAGTGTAAAAACGTTTGCCTGACGTCAGGGCCAAAACGAGTGTAAAATGCCTTTGCATATGAGTGAATTATAACCCAGAGAGAAACATTGGGCCAATTTGTTTTTACATTATTCAAATATTTTTCTTGATAATTCCAATTTTTGCTTTTTTCATTGAAAATCAACGGACATTTTTCATAGAAAATGTAACATTTTTACTTCATTGTTGCAAAAATTTCAAAAGCCGTAATAATAATTTATTTCTTTTTAGTTGAAAGATTTTGACGTGAAATATTAAATTGAGCTAGTTTTTTTTTTTTTTTTTTTTTTTTTTTCAAAAATTAAAAAGGTGAATATGGCGTCATAGTGGAAATAAAAAGGATATTTTCAGAATAAGTTTTTGCTTTGGTCAAGTTTATATTTTAGTAAAAAGTTTCTAATGGATAGCTATTTTTATGCAGGTAGCGAACTTAGTGGGGAATTACATAACTTAAATTTTAAAATGTATTTTTTTTTTCGAGATGAGAACTATTTATACCCCAAGTTAAACTTAGGTAATAATTTTCTGATGTGTTTACTCCACCCCCCCCCCCACCCCCCCTGTGTGTGTATCACCCCTTGGGAGAGAATAAGGTTTAAAAATTTAAGTAAAACTTTTATTTTTTACTGTATCATAGCTGTAATATTAGCAGTAAGGATTCAACACAATTTACACTTACATTCATAGCGTTCCTGAGTGGGAAGTAGGGTATCTAATTTAAGTGAAGTTAATTTTTTATGTTTTGATTATAGATTTTTTACGTTCAGATTAGAAGTTTTTGTCCAAACTACCGCAACCTGCATTATTACAGTGGTAAAACATTTTGAATTACACACTGGTAAACATCATCCCACATTGTGATGCAATACCGTATACATCAAATCCTGATGATGATAATCTCTATTAATTTTGAAATGCGTTCGTCTGAGTGCAGTAGTTATTAAAAAACTTGACATATTAAACAAAAACATAATTTGAAGAACAAATTTAAAAAAAAATTATTTCCCACATTGTTTAAGCCCGAGAAGGGACAGATATTAAGTTATTTCATTCAATTAGTTCTACATTTAATGTTAAATTTTTGTAACAAATTAGTTAAGCCAATTGAAGATTAAAAAATAAAAATAAAATTCATACAATATGATACTTAAAACACCCTAAAAAATTAGATTCCGTTCAAGTGAAATCGAAATAAATCTTAGACTTTTTTTTAAGTTTTGTATTTTGCATGCATCTTATCATTTTATGCACATTTGTCATAAACATAATACAAAATCTGCAATACAAACATATTCAATTAAAAATGAAGAAGTCTAAGATTTATTTCGATTTCATTTGAACGGAATCTAATTTTTAGGGTGTTTTAAGTATCTTATTGTATGAATTTTATTTTAATTTTTTAATCTTCAATTGGCTTAACTAATTGGTTACAAAAATTTAACATTAAATGTAGAACTAATTGAATGAAATATCTTAATATCTGTCCCTTTTCGGCCTTAAACAATGTAGGAAATAAATTTTGTTTTTTTAATTTGTTCTTCAAATTATGTTTTTGTTTAATTTGATTATTGCTGCAATTAAACTGTGAAACCAATTTTCTTGCAGATGTTCCTTGATCATGACAATTAAGAATTTTGATTTTGTAATTCAAATCCAAATATACTCTTTGGTTTGATTTAAGTGCCATAATTTTAAATTTTACCTAAGCCTGAGCATAAAATTTCTAGTGTAAAAGTTGTGCTTCAATATGCATTCAGTTTGGAATCAGTTTTCTAGATAACATGTTATCCTTTGTGTGCCCACAACAAAGGGTCAAGTTTCCTCTCCAACCCAACCCCTACAGGTCAAAGAAAGTGTGAGGAACACCTGTTTGTCTCATTTGTGGAAAAGTTTGTGATCCTTCATTGTATTACTAAATACTCCCCTTTTTCCCCTGCCTTCTTTGTTGTAAGTGCAGTTCTTTGCTGAACTCTTATCTTTTGGCTCAGTAATTTAATACACCTGTTTAGGATTTAAGGCACATGTGAAAAAATGCCCTTTATGAGGAGTAGATGCGGCCCCTAATAGGAGTAAATTTAACATTATGTCTATGGGAAAAATTTTCATTCCTAAAAATAATGTCCCTTAATAGAGGTGGCCCTTGAATACGGGTGGCCTTTAAAAGAAGTATCACTGTACTGCTGTTATTAGAGTCTTATTTTCAAAATTCACGTAGATGGTGTCGAAAGGTGTGAAAGTGGAAGTCAAATTTTTAGATCCGGAAAATATTGGGAAAATAAAACATGGATATAGGGAAGTGGAATATTATTCGTTTTATGATACTTTAAGTAAACTGAGCCAAATTCTGGGTATGTTGTAGGATAAAACGCCATTACAAACAGTATTTTCTTTAGTGATAATTTCTGTTGATTCATGGATAAAAACTCATAATTTTTACAACCCAGTTATGAATGTACGGGCGAACTACATTTTCGTGCGAAATCTTTTGTACATAAAAGAATGAAATATTCTTTTTACAGGGTTAATCATGAAATAAAAATATAGATTGGTAAGGGAAGGTCTAGGAGTATTGGACGCTAAAGCTATTTCGATTTTATTTATTTATTATTTTTTTTAATGTGGTTAAATTTAGATATTGATAGATATCTTTAGTGATAATTTCTGTTGATTCATGGATAAAGAAAATACTGTTTATAATGACGTTTTATCCTACAACATACCCAGAATTTGGCTCAGTTTACTTAAAGTATCATAAGACGAATAATATTCCACTTCCCTATATCCATGTTTTATTTTCCCAATATTTTCCGGATCTAAAAATTTGACTTCCACTTTCACTCCTTTCGACACCATCTACATGAATTTTGAAAATAAGACGTTAATAACAGTAGTATTTCTTGTATTTCTCTGACGAAGACTATGTTTTTATAGTTGAAAGTACTAAGGATATTAAAGTAACTTAACATCTTTTTACATTACGAACAGTATTTTCTTTAGTGATAATTTCTGTTGATTCATGGATAAAGAAAATACTGTATATAATGACGTTTTATCCTACAACATACCCAGAATTTGGCTCAGTTTACTTAAAGTATCATAAAACGAATAATATTCCACTTCCCTATATCCATGTTTTATTTTCCCAATATTTTCCGGATCTAAAAGTTTGACTTCCACTTTCGCTCCTTTCGACACCATCTACATGAATTTTGAAAATAAGACGTTAATAACAGTAGTATTTCTTGTATTTCTCTGACGAAGACTATGTTTTTATAGTTGAAAGTACTAAGGATATTAAAGTAACTTAACATCTTTTTTAAATATTGTCTCATCTTTTAAGTAGTTTTGCACATAGTATAACTTTAAGTTAAACTACTTATGTATGCAATAAAGGATCAGTCAAAAATAGAGGCAGAATTACAGTAGAAGTCTGTAAAAAAATAAAATACTTTCTAGTATTTGGCGCGAAAAGACAAAAGCGTCACGAGATTTGGCGAGCAGTTGATTTTTAGAATGCGTGTAAATAGTATTTAATAAATTTAAACTTAAACAATGAGAGAGTTTAATAAATATGTTCTTTTGTATTACATATTTACGTTGCTTGTTATTTTATTTTATTATTTTAAAAACAATTTCATATACAAAAATATTTTCATATATTTAAGCATATTCCAAAATAAAGGCAAGATGAAGAATGCAGCAGTTATTCATTTCAATATCAAAGAAGTCGTTCTTTCCATAGCAACAAAATTGAATCGACAGTGCTCAGTTGAACTTAATTTCGAGATTGGAGCAATTTTAATTAATTTAAATTTTGTTTTAATTCATAAAATTTGATAGTTAACTTTCATTATAAATATATATATATATATGACAAAACTATAGTTAAATCAAACTAAAACTGACAAAACTAAAGTTATTTACATTAAATTTATTTAAACAAGTTCATTATGAAACATCTTTATCTTAAAGAGTATTTGACCGGTTATAAATCGCCGAATATCGAAATTTTCATTATTTTTTTACGGACGCTCTATGGAGTTCCAGCCGAATTTTTTTTATAAACATTTTTCAGATTTTTCGGAGTATGCTCGTATGGAGACCTTTCTTGTGAGTCTCTTCTTCAAAGAAAAAAAAAAAAAAACGCGAGTCAAAATTTTCAAAAGCCATACTGAAGCACATGAAGCTATTCCCATTCAAGTATCAAGAAGAAACAGATTCTCCCTGCCTATTTCATACTTTCATCTCAGTGAAAAAAGTTCTAAGAGTTTCACGAAACCGAAATAACTGTGTAATCTTCGATGGCTTTTCATTATTAAAAGTGATTCCTGAAATCATTTAGTTGCTGTTCGAAAAATTGGACTCGTTTAATTAAAAAGACAAATAATGTGCTTTAAAAATTGTTTTTACAACCCAGTTATGAATGTACGGGCGAACTACATTTTCGTGCGAAATCTTTTGTACATAAAAGAATGAAATATTCTTTTTACAGGGTTAATCATCAAATAAAAATATAGATTGGTAAGGGAAGGTCTAGGAGTATTGGACGCTAAAGCTATTTCGATTTTATTTATTTATTATTTTTTTTAATGTGGTTAAATTTAGATATTGACTACTCTAATGAAAACTTTAACATATTATTTCCATACTTCAGGAAAAAAAAAAAAAGCTCATTTCCTTAGAATTATCTTTATTGGGTTTTCTTTTATTTTTTATACTAGGGGGCTCGGCCCCCTACGAGCTACGCTCGCCAACCCCCGTCCAGACACCGTAGACTCTAAATGCACGCTAATTTGATCGGATTTAAAAAGATTTCGAAAGATTGAATTATAATTTAAAAAACAGTGGCGATATCTCTATAAACGGATTTCTATTCATTTCTCTTTGATTGGGGAATTTTAACGCCAAATCCGTTGCGGTACTACTTGATTATCCCGTCGACCAATTTCGCCAAATTATATAAATCGCCAAACCACTCGCCAAATTATACAAATTGACATAATTTTTATTTTAAATAACGAAAAAACAAATAAATTAGTACAACATTAATAAAAATACAAAAAAAAAAAAAAAAAACGTCGAAATAAAAATAACTTGATGACGTAGACACGTGTAACAACATTTCAAAATAAGCTAATATAAAAGGAATTAAGTAAACAGAGTCTTTGTCTCCTAGTATTTTTTAACAAAGTGAAAAGAAAGTTATTTTAAATGAGACATTTTAAAATAATCGTTTTTAATCTGACGTAATTTTGACCAAACTATTCTTTCTCTTTTTAATATTCACGTGAAAATACATACTTGTGTTAGAAATGAAATATTATTTGCGCTTTCCTAACAAAAATAGTTGAAAAATATCCTCTTAAAATATCAAATAAATGTCTAGCGTAATTTCTAAATTTAAACCGTTTTGCAATATTAATTTGTGTTCATTTTATGTAATAACTGTAATGTGACGTAAATATGACGTAATTTCTCCTATTTAAGACTTCTAACGCATGTTAATAAATTTATTGTTTTACAAATTCCTTTCTCTCTTAAAATTCACGTGTAATTATAGTTTTTATGACGTAATTTTTAATAAGTTCCTGCTTTTTGTACATAATTATTTAATTCTAATTCCAAATATTTTTTTCTGTTTATAATAGTCACGTGTAAATAAATTTTTAATTTATTTACACGTATAAATATATATATATATATATATTATTATTATTTTTTTTTTTTTTTGAAGCAAACATTATTGTTTCTGCTGTTTATACAGTTGGCAACAGTTTAAATTAATATCATTTCTAAAATCTGTTAAAAATATCTCTAGAAATGCTGAAAATCTGAATTTAAAATAGAAATAAAACCTCAAAAAATTAGTCAAAATAAAAAAAAATTAATGCAATCTGCACTCCGGCAAATTCTAACGCATAAAATGATCTAAAAATGATTAAATTCCTATGAAAAGTTTTTGCTCCTATAAAACTTTTTTAGTGGAACGATTTTGTCCAACTTTAGCATTAAATATCTCTTAAAATAATTCTTCGATCTCAAAACTGTCTGCATCAGCGTGTTTATCAAACATTTCTGTATAATACTACCGATTTTCATATTTTTGTATGCATTATTTTTCTTAATATTAACGAAGAAAGACCTCCGGTCACAAAAAATTCAAAACCGGCGGCGGCGGTGACAGCGGTAGTTACTTTTTTTTAGAATAGAGAGAAGAGAAACCTTACATTTCGACCTTTCTGATCTCTGGGGGGGGGGGGGGGGGTTATATCGAACAATATGTTGTACTCTAAATAAAACGTCATTTTTGGATTTAGAAACAATTTATTGTTACCACATTTGTTGCGGACTTTACTTTTGTCCTTTTCACTTTAACTTCTTGTTAGAATTTAGGTTTTCTTTTCATCCCTTTAATGCGATTCTCCTCCCTCACCTGTCTCTTTGCTTCAGAAACTTGTTCTTTCTCTTGTTTCTCTCTTTTCTTCTTCTCAAGTTGAGTTTTAAACTGCAAGCGATGACGTTAAAATCCATTTTTTTTCCTCCACGACTTTGTCGCGTTACGATTTTCGTACTTGAAATGTCTGGAAGACATGAAATCTCGATTAATTTTACTTATGAGAAGTCTCAGAGCTGATTAAGCCTATCATTGAGACGTTTTCTAATTGCTCTTTCTCTGTTTTTTTCATCTATTGCTATGTTGAAGATTCATTCATGCGATTTGCGACAAGAGGTTTTGAGGCACCCGGTACACAATATCTTTTACTAGTTTCCCTGATTGTCATTTCAGAAAGTTTGACTTTTTATATAGCTTCCTTCATGTGGTTTTCATTACACTTATATTTTCTCCATCCTAGAATAAAATAGAGAAAACCGTAAGAATTTAACTTTTTAAACCTGTAAACTTTTGTCCGATACAACCCGAAAGCTGCACTCTAATGCTTTGACTAACCTATCACATGCATATTGCCAGGTCTAGACACTATGGCCTACAATATAAAGCATAGTAACCCATACATCTAACAAAACACTAAAAACATTGTTGTACATATTTTCTTTCACACCAGCTACGTACCTCCAAAGTTAAATTCGAGCACTAGAAACCTTGCAAAAAATAGAGTAAGTATCACTTGTAAACGCACAGAAAATTCGCGTTCCTTTTTGGACGAGCATTGACTTAAGTTTTCTCTCGTATGAGTATGTATGACTGTGAGTTGGAAGGTCACGATATGTTGATAAATATGGGAAGGGGGAAATCAAGTCGTGGATATTTGTTTGGGAAGCTTATTAAAGCGCTCGTGTTAAAAGTATTAAAAAGAAATTTAAGAGTTGGTGTCGAATAGAATACGCCGGCTAATTAATAAAATGTGTTTTATCGACCGAATGCGTATGCAGTATTTTATTTTATTTAGACTTTTATCTCTTGCGTCGAGCTGGAATTTCAATCTTTGTGTTCATTTTTCGCAAATATTTCTAAAATGTTTTTTAATATGAGTAAAAAAAGCAAGTACTAGCATTTCCTCAAAATATTTTACAGTAAAATATTCAGAATCCAATGCTTACTGTGGATTTTGCAGATAATGTTTAAATTCTCAGATTGCTATCAGTAATTGAGGACTAAGAATAGAAAACGCTCAAAGTACCAAAAAAATCGAAAATCTTTTATTTTTACGAAAAAATATCTTAAATGCTAAGTTTAACAAACACGAGAACCCTTCAAGTGTCAATCCTAGTGTAAATAGTTCAAAAAAGAGCAGAAAAATGTCGCTGGTTGAAAGTGCCACACGAAGTAAAGTGGAGAACGCTGAATGTGCCACACAAAGTGAATGGGAGTACGCTGAAAGTGCTAGTGATAAGATGTTCGGCGACTGGTGGTCATTACACAACTTGATTATGTTGTTATTGTTTACATCAATGGAATATTTTTAAGCAAAGTGAAAAATATGAAATAAATAAATAAAAGAAATGTTTGCAAATGATAATATTAGGTATTTAAACACTAAACGAAAAGAAGCTAGGTACCTACATTTTAAAGTGTTGAACAAAGAGACCAAAAGGAGTGAAGTGGAAAACGCTGCAAGTACAAAGAGCCCAAAAGGAGAGAAATGAAAAACGCTGTAAGCACCAGAAGTAGGAAATTTTCTTCTTCTTCTTTTTTTTTTTTTTTTTTTTTTTTTTTTTTTTTTTTTTTTCGTTCTTTTGAAAATTTTTCGTCTGGACTTTAAGTATTTCCCATTCTTAGTCCCCAATTGTTAAAATGTATATTGGAAGATGCCACCCAACGCTTTTAATAACTGAGTTCCGCTCTCACATTTTAAAACAAAAAAAAAGTTGAAAATAATGTTATTTTTGAACACTAATTCACTTTTACTGTAGTAAAAAATTTCTAATATTTTATTATGAACTATTATTTCATATTTCATTTCTGTACAAAAAAAAGTTGAAAGTATGTTTGATTTTTTTTACAGAGTATCCCTTCTTTTCGTTGACTAATGTTTCAAACATTATTCAATACTATAAATACGATATCAATTTAGGATACAATCTCAATAATACAAATTTTTTCTCAGCACATACACTAAATGAAATATTAAATTTACAAATATAAACACAAGAATGTAATAATACACTACACCACAAAAATTTTGCTTAATTAAATAAAATGTATGAATTTAAGTAGTTAATGTGGTTTCATTCACATGAGGCAAAACAACAATTTTTGTTACTGGCTTTTTATATGTGCCATTTTTTTCCTTTAAAATTATAACTCTAACTATACCATCTTGGCCTGGATGGATTTTAACAATTCTTGCCAAATGCCATTTTAAAGGGCTATAATTATCAGAATTTTTTACTAAGACTAAATCTTTCTCTTTTATCTCTGCCCTTCCTTTATGCCATTTAGGTCTATTTAAGAGCTTATTTAAATATTCTGATGACCATTTTTTTCCAAAGATGTTGTATCAATTTCTGAACTAATTGCCACCTGCTCAACCTATTCATATGGATTTCAGTATAATTCGGTTCAGGTAAGGCCATTAAAGATGAGTCAATAAGAAAATGAGCAGGTGTCAAAGCTTCAACATCATTTGGATCATTTGAAAGAGGGCAGAGTGGACGAGAATTAAGAACAGCTTCGATTTGAATAATGAGAGTCAAGAGTTCCTCATAACTTAAAATAGTTTTACCTACAACACGCTTTAAATGATATTTAAGTGATTTAACACTTGCCTCCCATAAACCTCCAAAGTGAGGGGTTGAAGGGGGATTAAAGTGTCAATTAATTCCTTCATTGGCTAAATAATTTTGAATTTCCTGCTCACTTTTATCCTTAAATAAAGATCTGAGAATTACTCTTAATTCTTTATTGCACCAACAAAATTTCGGCCAATATCACTAAAGATATCAGAAGGTTTGCCTCGTCTCGCAATAAAGCGTTTAAACGCTGCTGAAAACGCTGCACTTGTTAAATCATTGACAATTTTAAAGTACAAGGCCTTTGTAGTAAAACGCACACAAATACAAATAAAAACCTTTTTTACCTGTTTACTCCTACCTGTCGAATTTTTTACCTCAAAAGGACCGCAGTAGTTTAATCCAGTACGCATAAATACTCTGGATAGCGTTACTCTTGCTGCTAGCAAATCAGCCATCTGTTGCTGGGAAATTCTAGAATTAATTTTCTTACAAATAATACATTTAAAAATAATTTTTCGAATTACATTTCTGCCAGCTAAAATTCAGAATTTAGTTCTGATGAGGGACATCGTTGTTTTTGACCTTGCATGGACATATAAAACATGAAAATAATTAATAACACAAAATGTAAAATTATATTTTGCAGCGATAATCATAGGATATTTTTGGTGATCGCATAAGTTACTATTTTTCAGTCTACCGCCAACACGAATGCAGCCGTCACTGTCTAAAAATGCACACAAGTTTGTCAGTTTGCTATTGTTAGGGATAGCAGTATCCCTTTCTAAACACTAGATTTCTTTCACGAATGAAGTCCTTTGAATGTTCTTTACAATGCCCAAGAAGGACTGAGAGAGTTCACTGCTAGATAAAGTTACAGCTGTAGGATATAAAGGGTTTCTACAGCATAGGCGTAACCAGGGGGGGTGCCCTGGGTGCCCGGGCACCCCCCCCCCCGTTTCCGCAGACTCGAGCACAGTTATTTAAAAAAATCGAAATCTACAAAAGAAAAAAGAAGAAGTGAAAGCAGAGTTCAATTAGTTCAGAAAACTAAACGGCTAAGTTTTGAAATGTGATAAAAAAAGAAACCCACGTTCTTTTTTTCTTCCTTTCTTTTTTTTTAAAGAAAATTATGTTGTTTATCTTTTTTAAAACTAGAATATTTGCAAGGATCTGTATTAGTCATAGTAATTCAAAAAGGTGGCTTTATAATCCCACTTTGACGTCCTTTGTCTGTGGGAGATGTTTTTAACGCAGTTATTTCTATTGCATGTTTCTGCAATTTCATGAGAAATTAACGCAAGTTCTTGACGAGGATAGAAACTATTTGCCTCTTTGCTTTGACAGTTTAAAGTCTAGAAAGAAGCAAAAAAAAAAAAAAAAAAAAAAAAAAAAAATGTGAAAGGGGATGCAAATGTGAAACGATAATTCCAAATTTCGATTAGCCGAGGTAAAGGGGGGGGGGGGGACGACGACACATACCCTGCCTCCTTTGTAAATGAAAAATAATATCACAAAAAATTCAAATTAATCTGCAGGTTGGTTGAATTTAGTATTTCGTGGCCATTTTTTGACATTCTTGAAAGGAATGTGGTTGCAGTCTTTCAAGTCAATATGGTAATTTTTTTTCTCTGAAAATTTGTATACGATTTTTAGAGTTTTTTCTCGTTTCGCGGCGTTCTTTAGAAAGTAGGAAAAAGAACCCCGTTTCCACATTTTAGCCCAGTGCAGTAAATTTTGACAAATTCGCGATTTTATTCTGTGATCATTTCATGATATTTACAATTTTCCACCAAAATCGTGTGACGAAATTCACGTCTTTCTACGCAATTTTTTGTCGAAATCCGCACTTTTCACCACATACCTTTGACAAAATTCGTATTTTTTACCGCTATCCTTTGACAAAATTCGCATTTTTTACCACAATATTTTGACGCAACTGGCATTTCTTTAGCACGCGATCCTTCGATGAAATTCGCGTTTTCTTTCCACGATCTTTTGATGAAATAAGCTTTTTCTTTCCGTAATCTTTTAACGAAATTCGCGCTTTCTTTCTGCGATCCTTTGACGAAATTCTCGTTTTTACCGCGTTCCTTTGATGAAATTTATTTTCTGTTGCGACCGATTGACGAAACTGATATTTTTACACAGATTTACATTTACATTTGTCGAAATTCGGGATAGTATTGCGCGATCGTGCGGAAAAATTCTCGATATCTTTCCGTACCAATTAACAAAATTCTCTACTCTTTTCCGCAACATTTTGGCGAAATTTGAAAAAAAATTTCGTCAATCCTTTATCGAAATTCGTAATTTTTTACGCAATCTTTAAACGAAATTGGCGATTACTTTCTGCACTCTTTTATAGAAATTCCCGATATTTTTCCACGATCGTTTGAAGAAATTCTCATTTTTTTCCGGGACTGATTCACGAATTGATTTTGAGAAATTCCATAAAAGAAATAAAAATCGCGGACCTAATTTTTTAAAAAAATACTCACTGAAGAATCACAGGTCTGTGAAAGAATTTGAAGAGACTTTCTTCTTCTGTGCACAAATCGCGGGATCCCGCGCGTTATTTCAAGCCCTGTGCGTGAAAGAAAACTTCATTACTAGAGAAGTGTTGGTTTTTTTTTTTAAACGAACATAGAATTAAACAAATCTAGGATTGGGGTGGGGTGGGGGGACTGCCTTCAACGTACTCCCCAGCAAGCTACGACCTCTTCTGTCTTGAAACAAGCGAATCTTGAATTATTGCGTTTTTTATTTCGAGCAAAATTGAATTTTCAGCTTTCTTATAAGAGCTGATTTGACATTATTCCAATTCGAATTTAATCACGGCAATTGCAAAAATTACCAGAGAGTTTTTTCTGTTTCAAAAAATGTCAAAAAATCGCCTCAAAACACAAAAACCCCCGCTAGAAAGCGCATTAAAAATTCGGAAAAGATTAAAAAACCACAGGGAACGAAATTAACTAATTAGGTAAAAGATTTAAACCGGATTCGTTTTAAGAATGTCAAAAAAAAAAAAAAATCACTGCGAAATGCGAAAAAAAACCCCTCTAAATATAACATTAAAAAATTGTTAAAAATTGAAAAATCGCTATAAGAATCTCGAAAACACTTTATTGAAAAGAAGACAAAGTTTACTGGGTAAAATATTGAAATCGGATTCTTTTTTACTTATTTGAAAAAATTGCCTCAAAATGCGAAAAAATTCGCATAAAAAATTAATTGAAAAATTCCAGAAATTGTCTTCCATATGCATGAGTTCAGGCATACAGGTCCTGTCAAATCTTACGGGTGCAAGCTGCATTGTTTTTTCAGAGCTCAGCGCGCGCGCGCCTACACACATACACACAGACAGACAAGCGCATATCTTTATTATTACAGTCACATCATGATAGTATAATTTTTATCATCTTGATAAAATTTAGTGTATATTAGCATGACCTGCTTTACCTAATATATTCGACTCTGAGGTAAAAACCTGAATTACCGCAATTTCCGGCCTATAATCTGCGGATCAAACAATTAGGTTCAGACCCAGAAATCTTGTTTCATAAAACGTAACTTATTAAATCGCGATAAATATTTAACTTAAATAATGAAATGAAATTTCTGTGTCGAAACATGATTGTTTGAGCCGCAGATTATAGGCAGGAAATTACGCTGTTAATGAATATTATAATTATTTATAATATTATAATAATTATTTATATAGACTTTCCTCCAAAATTTCTTGGGTCCTTCCGGTGATCCCTAAGAAGTCATGGAGTCATATTCTGAAAAGATTTCGTGCGCAGGTACTGATGTACCGCATGTATTATCTGAGATTTATCATCCGGCAAAAGTTCATCTACAAGACTTTGAGATAATTTTAGTTCTCATGCAGTGTTCCCCTGTACCTATAGAAGTTTCCAGCATGATTAAAGGCCTTTTTTAATCTTTATAAGAAGTTAGGGTGCCAAAAGGTTTTACAGTTGTGACCACACTTGGTTACTGTGTTATATCACTGCTGCAAGGACATTTACATATCTTTTTTTTTTACCATTAGATTTAGTTTTAATGTTTTGAACCCCTTCTCAACTCTCCTCACGCAAACAAAAATTGCGTTTGAGCCCTTTTTAACCCCTTCGGGACGGGAACCTTTTACGAAATTTTTAATCTTTTGTCACCGTTTTTTAAAAACAGAAATTTGCGTCTTCTTGAATTGAGAAAATCCATTGACTAAATAAGGCAAATTTTACAGTAAAATTTTACTGGTGAGGAAAAACAAGGATTCTGAGCGCTTCATGCGGCACGTATACGTGTCGCTCGTCCCCAAGGGGTTAAAAGAAACACGACACAATTATACCTTCTAAGATGAAAAACTGTCTAAAACGGAAATTCGATCGGTTTTATGGGATTCGTTTTAGCAGGTTATACTATATAAGATGTTGTTTGTATCCAACATGTTCAGGTTAAAAAGTCTGGGCACCCCCCCGTTCAAAAGGCTGGTTACGCCTATGTACAGTTATATATGAATCTTTTACACCACGCTACTACTCTTTGTAGTTTGATGAACGAAGAACAGTTATTAATGATGTCTAAAGGTTCAAGAGTGTTAACTAAGGCAAATACTTGAGTCACTGATGGTGATTTCAATTTACGCAAAAACAGCTCATTGGTTTCAGCAGGATTGCTATCAGGACACCCGACCACCTCAGGCTGTTGTAGGAATGCTGGACCGAACCACCACAGTTCACACTGTTGAATCCTGATGGGATCTATACCTCTAGAAATAAGGTCTGCAGTATTTTCCTTTGAAAGTACGTAATTCCACTGTTCAACCGAAGTTAAACTTTGTATAATCGATATCCTGTTGGCTACAAATGTCTTAAGATCATTGGATTCCTTTTTTAACCATGCAAGTACAATAGTGCTATCTGTCCAAAAATAAGTTTTAAAAACTTCTAGTTTTAAGGCACTTAACACCTTATTCATTAACTTAGATAGCAGGACTGCAGCAGAAAGTTCAAGACGCGGGATAGTGAGATGCTTTAGAGGAGCTACTCTGGAGTTACTAGTGAGTAGTTTAACAGCAGAATCACCACAAGAATTAGTAGATTTCACGTAAATGACCGCTCCATAAGCAATTTCAGATGCATCGGAAAATCCATGTAGTTCTACACAAATAGACTGAGCAATAAGAATACATCTAGGGATACTGATCAGATTTACACTCTTTAAGGAAGTAAGAAAGTCATTTTACTCCTTATTTTCTTTCATTGGGAGATAATCACACCAATCTATTTTCAGCAACCATAATTTTTGCAGAAACACCTTGGCCCTTGTAATTATTGGACCTATCAAACCCAAGGGTCAAATATTCTAGCAATTTGTGATAAGACTGATCGTTTAGTGTATAATTCACTTTGCTCGATAATTAAGTTAAATCCAAAACAATCTGGTTGAGGCTTCCACAATATTCCCAAAGTTTTTGTCTCATTAAAAAAAGAATATTCAGACTCTGAATTATTACATAAAAGAGCAAAATTATTTACTGCCCATTTATGGAGATCCATGCCTCCTATATTTAACAAAGATACCAGTTGTTGCTGAATCTCCTTAGCTGTGTCTAAATCATCTGCCCCTGTTAGGATATCATCCATGTAAACATCCTGCAACAACACATTCGCAGCTAAATGAAATTCATTTCCTTCGTATCTGGCTAATTGCATTAAGGTTCTTGTAGCTAAAAAAGGAGCACTAGTTGTGCCATAAGTCACAGTACATAACTTGTACACTTTTACTGGCTCATTCACCTCATGTTTAAATACTATTTGTAATAAATCTCTTCGACTCGGATGTATTAATATCATGCGATACATTTTTTTATATCAGCTACAAAAGCAAACTGGTGCTTTCGGAATCGCAACATTATAGAAAATAACTCATCTTGGATTGTTCCTCCGTTAAACTGCAAACTGTTTAATGATTTTCCTGTAAAAAAAAGAAAGAAGCATTGTACACGACTCGTAATGGTGTACTACTTGATTCTGTACGGAACACGCAATGATGTGGAATATAATAAGTGATTTCTGGCTCTTCAGATTCTATTACTTCTTCCATGTGACCCATACTTAGATATTCTTCCATAAATGCTTTATAAAGATCATTAACTTTAGGTTCTCTAACTAAGCGCTTCCATAATGAATTTAAAATATTCATTGCCTTTTGTTTTGATTCGCCAAGACAAGACGGATCTTCATTTAGTGGCATTTTCACCATGTATTGTCCATTTTCAGTTCTAGAATAACTTTTCAGAAAATGCTCTTCACGAATTTCTGATTCCTTAGTTTTAGAAATCTCAGACTCTCTCTCTATGTTTTCTATTTCCCAAAACTCTCTAATTACGTTTTCTAATTCCAAATTATCTGTAATTAACCCCCAATGTATATTACTTTCACCCCTAGCCGGAAGGCTTCCACTGACGATATACCCGAAAACACTGTTTTGTAACACAATTTTAGTATTTAATGTTTGAGGATAAATTTGACCTGGTCTTAAAAATTCATAGAAATTTTCTGCACCTAAAAGAAAATCAATCGGACTTGGGACATTAAATTTTTCATCGGCTAATTTGATGTTATTTAACAATGGGATAGAAATCTCAAGCGGCCTAGACGGCGTAGATTCTGTAATTTTCGGAACGACTAAAAGGTCTAATTTTAAATGAAAATCTTATCTCTATTTGAAACAGTTGTGTTAACCCTAGATCTAACATTCAGCGATAAATTATTTATGCCTGAAATAGAAATGTTAGTCTTTTCTCTTTTCAAATTAAGTTTATCTACTAACCTTTTACTCATAAAGTTAGAGTTTGTGCCAACGTCTAATAAACCTCGTACTTCATGAAAATTACCCAATTCATCTTTTATTAAACAAACAAATGTGCTACACAGCTTTTAACTCATTATCCAAATTACATGTCGTTGAAAATAAATTGTTTTGATTATTAGCTGGGAAAGGCTGAAATACTGGAACCGAAACATCCAAATTAGATTTATTACCTCCTTTGTTTATATGACTCATTTCCTGTGAAATTACCTCTTGGTTTTCAACTTTATTTATTTTTTGTTCGCGAGGAAAATGCAAATTTACGTTGTGCCGTTTTCTATAAATAATACACGAGAATGTACAATCGACCACTTTATGATCCATAAGACAGCTAAAACAAAGATTTTTTGCCTTTACCAGCTCAGTTCTATCACTCACTGACATATTTTTATAAACAGGACATTTATGCAAAGGATGATTTTCATTACATGACAAAATACATTTTGAAATTTTTACATCAGTTAGAAAAACTTTAGAAACTGGCCTGGAATAATTATTTTTATTATTCGACGTAGAATTATCAACCACAGGTTTTCCCTTTGATGTGTAATATAAATCTATCTCCCGAGATAACTCAACTCGGTGAAACCAAGAATCTCCTTGTCTAACATTTATAAAACACGTAACATCCTTCCTTATCAAGCGTCTGACCAATTTTATCAGAAATCACTAAATTTTTAAGTTTCAAAATCTGTCACATTTCTCAATTTTAAATAATAATCCCAACTCGTTGTTAATCGGATGCAAATTGTACATACGTTTCATTGGGTTGACGTTGTGCTTTTCTAAAATGTTCTAAACAAGTTTGGGGAGTTGGCTCAAATTCTCTAAATACTATAGCTTTCACCTTTGAATAATCTTCTAATTCCCCATCCTTAATGTATATAATAACATTTGTTGCCCTTTCCCCTAACAGATTTAGAAGAATTTCCGATTTATACTTTTCTGGGACATTTTATGAAATAAAAGCCCTTTCTAAAGACGAAAAAAATACCCCCAGCCTTCCAGTCTAGACGGAATTTTGATTGTAAGTGTTCTATACTTTTAATGAGAGAGTCTAAAGATTCTATGCTTTCTCCTTTCTCGAAATCGTTTAATTTTTCACTTTTGGTTTCTGCTCGGGCCTTAGCTAACTCAAGCTCTAATTTTGTAAGTTCAATTTTTAATTTTTCAAGTTCTAGTACCTTCGCTTCCTCCTTTTTTCTCTCCTCTATAATATTATTGGCCATTTCTTCTACCAGTTTAGAATCTGCTTTATATTTTTCTCTTTCCTTTATTAAATTCATTAAATCATAATTAGTTAATTTTATATCAGAAATATCAATCCCTAACTCAAAAGCTATCCTCTAGTAGTCTTCCTTTTTCGCGCTTTTGAACATTTTAATAAAGTTCACAATAAATAAATAAATAAATAAATCTCGCATACCTCCAAAAATAAAGGCGAATCACTTCTTCAAACTGCTGAACCACGGCAGAATGATATTTTGTTTCTTTTATTTATTTCATTTGTCTTCTCAAAATAAACATTTTTAAATAACTTCGTTTATTCTCTGCGTTAAATGATCACTTATGATTGCGCAACACTGCACTGAAAGAAGATAATTATTTTTGTTCTTAAATCAAAACAACTGCTTGATATAAACTCCTCGTAATAAAGTTTTTTTTTTTATCATCACAGTATTGAAGTAATATTATAATAACTTATTAGATTTATACTAATAAACAAACGCCACAAATCTCATCAAAAAGAAAATACTTAATTCGTATCGGTACACTTGTAACTCGTAGAATCGAAACTTCACTTAAATACGTAATTAAATGCTTGGTTTTTACTCTGGCTCGACGGACCAAAAATAAATGTTCCCGCCGATAGCTCAATCTTAAATAATTACTGCACACAACTCACAATAAACATAAAGTTGCGGATTGTATTTAATTCTCAAATTTTTAATTCTCAAACACTATAAAAATTATCGAGAGCCGATGTTTACAGTACTTCTCGGATCGGCGTCTCGAACTCAAATCACAAGTTTCCAAACAATCCACATAGATGGCGCTTCTAGCGGCAACAACTAGCTATATCCTAAATTATCCGTTTTAGAGGTACAGTTACTTCTAACTGCAAAAATGTTTCAAATATTGTTCTTTATCATGTGAAAATCTATTTACGTCGAAATATTTATTTTTTTAAATCTACGAAATTAAAATTTTCATACGATACCTGAATTCTATAGACAAGTTTCAACTGACGTCACATCCTAGCAACCAACTGGACAACCTTTGTTTGCCTATGAGTTTTTCCGGTTTTTCTCTGCTTTGATTGGTTAAGCGATAATACTGGCTAAAAAATCGGTGATTTGGATTGGTTAGTGAAAAATTGGAGGGCACGTGATCGAAACTTATCTATAAGTTTTAATTATAAACAAAAAATTGCATATTCTTCTACGATCAAAACTTACCGGGTTATGATACTTCGAAGTTTATAATTTTTTGGCCTTTTCTTACACTAAAGAAGCGTTTTTCCTTTTTCATTTGGAACTATCTATTAGACAACGATACGAAGGGACACCCTGTATGTAAGTGCAGTACTGATATGATTTCTTAAATGGTGTAAGTGCAGTACTGATGTTGCTTCTTAAATGTGGTTTGTTTGTTCAGTGAAGTGTTTGTCTTTGTTTAGTTAGTGTTGATTTTGTTCTAACAAGTAAATATCAGTGTAGTGTCATTATATAGTTACTGTGATAAAACTAAGTAGTAGTTCTATTGCATTTTAATTTCGCATAAATCATTAGATACTTTGTGTGGTAATGAGTTTTAACAATGCTGTGTAAACAGATTTTAATACCGTACATTGTTCTCAACAGAAAACAACGTTTGTATTTCCCAAAATTATTGCAAATACAGTACCCTTTCGGTACTATACTTAGTTATCTCGTCGACCAAAAATCTATCGCCAAACTATAATAGTCCAAGAGCCAACAGCACAAAAACCTATGTCATCAAGCACAAGAAAAGAACCTTTATTTTATGAGAGAGTAGAAGTAGGGGAATCTAATGATCCATGTCTGCCGGATGTGAAGTGGTGCATAAGCCAAAAATTAATACCGCCAGTGGTTCACTCTTAAGTTTATCATTGTGTTCGCCGTACAGCTATCCCCCATGTTTTCATACCTTTGTTTGTAGGACAAACACAATGATAAACCTACGAGTGAACCACTGGTAGCATTAATTTTTGGCTTATGCACCACTTCACTTCCGGCAGACATGAATCATTAGCTTCCCCTATTTCTACCCTTCCATAAAATAAAGGTTTTTTTTCTTGTACTTGATAACATAGGTTTTTGTGCTGTCGGCTCTTGGACTATAAGTTTAAACGCCAATAATGATTGATCATAAATGTCACATTCACTTGACTTAAAGCAAGTTACGTGTGTTTACGTCATCAAGTGACTTTTATTTCGACGTTTTATTTGTATTTTTATTAATGTTATACTAATTTATTTGTTCTTTCGTCATTTAAAATAAAAAATATCTCAATTTGTATAATTTGGCGATTTATATAATTTTTCGAAATTGGTCGACAGGATAACTAAGTAGTACCAAACTTTCAATTATCCGCCACTCTATCAACCACCATCCTCGGTTAACCCCTCTTTCCTATATATTTTTTCTTTTTTAATCAGAAGCGAACAACGAAAATTTAAATGCACATGAACCCGAGTGAGACGGTACTTTTTTTGAGTAAAACGCTTGTCTGACGTCAGGAACAGAAGCTAGAAAATATTTCTGCGCATGAAATCACAGAATGGCTTAATTGTGACAAGAATGATATTGGCTATGAATAATTAATGGATGACGAAATTATTCAAAATGTATTGAATCCAGAGAAACCTGAAGTGGATGAATGTGATGAATCGAGAAATGATAATCCAGGAGTCAGTCATGCAGGCTATACTCTCTAAATGCATTAATTGGTTTGAGATGCAAGAGGAAGCAGATGCAATTCAAATACTTTTATTATGTAGAAGCAGATGCAGTAACCCAAGTATTTATATTAGGAGAAGGTCCGGTAGCTCCGGACACATAAACTAAACTCGTGAAACTTTGTAAAAGAGCTTAATTAAACTTTTATTTTGAAACTAGAAATTAACTAGAACATATCTCTTAGTTAAGTAACAATCAGATAGTTTCTTTATCTTAGCTTAAATCAAGTCTTACAATAAATCTTTAATTTTTGACAAATATTTTTTTGGAGGATATACCCGGACATACTTAATTAACAGTGACAAAGCCGCTCTTTGGCCTTACACACGTGGCAATAGTAGTAGGGCTGCGAAGGATGGTGCCCACGCAAACTTCATGCGCCCAGCCTTTTCATTTACGAAATTGTATCGAATCCTCTTCAAAAGTTTCGCCACAAGTGATGCATTCAGTTTCCTGATGCTTTGTCAAACTCTGACTGTCTTTCTTTGTTTTCATTTTTTTTTCTTGATTGTCGTTGCCGAATCGCTTTTGTTGGTTGTAGCCTTCTCTTTATTGGTTGTAGCTTTAGTAGCTATTAAATTAACAACTAAGAAGACATATTCTTTACCCAAAAAGTGTCCGAGGGCACCCGACGAAATTGTGTCCGATACTAGCCGTCTGTCTCGATTTAATATTTTTATTTATCATAACAATAACTACAAATGCAGCGACAATAAATAACCTGACTTATAAACTGCAACAACCACCGTACAGGATGGTTAATAAATGATGGTGAAGTACTTACATTTAATATACAATAACTGCATTCAAAAAGTAGACGACGCACAAAAAAATCAGTCATAAATAAATAAACATTCGTCACTTGTTGCCCGCTCGGCGATTTCACTGATTCGCATACGTATAAGCGCGATGCTGCGGTTATTTTAAAGTGTGTGTTGTTTATCTAGTATATGTGCGTGATTGTTCAAATGTGATAGTGGCCGAAGCTATCCGTTGATCAGGGCTACCCGATCTTCTCCTACGTAGAATTCGTAATGTTGCTATAAAGGCACAAGCAAAACGCAAAAAAAAATACAATGGATTACTTTGGATGAAAACACGTACTACATATTTATTCTACATATTAATTCTAAATTTGTCTGTTGAATAGATTTCTTATTATCAGTTATGTATTTTATAAACGAAAGTACACAACAGATTAAAAAAATCTTTCAATTATTCTTATTTATAAATTAACATATAGAAATGTAATTTTAGTAACGCTCTTGTACTGTCTTTCGATTATCCGCCACACCGTCGGTTCCATGAGTGACGGATAATCGGAAGTTTACTGTATGCTGTAATCTGTTTATAAGTTATTTAATTAAAATTTCCATTGGTAACATAGGATTTTGATAACCTAACAATTCGTTGTACCTTGCAAAAATAAGTTACTGGAACCTATAGGTATTGATACTGCGGAACAATGTAACCTATTAACCAAAAGTAACTACTATATTTGCAATGTCTACTCCTAACTTAAATGATACAACATTGATGTTTAATGTTGGTTTTCGCCTTATTTTACTTTGAGTTTTATGTATTAACTATCTAGAACTCATATACAGTAAAATCTCCTTATAGCGGACACCTCTATTTAACGGACAGTTTTCCAATCCCCACTCTCAAAACCTAAATTTTTGTATGTTTAGCCTCTAAATAACGTACATTCCAAATAGCGGACAGTAATTTTGGCGATAAAGGATGAAAACTTATTTTTTAACGAGAAAAAAAAGTAAAAAAAAAATAAAAAAGCCTCTAAATTTATCAGGGCAATGTGTCACAAATTTTGTGAACACCGATAAATGTAGAAGGCTGGGGAAAATCCCCCCTCCCACATCCAGTGTTGAATTCAGGGGGTGGCCCCGGAGGAACATTCCCTCCCGGATAATTGAATTCCCCCCCCCCCCGGAAGATTTGAGATTTTATGCTTTTAATGGTCAAAAAGTGCAATCCTCCCCCCCCCCCCCCCGGAGCCACAGAAATCCCTCCCAGAGAAAAATGTCTGAATTCAACACTGCCCACGCCCGAGAAAGAAAACATCTCTTCTTGAAAGATTTAGGATTTTATGCTGATTAATGTCTAGAAGTACAAATTTCTGGATACGCAGAATTCCATAATTCATACATCATTTTCTCTTTTGTTTTAAATACGCGTAAGATACTTCGTTTACAATTGGCATGAAACTTCACGATAGATAATACGCTGGCTAGTATTTTTGTTTCATTATACCCAAGCTCAAACAATTTTTCGCGTAATCTTATACAGTATCAAGAAACAAAGAAAAAAAAATCATTTTAGTAGGGCTCGTTCGTAAAATTAACTGGATTGCATCATTGCATAACACAGAAGAAAGAAATCAAAGACGTCACATGGCGTGATATATTCTGAGGAAAAGCAAAATAATCACTGAAAACCTAACATACGATTTTATTTATTTATTTTTACTCTTATAAAACAAAGAAAAGAGTTACACTATTTTATTTATTTTTTTATTGGGAAATTGCGTACTGATTTTTTGGCAGCGAGAATTAAAGGCGCAAGAATACGATGAGAGCAGGAAAAAAATATTTCGTAATATCGATTACTGTTTGATTCTTGAATGTGGTTACTATTTCCGAGAATGGCCTCAAAAAGAAAACGATTAACTTTAAAAGAAAAATTTGAAATTGTAAACGTATCTGGGAAAGAGAAATTGAGTTTACGGATGCTTGCTGAACGTTTTAAAATAGGCAAAAAACAGGTGGGAGAGATTTTACGAAATAAAGAAGAAATAAGAAATTTGCGGATTACTAACTCTAACGAGAACACTAAAAATGTGAAATTGAAAAAGACTAATTCCATTGAAATTGATTCTATAATTCTGAATTGGTTTACTTCAATTCTTTAAAAAAAAACAGTCCTATCAGGGGACCTTTGATTCAGGAAAAGGCTTTAGAAGTCATTAAAGAACTCAGATTACACGATTTTAAGGCTTCCAGTGGGTGGCTGGAAAAGTTCCGATCTCGGCACAACATCTCTTTCAAAACAATGTGTGGAGAAGCAAAATCTGTAGATCTTAAAGAAGTGGAGGAATGATGCATGAACGACTGCAATCAATTTGTGAAGGTTATAAGGAAAGAAACATTTTTTATGCCGATGAAACCGGACTCTTTTTCAGAAATTTTCCGAATAAGACTTTATTTTTTAAATAAGATGACTGTATCGGCGGAAAAATTCCAAAAGAGCGACTCACTATTTTATTATGTTGCAACGTGTTAGGAGAAATTGAAATCTCTCTTATCATTGGAAAATATCTGAAACCCAGGTGTTTGCCAAAGAACATCAATTTAATAAATTTGGTATTGTGAGGAGAACGAATAAGAAAGCGTGGGTGACCAGTCCTTAAATGATCGAATGAACTTCCTTTGATAATAGGGTGAAAAAACAACAAAAAATAAGTTCTCTTGTTTTTGAATAATCCAAGTTCTCATCCAAAGCATTTGACATTCGACAATGTTAAAATTGTGTTTATTCCGCCCAAGCACAACTTCAGTATGCTGATCAAGGCGTAATACACAATTTTAAAGCCTGGCATAAAAAGCTTTTATTACGCCACATTCTTTCAAAGTTAGATTCTATGAATACACTTGAGGACTACTGCCTACAATTAGTTAATGCTCTCGATGCTAAAATTTGGATTTCCTCAGCTGTAAAAAACATAAAACCGAAAAGCGTACGACAATGTTTCAGAAAAGCTGGCTTTATATTAAAAGGAAATGAAATACACATTTCCGACACAAATGAAGAATTAAGCGACATAAGTGAATTAATGAAATGTATCAGGAGTGAAGAAACTGCCGAAATTTTCATTAATATTGATGATGCGTCACTGAAGAAGAAGAATCAGTTGATGTATGCAATTATATTTCTTCAGAATTTTCGACAAAAGCTGACTCTATTAGGGGTCATTCCAAGTAAAATGAGCAAAAGTTAAAAAAAAAGTCGTGGCCATATAGAAACCGATTTTAATAAAATTTGATATACAGGTTCAATTCATATTCAAATAGAGCTCTGCAAAATATCGTCACAAAAAATAAATTATTTTAGCAGTTTTGGACATTTAAAACACTTGTGATAAAGAATGGCATGTGTGCAATCGTCCAAAGTTACAGGTTTGAAGTTCTGTATCTTGAAAACTATTTAACTGAAATGAATTTTTTTTAATAATGTAACCTCTGAAAAATTATATTCTTATTTATTGAGTAATAATAATCTGGTAACACCATGATTAATCTTTAATTGGCTGTAAAAATTGAAAATTTGCAAATTTTGAGAAAATTAAAAACGTTATAAAAATTAAAGGAATTCAAAAACATCTGAGAAATTAATGCCTGATGTAGTGTTACATATTATGATCGAATTACTAAAGTTTTTAAGTTGCCATGTATTTCCTTCACCTTTAAAAAAATTTGGAAACTTTAAAAAAAATGACAAAATCGTAATTTTTCCTCTTATTGATAGGTAAAAAAATAATGAAGGAAAGGTCCCACATTACAGTTATTGCACAGACATAAAGATCAATAAGTCCATAATCTACTAAAAAAAATTTTTCAAGATTGCCTTTTGATTCCTAACGTCACAAAATTGGGTTAAAAAAGGCAATATTAACTACATTCAATGAGCTATTTTTTTTTAATTCGCGCGCGTTTCTTAAAATATTGTACGATTTCAAGGTGAAAAAATTTAGTGCTGCCATCTATTTTCTGTATGTTGGTTTAGGTGTTAATATATAATTTTTTGTTCAATTGAGCTTTTTTTTTTCTACTGTAATTAAAAATCTTCTTGGGGCAAAAATAAACTGAAAGCAAGTATAAAAGTTTTTATATTTAAAATATACACTTTTATTTATAATATCAAAAGAATTAAAAGTTTTAAAAAGCTTTCCTTCACGTCGAAACAAGTGATAGAAATATTGCATTTTATCCTCAACATTTCTCACTATTTATTTTTTTTCTCATTAAGGAATAAAAAGGCAAGAATGAAAATTTCAAAATTTAATCTATATACTTTTAGCTATAACGTCCAGCAATTTTGATATTGTCAGAGGTGTCCTTCATCTCAATAGAAACGCTGCATTTTTCCCTCAAAAATTTTCAAAAATAATTTTTTTCTCATTAAGGAATAAAAATACAATTACTAACTTACATCAATCTGTTACTTATTATTCATTCCTAATTATAAGTAATTTTTAATATAATCTTTGCATTCTTAAGGCTAATAACCAAAATTGAAACTTCAAGCATGTAGCCAAAACCACGATTTTGCATCCACTTTTAATGTAAATTTTAATACTTAAATAAACAGTCCTAAAACCTATTATTTTACATTTACTCATAAATAGATATGATCTACTTGCAAAATGATTTTCGTTAAAATCTGTGACACGTCTGCCACAGGTGATTTGCTCATTTTGTATGGAATGACCCTTAGTGATGATGAAGCAGATACTGGAACTGGAGATGCTTCCCGCAATATCGAAAATTTCCAAGAAGCGCCAAAATACAGTGAGCAAATACACAACTTTTTTTGTAGAAAAAGATGAACTTAAAACTACTGATTAAAACTACTGACAGAGTTAAAACTTCACGTTTAAAAACAAATTACATGTAATCGCAAGCAAAGGCAAACTTTTGTAACAGATTTTTTTCGTAAGAATCTAATAAACAGTGGATAAAGGTACGCACAATTTTATTTCAGTTTTATTGCTTAAAAAATAATTTTCATTTCTGATTAATCATATAAAAGTGGTTTTAGGACATATAAAAGTCAATTAATGAAACATTAAGCATTTCTTAACAAGTTTTGAATCTCTGAAGTTTTCCCAATAGCGGACAGTTTCCGTGCTTTGGAGGTGTCCGATATTTAGAGGTTTTACTGTATGATATAAATCCTGTTTTTTTTTTGTTTTTTTTATTCTTTTTTTTACACAATCTTGAATGAATTAAGCCGATTCAAAAAATCATTCGTGGAAAAAAAATCGTAAGCAGGAGGGTTAAAAACTCTTCGGCCTTGCCAAGCACCCCACATACAGACAGATTTTAGGTGGATTATTTCTAGACAAATTTTAACATATTCTAATATGACTGATTTTAAAATATGAGTCCAATTTCAAGTTTTAATGAAACAATTTTCTTGTACAGAGAACTATATAGCAACAGCAACTGAGATGGTAGCTTACAAGCGGAGTTCTTACCTTAAGAAAATCAAACTGAAGGCACAAAAATTTAAGAAAAAAGGTAATAAATTATTTCATTGCATATGTTTTTTAAATGTATTTGGAATTTACCAAGTACCTATACTAAGTTTTTTCTGTTTTTAACATTAGCTAAACAGACAGTGACTGCTGAAGAGAAGACTGAATACGAAGGAGAATCACTTACCTTCTTCTGTCCAGGGTAATATTGATAATTTTAAGGATATGCAAGATTCTGTTAGGTTTACCAAACAATTCTGCTCGTTTTTCATGAGATTTTGAGCAAGCGAAATGATAATAATAATAATGCCCTTTTCTTTATCATTCAAAGTATTTTTCTTCAATTTTAAGCCACATTTCAGGCTGTTTTAATAATTCTGTCAATGTACACGTTATCTCAATTGGTCTGATGGCAAAAAATGTTTTCGAAATTATTTATAAGAGCATCTCCATCAATGACTGATTCTCCACACGTTAAAATATCCCAACCTACATTGCGTATTTTTGGGGCAGGGATCGGAAGAAGTTAGAGTCCAGACTAGTCTAGCGGTTCGTAACTGGCTTTTTGATGGTGCTGCATGTTATTCTCAAAAGTATTTTCGAGTCTTCACTCTCCGGCTTATTTAGTAGTAGGATATTCTATAAAGATTAATAGACTAACATTTTCGATTTTAACCACTTACCAGTCTCTGCTATCTGTATGCGCCCGAGCATTTCTTTTCAAAACCGACTTCACCCATTTACGCATGTGCATACTTTTAGTTTTTAAAAAAATCACATCTCTTAAACTATGCACTATATTGCTATGCAAATTGCATTTCCAAATTCAGGAAGTGTCATAAAAAATTTCTCATAGAAATAATTTACTTTTTTGTCACTAAAATACTCCTGAAATGCGATTATTAAGGGGTCAGGTACTTTTTAAAGTGTCCAAAAACCGGTTGCTTTTAAAATAGCTTATCCCTCCGACCGTCTTGAGGAGTTTCTTGCATTTTCATTAAAATGCTTATAAACATAATCTTAATGTAAATTTTCTACCCCTGTCTGTTTTTAAAGTTGAAATACAATTCTGTTTAAATATTTTTTTTTCTTTTAAGATGTTTTGGGGAAACAGAAAAATACGTCCAAACCGCTCAGAGGGTTATAACTAAATATGATCCTTTTGGAACATTTAAAGACAAACCCTATTCAAAAATACGCATTAGAAGAGAAATTGTGTCTAAAATACTTTGAACTCTTTTTATATGATCAAGGGCTTATTAAATCTTTAAGGTCAATTTTCTCAAAACGGAGATTTTGATCATTACGCGCACAATTTCTGAAAAAGGAATGCCTAGAATTTCACAAATTTTTCACTGAATGTATTAAACGTATAGAGGCACAAAATGACCTATTATTATGTTTCTCAAGCAAAAAGTTTACAATTCACGACAACTTTTGTAAAATAAATCTCAAAATTTCAAAAATAACTTTTTTCTCAGGATTTACACATTTTATTTGTTTCATTGTAGGTCATTTTGAGAACACATTATACTTGTACTCATTAAAAAAAATCTTGGCTGGAATTTGAAATTAATAAAAACTTATTTAAGATCAACTATCGGACAAGATCGATTATCCAATCTTTCTATCATTTCAATAGAATACAATATCGTTAAAAATATTAATTATGATATGATGATGTAAGTAATGAGTTTGTTGAAATGAAATCCAGAAAATGGCAGCTAAAATAAATTCTATTAAAAATCTATTGTAATGTATTAATTTTATTATTTTTCCAAACCTAATTAATCAAGGGACCTAAATGTAAACTGTTCTACAGGACACAGGAATGTCTAGTTACGGCATTGGATTTTCTATTTCGTTATTCTGTTCAAAAAGGGTTAATCTCAAACGATACTAATACCCATGCACGATAAACAGCTTAAATTTATATCTTAGGGAGGATAGGGGGGGGGGGGAGAAGAGCAAAATACTTAGAATTTTTTAACAGGATTCTAAATCTTATGTGAATGACTGAAATATCTGTTTGCTAACATTAAAACTCGGACTGAATTACGTTTTATGTAGTGAGTTAACATTAGTGTAATTATACCCAGGGTGATTGCGATTAAGAGGACTAACGTGTTAATGTTTTATGTGATCTGGCTGACGCTGACTAGGACAGTATATATGAAGGAATGGTAAGAAAATAACCCAGCTTATGACAATTGCAGTTTGGTAATATCGTCTAGCTAATAATGTGTGTGTGTTTTCTCCAAATTAATTTATAACTTCAATATCTAAATTTATTTATTTCGTATTCAAAGTCAACGCCTTTTCATTATTTTAAAGAACAAAATGCGCATAAAATATAAATAAAAAATAGTCATAAAATGTTCCACATTTCTTTATCATTCACAAGAGATTAATTTCAATTGAATTTTTATAGGTCTAATATCTGTATGTCGCTTAAAAATATACGCAATTCAGAAACTTCATATTTTATCTCGCACTTAAATGTAGCTAGACATTTAAACAGTGTGTCTAATTTAGTGCAACAATAATGTCATATTCTAACTAGCATATTCTAAGCTATCTTTCAACGCATGGCATACATTCCTTCCCATGGCAATATTTTGACATGAAATTAATGGAATGCAGTGTGGTTGATACCCTGTTAATATGTAATATACAGGGTGATTATAATTAAAATTTCACTTTCAAAAGTCTGTAAAAATGAACCTCTGGTCATAATGACCTGATATTTCATGTGAGTATATGTGAAGCAATGGGAATTTGTTTTGCGAAAGAAAAAAAAAAGTACAAAGGTTGACCGATAGATGACGCTGTACTCGTCATAACATGCTAATTAAAAGACGTGACATGCTGTTGTGGCACTCTTTGTTCAAAGCATATCCACCACAACAAGGTGGTTTCACAGCCCATAGGGGAAAAATCTGTTTTTAATTGTCCCTAGGACAAAAACCGTGGAAATAGCAAAAACGAAAATTAACCCGTCTCTTCGAATTTATCATTCAACTTCTTCAGACTGAATGTAGTCGTCAGGTTAGAGCCGCTTCTTAAACCCTTTAATGTTCGAAATTTCTTCAATTCAATTGCCGCACAGTCACCGTTCATGTAAAAAAAAAAGGTTCACAAAGGCAGAACACGATCCTTCAATGATAGAGTCATGACTATACCTTCTCAGACGCAGAATAAGAGGAACTGCAGGTTCCCCGCCTTTTTATCACAAGTGTAATGTACAGTGAGCATGTCACATCTTTTTATTAGCATCTTATGACGAGTACAGCGCCGTCTATCGGTCAACTTTTGTACTTTTGTTTTCTTTCGCAAAACAAATTCCTTCACGTATACTCACATGAAAGATCAGGTCATTCTGACAGTGGTTTTTCGTTTACAACTTTTTGAAGGTGAAACTTTAATTATAATCACCCTGTATATAAAATAATCAAATTTCAAAAATTTCAAATTGAATAATTTGACTTTTGAAATACCTCGTAAATTAAAAGTAAAATTGATATTATTTCTTTTTCTACTTTTAGGGCTGACTTTGATACTAGAGTGAAATGGAAATTCCAAAACAAACGACTTCGTCCTGACAAAATAAAGGACCAAACATCTGGGCGCGTGACTATTGATGCAACAGATGCTTTCCACATAAAATATTTGAGAGTCACAGACGGAGGCGAATATACTTGTTCTTTATATGATGTGGAAATTGGACTTATCAGATTGAAAGGTAATAAATAATTTAAAATTTTTAATGAATGAATTACTCATCATTGAAATTTTATAGGTATTTATATTGTTACGTAATTCGGTTCGTATGATTGAAAGTCAATAGAAAGTGTACCTTTAGACGCCACGCCATATTCATCCTACAGATGTTCCAAAGAATCAGTAATGCACAAAAGTAAGCCAACATTATATCGCAAACAGGCAAATGCCTCAATCTTACAGCTAAGCAGCTGACAAACAAATAACCCAATCAATAGAAATCGCAGAAATAATATTCCAAAACAGGCTTCGAAACGTCTCGATTGAGTGATTAGATAGATGTTGATTGAGTGAATAGAAAGCAGTCTTTTAGACGCCACATTATATTCATCCTACAAATAGTCCAAAAGAATCAGTAATTCACAATAGTAAGCTAACACTATTTGGCAAACAAACAAATACATCAATCTTACAGCTAAGCAGCTGACAAACAAATAACCTAACCCATAGAAATCGCAGAAATAATATCCCAAAACAGGCTTCGAAGCATCTCGATTAAATACTAACTCTTTCGCATAAAATAAGACTATTGATTCTATTCTTTCTACCTCATTCAGAACTTTACTTATACACTCGGTCAATGGAGACATTTTATCTATAAATTTCTAGACGTGAATGCTTACTTGTGCCAGTCAGACAAAAAACAATTCCGCCTTTGCAAGAGAGCGTTGCCAATTGGAAGGGCTTTATTAAATTCATTTTGCTAGATTCCTACCACTTTTTTGAAATAATATTCTTTTTTCATATCTCATTAAAAAAGGGATATAATCACTTTAATGCCATCCTTGTCGATGCTGGCGAAATGGCATTCAAAGTAAAAATTTTGAATTAATACCGGGACATAGAGTTCTTCGGTGGCAAAGAAAATTTGATTGTGAAAATCAGGATGAACCCATAATCGATGCACAGAAAAAAATATAAAATTGAATTCTTGTACGACCTTGTTGACACTGCAATCAATTCTTTGGAACAAAGAGTTTCTCAGCTGCGACATCACAGTGTCTTCAAGTATTTTATATCATATACATGAACTAAAAGACGTTTGTTCTTCTGTAATTTTAGCCAATTGCAAAAATTTGGAAACCATCTGAATAGATGGAGAATCATCGGACATTCTAAACATCCGGGAACTCTGTGATGAAATATAAGTGTTCTGTTCTCTATCGGAACAAGATTTACCACCTTTCGAAGTTTTCAAATTGAAAACAAAAATGAATTTTGCTCCAAACTTGAGCATTGCTCTGAGAATTTTACTAAGTTTTACAACAACTGTTGCATCCTGGGAATGTTGGCATCCTGGTGTTAAGAGCCTACTTCAATCAAACAAAAAGACGCGTTCGCTAATGTTAATCCTATGGAAGAAATTTATAAAGATATCTCGGTCGCATTTCAATATTTTTAAATGTTTTTTTTTTTTTTTTTGCATTGGATAACTTTCATTAAAAATACCTGTAAAGAAAATCGAAAAAGTAAACAACGATCTTTGTACAGATCGATCTCAACTATTCAATGCAAAAAAAAATCATTTAAAAATATTTAAATTCAAACGCGACATCTTTATAAATGTCTTCCATAGGATTAGCATTAGCGAACAGGTCTTTTCGTTTGACTGAAGTAGGCTCTTAAAATGTTTTTATTAAGATTGGGTAAAATTTCCTGACGTTCTAGTGTTAAAAGAAATAGGAATTAAATATCAGTTCTTAATGTCTTTATTTAAGTATCTCAAACTAAAATTCTAATAAAGTAAACTAAATTTATTTACTACCAATAATTAAAAACAGTATAAAGTTTAAAGGCGATTAAAATATGTCGTTTTCGTCTCTCATTGTCAGCAACGCGCAACTTTTAACACATTTACTGTGCCATTTTTACATCTAAAAGCATGAAATTTACCTGCATGACTATTAAAGCATTTTTCGTTTTGAAATAATCGTATTATAACTTGTGTTATAGTAGATTGTTCCCCGATTACAACCTTTTTCTCGTCGTCGTGTATCAAGAATCGATCAAAATGCCACATTCGATACCCTCTTCTAAAAGATTTTCAGCCTTTATAAGGAAAATTAAAATTGCCATTCGGTTCCTCAGTATCAGAATACCTTAAACTTTCGTGCATTTATGATTAAAAGTAAATTCGTGAATATAAACAGAAAGTATTCAGTTAGATTAACAGCCTTATTCCCATGGTAGAATGCGTTTTAGAAATTCCATAGTTCAAATAATCTGAATTCACATCAGAAAATTTTTATAGTAAATTTCGATTTCTTTAAATATGGAATGTCTGTTTTTAAATGAAGCAAATATTGCTATTTTAAATTTCTGATATGAATTTGGAATATCCTAACCCACTAAATTCGAAACCCTGTTGCAGTGATGGAGCAGTTGCACAGCAGTTGGGCAGTATTCTTTGCCTTCAAAAATCTCAGAAATTCTGTCCTGAAATAAGACGGAAAATACTAATAAAATTTAGCGGTGTTAATTGATTTTCTGGTGCTACACTGTTCTATCACTGCTGTTAGTAGCATGTATGCTACCATGGGTATTAGAGGGTTAATGTATTGAAAATACACTTACCGATTACAATTAATTCGATTTTCTGAAACAGGGACGTTTTCTTATACCAGACAAAAAAAAAAAAAAAAAAAAAAAAAAAACATGATTTACCGAAATTGTATTTTTACATATTTCATTATGTGCATGGCCTGATTAAAATTATACTTATATAAACTACAGTAGGATGCCGATTATCCGAACAAGTCAGGACCGACCTAGTTCGGATAAGCAAAAGTTCGGATAAATGGACAGACAATTTAAGGGATGTTTCTGACTATACTAAAACCTTCACACGTTATCTAAGCTTAGGTGCATATTTTAGGGCATGTTTAATTTTTTTTAAACATTTTTTTCTCTCTTTTTATCATTTTCTGAAATCCAGAGATTATAAATTAAGCAAAAAAGCTTTTGATTGTCGCTTGCTTCAAACGAAGACATTCTTTTCAATGCTGCCCTATCTCTAATTCTTCTTAAATACGTTAGTTGAATAGGATCAATGTTCTTCTGCCGTTCGATCCATTTCATAGCTGTTTCCAAACATTCAAACACTTCGTTATGTGGTGAACCTGGGTTATTTTCAGAGCATTCCTTTTCATTTTCTTCAATTTCTTTTTCATCATGAATCTCATCCACAATCTCATCCTCATTTAAAATCTGATATCCAGGGTCATGTATACTTCCCTATTTAACCACTCGTTAATTTCATTTTCTTCATAGTTTAGGATTCTTCCCATCTCCTTTATCGTTTTACATTCCTCATTTTCTGATCCGCTATCAGTTTTTTCTTTATTTAAAATTTTATTCCAAGCCATTGGATAATTGAGAGTTCGGTTTTAAAAAAATTGGGAGAAATGGACTGTTCGGATAACTGGAAGTTCGGTTTAAAAATTTTTTGGGGTAGAAATAGGCTATTCGAATAATTGGAAGTTCGGCTAATTGGAGTTCCGATAATCGGCGCTCTACTGTATTTGTTAACTGTTAGCTTTATGATAAAAATTGAATATTTGAAAATATTTGTTAATTGGATATTAGGATTTTTAAGAACAATATTATAAAAATTTTAAATAACTATTTCATTTTGAGGCAAATTTGTCATTTTGAACATGCAATTGAAGAGCTCAGTGGAAGATGCTATGATGCATTTTCTCAAAAATTGTTTTACTTTATAGATGAAAGCTTTATGGGGTATTATATCATGTGGTAAAACTAAAATTCTATTTGGTATTGAAGATATGAGGCAATATCTTTTAATATTTAATAGGCGGAAATAATTTCTAATATGTAATAATTAAATGTTAATCTTTTCTAGGACAGTTTAGTATCACCTATTAGCATTCAAACATATGCTACTACAAAGGAATTAAATAAATAATTAAATTACATCAAAAACTTTTACTTCAACTTTCTCAAATTCTAATTTTTTTTTACATAACATCTATTTCCACTCAGGTCTGCAATTGTTATATTTGTATAGCTAAAAATCATTTTACAATAACTGCATATGTATATTTTTTATTTTTCAGTGTTATCAAAGTATACTGCTTTTGGTAAGCATTACACAGTTTGCTGTATAATTAAGAAATTGGTAATGTGTAATAATATGAATAAATTACTAAACTTGCACGGTCGTTATGACAAAGATCTGTTGCCATATCTAATATAGATGTTAGGAACGGTATAACTATCAAAATACTAGTGGTATAGTTATGCCGTGTATCACATATAAGAAACAGGCGCTGTTCTTCAACGCTACTTTATTATATACATGTGAAAATGGTTACCTTCACAGTCATAGGGAAGGCAGGACTCATAGGACTCAAGTCCTCCTCAATCAAATAAAGACAATTTTTTAAGTCACGTGGGTTGTACCAAAGATAATGTTTGAAAATTCGTCTCTAATTTTTGATATTTCACCTCTGAAAAGAGGGGGAAAAAAACCTGTATTAGAGGTGTGCACGAAACGAAATTTCCAGGCCCGACCTGAACGAGAGCTATCTTGGACGGCCCAGGCTCAGCCTGTTTATATCTTCGCAGTTCATGGCTCGTTCGCATAATTAAGGAAGTTTAGAATAAAAGGAAAAAGCTGGTTAAAAATAAAATAACTTTTGAAACTGTATAATACTTATTTTTTTAAGTAGATTTTTGAAAATATTTTTCTATAGTTTATTAAAGTCAGTGTTGAATTCAGGGGATGGCCCGGGGGGCGACATCCCCCCCCCGGAGCATTGAGATGTCCCCCCCCGGAAAATTTGAGATTTTGTGTTTTGACTGGTCAAAAACTACAATTCCCCCCCCCCCCCCGGAGCTACAGAAATCCCTCCGGAAAAAAGTGTCTGAATTCAACACTGATTAAAGTATATTTCCAAAATTTCCGTTAACAAAAGTTCTTTATTAATATTATTTTTACGAAAAAAAAAAAAAAACTCCTGACACATTTTGGAAATAATTAAATCCAGGCAAACCGGCCCGAATACTATGTAGAAAAGAAATGTACGCCTGAGTTCAACCTGGCCTGCCATAGGCCGAGTCTGCTAAAAAATTAAAGCCATCACGATGTAATAGCCCGATGCAGATAGATCTTTACGCTGGACATATTAAATTTCTGTACTGATGTTGTCAAACTAGCATTGGCTCATGCAGCATATTTATAATTTATTATCGGCCCTCTCAGGCCCATTGAAAATTGTTCATATTTTGTTGGCTTAGTCCGACCCTTTTAAACTTGTCATATAGGGTCGGCCAGCCCGCTTAATATATTTTATCAGTCCGGCCCGTTAAATAAATTGTCTTTATTTTTCCGGCGCGCCGGGCCCGTTTGAAAGTTTGTCTGCATTTTACAGGCCGACGGACCGTGGGCCAGTGCGGATCTGTACACAAAGAAGCCGTATAAATATTGGTTATATTTCTTAGTAAATCTGCAGATCAGAGATCTCAACGTCAGCTCTGCAAGGGCCATTCTTATGTTGAACTCATTTTATTTCATTCTAACAGTAGTAAACCCCGCTCTTCGCACGAACAAAATAATTTTAAAAAAACAAACCGCTAAACATAGAAAGACGCTACGCTTAATATGACATATTATGTAAAAGTATATGAACAATTTCATCAGGGTTACAAAAAAGCCACACCGGCTGTGTTTGGCCAAAATTGGCCTCTTTTAGCTATAATTGACTTTTATACGGTGGAGCATTTTAATTATAAATACGCATTTTTAAGTGTTTTTTAATTAGTTTTAATGACATTTAATTGACTTACAAGGAAGGTCTCCATACGGGCATACTCAGAAAAATCTGAAAAAAATACAGAATGTTCTTCTCCTGTGTGTATATATGTTTATAAAAAAATTATGGCGGAATCCAGATAGAACGTCCGTAAAAAAAATAAAGAAAATTTCGTTTATTTGGCGACTTATCACCGGTTGGCGAAGAAATAAAATTTCAAAAAATGCGCTTTTAAAAATAACCTTGTCGAATACTCTTTAAGGGAAAAAACATTTTATGTTGAATTTGTTTAAATAAGTTTAATTTAAAGAAATTTATTTTTGTGATTTTTAGTTTGTTTTAACTATAGTTCTATCATCACTTATAACGAAATTTAACTGTCATATTTTACGATTTAAAACAAAATTTAAATTGATTAAAATTGTTCCAAACTCAAAAATATGCCCCATTGATCACTGTCGAAGTCGATTCAATTTTGTTGCTATGGAAACAACTTCTTCGATATGGAAATTTATAATGGCAGCATTATTCATCTGGCCTTAAAAGTTATTTTTATAACCGGTAAAGACGTTTAAATTTTTTAAAAAATGTGGATTGGAGAATAAAACAATGGCAAAGTTTCATTCAAATCGGTAACAAGCAACATGTATAATATAAAATGTAAATAATAATAAATGGTTTACGTTTAAATTCATTAAATACTGCACATTCTCAAAATAAATTAAACGCAATTGTCAGATTCATTAAAATCGTTTGCTTTTGGCGAGGAAAAGTGCTGCTCGCCAAATTGCGTCTCGCTTTCGTCTTTTTACGCCAATTATTCGAAAGTATTTTATTTTTTTACAGATTTTCTACTGGAATTCCGCCGCTAATTTTAACTGATCCTTTATTACATACATGAGTAGTTTCACTAGAATTTTTTTCAACATATTCTGAGTATGCCCAGTATGGAGACCTTCCTTGTTAGAATTTAATAAATAACCAAATTTCTTTATAACGAAGACATTAATATTAGAATAACACATATAGATGGGGCTGCTAGCGATTTGTAGTCAGAAATCAGAATTGCAAATATGTCAGCTAATTTTAAAAGGGCCATACCAATTGTTTTACCTGGTTTACACTGACCTTTAATACCCCCCCCCCCCCCCGCCCCAACCCTTTTATTTCATTTTTACTGCTTTATAAAATTAAAGAGGGCAGTGGTTGCTTGTTACACGTTTTATTACTTAACTAATTTTAAGAGTTATTAATATACAAGCCTTACTTTATTTCTCATAAACATTTAAAATCGGGCATAAAGTCATATAAAAAAACACCATTTCTCACTATTAAAAACAGTATTATGAATAGCATATGCATGAATTTATGCACTCTTTTAAATAGCAACGAGATTATTTGGAGAAGCTTTTTTTTTGTTTAATTGTTCACTTTATTTTATACACTTATGTACTAAACACTTCTCAAATATTATATCCTTCCCAATTTCTCTTTCAACATTGCTCATTCTATGACTTAATCTCTCCATATGGGCATTTAAGAATGTTTCCATTTTGTCATTGTTTAATTAAATATAATCTTTAAAATGTGTAGCATAGGTGGAACTCTGTAACATAGAATTTCAAAACACCATTTTGCGATCTAATTTATATTCTTTTCAATATTTTTAATTTTCTTCCAGACATGCCTTCACACTTGCTTCCTAGCAGTTATAAAGGCTTATTTATTTGACAAAATTTAATAGAAATTTATATATATATTTTTTTTTTTGAAGTGAAAACTTCTTTAGGTGCGTTGAGCTTTTTTTGAGATGGGAAAAAACCACTGATTTCGAGACACTGTAACGTAACGACATGCTAGCATTTTGACACATAGACACTAGCGCGCCAAGCGGTGAATGACAGGAACTTTTCCCTCTTCAGCTCAATCCGCAAAAGAAGAAGGAAGCTAAAACTCACTTTTTCTCCCGGCGTATTGCTAAAACAAATTATTATTTTGTTTTTCGTCAGTTAAAATGAATTATACCGTATTCGTGACCTACCTATTCCCTGTAACTAAAAACCGATAACGCTGCATTTTATCGTGTTGATGGTCTGGTCAATAACCAACAGTATTGGCGGGAATTTCGATTACGGAAGATAAAATACAAAGCACAGATGTCAGATACGCACTTGGGTACCTATAAACGGGAAACGGGCTTTCGCCAAATTGACGTTAAAAAATCGCGCCAAACCTGGTTCGTATATCACATCTCAGCCAAATTCTCGGTTTTTTGATTTTTCGACTTTTTATCCAAATTTTCCGGATTTTTAAAAATTTCCCTTTCATTGTATCCGAAACACTACCTTCATACCAAATTTCAAGATTCTAGGGATACAGGACGTACCTCTGAGTTTTGGTGATCGGTGAATCAGTGTCGAAAAGGCGAAAGTTTAAGTTCATATACCTTCTGAAATAAAAAAGATGGAAACGTGAAATTTCAGCATTTAGTTCCATTTCCACATTACTTTAGATTTACGAGGTTTCAAGTTTCTGGGAATCACCAACACAAAGATATTGGGGGTCAAAAGTACCCTGAGTTGCTTCCAGAAAAAGATGCTTACGGCTGTGCTTTCAAGACTTGGCAGGGGCACTGATGCTTCCAGATGCTTTCATTAGTGCTGCTACACAATTCAACGCATAAAACATTTCCTGACGATTAAAAAAACACACACGTAATTGTTGAAGTTTTCACTTCTATTGGCACTCCCGAAGTGCCACTGTTTTTTTTTTTTTTTTTTTTTTTTTTTTTTGTAATAAAAATAAATTAATCCAAATTTAATAAGAATTAGCTGTAAACCAACTTTAATTTTTTTTTAAATTAAAGTCGGGTTTTTTTTAAGTGGTTAAAACCAAAAAAGCCAGCCAATTTTTATAGGCCTGGCTAAAAGCCGGCAACCCTGAATTTCATCCATAAAAAATAAACATATACGATTGTTTAAAGATGATTTCCCTCTTCACTCTTATTTTCAGCATAGCCTAAAATTAATAAACAGTAAAGTGTTTTAATTTCCAGGAATAAAACAAACAGTAACAGTGTTGCTACTAAAGATGCTAAATGACAAAAATCGTCATTGAAACTGAGCCATTTTTAAATGAAAACGTGAATTTTCGTACATTATACTTATAACGGCACAAAAATGAGTTATTTCCCCTTATGTCTCAGAATTCTTACTATATTGTGAAATTAAAAGGATTTTTTTCGGCCAATGGATTTTTTTTAACCATTTGGAAAAATGGTTATTGTTCTCGTCAGGGTAGGAAATCAAAAGCATATCTGAAAGTTTTCATTGGTTTAATCCGCGATTTATTCGTTATCTGATTGGTAGATACAGTAATCTGTATTTCTCTTTGGTTTCAACAACGATGGACAACAGAGTGTTGCCACTATGACAAAAAAGTAATAAAAACTACAAAAAAAAAATTAATAAATCAGAAACAAATTGAGATACAGCTTTCAAACAAATTGCATTTAAAAGTACATTTTTTTCTCTATCCGACGGTATAAAAAGTAATATTGTCGGATGTTTAGAAGTTTAAGAATGAAATTTTTTTTGAAGTGAAAACTTCTTTAGGCGCGTTGAGCTTTTTTTTGAGATGGGGAAAAACCACTTATTTGGAGACACTGTAACGTAACCGACATGCTAATGCGTTGACACATAGACGCTAGCGCGCCAAACGGTGAATGACAGGAACTTTTCCCTCTTCAGCTCAATCCGCAAAAGAAGAAGGAAGCTAAAACTCACTTTTTCTCCCGGCGTATTGCTAAAACAAATTATTATTTTGTTTTTCGTCAGTTAAAATGAATTATACCGTATTCGTGACCTACCTATTTCGTGTAACTAAAAACCGATAACGCTGTATTTTATCGTGTTGACTGTCTTGTCAATGACCAACAGTATTGGCGGGAATTTCGATTACGGAAGATAAAATACAAAGCACAGATGTCAGATACGCACTTGGGTACTTAATTGACACCAAAATGGCGTTACTTTATTTTACAAGGTAACCCGGCTACTGTTGCTTATTTATTAATAAATTGTTAATTTACTTTTATTTTATTTTTTTTAATTGTACAATTGTTTTGTTCTATAGTTATTAATGAAATTATCATTTATTTATTGCTGTTTACTTTTTAAAACAATAGAAAATAATTTAAAAATATATATTGTAACTGGTATTGGAAAACGGGCTTTTGCCAAATTGACGTTAAAAAATCGCGCCAAACCTGGTTCGTATATCACATCTCTGCCAAATTCTCGGTTTTTTTGATTTTTCGACTTTTTATCCAAATTTTCCAGATTTTTTAAATTTTCCCTTTCATTGTATCCCAAACACTACCTTCATACCAAATTTCAAGATTCTAGGGATACAGGACGTACCTCTGAGTTTTGATGATCGGTGAATCAGTGTCGAAAAGGCGAAAGTTTAAGTTCATATATCGTCTGAAATAAAAAAGATAGAAACGTGAAATTTCAGCATTTAATTCCATTTCCACATTACTTTAGATTTACGAAGTTTCAAGTTTCTGGGAATCACCAACACAAAGATATTGGGGGGGGGGGGTCAAAAGTACCCTGAGTTGCTTCCAGAAAAAGATGCTTACGGCTGTGCTTTCAAGACTTGGCAGGGGCACTGCCGTGTCCCCAGATGCTTTCATTAGTGCTGCTACACAATTCAACGCATAAAACATTTCCTGACGATTAAAAAAACACACACGTAATTGTTGAAGTTTTCACTTCTATTGGCACTCCCGGAGTGCCACTGTTTTTTTTTTTTTTTTTTTTTTTGTTTTTTTTTAAGTTTTGCCGAACGATCAATTTACAGTTTACCTACTGACAAAACAGAGGTGATTCTGAGAAAAAAACCTTTTCTGAAAGGCTACAGCCAGGGGGGCGGGGGGGGGATAGTATTGTTTTTGTTGCAGGTTGAAGGAACTCTAATTGTTTTCGGTTCGGGTCGGTTGTTTTAGGCTGAATTTAAATTCCTGCAGGTTAGGTTCGGTGTAATCCGATTTTTCAAAAGTTAGTTCAGTATTCAGTATACAGTAAAAACAATATCTATAATAATAAACATAGATATTTGTCTGCGTGTGTGTGTTGTTTTCTAAAGAGACCGCTGCGAGTAGAGCTACAAGATTTGGCGGGAAAGTACCTGTATGTCTGAAGTTATGCGCCTCAAAGCCAATTTTTCGATTAGATCTTTATTTTTATTATAGTTTTTTCACATTTTGCAGATTTTCCCATATTAGTAAAAGGAATCTGGTTTCAATCTTCTTTTAGCCCAATACAGTAAATTTTGTCCTCTATTAAATAAATTTTATTCGGAATTCTTACAGCTATTAATGAATTTTTTCCCGAATTTTAGAGTTTTTTCGTATTTTGCATCCATTTTTCTACACCATAAAAAGAATCCTGTTTCAATCTTTGATCTCAATATTCTGCTCAACGAATTTTATATGATTTTTAGCGTTTTTTCTCGTTTTACAACGATCTGTTAGCATTCATAAAAGGAATCCAGTTTCAATCTTTTAGCCTAATAGTGTAACTTTTGTTCTTTGCGATTTTTAGTTTGACAATTATTTTCTGAATCTGAAAGAATTATCTAGTAATTTTTTTCATCTGAAAATATTCAGGAATTCTTTGAAAAATCGGGTCAACATGAATGCACTCGAAATAGTGAAAACCAAAGCCGAGCTCGAAACAATTAAAGTCAACCCGACTCGCAACGAAATAAGGCAGCGTCAACCGTCAACTGGCCCGATCGACTCTATCTGCGACCAAGGGTTTTGTAGATTTCTGAATTGCATATGGAATTAAATCATAGTCTGAAAAGGAAGGCAGAAAATCATTGAAATTTTACTAACACAAAACCATTAATGAAAATTTTCTTAGCACCACGGAGCAAAAAGTTTGCAAATTTTGTATGATGTTCGTTAGCTGATCGAATTTCACGATTTTTTTTTTCTCCGACCGTCTGACGAAATTTGCGATTTTTTTCCGTGCTCGTTTCGCGAAATTCACTATTTATTTCCACGATTCTTTGGCGAAATTGCATTTCTTTTCAGCAACCCTTTAATGAAATTGTCGTTTTTACGAGAGCGATTGCCGAAATTCGCGATATTTTTTCGCGGCCATTAAAAAAAAATTGCTTTTTGTTTGCGCGATCTTTTTTCCTCGATCATTTATCGAAATTCGTAAGTTTTTCGCACAATCTTTTGACGAAATTCGCGATTTTTTATGCAATCTTTTTGGCGAAATTCGTGTTTATTGTCTGTGACAGATGGACGACTTTAATTTTTTTTCAGCGACCATTTAAAGAAAATTGCTGTCCGTTTCTGATACCTTTTGACGAAATTCACGCTATTTCTCCACGTTCGTTTGAAAAAAAAAAAAAAATCCTCAGAAGAGAAAAATACCGCTGAGTTCCACAAACATTGAAAAATATTCATGGAAGAATCGCATGCCTTTGAAAGAATTTAAGAGATGTAAAATACCACTACGTTAGTTTATAAAGGGATAAATTTACTCATGTGTCAAGCGGCTCAGTGGCGTAGTTGGCAGCGTGCAGGATTTGAGTAATTAAACGTTTTTGAGTTCGAACCCAAATCACATATTTTTCGCAATGAAAATTTTTATCAGTTATTTTCGAACCACAATTGAAAAAATATGTATAATGATTGAAGTTTACGAAAAATATATATTAAATATATGTTTTGTAGCATTTCAATTATTATACCTATTTTTTCAATTGAGGCTCGAAAATTATTGCAAAAAATATGTCTGATTGGGATTCTAACTCAAAAACGTTCAATTACTCAAATCCAACACGCTGCAAACTACGCCACTGAGCTGCTTGCCAAATGAGTAAATTTATCCCACTATAAACTAATGTAGACTTTGAGGCTTATTTTCTCAAGAGCCCCGCGGTATTGCGTTTTATGGCTTTCATATATTTATGTACTAACTATACTCTATCGATACACAAATATTCACCGCATTCTGTGTGACCGACCACGGAACCTCCTCTTGCATACTTGCCAACTTCCGACTTAACTTCCGTACAATGTGAGTTAATTTAAAGCAGGTTAAACATGTTTCGAAACAGATTTTTTTTTTTTTTTAATGATATCAAACATGTTCCACGTAGAAGCAGATAATTAAATAGCTAACGATACATCTAAAACTTTTTCCTGTTAGAAACCTATTTAACCTGGTTTAAAATAGCACACATCTTACGGAAGTTGGCAAGTATATCCTTGTAAGATTCTATACGCAAATGACTTCTTTATGAATTAATTTGATTTTGTTAGATTAGGTAAAGTTATACATATTGTGATAACGACAATCAGGCAAATGAGCTAAAATTTTAAAGGACGAGCCAGAGGATTGGTTATATTTCTACCTAATAAGTATTTTTTTTTTCTTTTAAGAGTATAATTTTTGCACTAGTTAAATAATTAACTTAGAACTCAAACTTTGCTATCTGAGAAATGGTTAGTGGCAGCAGGCTGTCTGACAGTTTTTAATCATATTAAAAACAACTTGGCGGAGGGATAAGCGGGCAAATTTCAGAATACTATCTTTTCTGTTTACTTTTTTGCAATGAATATAATAATAAAATCACATAATTTGGGGAGTTCTTTAGTATTTTTAACCCATCATACTTGATGGGGTGTTTTACCTAAATGTTAAGTACTACTTTAATCCTAATTTCGTTTTATAAATACAGATCCAACATCTAACTTTGGAATTCTCACTATTGCCATGATTTTCTGGTGTTTGATTTGGATTGGACTCATGATTATGAAATGGAAGTCTTACAAATTACAAAAAGAAGTACAAAAACGACGAGCCTTGAAAAAGAAAAATCGTGAAAGGAAAAATGAAGAATCGCGAAACTTACTTTCAGAAGAATCAGGTGATGAAGTTTAAAAAAATTGTAAAACTGTTGGAAAAAAAAATAGTAAATAAAATTTCTACCAACTCTGTATCTATCTATACTATAAAAGCATGAATGTATCCGTCAATAACTCTGTTGGAAACTATGTAGTTACCTTGTTGTCTCCTCTGTGGAGAATTATCAATGCAAAAACCCTTGACGGGTTAAAAATTTCTGACGCAGCACTTTATCTTATGCTCTAAGAATTTTAAATATGGAACTTAAAAATACTGATATCAAATTTTGAGTGACGTTATGCTATTTCTTAAAAAATATATTTGTATTTATTTCATCATTTTATTTTTGTTTTATTTATAATCGCACGTGCAAAAGTTATGTTCAACATGAAAAGCTGCGTAAAATTTTATTCGCTGTTGTTTTATCATTTACATCTCTCATAAATTCAAAATATGAGTTTTAAAAGATATGATATAAAATTTAAGTGACGCCTTGATGTGACTTTAAAAGGTTTGTTTTAAATTCTTTTTGACTTGGTTAAAATATTTTTTTACGTCTACACAATACTTTTAATTTTCCAATTCACTGTTAAATATATCACTTTCATTGAATCTATACTATGCATTGAAATGTATTTATTTCAATAAATTGATTTATCTTTTGTGCCACGCTATTCAAAATTGTGAGTAAGATTTATGTAAATGGTTTATTTGCGTCAAACTATCCTTTTTCATACATTTCATGTAGTTTGGACACAATGACGCAAAGAAACCATTTACATAAATCTTACTCACAATTTTGAATAGCGTGACACAAAAGATAAATCAATTTATTGAAATAAATACATTTCAATGCATAGTATAGATTCAATGAAAGTGATATATTTAACAGTGAATTGGAAAATTAAAAGTATTGTGTAGATGTAAAAAAATATTTTAACCAAGTCAAAAATAATTTAAATTGAATTTTAAAACAAACCTTTTAAAGTCACATCAAGGAGTCACTTAAATTTTATATCATATCTTTTAAAACTCATATTCTGAATTTATGAGAGATGTAAATGATAAAACAACAGCGAATAAAATTTTACGCAGCTTTTCATGTTGAACATAACTTTTGCACGTGCGATTATAAATAAAACAAAAATAAAATGATGAAATAAATACAAATATATTTTTTAAGAAATAGCATAACGTCACTCAAAATTTGATATCAGTATTTTTAAGTTCCATATTTAAAATTCTTAGAGCATAAGATAAAGTGCTGCGTCAGAAACTTTTAACCCGTCAAGGGTTTTTGCATTGATATCATTACTTTTTTGAAGCTAGTGATAAAATGATTAAAAAATATATACTTATGGAATTTAATGCAGATTTAATTTTTACTATTTTATTACAATTTTCCTTATAGCAGTTTGTAAATAAAAACAAGTGGGTAAGTATAATCGCAGATCGCACAGAGGGTTTCATTTGATATTCCTTTAAAAACACTTTATCCTTAAATTAATAAATCCAAAATGTTAATTTATAATTATTAAATCCTTACATAGATGGTGCACCAATAGTTCCAATTTTCATGGGGCAGGGAACGCACTCTTTTAAACAAACCACCTTCCAATTGAAGTCATCAAAAACCAAGTTAAATAAGCCAGACCCCGTTGTGTTGTTTGACAAACAGCAGTCTCATGTCCCCTCCTTCCCCCCTTTTTCAAAATTTTTCAGACCAGTACCTAAGAATGGAACCGAAATAATTTTTTCTCTTCAGAAATTACGATAAAAAAAATAGTATGCAGTACTCATAAATTTACTTTAATGCTATATAGGGTGATTATTAAGTTAATTATAACGTTTGGAATCTGTTGCATTGATGTCCGAAAGGTAGTTTCTGAGTTATGGAAGCTGGACCCATAAGGCGCCATAGAGGGGCGAAGCCCGCTAGTGTCTATCATAATTATATCTGCCATGTGGACTAATTGCGATATTTAATCAAAATAGTCCCACCCCCCCTCCTCATCCCCGGAAATATAACAAATACAAAATGTGTCTTTATAAACTCGTCAAATAGGTTTTTATTTCTTTTTCCCTAAAAAAAAAAAAAAAAAACATGATTTTTATATCCGTAACGTAAATAGCGGACGAAGCCCGCTAGTTCCTATCATAATATATATTTTTAATAATTTTACATAGTCTATAATAAAAATCAGACTTAAAATAGTCTAGTTCCATGAGTACTTGTAGTGTCAGTTACATGCTACGATTTTTGGATACCAGTATTTTAGAACGGGAAAATGTGACTTATTTTATCGGAGATATTTCATTAATTGAATAAGGTGAAGCAAACTTTTTTTAAAAAAGGTGGCCAACAAGCATGGCAGTTATCAGCTATGTGACTTTGTGCTAAAGTCCATTAATTTGATCTGCTTTAAAAAGATTACGGAAGATTGAATTATAGTAGAACCTGGATTAACCGAGCTTCGATTAATCGAGGTTTCGGTTAACCGAGCCGATAACAAAGTCTGATTTTTTTTTTCCCTTTTGAATGAGCCTTAAAAATAACCACACTATTTAGCTCACTGTCCGTGCTATGCAGACCCTTCTGGCCTGCCCCCAAAAGCACTCAACTCCAAAGAAACATTGGACCCTCAGAAGTCAATAGCGAACAATGCTTTGTTTCCAGTGGCTGTGTGAACTTTCGTAAATTTTTCAATTTGCATTTTAAAATTTACTACTGGTAGTTGATTTTCTTTTTAAATTTGTTAAGCTGTGAAACAGAACTTTACATATATTTATTTTTATTATTTAAAAAACGTTCTATATATATTTTTTAAAGAGATGTTAAATTCGCAAGCACGGCGAGTTTTTACACACAGTTTCTATTAACCGAGATTTCCGATTCCGATTTACTAACAGTCCCAATTAGCTCGGATAATCGAGGCTGCTCTGTATAATTAAAAAATCAATGGCGATCTTACTGTAAACGGGTTTCCTTTTTACTGAGGGATTGCAAGACCGAATCAGCTGACGTTAGTTGCTGTTTCCGTGCTTCATTAAATAAGATTAGTTAAACATTTGAAAATTACCAAATATAAAAGGAACTAAGTCAACAGAGTCTTTGCTTTATGGTATTTTTTAACAACGCTATAAGAAAATGATTTTAAATAAGAGATTTTAAATGTAACGTTTTAAATCTGACATAATTTTCACCAAACTTTCCTTTCTCTTTGTAACATTCAACTGAAAATATTTTTATTATTAGAAAGATAATATTATTATTTGCGCTACCTTAAAATTGGCAACTATAGTTAAAAATATCATCTCGAAATTTGAAATAAATCTCTCATATAAATATATTTTTTAATTTAAACTGTTTTGCAATATTATTATTTGGCCACTTTGGCCAATATGACGTAATTTCCTCCATTTACGACTTTTAACACATATCAATGAATTTATTATTTAAAAATTTTCTTTTTCTTTTAATATTCACGTGTAAATATAATTTTTATGACGTAATTTTCAATGTTTTCCTGCTTTTAATGCGTAATCATATAATTCTAATTTGAAAATAATTGATTATTTTATAATTTTCTTTCATTTTAAGTAAGCATGTGTAAAAACAATTTTTATGACGTAATGTTTAATATTTTCCTGCTTTTAACACGTTATCATTTAATTCTAATTTAAAAGGATTTTTTCTGTTTATAATAGTCACGTGTGAATAAATTTTTAATTTAAAGGATATATTATTCTTTGCGCTGTTTTAACAATTGGCAACAATTTAAAATAACCTTTTCTAAAATATGTAAAAAATATCTCTGGAAATTCTGAAAATTTTAATTTAAAATTGAAATAAACCGTCAAAAAATTAGGCAAGTTAAAAATAATAAATGCACTCTGCAAACTTCGAGTTTCTATTGAATGATTAAATTGAATGAAAATGATTAAATTCCCATGTATATTTTTCTTTCCTATGAGACTTTTTTAATGAGACAATTTTATCTAGATTTAACATTAAATATCTCTTAAAATAATTCTTCGATTTAAAAACTGTCTACTTCAACGTTTTTATCAAACATTTCTCTATAATACTACCCATTTTAATATTTTTGTATGCAGTAATTTTCTTAATATTTGCGAAATAGACCTCTAGTCACAAGAGATTCTTTCAAAGCGGCGAAGAGCGTTAGTTTTTTTTTTTTTTTTTTTTTTCCGAATAAGAGACAAAATGTAGTACGCAATTGCGTCAAAAGATGGCGACACCAGAATTCTGATATGCTTATTATGTAAACTGTAAATGTTGCAAAGTTAAATAAAAACAATTGTCTCGGGGTTATCAAACTTCATTGCTATTTATAAATAAAACATTTCAACTAAATTATTTCTTATAAAAGAATTATTACATCACAATAGTTTTTATGCAAGGAAAATAATAATAATTATAATAATAATAATATTATGGATGTCAGTGATTATATATTGATTGACCGTCATAATAATAAAAAATGATATTATAAAAAGAAGAGCTGAAATGAATTATTTTTTTACGTTTCTGATCGTGTGATTTATATTCAAATAATAATTATTAATGTATATTTTTTGTAAAGTGATTGAAATTAAATATATTTATAAAATTTATGGTAATATTTTTATTGTTGAAAAATTGCCAAGAAATAATCATCATCAAATTGGCGTCATTATAATTGTAATTTTATTTAACTTAATAGCAATTAAAAAATTACAAAGGAACTGAGAATAATGGTCAACTAACAGACTTAAAAAAAAAAAAAAAAACACATTCACATGTGAAAACACGTACCACAGAGTATCGAACTGCCTATCTTAAGATCAGTAGACGATGGCCCTTAACCACTCAGCCAGTGGGAAGACAAAATTTTTCTCCCCAAAAGTGATTAAAAAGAAAGCATGTGTATGAATACAGTGTCATGCATTTTCGGTGAAATTTCCATAGAATGGCGAAGAAATATAGTCCAATTTTTCATGCGCATTATAAAACGAACAAGAGTCTTGCTGGAAACAAGTAAATTGTTATTTGGTTCATCTGAAACATATTTATTTGATTTTAAAAAAATCGCCCGTGTCATTTTCGAGAGAAAAAAAATCGAATTATTTAACGAACGAAAGTTTTCCCAGAAAAAAGAAAAGTGTTATTCACCTCGCCTTAATCACATTTATATTATGTATCAATTAAAAGATAATCGTTAGAACGTTTTCGAGATTTTCAAATTAGGAACTTCCTCGATATCATACCAACGTTTTCACTTTAAAAATGGCTATTTAGATCTCAAAATATACTGCACGTAGAAATGTAAAAATTTCAGTATATGATTAGACTGCAGATATAAGACTGTTCTAGAAAATTCAGAACAATAAGACCTATATCTGCTGAGTTATTAATAGGCGGCTTTTCGCGTTTTCTTTGATGTCGAGTTAGCTGTATATATGAGTTCCGCCATCTACGAATTCTATGATACGATACGATACGATTTTAACGATACGATACGATACGATTTTAGGCTTAAGGCTGCGTCACTCGGAATACTACCGTCTTCCATGATAACAATGGAGTTAATTATGAGTCAAACTAGGACCATTAAAATGTCAATTGACTGATTGAACTGTCAATTGAACCTGATTATGGAAATTCTCCTTTACTTGAATTTATGTAAACATATACTTACACAAGCATACACGACGCAACTTTGGTATGAAAAAGGTGAATTTCTCAATATTCGGCCAGTTTGACAAAATTCTCATTTTAATATATTTAAAGTAACATATGCATAAATTAAAATAATAAAACTTTGTAAAAAATCACCATAAAATTAAAACAAAACACAGGACGCGTTTCGAGCTAAAAACATAACAGCTCGTCATCAGCTACAGCATACACGTGTCCGTAAACGAACAAGTTCAAAAATGAACTGAAGATAAAGAATGTTGCGAAGAATGCGACAGATGGCGCTACCTGATAGAGGGATATGCAAAAGGGAAATGTGTTGAAAAAAGATAGAAGAGAAAATGAAATGGAAAAAATGGAAATAAAAGAAAAAATAAAAATAAAAGAAGTAAATTAAAAATATAAATAAAAATAATAAATAAAGAACTATAAAAGAACAAGAAAAAAAAAATCCAAATTATTATTATTATTATTATTATTATTATTATTTTTTTTTTTTTTTTTTTTTTTTTTTTTTTTTTTTTTTTTTTACAAAATAAAAAGAAAAGAAACAAGAGAAAAGGGAAAAGAATTACAAAATTAATTTCCACGCTGGAGATAGGAAAGGAGATGATGGGAGATCATTGACAAGATTAGCAGAATTTTTAGAAATAAAATATGCTTCATGAAAATCCAAGTGAGAGGGAGAGGCAGGGGAAGAAATAATTTTGGCCATGGAGAAATTGAAACAATGACTGGAAGACCAACAGTGAGAAGCAATCGAAGATTTAGAGATTTCTTGATTTGCAATATATCTCTGATGCTCACCTAATCTGAATTTTAAAGCTCTCTTCGTTTGACCAATATAACCTAAATTGCAAGAGCAAGGAATGAAATAAACACCCCACCGGTTCTCAGTAGGAACAGGATCTTTTAGAGAAGAGAATTTAATTTTATTCATAGGTTTGAAGATAACTTTAAAGTTAAAACGAGAAAGTATTTTAGCAATTTTGAAACACAGAAGAGAATAAAAGGGCAGAACTATTATAGAATTAAAATTAGGAGGATTATTTGAATCAGAAAAAGGACGTTTAGGCTTATTAAATTTATACAAAGCTTTATCAATCAAAGAGGGATTATAACCACGAGCTAGGGCAAGAGATTTCAGATAATTAATTTCATTATTCAGAGCAGAAGAGTCAGAACAAATGCGTAACGCTTTAAAAACAAAAGTATAAAAGGACGCCACCTTTTGTTGAGGAGGATGATTTGAAAGGGCATGAGGAGGAAGGGAGACAGCGAAAGGTTTTCTATAAACGGAGGTAGAGAACCGATCTGGGAGTTTTGAAACCATGACGTCAAGGAAAGGAAGAGAATTGTTCTCTTCGACTTCGAGAGTAAATTGAATACAAGGATCAACAGAATTAACAAGAGAAAGGAGATTAGAAAGATCAAGGTCAGATGGAATTAAAATGAAAGTGTCATCAACATACCTAAACCAGAAAGGAAATTTATATAAACTGAAGAGTTTTTCTTCAACAAAATGCATATAGATATCACATAAAAGAGGAGACAATGGATTACCCATGGCCAGACCCTCAGTTTGAGAATAGAAAGAATTGTTAAACTGAAAAGCAGTTTGCCTGACACAAATACTAACTAAATGCAGGATTTCATCAATCTCAATGGAAGAGTAATGAAATTCGCGCAACCTTCTTTCCAAACAATCAATTGCCCCTTGAACAGGCACGTTAGTGAAAAGAGATTTAACATCTAAGGAAACCATTATATAATTGCAAGGAGAAAGGCGTTTAATTTTATCAACAAAGTCAAAAGAGTTTTTCACGGTATGAAAGTTAGTGGAAGATAAAGGAGCGAGTAACTTAGAAAGGAACTTGGCAAGTTTATAAGAAGCAGTACCAATATTGGAAACGATAGGGCGAAAGGAAAGAGTAGGTTTAATTTCTTCATATCGCCAGTTTTTGGTGCTGTTTCGCTGTAACATTTGCATAATTTATCTCCCAAACTTAGCAAGGATGCCTTCTTCTGTTCCGCTTGCATTGAAAGGCAAAAGAAATAGAAGTCAGGCTGAGTGACTTCTGGTTTGATACTACATTAGGGGTGCACAACCTTTTTAAGAGAAGGGCCACTTACAAAAATGCCTGGGTTGTCGAGGGCCACATCAGTAACACAGACATAATTCTATTTCGGGGAGGTGGGGCGATCTGTGGCCTATAAAAAACATGGTTTAAGAAGAGCGGCAGTTTCACACCTTTAGGTATCCAGTCAACATACCAAACCAATCCAGTTGGCAAGGATATATTAATATTTGCATATATAACAGAGACATAGCAAAGATTATTTTCAAGGAGTGAAAATATTCCTTAACTTTATTCGGGGGAGTTAAATTTTGCTTTATTAAAAGTGCTAAAAAACAAACATATGCATGGAAGTGGCCTAGTGCCGAAAAAAATGTGAACTTTATGAACGAAATTAAGTTGACGAAACTTTCAATTTTTCTGCAACCGATGAACAAAATTTTAGATTTTCCCGCGCCTGATCGACAAAATTCGCTAGTTTTCCACACCTTATCAACGAAATTCGCGATTTTTCGCACCCAGTCAATGAAATTTGTGATTGTTAACGGACTGACGAAATTTTCAATTTTTTCCCGTGGCGAATTGTCGAAATTCACAACCTTTTCTCACGATAAACTGCCGAAACTCGCGATTTTACCGGAGCCGACTGCTGAAACTTGCAATTTTTTCGCGCTTAATGGACAAAATTCACGATTTTTCCTCTGCCCGATCAATGAAATTTGCTATTTTTCGCGCCCGATCGACAAATTTCGCAAATTTTCTGCGCTCGATAGACAAAACTCGCGATTTTTCCGCACCCGATCGACAAAATTCGTGATTTTTACACTCCCGACCGACAGAACTCGCAATTTGTTCGTGCCTGGTCGACGAAATTAGTGATTTTTCTGCGCCCAGTCAACGAAATACGTGATTCTTAACTGATTGAAACTTTTGGCAAAATTCGCGATTTTTTCTCGTGATAAACTGAAGAAACGCACGATTTTTCCGCGCCCAATCGACGAAACTCGCGATTTTTTCGTGCCCGATTGACGAAATTCGCGATTCTTAACTGACTGACGAAAATTAAAATTTTTTGCCTCGCCCAATTGCAGAAATTCACGACTTTTTCTCCCGATAAACTGACGAAACTCGCGATTTTCCCACAGCCGATCTACGAAATTTGTAATTTTTCTATGTTCGATCGACAAAACTCGCAATTTTCTCCGCGCCCGATCGACGAAATTCGCAATTTTTCTGCGTCCGATAGGCGAAATTCGCATATCTTAAATAACTGACGAAATTTGCAATTTTCCCGTGGTAAATTGGCGAAATTCACGACTTTTTCTCCCGATAAACGGACGAAACTCACGATTTTCTCGTGCTCGATCAACAAAATTCGTGACTTTTTCGCGCGCGTTCGGCGAAACACGCGATTTTCCTGCACCCGATCGATGAAATTGGAGATATTTTTTTACTAGCGACAGACGAAATTAGCAACTCGGGAATTTTCTATATTGATACAAATGATATCGGCCGGGCGATTTATGAAATTTGCGATTTTTAACTGACTGACGAAATTTGCAACTGTTTTCCGCGGAAAATTGACGAAATCCACGATTTTTCCCTGCTAACTATGGTCAAAAATTGCAATTTTTGCCTATTAAAAATTGACGAAATTCGCGGGTCACTTGTTAACCCATCGCGGGCCACAGGTTGTGCATCCCTATACTACATCATGTTAAACTGTAGCTGTAATCGATTATGTGAAAAAAAAACATGGCAATCTGTTAAATATTTTTTTTATTGCAGTATAAACTTATATATAATACTTGCGTAGACATTTAGATTTACAGACAAACATGCTGCAGCATACAAAATTACCACCAAGCTGGTCTTGATGAGATAAGTGTGAAGAATGAATTTGGTGCTAAAAATAAGTCCAAGTTGTCTATAATTGATTGATTTGGTGAAATTGACTTTCATCTATCTATATATATAAAAGCCGTTCTCTGTGTGTATGTCATTTATACAAATCTTTAATTTTTGACCGATTTGCACGAAACTCGATGTTCGATGTACATACGTTTTAGAACGTGGAAAAGATCACTGCCTACTTTAAAAAATTATCAGAACACTATTTATCTCTTTTTTTCTACCACTTTCATAATTTAACATTATAGAAATATCTCTTTTTAAATCTTTTTTAATTCAAACGTTTCTTTCCTGTTGCCAAACCCTAAAAAATGACACAATAATGTGAAAAAAAAAATAAGAATAACGCGTGTATTTTGTTTCTATTTGCCAATAAAAATTCAGATTTCCTTGCTATATTTTTGCGTGTTTGATATTGACGTCATTCTAAACAGAAAATTTACATTTTTTTTTTATATAAAATAAAAACTTTAACTATAAGAGCGGGAAAATAACGTAGCACCTCAATTTGAATGTTGTTTTTTAATTAAAACATCTATTTTAATACAAACAGTCAAATTTCATGAAAACAATTTAACAAAAAGAAAAAATCCTTGCCGGCTCGGGCTTACAGGCGGAGGTAGATTTCGATGTTAAGTACTAAATTCTCCAACAAAACTTAAATCAAGATTAGAGATAAAACCCAGTTTCTTCACAAAGAGCGAGCTGTAGGGAGCTAAACTTTTTGTGAAAATTGTAATATACACGAATACACACACACACATATATATGGAATAGGTTTAAAAAATGGCTACAAAAAATTCAGAGAACCTTAAAGTGTTAAAATATGTTAATATTTCCATAGTCGGGTTTTTATCATGTTTTAATACGTTTCTTCAAACTTACATGGCGTTACATATTCACCTGCTGAGGTCCATTATATTTCCAATATGACGCAATATACATATTTTTTTAATTCGTCAAACTATTTATTTTGAGTTTTCATGCTGAAATCTTGCTCTAGGAAACTTATGACGTAATATGCAATTTGTTTTCAATTTGTCAAACTATTTAATTTTACACGTGAAAATTTTGCAAAAGAAAAGTAATTGTTGTGGTGAGAATTTTATTATTATTATTTTTTTTTAATTGTTGGCAACTGCTATAACGAAAAACTTTTATTTTTTTCCTGCCATTGTTGTGTAAGAGCTGGTTTTATCAGAATCATGTTAAGACAGTATTCAAAATTTTGAACCCTCCCCATTTCCACCCTCTTGGGCCGATTTCGCCCATTTTCAATCCCCGCCGAGATATTAGCCATCTCAAAGTTGTTGACGAGTTTGAAGATGATTCGTGCATAATTGCGACTTTTATCGTGCGGACAAAATTTAGTACATACATACATACATACATATATATATATATATATATATATATATATATATATATATATATATATATATATATATATATATAAACTTTTTAGGTGGGGGTGGTTCTGGGTTCCTGGGGTCCTATAATGAAAAGTTATGAAGGAATTTTTCAAAAGTCGCACCATGGTAACGACTGCAATAGGTAGTATTTCTTACGAAATCTACCTAAAAAAGGCTAGATATGACGTCACATTCTATCAAATCTTTTCAACGCGTAATCCAACTCATTGTAAACACATGGCTCCTATATTTTGCTTACTACTTCGATTGTATACCACAGCCATATCTTATAGCTATACGTTATCGCTAAGTGTTGTATTGGTTTAGATTCAGTGCTAACATTTTCTGTGATTTATAGCAAAAAGAGAGCGGTTATTTATATTTTCAAAAAAAATCTTGACAGATGTCTTGATTTAAAATTTATGGAAAATGACATCATTTCATCTAATCATTGTAGATTTAATTTCAATAAAATTTCAAATTTTCCAAATAAAATTTTAGTAACTACTACCTCATTTGGATGTATTTTTTTGCATTTTCCCCCATATTGTGAAGATATTGTATACTTCTGTTACGCGCGCCAAAGAAAACATGTATTTTAATTTTAAAAGCTAAAAAAATTACCACAATGTGTCAAAAGAACATCCTTTTTCGGAATTTAAATTTCGCGAGTTCCAAAATTAAAACTAAAAATGTGAGTTTTTTCATAAACTTCAAGTTAAGGCTGTTCTCAAATCCAAAGGAGCTATTTTCTGACATATTTTTTAATTAATTTTTGTTCGGAAACGCATGAAATTGACAGGAGTTCTTATTTAGAAACTATGTAATCGAAAGATAGTTTCCATTTGTTGGTAAAGGTATAAGATCTTTCAGTTGATGTTTTGAACTGAATTTCTTACGCAACAGGGCAATAAATGATAGAAACCGGCCGTCACGCAACCACAATTGCTCATAACTCGATAAGTAATTTATTTATGAAAAAAGGAAAAACTCATTTCAATTCCAAATCGCTTTAATAGTCAGGCCTACAAATTTTAAGCCTTTACGTTTAATGAGTCAGAAAATGTGTCAGAAAGTTTCGCGTTGTTGAGCAGGGTACTGGAGAAGCACCTTAAGCATTTGCAGGTTAGTATTTTGTAATCAAGTTGCATGCCAAATAGTCGCTTAAAACATAAGTCATTCTATATTGTTTTAAACAAAGGTGCATGCCATAATAGGTGTCAGGCACACTCATTAAAATAAGAATACCCTAGCGCGCAGCCCCATTACCGAAGATAAACCCGTAAATATACTTAGAGATAAAAATAGTTCTGCATTTTTCATTCAGCTAATAAGACTAATCCTTCATAATTGGGTTCACATGATTATATAACTTTCCCCTATAATTCTATGACTAAGCAACGGAAAACAATATGTTACGCACTAAAATCTTCCCTAAAAAACTAATAGTGTAAGTCGCATGGAAATCCGTTCTGAAGAATTCAAGTTAAATGCATCCGGAACGAAATTCCCATTTGAATTTTATATACTTATCAGGTTATTTTGAGTAGTTTGACTTGATATCTGTTAAATTCGTGTTTTATTTTATCTTATTTTTGGCGTTTTAATTTCGTTTGCCAATTTAGTTATTGAATATTACGCGAAAGCAAACAAATTCTGAATTATTTACAATGTTTTTGAACAATTGAGTTAATCTTTTGTATTTGGGTTGCAAGCATATTTAAAAAATATGCATGCTTAAAAATTATTTTAAAACCCATAAAAAATTCGTAAATTGGGATAAACATTACAAACAAATATCACTGAAAGTACTTTTGTTTTCTATAATACCTTGGAACAATTGAATGTACAATGTTTAGATGTTAAACTGCAATAAAAGGGAAATTTGTTGTGTTAGGTTGTTGCCACCGAAAATATGATACCAGCGTTACCCATAGACATGTCTTTTCTTTATACTATTGCATTAAGTGTAAACAGGTTCATCTTTCGTAATCGGGTTGCACTCAACTTTAAAAATATCCATGCTTAAAAATTACTTTAAAATCCATTAAAATCAGAAAACTGAGGTACAATTTTCAAACAAATTTCATTTGAGAGAGCTTTTTTCTATTCGATATTGTGAAAAATGAAATTGTGTGATGTTTAAAAGTTAGAAAAATTGCTGTAAAGGCACATTCTATGGGTTACAATTTATGGGGCACAATTTATGGGCACTGACATAGTGTTTTTACTTTATAATGTAGATAATACCATACAAACGAGAATTTCACTAAGTGCTGCGCGATTTGGAGGAATTTCTTTTTTTCGTATTGTCAGGAAAATCACATATTTTTCTCTTATACCCGCCAATGAAAATGTGCATTCTGTTATTAAAGCTCAGGGATTTTACTATGGTTGCAAGACAATAACGCCATATTTTTTGATTGTCTTTATAACGATTTGTGGATGGGAATGCACAAATTTAAGTTATTGTGATTGCCGTATTATTTTGTTTTAATTTATTTTACCTGGAAGGCTTCTTATAATTGACACGGGCGAAGCCGAGTAGTTCTGCTAGTATCCAATATTAACCAAAACCTGAAATCTTCCATAATTGGAGGTTCATGCCATTGTAGCTGTTTTGTTTTGGAATAATACTGTATTTCCTGTAACCAGGTCTTCATTTTCATGGCAAACATTTAATCTTTTGCTGAATTATAACTTTGCTTATGATGGTTTCACATGCATTAGAAAAAAAACTTTTTAGTGTTATATGAAACCACATTCTTGTCAAGTTTGCTTATGTGTGTCGACAACCCTTGTTTATTAAAAATTACCTGCAAAATTTATTTTCTTTTAAATACAACACATGAATTTTAGATAAATTGTGATTTTTTTTTTCTTTACTTCTTGCATGATACATATATACCTTCCAGAAATTTTCAAGAAACATTTCTTATATTCTGCCATCTTATTTGATGAAGCCTAGTTTATAAATAAATTTAGAATAATAAAACATTGTTAATTTTCCATCCTCGAAATTGTTACAGCGAATATTAACTGATTACTCTGTAAGTAATCCTTAAGAAATCAATACAACCACTTTTTGATGCCAGAATATGAATGTAGACTCATTAATTAACCTAAATACAATTTTAAAAATGGGCATCTTTCTTTATTTAATGTATTTTTTCAGCCATGATAAATGTCAGGCTTATCTAACTAAAGAATCTGCTAAATTTGGAATAACCAATCTACTAGTTAAATAATTAAAGGCGTTTCATAATATTCTATAAAATAAATTTTTCTTGATTATCTTACCATTTTACCCAGTAATTATTTTTTTTAATTCTTCCAACACCAATTACTTTTCTAATTTTTAAAGACACCTAAATGAAAATCCATAACACTCCATATTTTGGAATTTACCGTATACTTCTCCATATAACATTCACTTGTGAAACCAGAAAATTGATAAAAAAAAATCTATAAATGCGGGTTATACACTAGTTATAATTAAATTAAAGATTAAGAACAAAACAAGTGTGAGTAGGACTCACATTCTGAGAGTTTCCATACCATTATGCCACATTACTGTACAGCTTAGCAAATACTGTTTCTTGACAAAAATACAAAAAATTTTGTTATAACACATTAATTTAGCATTAGTTGCAATTATGGAAATTCACTAATTAGTCACGTAATAAATTTACATAGAATTATAAATTAATGATTTGCAAATTTTTTCCTTTACATGTGATTTATGACCTTCCTTCAAGCCAAATTAAGGACTGTTTCCAAAAAATCTGCACAAACTTTGAAGTTTCAGAAAATAGCAAAGTAATATGAATCAGACGAAACCTGAGCGTGAAGCATTATCGTATATAAGGGCTTGCCAGTTAGCAGAGAGTTCATTAAGTAATCTGTGTTTTCCAATAATGTAGTCGAAAGAGGAGTGTCTGCACATGCGTGTATACAAGTTTTACGAAGGCAATATTCATCAGGGGAACAATAATTTAAAAATCATGAATTAAATTGTAAATATAATTTGAAGACACGCGGATGGCTTTCATGCAAGCTGTGTTAAAAATGTTTTATGCTGCCAACACTCCCCATTCCCCCAAGACCTGCCAAACTGATTTTTGTCACGCAATACCACTCACATTAGATGTGACTTAGCATATTATGTAGGGAGCTTGCCAAGATCATAACAGAGTTCAATGGCCAACTTGATCTGCCATCTTGTTTTAAAATTGCAATCACTTAAAAATTTCAAAAAACATTTTTAAAATCAAATTTTTTTTCTTTCTTTAAGTGTTAGTACAAGGATTACAGAGCATTTTTTGTTTCATTTCCATCATAAGAAATGGTTGAGATACAGTAGTTTGAAGTTCTGTGGTGGCTGGCATTTTGAAAGAAGAAAGCTTATTAAAAATCATGGATTCTTCTGTAATTGTGTTCATTGTTAATTTAAGTTTTAGTGAACGTAGTTCCTTACAACTTTACTTTCATTGTTGCAACTATTGTTGCGGCTCTGATATGCTTAAAATTGCATAGTCATATCTTGAAATGACTTCATTTTTAAAAGAAAAATATATTGGTATTCATAAAATATTTGCATATACCCGTATGTATGTAACAGTATCGATCAGCATAAAATTCTTGCCAAGATAGCCGAAATATCCCCAAATTTGGCGGTGAAAATAGGTTGCCAGAAAATTAACTAACTTGCCGTGATAGTTGACTAATTTCTCAAAATTGTCATTCAAATTTAGTATTGATGAAAACTGAGAATTTTCTGTAATCAAGTTGCAAGAAATTTAGCTTTTGTGTTTTCGAGTAATATTAGCTTAATTCTTAAAAGAAAGGAATAGGAGAGTTGCCTTTTCCTCCTAGACCAGGCCAGAAGGAGTTATTTTTGAATTTTACATGGCAGTAATTACTTTATTTTTGTAAATAGGAGAAAAATTTTATTTTACTTCTTTAGAAGATGAGTCTCTTTCATGTCATACATACTTAAGACAGACAATTTCAAAGGCATTTTTATAATAAACAGGGGTTTATCGAGACTTTTTGCATGGGATCCTGTTTCTGTGAAGTTGTGAACGGTTTTTCTTATATTTGTGAAAATTATTGATAAAATTTTGTGAATGTGGAATCAGGGTTGTTAGGTTTAAACCACGCTGGTTTAAAACAAATGGTTTTTTTTTCTCTTTTTCCCTAATGTTTTCATTTATTTTACATATTATTGAAAAATGCAAAATCCAAGTTATGCAGAAGCTACAAGCAAAGCTTTTGAAAAATGATGAATTAATAAATTTGTAAAGTGACAAACATTTTTAATCAAACTTTTCTTATAAGCTTTAAATCTACATGGCAGACTAACTCATTTTTCTAAAATTAACTGCGAAGAAAAAAACAAGTAGTTATAGTTTTCTTTCTTCTTTTTTTAAGCCTTTTATTTTTCAAAATAGCCAAAGTGGTAAAATTGAGCTAAAAGTACACTTTTATTACTTCGATTGCTTGATTAGTTAAGATTTACCAAGGATTATATTATGCCTTCAATGATGACTTAATCATAAGTCAAGTAATTTTCTCCATTGGTTACTCTTTGTTCTGTATGCTAATGAATGATTGGCTGTGAGTTTTCTTTGCGGTATCATGGCTATTGGGTTTAGTAAGCCTTTGTTTTTCTTGCATTCCTACATTGGAATAGGGGTTTTGCATTATGATTTTATTGTTCCAGCAGGGTTGGTACGATTTAAATCAATTGGTTAACCAACTGATTTTTTAGGAAAAATCTAATATAACATTTTCTCATTTGTGTAATTTAAGTGTTTCAAATTACTGGATATAAATAATTTCTACTTTTAACAGTCTTATCAAAGCACTCACCATGAGACGAAGTGAGTCTAGGTTATATTTGTATGCATGTAGAATGAAAATTGCATGTGTTGATGAACATATCTGAAGCTCTAAAGAGAAAATTTATAACATGTGAATTTAGCAAAGATAAAATAGATTAAAAATAATCAATATTTTGAATAAAATATTTTCCTTTGGGAAAACACAAATTATTTACAATTAATAACAAAATTAACTTTAAGATTTCAGTCAAGCTATAAAAGAAAATTTTCTTGATTGGGTAGATTATCTTTTAATGCTGTTCTCAACTGCTCTACTCAACAAGCGCTAAACTCTTTGACACATTTACAAATTCATTTTTTAACGGAAAGATATAAAATTGGAATGCCTGACAATGGAAGCGATTTGGAATTGAACAGTGTTTTCCATTTTTGATGAATAAATTACCTATTGAGTTATAAGCAATTTTGTTCATGTGACTAAGGTGTTTTTAACCTTCCTTGAGCGGTTATTCTTCTTTCACGTGGAAATTCGGTTCAAAATACCCACTTTGACAATAATTTTTGAAAGATCTATTGAGTTTGTAAAAAAAGGAAAACACAGTTACATTAGATAGTTTCTGAACAATGGCATTTGCTAGTTTTATACATTTCCGAACAAAAATGAATTGAAACTTAAGTTGTCCTTTCGGAAATGAGAACAGCCTTAAGAATAAAAAAGAAACTTAAGATATGAAGTCGAATAAAAGGACACTGAAAAATTGGTTGCTAGCGAAGCACCTGTTTACTTTTAACTAAAATATGCAATAAGATACATTTAAATCGTCTATTGCATAATCGAATCCACTATTTAGATCCGACCAAAAAAATGGGGGAAATCGAGATAAGGTTTGCTTGAGACATAATTTGTAAAAAAAGTCTCATAAAAATGCCTAAAAAGATATATTATTAATTTTCAGTTTAGACACTTAAAAATAATACGTATTATAACATAGCTTAGAAAAAAAGCCCGTGTATTAAGCAGGGTTGGCAGGTTTTTGACGTGTGTCAGTTTATGACGGTTTAAACCGTCATGTCAAAAACCTCGTCAAAAACCTAAAATACTAAATTGATCTGTAAAAATTCACATTAAATGTCACACATTACAATATTACATGTGATACTTTAAATTCACATTACTGTATATCAATAATTAGTACATAGTTAAGTATTATTGTTAAGTGCAATTTTTTAACAGGGTAAAATTTTCATTTTTTTTTTTTTTTTTTTTTTTTTTTTTGTAAAATAGTGTTTTTCTAAAAAGTAGACATTAAGCTCACCTGAGCTGTAAATTTTTTCTCTTACTGCATTTTATGGAAGAAACGTCGCACCCATCGTAAGCGCCGCACTACTGAAAACTGGCTTGAATAAGATTAAAAATATCGTAATCGCCGCACCTGTTGTAAAAGCTGCACCCGTGACAATGCTACTTCTGTCGACAGCGTCACATTGACCTAACTTTAAAGTTTTCTGAACAGTGTACGTGTAGGGTGCCTCATTTTTAATATCTTAAGATGTCTAAAAATTTTATTTAAAATATTTAAATCATGTTTGAAATATTTTTATGTAATTTTTAAATTAAGGAGACGTCAGTCGGTATTTAAACCACCCAGAGCGCGGGACTCAGATCCTCTCCTTAGGCGTTCCATGTTTTTTTTTAAGTGGTCGGTGCAACTTGGCATGCTTTTTATCAGTGGGTCGTATCTACTTTAGGCGATCTTTAGTTTCTATTCGAAGCCTTTAAAATCTGAGTCTTCAATATCAGAATGGATGAGTTGTAAATTTTCTTCGTCCACGCTGTATGGTTCGCTATCATCATCAGAAATGTCACAGTTTTCATTATCAGCAAAGTCAGAAAGTTGTTGGGCAGGGGACTTGAAAACAGTCTAAAGGAATTTTTATTTTATCCCAATTTTATGCGCGTGAAAGAAAAAAAAAAAAAAAAAAAAAACGGAAACACCGCACATGGTGTAAACGCCGCACTTGAAAGAAAATTAACTTTAAAACCCGTAAACGCCATGGCGTTTCTTCCATAAAATATGGTACTTAAAATCATTTTAATTTCTCTTAATTTTGAGAACTTAGCACTAGCTAGGTTTTTTTTTTATAAGAAATAAAAACTTAGAAAAGTGCAGATTTTTTTGTATACATAACAAGATAATGTGCATCAATGTTATTCTAGTCTAAGCAATAACCATTCCATTTAAAATTGAAATTGGATTATTAATCTTAAACATTTACAAAATAAGAGAAGTAATAATAAAAAAAAAAGCTTAAAGTCAAAATTCTTTTTAAACAGCTTTCTTTTAAATATATAAAAATATGTTTTCGATTTTAAAACTGAACAAAATTGGCTCGGTCTTCTAAAAGAAAATTCACTTAATCCCCATATTGAAAAAGTGCATAATAGAAGGGATCAAATCATGAAACTATACCATTGTTTGGCTTATATTTTGCAACCCAACCATCAGGGGCAAGGGTTGGCTGATGTATCAGTTGATTCAGCTCGTGCTTGAGCTACAGAGAGAATTTATGTATGCTTACCCATAACTGATTGTGTATGAAGCTAAAGAATCCCCTTTCCCGTCTTCTTATTTCAGTGCTATAGGGAGGACCCCATTACTTGGTGGAAAGGTATCATTAAATGCAATAGCTTTTTGAGCCTGCTTCAAAACTTGCTCATCTAGCAATGTTTTTGCTATCAAGTCCTACTAGTTCAGCATCAATTAAGAGACAGGCTATTTTCTAATGCTTCATACACTCTAAACTCAGAAATCATTTGGGTGTAAATAAATGTGAACACATTGTGTGCTGCAGCATGCTGGGGGGGGGGGGGTAAAATTGATCCAGATTATTTAATAGATTATTTAATTGTACAAAATGATTTTCTTCTGATTGAAAATTTAAAAAAATAAAAGTATTTTATGGCAATTAATTTTTTTTTAAATTATTAAATTACAATAAATTTAAATAAAAGATCACATAAATCATTGACTTGTTTAATGTTTACCTATTGTTGTTAAAATGTTTTAGTATGTTACATGCATTTGACAGTTTTTGACGGTTTAAACCAGTTTATGACAGTTTAAACCAGTTTTTGACGCTTGTCATGTCAAAAACCCAACCCTGGTATTAAGTCTGATGGCTGTTTAAATGTTTTAGTGGATGACAACTTTTATAAAGCTACTTTCCATTCTAAGATCAATGTTTTCAGTAGTCTAAAGAGCTGGTAAATAGGTACAGCCGAACCTCGCTAACACGAACACTCAGGGGGAAACATTTTTTGTTCGTGTTAAAAGTAGTTTGTGTTATTCGAACTTAAATACATTACATAAAATTGGATGGGGCAATCGAAAACAGATCGTGGTGAAAGTAATTTGCATTAAGCGTGTTCATGTTAACGAGGTTTGACTGTACTCCTGTTTATTTTACTGTCGCCTTTTTTCTTTTTTTTAACCTGGCAGTTTCTGAGGAGAAGTGTCAAATGAACATGGAAACGTGATACACTTGAAACATGTAAAGACTCTACTGCTAAATTCAAATCATTCCAGGAATTCTTTATAAAAAGCTTTACTTTCAAAAAAAGATAATTGTTCATGTAGTGTTCTAAGAGAAAAAGTCCTTCCGGCCAGTGCCGGGAGGAAGAGGTAGCTTTCATAATTCTTATTTTAAAAAAGCCAAATTATATCATTCAAACACACGAAGCTCAATTTAATGGAAACCGAATATAGGAGAATCAATACTAATTTTTATCAATATAATGAATGAGAATTTCGCGAAATTAGTCAGCTTTATCCAAGCTGCTTTTCTTTAAAGTAACTTATATTTGGCTGCCAAATCCGGCAATTTCTTAAAGTGCCTGTCATTTTAAGACATCATGGTGGATGAGGCTAAGCAGTGAACTTGGTCGAGACCTTAGTAATTGCTGTGCACATGCTCACTCACATCGGAATCGGTTAATATATAGGAGTGCTGTTGCATGCAAAAAATCAGATTTTTCAAAATGTCACCCACAATAGAAATTGAAACTGCTATATCTGAGCCATTTTTTAAGGTAAAGACAAACAAAAAATGCTCCTGAATCCTTATATCAAGGTCAAATACTTAAGAAAGAAACCTTTTTCAATTTCTAATTTTTTTGCATCTCACTTTAAATATATATATATATTTTAATTTAATGGTCGCCATTTTGAAACAAGATGGCTGATGAATCTGGCCAGCGAACGTGGTCAAGGTGTTGATGTATACTATCAACATGCCTTCTTACATCGAAATAGGCGAATACGTGTGTTATCGCACGACAAATACAAGATCGTTTCAAAATGTTAGCCATGCTAGAAATTCAAAGTGCTATAAATCAACCATTTTTTAAGATATAAACAAAAGAACAAATTTTCAGAAACAAAAACTGCTCCGGAATCTTTGTATCAAGGCCAAACACATAAAAAAATCTTTTTCATTTTCCAATTGTTTAATACCTCATTTTGAATTTTAAATTTAATTTTTTTTAAATGGCAACCCTTTTGAAACAAGATGGCGAATGAAGCTGGCCAACGAACTCGGTCGAGACATTGGTATGTACTATGTACAGACCAAGTTACATCCAAATAGGTTCATAAATACGCCTGTTATCACGTGACAAAAATCAGGTCGTTTTAAAATGTCAGCCACAAGAGAAATTCAAAATGCTATTACTCAGCCATTTTTTTTAGATATAGATGAAAGAAAAACTGTTCCGGAATCTTTGTATTAAGGTCAAACACATACAAAAAAAATCTTTTTCACTTTCCAATTTTTTGGTATCTCATTTAAATTTTTTTATTTTTTTAAATGGCCGCCATTTTGAAACAAGATGGCGGATGAAGCCGGCCAACGAACTCGGTCGAGATATTTGTATGTACTATGTACACACCAAGGTACATCCAAGTCTGTTCATAAATACGCCTGTTATTACGTGAGAAAAATCAGGACGTTGCAAAATGTCAGCCATGCTAGAAATTCAAAATGCTATAACTCAGCCATTTCTTAAGATATAGACGAAACAAAAACTGCTCCCGAATCTTTTTATCAAGGTCAAACACATAAGAAGAAAATATTTTTTCAATTTTTAATTTTTTGGTACCACATTTCAAATTTAATTTTTTCTTAAAAATTTAAATGGCCACCATTTTAAAACAAGATGGCAGATGAAGCTGACCAACGAACCCGGTCGAGACATTGGTATGTACTATGTATAAACGAAGTTACATCCAAATCGGTTCATAAATATGCCTTTTATCGCGTGACAAAATTCAGGACGTTTCAAAATGTCAGCCACGCTAGAAATTCAAAATGCTATAACTCAGCCATTTTTTAAGATATAGACGAAACAAAAACTGCTCCGAAATCTTTGTATAAAGGTCAAATACATAAGAAAAAATATTTTTCCATTTTCAATTTTTTGGTACCACATTTCAAATTTTAAATTTTTCAAAAAATTTTAAATGGCCGCCATTTTGAAACAAAATGGCGGATGAAGCTGGCCAACGAACTTGGTCGAGAGATTGGTATGTACTATGTACACACTGAATTACATCCAAATCGGCTCATAAATACGCCTTTTATCGCGTGACAAATTTCAGGACGTTTCAAAATGTCAGCCACGCTAGAAATTCAAAATGCTATAACTCAGCCATTTTTTAAGATATAGACGAAACAAAAACTGCTCCGGAATCTTTGTATAAAGATCAAATACATAAAAAAAAAATATTTTTCCATTTTTAATTTTTTGGTACCACATTTCAAGTTTTAAAATTTTTTAAAAATTTTAAATGGCCGCCATTTTGAAACAAAACGGCGGATGAAGCTGGCCAACGAACTCTTTCGAGAGATTGGTATGTACTATGTACACACTGAATTACATCCAAATCGGTTCATAAATACGCCTTTTATCGCGTGACAAAATTCAGGACGTTTCAAAATGTCAGCCACGCTAGAAATTCAAAATGCTATAACTCAGCCATTTTTTAAGATATAGACGAAACAAAAACTGCTCCGGAATCTTTGTATAAAGGTCAAATACATAAGAAAAAAATATTTTTCCATTTTAATTTTTTGGTACCACATTTCAAGTTTTAAAATTTTAAAAATTTTAAATGGCCGCCATTTTGAAACAAAACGGCGGATGAAGCTGGCCAACGAACTCGGTCGAGACATTGGTATGTACTATGTACACACCGAATTACATCGAAATCGGTTCATAATTACGGGAGTTAGTGTGACATAAGTCAGATATATATATATCAATTTTGAACGGAGGGTGGTTTCGGGGTCTGGGGGTCATGATCGATGAAAATATACCAAAATTTTTTGAAATCGCTTTCCTCTGAACGGCTGCAATAGGTAGCTTTTTTGTAAAGAAAGCTACCTAAAATCATATTTCTCAGATTGCAAATATTTCAAAGAAATTATTTTGAATAGCCATGGGAAAGTATATTTAAGAAACTACACCATATATTTATTTACAGTACTAGTAATCAAAAGATTGTTTATTAAGATTTTCAAGGTATCAATGTTTCACTATGTAGAGCAATTTATTCATGGAACATAAGACATGGCTTTTACTAAAAAGGTTTAACTAAAAAGGTTTAAATTTTAAAAGATTTCAATTTTCTACATAATTGATTGTAATTATTTTTAAATGAAGTTATATTACTTATATATCCAACAATGTTTATTTTTATCAATAACTATGCATTTTATTGACCAACTTGTTTAAACCAAAAAAACCTGGTTTAAACAAAAAAAAAAACGGGTTTTTTACTAACCCTGCAAGGTATCAATGTTTCACTATGTAGAGCATTTTATTCATGGAACATAAGACATAGCTTTGACTAAAAATGTTTAATTTAAATGATTTCAATTTTCTACAAAATTGATTGTAATTATTTAATTTATTTTTAAATTAAGTTATATTACTTATATATCCAACAATATTTATTTCTATCAATAAATATGCATGTATATATAATACAAAAATATATTTTTTTAAAAATCCGGTTTAAACCAAAAAAACCTGTTTTTTACCAACCCTGTGTGGAATTGTTATATTCAGGTTCCTGTATATCTGTCCTTTAAGTAAAGAAACACTAAGGGATATCGCTCACTCGCAAGAAAAGTGACACATCTCGACAAAAGTAAATTTCACAAGAAAGGAAAAAGAAAATTTACATGATTTTACTGTAACATGAAATCACAGCATGACATGAAATGCAATAGACATGAACAAAAATTCATTTCAATTCTCTAGAGTAAAAACGTGCATAAAATCGTAAAACCCTTAAGAATGAAGACGTGTAAGGAGGCTTCGAAAATTTTACCTCCCTACATAATCCACCCCTCTTCTTAGGTCATGAATGGATATATAGCATAATAAAGTGATTTTCCATATAACTATACTTATGAAACTTTTTGTATAGCCAGACGTGCACCTATGATAGACCTATTAGTGGAATAAAACGTAAAATGAATTTTTGCGAGATGTATCACTTTTCCTGCGGGTGAGCGATATGTTCTTTGATGAGTTCAGCTGTTTTGTGACAGCCCGGATTTTATTTTTAAATGATTAAAGTTATGAAAGGTTCAGTTTGGAGGTGAAATTTTTTTATGAAAAGTCTATTTTTAAGATAAAGAACTTTGTGAAGGGTCCTGTTTTTAAGATGAGAATATTTGCACGTCCCAGCAAAACATGTCTTCCAATTTCCCTGACCAAATCTCAAAAAATTCCATGACCCAATGGACATACAACGAAATTTGCTATTTATTTCTGCAATCCTTTGACAAATTAGCGATTTTTTTTTTCTGCGATTGATCTTTAAATTTCTCAGATTTTTTTGCAGTCATTTGCAGACCTGCCAACTTTTGAAAATGAGAAATCGTAGCACACAAAATTTAAATTAATCTGGAGGTTGGTTGGCGGGTTTTTCGTGTTTCGCAGCCATCTTTTAACATTCATAAAAGGAATATGGTTTCAGTCTTTCAATATAGTAAATTTTTTCCTCTGAAAATTTGTAAACGATTTTTAGTTTCTTCTAGTTTAGAATCTTTTTTTGACATTTGTAAAAGGAGCCTGGTTCCAATTTTTTAGCCCAGTACAATAAATTTTGACGAAATTCGCGATTTTTTTTCCCGCGATCATTTCAGGATATTCACAATTTTTTTTTTTCCCACAATCCTAATTCACATTTTTCTATCACGATTCTTTGTTGAAATCTGCACTTTTTACCACCAACTTTTGACGAAATTCGCATTTTTTACCGCAATCCTTTGACGAATTTTGCTTTTTTTACCACGATCCTTTGACGAAATTAGTGTTTTCCTTCCGCGAACTTTCGGTGAAATTTGCATTTTCCTACTGATCTTTCGGTGAAATTTGCGTTTTCTTACTGATCTTTCGATGAAATTTGCATTTTCTTACTGATCTTTTCACTAAATTCACGTTTAATATCATAGGCAACCCTGTTTTTAAGGAAGGGAATTCCTGTATAAATATTTACAGAAAACCGATTCACTCGAGTTTTATGTTAAGAAGTTTGTTTTGCAGTCCAGATTTTTTTTTTTCCCATGAAAATTTTTTTAATGTCTGAATTTTCTGACTTACAACCAATTTTTTAAAACTTTCGGAAATGAATACTTTGAAATTTTGGAACAGAATCACTACTGAAAAATATGCTGCGCGGGATAAAAATCGCAACTAGACACAAAAAATGCATTTGTGTTTTTTTTTCAAAAAATCGTAGTTTAAGACCGATTTTTGTAGCATCGTAGTTTATAGGTCCAAATCGTAGCAACTACGATTTTTTCGTAGCAGTTGGCAGGTCTGCATTTGACGAATTTCGAGATTTTTTCCCTGAAACCATTTGATTAATTTTGCGTCACTTTTCATCACCCCCCCCCACACACACACACACAGATTTTTCCATGACTTTTTAGAAAATACTTATAAACTCTCTGACTACTTTGACATTCTCTGACTTTACAGATTTTCCATGTCACTGGGAATTGTGATTGGTCCTGTTTCCAGATGAAAGATTTTGTAAAAGATGCTTTAAAGGACCCAATTTTTTCTAACACAGATTACTGTTAAACATAGTGAAAATTAAAGCCAACATAGCAAAAGTTTTTTTTTTTTTGGGGGGGGGGGGGGGGGCGGCATGCTTCACAGTTTGTGGCCAACAACTGCTGCGCTTCTGCTGCATTTGTTGAGAAGGAAAACCATGCATTTATCAATTTATGGCAAATTCACACCATGTATAGAATTATTTTCTTTTAGCAATTAATATATTTGTTCACAGCCACTTAAATTTTACCTTGCAATAATTTAAAAATTTTCATGAAGTACTTAAGAAGTATCTTGAAAATTGTTTTATACCTTGATAAATGCTTTTCATTTTTAAGGATATATAGATTTTGTACGTAGTGTTAAAAAGAGGAAAAAAACAAAAAAAGAAGAGAGAGGGGGGGGGGGGGGGAATTTTGCCATAAAAAGCACAAAAATATAATTTTGCAAAATACATTTAGCAGAAATCAATTTGAAAACACTTTAATTGAAATTATATTATTATTCATGGAAAATTCATAAGGAAACAATACTTTAAGCAACCACATCTGCTTAATTATAATGGATTCTCTGTATTTGTTAGGGATTCTTTCCTATAAATTTCGAAACAGATTCCCATTTGTACTTAAAAAAAACTGATCATTTAACATTACTGACAAAATTACTGAAAAGTTTGAGAGTGATTATTAAAAATTACTATTTTTATTAACCACTTGAGTGCCATTGACAAGATACCTCATTTTCACACAGATGAATATCTCTTATACAAGAAATGAAATATTTCATCAATGGCATTCAAGATTCAACGAAATCTGAAAAGTCAACATCTCTGCATCAGGCTTCCTCTAACAAATAATTTCAATTACAATGACACCATATTTGTCCACACTGATTGTCTACTGCAAGTTACAACATCTGAATATGCATAAACTAATGAATAAGTCACACACCTTAACCTAATTAGATAAAAACAGAAAACTAACTCAAAATTTGTATTGATGCAACATGGCTATTTATTACATTATTTCATATTACTTGCTTTCAGTATTTTATTTAAGATTCAAAATTTGTAATAGTCTACAGAGAGAGAAAAAAAAAATTATAAAATAATAAACTGCTTCAAAATGTTTATTTATAAATGATTTTTTACAAGTAAAAAGTGAACAGATGAAACATCAACCAATTTAGATACATAAGAAAATAATGATAAAGTTTAAAATAATTCAGTCTTTAAAGTTTATGCTTATTAAGTGTTTGTAGCAACTCATCAGCATCTTCACCAGTTTTAACTCTAATGAGCATAGGAATTGCTTCCTTTGTATCTGCTTTCTTCGGGTCTATTGGAGGATTTGGAACACACATCAAGAGCACATTATTTTTGCCAGTTCGGGACACTGGTAGAGAATCACTAAGGATGATGTTCAACAGAATGTTACCTAGAGAATAAAAATTACTCATAAGTCAATATATAAATGACATTAAAAAATACAAATTAAAGCTGAAGCTCCCAGAAGAAGAACCACAAGGTGCCTTCTAATGAAATTTGAAGAAAAAAAAATATATATACATTTGCTAACAGACTTTTAATTTTTACCTTAGGCTAGACACAAAAACGTCAAAAATATCTCACTTTATTTTTTGGCTTAAAAAGTATTCTCAAAAGAGAATTTAGAATAAAAAGATAGATAATTCTTTTAGAATAAAAGCATACAAACTGCATATAAATACAATTAGATCGAAAGATACCACTCAATTTTATTTACTAATGCTGCCTGTGGTTGTCCAATGAGCACTCAATATTTTTAACCAATTTATTTTAGAATATATTTTTTTTCACAGTTCCTCAGATTTAAATTTATACATCTAAATTTCCATGAAAGATAAAATTATCAGACTTCATAAAATTATTTCCAGTTATATAATGATTAAATTGACTCAGATTCTCTGTTTTGAGGAAAACTTTTGAAATATGTTTCTTGTAGTAGAAAATACTCATTATTATCGAATAAATATTTTTATAATTCTTGAAGAAAAATTAATATTTATTCTTTTTGGTATTTAAAAATGAAAAAAGCAAGCAAAAAGTGATATTCTTTCAGAAGATATCAATTTATAAATATGGCTATAACTAATAATAATATATACACATAAGTATTTGCATTTGAAAAAGGATACATATATGTGTTGACTGTAAAAGCCTAAAATCTGAAAATTCCTAGATTTTACTGGTAAAATCGGTAAAAGTCCAAAATATGCTTTTTAGCATTTAGGGCTTTTACCAAGCCATTTTGGTAAATGCTAATATTTACAGATCCCTTCGGTTAAAAGTTCGAAATGAGAGACAAGCATGCCAACTTATGCACATGCGCCTTCTTTTGTAACTCTTATTTGTTTGTGGCAGTTGCAGCCTAGCTTCGAACAAGTTTGGATACGTGTGAGTAGCTACAGTCTAGAATGAGTTGTTTTTTGCTTTTTTCTGTATACATAATGAAAAAAGTAGTGGAATCATGAAAATTTTAAGACTTACATTTTTTTTTTTTATTATTAATGGATTTTTCACATTTTAGGATATTTTGAAAACAATTTCACTATTTTTGGAAAATGCCTATCTGTTGATCTGTCAGTGTGTGAGATTGTGAAGCAAAATATGAATTATATAAATTGGTTCTGATTAGGCTTGGTCTGCCAAACAGGTGGTACTACTATACTGTATTTTTCATGATTTCAGTGATAGCTATAGCTCAACATCTATGGATTACAATTTCATCAAACTTTATATTTAATAAGAAGGTATTAAGTTTTAATTTATAGTAAAATATACCCCCCCCCCACCCCCACATCAAAAATGACAGATGACAGAAGGTTGATGTGTGTTTCATCTTCATAAGACTTCAGAGCATGAAGATTTTATTATTGAAAGGTTTGTATTGTAGAAAAGTGCATTTTTAAAGTATTCAATTTTTGAAATAGTTCAACAATAGAAATGAAAAATCAGTGAAAACCGAGTCATGTTGACACAATCATATCAATTTTTCTCCTTAGTTATATTAATGTAAAAATACATCAACACAAAAAACCCTTAACGGGTTAAAAGTTTGTGATGCAGTACTTTATCTTATTGCTATAAGAATTTTAAATATGGAACTTAAAAATAATGATATCAAATTTTAAGTGACGCTATGCTCAGACCTGCCAACCTTTGAAAATGAGAAATCGTAGCACACAAAATTTAAATTAATTTGGAGGTTGGTTGGTTGGTTTTTCATGGTACTCAACCAACTTTTGACATTCGTAAGAGGAATAAGGTTTCAGTCTTTCAACTCAATATAGTAATTTTTTTCCTTTGAAAATTTTTAGAGTTTCTTTTCGCTTCGCAGTTTTTTTTTTTTTTAATACTTGTAAAGGAGTTTGGTGCCAAATTTTTAGCCCAGTGCAGTAAATTTTGACGAAATTCTGGATTTCTTTTACCTGCGATCATTTCAGGATATTCACAATTTTTCCGCAATCGTAATTCACATTTTTCTATCACGATTCTTTGTTGAAATCCGCACTTTTTACAATAATTCTTTGTCGAATTTTGCGTTTTTTTTTCCGTGTTTCTTTTGACGAAATTAGTGTTTTCCTTTCTGTGATTTTTCAGTGAAAATTTGCGTTTTCTTACTGATCTTTCGATGAAATTTGTGTTTTCTTACTGATCTTTCGATGAAATTTGCATTTTCTTACTGATCTTTTGACGAAATTTGCGTTTTCTTTCTGCGATATTTTGACAAAATTCACACCATTGAAAACACTAAATCTCAAATCATCCCAGGGGGGAAGGGGGATGCTCCCGGTCCAGCCCCTGAAATCAACACTGCGTTTTTACCACGATCCTTTGACGAAATTTATTTTCTTCTGCGACCAATTGACGAAATTGATTTTTTTTATATGGTATTTGTCGAAATTCACGGTAGTTTATCGCAAATCGTGCGATTTTGCACACTATTTCAAGCCTTGCCCCTCAAAGACCCCCCCCCCCCCTCCTTTTCAGAAATTCTTAAAATGGCACCTTGTTTTTTTAAGGAAGCGAATTCCTGTATAAATATTTACAGAAACATGATTCTCTTATGGTTAATATACATAAAGAGAGTGTTTTATGTTAAGAAGTTTGTTTTGCTGTCCAGATTTTTTTCTTCCATGAGCATTTTTTACTGTCCAAATTTTCAGACTAATGGCCAATTTTTTAAAACTTTCGGAAACTACCTTTGAAATTTTGGAAATTTCGCAACAGAATCACTCCTGAAAAATATGCTGTGCGGGATAAAAATCGCAACTAGAAACAAAAAATGTGCTTGTGTTTTTTGTAAAAAATCGTAGTTTAAGACCGATTTTCGTAGCATCGTAGTTTATAGGTCCAAATCGTAGCAACTACGATTTTTTCGTAGCAGTTGGCAGGTCTGGCTATGCTATTAATTAATGTATATATACATACATTTATATTATTTATTTCATCATTTTATTTTTGTTTTACTTATAGTTGCATGTGTAATAATTATGTTAAATTTAAAAGGATGTATAAAAATTTATTCATTGATGCTTTATCAATCACATCTTTCATAAATTCAAAATATGAGTTTTAAAAGATATGATATCAAAATTTAAGTGATGCCTTGATGTAGCTTTAAACAATTTGTTTTAAAATTCAATTTCAATTGTTTTCGGTTTGGCTAAATATATTTACACATGTAACCAAAACTTTTAATTTACCAATGCACTATTAAAAATATCACTCTCATTGAACCTACACAATGCACTGTAATGTATTTATATGAAAAATTTGATTTATCTTTTGTGCCACGCTATCCAAAATCAAAAGTAAAATTTATGTAAATGATTTTTGTGCATCATATTATCCATTTGCATACATTTCGTTTAGTTTGGATACAATGACGCACAAAAATCATTTACATAAATTTTACTTTTGATTTTGGATAGCGTGGCACAAAAGATAAATCAAATTTTTCATATAAATACATTACAGTGGATTGTGTAGGTTCAGTGAGAGTGATATTTTAAACAGTGTATTGGTAAATTAAAAGTTTTGGTTACATGTGTAAATATATTTAGCCAAACTGAAAACAATTAAAATTGAATTTTAAAACAAATTGTTTAAAGCTACATCAAGGCGTCACTTAAATTTTGATATCATATCTTTTAAAACTCATATTTTGAATTTATGAAAGATGTGATTGATAAAGCATCAACAGGGTTCCTACACAATTCTGATAAAAAAATTCCCTGACTTTTCCAGTCTTTCCCTGACTTTTCTCGGTAAAAATTCAGCCTACATATTGTTGTAAAACCCTCCATAATGGACTTTAATTTAGATAAATGCTAAAAAAAAAAGTATGTGCTGTATGAATTTCCGATTTTTTAATTATTTTTCATATTGTTATATAGTTAGCACAAATTTCATATAAAAATTTTTGACTGGATGAATAATTAATTCAAAATTTCTTCATTTACGACGATAATAGAAATTCCGATGGAAGCAGTACATAAAAAATTACCTGACTTTTCAAATATTTCAAAAATTCCGACATTTCCCTGACTTTTTGCCTAAATTTTCGAATTCCCTGACTTTTCCCTGTTTTCCAGGTTTTCTCTGACCAGTAGGAACCCTGATCAATGAATAAATTTTTATACATCCTTTTAAATTTAACATAATTATTACACATGCAATTATAAGTAAAACAAAAATAAAATGATGAAATAAATAATATAAATGTATGTATACATACATTAATTAATAGCATAGCATCACTTAAAATTTGATATCATTATTTTTAAGTTCCATATTTAAAATTCTTATAGCAATAAGATAAAGTGCAGCATCACAAACTTTTAACCCGCTAAGGGTTTTTTGTGTTGATATCACTGCTTTTTTTTAGGTTAATAATAAAAAGATAAAAATAAACAAAATTTAAAGACCAATGGCATGAACTCATAATCGTGATTTCCATTCACCTTTAATTCCTTTTACTCTTTATAGAAAAATTCGCCTTTACTCTTTATAGCAATAAGATAAAGTGCTGCATCACAAACTTTTAACCCGCTAAGGGTTTTTTGTGTTGATATCACTGCTTTTTTTAGGTTAATAATAAAAAGATAAAAATAAAAAAAATTTAAAGACCAATGGCATGAACTCATAATCGTGATTTCCATTCACCTTTAATCCCCCCCCCCCCTTCTCTCTTAAAATATATACAAAATCATACCTATATACAAAATGGGTTTTTTTTTTTATGGTTTGTTTCATAGATATAAAGCTTTGTTAAATTTTACTACGTAAAAAGTTTACTTTTTTAAGAAGAATATCAAGAAATATTACTCTTTAAACCTTTTTATTTAAAATACAATAATTGCTCACTAATAAAACTAAATAAATCTATCTAAATCAAATTCTAACCTACAATTTTTTGCTTAATAATTGAGTATCCATTTTCATTGAGCAACAGTTCGAATATACATACATTCCATACAGAAATCAAATAGCACAGGAAAACATCAATCTTCCACAGCATCAAATGAAATTAAACTCTAAGAAAAATGTTGCCAAAGTGAACTGGTAACATTAAATCGCCAAGACCTCGCCAAAATGTAATCTCATTGATATCATGATAAAGCAACGATAAATGACTAAATCTCTTAAATATAATTGCTGTTCATAAAAGATATTGAAGCTTGGTACTAATCTGAATTTTCGAGACCCAAATTAAATTTTTTGGGGACTATTTACCAGTATTTAAAATTGCAGATGTAGTTGAGAGGCGTTATAGGGAATAATATTTTTACATTTGAAAGACAGATGGCAGCACCACCAAACACTAATTTCAATAATTCAGAAATGTAAACGGGATTAATTTTACTAGATTACGTTTGTAATCTTCAGTATCGTTTTTTAAAGTGAAATATTAGTTAGTAATACTTGTTAAGTTTGTAACAAAAAAAAAAACAAAAAACAAAAAAAAAACAAACACATGAGCTTGAGCATTTATTTATTATTTTTTTACGCATAGAGAGAATTTAAAGTATGAAGTTACCATTTTATGAATTTAATGAAAAGTAAAAGAGAAAAATGTATACATTTTTATTTGTTCAATCGACATTTTCCTTTTATTTACAGTTTTTTACACATAAAAATTTGTATTTTCCTCAGCAAAACAGATTGAAATACGATACATATAAATAAACTATACAATTTTAATTTTTTTTTAATTATCCTAAAAATTAAAAAATAGATATGATTTTTAAAAATTTACTTTTTTAAATTTTGGATGTATGACATTTTTAAAAAAAAATCTCGTAGTCTTCCATTTACAGTTAGAATAACGGCATGTATTTTTATTATTATTATTATTAAAAACATAACGGTAGAATAACGGCCTGTTTTTTTCTTTTTTTTTATTATAAGGGTAATGGAAAAAATAAAAACGCATAATTTAAATTTATGTACCGTAGAAAAACAAATTCATTTGTGTTAAAAATTGTAAATAAAAAGAAACTGTTGTAGACTGAACAGAAACAATTTTCGGTTTTAAAATAGTCTTTTTTCTGTCTTATGTAAAAATTGGCTTTCGGCGGACCTTAAAAACCTTTCCGTTTCTGCATTAGGCAGATACCGGCTTACGGAGCACGTATTAATGTTAATTTCAATGGATTCGCCGGGACTTGAAAGTCTTTCCGTAGCAGGCAGATTTCCAGTTTACACAGAGTCCGCCTTAGACAGGTCTTACAATATTTTTATTTTTTGAAAAATTGTCACGAAATAGTGATATGTGAAACTCTTAAAGAAAAAAAAATCAAAATAAACAGACACATTCTTATAGAAACATAAAATCAAATTTACTTTATTAACTGACTTAAAAAGGATAAAAAAAAAAAAAAAATGCTTACTGCTTCAAAGAGGACAGACCTCACAACGTGTGTATTGCAAGACCAGCGCTTAACCGACTAAGCTACAGAAGGTATGGAAACATGCCCCTAAAAGTTGAACAGAGGAAATTATGCGCAGGAATACAGAGGCGCAATTTCGGAGAAATTCCCATAAATGGTGGAAAAATATAGTTCGATTTTTCATGCTTATTATATTACGAATAAGAGTCTTCCAGGAAACAAATATGGTCTTATTCAGTTCATCTAGAATAGATTCATATTATATATTAATTTTAATAAGATCGCCCATGTCATTTTTGGAGGGAAAAAATGTGAAATAAAAAGAAAACTAGAGTTTTTCCAGAAACAGCTGTTATCTTATTCCCTTCACATAAAACAGATTCATATTATATATCAATTTAAAGAAAATCGCCCGAGCCGTTTTCCAGATTTTGACTTTAGGAACCTCTTCCATCGCTTTCGCTTTAAAAATGACTATTTAGATCTCAAAATATACTGCACATAGAAATGTAAAAATTTCAGAATAGAATTAGACTGCAGATATAAGACTGTTCTAAAAAAATCAGAATAATAAAAGCTATATTTGCTGAGTTATTGAAAGGCTGCTTTTCGGGTTTTCTTTGAAGTCGAGTTAGTTGTACAGGGTTCATACTAATTTTCCAAGAAAAAATCCCCTGAGATATCATAAAGCATGCAAACAGCAGCAATTGCCCTTAATTTCCCAGAGTAACCAGTCATTTTGCCAGGTTTTCCCAGGTTTGGGGAATTTTTTTGCATTATCCCCTGAGATTCCCCTGAATTTTACAACCCAAAATTTATCCCCTGATTTTCCCATGAATCCCATATTTCCCTGATGAGTATGAACCCTGTTGTATATATGAGTTGTGCCATCGACGAATTCTACGATACGATTTTAGGCTTAAGGCTGCGTCACTGGAATACTATCGTCTTCCATGATATTAAGCTAAGCATAACATCACAGCCGCAAACTTTCAAACATACTTTATATACATACTCTTACCACAGCATATTCAAATAAAAATATATTTTCTATGTTAATGGCAATGAAAAAAAACTAATAAAGTCATAATGCATAAAAATAAAATAAACCCAATAGACAATATCCTCGTGATGTTGCAATAAATGTGAATTTTTATTCCCTTATAAGTACACATGCATAAAATATATTTTAACGAAAATAACTTGCAAATGAAAAAAATTATCCAAAAAGCCCCGTGTCTGAATATTTTTCATTATTTCACTTTTATCTGAAACAATGGAAGTAATCAGATTGCCAATATTTTGAAGAAATTTCATAAAAAAACTTTTAAAATTAAAATATAAAAATGGTAATAATTATAAAAATAGCCAATGTGGGCACATCTACCTATGAACAGCTTTCATTTAAAAAAATAATTAGCAAATTCGTAGATAGCTCAGGACAGATGACTAAAAAAAAACAGCCTTGTGTTTTAAATGTATAATAGATGGCACGGTTCGCAACAGAATGGTTACCAACACTTTCATACGCTTGGATTTTATAAAAGTAGATAGCTACACAAGTGGTGCTGTTGAGCTGTGTTTTTAATGGTTTCCATGATATTTATGCCACAGCATCTATGGGATGGAATTTCATCAAACTTAGAATTCAATTAAACCTTGATGTCAGTTGGTGTTGTTTAGGTCTGGGTACATCTTTCTGAAAAACATCTTTTAAAAACTTCCAGAAATATACTCTCAGACAAAAGGCATCTCAAAATAAATGTGCTTGATATTGACAAAGCAAAAATGGATGCAAGATCAATACTAGCTGATATCACAGTTATTAAAGATGATGAATTTTATGTACTTAGTACTCACAAGGGAACCACTTTTGGTGTTGGTCGCACCCAGCATTGAGACCTGGTGCATTTTAAAGCCCTATATTATGAAGTTTGAGAATCGATAAAAATTTTCTGTTAAAATACTATTTCTTGATTATACAGCAGCATAACTTTCTGAAGATGCAATTTTCGAGACCACTTATCGGACTATTAACATTGAATTTTTTTAAAGAAAAGCATTTAAAAATAAAAATTAGTTAATATGTATTAAAATATTGAAAAAAGTTTGAAAATTCCTTCAAAAACCCACGAATTTGATTTTAAAAAATTGCAACTTTATATTCATATTTTTGGTGAGGAAACAGTTGGCGTTTATTTTCAAAAGTAGAGTTTTCCGGCAACACTAACCAAATGCCATAGCTGAATTTGTAATAGCTAGAAATTGCAATGTCCGACCTATTTCACCACAGTAATTTTTCTAAATTGTGTAAAAATAGATTTACTTTATGATTACTTTTACCGAAGGACCATTTAATACAGCAACATTTCATTTTACACATTCAAAACTTTATTTCATTCAATTTCAAAAGAAAATAGTTAGCTTATTTTGTATTTCACTAAAAAATAGTTTTCAATGATCTTCGAAGCTTTTATAGAATTATATTTATTACTTATATATTTACCATCTGCATAGAAAAAAAAAAAATAAACACCATATATTTGTTTCTTATGCTATCAATTATAAAAAAAAATCTCAGTCTGATATAATTCTAGTAATATGTTATGTACATTTTCTCTTTGGATAAAGCGGGCGGAAAAATTGTAGTGCCATATTTGGCGACTTAACTCACTTTTGGCGTGAAATAAACAAATAAATATGTAATAATAAAAAATTAAAAGTATAAAAAAGTACATAAAATATTATTTTAACAGAGAAATTTTTTCGGTTCTCTAACTTTTATGTATAGGGCTACAAAACGCACCAGGTCTCGATGCTAGGCGCGAGCAACACGAAAAGTGCTTCCCTTGTCAGTTGCGTAAACTAAAAAACATTGTACTGAAACCAGTTTACCTTTCGCAAAGAAAATTCTTTAAACATCAAAGAAATAGACACAGAGGAAATAAGTGTAAGTGACGTGATAAATAAACTTTCTTCAGTTACAGGACAAGGACTCAGAAAATGAAAATCTTAAAACATTAAAAGTATACCCTTATAGTGTTGACTTCAGAAAAAAAGGGCCGCTGGGTGGAAATTTTTCAAAAAGGGAACACTACTCAAAAAAAGGTACATTTTTTTTCAAAAAGGAAACACTTCTCTACAAAAGGGACACATTTTTTTCAAAAAAGGAATACTATTCTAAAAAAAAAAAAAAGGATACTTTTTTTAAAAAAGGGGAACACTTGTACCTTGTTTACAAAAAATATTTTGAACTGGTTTGTTTAGAGTTCCTAGAATTTGCGATATTTTCCTGGGATCAATTGAATTGCGATGGGGTGCATAAGGAAGAGTTAAAAAGGGCATCCGGGTGCATCGGAAACGTTTAAAAGAGCCGCCGGGTGCAAAAAAGAAGTAAAAAGGGGCGCCGGCCACAAAAAAGAAGTAAAAAGGGGCGCTGGACACTGCGCCCTGCTAAAGCGCCTTAGAGTCAACACTGCCTTAAACATGTGTTTGTATAAATCAATCAGTCTATATTGTAATTAAAAATGCCTCAACAGTCAATCCTTTCTGTATCAGATGAGTTTAAATATAATTTGACAATACTAGAGAAAATTATCCATGAATGTTTTCTTTTAATAAACTTATTTAAATGCAGTAAACATAAAAAGTTAAGTTTAATGCTATAAAAAGTTAAATTTAATGTTCAGGCTTCGTTTAAATTTAATATGATAAAACAAATTATTGCTACTTTAGAGAAGAAATAATAATCCAAAATAAAAAATTCTGAAATATTTAATTTTTTAATCGGAAATAAAGTTATTTTAATGTACTATTCAACTCACAGTTTAAAAAAAAATAAAAATAATTCAACATTCATCTGAATATAATAGATATCTGCATAAGGTTTAATACAATATGTTAAACATGCATTTTCTAAATGCCAAGTTTATCAATCACTTTGGACTTTCACCAACAGCAGTCAGTAAATCCTAACATTTCTCAAAATGATTGATAAAAAAAGCCCAAAATGGAAGCATTTAAAAACATATTTCTTGCTTTTATCAGCTCGTATTAGTAAATGCTATTTACCACACTCTGGGCTTTTACAGTGAAACATATAAATTTAAAGATAAAGAAGATGAGTAAATAAATTTTATGTCATGAACAACCTGGATACAGGATCCGCCAAATCCCTATCGACAATGTTAAATCTATAGCCACTAATTGCAATCATATTTTTAAAATTTTTCTCATAAAAAAATTTATCTCATTTACTTTTTCTCTTTTTATATACTATTATTAAATAATGTCCCTTTGCTTTCAATTTCACTAAATATTTATAAAACACAATAAAACATGCTGACAGAATTCAAAGAGACTAAAGAAAAATTCTATTTTAGAGAGGTTTCTGTCTTAACAACTACACTATCTATTAAAATGGTATTGTGCACGCTGTCTATATATTAGTATTGAATAGTATTGTGTATAGAACTACCTTAAGGGATTGCCAAGTTTCCTGCTCAACAAACGCAAAACTTTGACACATTTTTAAACGTAAAGGTATAGAATTGGCAGGGCTCACTATTGAAGCGATTTGGAATTTTCTGTTTTTTTTTTTTTTTTATAAATAAATTAGTTGTTGAGTTATAAGCAATTTTTGTCATGTGATGACTGGCTTTTCTCCTTTCTTGCATTATCACATACAGAAATTAGGTTCAAAATGCCAACTTTGACAGTATTTTTTGAAAGATCTTTTGTGTTTAGCAAAAAATGGAAAACGTCTTTCAATTATATAGTTTCTAAATAAGAACACCTGCCACAGACTTGCCAAGTTTCCAGAATGAAAAAGCATGAGATTTTTTTCTAGTTACTTTATCAACATTTCCAGCTTCGCACATTAATGCAATAATAATATATGTAAAGTAATTTAACATTTTCCCTTCTCTCTCTCTTTTTACTTTCTTCTATCTTTACAAGAAGAAAGTATTGGTTTCGTGAAAATTTTCGAATTCCAGTTTTCGACGGATTTACACATTTTAGGGGTCAGAGATTCCGAAAAACATGTTTTTACAAAATGTCTGTCTGTGAGTCTGTCTGTCCGTCTGTCTGTCTGTCCGTCCGTCTGTCTGTCTGTATGTGACACAAATTTTGCGGGCGCTCTATCTCAAGAACTAATGCACGGAATTTAATAAAAAATGATATTCAGTTAGACCCTGATATAAATTGGTGCTGATTAGTTTTTGGTATAAATCGCCCTGCAGGTGGCGCTGCTATGTAACATTTTTCAGGATTTCCGCAAAAGCTCTATCTCAAGAACTAATGCACGGATTTTTATAAAACATCAGATTCCGTTAGTCCTTGATATGAATTGGTGCTGGTAACGTTTTGGTGCAAATCGCCCAACAGATGGCGCTGCTATGCTGCATTTTGAAGCATTTACACGATTTTTGTAATAGCTCAATCTCAAGAAATAATGCACGGATTTTCATCAATCTTCAGATTCAGTTAGTGCTTGACATGAATTGACGTTTTGCCCCTTGTGGTATAAATCGCTCAACAGGTGGCGCTGCTATGCTGCATTTTTTGAGATTTCCACAATAGCTCTATCTCAAGAACTAATACATGGGTTTTCAACAAACTTCAGATTCAGGTATACCTGGATATGAATTAGTGCTGTTTATGTTTTGGTGTAAATCGCTCCACAGGTGGCGCTGCTATGCAGCATTTTTCACGATTTCCACAATAGCTCAATGTCCAGAACTAATGCACGGATTTTCATCAAACTTCAGATTCAGTTAGTCCTTGACATGAAATGATGTTTTGTACCTTTTCGTGTAAATCGTTCAACAGGTGACGCTGCTGTGCTGCTTTTTTGTGATTTCCACAATAGCTCTAGCTCCAGAACTAATGCACCGATTTTCATCAAACTTCAGATTCCGGTATACCTTAATTTGAATTAGTGCTGTTTGTGTTTTGGTGCAAATCGCTCAACAGGTGGCGCTGCTATGCTGAATTTTTCAGAATTTCCCCTACAGCTCTATCTCAATAACTAATGTACGAATTTTCATCAAACTTCGAATTCAGGTATACTTTGATACGAATTGGTTCTAAATTGATGTAATTTCTTATACTATTTAAATGATTTAATTGACGTGATTTATATAGAAGAAAGTTTTGTGATGGCCACAACATACTAGTTTTACTTGTTCTCATAACTTATGAACAAGCAGAAATAAAAAGGATGGGTGTAGATATTATTCCTTCACACTATCATTTTTCAATTTACATTTTAGTACACTCTGAAATATCTATCTGATGTTTGCAGCGTTAATTTTACAACTATTTTACAACTTAAATTACAAGAAAAATCCAATAAAATACTAAAAACAAAAAGTGGCCAACTTTAGTGAATAACTTCTGTAATATCATTGGAAAAAGTTTTTGTTATATACAGAAATAAAGATATCTATTTCATGTTTTCTGATAATTATGAAAACTTATTCACCAGCACCCTAGCTTTAGATTAAAAAACATGATGGTTAAATATATAACAAAACAATAATACACGATGGAACAACCTTAACTTAAAAATAACAAAATATTTCTGTGGTAATTTTAGACGTCTTAAATTTGGCCTCATACTAAAACAATAATTCATACTTCTCAAAATAAATTATCTATAGCTGAAATTCTAAACTAAAGGCCTGCATCAGGTCGAGCAACCTGATTTTACTCAAACCCAATCGCAGGTCAACACTTTTTTTTTTTTGCAGGTTAAGTTTTGATTTTTTCAGGTCAGATTAGAATTGACCAGATTAATAAAAAAGCATTGCCGCAGAACATGTGCTTTTATTTTATTGGATGAATATCAGCTGCTTCTCTTCGGAAAAGAATGTACTTTTTGTGCTACTCAGATGCACAGGAGTATCCACTTCACCGGAAGATTCAGCAATATTTAACCGATTCGCATATGAGATACGACCGTTATAGTGCCAATTGTACACCGCAGATTGGAAATTAAACTTGTGTGCTAAAATCTATTAAAGCTGGAGATATTTTACAGTAATCCAGAGATTAAAATATAGTGTCAGGCCAAAAGCCGGAGACTTGGCAAGTCTGCTGCAAATTCCATGAGTTTCTGAACAAAAATTAATTTAAAAATACATCAGAAAATAGCCACTTTGGATTTAAGAACAGCCTGAAGTAAACAATTTAGAAAACACATTACACATTTGAAAACCTAATTTGAGCAATTATTGTCAATAGTAGGAAATTTACTAATTCTTTTGTGCAGCTCTATATAGGATCAATAGATTTGTATATACTACATACTTCAGTTCAGTTAGAAAATGCATTATAGTTTTGAAAAGTCACCTTCAACAATTTCATTCAATATATGGAAATGCAGTCTAATTTTTTTTTACAACTTTGTATGCTATCTATAGATTTTTATATGCACACATTAATCTAAAATTTAATTCAAGTAAAAAACGCACTCCCAGCAATTACCATCGATAGATGACAATGTATCCAGTTCTTTACGTGTTAAATGAGATTCTAAAAATTAAAATTATAACTTCTTGATAAATACAAAAAGGCAATCATAAATCTCTTTCGGAAGAATTTTTAAAAGCACCAATCAGAATAGGGCGCCATTAGAATAGTTTTTGATTGCAATGTTTATTTATTATTTTTTTTAGAGATCTAATGCAAAATGAATATTTTCTTTTAAGTTAATCTGCATTAGCTTAAGGTTTGCAAATGTTTAGTCTTCTATTGTTAGTGAGTGCTAACAATATAAATTCCTTATATAAAAATTAAGTTAGTGATTCTATCCATTTTTCTTTATGAACTCTGCTTCTGCTGTGGCTCTGTTCTTTACATCAACGAATTCCCTTTTATTCGTAAGTAGATAAAAAGTGGCACATATTGTTATGCCAATAGAAAGCAATCAAACAGTGTTTCCTCTTTTCCTATAAAAGCAGCGGATCTTTCAGGTAACGGTATAAATTTTTTTATTTAAGCTGATTTTCAAGGACACGGGAATTAGGAAAGATTGTTTTGAGGACAGAATAGATTATAATTTAAGATGTACACCTTTTATAGGAATTAGAAAATTGTTCTGATTCTTCGTCATATAAATATTAATTTCTGCAAATTTTGTTCCCTTATTCATAAAACTCACTTCCCTAATGTGTCATCAGATTTGCTTGTTGTGGGTGAAAAATATGAGAATCTTTTTAAGGAAGTATATTTCTATTTAATACTAAACTTTTCTTTTCATAAGAGGGAATATAAATTTCATAAAATTAATTATGTGCTTGGGATTAACAGTTAGTTTCATATAAGAAGTTGTTTAAGAAATGAGATATTACATGTAGAACAACTTTTAAATATTAAGCACAACTTTTTTGTACTTTTTTTCGGTATTGACTCTGGTGGCACAAAATGTTTCAGGCCCGGGCTCCTAAAAGTGAGCCCGAACTCATCTCTATTGTAAATGTACTGACATAAATGAATTTAAAGTTAACATGTTCCTGAGATTAAGTCTTCATTTTTTTTTTAAAACATGCCCAAGTGATGACCATGGGTGAATTGTATGTTATCTGTTTCAAATACAGAAAATGTCAAGCAGCAAAGCATTTGAGCCTGAATTTTGTGAGTACTTTTTCTTTTTATTCATAGTTAAACTAGCATTTTAGATGGTTAGTGACACAATTTATTGTGGGATATATAATGAAAATCTCATTACGATACAAAGTGGGGTGGCCTATAGACAATAATTTAACTGAAAAAATCTTGCGAAGTCAATCAGCTACCACAACAACAAAACCAACTAAAATGTAAACAATTTTATTAATAGTAGGATTCACAAGTAGACTAACAAGGAAGGTCTCCATACGGGCATACTCAGAAAAATGTGAAAAAAATACAGAATGTTCTTCTCCCATGGGTATATATGTTTATAAAAAGATTTTTGGCAGAACCTCAGTAGAACGTCCGTAAAAAAATAATGAAAATTTCGCTTATTTGGCGACTTATCATCATTTGGCGAAGAAATTAAATTAAAAAAAAAATACCCTTGTTGAATAATCTTTAAGGAAAAACTTTTTATGTTGAATTTGTTAGTTTAATTTAAATAACTTTAGATTTGTCATAATTTTAGTTTTGTCATATATATTTATATGTACTTATAACGAATTTTAACTATCATATTTTACGATTTAAAACAAATTTAAATTGATTAAAATTGTTCCAAACTCAAAAATATGCCCCATCGAACACTGTTGATTCAACTTAGTTGCTATGGAAACAACTTCTTCGGTATGGAAATGTATTACGGCAGCATTATTCATCTGGCGTTAAAAGTTATTTTTATAGTCGATAAAGCCGTTTAAATTAAAAAAATTGTGGATTGGAGAATAAAACAATGGCAAAATTTCGTTCAAATCTGCAACAAGTATAATACAAAATGTAATAATAATAATAAATTCTTTCATGGTTTACGTTTAAATTCACTAAATACCGCATATTTTCAAAATCAATTAAAAACAATTTTCAGATTCATTAAAATCGTTTGCTTTTGGCGAGGAAAAGTGCTGCTCGCCAAATTTCGTGCCGCTTTCGTCTTTTCACGCCAATTATTCGAAAGTATTTTATTTTTTTACAGATTTTCTACTGTAATTTCGCCGCTAATTTTAACTGATCCTTTATTACATACATGAGTACTTTCACTAGCATTTTTTTCAACATATTCTGAGTATGCCCAGTATGGAGACCTTCCTTGTAAGAAAGGCTTGAAAGACAGAGATGCATATAGACGACTTCAAATGTTTATGCCTACATATTTACTCAAGTATCAAATTTTCGCATATGCAAGACAGTAAGAGACGCATAAAGGAGTGGAAGGGGAGAAGAAAGTATCATATGCACCTTTGCAATAGAAATCGTTGACTCGCACGCAAAGGGAATGCACAATTGAAATTCGTAATTTTCCTAGCTTTTACAGCAACTAACTAAAATAATTTCAATAAGATATAAGCAAAAATTCAGAAAATTTCATTTCTTGGCCAGAAGGAAAAAAAAATAATAAATAAAGTGCAAAACTTGAAAGTATGACTTTAGTGATATTTTATACAAATAAATCAACTAAAGCAGGGTACCTGTTCCTAGAAAATGTTTTATTTTAAAAAAGTGCCTTTAACACACACATACATACAGGGAAAGAAAAAAAAAAACTGCATCTTGTGTGTGAAAGTAAAATATAAATTTTTTCTTCATAATAAATTTATATAAAATTAAATTGCAAACTTGGCATAATAATTCCCAAAGAAAAGAAGCGAAAACGCCTTTTGACCTTATCTGAAAGATTCTATCACAATTCTTCAAGTAAAAGTTTGTAATATCAAATCTACTTTTACAACTGGTTAAATGAATCCATCTAATAAATCAGTAACAAAGACAATATTCTAGCCAAAAATTTCATACTACTATTCTTGAACACTCAATTATCAAATTGAAAATTCATGCTAGACAACACATTTTAAAAATATTTCATATTTAGTACAAGTAATAACAGTGATGCAACAGCATGGACCTCATTTTGGAGCAGCAAAAAGCCATTTTGGAGCAGAAAATAAGGATTTTAGAGCAGCAAAAAGCCACTTTGGAGCAGAAAATAACTATTTTGTAGCATCAAAATGCTCATTTTGGTATTCTTTGACGAAATTCGCGTTTTTCTTGCGATTCTTTGACAAAATTTGCATGTTTTTCGCGATCTTTTGACAATATTTGTGTGTTTTCTGCAATCTTTTGACAAAATTCGCGTATTTTTTCCATATTAATCGGATCCTTTGTTGAAATCAGCGTGTTTTTCGCTATCTTTTGGCAAAACTAGCGTGTTTTTAGAAATCTTTTGACGAAATTTGCAGTTTCCCACGATCTTTTAATGAAATTCGCGATTTTTCACAATCTTTTGAGCCCCTTTTGCTCGTTTTTGACGAAGTTAGCGATCCTTTGACAAAATTCACGTTTTTTTAGCGATCGTTTGACAAAATTCAGGTTTTTCTAGCGATCCTTTGACAAAATTCGAGTGTTTTTCGTGATCTTTTGACAAAATTTGTGTGTTTTTTCCGACCATTTGATGAAATTGGCAGTTTTTTTTTTCGCGATATTTTAACGAAAGTAGCATTTTTTCACAATCTTTTGACAGAGTTTTGTGCATTTTTCGACAAAGTTAGCTATCCTTTGGCAAAATTCACATTTTTTTTTCATGATCGTTTTGACGGGATTAGATTTAACAGAGTGAGTTGAAAATGCCCAATGGAAACTTAAGCTGATGACCCTAAACCTGTTTACATTAAATAGCTAAAGAAGAATAAAAGATATGGTGGCGAAATAACTACAAGATAAATATAAAAACAATCTAACGTTTATTGAGCAAAAGATAAAAACAATATATAAGTTAACTTTATATGCATTCAGTAAATCGAATAGGTTTAACAGCAATGAGATTAAAAGTAATCTAACAAACCCCATGACATCTAGGAAATGAAGTACTGCATCAAAGAGTGGCTGCTAATATGTAAAGTCCCATTTAATACATATACTGCTTAAATCATGCCGAGTCAAATGCTTCCAAAAATAAGATCGAATTGTTGAGAAACTTTTTTATAACTGACGACACTTCCATGGAGAAAACCTTGGACGAAACACAAATGATTTAGCTTTGGACTTCCCGACAAACGTGACTCACTAAACAATGTCCATCTAGAAACACTTAACACTGAGTCCATACACTGATCCGGAGTCGGTAATGAAACTATCAAACTCTCAAAAAGTAATACGAAACATCAGACTCAAAGTAAATCATTGCAGATATCAGCTTATAAAACTATGCAGAACTTTCAGTTTCACATCAAATGCCATTTCAACAATCCAAGGATGACCAGCTGTTAGTGACTGAGAATTGAAGGAAGAGGTAAGTAAGCAAAGACAACATTCATATTTATATGAAACGGGAGAACGAATAATAACTCATCACGCAATTCAACGGGCAACTAGCGATGAATCCAGAGTGACGCCATCGTGACGAAGTGTCATACATCCGATGTGCCGTAGGCTCGAACGAAAGACGCCATCTAGTGGCGGCCGTGAAACCATACGTCAAATGAAAGAGCTATGTGCCGTTGAATGCGTGGGAGAAACAGATGGATGAAAAACGGAAAATACAATAATGTAAACAGAGTGGATAAATTAAAGACATGACAACAGAAGTTAATTTAAGGTAAGTAGAATGACGTTTAAGTCAATAAAGATAATTTATTACTAATAAATAAAGAAGTAAAGTATATTATTTAATAAAAGTGAATATAGAGGAGATAGATATATTGTTATGTAAAAGTATAATGTAGAGGGAAATTCCCGGACAGTGGCAAGACAGAAGAGGGTAATTTACATATATCAAAACCTTGAAGAAAATCACATGTTTTTCGCGATCTTTTGACGAAATTTGCATTTCATTCGCAATTTTTTAACAAAATCGCAGTTTTTCTCGATCTTTTGACTGCTTTTTAATGAAGTTAGCACCCCTTTGACAAAATTCACGTTTTTTTCGTGATCCTTTGACGAAATTCACGTGTTATTCGTGATCTTTTGACGAAATTCACATGTTTTTTGCAATCTTTTGACGAAATTTGAAACTTTTTGATGAAATTTGTGTTTTTTTTTTTGCTCTATCTTTTAAATTAATTAGTGTTTTTTCGCGATCATTTCACCGTGTTTTGATAATTTTTTTTGACAAAATTAGCGATCCTTAGAAAAAACTCAGGTTTTTTTGAAATTCGCGTGTTTTTCGCGATCTTTTGACGAAATTTGCATTTCATTCTCAATCTTTTGACCGCTTTTTAATGAAGTTAACCCTGCTCCTTTGACAAAATTAACGTTTTTTCACAACCCTTTAACGAAATTTGCATGTTTTTCATGATGTTTTGGCAAAAATTTCCTGTTTTTCGCGAACTTTTGACGATATTTGAGACTTTTTGATGAAATTTGCGTTTTTTTCCTGTATCTTTTAAATTTGAGTGTTTTTGTGTTCGAGTGTTTTTTCACGATCATTTGACCGTGTTTTGTTCATTTTTTGACAAAATAAGCGAACCCTTGACAAAATTCACGTTTTTCTCGCAATCCTTTGACAAAATTTGTGTGTTTTCCTCGACTTTTTGACAAATTTCGCGTGTTTTTCGCAATCTTTCGACAAAATTTGCATGTTTTTCACGGTCTTCTGACAAAATTTGCATTTTATTCGCAATCTTTTAATGAAATCATGTTTTTTTTTTCATGATCTTTTGACTGCATTTTGTTCATTTTTTGACGAAATTAGCAATCCTTTATTAAAATTCACGTTTTTTTTTCGTGGACATTTGACAAACTTCGCGTGTTTTTCGCAATCATTTGACCAAATTTGCATGTTTTCCCTGATCTTTTGGTGAAATTCGTGTGGAAAATGATCGATTTGGCTCAAGAATTATTATCGAATTGGCACAGGTGGGCGCAATTTTGTTGAAAAATTATCGTTTTGGCGCAGAAATGCGCAGCATTATTGATTTGGCGCAGCTGTTCCATCACTGTAATAAATTCACAAAGTTCAATTATGAATTTTAATCATTCATTTCACATTTCATAAATTACTAAAAGCAAAACTGCACTTACCTAAACTAGTATCAGCTCTGATTAAAAGCTGAGTCTTTCCATCTAATGGCTTTAAATGGAGTGTCCCAATACCTCTCTCAACATAGGTATCGTCTTTCTTGAAGAATAACTTACATCTGCAAAGATTAATAGATTTAGTAAAATAAATAATTTGTCAAGAAATGAAACATAACATTAACTGAACCCAAAGATTTTTTTTTTTTTTTAAACCCCCGGTACGGTATGCTATTTCTTTCTCCCAGCTTATTTTGTGTCATCTCCAAAAAATAACATTACATTGTATAAGACAGCTGTATCACAAAGCAGATTTATCGTTGTACGATTAAACACTTTACAACAACTTTTTAAACTTCTAAATTTTTATACCATCGTATTGGGGAAAAAAAAGTACTTTTAAATGCAATTTGTTTGAAAACTGCAACTCCATTTATTTTTGAAATATTAATTTTTTTTGTAGTTTTTAGAGCCATTTGCTTAATATTGGCAACAGAAGAACTCCATTTCTGTAGAAAGTAAAAGAAAAATAGCAATTATATCTTTTTGTTGCCATTTTCCCTTAAAAACTGAAAAAAATATACTTAAAATACGTGCTATTTTGAAAAAATATAAATGAATGATTTATGATAAAACATTGAGCTATTATAAACTAAATTTAATTTTAAGTATCTATATTAATATTACAAACAAATGAAGGCCTGTGAATCTTTAGATAGTCGATTTTTTTTTTGGTCAAGTTTCTTGAATGACGAAATATCATTTTTTGGATTTGTGTATAATTCAGCGATAGTGACGTCATACGCGTACTTTACTGTAGATGTTGTTTAAGACTGGATTGCAAATGAGGAATTCTTCAGCCGATGCAGATGACGTCATTTTATATAAAATAAAAGAGTGTGTTTTAAGTCTTAAAGATGAAATATGTTTTGTAGAGTCTCGATTATCCGAGTCCCGTTTAACAGAGTTATTTTCTTCTGATGGACTGATGGCTTCTATAGCACAAAATTAGCACTCGCCACGCGTCGAGTAACACTTAAAACGTGGCGATTAACTTTATTGTCCTCACTCAGCAAACTCAATGGGCACCACTCGCCAAACGCGATGGTTGAAGCATCGATGCCAGGGAGAAAAGGAGTGAAATTCGTTCAGAATTTACGGCATCCAGATCAGCGATTCCCGAACGTACACTCTAAAATTGGGAGGAGTGAAAAGTTCACTCTTTGAAAGAGTGACAGGCATTTTTACTCTTTTTGGAGTGGATTTTATAAAAATACACTCCTTAAAGAGTGGAATTTGCCACTCTCTAGAAAGGAGTGAAATGTCTCACTCCTCAAAGAGTGACTTGCGTATGCATTGCTTATTAACCAATCAGAGCAGCAAGGCGACGACACCCTTAAAAGATAAGAAAAATGATCACTTTTTTGTCCGCCATCTTAGGATTAACAGATTAGGATATCATTAAAATTATTCTTTATGGAATACATAAAAAAAAGGTAAGTCTTATTTAATTTTAAGCATTTATCCATGTAGATATGTGGAATGTTAAGATTATTAGCTAAATAGTTGTATGTTGCACAGAAAAAGATTGATCGTTAGAGTGTTCAGAAGTGATTGTCTGTTATATTTCTTCATGTAGCTGTTTGAAATATAATTCTTTTAACAATTGAATATGCACTAGAGATCTGCACGGGCCGGCTCGGGCCGATTTTCACTCACGGAACTCGGGCTGGGGGTGGACCACACTTTTTTCTGAAGGCTCGGGCCGGGCCTAACTTATTTTTTTCTGTACAAAGCCGGGACTGGTTCATTGCTAGTCTTCACGGCCCAAAATTTTCAGTCCTAATTTTGACCCAGCCCGTATGAAAATCATTGTCTCAGCGTGGCCTGGTCCATTCAAAGGTCAGTAAAATTAGGCCTGGCCCAAACATTTTTGCAAAAAATGCATACATTTTCAAATGGCCATTATTCTACACTTAAACATTAAAATTTATTCTTTTTAAAGAACACTAGATTTCTGCGCTTATTAAAATATAGCTAAATTAAAACACAAAAAAACGTGTGAAAAAGAACCTGCATATGACGGAACCCAGTTTTAAACTCACTAACGTGTTGATCCATGCATAATTAATATACTAATACATAAGAAAAGAATATATAATACATTTACGCTCGCTAAGAAGGAAACCTGTCTATAATGCATTTTTTCTTTTCTATGCAATTCCGTCTTACTGTATAGAATTTTTCAGATTTTTAATACTTCAAAAAAAAAAAAAAAAAAAAAAAAAAAATCAATGTTTTGTTGAAATTTACTTGGGCCGTGCTGAGATTTTAACTTTTTTTCCGTGCCGTGCTGGGGCCAAACTTTTAAGTTTTTTACCGGGTCGGGCCAATTTTTTTTTCTATGGGCCGGGCCGAATATTTTTTTCATGAGTCAGGCCGGGTCCGAGCTTGGAAATTTCAGCCCGTGCAGACCTCTAATATGCACAATGCTTAGCAAAAAAAAATAATCAAAACTTCATTACTTCGGGAAATGTGAATAAAAAAAAAAAAATGAGTGTTAAATACTTTATTCTTCCCTTTCAATGCTGTGTTGCAAATTATTTTTGCCAGCGATCAAAACAAAGAAGTTTTATCTCTTTCGTTTGAAAGGGTGACTGACTCATAAGAGAAGATATCTGTATCAATTTCATAGGAGACATATTCGAAAACATTAATTTGCCGTTGCATGAGATTTTATTTATTTTTTTTTTCAATTTTTTTGTTTATTACTGATTTTGGATTACATGCAGTTAAGTCAGTGATGGAACAGCATGGATCTCATTTTGGAGCAGCAAAAAGCCATTTTGGAGTAGCAAAAACGCTCATTTTGGAGCAGCAAAAAGCCACTTTGGAGCAGAAAATAACTATCTTGGAGCAATAAAAATGCTCATTTTGGAGCAGAAAATAACTATTTTGGAGCATCAAAATGTCATTTTGGTATTCTTTGACGAAATTCACATTTTTCCTGCAATTCTTTGATGAAATTAGAGTTTTTTTTACAACCCTTTGACAAAATTTGCGTGTTTTTCATGATCTTTGGACCAAATTTGCGTATGTTGAAATCAGCATGTTTTTCGCTATCTTTTGATGAAATTGGCGTATTTTTGAAATCTTTTGATGAAATTTGCGGTTTTCTGCGACCTTTTGATCAAATTTGTGGTTTTATCTGTGATCTTTTAACAAAGTTCGGGTTTTTTCACAATCTTTTGACCTTGTTTTATTCGTTTTTTGATGAAATTAGCTTTCCTTTGACAAAATTCACATTTTTTTGGTGATCCTTTGACAAAATTCGCGTGTTTTTTGCGACATTATGATGAAATTTGTTGTTTTTTTGCGACATTTTGACCGTTTTTTGACGAAGTTAGCTTTCCTTTGACAAAATTCACGTTTTTTTTTTGTGATCCTTTTACGAAATTCACGTGTTTTTCGCGATCTTTTGACGAAATTTGCGTTTTATTCGCAATCATTTAACGAAATCGCGTAATTTTCACGATCTTTTGACCGCGTTTTGTTCGCTTTTTGACGAAATTAGCGATCCTTTGACAAAATTCATCTTTTTTTCGCAATCCTTTGACGAAATTCACGTGCTATTTGCGACCTTTTGAAGAAAATATCGTGTTTTTCGCAATCTTTTCATAAAAATCTCGTGTTTTTCGCAATCTTTTGACGAAATTAAAAACCCTTTGGTTAAATTTGCGGGATTTTTTCTCTATCCTTTAAATAAATTAGCGTTTTTTCAGGATCTTTTCACCGTGCTTTGTTCGTTTTTTGACGAAATTAGCGATCCTTTGACAAAAGTCATGTTTTTCTCGCGATCCTTTGACGAAATTCGCGTGTTTTCCGCGATCGTTTCAGAAAATTCGCATGTTTTTCGTGATCTTTTGACAAAATTCGCTGTTTTTCGCGATCTTCCGACAAAATTCGCGTGTTTTTCGCGATCTTTCGACAAAATTCGCGTGTTTTTCGCGATCTTTCGACAAAATTCGCGCATTTTTCGCGATCTTTCGACAAAATTCGCGCATTTTTCGTGATCTTTCGACAAAATTCGCGTGTTTTTCGCGATCTTTCGACAAAATTCGCGTGTTTTTCGCAATCGTTTGACAACATTCGCGTGCTTTTTGCGATCTTTTGTCAAAATTTATGTGTTATTCACGATCTTTCGACAAAATTTGCACGTTTTTCGCGATCTTCGGATGAAATTTGGGTTTTATTCACGATCTTTTAATGAAATCAAGTTTTTTCGTGATCTGCTGACCACGTTTTGTTCGCTTTTTGACGAAATTAGCGATCCTTTGTTAAAATTCACATTTTTTTTCCCGTGATCATTTGATAAACATCACGTGTGTTTTGCAATCTTTTTTGTAAAATTCGGGTGGAAAATGATCGATTTGGCTCAAGAATTATTATCGAATCGGCGCAGTTGGACGCAATTTTGTTGAAAATTGATCGTTTTGGCACAGAAATGCGCAGCATTATCGATTTGGCGCAGCTGTTCCATCACTGAGTTAAGTGTATTTATCATTGTTTTGGAGTTAAATATGATACTTGATGTTTATGATATTACGAAAAGGTTGGTACAGTGAAACCTCACTGTGCGACCAACTCCATTAGGCGACCACCTCCCTGAACGACCCTTTTTTCATGGAACGAAATTTATTCCCATAGGCTCAATACTAATTTTACCTCCATTCAGAGACCATCCCAGTTGAACTCCCTCCATGAGCAATTGATTTTTTTGAAGAAAATGAAATAAATTCCGTTTTTACCTGGCCGCTTGAAGAAAGTTTTATTACAAAAATAATTCCGGAGAGTGCATTATTCATCAAACTTCTAAACTTAGTTTTTTTTTTTTTATCCTGGTAACTTTTAAGTGTTTTTAAGAGCTTTTAAGTCCCTTTGTGCCTTTTTAGGCAATGAATTTAACTCTGAATACATATTAAGAATGACAGTCAATAAACTCCTGTACCCTGTTCTGTCGGAAAACTGTCAAAGAAATAGATAAAGTAATGAAATCGTCATTATTTGTTCTCGTCCACAAAAAAAATGCATTTATTTACTGAACTTTGAAAGGACTTGGAGATAAAAATTATAAAATATAAAACTGTAAAATTAAAGCAAAGCTCAATGTATTCATTTTTAAAACTCTGCAGTAATTAACTTATGTAATTAACTTTTATTTTGATACTTAAATTTTTATATTTTTTCCAAATGTGAAAAATAAATTTTAGTAACATTGTTACCATTTTTAAACAATTAAAATCTAGATTTAAACATGACCTCTATTAAGAGACCACTTCTCGGAATGACCCAATTTTATTGGAACTGTACGTGCTCGCCTTAGGGAGGTTTTACTGTATATTAATTTTTTTAAATTGTATGTAAACATTTTTCTGTGGGTTATGATTTTAAAATTTCGAGACTGAGTAATATAAAAAAAATTAATTATAGATATTCTGCATCAGTTATTAAATTTCCTTCTATTATAAAAAACATTTTCTATGTTTTTGATACACGTAATTTTTGACACTAAACAATAAAACGTTATATTAAAACATTGGAATAAAATGTTTTTTTATGCCTGTTTTGAAGTTTATGGATAAGAGCGCTTTAGTATATTTTATAAAATGGTCATATTTACTTACATAATACAGGACTGAATATATTTTTTAAAGAGATTAATAACCACTTTTTTTACACTAAAATGTTTTAAAAACAATAAGAATATTTCTAATGAAGTCATTTACTTTATTTTTAAGTTTCCTTTTTTTCTATTTCCAAGGTCAATCTTTTCGTATAAAACATATAAAATCTATTTTGCTCATAGTCCCAAAATACAATATCTACACGAATAAAAAATTTAAATTAAATATGGCTTATGGCAATAACGGACGAAAATTAAAAATCATGATTAAGGAATATGTTAAAAAGAAAAAAAATATACATATTCCAGAGAACTCAAAATTTAGATTCCATGTTCATATTAAATAAAACAAAAACAAATCACAGCGGATAAAAAAATTACACATTCTTAAAATTTAAATCATGCATAGAAGTTATTTAAAAAAGAAGTGAGTTTATAAGTATTGAGTTTAAATGGAAAGATTAAAAATATTTTAGAACAATAGAACTTTGCAAAAATAGCAATAATTTAAGGAAAAAGTATGGTTTTATATTTAAAACAAAAATTAAAATAAGATCAAACATTGTTAAACATATAACATCCACCTATTAAAAAGTTATTAATAAAAATAGGGCATGCAATAAAAGCAAACACAAAGAATAACATTGGAATAAAATATTTTAGTTTATTTCTGTCAGTAATCTAATTTAAATTCGTATGTAACTTTAACTGAATTTTTCCTTAAAAGTTCAATTAGTGTTACAAATTATGAATTAAATAAATATTGCTAATAAAGTATGCTATTCCAATCTTTACCATGCTTTATCCATTTCCATTGCATGACGTAAAAGATGCGATTATTTTAAAATGACCATAAAAGCAAAATAAAAAAAACAACCCACTACAAAAAAAAAATGAACAGTCACTCCTGTGAAAGACAACTATTCACTCCTACCAGAAGTGAAAAACTGCACTCCTTTAGCAAGAGTGAATAGTCACTCCTCCGAAAGAGTGATTATCCACCCCTGTTTAGAGTGGATATTCACTTTCAAGGAGTGACTATTCACTCTTTCAGAGAGTCAAAAATTTCACTTTGGCTCAGAATGAATAGTTACTCTAAAGAGGTTGGGCATATTTTGACTCTGCGATAGAGTGAATTTCCGAAAATTTAAAAAAAAAAATCAGTCATCAGTCCAAAAATTCGGACATAAAAATATCGCTAATTTCAATATGGTTGACGAAAAAAATCAATTTCGTCAATCGTTCACAGAAAAAAAATCCCCAATTCCATCACAGAATAACGAAAAAACGTGAATTTCGATCAAGGACCATGCAAAAAATGCGATTTTCGTCAAAAAAAAGAAGCAAATTTTGTCAAAGGATCGCAAAAAAGAATAACAAATTCTTCAAAGTATCGCGGAAATGCGCAAATTTCGTGAAAAGATCGCAGAAAAACGCAAATTTTGTGGAAAGTGTTATGCATCAATTACCTAGTGCTTATTTAAACATTCAGTAAATTTTAAATTGAATGGTAAAGCTTTCAAATATTTACTTCCTATTAATGCACGTTTATTTTTCACCTTCTCTTGTTCTTGTTTACATCCAAGATGACTGGTAGTTTCATTCATGCGTATTAGCTCTTGAGGCAAGTGACATTGCTGGGTAACTGTCAGTAACAGTGATTTTTGGATCACGTCTTTCGCTGTGAACGGTTGACTTGTGACGTCATAGTTTACAGCCAATGGCGTTTCAGCTGCGTTAGTATGATCGGAGTTTCGGATGTATTTTGAGTAAGTTTGTATTTACTGATTGGTAACAGTTTTTATGCAAAACATTGCTGTTTTCAGGTGTATAAGTATCTGGACTGATTGTGGATTAGTAGCTTCGTGAATTATTTTGTACGTTTATATCACTCATCATTATGTAGCTGCAGTAACATTTTATTATGATTTAACGGCTAAGTAAAGCTGTTACAATGTATATCATTTCATCTTGCTTCAAATAAATTAAGTTTGTTTTGGAACTGGTGTCTTGAAAGTCTTCCACATTAACCACAGCAACTCTGTTTAGCCATGTTTTAAATGGCTAACAGGTTATGGCCCAGTGGCCCTTCTGGTAGTGAAGATGTTTTTTCCTGCTGAGCGCTGATGAACTTTTCCTGTTTTGCTAAAAGATGTACCTCTTTGCTGGAGTTCCGATATTCTTGAGTGACGTTTTACGGCGATATTTTTTTTTTTTGACGTCTTCAATGGACTTTCATTATGTTTTTCGTCAATTCTTCAGATGTTTTTGTGAACTTGGTGGATGGGTTGATTGTTGACGGCCAATTATCTACACGAGGGATATAGGCCCCTTGGTGGATGGAAAGATGGATTTATCGAATATTAATCTCTTGACCTCAACGAATTGGGAAACATGGAAAGTTGAAGTGAAAGTCCTATTAATGCATTATGGAGCTTGGAACTACATCGAGAATCCTGATTCAGAAAACGAGGTGAAAGAAACAGGTGAATCGTTGGAACAGAAAGATGCAAAGGAAAAAACAGTTCCTGTAACAGACCAGTTGACTTGGAGGAAAAGAAGCGAGATGAACTTACGTAAAGCAAGATCGTACACAATTATATACCAGACTTTGTCTCCTGAGTTTAAGCCTTTAATCGCCGGTACCACTAGTGGAGCTGCTGCCTGGAAAATTCTGAAAGATCATTTTGAACCTACTACAAGAGTTCGTGTCATACATCTGTTGGATGAATTTTTCAATGTGAGATATGTTCCCAGTGAAAATCTTGGCCTTTTCCTCTGTCAAGTGAAGCAAGCTGCCGAGCGCCTTCGAGGGTGGGACATACTCTGTTGCCTCTATATTTGGGGTATCAAATGATCTGGAGTTTACCAGAAGAGTTCCAGTCAACAGTCTAGGCGATTTACCGTTGGCCCGATACAAAGTTTGTTCCGGACAAGATTAAATCCGAATTGCTGCTAGAGGAGAACCTTTTGAAACTTGCAAAAAAAGACCTTGCTGACAATGCTGCTTTTTCTGGAGAAGTAATTAAATGTAAAACAGGTAAACCTTCTAAATCTGATAATTATGTAAATCAAAGTAAATTTTCTAAATTTAAGAATAATGTTAAGCAAAGTAAATCAATTGGTCCTTGTTATTGTTGCAAATCATATGGTCACTTAATTGCTAATTGTAAATTTAAAAATCAATCTAAAAATTTTCAAGGCTCTCAATCTAGAAATTTTCAGTTTAAAAATAAATTTTCAGAGTCTAGTAATGTTGAAGTAAAGTGTAATAATGTAAAATGTAGTAAAGTAAATTGTGATAAAGTAAAGTGCAATAGTATAAAATGTAATAGTGTAAAATGTACTTTCTCTGAACAAGAGGCTAGTTTAATTGAAATTTCTCCATATGTAGCTAATTCATCTGATTTTGGCCAAAGTGGTAGCTGGGTCTTTGATACAGCTGCTACGGCTCATTTTTGCAATGACAAAAATTTGTTTTTGGATTTTGAACCTGTTTCAAATATGCAGATGTCACTTGCTGTTGGAGAAAAAGAAAGTCCTGTTCAGGGAAAGGGTACTATAAATTTTTTTATAAAATGTAAAGATGGTAGTTTTAATCAGATTATTTTAAAGAATGTTCTATATAATCCAAATTTACGTAGGAATCTCTTGTCTGGCAGTAAACTTGAAAAGTTAGGAGCAAATTTTGTAGGTAGTAAAGGTAGACTTGTAGTATATGACAAAGAATAGAATTGGTTATTTTATGCAGTTAGAAAAAATGATTTGTATTTTTTGAAACCTTCTCATTATAATTCCATGTGTAAAGGAGAAAGCAACTCGGCTGTCATTTCAGCTAATCGTTCTGATAAAGTTAACTTAAATGAATTGTGGCATGAAAGATTTTGCCATGTGAATAATGAATATTTAATTAACACATGTAAAAATGAAAGTGATAAAGGACTTCCAATGCTGTCAAAGTTAGCCGAGGATTGCATTTCCTGTAAACTTGCAAAATCTAAAAGAACATCATTTAAGGCAATAAATAAAGTAAGGTCTAAAACTGCTCTGGAGCTCTTGCACATGGATTTGTGCGGGCCTTTACAGGTGACATCGCATGGGGGAAGTACATATTTTTTTACCATCATTGATGATTTTTCTCGTTTTGTTACTGTATACACCAGTTCAGGAATAAGTCTGATGTTTTTCAGACGTTTTTGAAATTTCAGAGTAGGGCCGAAAGGTACTTAAATAAGAAAATAATTTCTATAAGAACTGATGGTGGCATGGAGTTTTGTAATAGAGAATTTTTTAGAGAAGCAGGGAATTATTCACGAGAAAACGAATCCGTACAGCCCAGAAATGAATGGCATTGCGGAGCGTTTCAATTTAACTGCTCTTGATGGTATTAAAACTCTCCTCAATGCTAGTGGCTTGTCTCAAAAATTTTGGGCTGAAGCCTTAATGTGTTTTTCATATACATGGAATAGAGTATGTCACAAACAAAATAAACAGACCCCTTTTGAGATGTATTCAGACAGAAAACCCTCAGTTTCTCATTTGAAAAAGTTCGGTTGTTTAGCATATGTTGGAGTGCCCAGGCAGGTCAGAAGGAAGCTTGACATGAGAGCTAAACTAGGAATCATGTGTGGGTATGCTCAAACAACAAAAGGCTACCGAATTTGGTTAATAGAAGAAAATAAAATTGTAGAAACTATTAACGTTAAGTTTGATGAAACTAAAAGGGGGGTAGATATTGTTTCAAAACTAAAAGAGCAAAAATTCAATTTTTCACTTTTTGATTTTCCAGAAGATGGAAACATTTTTGATGATGAACCTGAGAATACACCTCAATTGGGGAATGACATTGAAAGAGTTAGTGTGTCAGATCAAGACCAGAGTTCAGAGCAGATTAGTTTAAAATCTTGTAAATCTATTCCATGGACCCGTAAGGCAGTAACACGTAAAACAGGAAATAATAAAACAGACATTTATTATGGCATAAGGAACCAACACTAGAATTAGATCTTTTAATGAATTAACAGATTATTGTAAAGCAAATAAAATAGAATGTGATAAAAACTTATATAATTTCAGTAGTAAAAATAAAGAATCCGGTACAGTCACTAATTTTTTAAATGTAGATGAAGCTAACTTAACTGAAATTAAAATTCCTCAAACCTACAATCAAGCCATAAAAACCCCTGAAGCATCAAATTGGAGGGACACAATGAACCAAGAATTAAATGTTATGCATGAGAATAACGTATGAGATCTTCTGACACCACCAAAAGATGCTAAGATTCTTGGTAACCGTTGGGTGTATACCTTAAAAAGGAACGAGAAAAATGAAATAGTTAGGTATAAGGCTAGATTGGTAGCGAAAGGTTTTAATCAGGTTAAGGGAGAAAATTATGAGGAAGTTTTTAGTCCAGTAGTTAGTTTTTCCATAGTTAGATTATTCTGTGCCATATTTTCATGTCTGTTAAAATGGGTTAATATCCAGGTAGACGTCAACAATGCTTATCTTTATGCTAATCTGGATGAAACCGTATATATGCACCAATCTGAAGGTTTTATTAAAGAAAAAAATAAAGTTTGTAAGCTAAATAAGGCCATTTATGGTCTGCATCAATCCGGCAGACAGTGGTTCTTTGAAGTGGATGATGTTTTATCCAAATTAGATTTTCATAAACTCGATTGGTGCAATTGTGTATACATGTTTCAGTCCAGATTGATTCTTTTACTTTATGTTGACGATATTGTTCTTTTTGGTAAAACTCAAGATGATTTAGATTTTGGGTTAAATTTACTGCAAAAACATTTCAATTTAAAAATTATGGGGACAACAAGAAAGCTATTGGGCATAGAGTTTGAAAAGACAGGAAATCATCTGTACATTCACCAGACCTCGTACATTGAGCAAGTTTGTGAAATGTTTGCAGAATTTGAATTTCCTGTAAGCTCTGTACCTATTCCCAAGGGCTTGGTTTTGTCAAAACAAGATTCAGCTTCCACTAAGGAAGAAATAGAAATTATGTCTAAGTTTCCATATAGAAATCTTATAGGCTGTTTATCTTTTATAGCTGGGAGGACTAGAACCTGATATAATGTATGCAGTTAATTTGTTATCCCAATTTCAATCAAATCCTGGAATTACTCACTGGAATAGTTTGTTAAAATTGTTAGGTTATTTAAAATATACTAAAGAATATAAACTTGAGTTATCCAGAGTCAGCCAATTAAATCTTTCATGTTATTCCGATTCAGATTTTGCAGCAAACAGAGACGATCGTGTCTCTATGGGTGGGTATATTTTGTTTCTAGATGAAACGGCCATATCATGGAAGACTTTTAAACAAAAATGTATAGTCTTTCTACCATGGAGGCAGAATACGTCAGTTTAACTGACGCTGCAAAAGAATTAATCTGGGTCAAAAATGTTTTGCAAAATGAGGTGCTTAACTTAAACTTGAGGGATTGTACTCTGTTCCGTGATAACCAAGCTGCAATAGCCTTTTCAAATTCTCCTTTTGAAAATCAGAAAACCAAGCACATTCACATAAAATATCTTTTTCTTAGAAATCTAGTTTTTGATAAAGTATTTAAGCTTAAATATATTGGGAGTAAATTTAATCTTGCAGATAGTTTTACAAAGCCACAGAGAGTTAAAGAGCAGTTATTGAAATTTTGTAAGAGAATTTTTGATATTTAAATTTTTATTCGGGGTGGTTTAGTTTCTAATACAATGTTGTTCACTCTGGTCAATGCCTTGCCAATAAAGTCTTATATGACCTGACATTGATCAGATTGTTGTTTTTGAATTTAAAGTGTAACCTTTTTGTTGAACTTTTGAAGTTTTGTATTTTTGAACCTTTTTGAATTTTTCATGTACTTGTAATTTTTGTATCTATATGACCTTTCCATATTTTTGTAAAGCTCAGGAGATGGTGAAAAAGGAGGCCGATTGTTATGCATCAATTACCTAGTGCTTATTTAAACATTCAGTAAAGTTTAAATTGAATGGTAAAGCTTTAAAATATTTACTTCCTATTGATGCACGTTTATTTTTCACCTTCTCTTGTTCTTGTTTACATCCGAGACGACCGGTAGTTTCATTAATGCGTATTAGCTCTTGAGGCAAGTGCCGTTGCTGAGTAACTGTCAGTAAGTGATTTTTGGATCACGTCTTTCGCCGTGAACAGTCGACTTGTGACGTCATAGTTTACAGCCAATGGCGTTTCAGCTGCGTTAGTATGATCGGAGTTTCGGATGTATTTTGAGTAAGTTTGTAAAAGCTGTTACAGTGTATATCATCATTTCATCTTGCTTCAAATAAATTAAGTTTGTTTAAGAACTGGTGTCTTGAAAGTCTTCCACATTAACCACAGCAACTCTGCTTAGCCATGTTTTAAATGGCTAACAGAAAGATTGTGGTAAACACGCAAATTTCATGAAAAAATCGCGGAAAAAACGCAACTTTCGTCAAAAGATCGCAGATAAAATACAAATTTCGTGAAAAGATTGCAGATAAAACACAAATTTCGTGAAAGGATCGCGGAAGAACGCAAATTTCGTGAAAAGATCACGGTAAAAATGCAAATTTCGTCAAAAGATCGCAGATAAAACACAAATTTTGCGAAAAGAGTTCCGATAAAACACAAATTTTGTAAAAAGAGTTCTGATAAAACACAAATTTTGTAAAAAGAGTTCCGATAAAACACAAATTTTGTAAAAAGAGTTCTGATAAAACAAATTTTGTAAAAAGAGTTCCGATAAAACAAATTTTGTAAAAAGAGTTCCGATAAAACACAAATTTTGTAAAAAGAGTTCCGATAAAACACAAATTTTGCAAAAAGAGTTCCGATAAAACACAAATTGTGCAAAAAGAGTTTGGATAAAACACAAATTTCATGAAAAGATCGCGAAAAAACACAAATTTCGTGAAAAGATCGCAGAAAAAAACACAACTTTCATCAAAAAATTGTGGGAAAAACGCAAATTTCGTGAAAATATCGCGGAAAAAACGCGAATTTCGTCAAAAGACCGCGGAAAAAACGCGAATTTTGTCAAAAGATCGTGAAATTCGTTAAACGGTCACAGAAAAATGCACAGGAAGTGCCGGGGGGGGAGGGGGGGGTTCACGTCTGCTGTAACCTTTCTTGAAATTTGCTATGAATTTATTTCATTCCAATTAATAGTAAAAATAAAATATTTAAGATTTTAATAAAATAATTCTTAAAATATATTTCAATTTTCTTGTCTCTTTTATACATTGCATTAAGTATGTCTAAAAATCTTCAAATATGCGTTTGGCTTTTATTTTGGAAGCAGTAATTTCTTTGTTATATTTTTCTGTTACATGTTAACACCAGATGTTGATCGTTAGAAAAAGCACAATTTTGTATGGAACATACATAACTTTGTTACTGGCCAGTGAAAAAAAATCAGTCCAGTGGCCAGTGGGTAAAAATGTTAATTTTGACCTATAATGGCTTCCATTTTTATGAAACAGCTATTATAAATGAAGTATTAGGTGAAGATGAAAGGGCAGCCGTAAAAAGTTAGAACTCTGATTTTCTGGTCAGAATGGGAGAAAATGATACATTCCAAAGATATAAGTTCGATTAACACGGATAATCAGGACTCTACTGTATTTATATACATATATATATATACATTTTTTTTTTCATCGGGGGTGACTCTAAATTCTGAAAAAGCAGAATTCCTGTTCTCTAGGTTTTTTTTTTTTTTTTTAAAGAAGAAATTAACAGAAAAGTATGACACAAAGAGAGAAAAAAAAAAAAAAAAAAAAAAAAAAAAAACCATACACAACACTTAAGAATATTCAAGTTGCAACAAGCGACAAAAGAAAATTTACAAAGAAAATATTTATTTAAAAAAGGAAAACCTGTTTGTTTTAAAAATAGCATTTTCCTGCAAAACCTATAGCTCAATGCTATGGATTCTGTTAAGAAAAGTAAACCAGCCAGTTTATATGAAATAAACAGAATAAGATTAGGGCAGATGGTACAATTAATTATACGATCATATAATATAGTACTATCTATTTGTACGTTATTAGAGTACTTGATTTGTACTCTAATATCGTTAAGAAAATAAACCAGCTAGTTTATATGAAATAAACAGAATCAGATTAGGGCAGATGGTACAATTAATTATACGATCATATAATATCGTACTATCTATTGGTACGTTATTATAGTCTCGATTTGTACTCTAATATCGTACAAATCGAGTTAAGTTTCCAAAGAAAGGAATGCATTGAAGTGAAGCTAGTGTGATAGAAATAATCTGAACCAAAAATTTTAATTGTACTATCAATTGTAACCTAAACGACTAGGAGGTAACTGAAGAAAGTTCTCTTTTACTTGTTAGAGCATGGAAAAAGTTTTTCTAAATATAACTTATACAACTGAAATTATTAGAAAAAGCACAAATAAAAATGTACTTATTTGCTTACAGGCGACCGCATATCATATAAAAATATTAAAAATTCATTAAACTCCAAAATGTTTTTAGATGACACCCTCGGCCATGACAAAACATTATTACAAACTATATCTCAAGAGATTTTATTAAGTGGCTTCTCAGTAATTATTTGTACAGAAAATAATTTTGAATTCTACTTTTATAGGCTGAGTTAGGGGTCTATTTAATCTGAGATCTGTTTCATGTTCCTTTATTGCTTTCGTCTATCTCTAAATTTTTTTCATTGCCATTCCTATATAAAGGAATTCTTTATTATCTTTTCTGAAAGGTATAAATGTATAACCCTGATTTATTGATAGCTTGAACAGGATCAACTTTCACATTTAACAAATCTTTTCACTTTTTGAGGAGGGACTGCAATAAATTTTATATCATATTTAAAAAATTTGAATATTTGAAACTATGAGACATACCTTTTTAAGATATGATATAAAGTTAATCACAGTCCTTTCCCTAAAGTTAAAAAATCTGTTAAATGTGAAAATTGTTTCTGTGCAAGTTATCAATAAATCAGGGGTATAGAATTTCTTTACATAGGAATGACAATGAGAAAAATTTTTGAGATAGACTAAAGGAAAATGAAGCAGCCCTCAGATTAAATCGACCTCTTACTGTGCTAGGAAGATTAACTCAAACTCTGCCTATAAAAGTAGAATTTAATAAATCCAAAAGTAATTTCCATACAAATAATTATCAAGAAGCCATTATAAGGGAATCTTTTGAAATAATTTCTAGGAAAGATACAGTTTGTAATGGTATTTTGTCATATGATATCCATCAGGGTTGGTAAATTTTTGCCATAGGCGGAAAAAATCGTGGAAAAAACCTGGTTAAAACCATCCCGGCAAAAACAGGTTTTTGCCAATGTGGTGGCAAAAATAGGTTGTCCATTTAATTTTTTTCCCAGAAAAAGAGAAAAAAATATCTCATGAAAGAAAAAAGAAACTTAATACTTTGTACAATAGCTTTTACAAAACCTGTGTACCTGCAGGCTTACTTTTCCATTGACCAACTACAAAGCAGGGTGCAATACTCTGGTATTTTGTAATCTGTCTTGTGATCATTTGGCAATGGACTGCTGGATAACTTTTTCTCTCTCTCTCCCCCCCCCCCCTTTTTTTTTGAGTGTAAGAGGGAAGAAAAAAAAATTCTAGTTTCCTAACAAGACACAACAGAGAGTTTTTTCAATATATAATTTTCAATTTAATTTAATTACTTTTTCATCTGTAACAGACTAGTTTCGTTAGATAAATAATTATAAATTAGTACCACAGACTTAAATATTTACATATTATTAAGATTCATTACATAAAACAAAAGTAGCAAAGTTATATAAAACCTTTTGATAATTAAAAAAATATTTATGGCTGAATTAGATATCCCTAAGTATTAGACTGAATCCCACCTATTTTAAAAAGTTTTAAAATATGTAAATTATTTAATTATACTAATTAATTAGCAAATTAAATAAAAATATTACATGATATGTTATTAAATTTAATTGTTTATACCATTATTATCCTTATTAGCTTATAGATTAAAGACAAATAAGAATTTGCCATTTTTGCCGTTTTTTTTCATTTTTGCCCAGGTTTTTTCCAGTTTTGGCCACTGTCTTGGCAAAAATACCTTTTTGCCGGCAAAAATGCCAATCCTGATATCCATGGGGGTTAGAAGGAACTGTTGGACAATAAATAAAAGCATGTTGAAACAACATTGTTGACAGTTGAATACTCTTTCTGTCTCCTTTATCTTCCGTAACAAACCTAGAATGGTCTCTCCCGGACGATTCTCGAGTAAGTGCAAAGACACATATCATTTAGTTTTCCACTGATGATAGCCAAGTGTATCGGCAGAAAACATTTTTGAGTTTAATGGATTTTTAATATTTTTATATATGTGGGCACCCCGTTAAGTATATTTTTATTTGTACTTTTTCCAAGAATTTTTATTATTTATTCAAGGTGAATTTAGCATTAGAATTTCAACTTTTCTTTATAACTTATACAACCATGGACAGTATAAAATTCAAATTTCATAACTTTAATAACTGTCTTGACATAAAGATATGATAAAGAACAACACTAAAATCATTTATGCAATTGATCCATACCTCTAAAGGTAATGATTTAGGACAGGTATACCAAACTCGTTTACCACCTAGGGCTACATTAAACCTTATATATAAAGGTGTAAACCACATTATCAAAAAAAATAATCAGGTTTATAATATCAACACAAAAATTAAAATTTGCATATGTAAACTTACTATATTAAAAATTAGTTATGCAAAGTTCAAAAGTTATTATTATTCATAATTTAGTTTATCTTATTTTTTTAAAAACCTTGACATCTACGAAATCCGCAAAATTTGGTTTAATTACTTGAGATGCAATTATTTTAAAAACTTATTGTACGTGCTTGATTTTTCTGCATTTTCGTTATTTTGCTAAGTTTGAATATTGAACATTGCTAAATTCTGCATATTTCAAATATTTTACAAAATTGGTTGATTGATAAATAAATACAAAAAGTTGACATAGCCACTAGACATCAGTTCAAGCTCTCTTTTCGGAGACCGAAACATTTTGTCTCATCAGAGCCCGGGCCGAATCCCGAAAGTATGAAAAAAATAATAATAATGCATAACATTTAAAAATTGTATTTGAAGTTAGCCAAAAAGAACCCGAAGTTTGACTAGAGTACTGAACAGGTTGGATTATACCAGACTTGAATCCAAAAAGGTAATTTCCATTGGCCTGAAATCACACATATTTCATTCCTAAAGTGATTGAAAATTAATCTATATTTTAATGCAACTATGAAAGCAATCTATGATTGTATCTCTAATATCAGTTTTATACCTGTAGTAAAAGGAACACATATTCATTCATGCTACTGGTGAGCTTTAACATATTTATTTTGTAAACTATGACCTGGACATGAGTAAGATTAGCCTCCCAACCCTCCTCCTCTTTTATTCAGTGATCCTGTCAATGGGTTATAAGTTATAACATCATTTAAGCAAAAAAAAAAAAAAAAAAAAAAAAAATAATAATAATAATAATAATAATGGGTCCTTAAAGATGCATAATTAATAATCTTCCTGTAAAAAATGAAAAATTCCATCATACAGTAGACATATTTTGAATAAATATGTTTAAATTATCTTATTTCTAAAAAAGGACCAACTTTTGTAAAAAAAAAAAAAAAGTCCCAGTTTTTGTAGATGTTTTTGGCCCCATGGACCCAGGATCTGAACAGTTTAGTGACATCACTATTAATTATTTTCAATTTTTAAAAATGGAGTAGATGTTAATCACTTAAGTTTTACTTCTAAAAAACAACAATTTTTTTTTTTTTTTTTGTACCTTTTGCTGATGAGGAATCTCTCAATAATAATAACACCCAGGGGTGGGAAATTTCGTAAATTTTACTCGGCACTGACAAGTGGATCTTTTGACAAGATGGGTGAGTTTTAGGCAATTTTAATTACTTCAGGCTATAAAAAATATATCAAAAGCTTTTATATATTTTTATTCGGTAGCCATATTTCACATTTTTCCTAATTGTGAAGTAATCACAGAACTAAGTTCTATTCTACACTAAACTTTCCTCTGCTCGATATCTTTCTGCATTTTATAAATGTTCATACAACAATGTATTGTAGCAATGAATTTCATGAGTTAAAAAACAACTGTCAATAATTAAAATACCTTTTAGAATAGAATGCATCTTCTTCTTTTACAGCAGTAAAATCATTTTTGGGAGGCACATATTCTGTGTCTTCTGTAGCAGCAGTTTCTGCAAGCATAAAACAAAAGCATTTTTATTATTTCTGTTGTTGAAAATTGTCTGTACTATTTATTTTGTATCAAAAATAACTATAAAATTTACAGGGAAAAAAAAAAGAAAAAAAAAAAAAAAAAAGAATGCCACCAAAAGTGCAATAAAATAAGGTAGTAATTTAAATTTTTTACATATAGTAAATTTAACGAACATTATTGACATTTTCAAATTAGTCCCTTTGTTACCATATAATTATAAAATTTATAGATCACATAAACTAGATCAACCCTTCATTGCATTTTGTATCATATGATAACTGCCAAAACAGTACTATTTTCCATGTGTCATGCATTTACACAATGCAAACCTTGTTCTACATCTGGAGAAATAAAATGTACCAGTTGACAACAACATAGTCTACTTAATAATAGTTCTGTTATGCTAAATATTGTTTCAGAAAAACACAGGAGTGTGAAATGTATTATAACATAATTAAGATTTTTATATTAATAAATATTCAAAGTAAGAAAACAACTATAAATTATTTAGTGATGGAACAGCGTGTGCATCATTTCAAATATATAAAGAAAATTAAAAATTTATCAAGTATAAAAAATAACAAAAAATATTGAAGAAAAATCTATTTTCTATGCATGCATTTTTTAGGAGAAATTAATATGTTGTGTGAGTTACAGATTTTTCCCATACTTAAACTTTTAAAAACATTTGCAAGCCTGTGTCAAGTATAATTAAACCAAAGCATAAAAACACAGTTAAGAAAAAAACTGAAGAAATTTTAATTTCTCAGATGAACATTTAATATGAGATATTCTAATGCTCTTCTATGAAGAAATGGCATGTTTCACAATTGAAATGTCAGGTGCAAAAAGGGGAAAAGGTCCATTTTTGTATGAATTTTATTATTGTAATAGTGAAAAATAATACAAAAGATGCTCTAACTATTGATGTGAAATGATGAAACTCTGTAATTTGTTAGGAGGCTATACAAGATATATTTATGACCCTTTTAATTAATTTGGTGCAAGAAGGAGACAGTTTTTATGGTTTTCTGACAAATTTGTAAAAATGGAGCTGTCTGTTTTTTTGCACCAGACTTTTCAATTGCTTTTACAATAATAATAATAATAATAATAATAAATACAAAAAAAAAAATAATAATAATACAGTTACCAGATTCAGCTGATTTCTCAACAGAAGCAGAGCTAAAGGTAAAAGGTTTTGAGAAATTGGAATCATTATTTCCTTGTTGATTATTACTATTAAGTCCAAAAGAAAATTGGAATGGTTTTTTTTCTGATGTAGATTCTTCTTTAGCATTTGATTCAGAAGACAACTGGAATGGCTTCGTTTCAGGTACAGCTTCTTCTTCTCTGAAACTTGTAGTGGGTCTTGTAGCGCCTCCTGCTGATGTTGATGATGTACCAGTAGGGGTCTTTTTCATACCAAAACTGAATGAAGATGTGTTAGTAGTATTGGACTTAAAGTTAGCTCCATAATCTGTTTCATCTTCTTTCTTCATACTGCTTTCAAAACTAAAACCATAGTTAACTGGGGAAAGAAAGAAAGAATATAGAATCAAAAAATAAGTAGTATGAGCTCATTATAACAAAAGTAAGCAAACTTCAAAAGTATGATAGTAAAATATATCATTGTAAATAGTATTGCGATATTATCAGGAACAGGGACCCGGAGCGCTCCGGAGCTGTGTTTTTCCTGGAGCTGGAGGTCTAAATTTTCCCCAGCTCCAGGGCTCCTTTAGTTTTTAATATTCTTTTAAATCTTTTTTTTTTTCAGTCTTTTAAATTTCTAGGCTTAAAATATTTTAATTACATCATTATTCAGTATTTTAATTATATCATTTTTTAGGTTTTTATTATTATTATTATTAGGGAAGGAAAACTTCTCAAAAAATGGCAACACTACTTTACTTCTACTTTCTACTTGACAGGCAGGAGATTCTTCCGCGGATCCGCGGTTTTCAGCTTTTTTGTCATTTTTGAATTTCCGTTTTTTTCCGATATTTTTTTCAAATTTTTGCTTTTTTTCCATTTTTTTCGATTTTTAATTTCTCATTTTTCAAGAATTTATTTCGTGCAAGCATCCATTTTTTATTCATTTAACTAAAAAAAGAATCATAAAATGATTTTAATCCAAATCAAAATATGCCTATATTTCAACACCAACTACGAGTCGAGAAGACATTTATCGTGCGCGGTGGTTATCCTATTTCATCGCGATCCAGGGATGATTCTGTTCCGAAAAGTCCGAAGAATTACGACAGTCATTTCCGAAAAAAAAAAAAAAAAATCATTCATAAATCTGAAAATTCGGACATAAAATGTATCGCGAATTTCGACAAATGATCTGGAAAAAACGGCAATTTTCGTCAAACGATCACGGAAAAAAAGGGCAATTTTTGTTAAAAGATTTCTAAAAAAAACGTCAATTTCCGTCAAAAGATTGCTAAAAAACGTCACTTTCCGTCAAAAGATCTCGAAAAAATGGCAATTTTCGTCAAAAGATCACGAAAAAAATGGCAGATTTTGTCAAAATATCGCTATAAAACAACAATTTCTGTCAGAAGATTGCGAAAAAACGGCAATTTCCGTCAGAAGATTGCGAAAAAACGGCAATTTCCGTCAGAAGATCACGAAAAAAACGGCAATTTCCGTCAGAAGATCACGAAAAAAACGGCAATTTCCGTCAGAAGATCGCGAAAAAACCGGCAATTTCCGTCAGAAGATCGCGAAAAAAACGGCAATTTCCGTCAGAAGATCGCGAAAAAAACGGCAATTTCCGTCAGAAGATCGCGAAAAAAACGGCAATTTCCGTCAAAAGATCGCGAAAAAACGGCAATTTCCGTCAGAAGATCGCGAAAAAACGACAATTTTCGTGAAAAGATCACGAAAAAACGGCAGTTTTTGTCTAAAGATCGCTATAAAGCGACAATTTCCGTCAAAAAATCACGAAAAAACGGCAATTTCAATCAAGAGATCGCAAAAAAACGACAAATTTTGTCAAAAGATCTTGAAAAAATGACAAATTTCGTCTATAGATCGCGAAAAAAATGACAAATTTCGTCTAAAGATAGCGAAAAAATGACAAATTTCGTCCAAAGATAGCGAAAAAATAGCAAATTTCACATTAATGTTCTGTATCTTGGTAAAATAAACTTTTCATTAGAGTAAGTAAATAATTTCTGCCTAACTCGTGTTAATAATTTCTTTTTAATTTACACAAAGCTAAATTGTATGTAAATTATATATATTAATAGCAATTATATTTTTTGCGCTTGAAATTCATAACTTTCATTGTTCAAATGTCGTTCGCGCAGTTTTCAGCTTTTTTGCTTTTTGGTCAATCTCATCCCTGACTTGAACTACGTGACAACACTATTTGAAAACAAATATGGCCGCCTGTTGTTTACATGTGTAGTCGTACAATTTTGGTTGTTTGAAAAGTGTAGAAGAAATTTAAGATTTTTGTGTTTAAAATTCTACCAAACTTTCTATTTTAAAAGCAAAAGCTAAAAGATGTCATATTTTCTGAACAAGCATTTCAAGTTTGATGAGAAGAAAAATGCATTTTGTCAGATCTTTAATGAAGATAGAAAGTATTTGTGAGCAAAAAATTAAACGTGTAAATTAAAATCTGCAACTTAAAAGCGCGAAGTCGGAGCCGAGTTGGAGCCGGAGCCGGAGCTGGAGCCACAGTATTTTCTCTAGGAGCAGAGCTGGAGCAGGAGCATCAAAAATTGTTCGGCTCCGGGTCACTGATCAGGAATAAAGGCAAAATAAGCATGTGATTAGAATTAAAATATAAATGAGCAGTTTCTTTTTATGTAACTATAAAAAAAAAAAAAGTTTATTTTTCAGCCACCGGTATACTATTTCTTTCTCCCACCTAATAAAATGTTGTCTCCAAAAAAGAGCGTTAACGTTGTATAAGCCGCAAAACAAAGCAGATGTATCATTGTACGTTAAATACTATACTGCAATTTTTTAAACCTTTAAGCATCGTACAGTTTTGATTTTTATACCGTCCTAATGGGAAGAAAAAAAAAGTACTTTTTAATGCAATTTGTTTGAAAATTTCATCTCAATTTATTTTTGAGATATTAATTTTTTTATAGTTTTAGAACAATATGATTAATTTTGGCAACTCGAGTACTTCTTTTCTGTAGAAGGTAAAGAAAAAATAGTTGGAAAATTGTAATTATATCTTTTTGTTGCTATTTTCCAACAACTACTGAAAAAAATAAAAAAATAAAAATAAAATATGTGCTATTTTGAAAAAATATAAATGAATGATTTCTGATAAAACATGGAGCTATTATAAACCACATTTAATTTAATTATCTATATTAGAAACAAATGAAGGCATATGAATCATTAGATAGCCGATTTTTTTTTTTTTTTTTTTTTTTAGTTTCTTGAGTGACATCTGTTTTTTTTTTATTATTATTATTACAGTACAGGACCTATTATCCAGAATCCTCGGGACTGAAGGTTTTCCGGATTTCGGGTCCTGCCGAAGTTCGTGTTTTTTCCCCAATCCTTTGCCAAAATTAGCATTTCTTCTGCGATTCTTTGACAAAATTTGAGTTTTTTCGTGATCCTTTGACAAAATTCGCGCTTTCCCTGTGATTCTGTGACAAAATTTGCGTATTTATTCTACGATCATTTGACGAAATTAGTGTTTTTTCGCGATCATTTGATGAAATTTTTGTTTTTTCTGCGATTATTTGACATAATTTGCATATTTTTCTACGATCATTTGACGAAATTAGCGTTTTTTCGTGATCATTTGACAAAATTCTTTTTTTCTGCGATTCTTTGCCGAAATTAGCAATTTTTTTTTTTTTTAATCCTTTGACAAAATTTGCGTTTTTTCCGCAATTCTTTGACAAAATTTGCATATTTTTTCTACGATATTTGACGAAATTAACATTTTTTTTTTGCAACCATTTGATGAAATTCTTGTTTTTTTCTGCGATTCTTTGACGAAATTAACATTCCTTTTTTCATGATTCTTTGACAAAATTAGCGTTTTTTTTTCGCGATTCTTTGACAAAATTAGCGTTTTTTTTTTTTTTGGCGATTCTTTGATAAAATTAGCGTTTTTTTTTTTTTGTGATCCTTTGACGAAATTCGCTCTTTTCAAACGATTCTCTGACGAAATTCACATTTTTTCGCAATCCTTTGACAAAATTTGCAGTTTTTTTTTTTTTTTGTGATCCTTTGACGGAATTTGTATTTCCCCCCGCATTCCTTTGGCGAAATCGGCGATTTTTTCCGCGAACGATTGACGAAATTGATTTTTTCCAGCGACCATTTGTCGAAATTCACGATATTTTTTATGTTCGAATTTTCAGAAAATTCAGAACAGAATCAACCCTTGTAAAATATCCGATTTCCTTTTTTTAACGAATCTTAATATAAATTAATTTTATACTAAAATTGGAGAGAAAAATTATTTTTTCCTAATGTGCGTGTGTGGGGGAGGGGGGTCCGTGTTCCCCCGCATCTGAAGTAACATATTTTAGTGGTTACACATTGAAACACAATGAATTGAAAAGAAAACTAAGAATCAGTAAAATTTTCAAAAAATTTCAGAAATTTCAAAATTTTAGTAAAAATTTACAAATTTAGAAAATTTTCAAATAATTTTTTTTCCAGATTTCAGGTCTTTCCGGATTTTGGAATTCCGGATAATGGGTCCTATACTGTATTTGTGTATCATTCAGTGACAGGGACGTCATATGAATATGAGGAATTCTTCAGAGGATGCAAATGACATCATTTTATATAAAATAAAAGCTTGTCTTTAAGTCTTAAAACTTAATATGTTTCATATTATCTATATTCAGGGGTGGGGAAACACGTCATTTTACTCGTCATTGGCGAGTGGATTTTCTGACAGGGCGGGTGAATTTGTAGGCAGTATTTAAAAAACTCCATGCCAAAAGATATGCCAAGAACTTTATTTTTTTACAGTTAGCTATATTTTACAACTTTCCAAATTACTGCGATGTAAACTCGGTACTAAGTTCTATTCTTTATTAAACTTTTCTCTCTTGTGTATATTTTTCTTAATTTTACAGGAGAAAAAATATATATGTGAAAATGTATTGTAGCAATAGTAATCAACTATTTTTGCAATCACCTAAGTTTTATTATAACAATTTACAACTGTACATTGCATTTTGCTGGCGGGTAAAATAAATCCTTGGCTGGTAAGATTTTCTGAAAATCCCCCACTCCTGTCTATATTTATATAATTTTTTTTTTTTTTTTTTTCGGGGGCGACACTAAATTCTGAAAAAGCAGAATTCCTGTTTTCTAATTTATATTATTCTACTTTAACCCATACTTATATTCATTCACCTCTTAAAGCTGGAACCGTATAATTTGGCAGGATCTAATTAAAGCAAGGGCCAATTGCGCTGCAAAAGCTGGGACCATGATTCTGGAGATAAGAAATTTGGTAGAGGAAAAGGTGTAAATATGGGCACCCTCTTTTGTTTTTGACTTAAAGTGACTTTGATTTTAAATTTTTTTAGATTTTTGAGCTTCATCAACAACTATAACAAGTTTACTAAATGAGAAGATGCAAAACGATGATTAATATAAATTATTTCAATTCAAAAACGAAGATTTACAAAAAGCTTTGAAAAAAGCACCAGAAAAAATGGGGTGCAAATATGGACCCTCTCCAAAAAATGTCATAAAAACTAGTTTAAAATGTTTTAAAACAGGATAAAACAATACAATGGTAGAGAATTTATTTATCAGAGAAAAAAATTATTTTCAGAAATCGAAAACATAACTGGCTCTTTCAGCCCGGCACAATCCAAGTGTGCCTACATTTGGCACATACCACATTTAACCCACACTTCTCTGCGAGTGTCTTTCCATCACAAAAGATGCAAGTTGCATCACTCGAGACTGGTTTTATCCCACTGTTAATATCCAGGTTCATATAATCATCACTGCCCACAAGTAGAAGGTTCAGTGATGAGTCAGAGGATAAATCTTATCTTTCGTGGGCAATTTTTCTTTGAAGGCCTTTTGGCCTTCTTACCCCTGCCCTGTCTCTTACTCCAGGAAAACTCAAGGATGTCTTCCTGAGAGCACTTTTGTCAAGCGACTTGGTCAACTGATCCTTGCATGGTGACACTTAACTCCCAATGGTGACACTTAACCTTGCTGCTTTGCGTCCACAAGTAGTGGTTCTCTTCTTCATGTTGGGGACAGGAGATATGTCAACCGAAGAAGCTACATTTAAAGTTCCCAGGAAACATTGCGATGTTTCAGCAGCCTCATCAATTAGCAGAGCTAGAGTTAAATGTGCTTGTATATCAAGGTAATTCAGAAAAGAGGGGGCCCATATTTACACCAACCCTAACTAAGAAAGATGGGCACCTTCACATGTAACCTAAAGACGTGCGTGACTAAAAGCGTGCTTCTAAGAGTAGCTTAGGACCTTCGCTTTCCCAATGTCACTCTGAAATTATTTTAAACTAACTATAAGGACATGAATAGAAAGCAATTACAGATACCTGTCAAAAGTTTGGAGTTCTGAAAAAACACCAATTCGCACAATAACTCACGATGCATTTCCACTATTTTAAAAAATGGTTCCAACTGCTCTCTATTATCTTAAATCAACAAGTGGCATCATATACAATCCTGAACGTCAGTCTTCAGCACCTCCAATGGCCACTTCGGGAGGGGTGCCCATATTTACAACTATGCCTATTTTTACACCTTTTCCTCTAAGCATTTTTCTAACTTAATTTAAATAAGAATCCAAAAATGTTTCTTGTTAATTAATATCAGTGCATTTTTTTTTTCTAGAAGATTTAAAGAAATCAATAAGGGATTTGAAAAAAAAAAAAAAAAAAGGATGCAGCAAAAAGTTTGGGATTCTGGCAAGTACTCTGTCAAATATCACAAAAAAGTTCGCATTTTTTCGACGATCCTTCGACTAAATTTTTTCCACAAGTCTTTAACAAATTTCTGTGTTTTTTTTTTTTTTTTTCGGGATCCTTTCACGAAATTCACATTTTTCGCACTATTCATTGACAAATTTTGCTTATTTTTTTACAATTGACGGAATTAGCATATTTTTTCTATGATTATTTGACGAAATTTGCGTTATTTTCACGATCCCTTGACGAAATTTGCAATTTTTGTAATCATTTGAAGAAATTCGTGTTTTTGTGTGATCCTTTGACGAAATTCATGTTTTTCCAATCGATTCTTTGAAAGAAATTCACATTTTTTTCCCACGATTCTTTGACGAAATTAGTGTAGGTTTTTTTGCGATTCTTTGACAAAATTAGCATTTTTTTTGCGATTGATTCTTTGACGAAATTAGTGTTTTTTCCCCCATGATTCTTTGACAAAATTCTCACTTTTTCCGCAATTCTTTGACGAAATTGCCGATTTTTCCGCGAATGATTGACATAATTGATTTTTTTTTTGGCAACCATTTGCCGAAATTCGCGCAACTTTTTTATATCTGAATTTTCGGACTGAAAGCCAATTTTTTAGGTAGTTTCGTAAGAAATACTACCTATTGCAGTCATTACCATGGTGCGACTTTTGAAAAATTCCTTCATAACTTTTCATTATATGACCCCAGGAACTCAACACCACCCCCACCTAAAAAGTTTATATATATATATATAACCATTAATTAAACATTACTGACCACCATCAATAATTGTGATAGTATGAATATATATGTGTATATGTACGTACTAAATTTTGTCCGCACGATAAAAGCCACAATTATGCACGGATTGTCTTCAAACTCGCCAACAACAACTTTGAGATGGTTACTATCTCGGTGGGGATTGAAAATTGGCAAAATCGGCCCAAGGGAATGGAAATGGGAAGAGTTAAAAATTTTGAATACTGTCTTGACATGATTCTGATAAAACCAGCTCTTTCACAACAATGACAGGAAAAGATAAATATTTTTCGTTATAGCAATTGCCAACAATTAAAAAAAAGCAATAAATTTCTCACCACAACAATTGCTTTTCTATTGCAAGATTTTCACGTAAATTAAATTAAATAAAGAGTTTAAACGAATTGAAAACAAATTGAATATTACGTCATAAGTTTTCTAGAGCAAGATTTCCGCATGAAAACTGAAAATGAAATAAATAGTTTGACGAATTTAAAAAATAATAATAAAAATATTGCGTCATATTAGAAATATAATGGACCTCAGCAGGTGAATATGTAACGTCATGTGAGTTTGAAGAAACGTATTAAAACATGATAAAAACCAGACTATGGAAATATTAACATATTTTAACACTTTGAGGTTCTCTTAATTTGCTTTAGCCATTTTTAAACCTATTCCATATACATGCGTGTGTGTATTCGTGTATATTAGAATTTTCAAAAAAGTTTAGCTCCCTAGAGCTCATTCTTAGTGAAGAAACTGGGTTTATCTTGATTTAAGTTTTGTTGGTGAATTTAGTATACTTAACTTCGAAATCTACCTCCGCCTGTAGGCCCGAGCCGGCAGGGATTTTTAAATTTTCAGAGCCGAATGCCTTAAATTTTCGAAAAATTTGGAATAGTATCACCCCTCTTGAAATATCTGCAATTTTTTTTTTAACGAATCGTAATATAAATTAATTTCATACTAAAATTTGAGATAAAAATAATTTTTTTTCTAATTTCGGGGGTGGGGGCTTTGTGTTCTCCCGCCACTGAAGTAACATATTTTAGTGGTTACATATTGAAGCACAATAGATTGAAAAAAAATTAAAAATTTGTAAAATTTTCAAAAAATTTCAAATTCTAAAATTTTAGTAAAAATTTAAATTTAGAAAATTTTCAAATAATTTCTTTTTTCCGGATTTCGGATAATGGGTCCTATACTGTACATTTAAGTATTGCGCGTCAGCACAATACTTATTTATTTCCAGTGTCACTTCTCAATGTTAATTTAACATAGAAAAGCCTATGGAGATCATATAACTTTTTCATTTTTACTTCCCACCTTTTTGTCCGTGATGCCATTCATTTTTTATTCTTTACTAATTCTAATGATATTATAAATTTAAAGTGTAAAAACGTTTGCCTTACGTCAGGGTTAAAACGAATGGTAAAATGCCTTTGCATATGTGTGAATTATAATCCAGAGAGAAGCATGAGCCAATTTTTTTTTTTACATTATTCAAATATTTTTCTTAATAATTCCAAATTTTGCATTTTTCATTGAGAATCAATGGACATTTTTTCTTCATTGTTGCAAAAGTTTCAAAAGCCGTAATAATAATTTATTTCTTTTTAGTTGAAAGTTAATATTAAACGTGAAATATTAAATTGAACTAGTTCTTTTTTTTTTCAAAAATTGAAAAGGTGAATATGGCGTCATAGTGGAAAATAAAAAGGATATTTCCAGAATAAATTTTTGCTTTGGTCAAGTTTATGTTTTAGTAAAAAGTGTCAAATGGATAGCTATTTTTACGCAGGTAGCGAACTTAGTGAGGGATTACATAACTTAAATTTTAAAATGTATTTTTTTTCCGAGATGAGAACTACAGGGCCCCCAACACATTTTAGTCCTCAAAAGGGGGGAAAGGGGACCATTTTTATTTAAAAAGGGGACTTTGGGGGACCATTTTTATTTAAAAAGGGAACTTTGGGGGACCATTTTTATTTAAAAAGGGAACTTTAGGGAACCATTTTTATTTAAAAAGGACTTTAGGGGGGGGGGGGGGCATTTTTATTTAAAAAGTAGACTAAAAAAGGATCATGAGTAAAAACATTGCACCAATTTTCCTAAATATGCAAGTAAATTTTTAAAATTACTCCAGAAAATATGTTAGATGGTTATCTTTATGAGATTTTCATTAAACAATGTACACAGCTTTATAGAAACACATTTAAATATCCTACTGCAAGAATATAAAAAGTATTCAATATTTCGGCATTCACCTTGATATTTCTCTTTATAGGTAAAAAATAACAGTGATTAGTGAATAAAAAGAGCACAGCATAATAATGATTGCTGTTGGAATCATATTTAAAATTAGGTTAAAATTAGGTTAATTTAAAAATAGGTTAATATATATATTATTATTTTCCTCAAACATAAAATTTAGTTTCTTTCTACACAACAGAAGCTAGGATAAGCTATAATATTCATCGGAAAACGTCTAGTATGGCAAAGCCCCGTGGGAGTGATCAAAACCAATATTGAATCATCAGTTATAAATAATCATCTTACGTATCAAATCTGGTGAAATTTAATCCCAAACATGCCGCATTCTGGCTTTCACAGAAGTAATTAAAATTGCAATCCAGTAGTGCCTGTCACCTGTCATGAAATACAGCAAAATCTAATCAGTTACGAATTTATGCCAAGGATTAAATGAATGTGAAGTTTGGTGGAATTTTACCCTAACAAAGGTAAGGTATACTAAGGTATAATTATCATGTAAATTGTGAAAAACGTAACATAGCAATGCCACCTGTTGGCCCGTATACACCAAAACCTAATCAGCACCTATTTGTGCTAAAGTCTAATTAAATATGGCATTTGATGAAATTTCATGCTTTAGTTTTGAGATCAGGCATGAAAGTGGGAAATGAGAAAAAAGGTGGTAAAAGGCCCTCTATACAATAACGCCAAACTCGTACAATTTAGACACATTTTAATAGTTATTCATACAATAAAATTAATTATAACTGTACATATGATTGTTATTTTCTTTTTGTAACTTAGAAAATATTAAAAGAAAATAAATAAATAACAAATGTATAAATTCATCCAAATGTATCTGATGAACTTATGTGAAGTACAGAGATTAATTTTTCAAAATGAATATAGTATTTTGAATGATTTGACTGCTTAAAAAAAAAAAATCTCCATGCTAAATATATGCATACCAAATTGATCTTTACTTCAGAAATACATTTCCAAAAATACATCACTGAAATTACCCAGATGTGTTTTATAAATAGAACAAAATATTCTATTCCAAAAAGCACCTTTTGGAAACTTCATTTCCCTAGTTAAAGAACTTAATTTACATGACGCAGATGCTTATAATAAAAGCTCGCCTTTGATTTGATAGTACAGCAATTCGGGAACTAACTCCAAGGATTTCAGCAGATAAAATGTCTAATTAAGTTTTCTAGACCCCCCTCCCCCCTCCCATATGCTTGTAATATTTTCCTTGCATTTTTGCATCAATCCAGAGAATGTCCAAATTTGCTTTTAAAAAGGTGGAATTCCTCCTTTAGGAGGAACTCTTTCACGCCTGTGAGATAGAGTAGCTACAAATTTCGTATCACAAATGGAGAGAGATTTTTAAAAATAGTCAAATCGTATTCAGGTCAACCTAAAACATAAATCTATCAAAAAATGGAAATTATTTTCATGATTCCAATACTTTCTTCTGATAAACCAGGCCGCTCTGTCCCCTACGAGCTACACTCGACAAATACCGTTCAGACACTGCAGACTCAAAAAACACGCTAATTTGATCCACTTTAAAAAGATTATGGAAGATTTGAATAATAATTAAACAACCAGTGATGATCTCACTGTAAACAAATTTCCATTCATTTCCACTTTACTGAGGGATTTTAAGGTATAATCAGCTGCTGTTCAGACATTTAATGGCTGTTTTCGTGATTGATTAAATAAGATAAGTAAACAGCATTTGAAAATCAGTCTATATAAAATGAACAAATTCTGAATATAATGAGAATAAATAATAATATGTAATAATGAGAATTCTGACAATTTCGTATTGTTTCCAAGAACATAAAAAAGGATTTTGCTTTTTATGAGGTAATAAGCAGTTAGCAGGGCCGGCGCAATCTGGCAAAACAAGTTAATGGGACCTAACTTATACTGCCATACTCATCAAATAAAATTTACTTTTAAATTGTATCCATCATAGAATAATATATGACGACATGAGTTTCAAAACACGCCTTATCCAGAAAATCAAATCTGGGGAAATCGTAAAAAACCTCTAACTGCGTCCATTGGTTTTCACTGTAGATCAAGATTTTACAAGGGCTGAAATACAAGATAAAACTAGTTTTTTTTTCAGACTGTTGTGTTTTTTCAATGCAAGAATAAATTTATTGAGACAACTCAATTTTTGATAAGGCGAGTTTTGAAACTCACACCCTCATATAACATAGATAATAAATGTACCAAAATACCACTAATTTCACATGTGATAGGCATAATTATTTTCGATTTTGAAAAATCTTCTATAATTTACAATACTTTAAATATTTAATTTTTACGTTCACAGTTACTTTCACCAAATCTATACATTCCCCGAAAATTATATCAACTTTGCTTGTAAGAAATAAAGTTAATACTCACTTTTTTCTTTATCATGAAAAAACATTTAAAAACAAATGCAGATAAAAAATATACCAAGGAAACGTTATTTCGAATTCTACAGGGGCATTCCTGGGCACTCGCTCCGTTTGACCGATGGTTGCACCGGCCCTGGGTAATAAATACAGGGGTAATACTGGTCCTAGATGATATTTCAGGACATACTTTTTCCAATATTTGAGGACAATTTCAGGACACATTTACCTGCATGCTACTTTTTTTTCCCACGATCAATTGTCGAAGTTTGAGATTTTTTTCTGCAATCACGAGCCAAAGTTCGACATTTTTTTCCCGTGATCGATTGCTGAAACTCGAGAATTTTTTTACGCGATCGTTTGCTGAAATTCGAGATTTTTTTTCTCGGGAACGTTTGCCGAAATTCGAGATTTTTTTCCCCACGATCATTTGTCGAAATTCGTATTTTTCCCCCCACAATTGTTTGGCGAAATTCACGAATTTCAGCTAATGACAGACGACATTCCCGATTTTTTAAGAAATTGGTTGAAGACTATTGCAATTTTTTTCACCGACCAATTAACAAAATTTGCAATTTTTCTTCCTGTCCAACTGACAAATTCCCGTTTTTTTTTTTTTGTGTGTGTGTGTGTGTGCGATCACTTGACGGAATTTGTGAGTTTTTCATCATCAGATTACAAAACGTTTCACTATTTTCTGACTCTAAAGCACCTATTAATTCCAAAGTACTGATTTTGTGCAATTCCGCAAAAAAACAAATATATATATATTCACGGAAAAATCATGACTGTTTGTGCTATAGTACAAAACTCTCAAAATTTCAGGACATGTTACCATATTTCAGGAATTCAAGGAAAGAAGTTAAGAAGTCTTTAAGCCAAAGAAAACATGTTATGATAATTTGGATGTTTAAATATGTATTGTAGCATTGTTTTCAGTTATAAATTACACTGTTAAACAATTTTAAATGGTATGAAAAATAAATAATGAGAAAGGAAGAAATTTTTCAATTCTTGATTCAACCGAAAGTTTTCTGTAGAGGTATATCGTCTTGTTTGAAAGAAATTGCATTCCAATAATTAAAAATATGCAAAAAGGCATTTTACTCTATCCATTTCCTTTTAAATGATTCAGAGTTGTGAGCTTTAAATTCATTTTTTTTTTAGTTTGAATCTTTTGTCTCCTCCTAATTCAATGCTTCTCTCCATTTGACATTTTTTTTTTTTTTGGGGGGGGGGGGGGGGGGGGGGGGAGCACACAAATGCTCGGTCTTTGAAGACTGGTCAAGGCAGTAGCTTAACATAGTAACTTTTGTGTTCTGCGATTTTTTAGTTTTTAGGATTTTAATGAGATTTCTTAATGAGTTTCTTAAAATGTGTCTGTATTCAAAGGTCATTTTTTAACATTCGTGGAAGAATTCCAGTTACAACACTTTAGCCCACTGTAACAAATTTTGTCCTCTACGATTTTTGAGCTTTTAGCGATTTTTAGAATTCTTTTGATTTTGCGGTGATTTTTTTCAGTCACTGAAAAGGGGACTAGGGGGACCAAAATGCATAAAAGGGGACTAAAGGGGACCTTTTTTTAAAAAAGGGACTTTGGGGGGAAAAAGGGGACCATTTGGGAGCCCTGGAACTATTTATATCCCAAGTTAAACTTAGGTAATGATTTTCTGATGTGTTTACATTACCCCTTGGGAGAGAATAAAGTAACAAAATTTAAGTAAAACTTTTATTTTTTATTTTTACTGTATCACAGCTATAATATTGTTAAATATTAGTAGTAATGTTGGTTGTATTTATGTCGGCCAATTATCAGCACGAGGGATATAGGCCCTAAGGGGGGGGGGGGGTGCCTTCCGTGGAGGTCTTTCTAAAGGAACCTAACCCGTACTAACGCTTGGAGAACCAAGGTTCGAAGAAAACCATGAAAACTACGAACGATTAGGCCGACGGGCGCGATTGGGATCGAACACCTCCCGTCTACCAGCTTCGAGAGTAGAACCTCTCGGCCACTGGTGGGGCTATTAGTAGTAAGGATTCAACACAATTTATTTTTGCATTCATAGCGTTCCTGAGTGGGAAATAGGGTATCTAAATTTAAGTGAAGTTAATTTTTTATGTTTTGATTATAGATTTTTTACGTTCAGATTTTGTCCAAACTACAGCAACCTGCATTACTACAGTGGTGAAATATTTTGAATTATGCATTGGTAAACTGCATCACACATTGTAATGTAACACAGCATACATCAAAGCCTGATGATGATACCCTCTATTAATTTTGAAATGAGTTCGTCTGAATGCAGTAGTTATTAAAAAACTTGACATATTAAACAAAAACATAATTTGAAGAACAAATTAAAAAAAAAGAACATTTATTTCCTACATTGTTTAAGCCCGAGAAGGGACAGATATTAAGATATTTCATTCAATTACAGTACAACCTCGATATCTCGAATCTGTGGGGATGGGGAAGAGAAAAAAATTTGAGATATAGAGGTTTCGAGTTATCAAGGTTTTGACAAAATTTAAAAAATCTAATCTCACAAACTGCTTCTTGTTGTAAAAAATAACATTCATCAAAAACTACACATAATCACACTCAATTTCTGCATTTAATGCTCAAAACAATCAGTTCATCTGTCATTAGGGCCGCACGTTTCAAGCTCATTGTCTACATTCAAGAATTCTTTGAATGAAATCTCATTGTGACATGCCTTTTTTATCGATTCACGCTGTTTTGGATTCAGTTCTCCTTCTTCAGTTGCTTGCTTAATGGAATCAACTTCCTCTGTTTCATTGGAAGTCACACATGTTAAAAATCTCGCTTTTATGAAACGATTTCTTATTGTTGTTTCTGTAGCATTTTTCCATGCATAGCCGGCCATTCACATTGACTGTAAGATGTTGATAGGTGTGCTAGATGGTTTACCTTCACCGATATTATTAACAAGTCTTCTCACAATTTGGGCTTGATAACCAACTTTGAAACTACGGATTAGCTCCTGGTCGAATGGTTGTAACTTCGAAGTCGTGTTTGGCAGCAAAAATTTAACAGTGATATTTTTTACAATTTTTTTATAAAAAAAGATTTTCTTTAGAAAAAAATGCAAGTTTTTTTTGTTATTTAAAAGTGGTTTTTATTACACATTAAAAAAAAAAAAAAAGAAAACTAAAACATATCTGTTTATAAAGTTGACTTCACTTTATTAGGGATTATTCATATTATGTATATAAAAAATTTCAAGTAAATATCTTTGGTAGTTTCTGAGAAAAAGTAACATTAATTTAACATGGTAGGTATAGGGACTTCCAACTGCCCTTAAGTATTTGGGTTTTTTTAAAAGACCCTTCACAAAATTCTGTCTTGGAAAAAAAAAACAAGTAAGAAAAATCATGCATTAAGCATAGATTATGAAACACTTTCTAACACTTCCTGAATGCTTTGACAAAACTTCATTATTTAGGGAAATAAGGTATATAAGAGAACTAAGTAAACATTTTAGAAAACGCATAAAAATTTACAAAACTGATTTCAGCAGTTACTGTCCATAGCAAATATCTATTTCAATTCTTTTGAACAGCCCTCTATATACTATATAATGTGGAAATTTAGTTTAGCAAGAAAACACATAACAGGTTGAAATTTCTCATTCAGCAATTTATACTAATAGATGGAAACATACTTCTATACTTTTGTACAACCCTGTAGTTAACCTAGTACCTTTATTACACGCCACTATTTAGCTAAAGTTAAATTTTAAGTAAAACACTCTTAAAACTACTGGAATCACATTTTCAGAAATTATTATATATATACGGCCATGTATCCATTTCTTTGCATGACCCTGTATATCTTTTTATCTATGTCATTATCTACAAACATTTCTTAGTAAACTAAATGCAGTTCAGCGTAAGAATGCATAACTCATTTAGAAATCACCTTCAGGCAAATTGCAATCATGCCCAGTGACCATTATGAATTCTTTTGTGTAGCCCTGTATACGAATTACACCATTTATACACACTACATACAATGCATAAATATATAGTGAAACATAAAAGCACATAACATAATTAAAATTCCATCAATCATCGCTACCGTACAGTACTTCGGATACAATATAGATCTGAAATCGTTTGTGTGTCCCTGTAAATGCTATGTACTTCGTATTATACATGAAATAACTTATAATAAACCTCAGCGACATATATCAATTTCATTATACATGAAATAATTTAACATAATTAAAATACGTATGAAAAAATTCTCTTCAACCCTATATCATTATGTAACGGAATTCTTTTGTGTGGCCCTGGTAAATGAATAATAATTATTTTTTGCGCTGCATATTCTACAGAATGCATATTTTAGTGCACTTGATAAATGCATAGTAATTTTATCATGTTTGAAAGCATGTAACATCATTAAAAATCATTTTAAACGATTTGTTCCCATAGACCGTAATGTAACGGAAAACTTTTGACTGTCCCTGTAAATGAACTAAACATGCTACAAACTTCATTTGCAATAGGGTTCGTGCTATGGTAGAGGTCACTAACATACAAAAATTTCAGAACGATCCGAGTATATTTACGGGAGATAGAGCACGGACAAACAAACCAAAGTCATAAACACTTTTCAACTTTGTTGGAAAGTGTTAAAAATGACCTTTCACAAAACTTTTTTATCTCAAAAATGAACTCTTCACAAATTTAACACCTTAAAATAAAATGAGATCTGTCACAAAACAGCTGGAATCAAAGAACCTATTACCTAGCTACAAAGTAAGTATATCCCCTGCCACAATCAGAGTCCAAGTAAGGCTGTCTTTGTTAAAAATAAACAAATATTTGCAAAAATACAAAGCTACACACGCAAATATTAATACATTATATATATATATTAAAATAAAATACCATTATTATTCCTGGCTGTTTTTGGCTGAGAATCTTCCTCTGAGGAGAAGGAAGCTTGCACAGAACTGTATTTTGCATTAGATGAATCAGTATTCTTAACAGGATATGTTACGTTGAGTGTGTCTAAATGTTTTTTATAATCATTAAAAACTGGAGTAAAATCACAACAGGAGTTCTTAGCTAAATGCAGCTGCATCCATTTCATGATACTTTCATTCAAACTTTGGAGCTGTCTATAATATTCAATACTACGAACAGGTTTCTTTTTTTCTGAATTAGAATCAGTCGTTTGTTTGGCCTCTGTCATTTTGAATTCATTACTTTTTTCTTCGTTCATTGTAGCACCACCATTCTTTTCCGTGGTAACTTCCATTTTAGATATACTAACTGAATTGGCATCACCATCTTGAACATCAGTCTTTAAGAAATTAAAAGGATTTGTACTACTAGTAGACTTTGAAAATCCACCGAAGGCTGCAAAGGGAGATATTCCAGAACCTTCTTTCTGTTGGAAAAAGTTCAAGAAATATAAAGTTGAAACTATTTTTATGTTTAAAAATACTTAAAAGAAAAAAAAAAAAAAGAAAGAAAGAAAGAAAAAGAAGCCAAGAAAGTACACACACAATATTTATTTTTTAACAATAATAGCTTTCCCAAATTACATGAATGCAAAACTTCCATAATTAGCTATTTTTCTCAACTGTTTTAAAAGTATTTTCCATACATAAAAGTTGAAAATATTATTATAAAAATATCAACAACATAAATGCTTATACAAGATAAAGATTGATACTTAAAAAAAAATCAAATGTTTTCATTTGCTGTTACTGATTTCCGTGCCCCTTTTTAAAAAAACCTTTTACAATGTGGGTAATTTGCCTTTCTATTTTTATCCAAAATGATATTTTTTTTTCTTTTCAAATTGAGAAATCAATTGCTACTATTAAAATATCTTATTAATAAAATAAGCATTTTGGTCAGAACTCCTCGTACAAGTCAATTTTGAAACATATCGAGGTAAAAATACACATTTTGTAGAAATTCAGTCCGGGATGTCACAGGCTGAGATTTTAACTTTTTGGGGGTCCGATCTTTTAGCTTTTATACCGGGAAAGGCCAATAATTTTTATGTATGGGCATGATTGAACTTTTACACCGGCCATTAATTTTTTGTACGGGTCAGACCCGGGCCAAACTGTTTTTAGTGGGTCGGGCCAGTCTCGGAAATTATGGCTTGTGCAGACATCTAATCTGACGTCACAAAGTGTATGCTTTTAAATGCATAAATTGAAAATAAAGAGCATAAGTTGCTAATTAATTACAATAAAACTAATGACATATCAACAAAATGCAAAGCTGAATGCATTAGTTGTGCCACTTTGGCTCTACGTTGTTTATCAAAATAAGGCATGTCTTCTACCTTATATAAACAACCTAACAACTGTACTTCATACTGCATATGTCAATTTTCGATTGCGTTCAAAAGTAAGGTAAAAAAAATACATAGTAATTCACTAATGTAGTTTCATGTTTGTATAATATGTGCATCTGTAAATTAAAACTGCAAGAACGAAAATTTATTTTAATTTTTTTCTAAATCTTGGGACAGTGATGGAAGCTGGTTTTCTTTTCCATTGATATTTATATACCAATACCAAACATGGTCTTCTTAGTTTAAAAAAGAAAATGCAGCTTTTCTGAAATATTAGGCATGACAAGACTGACAGAGTTAAGGCAAGGGTGCTAATCAGTAGGAAAGCACTGTGTGTGTGGAGGTGGTAGGAGATTAAGTTCGTCTAACACAATTTCGCAAAAGAAAATCATGAATATTGTTTATATATAAAACGAAACATTTAGACACATAGATATGCAATTATACTTGATAAGAAACAAAATTAATATTAAAAACATAATTGCAGGCAACTTTTCTATAATTGCATTTAAATACGTTATTAATTTTCTCTCATTTTGAATAGAGTTCAGTTGAATCAGTAAATGTATAGTGAGTTGTAGGTTCACAATAATTTTTTTTATGGTTTTAGGCCGATTACCGCATTGCTGAAATTTTTTTTATCGGGTCCGAGTTGACATCAAATGAAAATTTCTTATTCAGTGTTTTTACAGGCAAAGTTCTTTAATCCGCACAAGTTGGGACCAAAAGTTGTGCAGATTATGGAATATTGCGGATTATGGAGTATATGTCATTTTCTTATTTCTGGACACTATTTTAATTCCATATTCAGTTATAACATGAAAAGAAAAATATGAAATACAATAATTAATTTTTCTGGACACTGTTTTAATTCCATATTCAGTGTAATATGAAAAGAAAAATGCGAAATATAATAATTAATTTAATATGCTATCTCAAAAAATGCATTTTTCAAAATCTTGTATTAAAAAACTGATAATATTCACTTTTATATTTAAAATTTTCCGATATTTCTTTTAAAAAATCATTTTTGGATCAAGAATTTGCAAATTTGTTTAATTGTTTACATTCATTAAGCAATGCGAATTATAGAAAATTGCGGATTATGGGTGTGCGGATTATGGATCCTTGACTGTAATTCAATGGTTAAAAGATTAAAACTTTACTTATAGTTGCATAACAAAGATAATTAAAAGATTATATTTTGTTTGGCATGTTTGAATAATTCTTCCAAATTATATTTTTGGCTAATCATACGAAAGGCGCAACAGGCACAAAGTACACAAGACTCGTGTTTTTAGGGAACCCCAAAAAGACTAATATCTTTAAATAGAAAAGGACTTCTGAAAAATGGTTGCATCTGTGTTAGTAACTAGCCACTTCTGCTTATAATCTCCACTCCCTTCTTCCCGGCGAGAGTTAAGACTTTTTTTTAAATAAAAATGCAGAGCCCCGAAAATGTTTCTGGCACCGGGACCCCTTTAAGAAGAAGGCCGGATCTGACTATACAATTATTAGAACTTCAATGCTTGTGTGGACAGGGCAGGTTTCTTTTTTTTTTTATTTATTTCAGCTGTGATTCAAGGTCGCCAAAAGGTTGGATACTCTTATTATATTACTCTTTTACTTATCTCCCTCACGTTTGTTTTCTTTTCCTTTTTTTAATTCGTGGGTATAAGTAAAAATTAGATGACATTCACATGGTACTTTTTACTTCAGCAGAATAAAAGAATACAGAAAGAAGCAGGGCCTTATGCTAGGAGTTTAACCACTCTAGGTGGGAATTAAAATGTTGTCACCTTCTTAATAACTTTTTTTTCATCTGCCTCTCTTTGTCAGTTCATGCTTGTACAGTAGTACGACCGATGCATAACCTTGCCCACAGAAATAACTGTGGGAAGAAAAGTATGGATATAAAAAAAACAAGACTTTTTTTTTTTCATAGCATCCAGAATTGAATCTCAAGAGATATTATCTCAGTGCAAAGAACATAGGAAATAGCTACAGCACAATGCAATCGTCCAGTTTGTAACTTTCTGTAGAGTATCTTGTTTCCTCTCTGTTCTTGGTGACTTCATACCGACCACTAACCAGATAGAAGGGGGGAGGGGGGGGAGGAGTATACGTAATTTATCTGGAAGCTATGACAAATTGATGCGAAGAAACAGGATGTTTCTGAAGAAGTGGAGTTTCTCAAAATTCATGGAACGAGGAAAATTATGGGCGATCTATGGGAACAACTCTGAGCAAATTTGACTATCTTTAAAACGGGAAGGATGCAGTTTGCTGATTTAAAAAAGGACAGGGCGTATTGTACTGATTTTAAAAAGGGAAGGGTACTGCGCCCTTCAAAAATGGCCTAGCAGGAACACTAAGTATATTATTGAAATAATTTTGCACATAAATTTTCATTTTTAATGAGAGAAGTTGCATTTAATTATCTTACCAGGCATCAGGGTTGCTGGCTTTTAGCCAGGCCAAAAAAAGCCGGCCGGCTTTTTTTGGTTTTAACCACTTAAAAAAAGCCGGCTTTTATTGAAAAAAGCCAGTTTTTATTTTTTTAAGTTGGTTTACAGTAAATTCGTTTTAAATTTGGATCAATTAATTTTTAATACACTTATAAATATTTTCTATTAAAAAAAATTATAGATTTCTATTAAATTTTATCAAATAAATAAGTCTTTATAACTTCTAGAAGGCAACTGTGAACGCATTATGTCTGAAAAAGAAAATATAAATATATATAAACATTGAAAAGGATACAAGTTAGGCTTTAAACTGGTGTTTTGAAATTCTATATTATATATAGTGTTGACTCTAAGCCGCTTTAGCAAAGTGCAGCACCCGGCGGCCCTTTTTATTTCCTTTTTGCACCCGGTGGCTCCTTTAAACCCTTCCGATGTGCCCAGCTGCCCTTTTTAACATTTCCTATGCACCCCATGGTAATTCAATTGATACCGGAAAAATATTGCAAATTCTAGGGACTCCAAACAAACCAGTTCAAAATGTTTTATGAACAAGGTACAAGTGTGCCCTTTTCGAAAAAAGTGTGCCCTTATTTTATAATAGTGTTCCCTTTTTGAAAAAAATGCACCCTTTTTTAGAACAGCATTTCCTTTTTGAAAAATGTACCCTTTTTTTGGAATAGTGTTCCCTTTTTGAAAAATTCACGCCCGGCGGTCCTTTTTTTCTAGCGTCAACACTAATATAGCTCCACATGTACTACACATTTTAAAGATTATATTTAATTAAAACTGTTCTTAACTGCTCTGCTCAACAAGTGCAAAATGTTGACACATTTAAAAATTCATTTTTTAACGGAAAGATGTAAAATTTGAAAATCTGACCATGGAAGCAATTTGGAATCGAACTGTGTTTTCCATTTTTTGATTCATCAGTTACCTATTGAGTTATAAGAGATTTTGATCACGTGACAAACATGTTTTTTCACCCTTTTCTGAGTGGTTTCTTCTTTCGTGCGGAAATTCGATTCAAAATGCTCACTTTGACACTATTTTCTGAAAAATCTATTGCATTTGCAAAAAAACAGCACAATTACATAGTTTCTGAACAACAACATCTGCTAGTTTCATGCATTTCTGAACAAAAATAAATTAAAACTTATGTCAGAAAGTTGCCCTTTTGGATTTAAAAGCCTTAATGACAAAATGTAGCACATCAAAATGGAAACATGCTTATGTGTCCATATGGAGAGATTAAGTTAAATGTTAAGAGAAATTAGAAAAGATGTTTTGTTTGAAGAGAGTGGTACATAAGTGTATAAAAAATAGAGCATTTAAAACAAGAAAAAAAAAATTCTCCAAATAAAATTTTGAAAAGCTTGTTGCTAAGCATATTCATGCATATGCTATTCATAATGTTTTTTAAAAGTGAGAAATTGTGGTGTTTTTATTAATATGACTATGTATAATTTCAAATGTTTGCTAGAAATAAAATAAGACTTGTATATTAATAGCTCTTAAAATTAAGTAATAAAACATATAACTAAGTAACCATTGTCCTCTTTAATTTTATAAAGCAGTAAAAATGAAAAAATTGGCAGTTGGTATGGCCCTTTTAAAATTTAGCTGACATATGTGCAATTCAGAATACAAATCACAAGCAAAATCATCTAAGTTTTATTCCAGTATTAATGTCCTCATTATTGAGAAATTGGGTTACTTATTAAACTGTAAATCAATTAAATGTCATTAAAACTAATTAAAAACACTTTAAAATGTGTAGTTTATAATTACAATGCTTTATTGTATAAAAGCCAATTATGGCCAAAAAAAGCCGGTTAAAACCAATAAAAGCCACCGGCCTGGCTTTTTTTAATTTTAGCCGGCTTTTTTGCAACCCTGCCAGGCATCTACTTGGATTTTTGTTTCACACGATCCTGTTTTTGCAAAATTGTGAACTTTTGTATATACTTGTAAAAAATGTAATCAGAATTTTGTCAATTAGAAATTACTATATTTAAGTTCTTATTTAGACATTATTGAGATGGTCCTTTGTACATATATACAGCTAGATAATAGATTCATTGGTGATTTCAGCTTTTATACAAAATAAATAAATAAATAAATAAATTCTAAAATCATTGCATTTGTGAAGCATTCAATTTGGAGATTAGAAAATTTTTCTGAAATGTCTATTTTTAAGAGAAAGAATTTTGTTATGGGTCATATGTTTTAAGGAGAAAAAATTGTGAAGGATCCTTTAAGAGACTCAAGTTCTTTCTAAAGAGATCCCTGCTTACATATAAGATTTTCCATGTTAGTTTTCATGAGGGACAGTAAACATGAAAAAATATATAAATAAAAGTATCAGAATGTAGCAATTATGAAAAATTGACTATCATTTTTATAAATGAAATTAAAATTTTTCCAATTTGGAAAAATTGAAAAATAACCCTTCGGAAAAAGGTGAAAAAACTGGTTTTACCCCAAAATTTCCGAGCATTCCCATCTCTACATACACACACAGAGAGATTTTTTTTTCTGCACACTTAATTTTAAAAGTTTAACACTGATTTAAAGTACAATCAATTAAAAGTAGTTGGACAATTCTGTCAATTAACATATGAATAGATAAATTATCAAGCAATAAGAAAGTCAATAAATATGATATTACTTAGAGGAAAAACAAACTGTTACAAACAACAGCATATCAAACTGTATGCTTTGTGACTCACTATTTATTGAACACAATTTTTTTTTTATTATTATTTTAATTGTAACCATGCAAAACATCTTAATTTGCTATTTTTCGAATCTAAAATATTTTTTAGTAAGTTACAAGTTACATTTAGCAATGAGGCGGAGATAGAATTTAAAATTAGGTAATTACTTGATGAAGAGCAAGCTACAATAAAATTGTATGAGGACCATGGCATTAAGTTTTTTTTTTTTTGTGTGTGTGTGTGTGTGTGTGTGAGATGCCAGCTACAAACCTTTCACAATAAATCCCAAATATACTTTTGTTGACCATAACACTGAATGTCATACCCAATCTGTTGAGATATTAAGGGGCATCACAAAATTGCATAAAAAAAGACAGCACGGCACTGTTTATTATTACTTACAATCCTATCTCATAGAGTTCATGTGGCAATGTCTTTATTTAAAAAATCAAAAAAAAAAAAAAATTGAAATATTTACTGCAATATTTAAGAGACATGCACAATTTAAACCCTGAAGTTTAAATGGGGTTTTATTTTATTGTATAATATTTATTTTACTTTAAGCACACATTTGTATTGATATAATGCTATAGTTTGTGAAAGACTGTAATTGGGACATTCTATGTCTACTACTGTTTTAACAATGCTGCTATATTCTGAAATTAAAACAACTATGTTAAGCTGAAAATGGATGGATTTTTGTTATTTTTATTTAGGGATGCAACGAATAGTGATTTTGGCCGAATAGTAACTGCTAGGCCGAATAGTAACTATTCGTCCGAATACCGAATATTTGGCTTGTCGAATACTTTTATATTTCAAAGTTTAAAGGCATTAAAATGTTACATTTTAAAACAATTTTGCATAATATTTAGAACAGAAACATTCATTCTAATAAACAATAGCTTTTTTCAATTAAATTTTATGCTGATAAAAATCTGCTTTGAGTTATTTAATAAGAGGATAGTTATAAAAATGTTTTAATTAATAAAATTTTTAATTTTATGGCTTCTTCTGAGAATTAAAACAAATGACTGAAATCTTCTTAAATTCTAAAACAAACATTTTAAAATCAAAGAGAAATTGTGAAAAAATTGTACAGGATCATATATTATTTGTTTGACAGGAAGACACTAAAGTAAAAGTAAATAAACAATACAGTCTATTCAAATTTTATATCGCGGCAACTTAGCAAGAATAACTGTTCTACTTTCTAATAACTGTTCCCTTTGATTAAGCAAGGAAGTTTTTAAATGCATCCTAGATCGGTGTCTAGAGTGAGTAGGCAATTATTTTCAGAGATTGTAAACATTATTCTTAAAATCTTAACAAGAAACGTTATTTACAGGACAATGTTCAGGGATTTGCATTTGTACACTTAAATAATATTTAACAAACAGGAAATAAATCTTTTATTTAAGTATGATTCTGTTTCTAATTATTCTGAATATCTTTATAAGTTGACTGTTAAACTTAGAAGTTGTATAAGGTTTTCAAAAATGTTTTAAAGTTTTTTTAAGTATTCAGTTCAGCTGAATATTTCAATATTCGGCCAAACTGAATATTCGGTTTAACAAATAGTTTATTATTCGGCAACATGGCCGAATACAGAATATTCAGTGCATCCCTATTTTTAATGTATAGTTTATATTTTAATAACTTATAGATTAAATAGACATAGGGAGTTAGGGGCTGTACTTATACAACGTTATCAACTTTTTGGTAATTTTGGACCCCCTCCCCGGCAATGATATCGTTATCAATGTCTAGAAATTCTTTTGAATTTTGGAGTGATATACAAATATGGTTACATTTATTTTTCGCATACTTTATTGATTCACAATGATGAGAAGTCAATAAAATATCATTTTCAGGGTTCATACAGAGTTGGGAAGAAAAAATCCAAGGAGTACTCCAAAAATCCAAGGAGTCTCAAAAATTTTAAGGATTTGCCTTTTTTTTTTTTTTTTTTTTTTGTCGATGTTTTTATGTGCTGCATCATTATATGGTATGCACACTCAAATTTTTAATGCCCAATTTGGAGAGAAAAACATTTCAAAAACAAATTTTACCCTATTAGAATCTAATTGTTAGTGCTGAAATTGCACAGTATTCACAATATATTGCTTATTAATTTCGTAAATTTAAATACAATATTGACAACTTACTTTTTTATGCAGTGACCAGCGGTCATATCACAGGGGTGATTCTTAGTAAAAAAAAAAAAAAAAAAAATTGAAATTCACAGCAAATCTGAAAAGTTACACCAGAGAGGGGGGGGGGAGGGGGAAATCCACTCCCGACACTAGCTATGCGTTTTCTCGGTGGCTCTTTGACGAAATTTGTGGTTTTTTCGCGATCTTTTGACGAAATTTGTATGTTTTTCGTGATCTTTTGATGAAATTTGTGAGTTTTTACGCGCTCTTTTGACAAAATTTGTGGGTTTTTACGCACTCTTGACGAAATTTGTGGGGTTTTTCGTGATCTTTTGACAAAACTGGTGGTTTTTTCGTGATCTTTTGACGAAATTTGTGAACTATTATTTTAACACAATCAAACTGATTGGTAAAGTTATCATACGAATTGAATATTTCCAACTGAGCGAAAAAATGCCCAGGCTGGGAATCGAACCCAGATCCTTGGCTTACAAGGCCAATGCGGCCAGTTCATCTACGTATCCATCGTTTATATGGAGTTCCTTTACCTGCGGTTTATTCTGTTGAGCTGTCTACATGACAGATCAGATGTTATTACCAATAAGGTTTTCTGAGCGAAATATGCTGGCTGGTTGTCGGCCCAGTTAGCTTAAATGGAAAAGCATTGGCCTTGTAAGCCAAGGATCTGGGTTCGATTCCCAGCCTGGGCATTTTTTCGCTCAGTTGGAAATATTCAATTCGTATGAAATTTGTGAGTTTTTAAGCGCATTTTTGACGAAATTTGTGAGTTTTTTCGCGATCTTTTGGCGAAATTTGTCAATTTTTCGCGATCTTTTGGCGAAATTTGTCAATTTTTCGCGATCTTTTGGCGAAATTTGTCAATTTTTCGCGATCTTTTGACGAAATGTTTGGGTTTTCGTGCTTTTTCGACGAAATTTGTGAGTTTTTACGCGCTCTTTTGACGAAATTTGTGGTTTTTTTGCGATCTTTTGACGAAATTTGCCGTTTTTTCGCGATCTTTCGACGAAATTTGTCTTTTTTCCCGAACTTTTGATGAAATTTGTCTTTTTTCCCGATCTTTTGATGAAATTTGTGGGGTTTTTTTCATGATCTTTCGATGAAATTTGCAGGGTTTTTCGCGATTATTTAACGAAATTTGCGTTTTCCCCGCGATCCTTTAACGAAATTGGCGATTTTTCTGCAAACGATTGACAAAATTAATTTTTTTCGGCGACCATATGACCGAATTTTCCGATTGGTGACCGATTTTTTAAAATTTCCGGAAATGAATGCCTTACATTTTCGGAAAATTCGGACTAGAATCACCCCTAGGTCATATAAATAGAGATTAGTCAAACCCCAAACACTTATTATGTATATCACATACATGATACATCTTAAAGAAAATTTTAAAAGGCAAAAAAAAAGAAGAAGAATGCTAAATGCAACATCTTAAAGAAAATTTTAAAAGGCAAAAAAAAAAAAAAAAGAATGCTAAATGCAACATACAAGAAAAAATATAACAAGTTTTTAATTTATTCTTTTAGAACATCGGTAATCTCTTTCTTTGAAGGTGAAATTTTGACGAATTCGCATTTTTTCGCGATCTTATGATGAAATTCGCGTTTTTTTTTCGCGATCGTCAGGGGGAAATTCGCGTTTCTTTCGCTATCTTCTGGGAGAAATTCGCCTTTTTTTTCGCGACCTTCTAGGAAAATTCCCCTTTTTTCGCGATCTTTTAATGGAATTCACGTTTTATTTCGATCGTTTAACGAATCTGATGTTCTTTTCGCGAGCTTTTGATGGAAACTGCGTGTTTTTCGCGATCCTTTGACGAAATTTGCGTGTTTTTCGCGATCCTTTGACGAAATTTCGTATTTTTCGCGATCCTTTGACGAATTCATGTGTTTTTCGATCCTTTGGCGAAATTCACGTGTTTTTCGCGATTTTCTGGGGAAATAGAGATCTTCTAATGAAATTCGCGTTTTATTTCGATTGTTTGACGAAAGTAACGTTTTTTTTTCGCGATCTTTTGATGGAAATTCGCGTTTTATGCGATCTTTTGAGGAAATCTGCTTTTTTCTCTATCTTTAACGAATTTCGCGTTTTTTCGTGATCCTTTGAGTAATTTCGCGTTTTTTCGCTGTCTTAAGAAATTCGCGTCTTTTTAAGAAATCAGTTTTTCCGCTATCTGTTGGAGAAACTCGCGTTTTTTCACGATCCTTTGACAAAATTTACGAATTTTTTCCGCAATCGATTGGCGAAAAACGCGATTTTTCCCAGATTCTTGGCTAAATATGCCAAACATCGATAAAATTTAAAATAAAGGTCGGCTAACAGTGTCAAAAAGCGGACTTTTCGGACCTAGTGGGAGCCCTGCTATTAAGATTACCCTACCCAATCAATGTTGTGCTTCAGATGAATGACGTGCATAAAGGATTTACTGTGCGTTTTTCAATCCTGATTTTTTTTTCCCTCGGCAGCAATATCGCTTGCGTCCGAAGCCGCAATACAATATAAGGAGTTTCTAAGTAGTGGTTTGCTTATCTAAGTAGTTCTAAGTACTACTTGGAAATGTTTTCATTTCTAAGGAGTTTCCAAGGAGTCTAAGGAGTCTGTGCGAACCCTGCATTTTATATATGAAATAACTTTATATCAAATTAAATACCACTTAAAAGAAACAGTTACTATTTAAAAGAATTTATTAATAGTTTTTTTTTTTTTTTCATAATGCTTTCAACAGTAATAATGTCTTCTTGCACTTGACCCCACACGGGGCGGGGGAACAGAACTCTTATCAACAAAGAAGATGGACAAAATTCTTTCTCTTTTATTTAGTAGTAAACACAAAGTATTATTTCAAACGTACTTTGCATATGTTTTCTCGAACAGCGGATTATATATTCATACACATATGACATAAGAATAGGAATGCCAAACATTACATATTTTGGAATTAAATAATTTTATAATCATTTAAAGATTTTAATAATAACTTTGTATTCTCATAAAAATAGATAACATACTAAAAAAAGATAACACACACAATTTTGATGTAAAGAGCACGTTATAAATTTTAAAAAATAAATTTTGGTTGGGTGAAAAATGATATTGATATCAAAAGACAAATCCCCCTCCTGCTTAGTGTCACGTGCAAGACATTTTTCATGGAATGGCCCAATTTTGAAATGATCACTTTTATACCAATATTAATACTTTTCAAGTGTTTCATTTGACAGCAAGTATTACACTTGGCGACAAAAGTGTTGGTATAAAGGAAAAGTATCAACAAAACCTTTATAAAATAAATAAATTGAATTTTGTACTTTTTACTAAAAGACTTATCAAAGTAGGTAGTTTGTAATAATGTAAAAATCTAGTAAAAAGAACCAAGAACCCAGAAACTCATTATTCAGCACAAAAATCCTTAACAGATAAATTAATATGCATAAGACCATAAAATATATAAAATAATAAATATCTTACATTTACAAGTGATCTTTTTGCCTTCCTGATTACTCTATTTTTAAGCTCTTCTTCATTTATTCTTTTAAACGTACCAGGATCTTCCTTTTCATCTTCTTGATCCCAATTATCACGATTTAATTCAGTTGTTGCACGTCGTTTAGCCATTTGGAAAAATTTAGTTTCAGGTATCTGGTTAAAAACAGAATTGAAACAATAAGTGGAATCAATAGATCATTAATGATAAACTAGACTATAAGTATTAAAATTTTTTATTGAAGCAGACATACATCTTTGAACAGTGATATTAATATATTTTTTTAACAGAGTAACATGAAACTTTTTATCCAACATTCAAATAAATGATACTTTACATAATAGAAAACATTTCTTTGCTTTAGCAGCCAACATGAAAATTGAAAATCATAATAAATGTAATTTTCTCTTTAGAAATTTCTTCTTCTTATGATTTGCAACTAACTAGGGATGTAATAAATATTTGGCTTTTCATTCACTATTCGGTATTCATCCCTTTTGCCGAATGTGAATACTGAATGTTAATTAGACGAATAGATTCAGAATATTTTTTTTTTCTTTTAAATCTTACTATGTTTTTCTCAAGCCCAAACTTGATACTTTCTGACACATTCACATAGTCATTTTCAGGGGTGGGGAATTTTAAGGAAATCTTACCAGCCAGCAAAATGAAACGTACAGTTGAAAAATGGTGTGACAAAATGGAAGCGACTGCATAAATAGTTAATTACTGTTACTACAATGCATTTTCATATTTTTTTTTTCTATAAATTTAAAAATTACATACAACAGGGAAATGTTTATAAGGTAGAACTTAGTACCACGTTTCCATCACTGTATTTTGGAATGTTACAAATTATATCTAACGAGTAAAGGAAATAAAGGTTTTTGCATATCTCTATAACCTGCAGTTTTATAAAAACTACCAAAAAATTCACTCGCCCTGTCAGAAAATCCACTCGCCAGTAGTGAGTAAAAATATATACTTCCCACGCCTGGTCATTTTAATGCTTAAATGCACAAATTTTGCTGGTATATTCTTATTTATATACTAAAAAGTAGAATAACATCTCACTGTTTGTTTTCTTAAAGGTTAAGAATCTTTTAGAAAATGGTTCCAAAGTTGAATATTTAATAGGGTGTAAAAAATCATGATTTTTACAAAAAAATAAAAAAAATAAAAAAAATCTGATTTACATTTGATTACAATCTGATTTTTTACAAAAGTAGAAAGTAGAACGAGAAACTAAGACACTGACTATTTTTTCGATTACTTGACGAAATTTATTACACTTGCTATGTTTATTTTATACAAAATAATGCATAAACTGATTACATAAAGGAAATTATGACATTACAAATTATATTAGATTTAAATATAATTTTTAAATGAAACTGTTTTTAATTTTTTACAATACTCAGGAATTAAGCTTAGAAACAATTATTTAGAGCTCTTTTTTTTGTTTATTCATAAGTCAAAATACCTGTAGAAACTTTAAAATTATGTTCATCTTAGATTTTAATGCTTTTTTTGATATTTTAAACATTTAAAAAAATTTTTATTTTAATCAATGATTTTTTTTAAATCGGTTGATTAAAATTCACAATTTAATCGCTGATTTAAAACAACTGATTAAAATCGTTGACACCCTAATATTTAAGCAGATTTAAAAAACAACAACTATTGGAGAATAATTGATTATATATATGCAAAACATTTATGCTATTCATTTCTAAAGCACTTGAATATTAATGTCTGCAAATTTACTGCGCACACAACACACACAAAAAAATGACTTTGTTAATGTGCCAAGAAGAATCGCACTGTTCAGCAGTATTATTAATTTTTTCAAGAATAGCATTAAATATATTTAAATCAAAATATAGGAGAATAATAATTCAGTATATAAAAAATTATTAATACCTATTCAATTTAAAATTGTATAAGTCGTACTGTCAAGTTGTTTAAGCCTGAAATGTTTATAAAAGTATTTTTCTTGCTATATATGTTTGCATTATGCATTTAAAGCAGGGTTGTATCGGTTTTAACCAGGGGTGGTTTAACCCTCCTGGTCAAAATAGATTTTGCCCATCAGTGGTCAAAACTTAAAACCAAATAAAGAAATTTAAAATCAGTAATGATCAACAAAGAAACAAGATGGCGGACTCCGGGCATATTCGCAAGTTGTTCCTAAAATTTATTTTATTCAATGACAAATTTAGTGCAACATTTGTAAGGTTTGTCAAAATAGCATTTAACAATATTTAATACAACATTTGGAAGTGTCTGGAATTATTCTAATTAATGTTATACATTAATTTCATTATTATTATTATTATTTTTAATATAGGCAGTTATTATAAAAATAGAAATATTTTGATTGCATATGCACTTTTATATAAAAAATGAAGGAAACTAAATCACATTAAATGAAATCCCATTCAGAATTTTTTTATTTAGAACTAGGGTGTCAATGATTTTAATCAACTGATTTAAAAAAAAAAAAAATCATTGATTAAAATAAAAAAATTTCTAAATGTTTAAAATGACAAACAAGTATTAAAATCTAAAATTAATATATTTGGAAAGTTCTTACAGGTATTTTGCCTTATGAATAAATGAAAAAAAAGCTTTAAATAATTGTTTCTAAGCTTAATTCCTGAGTCTTGTAAAACATTATTAAGTACAATAAGTTTGTAAAGGCATAAAAAGCATTTCATATAAAAATTATATTTATATCTAATATAATTTGCAATGTCATAAGTTTCTTTAAGTAATCAAACTATTCACTTCTTTTATATAAAATAAGCATGGCAAGTTTAATAAATTTCTGCAAAGTAAGAGTGTCAATAACCAGAACCTTATTTTCTCATTTTACTTTTGCAATAATTTATAACAAATATTGAAGCTAAAGAAAATGGAAGAATAACATCTGCTCAACAGCTGTTGTAAAAGAACTAATTGGTATAAAAATGTTAAGCACAGCAAGAGACCCCCACTAAGAGGTAATAGTGTGGCGGTTTAATATTTTGAGGATTATCAGATATACTGGCTATTCATATACAGTCGGACCTCTATTTAACGAAGTCGCTGAATCCCGAAAAAAGGTTCGTTATATGGAAAATTCGTTAAATAGAGAGTTACCTTTTAAAATACTTTAAACTACATAAAACATATTTTAAACCCATAAACACTAAATATAATTTAAAAAAAGTAATTAATCACACTTTTTGTATAAATTATAGCTATTTGTTTTATATATTTTACCCTTTAAAAAGAAACTTGCAAGGGAAATAAGAATGAAACAAAACATTGTCTGAAAATACATTGTATTTTCAGTTAAAAAAATAATTTTACATTACAATCACGAATTTTTATTATGGTCAATAAGCTGTTTGGAGGAATACCAAATTTTAAAGCAATATTCTTTTTCTTCACGCTTTTATCCACCACATCAAGATTTTTTTTTTCTTTTATGCCAAGCACTTTCTCTTTGACATTTTCGAGTTAAAATAACCGAAATTACCAGCACGACTGAATGATCAGACACTTCTTGGATGAAAAGCAAATAATCACAGCGATTTTACTGCTCTCGGTGAGTTAGGTGCTGGTAAAACCTGTTCATGGTCACTGATCATCATAAAATGTGTTAAAAGAAAGAATAAGTTTGAAATGTCCAGTAATGTTTTGACAAATAGGTAGAAAAAAGTTTTAGATTCCAAGAAAAAGTTCGTTAAATAGAGAATGCACTTCGCTATTTGGAGGTTATTTTATGAAGAAATTCGCGAAATGTTCTTGGTCCCAAGGAAAAGTTCGTAAAATAGAGAAATTCGCAAAATAGAGGTTCGACTGTATTTACTCTATGTGTATATGAATGGTCATAACTCATTTTGATAATTTTTTTGGTTAGCATACACATACATCGTGCAAGTTAAGATTTAGACGATTAATAGTAATTTTTCTTAGTACAAATGCAAAACGAGCTGCCAATAATATTTGTTAGTTTTGTTATTTGTGCTACTAACTAATGAAATTACTTATTTACAGTTTGTATTAATTCTGTAAGTAATTAGTGTTTCTTCTAAACCATTTTTTAAGGGTGCTGTACCTTGCACTTTTTGAAATTGACAAAATGCACCCTGCCTTTTTAAAAAACAGTGAAATTTACCTGTAGTTGTAACCAGAGATTTTTTATATAAAACCACTCCATACAGCAGTATTTCAAAATTTGTCTGCCGAATTTGAAATTTGGTGTCTAGGCATAGTTTGAAATGACGATTTGAAATATCTCGTTAAAATCGGGTATTGCCATTGAAAAAAATGAAGTTTTGATTCGTTTTAATATGTAGATGGCCCCTTAAGAAAATTTTATATACATCATTTAAAAGTAGACTTTATTTCCAATCGTTCGGTACCAGTAACTTTTGTCTACGGTAATTTGTTGAGGAGTTAGTAGGGGGTGTTTACTTTTTTTTTTCCATGACTGTACAGGTATTTACACTTCATTTGTGACATCAGTTCAAATTGATTTATTGTATCATACGTAACCATGACTTGAAAAAAATTTTCAATGCTTTTTTTCTTGTAATATTATGATGTAACCATTTAACCTTTACACAGGGGGTCAGATAGCATCTGTCCAAGAACACATGCTAAGGTGGACAGATGTTCTCCAAGCCCCCGTGTAAAGGTTAATGACGGTGTAACTATTCTTTTAATTAACAGAAGAACTAATAAATTAGTAAAAGATCCTTAAAAATACAGATAAACGTAACAGAGTTGATGATGTAACAAGCATGTGATCACAAAAAATATTATTGGTTAGCCTCCAAACTTTTCACAACTATCGCCACTTCTCAAATTGGGTGCTAAGCAGTCGTTAATTCTTTTGTTTACTCAATGCTTTTTTACGAGCAGCTAGAAACTTATGTTGGCTACCAGATTTTTTTCATATTTCTAGAATCCTGCCTATTATGTTTAAAAGCAATAATAAAATTCTCCAGTTTCACAACTGTAAGCTGAATGATTTATAACCAACTTATTATGGAAATGTTATCTGTTGTTAATAATTTAATCGTTAACTATCAATTAAGTATTAAAATTTTTAAATATCATAAAGCATAGCAATAAATTAAACTTATTACTTGCTTATTACTAACAATATTTGTAAACACTGAGAATGGTAATAATTTTTGAGGCTATAATTATTTAATAAATATTTTAAATGTAAACAAACTAATTTACGTTACTGTATCTATAGACTTTAACGCTACTTTTGGGGAATTCACTAGAATTACACACATCATAAACTTTTTTTTTTTTTTTTTTTTTAATAGGTAGGTACTACTACATGTTTTAATGTTTTCAAGACATGAAATTAATGTGAATCCCTACATGAATGCTTTTTTGTTATCAGTAATAAATACTTAGAAAGCTGATTATTGCTACACTTCATTTCTAGAAAAACTAACCTTATTATGATACAAACGGCGTTTTCATAGAATTTTGAAAAATCGAGAAAGGAAATTGGACGCCACAATACCGGTTAATTAAAATTGAACCAGAATGAGATAAGGAAACAATTTTATGCAAGATCAGCATGCGAATTTCATTTTTATAGATTCAAATTTAAAATTTAACAAGGCAGTAAAATAAATTAATTAAAAAATATCAAATAGTATAACGGAAAGCATCCAAAAATAATAATAGGCTTAGTTAGTAACTATGAATCATCCAAAACACATAACACTATTCTTAAATTTTAAAACATCATTTAATAAATAAAGTTAAAGGATTGATGAATACCAGATTATGCACTAGATAAGCTGAAATAACAATCAATTTAGAATGGCTTTAGGAAACAAAAACCACCTGCAATTTACTTTGAAATCATCAATCATATTAACAAGCAAATCATAAACATATCTATTTGTCGATAACCAAAGAATGAACATAAATGGGCCTAAAATGAAATTGAAAAAAAATATAAATAACAAATTGAAAAAAAACATTTACCACTCGTATATTTAGGCGCTCACAAGACCCATGCAGGGTTGATTCTAAAATTCCAAATAACAGGGTTGCAGTAAAATACGGATTAACAAAATATACGGAGTTGGCGAGGATATTAAACACAATAGACAAACCAAAGAAAGTTCCTGTATGGATAAGTGCATACAAATTCACAGAAAATTCGGAAAATACACAGGAAAAAGAAAAAAAAACCTTTTAATCTATCAATTTTAATTACAAAATCGCTTTCAAATATTCCAAATGAAAAAATATGAAAAATTAAAAGTCTAGCGCTGTATGCTCAAGACTACATTATTAAAAGTTGTTTAAAAAAATAATTTTATTCTTATCATGTCTAAATATTAAAAATATATTTAGAAAAGTTTTTATTAATCAATTTATAAATGCAATCAATTACGGATTCACATTCTTTCTTTCTTTTTCGTGAAATTTGTTTAAACTTTAAACTGGAAAATCGCCAAATATTGCCAATAGATTGGTATGATCCTACAATGTCACGCTGAGGAGCGAACAAAATCGCCAATCATCCGGGATGATGGGAAGTTGTTTTAGATTTTAGATGGTGTTGAGTGCGCAGTAGTATGTAGTTCTTATACTGTTCGATTTCTCCTTGCATTTTTTTCTATTATATCTTTCAAATGAATATAAATATAGTTTCCTTTGACACTTAAGAAATATAGTATTCTTCAAATCTAAACTATAGTATGAAAAAATCAATTTTTCGACTTTTCTCTTGAATACTCTTGCTTCGGACTGTTGAGTGTTTCTACTTTCTTGTAGAGTTGTGCGCGACCGCTAATTCCGTGTTAATAGTACTGTATTGAATTGAATAATAAAAAAATTTATGCTCTCTTTGTAAAATTTTCATCAAAAAATATGGATTTACAGACGATGAAAACTCAGATGAACACCGTGATACAAAAGCACCAGGTTAGTAAAGTATTTATTTATGTTTTTCTTTGCGATCTTTTGTAGATATGTGTATACTCAAGTTTAGTATTATTGGAGAGGGAAATGAATACCGAAACTAATAAAAAAAAAAATGCGGCAAATCTTATTACATTTATCGCTTTGTGCAGAAATTTTTCATATTTTTTAATGAATCATTTTTCGTTTTTTTCCACATCTGATATGTGTATCTGTAAATTCTTATGAGTTATTTTAAATCGTTATTTAATTATGAAATACTAGATGAAAAAGTTTGCCTTGTATGTTACGTCATTGCGGTTTATATTAAACTTTATTTTGTTTGATTCATGTAAACTTTATTGAAATAATTTTATTCAGTCCTAGTTTTAATTTTTTATTGTTTATTTTCAGATTGTTGTTAATGAAATGCGTAACGATCCTCAGGTAGGTCCTAGGATACTTTATCGATCGATTTTTCACTTGTACTCTTGTAACTTTTGTCTCTTCAATTTCTTAAAGTAAAATCTTTTGTCGACTTTATGCTGAAGTTCTTTTATTTGATTTGTTTTTGTAGCTTGTGTTTATTTTTTATGCTTATTTTTTTCATCATAGAATCCTATTCTGCAGAAGAGACTTCATGAATTACAGTTAGAAATAGCCAGTTTAAATGCTAGACAAGTAAATATTTATTGTTATAATTAATAATTTTTTTAATGGATTTTAAATTTGATAAATTATCAATTTACATTTTTATAATTGTACGAGACCTGTTTAATGTGTCATATAAATTTAAAATTTGTGTAGTCATAATATAAACCCCCAGTTTACTTTTTATAAATCTCTTTAAAAAAGTGTTTGATTTATTGGCTACAGATGGGAAGCAAAAAAATGCAGACAAATATAATAATAGCTTTGTTTAGATAGAAGTTTCTTCAGTCAAAATAAATTTTTAAATGTGAATCAGGAGTTCATATGCAGTTGAATGATAAATGCACATTTAGGATATATTGCAAAGGAAAAATATATTATGAGTAGTATAATTTCTCGCTTTATGAATCCAAATAATCTTGTATAAAATTTAATCTTTTGTAAAAAACAAAGCATCTCTGACTTGGATGCATCAAAAATAATGCCAAACTTACAATAGTCAATACATACACATACAATATATAGAAAAGATTCAATTTTTATATTAAAAATAGTTTTGATGACTTTATGGCAAAATAGACTTCTCTGTTGAGATTGCATTATTTTTAGAAATAAATTTGGGTCATATACTATATATTTTATGCAACTTATTTAGTGTAAAAGTGTAATATGCAAAATACCTAAAATTAAGACAATGTATTTAATTTTTATTTTCTTCTATAAGAAAAAAGTATTGGATTCGTGAAAATTTTCAACTTCCTGTTTTTGATAGATTTACACGTTTTAGGGGTCAGAGATCCACAAAAATATGTTTTTACAAAATGTCTGTCTGTCTGTATGTGACACAAATTTTGTGGGTGCTCTGTCTCAAGAACTAATGCACAGAATTTAATAAAAATTTATATCCAGTTAATCCCTGATATAAATTGGTGCTGATTAGGTTTTAGTATAAATCGCCCAACAGGTGGTCCTTCTATGTTGCATTTCTCACGATTTCCGCAATGGCTCTATCTCCAGAACTAATGCACAGATTTTCATAAAACTTCAGATTCAGTTAGTCCTTGATAAGAATTAATGCTTATTACGTTTTGATGTAAACCACCCAACAGGTGGTGCTGCTATGCTGCATTTTTCACCATATATGCAATAGCCCTATGTCAAGAACTAACGCACGAAGTTTCATCAAGCTTCAGATTTAGGTGTTCCTTGATAAATATTGGTGCTGATTATGGTTTGGTGTAAATCGCCCAACAGCTGGTGCTGCTATACTGCATTTCTCATGATTTCAAAAATAGCTCTATCTCAAGAACTACCTAATGCACGGATTTTTATCAAATTTCTGATTCAGTTGACATTGAGTTGACATAAGTTGTTGCTGATTAGGTTTTGGTGTTAATCACCCACCAGGTGGTGCTGTTAAGCTGGACTTATCAAGATTTTTGCAATAGCTCTATCTCAAAAACTAATGCATGGATTTTATCAAACATTAGATTCAGTTAGACATTGACATAAGTTGTTGCTGATTAGTTTTTGGTGTAAATCTCACAACAGGTGGCACTGCTATGCTGCATTTTACAGGATTTAAATGATTTTAGCGATAGTCATGTCTCAAGAACTAATACACGGTTTTTCTTATCTTTAAAACTCTCATGATTAGCATAGATTGCCACTTAATTTTAGCATTGTGGTAGTGAATTTTGAAGTATTAACATGTATAGTATAAGATAGAAGAAATCTTTAGGATTGGCACATCCAACTAGTTTGGTACTTTTATGTTAGCCAGGTGCAAGTGGTAACTCACCAAATCTTGTTTCATTTGGCATGATTTGAAATGCAACCCTTTCCTGGCATTCACTTTGCGTGCCATCATTTGAGTTGCAACTCTTTCCCATCATTCATCTCTCCAGCATCAGAAGAACAACCTGTACATTTTTTTTTTCTCCAAAAACGGATATTTCGTATGAAAGTACATTAACGGAAATTTTATTTTAGTTATAATATTGAATGGAGATGCAACATTCATACTTATTTCAGTAAAAAAGGCATTCGGCAAGGAACATAGCTTGAATCTTTTTGATTTTTAGTTTCTTAAATTGTGCTTCAAAATGCTGTAACAAGAAACATCGTCGTATAGCCCATCATCACTTAAATTCACACTTAACTGAATACTAATGATCCATTTTTTTAAATTCTAAATTATATTAAAATATTTTAGGCCCTTAAATATCATAAGCTGGTCCTCTGTGTATGCAGAGTTAGATATGGGTCTTTCATTATGAAATAAAAAGTTTCAAGTTTATGTTATCGCTTTAAATAATTCTGTAATTGATTAATCCTAATCATTAACCACTTCACCGGTGACAGGTATGGGGAAACAGTGCTTTTATCCTCGAGTTACCTCAGGGCAAACGGTGATGTGGTTAATAGACTTGATTACATGAGATTTTGTTATTTGTATTGATATGTTTGTGTTTGTATGTATTTTATCATGATTAATTTTTAGCTAAGTTTTTTAAGATATTATGATAAAAATTATCGAACTTTTTATAACTAATCTTATTTTTTTTTCAAAATATTTTAATTTATTCATCGTTGGTCACGTTATAAACATTTCTCCCATGCTAGGCTTCAAAAGTGTATACTATTTAATATGCAATTGACTTTCAAATTCTCTTGTTTTTCTTTAAATCTAAATTATATTGTGTTTATCTTAAAAAAAAGAAACTAATTTTATTATGAACACTGCTTATACAGTGAGACATCATTCAAAAAGAGGGTTTGATACCACAAACTTCAGTTTTCCATATAAGGGTGAGTAGGATGGATTTACAGTCCCCTTGTACAAAAGACAACTCTGTATCTGTAGTATATATATATATATATATATATATATATATATATATATAGTAGGTGTTCGATCTACTGATCATTCATTATAGCAACTTTCTTATAATGATGGATAAAAAAATAATCTTTATATAACCATACAGAATTATTTTTCAATCAATAGAATGGCTAGTTAGATAAGCGTTTCTGAAAGTGTAGGCTGCGAACCAGCAGCGGGTCGCAGAATGGTCAATCAGATCATAAAAAAAATATATATAGATGTGCTAGTAATGGACATCCCTTGATGTTTTTGGTTCATAAAAAAAATTAACTAATAACCAGGGTTGCCGGCTTTTAGCCAGGCCAAAAAAAGCCGGCTGGCTTTTTTTGGTTTTAACCGCTTAAAAAAAGCCGGCTTTTATTTTTAAAAGTTGGTTTACAGCTAATTCATTTTAAATTTCGATCAATTGATTTTTAATACAATTAAAAATATTTTCTACTAAAAAAATTATTAATTTTTGTCAAATAAGTCTTTATAACTTCTGGAAGGCAACTGTGAAGGCAATTATGCGTGAAAAAAAATTATAAATATTGAAAAGAATATAAGTTAGACTCCAAATTGGTGTTTTGAAATTACATATTATACAGCTACACGTATACTACACATTTTAAAGATTATATTTAATTAAACAATGACAAAATGTAGCACACCATGGAAATTCTGGAAACATTCTTATGTGTCCATATGGAGAGATAAAGTTATAAATGTTAAAAGAGAAATTAGAAAGGATATAATATTTGAGGAGAGTTTGGTACATAAGTGCATAAAAAATGGAGTATTTAAACAAGAAAAAAATAAAGTCTCTAAATAAAATTTTGAAAAGCTTGTTGCTAAGCATATTCATGCATATGCTATTCATAGTGTTTTTAGTAGTGAGAAATGGTGTTCTTATTAAATGACTATGTACTTATAATTTTATATGTTTACTACAAATAAAATAAGACTTGTATATTAATAGGTCTTAAAATTAAGTAATAAAACATGTAACTAAGTAACCATTGTCCTCTGTAATTTTATAAAGCAGTCAAAATTGGGGGGGGGGGGGTAAAGGTCAGTGTAAGCAGATAAAGCAGTTGGTATGGCCCTTTTAAAATTTAGCTGACATATTTGCTATTTAGACTACAAATCACCTGCAAAACTAGTTTTATTCCAGTATTAATGTCTTTATAATTGAGAAATTGGGTTACTTATTTAACTCTAAATCAATTAAATGTCTTTAAAACTAATTAAAAACACTTTTAAAAAATGTAGTTTATAATTACAGTGCTTCGTTGTATAAAAGCCAGTTATGGCCAAAAAAGGCCAATTTTGGCCAAAAAAAAGCCAGTTAAAACCAATAAAAGCCACCAGCGTGGCTTTTTTTAATTTTAGCCGGCTTTTTTGCAACCCTGCTAATAACTATTTAGCTTTAATTTTTTTTTATTATTATTATTCCCCCTTGCATGTTTTATAAAACTGGGTTATTGTTGACACTTTTAATCAAACCAATCAGGAAGCAGAAAATAATGTTTCAAAGTTTTGCTGTTTTTCTGTGAAAATTTTAATGAAGAGGCTAAGAGGCTTCATTTAATTAATTTATATATTATTTATTTTCTTGAAAGATTTTAACGTTTTTGTTTGAGTAGAAATAGAAAACTTAGAATTTTATTTACTAGCGGCCATTTATGAAATTTCATTTATTTTTAAGATTTTAAGAGGGGGTATCCATTACTGAGATGGTTAATTGGTCATTTTCCAGTAATGGACACTCCATGTAGACATTGCTAAAAATGCAATTTCAGGAATGTTTATAGTGCATAAAATATTTTGACTTAACTGCAAACCTAAATAATCAAATTTAATTTTTTAATTATACCTACCAAAATGTAATAACACCAAAACTTCTGTAAATAGCTGCTTTTAAGTTATTTTATGTAATTAATAACATTTCAATATTTTATTCTTTTTTTTTTTAATGCATATTTTATAATCTGGCAATCAAACCAGCCAGGAAGCAGAAAATATTGTGTAAGAGAACAGTCAAAGAGGGGCTCATAAAGCTTGATCCCTCTCCGTTAAAATAAAAACAATTAAGTTACAGAAGCTATTAAAAGTCTATTTATCTATTTTCTCTCTTAAATGTTTCTTTATTCACCTCTGACAAAAAAATATATACATATATTAATAAACGTTATAGGTAATATTCATGAAACTAGTAAATCTGCAGATCAGTGGCCTGAAACATCAGTTCTACAGTTTTATTTTAAAATGATTTTATTTAGTATTTAAAATATTAAACTCACAATATCATTTCTTTCATATTTGTAATATTAATTATTATAAATGGTCTATCAAGTAATCTCTGGGAGATTAATTGTTAAAAATAGTGAGACAAAACTAAACACTAATATACCAAAACTTTTTTTTAAATTACCTTTTAAATCCCCCACTGTTTCAATAATTTGATAGCTGTAATTGCCTGATATTTATTATTTTAAACTATCCATCTAAAATAATTAAAACATCGATCTTCTGATGATTACAATAATTGATACAAACAGTAGGGGAGAGTGGGGAGGAATGGGACACTTTTTACAAAAATAAGAAAAACAACTTTGTTTGACACTAACATAAAAATTTCGATATATAGAATACAAAATGAAACACTTTCTAATGTCCTTGAACAATATGGAAACATAATTTGCAGAAACAATTTCATAAATAAGGAAATTGTAAATTTCAAAATGTGTCCCATACCTCCCCTGCTAACAGGGAGGTATGGGACAGCTATAAAAGAATGTATGATAATGCACAAATAGCCTAGTGTTGGCTGTATATACAGTCTAACAAAGATTGTACGTTGATAATGTCTGTTCTACAATATCAAATTCCATTACTTTCATCACTGAAAGGAAAATTCAGGATTGTCAGTCGGAGATGACATTAAAAAGTCATCAGTTTAATTTATTTACATTTTGAAGTAAATTAATATATTTATAATGTTATAATTAATATACTACCCTCTAAAAATATTTGCATATTAGCAATTTACATTCATCTTATTAAAAAGAAGGAATTAGACATGCCTCATTCTTCCTTTGCTGGCATGTCCCATTCCTCCCTCTACCTTCTTTTATGTTAAACTTCTTGTATAAACAAAAATACTGCTTTTAAGCATAGTTTAACCCTCCGAGCATCTTGCAAAAAGGTAAAATTGTAATGTTGTTTTCTTTGCATTTTGTTTTAAATGTTAAGAAAATATGATTATTTCAACATTATAAAAAAAACTTAATTACAAATGTGAATGTAATCCTTGAGAGCATTAATCATTCTTCAATGTATTTAAAATTTATTAAATCTATAGAATTATATTATCTTAAATATTGCTTGTATTGCTGTGAAACCTGGAGCTTAGTGAATGGAATATTACACTCCAAACACTTAGAGGGTTTATAATGTTCCATAAATGGGGAAACTATTACATCTACGCATAAACAAGTCATAAAACATAAAAAGTATGTGAAGCAAATTTACTTTGATTCTTGAAATAATCTTTTTCTTTATGCAATCGAAAGCTTATGCAGATCAGCTACTTTTTTCAGCTGAAGCTTGGGGTACCATTGCTTCATCTAATGTGTGATTGATGAAATGATTAGAATGATATATAAAGAGGAAAACCTACTGTCCCATTCCACCCCACTCTCCCCTAAATGATTATCACAAATATTTTATTAATTACTAGTATCCTAATTAATAGTTAAATTTATTTGAAAATAACTATTTTGTTTCATTAGTATATATTCATTAAATTCTGGTTCTAAATACAATAAAAAAAAACAATTATATTTATTACTTTTTATGGAGTGTCCGTTACTGGAACAGAGGGTGTCCATTACTGGACTTTTGGGTGTTTTGATATATTTGTTACTTAAAATTAAATTTAGATTCATATTGGGAAATGAGACTATAAGAATGGTTAAATATTGTTGATAGGTGAATATAATATTAAAAAAACTGGAATATAATAATTATAACTATTAATAAAAAAATTACTTTAAAAGAAATTCCTTAAGGGTGTCCATTACTGACACATCTATCCTATTACTATTAATTGTATGTATTGTAAAAAATGTAAGAAATACAATATGTTACATCTTTAAATAAAACAATCTTGAAGAAATATAGATAAACAACTTCATGAAATGACAGTATTTTATTAAACTTTGTGTTAAGCAACTTGAGGGTAAAATGAAATTTCAAACCAGATACATAGATAATCTCGTTGATACAAAACAGTGTTATAAGTCACCCATTTTTAATTTGAATCGTATTGTTATACAATAACTAATACATGTATTTTTTCATGTTTGGTAAAAGGTTATATTTTATTGATATACTACTTTATTAATCTAGTGTAATTTCGTATCCAGCGATTTCTGGAGTTCCATTACCTGAGATTTATTCTGTTGAGCTGAACCAGGTTTCAGACCAGATGCTGTAATAATCAAGGTTAGCTGGGTGAAAAAGTTCGACCAGAATCGTCCGGGATAGCTCAGATGTCAGAGCACTGGCGGCTTCAGCCAGGAGGTCCCAGGTTCGAATCCTGGTCCGGACATTTTTCGCCCAGTTGGAAATTTACATCTAATACTTTATTAATATTGTGATTATTTGTATTAGAAATACCCATTATTATTTTCATACAATATACCTTGTACGAAAGTTTGCCCTTTTCTTACGATATGTTATATTAAAGCCTCTTCATTCAGCTACATATTAGGAGGATTGTGGAAAACCTTCTTATATTAAGGTGTGTTAATAATATTTAGGAACCACTGAAGTAGATCAAGCATTCCAAAATAGCAAATCTTTCTAGTTTTTCTGGCAATAGTTGTTTAATATTTTTTTGTGTATTATTAAAGATTCCAGATGTTAGAATCTTTCAAAAAGAGAAAAAATACCTATTCTTTCTTAAATTCATTGATTCTTTCTCCATTCATCTATGAAGAGTATTGCAAAGACTTTTTATTCCTTAAAAACTGGAAATTTTTTAGTAGAAATAAAAAGTTTTGGTTGTTTCCCCTAATTAATAGGATCATATTTGACTGAAAAAAATATCCAATGTCCGGCTATGCCAAGGGAGGATCCACACAATTCTGTCAGTGCAGGCTCGACTTTAAATCGCACAAAAAGAGGAAAATGGTTTTTCTTTTTCTTTAGATTCACCTACCCAATTGTGTAGGTCAGGTCTTAGAGTTATTGACATCTATGCATGTAATGTTCTAAGGACAATGGACCCTTCTGCAGAGATGTAAAATTTCTGTAAATTTTGAAGTGGTTTAAAAAAACTGCATTTTTAACATCTTTATCTCAAAAAATTGGAAATTTTTTTAAATGATTTTTACAAATAAAAATGTTTTTGCAATTTTTCCTTATAAAACTATAAATAAGCATTTTTTTAGGCTAATTTATGCACACTAAAAGAATTGCTTTCACTTTACATGAATATATTACAAAATAAATGAATAAATAAAATAAATGATTTTTACCATTCAAAATTTAGTCTTTCAGTCTCACAGTTTCTACAGAAGTTTTATTTGCTTAATTTGATACCTTTTTTTTTTTTATAATACAGTTGACTTCTTCAAATCCGAAACTTTAAAATCTGCACATCGTCACAGATGTAAACCATGGAATTTTCACTTCAGACATAAGGTCAAAATTGCAGACTTTTTTATATCATTCTGTACATATTTTAAGTATAATTCTCATTAATATGACTGAACTCATGCTTTTTTATGAAAGAATTATAAATTTATTTCTGAAAAAAATTAAGATATTGCTGATATCTTTGGTATTCATAATCTTTTTGCCAAATATTTATGTACTAATCAAGGTTTTTTGGTTACTAAGTCTGGTTAAACCTGAAATAAAACTTCCTTATTTTATGATTTTGGTGTGAATTGGTAGGGTACACCTTTATGAGATAAATTACATAGAAAAATTCAAGAAAAATGTATCTTTATGGTGCATATTTAATTATACACTATTAATTATTTACTTGACATTTACTTATAATAATTTAATCATTTTTAAAATCATCTTAATTTTTATTATTTTAGTTTATTACTTAAGTGTTTTAATATTCTACTATATTGTAAGCATTCATTATAATTTCGATTGCATTGTTACTTTCAAATTGTGTTTTAAAAATGTAAACAAATCAATGATCAGAAATTCACATAATTCTAAAATCTTCACAATCACTAGTCCCAAGCAGTTTTGAGTTTGCAAATTTGAAGGAGCCTACTAGGTTGCCAGATTGTACGTTTTTCCCATAAGTTGTACATTTTTTAGCATATTTTAGGCCTATCGTACAGTGTATGTTTAAATTTCTCTCGTATGACGATTTCTTCTGTTTTTCTACCACATCTTATTTTTGAAAGTTTGAAGATTTTTTTTCGTTTCCAGTTTGCTTCAAAATATTTTTTTTTTGCCAAAAAATGTTATACACATGTGAATCAAATGTAAAACCGGCTTATTTCCAATCAGGATGACAAAAATCTTGAGAGTTGTGTAATATTAATTGCACATTCACGAGGTTTTGAGTAGGATTAGATCAACTGAACTTGGCATTGTTATAGACCAGGTATGGCGAACCTATGGCACACGTGTGCCGAACTTGGCACGTAGGAAAACTTCTCTGGCACGTGAAAAAAATTATAGATTATATTCAGTTTATGGAGAACAATCCATTTTATGTTTTTTAACAAAAAGTATAGTTTTTGTAACAGGTATATAATTTACTTTAAAATAATCCTTAAATTTTGAATGAATTAAGGTATTATAAATTTCAATGAAAGCGCCTTGTACCGTCATTTTCTCACCAAACCATTCAGCATGTAGTGTTTTTCAAAAATTTTTGCTTCTTTATGGAATTTCAAAGGTTTTTGAAAATTGAATTTTTAGATATACATAGATAGTTTGCATAGTAATATACCTAATTGACAAACTTTTACTTCAGATTAGGTTTTATTTTATTTAGGTTTAGGGTTTTAAGGCATTTTAGGTTTTATTATATTTAGGTTATCATATATATTAAAGCGTAAACCTGATTCTGTAAGATAAGACTAAAATATTCACGCAATTGCGCATGCGTGAAGTTAAATTTACTAGATTTTCCATTTAGAGGAAAGGTTGAGCAGGTCTGGTTAGCCGAGTGGTCTAGAGCACCAGTTTAAAGCTCCGAACTTTCGTAGACAACGTAGGTTCGAGCCCAACGCCCGGCAAAATGATTTTTGGCGATAATTCATTTCGATAATGACATATTTTATTAAGAGGAGAAGTTATATGATTTTGATTTTATTATTATTTGAATGGTTTATCATTAAATAAAATTTGACACTCAAAAATATTTTGAAAAAATAATTTTATATTTAAAATATTTAACCTAAAATATTTTGCATGTAATTATCAATTAAATAAATTAAGCTGATCTGCAACTTTTGTTTATATTTTTTTTACCATTATCAAGAATATATAAGTGTGTGAGTCAGAAGGAAAAGTTTGCTATTCTTTTCCATAAAAAAATAAATAAATAAAACGGAAAGAAAGGAAAATATTCATATAAGAACTATAAAATAAATTATATTGATATCCATGGTTTAATATTTAAAAAATGAAGAAAAAAGTAAAATAAAATTCAAGTAATAAAAAATATATATTATAAATCGTTAATTCCATCAAGTTTAAAATTTAGGCTTTTAGAGACTGATATAAATAAAATGCATGGCAGCTTTTAAAGGTCGTGTAGTTAAAAAAATAAAAATAAAAATAAAAATAGATATTGTTATTTTATTATTTTTTCAACAAGAAAAATGAGACTGTATTAAGTAAAAATAAATGCTCTGCCCAGTATTTTTCGGTAAATTTCTGATAAAAGGAAGGCATAATTGGTTGTAAATTATAAACTTAAAGTCCTTTCACTTCATTCAATAGGTTAGACTGACAGCACCATCTAGCACTCTTTCAAGAAATAGGAATCACTTATGCAATATAAAAATTTGTCACGATTTCAATAATTAATTTAAAAGCAACTAATTCAAAATTCAAGAATTTTTCTAATGGAACATCCAAGTTATTTACCGTCAAATCTTGACGGGTACTATCTAGTAATTTTGAAAATTGAATTTTAACTGTTACTGTAAATAATATGTGTCTATTGAACCAGTTTCTACAACTAAAATGATCAGATTCAGTAGTATACAATAAAAGAAAAACTCATTTATGTATTATTAATACGGAATTCTATGCGACATGGTTATATTATTGTGTAAATAGATATAGCATAATAAATAACTTAGGAATAGAATTCAGTGTAAGTGTAAAAATATTTGAGTAAAAATTCTATAAAAATTAATTATTAGATTTTATATAAGTTAAAAGGTTTCTGGCACATTAGAATATTGGTACGCAATAATTTTGAAATTTTTGGCACGCATACCCAAAAAGGTTCGCCATCCCTGTTATAGATTATAAGTATCTACATTATAATTTTTTTAATTTAGTATATCTATCTTAAATTTTAATATTCTGTTTGATTTATTATCTGCCTTTATACTTAAATATATGCATTTATTTTTATATGGAATTCAATAATAAAATTTCAATGATCTGCATTGAAAAGTAGGATGTTTTCATTTATTTTTGTTTTTACAGTTCAATTAACTTTTCATTCAAATGGGATATATGACTGCAAATTTAGTCAAATAATGTTAATAGAATAATGTAATACAAATGCACTTGCAAAATAATGATTAAATTGATTTGATTAATTAATAACATCTTTAAACAAATTTGTTACCGAAAACATTACTGGCTGCATTCAACATGGTTTAGTATGATGGTATAAAAAAGGACAATAGCACAATAAAACCAAAACTAACTAGTGTCAATCAAAATCTTCCGTTTTTCTCCAAGATAAATGTGGCATCCCTAGAGTCTACCAAATATGATTAAAATGTTTTAACAATTATTTCAGTCACATTTTCTATCTTTAATCTAATTAAAAAATATAAAGAGGAGAAAAAACCTTTTAACTTTCATGTGCTATCACTATACTTTGAAAGAAAGTTTTAATTGTATTGTACATCTCATCTATATGTACACAGTACAATAAAACTTCCGTAATGGATACTCCTGATTAGTCGACATCTTTATTCAGCAAATAACTCCTACGTGTTTGGATTTTTTTTGCCTATGAATAGTAGACACATGAATTAGACAAATTTTATGGTCTTGAGATATTTAGTATTAAGATGTTTTACTGTATTTTTTTTTTATTATTAAGTTTAGTATATAAATGATGCCAAACAACCTCTTCTTGATACTGATTTATTTATATGCATTTCTATTAAAAACAATAAGTCTAATAACTATACTTAGGTAAAGGCAGTCGAAAAAAAGTAATCCTGCCACAGGAATATTTTTTAAAAAAATATTTCATTTTTCCAAGAATTCTGTGTTATACAGTAGAAGATCTTTATAACACACTGTCTTGAAATGAGAAGTTGTGTGTATTATAGAATTTTACTTCATATAGATCACATTTCATATATCATTAAACTTGCTTTGTAAACATGGCCAAATATGTCTGGAACCTATTAATACAGTAGACTCCCTCAAATCCGCAAGCATATCACATTTTTTTTTTTTTCAGAAATTTATACTTCCTTCATGAAAAACCATGAGTTCAGTCATATTATTAAGAATTACATATTAAAAAAGCATACGGAATGATATAAAACTAAAAAATTCTGTAATTTTGATCCTACATCTGAACTGAAAATTTCATTGTTTACATCTGCAATGATGTGCTGATTTCAGGGAGTCTACTGTATATAGTAGAGGATCTTTATATTACATTTCTTTGGACCAGATATTGTGTGGGTTATAACTTTTTGCATAATATAAATCATTTCACACCCAAATTTTATAGTTTTGAAATATTTGGCATTAAGATGTTTTACTCTATTTCTTTTTAAGTATAGTTATATAAATGACGCCAACATTTCTATTCAAAACAATAAGTCTAATAACTATACTTAGGTAAAGGCAGACGAAAAAAGGTAATCCTGCCACAGGAATATTATAAAAAAAGTATTTTATTTTTTCCAAGAATTCTGGGTTATACAGTAGAAGATCTTTATAACACACTATCTTGAAATGAGAAGTTGTGTGTATTATAGAATTTTACGTTATATAGATCACATTTCATACATCATTAAACTTACTTTGTAACCATGGCCAAATATGTCTGGAACCTATTAATATGTAGAGGAATATTTCTTTGAACCAGAAGTTGTGCAGGTTATAACTTTTTGCATAATATAAATCATTCCACACACTGTAAATTATCTTATAGAAATATGAACCATATGCCTGAATCAAATTATTATATTATTCATTTTCAAAAAAATATACATTGTAAAAATAGTAATTGTTTCATTGAAAAGCTCTAAATTAAGGACATAAAGGTGAAATGCATCAAATTTTGTCCTTTAGAGAGTAGCAATTTTTCTACAATGTGGAATGCAGATGCTACTTAACCACAAAAGTCATTGTTTACATCTGAGAATTTGTGTTATAAAGATCTTCTACTGTAATATTACAATATTATTTCTTGTGTGTTACTATCTGATTTTCTTTGAAAATGTTTTTGGTTATTAAATATGTAACCAGAACAAAAGTTTTCCGACATTAAAAATATGCATAAGAAAAGCGAAATTTTAAACTATAAAGATAGAAAACACTGTCGTAATCATTTCAGGTAGGTATTGAAACATTTTAAATGTATTAAACGATAAAATGGTAATGCTATAAACCAGGGCTGTCCCACCTTTCAGTAAACGTGGGCACATCTAATATTTTGTCAAGCATTGAAGGGCACCATTTTTAAATGTATGGAAAAATAAAACAATATTACTTCACTCTAGTAGGGGCAAGGTTGCCGTTTTGACTCCCCTGTTTTTTAGAAATTCAGAATTCATACCTGAAATTCTGAAAAAAGAATTTTTTACTTTTAATTAAACCTAAATAAAGTAAACTTAACTTCATAAACTTAAATAACTCATTAAATAAAGCAAAAAATACTATTCGGAATAATAAAAAAGGAGGCCATACTGGCAACCCTGCTATAAAGCAATGATCTGGAGGCATCTTTTAAGTTGCACAGACATTTCACAAATGTGAAACATAAGGCCCCCTACTATGCAGAGCTCAATGTGAAAAATAACTGAAGAAAAAACCATAAATCATAGTACATTTAGCCTTGCAATTTCCTGAGAGAGAGGCCTATCAAAATATTTTGTAGAGAATGGAGTTAAAAATTTAATGTCATCTATAATAAAAAATCATGTGGAACACAAATGATTTTTAAGAAGCATCTTTTAAAATGGATTTGTATTTTAAAACTCCTGGTAACAGGTATCCTTCGAAGGACTCCTTGAAAACCTCCAAAGGGCGTCATGGCACCACATTGGACAGCCCCTGCTATAGACCATTATGATTACGGCTGGGGCTTTAAGAGATATCAAAAATTGCACATAGAACGATAAAAATAAATGAACTTTTCAAATAATACAGAGTTATTTTAAGTTATCAACTTTACCCTCTAATTGTTATTATTAAAATTTTGCATATGAATTTTCATTTTTAATGAGAGAAGTAATATTTAATTATCTTACAGATTGTATTTTCCAAGCTAATGTTTTCATGTGGGAGATGGGATGTTTCATGAAGGAAAAATACATCAGAATGTAGCTATTATGAAAATTTAAATGTAATACTATTTCAAAAATGAAATTTAAAATCCTTCCAATTTTTCCAAGTGAAAATAAACCTCTTCGAGGAAAAACTTTTTTTCTCTGACAGAAATTAAACTGACTGAAAAAACTGATTACTAGACTTAAATCTGACTGAATTAAAACAGCTATATGAATTAGAAAAAAATTACAAACATCTCGAAAACTTAAATTTTTAAAAATTGGTACTTTTTCGCGATACTAACACCATGCCAAAATGCATGCTATTGCACCATTTATTTCAACCCTAACCGTGCAAAGAATTTTTGTTACAGACCATGCCAAACATTAACATTTGCTATTTATTGAAAATGAATATTTTTTCATTAGTTTTATTTAACCCCCTCACTGACAAGCCCGTGTTAATACGTTCACTAAGCTCCAGGTTTCACTGCAATACAAGCAATACTTAAAGTAATATAATTCTATTGATTTAATGTATTTTTAATACATTGAACAATGATTAATACTTCCAAGGATTGCATTCATATTCGTTACTAAGTTTTTTAATAACATGTTCAAAGAATCAATTTTTTTTAGCATTTAAAAAAAAAATGCAGAGAAAAAAACATTACAGTTTTGCCCTTTTCCTAGACAGTCGGAGGGCTAATCGTAGCATCGGAAAACATCTTGATTTGTTATTTTTCGAATAGAAAATATATATTATTAAATTATGACTTTCATATATTACTAACACTGACATGGATTTTACTATTTGGCAGTTACTTGATGATGAGGAAGCTGTAATAAAATTCTTTCAGAACTCAGGAATTATAAATATAAAAAAGTTTTGTTAAAAAAGACCATGAACGTCTTCATTCAAAAAATGAAATGTTACTGTAATGAGAGACATGTGTATTATGTACACCACGCTGCAATACTAGGAGACATTTTCAGTTTCAGATCTGCAGTTTAAATTGACTTTATTTTATTACTTTATTGTAAAATATGTATTTGTTCTTTTATTTTAAATGCTAATTTTTGTATCTACAATTTTTTTTTTCAAATGTTTCAGTTCATTTTGTGCTAATTAATATGCTTGGTGACCACGGTGTTGGTATAACAGAAAAATACCAAAACAGTTACTGATTTTATTTAAAATACAAAGAAATAAATATTGTAAAACAAAAATATTTAATTTAAATATAAAAGCAATGTTTGTACTGCATAAAAAAAAAAAAAAAAAAAAAAAATTCAAAGGTTTAAATTGAAAAAAATATTTTGAAATTTGTCATTTGCTCCTGGATAAAAAGAAAAAATGGGTACTTTTATGTTAGCTGTGCACAAATCTCACCAATAGTATTTTTTTAAATCGCAAATACGAGCACTTACATTTTTACTCATCATCATCTACTATATATAAAACGCATTCTTATTTCATTCCGATTGACTGTAACTCAGGTTCTACTAAACAGAATTTTGTAGAACTTACTCTGTTAATTAGGTAATTTGCTTTAGAAGTGTTTTAATGTAACAAAATAGTTCTACGGCATTTAGTTATATCTACGGGAGTTTTAAAATTAGGTGAACCCAAGCCCCACCAGTGGCCGAAAGGTTCTGCTCTCGAAGCTGGTAGACGGGAGGTGCTGGGTACAAACCCAATCGCGCCTGTCGGTCTGATCGTTTCAGAGTTTTCGTGGGTTTTTTTTTCGAAACCTTGGATTTCCAAGTGTAAATACGGGTTAGGTTCCCTTAGAAAGACCCACATGAAGGGCACTCCCTCCCCCTCCTTGGGCCTATATCCCTCATGTTGATAATTGGCCGTCATAAACACAACCAACCAACCTATGTAAACCCAATTATGAAAGATTAACTTTTATTTAAATTTCTACTGGATGGATTTTGATGTTATGCAGGAAAGTTCTCAGTGATGTAGTAAAAAAATAGAGGATGTACGCTATATGCAGAAAGTATATACTAGAGAGTATATATGCTATAGCTTTGGAAGGTGTGCAGACCTTTTTAAAAAATCCAAAGAGTAGGTATATAAGCGTAAACCTACCCCTACATCCCTGGAATTCTATAATCTGGTTAACACGATTATGAAAGATATATTTAAATTTAATTTCATATATATTTTAGATAAAAGAGAAATTTAGTTTTGGCCGCTTATAACTTGAGTTCTGCTGAATAGATTTTGATGGGACTTACATTGTTATTAGGTTGAGCAAAAAGTTCTGGGAAATTTTTAATCAAATAGTTACCAGAATTTGTATCATATATATGAGTACTAGTGGTATATCTATAATATGAGTTCAGGAATTCGATTATGGCCTCTTTCGATCAATACAACACTTTTTCAAGGGCCGTTGATTTGAATCCTTTAATGAAGTTGAAGAAGCATGTCAAGAGTTTTTTTATTTGAAGGAGCCGCCATGGTACTTCCAGCAAACCGGAATCTGGCAGAATGATGGCATAAAGTCGTGGACTATGATGAGCTCTACTTTGAGAATAGTCCTTGTAACTTTTGTTGTTAATTTGTGCATAAAAACGCAACTTTCACAAATTTCCCAGAACTTTTTGCTCAAACTGCTGAATGGAATTTTTCAGAGAATGTTTTAGTATAAAACACATATCGTTTTAGGTTGCTTGGTTATAAAAATTTGGCTGAAAGTTCTAGAATCAAGTGAACCCAATTATGAAAGATTAGCCTTTTTAATAGGCTCTATTGGATGGATTCTGATGAGAATTCCATTGATGAATTTTCAGAGGAAGGGTTTTAGTATATTACATATTGTTCTATCATACTTCACCAAACCCTACAGTAAAGGATCAACTAAAGAAGTTGGTCCCTAACAGCTCAAATTTTGTGTGTCTCAATAGAAAATATAATAGCATAATGACGTCCATATCGTTTGTAGCAATTCGGATGGGCATTCCAGATAAATGTCCATATTGCTTTCAAACATATGATCAAATTCACTGATATATTTCGTTTGATTCAAGATTTGTTTAGAAAACCGACCAACATAGTGGGCGAAGGCTGCTAGTTTAGAGATATTTTATGGTTTAAGAATAATTCTCAAGCATAATTTTTCTTTTAATCTGATCAATCTCAAGAATGAGCAATTGTTTACTACACAAATGAAAAGTAACTAGTGATAGATGAGATCACAATGGGCAATTGATTGCCCAAAGCAAATTAAATAAAAAAGGATTTCTTTCTTTTTTTTTTTTTTTACATTAATCTTCCGTACTCAGTTCCATTTCCATGTGTTGCCATTATGGCTACATTGCCATTTAAAATGGATGTGAATGCTACTTAAAATTTCAATAATACTTTTTGTGCAAATATGCCATTTTGCTATAGGTCCAATTACTGAAGATTAATCATAAGATCAGATCAGATCATTAAACTTATCTTTTCCTTCTTTCTCTCTTATTTCTGATATTAAATCAGATAAATTTCAGAAAATAATCAAAATTTTTTGATTTAATAAATTTGAAAAAATTGTCTCAGAACTTGGTGTGTTAATATATTAAATTAAAAGTATATTATTCTTTTTGTTTATGATTCATAAATAGAATACAGTTAAAAGGTATTAGCTGCAATTTACTGCCAATCTTCATCCTCGTACAAAATGTATCAAACTCACTCTCTTTATCTTTAATTTTCTGTCCCAGAAACCAATGTTTCCTTGTCGCATGACATGAGTGTTAGTTTAGTTTGCCTGCTTGGGGACAGTGGAGTTTAAAATCCTTAAAAATATTTTTTTTTTTTTTCTAAATTTCACCTTAAATATTATTCAAGGGTACATTATATGCATTAAGGCATGCATTTATCACAAAAAAAATATATATATATTTTTGAGAAAAAAAAAATGGAATTTTACGCATTGTCTCAGAAATCTTCGAAATGCCCCCTGCGTCTCCCATATCAATGAAAATCCCCAATATTTTTTATAAAAGTTTGGGTTATATATATAAACAAAATAGAGCATCGAATTTTATATATTTGAATTTAAAGGTAAAAAAAAAAATTCAAAATTTTTTCGAAAAAATTTCAAAATTTTTCAAAAAAAAAATTTTTTTTTAACCTTAAAATTCAATGCTCTATTTTATTTCTATATATAAACCAAATTTTTATAAAAAATATTGGGGGATTTTCATTGATATGGGAGACGCAGGGGGCATTTCGAAGATTTCTGAGACGATGTGTAAAATTCCTTTTTTTTTCCTCAAAAATATTTTTATTTATTTATTTATTTTTATTTTTTTTTTTTTTTGTGATAAATGCATGCCTTAATGCATATAATGTACCCTTGAATAATATTTAAGGTGAAATTTACAAAAATAAAAAAATAATATTTTTAAGGATTTTAAACTCCACTGTCCCCTTAAATAGAGTAGAAGATCTTTATAACACAAACCTAAAATATCAAGGTTATGCATTATATATAATTTTGTGTTATATGGATCACCTTTCATACATCATTAAATTTAACTTGAAAAAAAGGCCAAATATGTCTGAAACATATCAAAATACATTAGAATATCTTTATACTGCATTTCTTGTTACCAGGAGTTATACAGATATAAATTTTTGCATATTATAGATTATTCCACACATCGTTAAATTTACTTTATAAACATAGTCCAAATATACCCGGCCCAAATCATTCATTATATTACTCATTTTCAAAAATATTTATTGTAATAATAGCAATTTTTTTCATTAAAAAGGTCTTAAATTAAGAGATAAAGTTGAACCTATATATCAAATTTAGTCTTCTAGAGAGTAGAAATCTTTTACAATCTGGAAATGCAGGTGCTTCTTAACTGCAAAATTCATTGTTTACATCTCAGAAGTTGTGCGTTATATGGAGAATTGCGTTATAAAGATCTTTTACTCTATCTGCACTGAGAAACATGACTGCCAAAAAGGAAGCTCGGAAGGAAGAAGTATTGGGATTTTATAGATTCTTATTATTTCAATGTTTAAGTGCATAGTTCATTTAGATGCCTATTATCCTTGTGTATTATTTATTTTTTTCTTTTGTATAAGTTCTAATTTCGCTATGAATATTAGTTGGAAAAAGAAATGTTGAACTATTTTTATCTTTCTAAGGTCAAAATTGTGGAGGGCTGTACACTAGTTGCAGACCTGCCAACTGCTACGAAAAAATCGTAGTTGCTACGATTTGGACTTATAAACTACGATGCTACGAAAATCGGTCTTAAACTACGATTTTTTGCAAAAGACACAAACGCATTTTTTGTTTCTAGTTGCGATTTTTATCCCGCGCAGCATATTTTTCAGGAGTGATTCTGTTACGAAATTTCCAAAATTTCAAAGTGTTCATTTCCGAAAGTTTAAAAAAAAATGGCTATTAGTCTGAAAAAAATCTAGGCTGCAAAACAAACTTCTTAACATAAAGCACTCTTTATGTATATCAACCAGGAGTGAATCGTGTTTCTGTAAATATTTATACAGGAATTCCCTTCCTTAGAAACAAGGGTGCCATTTTAGGAATTTCTGAAGGGGGGGTGGGGGTCTTTGAGGGGCAAGGTTTGAAATAGTGTGCAAAATCGTGCGATTTGCGAATTTCGTCAAAAGTTCATGGTAAAAAATGTGGATTTCAACAAAGAATCGTGATAGAAAAATGTGAATTACGATTATGGGGAAAAAATCGCGAATTTCGTCAAAATTTACTGCACTGGGCTAAAAAATTGGAACCAGAGTCCTTTTACAAATGAAAAAAAAAAAAAAAATTCTACAAAACGAAAAGAAACTTTAATGATCATATAAAAAGTTTCAGAGGAAAAAATTTGCTATATTGAGTTGAAAGACTGAAACCTTATTCCTTTTACGAATGTCAAAAGATGGCTGCGTAACACGAAAAACCAACCAACCAACCTCCATATTAATTTAAATTTTGTGTGCTACGATTTCTCATTTTCAAAGGTTGGCAGGTCTGTAGTTGGCGTATTTGTATTTTAATGAATGTGACTTACACCATTTATGAATACACTTTTGTTTAAAACAATATAGCATCATTCATGTTTTAAGCGAATTTGACATGTAACTCAATTACAAAATATTTACCTGAAATAATGCTTAGCCTGAATTTATGAAAATCCTCACGTTTTTTAGTCGTAATTTTTGAACTCGCAAAATTGAAATTCAGAAAAAATTATGTTATTTTGATGTAATTGTAGTAGAATGTTTCAGCTATTAAAATTAGAATACAATTTTATTTTATTTTTTTTTACACATACAAAATACAAAAATATGATTTCCGTTATAATATGATTAAAATATGCAATAAATGCATCCAAATGATGTAGCATTTGCTGAAATTTTATTTCGTTGATCTTAAAAATAAAGCCTTCAATTTATGGTTACTATTATGGATACTATGTGTTAATTTCAAAAGAGCAAGAGGTTTTCCACTCATTATAAAACATAATTTTTAAGTTGAAACTTAAATTTTCCTTCATAAAAAATTAAATTTACAATTGGCTGAAATTGGTGTCCATAAACTTTTAGTTGTGGTGTCAGTTTTAGAGTTTTGTTTGAAAAGGGAAATAACTGGTTCTCTCTTTAATATAAATCGTAGAAAATGTTACCACTTCATCTAAACCAGTAAAACACTTCGGTGTAATTTGTAGCTATAAGATACACTATGACGCAAAAGTTTAGACAATGAAGAAATTCTTACATACTTTGAAAAATATTTATTCAATTTTCAAATCACTGCTTGAAATTAATGTGCTGTACATATAAACAATATTTATAACAAAGAAAAGTGGAATTGTGCATATTGCAATAAATTAAATGGTAACAAAAATAAACTGCTGTCTCAAAAGTTTAGACACAAATTAAATAAAATCGAAATAAACAATTTTTAAAACCTGGTTGCGCATCCATGCTTATGTATTACGTCATATACACGAGATTGCATGGAAGAAACTAAATCTTGCATAGTTTGTGGATCGATATCGTACCATGCATTCTCAATAGATGTCTTAAGTTCCTTTTCAGAAGAGTATTGTCTAGCGTTGCTATAAACTTTGTGACACATGATGCTCCAAAGGTTTTCTATAGGGTTAAGATCTGGGCTACATGCTGGCCAGTCGAGAACTCTTATATTATGGGAATTAAACCAAGATTTTGAATGTTTTGCAGTGTGAATTGAAGCATTGTCTTGCTGAAATTCCCACTGAGGACCCCCTAGAAGCTCAGCAAATGGCAGTAGGTTTTCTTCTAATGTCTGTGTATAATGCTGTGAAGTTTGACGACCACTGGTGAAGGTCAGAGATACTTGTCCATTATAGCAAAAGGCTGCCCAAACCATCACCGAGCCCCCTCCTTGTCTGCGACTAAAAAAACGTCGAGGTTCCTTCCGCAAGTCATGCCAATACGATAAACAACCATCTGGACCATCCAGATTCCACTTTTTTTCATCGCTAAATATGACTGACTGCCATTTCTCTCCATATGACATATGCTTTCGAGCCCACATAAGTCTTTGTAACTTATGATGTGGTTTCAGAGCTGGTTTCTTCTGCATTTTGCTATAAACGATTGTTCCTTTTTCCAAAATTCGTCTACGAATCGTATCCTTTGATACAGAGAGTCCCGATGAGCTTTGAACTCCACGTACGCTCATTTGTTGAGTACTCGCTAGTCTTTGTATCAGGCGATCCTCTCGTACATTTGTCACACGTGGCCTCCCAGACCGACATTTTGCTTTATATTCGGAACCACTCGATAAAACTCGATAAATAGATTTTTTTTACCTATTAATAATAGCAGAAATTTCAGAAACGCTCTTCCCTTCACCTTTCAACTGCCAAATCCTTGAAACCTCATTCACTTGAATTTCTTTAGCTCTCGGCATGTCGACTATGAAGCGCAATCGTTTGCAGAACTTAAGTACTCCAAATTTGTGACATCATCGATTCTAAATTTGCATATGCCAGCGAATATTCAAAGAAATTTAGAATAGTGTCTAAACTTTTGCGACAAGCACATTTGAATTTTTATGAAAAAAATTAGTATTATAGCAAATAAAACGACTGTCTTTTGTACATAGCATTTTAAATCAGTTTTTGAATATATTTACAGGTTTTTGTAATTCTGACGTCATAATTCTACATTTTAAAGCTGAGTGACGTCATTGTCTAAACTTTTGCGTCATAGTGTATGTCTGTAGTATGCAATAAAAGTAGGAGGAAATAAAACATATCAACACATTTATTTAGAGTCAGTTTGGCATCCTATTGAAAACATTTCATAGAAAGTGACATCATATAATAGAATATTTTTGTCTGTTTTTCTGATTTTTTTTTTTTTTTTTTTGTCAAACATCTGTATTAAAGTAGATGGGTTAACAGCTTCAAATAAATTTAAATGAAACATCATTTTAACGCATTCATGGTTGACATCAATTTCTGAAAATGCAAAAATATAGCGTGTGATTCTGAAATTTTATTGGTTTTTTAAAAGGAAGTACATGTATTATCATTTAAAAATATATGTGTTGTGCTATTATTTATGGTGTCGCAACAGGAAACAATAATTGTATTAGAAATTGAAGAAAATTAGATTTCTAAAATAAAAAACTATTGCAGGTGATTGAAAAAAGAGGTAAAGAATGGTCTGATTATTTTTTTAAGTTGACAGTGACTTTTCTAATGTTCTAAAACATATGTATATCAAGTTTTGTGCAAATCGTTCAAAAATTGAAGATTTGTATAAAGGAATATACAAACTGAGAAAAGGATAGATTACTTTTTGGTAGAACAGTATTATTCTGGAGAGTAACATGTGTCTTTTCTTGAAAAATAAATGTGTTTTACCACTCTAACTTATGGAGTAGAAACATGAGTGCTAACCAAATACCTGTGCAAAGATTACAAACAACACAGAAAAGTATGAAAAGATGTATGCTAAGCATAATTAGAAGAGGCAGAAAAGAATAACCTGGATAAGAAGTCAGACAAAAATTTTTGACATCATCAATAGAAGTGGTTAAAAATGAAAATGGACTGGACACATTTCATTGCAAGAAGACAAGACAATAGATGGAGTATAAATACCTTACAGTGGTATCACAAAGATGTAAAACAATCTCTAGTAAGATGGAGTGACAAAATCATAAAAGTGGTTGTAGTTAATTGAATAACCAAAGCACTAGACAGGAAACAATTCCTGTGCATTTATATTATAAACGTATATTTAAGATTGGTTTCACTAATAATTTTATGAAATTTTTTTTTTTTTGATCTAAAATGGACATATGCATAAAATTTGAAATGACTTGATAAATTTTGCAACAATTATATATTTAAAATTTTAGACCATTTGGTTGGGTAGCTTTTGCTCTGTTATATGAAAATGGACAGACAGACAGACCGAACGATTGGGGGTGGGGGAGCAATTTTCAAACTTTTTTTGAACCTGTCATGTGATATATCATCAGAAAGCTCTCGGATAACTTTTTCATATTATGAGACTTTCATCCCCCCACCTCAATTTTGCCCCCACTGTGGGGGGTTAGTTTTCAAACTTTTTTGCATTTTCATCATTTTAGATCGAATTTTTTTTACGGAGCCATCCGGTAAATATTATTTATAATACAGTCAAACTCTGTTATAGCGTCATTCAAGGGACTGCAATAATTATGACGCTATAACTAAGTGACGTAATAACCAAGGTCATGTCAGAAGCATGAAGTATAAGTAAAGAATGCATGCATACTACCCTATTTCACACCTTATAAAATAAGAATAGTAGTATAAATTTTATAATAAATTATAAAATGAGTATAAATTCCACTTACTATATTTTTCCAAGAAAAAATTAATTTATTCCTGCATAACATGATAATAATGGAGCTAAGGAGTATATTGGGAGAAAAAAAATGTTCAATTTTCTTTTGTTTACTTTTCGAGCAAAATAAATTTCATTGTATGTCATCTTCAACGTGTCCGATACATTTAAAAATCTTTGTATCTGTGATTTGGGATTCATAAAAACATGACAACAATCTTATTGCTTGCTGAGCGTCTTTCATTTCGGGTGGTGGTACCACTTTATCAATTTCCTACCCTTCTTCATCATCACTGGCAGCTTCCTCTGTTTCTTGCACTTCTTAAACAATTTCCAAATCAGATTTAAGTTCCAAAGTTATCAAATTGTGATCTGCAGCAACAAACTTGTCCAAATTTTCATAAAAAGGCAAATCATCAGATCTTCCGAATCGACGATTCCACTCTGACAAAGGCAAATCTTCTTCTTCTCTTTGTGGGATTTCACTAATACTTTCTTTTGTAGAAACAAAACCGGCATGTCGAAATGAGTTTCAAATCGTTTTTTCTGTAACTCGTTTGCAGGCCTTATCCAAAAAATTAATTGCATTTTTATACTGGAAATCTTATTTTCATCTGAGCATTCTAAAATGGTCATAAGCAAGCACTTCCGATAGTTTCTCTTAAGGCTTCTGATTACATCTTAATCCATAGGTTGCAACTTGCTTGTACAATTTGGTGGTAGAAACACTAACTGTATTCTCTGTAAATTTTTCACATCGGGATGGGGGGACAGTTATCTACTAAGAGTAGAATCTTTCGCTTTTGTCTGCAGAGTTCCTTATCCCATGGCCTCACTTCAGCTTCAAACAACTCGCATGTCATCCAAGCCTTTCGACTGTGTTGATAGTTGACTGAAGCCTTTTAACATTTTAAAAAATCTTGGACGTTTCGACTTTCCAATCACGGTCTAGGTTTTCTTCTCTGTTCCAGTCATAAGTCCGCAAACAAGAACTGCAATTCTTTCCTTCGACAACTTCCCACAAGAACACTTTTCATTCTTAAATGAGAGTTTTGTCGGGAGTAAGCTTAAAAAAGAGCTGCGTTGAAAATTTCATTGTCTGCGTTGTCGAACTTTTGGCCATACATAGCTTAACCAATCCTGAACACATTTATCGTCGACACTTTTTTTCTTCACCACATATCTTGTGAAACACTATGCTGTGACGTGCCTTAAATCAATCTATCCAATCGTTGGGGCAAACAAAATTTGCATGCCCAAGCAACTTGGCAAGGTGTTCTGCTTTTGTCATCAGCATTGGACCACTGATTAATACGTTCATAGTTCTTTGCTATTTAAACCATTTTAGCAATGCCCCATCAATGTCTTCCATATCTGGCTTTCTCATTCCCTTAACATCCTTGCCATTTTGTTCAAAGGCACTTAAAATTTTCTCTTTGTTTTGCCAGAAAAAGTACACAGTTGGATTTACTAAACCAAATTCTCGACAAACTTCAACTTTCTTCCCTTTATCCAATGCATTAATAATGTTAATTTTATCTCCCCAAAAAAGAACTTTTCTTTTCATGGATGCCATAATGATCAAAGTTTCTCACTTAAAACGCAAGAGTACTGAAAACCAAATGAATGATGTTACTGTCAGGTCAGAATTTAAAAAATTTCTGCTAAGCAACAAGTGTCAATCGATTCCTCACTGTTTCTCCATCTTATCTAAGTGGTCTTCTACGCTATTTGTTTAGACAGATAAGGAGCAGAAGTTTTACCTTGTTCACTTCCTGCCCCCCAGAGTTATTTTCTGGACAAGACTGCAGGACAGGTCCGAAAAATTGCGTATAGGTGTAAACTTGAGCCAGCTGTTATTTCAATGTCTCTCATCTGTGTCGAATTAGACTTCCTTGTTGTGAAAACAAATTATACTGCCCCATTTTCAGAGCATAAATATATTAGTTTATGTATATTTTTGACGCAATAACCGGGGTCGCCATTTAAAGTATACCGTTATTTCCATGTTACCATAGCATTGATGTCTATGGCAGTTTCATGGGGACTGCAGAATTTGACGTTATAACAGAGTTGACACTATAACCGAGGATGCTATTACCAGCTTCGACTATATATGAAATTTCAAAAAGTGGGGTTGTATTTCGGAGAGTGCGGTAGTTGGCCCCCTGGGGGGAGCACTTTCCTAACTTTTACCGCCACTCCTCATGTGATATACCATAAGAAAATCCTGTAATCACTTATTCATATTAAGCAACTACCGTGCCCATTTCCCCACTTTGCCACCGGGGCATTTTTTCTAAATTTTGCTGACCCCCCAGGGTTGGTAAAAAACCGGGTTTTTTTAAATATATTTTCCTATTACATATGCATGTATATTTATTGATAAAAATAAACATTGTTGGATTATAAGTAATATAACTTAATTTAAAAATAATTTAAATTAGATAATTACAATCAATTATGTAGAAAATTGAAATCATTTAAAATTTAAACATTTTTAGTAAAAGCTGTGTCTTATGTTCCATGAATAAAATTCTCTACATAGTGAAACATTGATACTTTGAAAATCTTAATAAACAATCTTTTTATTACTTGTACTATAAATAAATATATGGTGCAATTTCATAAATATAATATACTTTCCCATTCTTTATTCAAAATAATTTCTTTGAAATATTTGTAATCTGAGATATCTGATTTTTCTGTTAGAACACTACATGAACAATTATTATCTTTTATTGAAAGTAAAGCTTTTTTTATAAAGAGTTCCTGGAATGATTTGAATTTAGCAGTAGAGTCTTTATACGTTTCAAAAAGTATTGGGTATTGTCATTTGACAGTTCTCCTTAGAAACTGCCAGGTTTAAAAAAGGCAACAGTAAAATAAACAGAAATACTTATTTACCAGCTTTTTAGACTACTGAAAACATTGATCTTAAAATGGAAAGTAGATTTATAAAAGTTGTCATCCACTAAAACATTTAAACAGCTATCAGACTTAATACAAAGCCTTTTTTTCTAAGCTATGTTATAATACGTATTACTTCTGAATGTCTAAACAAAAAAATAATAATATATATTTTTAGACATTTTTATGAGACTTTTTTCTGTTATGTCTCATGCCAGAAATACTTATTTACCAGCTTTTCAGACTACTGAAAACATTGATCTTAAAATGGAAAGTAGATTTATAAAAGTTGTCATGAGTTTGATGACCTTGAACCGTATCTTGATTTTGCCCCATTTTTTTGTCAGATCTAAATAATGGATTTGATTATGCAATAGACAATTTAAATATATCTTATTGCATATTTTAGTTAAAAGTAAACAGGCTCTTTGCTAGCACCCAATTTTTAAAAGTCCTTTTATTCGACTTCATATCTTGAGTTTCTTTTTTATTCTTAAGGCTGTTCTCAAATCCGAAAGGGCAACTTTATGACATAAGTTTAATTTATTTTTGTTCGGAAATGCATGAAACTAGCAGATGCTGTTGTTCAGAAACTATGTAATAGAACCATGTTTTCCGTTTTTTTTTTTTTTTTTTTTTCAAACGCAATAGATCTTTCAGAAAATAGTGTCAAAGTTGGCATTTTGAACCGAATTTCCATGCGAAAGAAAAATAACTACTTAAGCAAGGTTAAAAACATCTTTGTCACGTGATCAAAATTGCTTATAACTCAATAGGTAATTTATTTATCAAAAATGGAGAACACAGTTCGATTCCAAATCACTTCCATAGTCAGACCTTCCAATTTTATATGAAATATTAATTTTTAAATGTGTCAAAGCATTTTACACTTGTTGAGTAGAGCAGTTCAGAACAGTCTTAAAAGATAATCTCCCCAATCTAGAAAATTTTCTTTTACAGCTTGACTGAAATCTTAAAGGTCATTTTATGTTATTAATTGTAAATAATCTGCGTTTTCTCAAAGGAAAATATTTTATTCAAAATATTGAATATTTTTAATCTATTTTATCTTTGCTAAATTCACATGTTTTAATTTTTTTCTTTAGAGCTTCAGATATGTTCATCAACACATGCAATTTGCATTCTACATGCATACAAATATAACCTAGACTCACTTCGTCTCACGGTGACCGCTACATTAAGACTGTTAAAAGTAGAAATTATTTATATCCAATAATTTGAAACACTTAAATTACAAAAATGAGAAAATATTATATTAGATATTTTCTAAAAAAACAGTTGGTTAACCAATTGATTTAAACTGTGCCAATCCTGCTGGTAACAGAATAAAATCATAATGCAAAGCCTCAATCCCAATGTAGGAATGCAAAAAAAAAAAAAAAAAGGCTTACTAAACCCAGTAGCCATGATACAGCAAAGAAAACTCACAGCCAATCTCTCATTAGCATACAGAACAAAAAGTAACCAATGGAGAGAATTACTTATGATTATGTCATCATTGAGGCATATGTAAATCTTAACTAATCAAGCAATCTAAGTAGTAAAAGTATATATCTAGCTCAAATCTGCTTTTTTGGCTATTTTTAAAAATAAAAGGCTTAAAAAAAAAGAAGAAGAAAAGTAACTATTTGTTTTTTTCTTCCCAGCTAATTTTAGAAAAATTAGTCTGCTATGTAGATTTAAAGCTTATAAGAAAAGTTTGATTGATTAAAAATGTTTGTCACTTTACAAATTTATTAATTCATCATTTTTCTAAAGCTTTGGTTGTGCTTCTGCATAACTTGGATTTTGCATTTTTCAATAATGTGTAAAATAAAGGAAAACATTAGGGAAAAAGAGAAAAAAAACAGATGAAAAAAAAAACCAGCATGGTTTTTTTAAAAAAACCATTTGGTTTAAACCAGCGTGGTTTAAACCAAACAACCCTGTGACACACCTCATGTTACATATTGTTGGAAAAGGCCTGTGACCACTTATTCATGTTATGCACCTTCCCCCCACTTTGCCCCCACGGGGGTACTTTTCTAAATTTAGCCAAGACCCCTCATGTGACATATCGTTGGAAAGGTCTGTGATTACTTATTGAAATTATACAGCTCTGGTGTCTGCCTTCCCACTTTGCCCCCATGGGGGTACTTTTCTAAATTTAGCCAAGATCCCTCATGTAACATGTTGTTGGAAAGGTCTGTGACTATTTATTGATAATATGCACCTCCGGTGTCCCCCTCCCCCCACTTTTCCCCCACAGAGGCACTTTTCTAAATTTAGCCAAGACCCCTCATGTGACATATCGTTGAAAAAATCAGTGACTATTTATTGATGTTATGCACCTCCCGTGCCCCCCCCCACACACACACACACTCTTTGCCCTCACGGGGGCACTTTTCTAAATTTAGCCGAGACTCCTCATGTGACATATTGTTGGAAAGGCCTGTGACCACTTACTGATGTTATGCACTTCCCGCAACCTTTCCCCCTAACTTTGCCCCAACAGAGGGCATTGTTATAAATTTAGCCGATATCTTTCATGTGACACATCAGCATTTATATAAATTTAGCCGAGACCTTTCATGTGGCATATCGTTAGAAAGGCTTGTGACCCTTGTACATGTTATAAACATTCGATTTCTCTCCCCCTGCTTTGCCTCCCACGGGGGCACTTTTCTAAATTTACCCGAGACCCCTCATGTGACATGTTGTCGGAAAGGCCTGTGACCACTTACTCACGTTATGCACCTCCCCCCACTTTGCCCGCACGGGGAGGGCATTTTTATAAATTAAGATTGAGACCCCTCATGTGACATATGGTTGGAAAGGCCAAAAGCCCTGTGATGACTTATTCATATGCAGCTGCTGTGCTCCTCCCCTCACTTTGATCCCACCCCCCAGAGATCCGGGCCAAGGTTCTTTCGGTTCGAGATTTTTTTTTCTTTTTTACAAGATTTTGTAGTGTGTGCACACCACGCCTGCTATACGGTGCCTTATACAGCGGGGAGCCAGTTCGAGATTTCATATTACAAGATTACATATAAATTAGAGGCTTCGATTAAAGAAAGGGCCCGCTAACGGGCGAAGCCACTTAGTCCTTAACACCAACTCATTCCAGTTCACCCGCAAATGATTCTTGATAAATGTATGACATATAAAAGCAATTGGCAAACTGAGGTCATCGAGAAAAATTTTGCACAATCGAAAAATATCGAGATGTCCGTACAATCAAGAAAATCGATAAAAACATCTCGTTATCATCTCGATACATCATCGATAAGAACATCTCGAGAACCTAAGATGTTAGGAGAAAAAAAGCTAGTGAATCGGACTATTTTTAAGGGAGTTATAATAGGGGGCCCAAAAGAGGCCAACTGATAGTTGAGAAAAGGCCCTAACATGAAAACATGTTACAACGTACTTAGCATTTTAGATTTTCGATTAGTTGAGATTAAGCATAGGCTACGAATTAATCATTAGAATATAATTTAAAAGAAATGTACAGGGCTCCCAAATGGTCCCCTTTTTCCCCCCAAAGTCCCCTTTTTGGAAAATGGTCCCCTTTAGTCCCCTTTTATGCATTTTGGTCCCCTTAGTCCCCTTTTTGTGGCTGGAAAAAATTTACTAATTGTAGAAAAATCGCCGCAAAACTCTAAAAATCACAAAAGTTCAAAAATTGCGTTTTACTGTAGCAAGCTAAAACATTGTAACTGGAGTACCTTCATGAATGTCAAAAAATTGCTGCACAATGTGAAAAGATATTAAGATATGCATTGAAAATATCATTAAAATCACAAAATATTCAAGTTGGAGGACAAAATTTTAATACATTAAGCTAGAAGTTTGAAACTGAATTTCAAAAAATCACCATAAAATGTAAAAAAAAAAAAAAAAAAAAAAAAAAAAAAAATTCAAAAATTGCTATAGGAATTCAATTTTATTGAAAAGAGGACAAAATTTAATAAGTTCTTCGAAAAGATTGAAACTGGAATCCTTTTACAAATGTCAAAAAATCGCATGGAAATTTCAAAAATTGCTGTAATAAGCATTATTGAAAAGAGGATAAGATTTACTGAATTGGGCTAAAAAATTGAAACTGTATCCCATTTACTAGTGTGAAAAGGTCACTGTATAAAAACCGCTAAAAATTTAGAAAATCAGAGAAGTCAAAATGTACTATAGTAGGGCTACATTGTATCTAGAATTTTTTTACAAATTGGGGGGGGGGGGGGGTGGAGAGAAATCCTTGCGGGATGTGAAATATTTTTTTTTTTTTTTTTTTTTTTTTCTTATTGCTAACAATTTAAACCAGAGGATGTAATCGTGGAAAGACAAAATTTACTACATTAGTGTTAAAAGTTTGAAACCAAATTTCTTTTATAAATGTCAAAAAAATCACTGCAAAATGCCAAAAAACAATGAAATAATTGGGAAAATTTTACTGTATAAATTCCAAATAAACTTTATTGTAAAGAGGACAAAATTTACTACGTTCTGCTAAAAAATTTAAATCAGATTCCTTTTACAAATTTGGAAAAATATGCATAAAACATGTAAAAAGGCTAAAAATTACATTTAAAAAAACTACTAAAAAAAGTTCAAAAATTGGCTTCTATGTGCATAACTTTAGGCATACAGCTACCTTCTTGCCAAATCTGATAGCTCTATGCACAGGGATCTCGTCAGCACAAAGACACATAAACAAACCTCTATCTTTATTATATTAATTTTTAATACAATTATTCAATTGGTAATTAAATCATATCAGTTGTAAATTTCCAAATGGGGGAAAAAAGTTGAGGCCAGGATTCGAACCAGGGATGTTTTGCCTGGAGCCATCAATGCTCTACCTACTGAGCCATCCCGGGTGAATCTGGAGGAGTAATTCACCCAGCTAACCCTAATGTTGCCATACTATGCTTTTTTCCGATGAACATTATAGCTTATTTCAGCTTTTATTGGGTAGTACAAAGGAACTAAATTTTATGTTTGAGATTAATAATTAACAATATCTAATCAATAGTTAATCTAATTTTAATACTCAACAGGAGGTGCTGTTATGCTGTGCTTTTTTAGCTCACAGGCTATCAAAGCCTGAGAGCTAATGTTTCCACCGACTCTGTATGTATGTATGTACGTAACGCGATAATTTTTGATAGAAATATCCGATTTGCTTCAATTTTTTTCTCTGGGTTCATTCTGATAAGGCGCTTCACTGATAAATTTTGGAGGCCCAATCGTTAAGCATAAAGGTGGAACGGGGGGCTAATCCCCCCCTCCCCCCCCTGTAACTTAGGTAAATGGGTTTTTCGTGCAGAATTATCAGATTTTCTTCAAATTTTGGTATACCGGTTAATTCTGATTACGAACTTCCCTGATTAGATTTAAAGGTTCATTGTTTAAGTCTAAAGGGGGGCACGGGAGGTCAATACCCCCCCCCCCCCCCTTAATTTAGATAAATGTATTTTTCTATCTGATTGGATTCAAATTTTGTATACAGGTTTATTCTGATAAAGTGCTTCCCTGATGAGATTTGGAGGCTCATTGGTTAAATATAAAGATGTGAAACAGTGGGGAAACTAACCCCCCCCCCCCTAATTTATTTTTTGAGGGCATTATTCTTTGAAATAAGAGTATACTTTATAATTAGTGTGGATAGCCTATGAACTCAATGCCATCAGTTTAACACTTTTCTTTTTACTTATTCATTGATCACTGTTTCTCCGTATTAAATTTGGAAAAACGCTCTATACTTTGTAATTGCTAGTATGCTACTCTGTTAACAATTGATTTGATATTTTCTTAGATGCATTAATTTTTAGTGTTTATACTTTATTGCAAATCATTTTTTTGCTGTTATAAATATTAAGGAAAGACATCTGTGAAATTCTTTGAAGAAAATATTTTTTTTATTGGCTTAAAAAATTCTCTGAACCTTCCTGAATCCATTGGTATGCCCATTTTTTTTTTTTTTTTCCTTCTGACCATTAGAAATAATTGTAAAAATTCAAGGTAAGACAAGACTGGGACACTACACCTACTCACACTAAGGGAAAACATGACTGGGACATGAAGCCCACTCTCATTAATTTTACTCTAACATTTTCTACTCATTTATTATATGTAACTAAACTTCATCCAAGTGTTTGTATATTCTTTAATTCATGTGTTTAATAAAACATTGCAAGAATTTCACACAAATTAGAAGTGTCTAAGTTTTGTAGCTTTTCAAAACATTGTACTTTTCAGCTAAAAACCCTATTAACCCCTAAAGTACTTGAGTGATTTCGATAAAAAAAAAAAAAATTAAAAAAAAAAAAATATATTGGTAGAGTACAAATATAAGATGATATGTGGTAGACAGTTTTAAAGTATTTTAATTAGTTTCAGAAAAAAACATTCTTGAAAATAGAAAATTTCTGACAAATTGCGATTGCTCTAAAATAAGAAGTTTTGTTCGCAGAAGAAAAACTGTCTGTCATATGTCTTGAGCATTATCTAGTGAATAGGGATTCAGAATTTCATCAAAATCGGTCTGGTAGTTTCTGAGAAAACAGGTCTTAAAGCTTGCATTTCCTCCCTATGATTACACCGATTCTTGTATTCCCTCAAAAACACTTTTCGGCTTTATCATTTTGTAACACAAAGTGCAAGTTTGAAAAATACAAGTTGCAGTTCAACACAAAACAACAGTCTTGAGCATAATCCAGTGAATATGGATTCCAAATTTCATCAAAATCGGTCAGGTAGTTTCCGAGAAAACAGGTCTTAAAGCTCGCACATTTCCCATAGGATTGTACTCAGTATTGTCTCCTCGTAATAAAGCATCAATTTAAATTAAAAGCTCCTTTAAGGAGAATTATCAATGTGAGTACTGAATGTTGGAATACTTCCTATCTTCTTGCAGTAGAATATTTAGCTGAGTGTACTTTTTAGTGACCCATCTTTATAAAGATAACCAATTAACATATTTTTGGGGGTAATTTTTAAAAATTTGATTGCATATTTAGGAAAACTCGGTTCAGTATTTTTAGACATGGTCCCCCAAAGTCCCCTTTTTTAACATAAATGGTCCCCCAAAGTCCCCTTTTAAAATAAAAATGGTCCCCTTTCCCCCTTTTAGGAGACTAAAATATGTTGGGAGCCCTGAATGTACAAAAAATTGGGGAAATGCTTAAAAAAGGGCCCAAATATGTGAGTGTTGGTCTAAGGAGAAAAGTTCAAGACACAACTTTAAAATTACGCATTGCGAAGGTGAGAAAATTAGGGTGTGAAAAACGCATGGCACACAAAACATTTAAGGGGCCCTACAGGACCCTAGACGTGCCCATGGTCTTAACTGACATGTAGATACGGGAGTATAACTAAATGGAAAAAGTATCCCAAAAATGAAGATCGGATAAAACGGAAGCAATTTATTAACAATTTAGTGCACTAAAACTTCAAGGGGCCCTGTACCGGGTCCCTTGCAAGGGTGCTGGGGTCTTAACTGAAATGCAGAAATGGGGTAGAAACTGAAACGAGAATTCACCCCAAAAACGAAGAAGATTGGATAGAAAAGAGGCATGTTATTAACAATTTAGTGCACTAAAACTTCAAAGGCCCTGTACCGGCCCCTGGACAGGGTGCCAGAGTCTTAACTGAAATGTTGAAATGAGGTAGAAACTAAAAGGAGAATTCACCCCAAAAACGAAGAAGATCGGACAGAAAAGAGGCATGTTATTAACAATTTAGTGCACTAAAACTTCAAAGGCCCTGTACCGGCCCCTGGACAGGGTGCCAGAGTCTTAACTGAAATGTTGAAATGAGGTAGAAACTAAAAGGAGAATTCACCCCAAAAACGAAGAAGATCGGATAGAAAAGAGGCATGTTATTAACAATTTAGTGCACTAAAACTTCAAGGGGCCATGTACCGGGCCCCTTGCAAGGGTGCCAGGGTCTTAACTGAAATGTTCAAATAAATGTAGTAGAAACTGTAAGGAGAATTCACCCCAAAAACGAAGAAGATCGGATAGAAAAGAGACATGTTATTAACAATTTAGTGCACTAAAACTGCAAGAGTACCAGGGTCTTAACTGAAATGTAGAAATGGGGCAGAAACTGAAAGGATAATTCATCCCAAAAACGAAGAAGATCGGATAGAAAAGAAGCATGTTATTAACGTTTTAGTGCATAAAAACTGAAAGGGGCCCGGCCCTTAAAAAATTAAACTCCGAGCCTCAGGTGCAACAGGACCTGTCTTGGACTAATCACACCTGAATTTTCAGACTTCTACCTGCGGTAGTTTTCGCTACCCACAGACACACACACAGAGCGATTTATTCTTTTATTAGTATAGAATACGAGCGTATTTTAGGGGATGTATCCAAATTGAAGTTCCGTACTCGATTGTTGACCGAGAGAGCCCATTTCTTGATCAAGGCATTCTTAAGCTGTACTCAAGCAGTCATGGAAGACTACTAGTTTACAGGATAGCATAAGAAATTTCAAAATATCTAGTCACTTCTATCATAGACGCCCTTAAACCATCATTTTACCGTTTTTTAAGCATAATTTGAAAACTACTTGGAAGAAAAATGTGAAATTTTGTATTTCCATAAAGCAGGACTTAATAATCGAAATCCATCAAAAAAAAAAAAAAATGTAGGTTGCAAGTCATAATTTTTTCGAATATTAATTTCATAATTCATATCATAAAATTATAAAAATTGCAAATTCGACGTATTTATGTTTGGGTATTTTAGTATTATTGCTACACAAAAAATTGGCACATTAGGAGTAGAATTTCAGGAGATATTAATAAAAATATGTAAATTTAACATTAGAAGCACTAAATTTTGAATGTTTATAATTCAAAAACTTATCATTCAAATGAATTGAAATTTGGTGTCTAGGCATAGTTTAAACCGAAGATTTGAAATATCTTATTAAAATTGGGTATTGCCATTGAAAAAAAATGAAGTTTGGGTTCGTTTTAAGATGTAGATGGCCCCCTAAGCAAATATTATATGCATTTTTTAAAAAGTAGACTTTATTTCCAAATGTTCGGTACCAATAACTTTCTTCTACGATAATTTGTTGAGGAGTTAGTAGGGGGTGTTTATTATTTTTTTTTTCCCACGACTGTACATGGGGTAACAAACCACATTTGGGTTGGAGGTAATAACTTTCAGAAAACTAAAGTATATTATAATAAAACTTTTAATAGACATTCTTACCTTTGTTGCAAATGTGATAATAATAAAAAAAAGTGGTAGAAGTTTCCATTATACGCGCCAGCAGCATACACTTGATGCTCCTTTTTTTGCTTGAGAACCTGTTTTTCCAGAACCTTTTCGTGATGTTATAACATTTCACACAAATTAAGATACATATCGTCGCGTTTTTATTTTTCTCAAAATTACTGCCGTCAACCCAAGTTCAGTTGGAATAAAACATCCTGTATTTATGCTGTTGTTTAAGAATATGTTAAGAATATATAATGTTATTTGTTGTTTAAGAATATTTTGCGATTTATCACCTCTGGTGAATAAAAGGGGAAATGCCTTAAAATTAATGTATTTGAAGTGTTGTATTGTCGTCGCAAACACGCATACGAACATTTTTTTTTTTATTATTATTATTCTAGCATATGAGAAAGTTAGTGAAGAATTTATTACATTTTTTTTTCTTTTGCTGCGATTCATATTGACTGTTCTTTTTTTTTCTCCCCCCCCCCCCCCCATTTATTTAATTTTGAGTTGTAATCTGGTCATTTTGACTCCTCTTTATTGGGAACCGGGTTTTTTTTTGGGGGGGGGGGGGGTTATGGTTCTTTCGGATTTCTTAAGAAAGTATTTCTTAAGGTATATATATGTTTTTATTATTACTATTATTTTAGAAATTCCAAATTTTTGTTTCAGATGAAAATTAATATTTTTTAATATATTGATATTTTGTGGATTCAATTTACTTTTGTAAGTAAATAAATATTATAGAACAGATATGCTTGTAAATGACTATCCTTCCATAATTGTATTTGAGAATATTTTTTTATTATTTCTTTAAATTCGTATTACGGTTTGACTTTAAATGAAATTATCAGGTTCTGGTCGAATATAACCCAACCCATTGTAGGATTCGATTAGCAATAAGTGCACATTATATTTATTTACAATTGCAAAGTTGCTGCTTTTTTCCTCCTTTAAATTGCGTAAAAAAACATCTTTGCTTATATCTATATTATGTTAATATCCTCATATTCCTTATAAATGGTTGTCACCGTAAAAGGATAAATATAGAAGAAATTATTTTTACAATTAGATACTTTAACAATTCATTTGGTTTTAGATAGAAAAATCGTGTGTTTGTGTTTGATGTTTGTTAAATTCATCTCTTTTCTCCCGTTTAATTTTTTCAACTCGTTGAACATACATCTATTGATCGAACTGTATCCTAATGATGTATGAAGATGCGCTCCATCTTTATCTGACCTGGTGTATGATTTAAAAATCTTCCCTATTATCCGCCCATTCTTGTTACCGTTTATATATCTCTCTCGATCCTTCCAAGAAATTTCTCTGCAATACAGCATAGCATTAGAGGCTTATCACCATGGTAACGTGTGAAGTCAAAAAGAAGCAACAGGCAGACTGATCTCCAAGAGGTAAAACTCCGTTTGAGAGAGGGAGGGAAGCTGAGGAGAAAGAAAGCATGATATGATTATGAAGAGGTAGGTAGCTTCAGGATTAAATCTTCCAAGTTTTTCCTTTCGCTTTTTCTTTTTTATCGGGTATTAAGTTTTTAATTCTTCTAGTTTATTATCATCTTGCGGAGGAACATAATTATTGGCATATGCTTTCTTAATTAGATTTTTGACAAATATATATATATATATTTTAGAATGTGGGGAATTGAAAATCACGATGTTTTATACAAGACTTTGAAAAAACTATTTGAGGAAGTAAAACTGTAGAAACACCCAAATAAGTTTTTTTTAATGATTTATGTCTTTCTCTAGTCTTGATTTTAAAATAATTAACCTCTCTTGGGCTTTTTTAGGGTTCTTTTCTTTTTTTTTTACTTAACAATATTTTTTGCGGAATACTATTTTACTTGAGATATCTTACTAGCTCGAAGAGTTAACTCAGAGAGAAAGGATTTGTGTGGGGGGAAAAGCATGATATACATCATTATAAAAAGGTGGATAGCTTTAGAATGATGATGAAAGGCGAATAGCTTGAGAATTAAATATTTCAGATCTTAATTTCTCTATTGCTAACCTGTGGAGGGGTATAAATATTGGTACATGTTTTGTTAGATTTCGATTTTTTTTTTTTTTTTTTTAAGAATATTTGGAATATTTAAAATTCGGTATTCCATGCAAACGTTCTGGAAAACTATTTAAACAACTAAAATTATACTAACATTAGTTTTTAAAAATATTTATAATTTTATCTGGTCGTATTGATTTTCAAATCATTTATTTTTTAACTAATCTATTGCTTTCTTTATGATTGTTACAGAATAATATTCTATATATTGTTATTTAATGATGCAACTTATGTATTATGCTTAGTACTCGAACAACGTATTTCTATCCTTGTTATTTCTAAATGAACATCATTCGTAATTTATTCTAAAAAGTACTATCTTTATTTTTTATGGAATGATATTCAACTTTGATATGATTATAAAGAGATAGATGGCTTCAGTGTTAAATCTTCCGAGTTTTTCTTCTCTCTTTTTCTTTTTTATTGGGTATTAAGTTTTTAATTCTTCTAGTTTATTACTATCGTGCGGAGGAACATGATTATCGACATACGCTGTTTTAGTTAATTTTTGACAAATATCTATACTTTTAGAAAGTGGAGAATTTATATTATAGTGTTTTATGCAATACTTCGAGAAAACTATTTAAGAAACTAAAATTATGGAAATGTCAGAATGTAAGTTTTTGAGAATGATTTATGACTTTTTGTAGTCTTGTTGACTTAAATCATTATCTTATTTGTTTAAAAATTTTACGAAATAATAATTCTACTATAACTGTTCCGTTTTAAGGTGAAAATTTTTGTAAGGAGTTCGGTTGCGGAATTTAAAACTATTTAATGCTTTATGAAATTCTTAAAAAAAGTATTTGAAAATTTTAAACAAAGATGATTTATAACTTTCCCTGGTCACATTGATCTTGAAATCGTAAATTTTTTTAACTCGGGGGGTTTAATAAATTGTATTGAATAATACAGGACTGTTGATAGGAATTTCTCCTGATTTCTTGCGAATTCTTTGATTTTCTATTTTCTCTGAATTTTTTACGAATATTTCTTAATTTTAGAATTTTTTTAAAATTATTTTTGAATAACTCTGAGAAAATTGTTGCATATTGGAAATTTGGAAAGTGTATTTAGTAATTCAAGATTACTTTTAATATTTACAGAAACCTGTAGTGTATTTCATTGGTTGCAGTAGAAATCGATCATAAAAATTTTAATCATATCCACCCCCCTTCACTTTTTTTTCATGTAATTTTTGCGTTATTTAAGTAGAACCACAAATATTCCTGATAATATTCTACGGATATTGAATGATGCAACTTATAGTACGTAATCATCATTATTTCCAAATGAATCGCATTCATAATTTATTCTAAAAAGTTGTAATTTTATTTTACTTTTTACTGAATAACATTCCACTTTGGATAGTTTTATTCAGTATCCAACTTATGTTTAGTAATTCAAACAATAAATTTAAATCCTTATTATTCTCAAACTAATCGTTTCATGATTTATTTATTGTGTTTGCTTCAATGCTAAAATTGACAACGAACATCTTGATCCAACTCTGTGCTAATGTTTTTGTTTCTTCTTTCATTGAATTTTTCGTCTCTTCTCTTGATAAATTTTTTCGTCCTATTTTAAGTTTCTGGTTTTCATTAATTTTTCTTCTGTATAATTCATGCAGTCTATTTTAGCTTCTCTCAATTATTCCATCCTAGGTATCTCGGAATGTCATTCTTATGTGCGGTCCTTTCGACTATGCTTAGAAATAGTATAAGGATTTTATTTTTCCGTCACATAAAAATGTGAATTAAATTACCTGTAAGGGGTGCAACTTGAAACTGGTTAAAACATGGGTACTCCTCGGGAACATAGTGATTTTAAATTGGAAACTGTGTACGAACGTAAGTATTATTTCTCCGAATTGTTGTTTGCAAAAATCAGCTGAATCATACGCATGCATGCTAACATCTCAAAACATGAATAAATTTATTTTATAAACTTATTGAAGGGCCATTTGTATAATGGATTAAAGAATTGCTTGGTTTTTTCCCCTTTGTTGTAAAAAAAAAAAAAAAAAAAAAAAAGGGAGGGGGTAATTAATTCTGCTGCTCCTGCTGCCGTAATTGAATTTGTTGTAACCTTTTGACTTTTCCGGCTCGTAATAAATAAATAAATATGCATATAAAATAGGGAAACTGTTAATTTTAGAGAGAAATGTATGATAAACACGTGAAGTAAACAGTTTTTAAATGGAAAAATTACTTTTAAAAGTTGTTTAATGTTAAAATCTGTCAAAATAGTTCAGTTAAAGTTTTATAGGGTCAAAAACTATGCATAGCAATTAACCATCTTTTGCAGGAATTTAAGAACTTGATTAGATTGTAGTGTGCAATATGCTTTTTTTTATTTGTCTAATTTTTTATTCAAAATTTCATTATGGAAATAGAAATATAATCATAGTTTGAAATAGCCAGTTTTTACCTACTGCTGCTAGATTTTAAAAAGCACAAATAATAATATTTACAAACAATTTTCAATTGAAAAATATCTTTCCACATGAGTTAAAAAAAATAATGAAAACTTTTTAAATAATTAAGCTATTACGTGCTAAAAAGCATTAAATGAGGGGAAATTACGTCATATTTAAAACGCTATATTTAAATTTCATATTTAAAACCATTTTCGTATAACGTTGTTTTCAAACTCTATACTTTTAAGATATATATTTACATATGAATATTGAAAAAGAAAGTAAACTTTAAAATAAATAATTATTACGTGCAAAAATTATCTCATATTTAAAACGATTTTCTTGTAGCATCTGAAAGAAATTTTTTCTTCTAAATGTTATAAACGTCTCGAAAGCAGTGCAAGCTGATTTTCCAATGTGAAACTGGTCTATTTTAATGAATCACGAAACAGCAGTCAGTCGTCGCAGCAATGGTGGATGCGGCCTTGGGAACCGAAAAATTCCCCAGTGAAAGGGGAATGCTTGAAAATCCGATTGCATAAGATGTCTAATGCTTGTGGTAATATCATTTGATATTCCATAATCAAATAATCTTTTTGAAACAGAGCAAATTGGCGGATTTTTTAGAGCCTGCGATGACTGGGCGGAAGTCGGTGACCGCAGCTCGGAGGCTTGCAGAGCCTCCTAGTCTTTTAAGCTGAAAGAAATAAATTAATTTTCATTTAATCAGCTCGTCAATCGTTCTAGAAATAACAAAATTATTAATAACGCGATCTCGTAAAGCAAAAAATATAAATTAGCTTATAAAAATATTGATTTCGTGGTTACTTCATAATAGTTTGAGTCCGTATCAGTAACTGGAAAAAAAAAAGAATTATTTTATTTACTTCTAATTTTTTCTGCTGACGTTCGCAGAATTTTCACCCAATTGCGAAGCATTTTACGAAATCTGTTTATAGGTTGTCGAGTTGCGAGGTAAAATATAAGGGGAAATGTTATTTTAATTTGTTAAAATCTTCAAAAATATATATTAATGCTGATTTTTATTCTGAAAATTTTATCTGAACCGATTAAAAGAAACCTTCCCTGAGAAATTCTCAATAGGTCCGGGGATATACCAAAACAATTTGATTCCACTTAACTAAAAGGTAGATTAGATTGTTCTTTGTTCCAACTTTATCAGGGTTATCTACACCCCCCCCCCCCCAAAAAAAAAAAAAATAGTAATAGTAATAATAAAGAATAACCACCCAGAAAAATAACACTTTTAAAAATCGGTTTTATTGGGTATTTTAAAAATGAAAATGGGCAAGTTTATTTCTTTTCTCTCTTTTTTTTTTTTTAAATATTATTTTCTAAGAACATTTTTCGCGTCTTTTACATATGTTTATTCCCTGCGATGATATTTAGTGACACTTTTTACATATGTATATTCCATTGGTTCCCAACCTTATTTTTGAGCCACGCACTAACCTTTTTTTTTTTTTTTTTTTTTTTTTTTTTTTTTTTTTTTTTTTTTGAGAAAGTGGATAGATAAACATTGATTTTTGGCCCTTCGAGCGGGTAAAAAAAAAAAAATAATAATAATAATAATAAATAAATTCTGTCTAATGTCTAAATCGGACTTTGTGTAAGATGGAAAACTGTCTAGGTGTCAACGATTTTAATCAGTTAATTAAAATCAGTGATTTAAATCAAATGATTTTTTTACTCACAATTTTTTTTATTTTTTAAAATAATGTGAAAAAGTATTAAAATATAATATGAACGTAAATTGCATCATTTCTTAAATTATTTTGCCCATTAAATAAGCGAAGAGAGCTTTAAATAATTGTTTACTCACTTAATGCCTAAAGCTTGGAAATAATATAGTACAATAAGCTTGTAAATAATAAGTTTTTATCTAAAAAAATATATATATTTCATTTAAAATTGATATTTAATTAAATCTTATAATTTACGTTGTCGTAATAACTTCTTTTAAGTAATCAAATAATTCACTCCTTCATATAAAATAAACATAAAAAATATTTTTTTCTTTAGATAAAAGAAGGATTTTTCTATTTTCTCATTCTACCTTTACAAATTGGATATCGCAACAAAGTGGAGCTAAAGAAGAATAAAAAAATGGTCACATTTACACGAGCTATTGTGAAAAAATGTATTTTATTACAAATTGTTAAAAAAAAAAATAACTAACGCTGCTGCCGTAGTTGAATTTATTGTGACGTTTTTGACTTTCTCGGATCATAATAATAAGAAAAAACTACGATATACAAAAACAAGAAAGCTGTTATTTTGTAGAAAAATGTATGATAAACGATCTGAAGCAGACAGTTTTTAAATCGAGGAATTTTTTTAAACGCTATTTAATGTTGAAATTTGTCAAAGTAGTTCAGTTAAATAAGTTTTATAAGATCAAAAACTATGCATAGCAATTTAACCATCTTTTGCAAGCATATATGGGACTGAATTGTGGTGTGCAGTGTCCAATGTTTTTAATTTGTCTAATTTTTTTAATTTTTCGTTCAAAATTTCATTATCTCAATAGCGATTTATTTCATATTTCGAAAAGTTTTTTGCTATTGTTGCCAAAAAATTATAAAAAGCGCAAATAATATTTCCAAACACTTAACAATTGAAAAGCATAATTGCATGTGGACATTAAAAGAGATAGAAAACTTTGGGACCAAAGCATTTTCGTTTAACCGGTGTTCCATAGGAATTTTCGAATAACCGGGAGGCTTATGCTGAAAACTTGTTTGATGAAAAGCTGCGATCGATATGTTGATGTACAAGAAGATGCAACAGCATCAAATGTGTTATTTTAAAAGGTGGCGTGATAAAGCAGCATTGAAACGATGCAAAGTTGAAAAACAAAAGAAAATCACAACATATTTTGTAAAAAAAAAAAAAATATGTCGTACGTGTCTACCTAATGAAGTGCCCAAAATTATGCAATGGACAAAATAAAAAAGTTGACTCGGTTTATTTATTTCATAAAGAACACGCTTTTTTAACACTATTTCTACCAGTGTCCAATAACTCCTTTCAAAGTTTTGATTTTTACTTATTTTGCTTTTAATTCTTTAAGATAACGAGTTGGAACCCGTCGAAATTCGACGAACTGAAAAACTGTTTCGAAAGAAACTGTTAGATCAAATTTATGATAAACCTACAAAAATAATTCATCTTACATTGGTTGTCTAACTCTTAAAACAAATAATATTTTTAACCTAAAATTACCAAAATGTCATTTCAACAAACTTCAACTGCTTAAATTATTGAAAAATTAAACTGTATTAGAATACGTAATCAAGATGAATAATTATGATGAAGTTATCGATTGAGGTTCTTACGTTTGTTTTCACGGGATGAAAAATCACTAAAAAGGATTTTGCTTTGTCACATCATAAAATTTTCCCCCATAAAATCTAAACTGTACGTTATTTTCACATTCTCAAAATTTACATACGCACCACTCAAGTTCACAATTTAAAAGTATTTTAACGCGCAATAGATTATTAATTAATGTATTTCCAAACTTAAAGTCACGTTTGTCCGATACAACTTTGTATGGGAACATTCTCACAGACTTTAAGTTCTAATCTCAGTAACCGCGATAAAAAATTCCGAAATTTGTCTTTAGTTGTCATAGTATTGGTCAAACATTTAGTTTTATCAAAGAAAATGATCGTTTTGTTTTAAATATGACATCACTTTTACTCCCTGAATCATTTTGCCTAGCGTCTCAAACTCAGTATCAGCGTAATGTAAAAATATTGAAATGTAACTGATTTGTGAAGAAGAATGCGTGTTTTTTTAATGGCTGACATCATTTCTATTCAAAAATTATAAAAAACTTACTTTTATTTGTAATGTGAAAATGGCATCAATAAGGATATAATCAATAAAAATTGAATAAAAATAAATAAACCATGACTATTTTCCCTTTACTTTTAATAGAAATGGTGTACTTCAGTTGCCACAATTACAAAATTGGTACTAAAAGCTATAAAAATATCAATATCTCAAAAATAAATTGAGATAGAGCTTTCAAACAAATTGCATTTAAAAGTACATTTTTTCCCTTATATTACGGAGTCAAAATTGAAACTGTACGATGCTTAGAAGTTTAAAAATTTGCAGTAGCGAAAATTGCAAAACCGTAATTTCATTTCAAATTTCAGAGTGTTGCCATTCGCAGAATGACGTATGCGTTACGCGCAGATATGTTTGTCCTTTATAATATAGATAAGTATTAAAACAACTCTTCAATGTATTAAAAATGATTCGGAACTGTTTTTGTCTAAAACTTACAAATAAAATAGTAATCATAAATCAAAATATGTTAAAAGGTGTCATTTGACATCGGTAAAAATAGTGTTGACAATAAAATTTTTCACTTTAAAAAGGACTTTGAGCAATTTTAAGGTATTTCGGTTAAGCCGATTTTCGAATAACCCGGATTCAGATAAACGGGGTTCTACTGTAATTAAATTATTACTTGCGAAAAGAATTAAATGAGGAAAAATTACGTCATAAAAGCCTAAATTTTAATATTTACAAACACTTTTCCATTGGAAAATATATGTACACGTGAATATTAAAAAAGAAAGAAAAAACAAATTATTTTGTGCGGAAAGCATTCAATGAGCGAAAATTATGTCCTATTTAGACAATATATTTAAAATTATGTTCTTCTAACGTCTTAAAGAAAACTGCTATTATAAAAGCCCGGGATGCAGCGACATTTTTTACTTAACCATTTTATACAAGCTGATTTTCAATTGTGTGATAGATCTTACTTAGTCAATCATGAAAACAGCCGTCGGGTGTCGCGACTGCGGTGGATGCTGCCTTGGCAACCTAAAAATCCCCCAGTCAAAGGGTATGAGTAGCAGCCCAGTTGCAGATCATAATAATATCAACCCCTGATCATAATAATATCATTCAATCTTTCGTAATTGGGTAATATTTTCAAAGCATCAAATTAGCATGTTTTTAGAGGGTGGGGTTGGCGAGAATAGAAAACTTTTCATTATTATTTTTTTTTTAATTTGAAGTACTAAATTCTAATAATGCTCAATGGGTATGAAATAATGCTGGTATTTAATATTTTGAGAAGTTAATCTGGATGGCATTTCGCAATCCACGCGTACGCATTCTTATGATTATATGTACTCCGTGTTCCTATATGTGATTAATTTTCATATTTTTTTACATACAAAAATGTACACATGTATTTACTTAAATTTATACCATTACAGTAAATTTTACAAAGTACAAGAGTAAAAAGAGCCATGATATTCTTTGATTTGTTATTTGTGTTATCTTATGAAATTGCCTGTTTGCAGTTTTTATTATTTGTATGATTAAAAGTAAACCTGTGGCTACACGATCCATGAAGGATCAGGGCCTACGGTGCTCCACCCTGTTTACTTGACCCTAGCCCCTGTACAGCATATGTCCCGGTCAGATGGTCAGCCTAACGCGAGACCCTTGGTGTTTAGGTTCCCAAACAAGATTGGTGCTCATTTTATCGACCCCGAAGGTATGAAAGGTTGAGATTAGTATAATTACTAATTATAATTTTATTAAAATTTATAGAAAAATACAAATAAATGTATCATCATTACCTAAAGGTGCGTAACACAATATAAAAACATTTAAAATAAAGTCCTTTAAAAGCAAAACGTTTTCAACCGAACTTATTCGGTCGTCATCAGTGAGAACTAAAGGTCGTTGTGTCCAGGGCTTCGGAGCAGGCCCTTATTATCACATGGGCAAATCGGGACTTTGCCGAGAGCCCCCGGACATCAAGGGGCCCCCAAATCCATATATTAATAAATTTATAAAATATTTACTTTTTTTCCCCAATTCCAACTCTGAAAATGTTTAAATACAAAATACAAATTTCATCTTTAAAAGATTCTACTAAACTTTCTGATAAACAAATTCCATTTTGAACTCGCAGAGCTCAACGCTTTCGCAAAGCTAATCTCAACCACTATTACTAGCCTAACAGGTAAGGCATTGGCACGGCTCACGGCACGCCAAGTATCCAGGTTCGGTTCCTGGTCTGGACATTTTTCGCTCTGTTGGAATAAACGTCAACTGTGCTTACTCCATCCTCGAATATAAGAAGTAATATTTTGATTTTAATAGATTGTATTAGGAATGAAATTAAATCATATCTAAACTTTAGTGATTGAAAATAATCAGTTCTAACTGTCATGAGATAAATTTTCCTCCGTATTTAAAGTTTTTTCTTTTAACTAAGAGTTAACTATGAAAAACAAACCAAAATTGCCATCTTTTTAGTTTTATTGAAAAAACACTTTTCACTTGTGAAGTAGAATGTATTGTGAGTAGTACAACTTAAAAAGTTGTAAAAGAAAGTAACTTGATTAACGCATATTTACATGTTAGAGTACTTGATGCTCTTCCATAAAAAGAGTATTTTTATTAATTAAGGTACTTAATTTAGAATTGACGGAGCTAAAAATTTTCTTCTATTTAAAATCTAAGGTGCGAAAATACTATTTATACATTACACATTTGGCTGATCATCAGTTCTATTTGTAAAATGTTGCAACCATTCGAATGGGGCCCCCTAATTTATCTTTGCCCAGGGGCCCAATTAGTCATGATCGGGGCCTGCTTCGGAGTTGGAGTCAGGCCCATTTTTGAGCGAAAGAGTCGGAGTCGGATCTGTTAAAATTCCCGGAGTCGCAGTAGTCCATTTCACAAGCAGGTCTGCCCAGTTGGAGTCGGCCCATTTTTGAGCGAAAGAGTCAGGAGTCGAAGTCGGGTCTGTTAAACCGACTCCGCAGCCCTGGTTGTGTCTATTTGCGCCTTCTACGATTCGCCCGTGAGAGATCATTCTACTTAAGTAATGATGATACATTTATTTGTATTTTTCTATAAATCTTAATTATTAATCAAAGTGAATTTAGCACTGAATTTTTAATTATTATTATTATTTAACGCATAAAAAAAATGTAGTTATGCTCGTCATTATTTTTTTTTTTTTTACACCTTAGGTTTAGATCGATGCCCCTTTAGACAGAGTTTACCGTATGTCATTCTTTTTGAGGAAATGTAAAATGAATTCGATTACAATCAATATTGAGTTACTTTTATTCCCAATACATTTTAATGGAATTAAACTTAAAATGAATAAATAAAATATCATGATATTCGAAAAGCACATGTTTGTTTGTTTGTCTGTTTTTTGCCAGCTCGAAGATTAATTTTTATGAAGTTTTTAAAGTAAAGTATTAATGTATATATGTTAAGCATGTTCTACTTTGAAAATGTTCTTGTATGTCTAGTTTTTCAAATTATGCCAAATTTTGATAGTATTCATCATTTGTCTACTATAATTTTAATTTGTATTACGATGGAATCGCAAAACCACTGGAAAAGTCCGTTTTAGACAAGTTCCAAGTTAATCTGGTATAATTGTACTATATTATTCTTTTCGTTGGGACCTTAAAAGTTTTCCATCTAAGGGAAATTTCTGTTATACACAAGCTCTGTTTTCACAGATTTTATCTAGGATATCTAGGATAACCTGGAAAAGTCGCGGAATTTTTTATAGATTGAAAAGTCGGGGAAATTTGAAATTTCTGAGAAAAAGTACGAGAAAGTTGAAACTTTCGAAAAAAAAAAATCATGAAAAATTTTCTGATTATAAAACCAAGCATTTAGAATTGCAGTGTTGGGAAAATCTAACTTTGCTCTTCACAAGTACTTTAACACATTCACGACCGGTCAAGTGGGTCACACTCGACTGCCTCAGAGCTGCAAAGTCTCCGGCTTTTTGGATACCAGTATTTTAATACAGAAAATGTTGTATTATTTAATTAGAACAATTGGGCAATTTAAAAGAACAACACTTTCTCTAAAATATTTTTGTGGTGTGCAAAAAGCCAGAGACTTGACAACTCTGAGACAGTCGAGTGTGACCCGCCGCCCCGGCGTGAACGTGTTAAAGAGTATTTCAAACTCTTGTGCAATTCCTTTTGTCTAAGCCATTTCAGCCCTTCCATGTAAATGAAAGATTTTCAATACCAGCTTTACTGAACCTTTGTACAGTTTTGTAGGACTGCTTAGGTCAGCCATACTCAACCTGCGGGCCGCATGTGGCCCAACGACCTTTTATGTGCGGCCCGAGGCACATGATCATTAATCCATATTTTAAAAATTACTTGATATGCATAAAAAATGTTTAAGACCTTCGTTGTTATTTTTTCTATATTGTCATGGGAAGATAAAAACCTGTCCTGTTATTTATAGTCAATTTAAATTATTTGAAATCATCTTAAATGCCGTTTCTTTAGTCAAAAGTTCTTTTTACATGTGCTCCTTAGTCCTATTTGTGCTACATTGTTCTATGCATTTTCTAAGCTGCAACACTAATCACACTTTATTCCAAATTAATTTTGCACTATATATTTTCACAATTAAAAGAAAATAAAGTTTTTGCATTAAACAAAAGACTGTAGTATAGTTAGAGAAAATCTCCTGATTGTTTTTTCTTTAGAATTTGGAAATTCTGAATTTTTATATTACAACGTTTTATTCTTATTATATAACTAATACTGCTTTTTTAGGGCTGATCGTTTCTCGTGGAAAAAAATTGGCACACAAATTTTTTACACTATTATTTCCAAACAACAAACTTCGCGACTTATTTTTACAACATTTGCAATAGAAATCTACCACAAACTTTATTGTTCGGAAATAGTGGCGTTAAAAATTTTTGGTAACATATCCTCCGAGACAAACGTTGAACCATACTGATAATATTAAATTTATTATGTTCCTTTTTTATACTACTTTGTTATCTTACTATTTCAATTACGCCTTTTTAAGTGTGTTGCGGCCCGCCTAACGTCGAAAATGCTTCTTCGCGGACCGCGATAAAAAAAAAAAAAAAAGGTTGAGTATGGCTGGCTCAGGTGATTCAGTCTGCTTATTTATCTTTGTTTGGGAACAGAACATCTGTTAGTTTAATTTATTGGCTATTTATAATCCTTAAACTTGTTTAGTTACAAAGCAGCCTGTAAATAAAAAGGGTTTGTCTCCCCCTTTTTTTCCCTTATATTAACCCTTTGTAACTCAACAACTCCGATTTGAAAAATTCTTACACACATATTAAAATAATGCATTTTAAGCATAGAAAAAATAATTAAAAAAAAATCAGAACACAAGAATAAAATTTTATTTGGAAAAATGGGTTTGTTGCATATCTGCAACATCTTGCCAAATGGCACAAAAACTGAACATATTTAAAATTTTAATTTACATGGAAATTTTTGAAACAATTGTTAGTTTTGTTGTAGCAAAGTACCACAGCATATTTCTCACAAACAGTTTGAGTGAAGCCTTTACAATCGGGGTATTTACAACGTATTCTTTTTTCTGCCCAATATGGCCAGCGCCCCATTTCGTCTAAGCGCACTTGTTTTGGTGGAATATGTTGAGTAGGCGCTCTATGCTTTTTCTGTTGAATTCTTTTTTCTACGAGACCTTTCCCTTTTTTGCTAGCTTTGGACTTGGTATTAATTTTACAGATGGGGGGGGGGGGGGGTGGAGATACCTAACTTACCCTATAGCAATTAAATAATATAAAACAAACTAATGTTTCCCCTTTTCAATAATTTTGCTCTTCTGAAAAAAATGCAACTTAAATAACCATTAGAAGAAATTTCCGATGCTCTTTCGATATTTTAAAAAATCCATTACAAGGGAAGACATGGCGCGTTGTTGCAGATCTGCAACAAACAAAAGTTTACGTTTATCTTATCAGGGTTCGCACAGACTCCTTAGACTCCTTGGAAACTCCTTAGGAATGAAAACATTCCCAAGTAGTACTTAGAACTACTTAGATAAGCAAACCACTACTTAGAAACTACTTATATTCTATTGCGGCTTCGGACGCAAGCGATATTGCTGCCGAGGAAAAAAAAATCGCGATTGAAAAATTCACGGTAAATCCTTTATGCACGTCATTCATCTGAAGCACAACATTGATTGGGTAGGGTAATCTTAATAGCAGGGCTCCCACTAGGTCCGTTTTTCAATTATTAGGTCCGTAAAGTCCGTTTTTTGACACTGTTAGCCGATCTTTATTTTAAATTTTATCGATGTTTGGCATTTAGCCAAGAATCTCTGAAAAATCACGTTTTTCGCAAATATGTTCCAAAAAAATACCGTCAAATTTCGTCATTCGCTCTCGGGAAAAATTCGTAAATTTTGTCAAAGGATCGTGAAAAAACGTGAATTTCTCCTACAGATCGCGGGAAAACTCTGATTTCTTAAAAAGACACGAATTTCTTAAAAGACAGCGAAAAAAACGCGAATTTACTCAAAGGATCTCGAAAAAACGCTAATTTCGTTAAAGATCGAGAAAAAAAGCAGATTTCCTCTAAAGATCGCATAAAACGCGAATTTCCTCAAAAAATCGCAAAAAACACGCGAATTTCCTCAAAGGATAGCGAAAAACACGCAAATGTCATCAAAGCATCTCGAAAAACACGCAAATTTCGTCAAAAGATCGTGAAAAACACGCGGTTTCCATCAAAAGATCGCGAAAAAACGCCAGATTCGTTAAACAATCAAAATAAAACGCGAATTTTGCCAGAAAGTCGCGAAAAAACGGAAATCCTCCCTGTAAATCGCGAGAAAAAAAACGCGAATTTCATCATAAGATCGCGAAAAAAATGCCAATTTGTCAAAATTTCACCTTTAAAGAAAGCGATTACCGCTGTTCTAAAAAAATTAATTCAAAACTTGTTATATTTTTTCTTGTATAGCATTTAGCATTCTTTTTTTTTTTTTGTCTTCTAAAATTTTCTTTAAGATGTATCATGCATGTGATATACGCAATAAGTGTTTAGGGTTTGACTAAACTCTATTTATATGACCTAGGGGTGATTTTAGTCAGAATTTTAGTTTTAATTTTCCGAAAATGTAAGGCCTTCATTTCCGAAAAATTTTAAAAAATCGGTCACCAATCCGAAAATTCGGACATAGTCGCCGAAAAAAATAAATTTTGTCAATTGTTTGCAGAAAAATAGCCAATTTCGTCAAAGGATCACGGGGTGAACGCCAATTTCGTCAAAGGATCGCGGGGAAAACGCCAATTTCGTCAAAGGATCGCGAAAAAACGCAAATTTCGTCAAATAAGCGCGAAAACCCCCGCAAATTTCGTCAAAAGATCGCGAAAAAACCCACAGATTTCGTCAAAAGATCGTGAAAAAAACCCCAAATTTCGTCGAAAAATTGCGAAAACCCACACATTTCGTCGAAAGATCGCGAAAAACAGCAAATTTCGTCAAAAGATCGCGAAAAATCGACAAATTTCGTCAAAAGATCGCAAAAAAATCCACAAATTTCGTCAAAATATCGCGAGAAAACCCACAGATTTCGTCAAAAGATCGCGAAAAAAACCACAAATTTCATCGAAAGATTGCAAAAACCCACAAATTTCGTCGAAAGATCGCGAAAAAACGCGAATTTCGTCAAAGAGCCAAGGAGAAAACGCATAGCTAGTGTCGGGAGTAGATTTCACCCCCCCCCCCCCTCTCTCTCTGGTGTAACTTTTCAGAAGATTTGCTGTGAATTTCAGAATTTTTTTTTTACTCAGATCACCCCTGTGACATGACCATTGGTCACTGCATATAAAAGTAGATTGTCAATTTTGTATTTAAACTTACGAAATCAATAAGCAATATATTGTGAATACTGTGCAATTTCAGCACTAACAATTATATTCTAATAGAGTAAAATTTGTTTTTGAAATGTTTTTCTCTACAAATTGGGCATTAAAAATTGGAGTGTGCATACCACATAACGATGCAGCACATTAAAGCAACAAGAAAAAATGGCAAATCCTTAAAATTTTTTGGACTCCTTGGATTCTTCGGGTACTCCTTGGATTTTTTCTTCCCAACCCTGTATGAACCCTGTCTTATACATATCATAAACTTCATAGCTCGAAAATGGTCTGTAAATAAAGAATTGAAACTTACCTTTGTAAACAGTATACTTGTAGACGTCTGCAGATTTTTTTTTAACTCCACTATTTCAAAACTTAATTCAGCAAAAATCACGTGTAGCTGATCAAGCTATAAATCAAACTTGGGCGCGAAAAAAAAAATCAGTATAGCCATCTGTTGCGGATTTAGTGAAATAAGTATGTAATAGAATGACAACAATCAACAAAACTGTCTTTTGAAGTTTACGGTTGAAATAACAATGACGTTTTGGGTATGTTGCAGATCTGCAACACGGTGATACAAAGGGTTAACATCTTCAATTCCGAAGTTAAAATAATAATACAAATGCTTATTCATTGATTTTTCCAAACAAAATGACATCGTAAATCACGGAAAAAATATCTTTTCTGAAATTGATCCCTTAGGCGCTTAGTAATTTATGTTCAAATATATGGATCTATAACTACAAACTAGAGATGCAGGCCGAATAATCGCCCATTCGGCCTATCCACCGAATATAAAGTCCATTATTCGGCCTGTGAGAAATGTTTTTATATTTACACAATAAAACTTTTTAATTTGACAATTTATTTTCATCATGTAATATTCATCGCTTGTTACATAAAAATCTTTCTTTCAATGTTATCTTTAATTAGACCTATAAAAAATATAAATATTTAAGTCGTATATGCTACAATAATTAAGGTTTTCTTTTTTGAAGAAAATGCGCTTAAAAGTTAAATATAATTTAAGTAATTTTTTAAGTATGTTACTAATTCTTATTAAATAATAAAAGAAATGCAAGTACTAAATTTTTTTAATTAGTATGTAAGTTTTGCATCACTATTTAATTTAGATTTTCTTTCATCTGAAACTTGAAATTTATGCTGTCTAGTACTTTTAAAATTTTGTGATTATTTTAAAATGTAACAACAACAACATAATATTTATTAAATTGTAATAGCAGTACCTAAGTACCTACATAGTCAATATTTTTTAAATTTATTTTCCTTACAGATATTTCCTTCCTCTAAATCTGAAAACATTCACTATACATTTCTTAACGGTGCTTGCTGTCTCCTGGTATACCCCCCATCCGCCACCACCACAAAAAAGTCTTTTTTATTAATTGTGAGCTTTATAAAGTCTACACTTGTTTCTTTCCACCATTTTAGAGGATATTCCTTTCTATCAGTGATTTTTCTTAAGATATTAAGATTTTATTTTTTATTTTCTTTCATCTGAAAGTTGAAATTATGTTTTCTTGAAATTTTTGTTAGTATTTACTTTTAAAAAATTGTCATTATTTTAAAATGTAGCAATATATATAAATATCTACTAAAATATAACTAGACAGTAACTGACGAGGAACTTTTGCTAAGATTTTTTTTTTTTTTTTTTTGGAAGGGGGGTGGATTATTTTTTTTTGCGTAATTTTTGGCCGAACACAGCTAAATATTTTTTTCAGAATAAAATAATACTCTAAAAAATTAAATTTGCACATAAATAATTTTTTTAAAGAAAACAATAGACTTTAATTGTGAAATATACAAGTTGAGTTACACATATAGAGTTCATACTATATTTTGTTTTTAGACAAAAATGAATTCATTATTCGGCGGCCGAATAAGCCGAATATTCGGCCATAACTAGGCCGAATAATTGGTAATCGGTTATTCGGCCAAACCATTATTCGTTGCATCACTACTACAAACCCCCTAAAAACATCAATTTAATAACCATTAACCTAAATTAACGCAATCACAAATTTAAGAGCTTTAAACCAGTAAATAATCTACAAATCCTCAAATTTTTTTCATTGAAAAAGACTTAAGTTAAATACTTGTGAAAATATCTCACTTTCTTGGTCATACTGTCTTTTGGGCATTTTTAGGCATTTTGCAAACTCAGATGAAAACAACATTTATTTTATGTGGGAATTAGCTTAGATGCTGCCATTTATTCGTTTGCTTTGAACGCAAAGAACATTTAGCTATTAAGAAGTGATGTGAAAATGTAAAAAAATCGGAAATTTTAGTTTTCATAAGGAAAAGAACAGAGGTCCCCGTATGGTGACCCAGAGACCGAAGAGGTTAAAATTTGTCAAAGCATTCTGTAGTTACTGGTATGATAAACAATTTCATTCTGAAGGGGCAAAATAGATGGAACATGGTGCTAAAAGTGTTTATCTGAAAAATGTTAACATGTAAAAAGACATTTTCGTTAAGAAATATAGGAACGTCAAACAATCGTTAACCATGAAATAAATATCTTCTGGTTAAATAATTTATAAATTCTGCCAAAATTTGTTTAAAAAACAGTCGGTTTGTGCTTCATAATCAGTTGTGAAAGAACCACTCTTAAATTTAACACCTTTAAAAAAAATTGTATGAAGCATCACAGAATCTCGATGTCTGGAAATTTTATTTTACTAGTATGGAAAACCAAGAAAGTCGGGAAATTTGTAGAGCTGATTAGGCACCCTGTCTATTGCGTGTATTCCGAAAAGCAGCCTACGTGAGCGTGTAAAATAAATTGTATACTTTTAATATAGTTCAAAATTGAATTTATTGGGTGTGGTTTTTTTTTTGTTGTTGTTGTTGTTGTTTTTTTTAATCTTCGATCAATATCTAATTCCTAAACCGTTAGTTTTGGAAGTGTAATTTCAGTTCCAAAAATATTTCAGATGTTGTTAGTTCTTCATATGATAATCCATTTGTGTCATAATAGTTATTTTTTAGAAGCCAATAAATTAAAATTTTTACAAACCTGTTTTTTCCGTCATAAAGAACATTTGAAACATTTTTGAAATTGGAAGTAAACCTCTAAAACTAAAGGTTTGATCAACGATAAGAAAGGGCACCCTGTATACTACTAACGTAAGAAAGCGTTTCATAATTTATGCGTGACGCATGAACTTTCTTTCTTGTTTATTTATTTATTTGTTAGTAACTTGAATATTTGAAAAGTTTAAGAAACAATATGACCCATATTCAACTGCAATTCTCTTGTGGGAGAAAATTAATTTTCACTTCTGACCTAACAGTTTACGAAAAAAGGAGAAAAATGTATTAACTGTTACTTGGAGAAAAAAGAGGTGAAAGCTGGGGGACGCTTTAAGAAACTCCGGATAAATAGCAGCAACTTTTCCCTTAAAGTATTTGGCGGAGTGAGCAATTTAGAAATGTTCCTGTAACAAAAATCGATAGTTGGCGCTTGCGCATTATTGTATACCGATGGCAAACGATATGCTGTCAGGTGAATGGGATAGGAAATCTGTAGTCTCTTTACAAGTTCGGTTTTGGTCCGGAGAGGAAACTTGGAGACAAGAAAAAAGAAAAAAGCTCTTGCGCGCGCATTGTGCTATTTCAATATTCTATATATTGTTTAATTACTTTGTAAGTGAAAGTGCAATTCCCATTGAATTTAGTCACTAATGTAATATGCGATAGGTTTGAGCGCTGTCGTTATGTTTTCTAAAGCATTCCTTGATAACATCGATAACTTTTGTGTCAGTTTGGGATGATGGAATCGACCAGTGAAGAGCGAGAATATGGAGAGGGGAAAAAATTACAGGGGAATGTTGATTGTGGAAAGAAAAATAAAGTACTCTTGTAACTTTCCGTACTTACTCCGGCATTTTTTTTTTTCACTTTTTTGCCATTGTTTTCGGTGCTAAAAGTAATGAGCGCGAAAAATACGCTAGATTTTTTTAAAAATATTAATTTATTTTTCTTAGAGAGAAACTTAAAGAAGAAATTATTATCTATAACGTAAATAATTATATAACATTTTAATGAATGAATAATTAAGATTAAACAAAATATATAAGAGTTTGAATAGTTCGTAAATACTTTTTGAGGAGTAAGAAAACAATACTAGAATTCTGAAATATATATATTTTTTAAAAAGTTGCTCTCAGTCAGCAAGTTAATACAGAAAGAATGTTAATGAGTTTGATAAAATACATTTAGTGTAACTAAGTCTTTTGTTCTTTTAAGCTTGAAAACAATTTTAGTATCACTTATTGAGATATATTTTCCAGATTAGAAACCATAAAATGCTAATTCAGTTTTGATTGTTTTGTTTTGCGCATATTTCTTTTTGAAGTAATATCGAATAAGCGCTTCATTCACTTCGAATTCTCTTCCAGCCATAAGGGAATATTTAGGATTAAATATCAGGATTTGTTCCTGGTTGTTTATTAAATACTTTATATTTTGCTTCAACATTAAATGGGAGTTTAGAAAAATCTCTTATAAAAAAATAAACTGCGGTTTTAATTGGTTAAATATTTTGATATTTTTGAGGGAAAATGAATTAAATATGATTAGAATTGCATAAAAATTTAATTTTTCTCTTTCTTATTTTTTGTGGAATAATCTAAGTATAAAAATTATTTCGAGACATATATAAAACTGATATATTTACATATTAGTTTTATTTGAAATTTAATTTTATAATTTACGACTAAAAGAGCTAACATCAAAAGAGAAATTTTACCTGCAGAATTTCATATGCAACTTAGTTGGCTGCCTTCCAGAGATTGTTTTCATCAGATCTTTTGCTAGTTTCTTATTTGTATAATAAAATTCTTGGGAACAAAACACATGCCAAATTTTATCTCTTTATTGATAGTTTTCTTTCAGCCTTGAATTGTATTTCTGGAGTGGCGGTTCTCAAACTTTTTTAATCATGGAATTTGTATCAAATCGACAATTTGCCGCCGACACATGACTAATAGTTTATCTCAATTGTTTAATTTATATCTAAAGCCAGTAAATATGCTGCGTGTTTGATATTGCAGTTTTAAAATCGGATTGAGTTAATTAATTAATACTGGGTTTCCATTAATAATTAAATAATTAACACAATGTGCTTCTTGCCTTAATTCTGTTCGCCTCAGTTAATTAAGGAGCCGACTTGGCTACAACCATAAATGCCAGTGTTGAATTCAGGGGGTGGCCCGGGGTAGACATTCCTATCTGGAACAATGAAATGACCCCCCCCCCCCCCGGAAGATTTGAGATTTTGTTTCAGTGGTCAAAGAGTGCAATTCCCCCAACCCGGAACTCTAACGTCCCCCCCCCCCCGGAACCACAGAAATCCCTCCCGGAGAAAAATGTCTGAATTCAACACTGATAAATGCCGTGTCTAGGTATAGCAAAAGTAAAATGAGCATGTGCTGCACGATGAAGAATCTGACAGCTCCACCTAAACGGCAGAGTTAGCGTTCCTATTTCAAAAACTGTATGAGGTATGAGAAAAGTCAAGTTGAGGAGCGTCGTCGATTTGATATGAAATGTCTTGCATTTGTACTTTGTTAGTAACCCTCAAATGTCTTTTTACTTACCCATCATACGTAGTATAGGGTAAGTCTTGTAATCGTTTTAAAAATCGAAAAAAAAAATTTGACGGATTTACACGTTTCAGACACTGGAGATTCCGAAAAACATATTTTTAGAAGAAAAAAAAATTGCCGTCCGTCTGTATGTGTGTGTGTCTGTAAACGCTCTATCTCCCGAACAAATTGAGATAGAGACTTGAAATTCGGTGTGTACTTAGGAAGTAACAATGGGGAGAAGCCTATTAAATATCATTAACCTCGATTATCCGGAACTATTTTTTTCGAACTCTCGAAATATTTGTTCTGATAAAAAGGTATACAAAAATTTTCGAAATTGTTTATTTGAAGGAGTGAGTACAAAAGCCAAAAAAAAAACATAAATTTTGCATCATGAATGAACTCGATCGGATAATTAATTGTCAAGATATTTGTAATTCTATTTTTCACACTCTTCGATTTTTCATGACCCTGTATTTCATTCAAATTTCAATTCAAATATATATTTTAATTGGAAATGAGACGCTTAATCCGACGCAATAAACTGTTAGTTAATATTATTATAATTTTTCGAGTTATAAGGATGTTTCTTTTACGTAATTCGGTTCTACACAATTATCCCACCAACCATAAACCTATCGCCAGACTATAAGATTAAAAGCCAATAATGGCTTATCGTAAATGTCAAGCATTCAATGCATCTCCATACCTATAACGGGGGTTACCATAAGGAGGATCCTGTGCTGTCGCCAAATGCCGCCAAGTTTGTCGCTAAATTGGCGATATATCGCCAAATTCGGCGACCAAAATTAGACGCCTAAAGTGAAGCCAAATTGGCGGTATCTCTAATATTTCGCCAAATTCCCATAGACTTCCATTGTAAACCTATAGTGTTTACTTGCTTACAGAAAATCAACAAATTGAGATATTTTAATGCAACAAAAAGTAATATTAGCTTAAGGGATTCTATTAATTATATTTAAGGGAGTCTAAGTAAATTAAATTATGAGTAAAGTAACATGATACAATGCTTAGCATGTATCACATGTTTTATTTTCATATTTTATATTATTATATCCATGATGGGTTAGTATTACGGTGGCCCCCAATGACTAGTTTCATACCCAATCATCAGCTTAAATACTCCATTAACTGCAAGCAAAAGTGTGTTCCTCCCGGATGCATATTCAACCATACTAATAAAGAACACATCGCTCTGTGTGTCTGTCTGTCTGTTCACGATGACTAGCGAAATCTACCGCACATAGAAGTCTGAAATTTTTGGTGATGATAGTCCAAGACCGGTCTTGATGAGCCTGAGGCTGAGATTTTTAATTTTTTAAGGGCTGGAGCCCCTGAACCCCTTTAAGTTTTTATGCACTAAATTGTTAGGAACTTTCCCCTTTTTATCCAGTCTTCTTCGTTTTAGGAGACCTTTCTCCATTTAGTTATTCCCGCCTTTCTACTTTCCAGTTAAGACCCTGGCCCCTTGGGCCTGATACAGGGCCCCTTGAAATTTTTGTGCAAATAAATAGTTTCTTTTTAATCCGATCCTTTATCCATTTAGTTATTCTTACGTTTCTAGGTTCCAAATCAGATCCTGGGGCCCATTAGGGTGCCATAGGACCCAGTCCAGGTCCCATTGAACTTTTTGTGTGCCAAGCATTTTTCACTCCTTAATTTTCTCACCTTCTGAGTGCATAAATTTAAAGTTGAGTCTTGGACTCTATTTCTCGGATCAACAACTTCGTATTTTTATTGGGGCCCTAGGGCCCTTTTTTAAACATTTACCCAATTTTTTGTGCATTGCTTTTAAAATATTATTCTAATGAATAATTCATACCCTATGCTTAATTTTGACTAATTATAGACCTAAAGCGTTAAGTAATAAGACATTTTAACATGTTTTCATGTTAGGGCTCTGTTTTTAACCATTAGTTGGCCCCTTTTGAGCCCCCTATTGCAGCTCTCTTAAAAATCGTCCGATTCATTAGCTTTTTTTTTTTTTTTTTTTTTTTACTAACAACTTCTTAGTTCCTCTAGGTACTACATGAAGGAGAAAAAAAATTTCATACTTCAGCTACCACCAATTTTGAATAGTAATCGCCTTCTTGGGACCCTTGGTGCAGCTTTTTTTTTAAATGATCCAAATTGCATGCAATTTTCTTTAACATAGTTGTAGCGTCCTCCGATTATTTAAAAAACTACTTAAAAATATCTTTATACCCAACTACATGCCAGTTAAGTCCCTGGCACCTTGAGGCCCGGTACTGGGCCTCTTGAAGTTTTTGCACCAGAAATTGTTAACAAATTGCTCCTTCTTAATATGATCTTCATTTTTGGAACCCTTTTTTCATTTAATTATTCTCCCGTTTCTTGATTCCAGTTAAAATCCTGGGCGCTCTAGGGTCAGGTAGGGCCCAATCCGGGGCCTGTTGAACTTTTTGTGCGGCATGCATTTTTCACCTCCTAATTTTCTCGCATTTTCAATGTAAAATTTTAAAGTTGACTCTTGGACTCCTTTCCCCGGACCAGCACCCTCATATTTTTACTGGTACCCTAGGGCCGTCTTTTCAGCATTTCCACCCATTTTTTGTGCATTTCTTCAACATTTTATTCTAATGATTAATTCATGCCTATGCTTAATTTTGATTAATTAAAGATCTAAAGTGCTAAGAACTAAGACCATTTAACATGTTTTATTGTTAGGGCCCTCTGTTATAGCTCCCTTAAAAATGGTCCGTTTCACTAACTTTTTTTTCTAGCAACTTCTTAGGTCCTCTAGCTACTACATAAATGACAAAAAAATTTCTCAGACTTCAGTTACCACCAGTTTTGAATATTAATCTTCGTCTTGGGGCCTTTGTTGCAGCTTCTTTAAAAACGATTCGATTTTATTACAATTTTCTGTAATATTATTTTAGCATCCTCCAGCTACTTTAAAACTACCAAAAACATTTCTTATACCGGTCTCTACATTCCAGTTAAGATCCTGGCCTGCCCATGGCCCCTTCCTTCTTTTTACCTCAGTTACCACCTTCTTCGAATGTTTCATCTCCCTTTTTCGGCAAAAATTTACATTTGCTCACTACAGTTGTAAATTAAAAGTCGTGTTACTTTAAAGGTAACTACCCAGATAGCATTTTTTGCTTTTTAAAGCCTTTTTACAACCATGCTACGTAAATGTTTGAATGCTTTTTAAAGGCTTCGCATGAAAAGTTTGTAAATGTTTTGTAAAGGATTGAAAAAGGTTCCTAGTTGACGCTATCTGAGGGAGTTTGTAAGTGTTTCATGATAAGCATGTGAAAAGGAAGAAACGAAAGGGTAGTTACAGGAGTTACAATCAAAGATTGATGAAAGGCTTTTATTACAAGCGTGTATAAAAAAAATGAAAATGAGGTTTTTATAAATCATAAAATCTTATTTGATAGAAAAATGAGATAAATAACTCAACTTAGAATTTTTCTGAGCTGAGCATATTTTTTTGTTGTTGTTTGTTCGTTCCTGTGGAAAATTAAATTTTAGTCAAATATTATCTATACATTGAAAAAAACTGGTTTTTATTAATCCACATGTTTATCAAATTGCTTATTTTAATTAATATGTTCATTTTTTACCTTGAAAGAAATTCTTACATCCCTGTCTTTTACTGTGTATGTATAAAATATATGTTTAATTTTTATCAATTCGCTACATTATTAGATCCTATTTTAATAATAAAAAAAGCTTAATAATGTTAAGAGGATACTTCACTCGCACAGAAACACCTGATTGCTAATGTTAATCCGCTGAAAGATTTTTTTTTTAATATCTCGCTTGCTTTTTTTTTTTTTTTGCATTGCATACCTGCAGTTTTGATACAAAGGCCATTTTTCGACTTTGTTTTACAAGGTTTTTTTGCTTATTAGGATATATTCAGAACTGCTTTCAAAAGCGAAAATACTCTAGTGAAAAAAAAAAAAAAAAAAAAAAAAAAAAACATTGCAAACAAAACTGAAAACTTAAAAAAAAAAAAAAGGTGTTTGTACAGATTGACAAGTAACAAATAATAAAATTTACAATATTGAAATGCAAACGAGATATTTAGAAAAATTCTCCCATAGGATTAACATTAGCATGCAAGTGTCTACGCATGAGGGATGTGTAATCCCATTAAAAAAAATTTCTTAAGGAAAAACACTTTCATTTGAATAAAAACCATTCCAAGTAAAATTTTAATTAATTATCAGCAGTGAAATTATTGAAGATTAAATACGTGAAATTTTTTACATTGCTAACTCGGCGCAAATCAACAGTGCATTGGAGCACTATTTCAAAGATCCGGGTTCGACATTTTTCACTCTGTTTATTTACGCTTAGTTAGCAACTTGAAAAATTTCACGTATTTAATATTAAAAAATCATTCTTATACACATAGGCATAGAGTCTTGAAAATTGTTGGTAACTTAAAATTTAAAAAAGCAAAGGGATTTTTTTTTGTCATTTATCCTTTAACAAAAGAAAAAGGAGAAATTCAATAAAATAAAAAAAACTAAAAGCTTTTTTATATTAGAGGGTAAGAAAAAGTATTTAAAATGTTACAGGGACTTGAGAACATACAACTCTATATCTATGCTTATACATAGTAAATTTAATTATACTTTCAGTTACTTACCTTTTGAATCCAGTTCACTATTCAGGATCAGATAATTTTTTATTGTATACATATATAATGAAATCTTGTGTTTACCTACAATAAATAGCACATCAAATATGTGGAATTCCAATATAGTGTACATTTAATGACTGTAGAAGATTGTATATTTTTTATATTACTACTTCATTAATTTTTTAATTCTTTCATTTATTAAACTTATTTCTTAGAATTTTCAATTATTATTTAGAGAATATTGTCAGATTTATAAAATAAATCCTCCATAGGATTCTGATTGATGACCACAGGAATATATTTAGTCTTTTCTCTGAAAATAGTTTAATGATGCAACATGCAAAAGAATTTTTTTACAAATTCAATGATCTTTCCAGCATTTTTACATAAAAATAGTAATTTCTTGCTTGTTTAACAATGTAAATTACATATTACAATAAGACAAATTTTAAAAATCATCTGCCTTCCTCCCTTCTCCAATGTTTTTCTTTTACCAGAGAAATATTATCCTATGTACAACAGAGCAAATACTAAACTAACATTATTTTTTTTTAGTTTTTTAAAGTATAATTTAACTCACTTAAATTGTTCTTTTTCTGATTGTAATTATTTTTAATAACTTAAGACTGAAGCAATGAAAAATATTTCTCAGTATCAAGGAAATAGTCTCGAAAACAAATGAAACATCATTCAGTTTATAAAATTCTATTTATTTACATATAAAGAATTAATATAGTAATTTATTTACATATAAAGAATTGATATAATTAACAGGAACTTCATTAAATTTTTCTTCTTGATTCATTCTTTTCTCTCTAGAAAAAAATAAAAAATAAAATTATAAATACACAAATTACATACGTATAGTAAAAGTAAATAAAGTACAGTGTGACCTCGAAAATCCAGCATCAAAGTCATCTCGCCGCTTTTTTTTTTTTTACACTTCCACCTTATAGGAGAAAGAATAATAATAAATCGTTAAACAATTAAAAATTTCGAGATTGAAAGCAATGGATTGGCTGACTGTGAGATCGCAGACGCTATGCTAAATTGAATCCCTTCTGAGTACAGAAGAAAAGGTATCAGTGGAAAAATGCTTAAATTTGACTGGAAAACTAACATCTGCTTTAGATAAATAAGACTATATTTTCAATATTCTACATTTGTGTAAAATTAAAAGTTGTTAAAAAGCTGTTCAAATAATTGAAGCAAATAAAATTGACATCGATGTTTAGGAAATTACACGAGAAGAAATGATATATACTAGATTTTTTTTTTTTTTTTTTGTAACATAGAAAATATGAATAGAAACTTTTAATTTTAATATTTTTTAAAATATTTAATTTTCTATTTTTCTCACATAACTATTACTTGGGTATGAATTAAATTACGAATAACGGCACCATTAAGACTATTAAAAGTATTTTTGAAGTCAGAAATTCGGCATCGTCATGGTCCTGACAATGCCGGATTTTCGAGGTAATTCTGGGTAATTCGAGGATTTTCTGTACACAATAGAGAGTAGAGAGTGACACAGACAGAATCTTCATCTGGGATTGTTACTCATAAAATGAACGTTTTGATTTTGTGATACAAAAAAAAAAAAAAAAAATCCCTACATAATGAAAAGCACAAATAACCATAATAAATCTAGCCTTTATGTGTTTAAAGGTTTCATAAAAGAGCATTTTCTTATATCTTCAGATGATGGGGGGGAAAAAAAAAAAACAGAAGAGTGAGAAAGAGTAATAATTAGTGAAATAGGTGAAAAAAAAAAAAAAAAAGAAAAGATTATATTCTATCAGCAGAGGGTATACACTAAAGAGTAAACAACCAGTGACCCGGAGCCGAACAATTTTTGATGCTCCAGCTCCAGCTCCGCTCCTAGAGAAAATACTGTGGCTCCAGCTCCGGCTCTGGCTCCAACTCGGCTCCGACTTCGCGCTTTTGAGTTGCAGATTTTAATTTACACGTTTCATTTTTTGCTCACAAATATTTTCTACCTCATTAAAGATCTGACAAAATGCATTTTTCTTCTCATCAAACTTCAAATGCTTGTTCAGAAAGTATGACATCTTTTAGCTTTTGCTTTTAAAATAGAAAGTTTGGTGGAATTTTAAACACAAAAATCTTAAATTTCTTCTACACTTTTCAAACAGTCAAAATTGTACAACTACACATGTAAACAATAGGCGGCCATATTTGTTTTCGAATAGTGTTGTCACTTAGTTCAAGTAGAAAGTAGAAGTAAAGTAGTGTTACCATGTTTTGAGAAGGTTTCCTTCTCTAATAATAATAATAAAAACCTAAAAAATGATATAATTAAAATACTGAATAATGATGTACAGTAGAAGATCTTTATAACGCAAACCTAAAAACGCAAGGTTGTGCGTTATATAGAATTTTGCATTATATGGATCACATTTCACACATCATTAAATTTACCTTATAAACACGACCATATAAATCTGAAACATACCAAAATACATTAGACTATCTTTATACTGCACTTCTTGTCACCAGGAATTATCCAAATTATAAATTTTTGCATTATATGATCATTTTATATTGTTTATTTTATAAACATGGTCCAACTATACCTGGACCCAATCATTCATTATATTACTCATTTCCAAAAATATAATATTTATTGTAATAATAGCAATTTTTTTTCATTAAAAAGTTTTGAATTAAGGAGATAAAGTTGAATTAATGTATCAAATGTAGTTTTCTAGAGAGTAGCAATTTTTACGATGTGGGATTTCAGGTGCTTCTTACCTGCAAAATTCATTGTTTACATCTGAGAAGTTGTGCGTTATATGGAGAATTGCATTATATAGAATCGCGCTATAAAGATCTTTTACTGTAATTAAAATATTTTGAGCCTAGAAATTTAAAAGACTGAAAAAAAAATTAAAAGAATATTAAAAACTAAAGGAGCCCTGGAGCTGGGGAAAATTTAGAGCTCCAGCTCCAGGGAAAATACAGCTCCGGAGCGCTCCGGCTCCGGGCTCCAGCTCCGGGTCCCTGGTAAACACTATAGCTACAAACAGGATGGTTCAGTGATATATATAAATGGATACATATCCGATATTTATTTTCAAAATATCATGAAGTTTGATATTTATTTTCAAAATATTGTGTATATTTTCAGTCGAGCAAGAGTAAATGGATTTTTCGACTTTGTCGTTCTGTAGATAAAGAACTTTTGCTCTGGCAATATGACAATTTCAGCCCCCCCCCCCCCCCCCCCCCAAAAAAAAAAAAAAAAAAAAAAAAAACAGTAAAGTACCAATTATACGTCTTTCAGGAAACCTTTCTAAAACAATGCATAACTGAGAAAGGCGTATAATCGAAATTTTAGTCGGCTAAGGTGCAAAACCTTTGACTGTAGAAATACAATGCTGCAATCGCACAAATTGAATTTTGATACCATTTTTGATTGTTTTAAATACATTATATATTGAAAAAAAGTTAGCCCTTTGCACTCAAGGACTCCGGAGCGAAGCCATTTAAAATTTGTCTTCAAACTTGAGGACTCCACTACGGAGGCAATAAAAATAATTTTGTGATATCTGTCTAGAAAAGCCAAGATTACATATTGGCAATTGCTTCAAGAGGTATCACACTTTACGATTACAAAATGTAATAATTTTATAATTTTTAGTTTTTTTTTTTATATATCATAAATTTGTATTCGTATTCATAAAGAATTAAAAAAATAATAAGATATAACTAAAATCACTTTGAGTTGCTGGTAATACAAATGAAAAAAACCTTTGAGTGCAAAGGGTTAAAATATTAAAAAAAATAAATAATTTCTAAAATTGAAAAATAAAAGTTAGAATTATCAAACCTTTCATATCAGTTGCATACCTTGTTAATTAAACTAATTTTTAATCATCGTTTGACAAGCCGATTTACTTTAAAGACTTAAGCAAAGCATTATTTCAAGAATCAGAAGTAAATTTGCTTCATATACTTTTTATGCTTTCTGTATATTAGTAAAATATAGTAGTATAGGCTTGTTTACGCGTAGATGTAATAGTTTTTCTATTTATTGAACATCATACTGTATATTATTCATAATTTAAACTAGCCTAAAAGTAGAACTTTTGTTTATACAAGAAGTTTAACATAAAAGAAGGTAGAGGGAGGAATGGGACATGTTTAATTCTTTCTTTTTAATAAGATGAATGTAAACTGCTAATATGCAAATATTTTTAGAAGGTAATATATTAATTATAACATTATAAATATATTCATTTACTTCAAAACATAAATAAATTGAACTGATGATTTTTTTAATGCTATCTCTGATTGACAATCCTGAATTTTCCTTCCAGTGATGAAATTACTGAAATTTGATATTGTAGCACAGACATCAACCTACAATCTTTGTTAGACTGTATATATAGCCAACAATAGACTATTTGCCCCTTATCATACATTGTTTTATAGCTGTCCCATACCTCCCTGTTAGTGGGAAGGTATGGGACACATTTTGAAATTTATAATTTCTTTATAAAATTGTTTCTGCAAATTATGTTTCTATATTGTTCAAGGACATTAGAGAGTGTTTCATTTTGTATTCTATATATCAAAATTTTGTTTATGTGTCAAATAAAGTTGATTTTCTTATTTTTGTAAAAAGCATCACATTCCTCCCCACTCTCCCCTCAAGGTCAAGTAAATAATAATTAATGTATAATTAAATATGCATAATAAAGATGAGATACATTTTCCAGGAATTATTCAATGGAACTTTCCTCATAAAGGTATCATATTAATTCACATCAAAGTCGTAAAGTAAGGAAGTTTTATTTCAGGTTTAGCCAGTCTTAATAATAATAAAAGCTTGATTAATACATAAATATATTTGATAAAAAGATTGTGATTACCAATTATCAGCAATATCTTGATTTTTTTCAGAAATAAATTTATACTTTCTTCACGAAAAAACAATGAGTTCAGTCATATATCGAGAATTATATACAGTAGACTCCCTCAAATCCGCACAGCTTGGGACCAGTGGTTGTGCGGAATTTAGAATTTTGCACATTTCTGATCATTACTTTGTTTACATTTTTTAAACAGTAATTTGAATGTAATAATGCATTCAAAATTATACATAATGCTTGCAATATGGTAAAATATTAAAATAATTAAGTAAAGTAATAAACTACAATGATAAAAAGTAAGATAATTTTGAAAATGATAAAAATATTGAAAGTAAAGGTCAAGTAAATGATCAATAATGTATAATTAAATATGCATAATAAAGGTAAGATACATTTTCCTTGAATTATTCAATGAAATTTTACTCATAAAGGTAACCTATTGATTCAAATCAAAATCATAAAGTAAAAAAGTTTTAATTAAAATCTTAAAGTAAAAAGTTTTCAAAAAAATGGGTTGCTCATGGAGGGAGTTCAAATGGGATGGTCTCTGAATGGAGGTAAAATTAGTATTGAGCCTATGGGAATAAATTTCGTTCCATGAAAAAATGATCGGTCAAGGAGGTGGTCGCACAGGGAGGTTTCACAATATATGTATGTGTGTGTGTAAATATATGTATATATTTAACACTGGCGTACAGTTACAGAAAAATACAAACCTTCATAGGAAAAAGAAAACATTATTCGTACCATTGAGCATGAACTCACAAAAACAAATTTTGTTAAAATATATAATAACCAACCTGTTAAATTAGAACAACTGTCTGTTCCTCTTCTTGCTGGGCAATTTTAGATTTTGTACCCTCTGTTAGGACTTTGTTCCAACATCATCTGTAATTTTCTCAACATGCTAGCAACCATGACTTCAGCATCTTTACCAGATGATGTCATTAGTTCTTGAAACTAAAAAATAAAACATAAAATAATGACAATGAAGAAAAAACTTTTAAACCCTTCATGACAAGCCTCCCTTGTACCACTATTTTCAAATAGTGACTTTTTCCTTATTTAATAAATTTATATTAAATAAGGTAAAAATGGTACTTTTTAGTTAGCCGGTCGCCAGTGTTATGTATACAAGTATATATACATATATATGTATGTATATCTAACACTGGCGCCCGGCTAACCGAAAAGTACCGTAAAAATTACCATTCCGATATAGTAATAGTTACAAGGACTGTGTACACACTTTATATCACACATATGTTGTCATGAAGGGCTTAACATTACAATACATTTTGTAATGTATTTTTGTACCAATTTATATTTATTATTTATTATCAACTACACCAGTAGCAGAAAGTTAGAGATGGGAGTCTTAGATTTTCTTTTTTCGTTTGCAGGTTATTTTTCTATTGAACCCTTATTTCGCTTTATATTATGTTTGGCTCTTTCTTACTTAATACAAAAACTTAAGATTATTATTAGTAAAATTAATAAAATGCATAATAACATTTTTAAAAAAAGGTGATCGTTTGATTAACACTTCGATTGTAAAACTTGCAACCTGTCAAACCTGTTTTACCTGCAGATTATTTTCTGCCTCTGAAGTATCTGTTGCAGACACTTGGAGGATTTTCTGCTATTGGGTCAACTACTAAAAGTACACTTATTAAAAGTATGTACTAACTTTATTTGGTGAAATTGGTTGTCGGGATAATCAGGTAGTACCAAAAGAAGTAGTAGTATGAATTTCCTGCCCTGTCAATTTTCGCACTGATCACACTGCCAGTACAGATAAAATTATGGGGGGAAGGGACAAGAAGGGTAAGGTAATTTCATATTTATTAATTAAACAACTAATAATAAACCAAGTTTTAATTTGTATGAATTTACAAAAAATTTAATTTTTAAATAATTCTTATTTTGATTTCATTTTTTCCAATTTACTATTAATAACTAAAAGTATTGATGGGCAATTTTAAAATTAACAAGCTAACTGATAAGCATTTAAGGCTCATGATTTTATAGGCTGTGCTCATACTTGCCAACTAAATTTCGGTAAAACTCAGAAGATTTTAAGTTAAAAATCAGAAGAAATCAGAAGATTTTGGCAAAAAATCAGAAGATTTTTTAAGTTTTATAACACTTTCAGTAGGGATTAAAAAACAACTGAATCCTTATAAATAAACAAATTTCAAAGAGAAACTAATAAAATATTCACTAATTTGCAATTACACAATATATATTATGACAAAAAAGAATAACTTGAATATATTAAAAATTACAATTTTTTTTTTTTTTTTTTTTTTTTTTTTTTTTTTAAATAGACCTTTCACATTAAAAGACACTTAAAACTTCTGACTCCTAATTTTTTTTTTCTTTTTTTGAGGGTGATTCTGAGAAAGAAAAAAAAAAAATATCTGAAATTCACAGCAAATTTTCTGAAAAGTTACAGCAGAGGGGAGGGTGTGGAGGGAATCCACTTCCGACACTAGCTATGCGTTTTTTTCCGCGGTCCTTTGACGAAATTCACGATCTTTAGCCGAAATTTGTGTTTTTTTCGCGATCTTTTGACGAAATTTGCCGTTTTTCGCGATCTTTTGACGAAATTTGCTGTTTTTTCGCGATTTTTTGGCGAAATTTGCCGTTTTTTCGCGATCCTTTGGCGAAACTTGCCGATTTCCACGCGATCCTTTGACGAAATTGGCGATTTTTCTGCAAACGATTGACAAAATTAATTTTTTTCGGCGAAGATGTCGAAATTCGCAATATTTTTATGTCCGAATTTTCGAATTGGTGGCCGATTTTTTTAAATTTTCGGAAATGAATGCCTTAAATTTTCGGAAAATTCGGACCAAAATCACCCCTACGCGTCGTTTATGCAATCTTTTGACGAAATTCGCGTCTTTTCCGCGATCGTTCGGTGAAATTTGGGTTTTTTCCGCGATCCATCGGTGAAATTTGGGATTTTCCCGCGATCTTTACACAAAACGCCCGTTTTTTCCGCGATCCTTTAACGGAATTCGCGTTTTCACGCGATCTTTTCACGGAAATAGTGTTTTTACGTTATCTTTTGACGGCGCTTTTTTTACCCGATCTTTTGACGAAAATCGCGTTTTTTCGCGATCTTTTCACGGAATTCGTGTTTTTACGCGCTCTTTTGGGGGAATTCTCGTTTTTTACGCGATCTTTCGACAAAATTTGCGTCTTTCCCGCGAAATTTCGGTTTTCCCACAATCCTTTGACAAAACTCGCGTAAAAAGCATAAGAAAAGGTCGAAAATCGAAAGAAAATGACGAAAAGCGGAAGAAAACGCATTACGCGCGTAAAATCGGAAAACATGCTGATTTTTCGGAAGAATTCTGAAAAAATCGGAAGAGTTGGCAGCTATGTGTGCTTAATATAACGGTATCACTTCAGGGAGGTGGAGTTTGGCACTTGATATCTTAAGATATCTCTAGGGAGAGGGAGAAGATTCATTTTCGATATTGTTACCATTTTTGATCCAACCAAAATATTCATTTTTCTATTTGTAACTGTTTCTTTACATCAAAATATTCAGTTATCTATTTTTATGAAAATACTAAGTTATTATTAAAATCATTAAATGATTATATATACAATTATTTCATTCTGAAATGTGGAATACCTCAACATTTGGCTTTCCTATTTTTTTTATATATATTTGCATATAATCCGCTGTTGGAGAAACCAGATAGTACGTTTGAAGTGATACTTGTGCTTATTAGTAAAGAGGAAGAATGTTGTCTATCTGTTTTGTTGATAAGAGCGGCAAGAAACAATATATCTGTTGAATACATTATGTTACAAAGAGCTATTTTTAAATACTTTTAAAAAATTTTATTGATATAAACTTATTTTATATTTAATATAGTGATATTTTACATACTCTTTCTTCTTTATTAGAAAATTTTATAAATAACAGATATATAACAATATATTTACATATAACTGAAAATATGTAAAAATAAAATGAAAGGAAAAAAAAAAGAACTTTGAGACACTGATAACAATATGATTAGTGATGGAAGGGTGGGACATAAACCAGGAATGATAATGTAAGATATTGTAAAGGCCGGAAAGATTACAAAATTACTATAAAGTTGGTAATGTTATATATGTACAGCCTCTTAATATTAAAAGCTTTGCCGATTCTCAATCAGCTGGCAAAATGACATACGAAAATTAATTTCTACTGTAAATATATGTTTATTTTTAATAAATAATTTTTTTATTCTTCACTACACATAGCAAATTTATTTTTTGAGATGTATACATGCACATGATTTAGTGGGGGTTTTTTGCAGAAAAACTTTTAAATAATTACTTGTGTTTGAAGACAGTTTTTAAATTTTACATATAGCAGCTACTATAAATATAGGAATAGCGAAAAGGGTGTTTGTGCAATAAGGATAAGATATTCTCAAATAAATTTAATGAAGGACATTAAAATTATACAATTATTGGCACAGATGTCATATTCGCATATAATTGAAAAAAAAAAAAAGATTTCTGTTTGGATGTTATTTTAAAATTACAACAGAAAATCATCTGTAAATATATATATAGACGCTAAAAGGGATAACAAACAATATACCTACATTTTGATAAATACATTTAAATGAAATGATCTACATGTTTTATACGCTACACACAGCATATATATTTTCAAATGAATGTAATTTGTTGAAGGTCAAAGTCTGTTTTGATTTGTAAATCAGTCCACAGCAAGGGGGTGGTGGTGATTTTAAAACTTTAAGTATACATTCCTTATTTTTTGAAGACTTTAAGAAAAAAAGATAAAATTTATTTTTACAAGTTTAAAATAATTAAACATAAAAACAAAATTGTGTTTAAGACTTAAGTGTTTTTAATTATAAAAACACTAGTTAGCCTCAATCATAATTAAAAATGTTTTATTATAATAAAATATGTTCCTAAACACTTACTCCTACAAAAAACTCCTTACACTTTCTCGATTTCGTATTTTATGGTTCATTTACATTACCATTACCTCAATCCTATGTGTTAAAAGTATATATAACGGAACTGCAGTTATGTTATCAAAATACATTTGAAAATTCGCGATGGTTACGAAACATGAAATGATACGTTATAACATGTTTTAAGTAAATCATGTTTATAGAAGTTAGTTTAATTTAAAGATGTAGCATGCTGTATAACATAATTAAACAAAATAGCGTTGAATCAAATATCATCTTTTCCTCATGGGTAACTTACACAGAAATCTTAAATATAAGACAGTACAGAAGAAAAAAAGACTACAGTAAGAACGATTTAAATAATAATGATATATACTAATAAGTAAAAGTAATGGCAAACTTATCGCATTTTCTGTAAATGTTAGAAACTTGACACAACGAAAGCTTTCAAAACAGATGCCATTGGGAGACGCTACACCTACGCTGGCCGTGAAAAGAAATAAGTTGCGCATGCGCAAAAATCGTACGGATCATAATGATTTCCGAACATGGGTTGGCTACACGATTATCACGAAAACCTTTGCAGGATAGTTAGAAAGTAAAGCAAAAACGACCCTTTTCGGAAACCTTACATGCTATCTGGGTACAGATAAGAGATTTCATCCATTTATTAAATGTCGTGTTAATGTTAAAAGTAATTTGTAAAATTTACAGGGGAGGGGGGCATCTTCCACCGCTTGGGGGCACATTCTTTCCTAGATTTCTAAGGATCCAATTTCAACGGGATTTGGTTCATTAAACTTACATTATAATTCGTCTACTTTCTGCATTATGAAAATTTTATCTTAGGCTTCAGTTACCAACATTTTTTAGCATTAATGGTGCATTCTTTTTTCGGGTTCTATGGGCTTGATTACTACAAGGTTTGACTAACTGAACTTGGTTTTTTTATTGTCTCCGGCATGTGGGAGGACTTCCAGCACATACTGCTTTAGATAATGGTGACCCAAATTCCAGGCTCGTTCGGAAAAAGGTTTGTTGGGAACACACTAGCGGAAGGCAATGGGACCTCCAAAACTAGGTTATTTAAAATATTTTTAAAAGATATAAAGTCATACAAACTTGACTTTTATTTAATGCTATTATAATGAGCCCTGGGCAATGCCGGGTGGGTCAGCTTGCTTGTTAATAAAACTAACATGTGTAAGCAAAGTACAGTTTATTTTAGTAAGAAATTCAAATTAAATATTCTCAGCATTTTTCACCATTGGCAGCAGGGACGTAGCCAATAGGAGGGAGTAGGGGAATGGGGGCGGGGGGGGGGGTTACAGTCAGGATTTTGAAAAAATAATTAAATTTACTTTGGAGATTTTTTTTAGGTAGATTTCGTAAAAAATACTACCTATTATATTCTCCCCTATGTTGGAATTTCTAAAAAAAAATTGCACATCTACTCCGATCATGACCCCTAGAACCAAAAACCAACCCCAGTTCAAAACTTAACTTTATATACTGTAAAATCCCGATTGTAACCCTCCCCCTTTTTTTTACGCAAAAGAAGTTAATTTTGGGTGAGGGCTTATAATGGAGATTTTTTTTTTTTTTTTTTTAAAGATCATTAAAAACCCTTTTGTGCCATTAATTTAGAAATAAATAAGGCAAATACAGGGGCGAAACTCTTCTGTATTTTGGCAGATTTCCAATTTGTAAAAAAAATTATCTAAATCCCCCCCCCCCCCCCAACAAACCCTAAGCAAAATTTTAAAACTTTATTTATTTATTTTCTTTTTTTAAATTTACTACTTCATTTGTTATTTTATTTATTGCAACATTTTATCAATAATCTAACCCCCCCCCCCTCCAAAAAAAAACTGCTTCCCCCTTTGACATCAAACATGCATAATTTCCCCCCTTTGTATCATGACCACCACCCCCTCCCCCCTGCATCTCATGCAGTCTATAAAATACTTTAATTTTTTTTTTTTTTTTGCTCGATTTGTAATTTTGTTGTAAATATTATATAATAATAGCACTAAGTGTATAACGCTTCCAGAGTGAACTCATCCGGATCCCACTTTGCTTTATAGTATTCCATTCGGCCATTTTTATTCAAAATTATTTTTTTCGAATAAAACTTCATAAAAGTTACATTTTTAGAAAGATTATTCAAAATAAATTAACATTTGAGAGGTGACTTATATTTAATTATGTATATATTCTGAGATAATTTCAGTTGAAATTACTTTGGCAGCTCAATCTCTCCCCTCCATAAGTAAACATTCGTTTGTATCACATTCATTGTGAACTCTTATGCTTTGTTGGTGCCATCTATCGATAGTTAAAATAAAAAAGTTTCTTTTGAATAAAACTTCATAAAAGTTACATTTTTAGAAAGATTATTCAAAATAAATTAACATTTGAGCGGTGACTTATATTCAATTATGTATATATTCTGAGATAACTTCAGTTGAAATTACTTTGGCAGCTCAATCTCCTCCCTCCATAAGTAAACATTTGTTTGTATCACATTTATTGTGAACTCTTATGCTTTATTGGTGCCATCTATCGATAGTTATGATAAAAAATAAAGTTTCTTTTGAAATTCTTTGAACTCTGAAGACATTGAGAAAAAAAAAATGAATAGTATTTCTTATAAAATATAATTAGACTATCAGGAATATGTATATCAAATGCAAATAAAATTTTGTATTTTTGTATATTAGTACGGAAAATAAATTTGTAATTTCAAAAAAGAATTTGCGGGAAAAAAAAATCTGTTAATGCAATTAATAGTTGCAATTTATTTAAGTGATAAAATATCATTTTTAATTGTCAAAATTTATTACAGGTTTCTTTATACATGTTTAAAAAAAAAAAAAATCAGGATTTAATCTGAGTTGAGCTTTTTAAAATTTAAGTTACATAATTATTATTTTGGCGCCAGCTATCGGCAATTAATCCATAAAGGAGTCTTATTATTATTTTTTTTTTTCTGATTTATAAAAAATTGAAGGTTATTAATTTTTTTAAATGCAATGAATGAAGACGAAAGTTAATTGACAGTATGTTTTAAAATAGCATTATTAGTACTAATTTGCATGTTTTTTGTGAAATAGTTCTTCAAATTTTGTGAGTGAAGTTCTTCCTTGCAAATTAAGTTTCAATGAAAAATGGGCTGTTTTTATAACTATTTTTCCCCACCTGACCGTATTAGTTAGATAAGATAAAATTTATTGCTTCATAATTCTTTTTATAATGCAATGCTTATATCATTCTTTTGAAAATGCAAACAGGTCATTCTGACGGGTTTGCTGATTAAAATACTGAAATTATTGATTAAAATATTGAATACTAGAAGATTAATCAATAATCTTCTAGTATTAAAATAAACACCTAAATTATTTTTCATCCTCCGCCGAAAAATTGTTCTCTTTTTTTTTTCATTGCCAGCCCCCCCCCCCCCCCCTTCCAATGCACACAGTATATATTTTTAAACACGATTACATAAACATAAACATTTTATTTAAACATAATATACATGCGATTCATGGATGAGAACAGCCAAACTGCAAAACAGAAAATCTTTTGCTTTCATCCTACATATTTTAGAAATCTCCACTCCCTTTGAGGGGGAAAGGATGGAGCAGAAATTTCAAAGAGGATGAAAATTTTAAATGAGATTATGTAGATGAGATTTTAGGTAAATAATCTTTTCAAAATAAGAAATATTGCAAAATAAAAATAAATAAATAAATAAAGATTTTAAACTTTGCTGAGTGGGGATCAGAGGGAAAAGAGGAACTTTTAGAGAAAGGGGTGTGATTTAGGTAATTGATTATTTATTTATTGTTACTAGCTAGCGACAAATAGAACAGAAGAATTAAGTTTTTCAAGATGTTAAACATTTTGTGCTGAGGAGGAAGGGCAAAGAAGAGAAGCAGACATTTCATGCATAGGGGGGGGGGGGGGTATATTAAGATTATGTAAAAACATATAGAAATCCACCAAAAAAGTCAAAGAATTCAAAATTATCTGCCTTAGACTTTTAAATCAATTTTACTCTTTTGTGAACACGATAACTTCCATAATTCTGCACAAATCTCTTCAAACTGATACATGAAATCAAGGTGCAGAAAATCTCAATCAAGTTCATTAATGGGCGAAATCGGACCAAGGGGGTGGAAATGGGGAGGGTTTTTGCAAAAACAGAAAAAACCCTGACTTCTTAATTATGATATACATATCGAATCAGTTTAAAGTTATTATTATTTTTAGGAAAAGGGCCAAAAATTTATGTATGACAGATTTTTTATATCATTAAAAATGGCCTCAAGAGGTGAAAAAATATGGGTTGAAGAAGAAAAAAATTCATAACTTCGTCGATTCACAAGATATCAAATCCACTTAAATTTATTGTCTCAATAAAACGAACGTCAGAATTTAAAATATAGTGTGTGGTTCATTTAATGAAACAATCACCACACGGTAAACATTTATTATATAAATATTCTTAATATTATCTATAACTTTTGTAGTAATGAGTTTTTGAACTCTTACAGCAAAAAATTTGAGTTGGGGGGTTTATAAAAACATTAAAACCCCCATAACTCCTTATTTATGAAACATATTGAATCTGTTTTAAGATGATAGAAAAGGACGAAAAAATTACTTAAGTTTATCTCTAATCTTGATTTAGTTTTTGTTGGTGAAATTAGTATTTAACTTTGAAATCTACCTGCGGCTGCAGGCGGAGCCAACAAGTATTTTTTTAAGGGGACATTTAAAAAAAAACTCGCATGGCCCCTTTTTGTTGTTTGTTTGTTTCTTAAATTTTGGCTGCAAGCCCCCTCCCCTCCTCCCAATCCCTATAGTACCTGTCACAGCACCTGAATTTTGTAAAAACCTACAGTTTTCAAATTTCAACGTTAAAGAAAAAGGCGGTGGGAATTGAAATTTAATATAAGGAATAGAGTTGGGGGGGGGGGGGGTGGCATCTGAGAAATGAAAATTGCTGGTGCCCCTTCTGGAAGGAGCTAAGTTGCTGAGGGAAAAAGAGGGTCCCAAAAATGAATCCCAAGAAGAAAATGTGAAGTAGGAGAGAGCACAAACTGGAAAACATGCAGAAATGCAGGAAAATTTTCAATTGGAGCCCGTGAAGAAAGTGGAGCCCCTATGAGGCCTATAATAATAATAATTGAAAAATTTGTTCCCGGGTGACCTACACCACTATACTAGATAAAAAGTTATTACCCTATGTTATAGTACAATAACTCAGTGCCCAAAACACTTATTAATGCTGACTCATTCCAGTTCACCCACAGACAATTCTTGATAAGATCGGATTGGGTATCATATAAAAGCAATTGGCTAACTCAAGTCATCTAGAAACATTTGACACAATCGAAAAAAAAATCGAGTTACCCTTACAATTGAGAAAATCGATAAAAACATCTTGTTATTGCCTATCACTATACTAAACACAAAATATGTTAGTGCACAAACTTAAAATACAGAGAAATGAGGAACAAAGTAAAAGTTATAAAGTAAAACATGAAAAATAATATTTATGATTACATTAATAACCAGCATGATGCAAAAGTACACATAGATGAGTAAAATAAAGGTTTTTTAAATTTGTCCCTTAGTCATTTGATGTAGCAGCTGAATATGCCAAATAAAGGAAAATACATAAATATCCCTTTAAATTATAATGCTTAAATGTTTATTGGATAACGAATTTTTGCTTTCATTATCAAATGTTTATCTATCTTATATGTGAAAAAAAATTGTCAGTAGTATATCTCTGGGTATGCTTCTTATTTTAGCCTCTTTTATTTTGCAGCAACAAATTTTAAATGAAGTTCGTAAAAAGATTGGCCATTCTAGTCCTGACTCTACTCCTAACACAATAAACACCTTGGGAGTTCCTGTACCTACAACTTCACCTACTCGCCAGACTTCTAACCAAGAAATCAGAATGGTGTGCTGTACACAAAAGTGTCCAGTAGTTAATCATAAAATGCAAACAACGGTATGTATCATTAAGTATAATTTATAAATGTTTTTATTTATAATATAATAAAACCATGAATTTGTTTTTAAAAAACTGATATCAAAATTTTATACAATTTTGATGCAGAATATTATTAATTTTGATACTAGACTCTTTGATACCATGATACTCCTAATATCTATAAATTTTTAGTTATCCAAAATACGTTTTTTATACAAATGATTAGGACTTAATACATTTCCTGTTGGACAAATCCTGGCTAATCTAATGTACTTTTTGACAAAAACTTGAAATCATATCAATTCTTTTGAACTGAAGTGTGAAAGGTATGGTATTCTTTTAAATTTGTCACTCAAGAATAAAGAAAAAAAAATTCTGTAAAAAGATTAATATACAGTAGAATCCCGCTAATCCGAAATTCCAGTTAATCCGAACTGCTCATCAGTTGCTAATAGATCAGAGTCATCTTGCGGCTTATTCTGAGCTAAATAGATGATTTCTTCATCTGTATATAACTGAATTCGAGAGATAGTAGTGTACTACTTTGAATTTATAGCTTACTTTTTTTAGCGCATATCTTTTTCTTTACTATTTTTATCAGAATTTCAGGTAATCCATATTTTTTGTAATCCAAACAGTCACCAGTCCCAGTTAATTCCGATTAGCAAGGTTCTACTGTATATCAATATACTATGAAAATAAATCGTGTATGAAAATGCTTTGCTCAATTTTCTGATAATTCAATACATTTTTCATTTCCCAAGTGATGTAAAGTTATAAAATTTTCACTGTATAAGTATTATTTTCAGATATATACCAGCTCTTGCTGTTTTTAGTATGAATCCTGCTAACACTTTACAGCCTATTTCTCACTGTATTTCATTGTTTTTAAAGAAATGTGACAATTTTTGTTTAACTTATTAAAGTATTTGCAGTGAAATATTTTTATTTTATATTTTTAAAATAATTCCTTATTTAATCGCAAATTAGCAAAGAAATATTCAAATACAAAAACACTTGTTAACCACAGAAAAGTATACTTAATATTTTCAATTATTAAAGTCATTAAATTATCTTCTTTCTCTATCTACATAGGTGAAACAAAGGGTAATTGACTTTTTTCTTTTTACCAGTCTAGAATTCTCAAAAAATAACTATAATTTACTTCCAGTTCCTAATATAGAGCAATATTCAGCAAGTTTTTAAAATAGCACAGCTTATTATTACTAGATTTTCCAATAATTTGCTAATAAGTTTTCTTAATTTAATTTTTAGTAATTAGTTTTGTCTTTTCCTCTGGTGAAGAATATTTCATAAATTTTATTTCAATAAAAGTGGTCATCTGTATTATATGTGTATAAAAGTATTATAAAGTATTGTATGAGTGATTTGTCATCTAAAATTAACTGACAAATTATTCATTCTACTAAGCTTGTGCAATTCTGGCTTCCTAAGATCCAGAAATTTACATACATCAGCGGTAGAATTGATAGAAAAAAGTCACTGGTCCAAGGGACCAGTAAACATCAGAGTTTACTGGTCCGCAGACATCGTAACTGGCCCACTACATAAAATTCTATTAAGTACTTTTAACCCTTTGAATGACCCCTCCTCCTCCTACAATATAAACTTCCAAACTTCCTTTCAGTTACCTAAAATTTTCAGTATAATAAAATGTAAAATTATAATTTGCTAAAAATTAAATAAACAGACATGAACAAAAACTATAATATTATTAATTATGTATTTTATTTCTGATTATTTATTTCAACTGACTAAGTTTTAATGCCATTTTTTATTTATTTTTTAAAATAAAATAAAATTCTGTGGTTTGTGTTTGGTTGCGGTTATCTCAGGGACGGGAAAATTTACGTTTACCTGTCAGAGAGGAAAAAAGTTACTGGTCCTGCGGACCACTAAATTTTTTTAATTAGTGGTCCGATTGAATTTTTAGTGGTCTCGGACCAGCGGACCACCAAGAATTTCGAACGCTGATACATGTATCAATTTTATATTTAAAAAATATTAAGATATGTTTGTGCAAAGTTTATAGTTGTAGAAAGAAAAGATAAAAAACAAATGAATAGGCTGTTTTAAAAGATAATTAAAACTGATTTAAGAATAATTATTTTATATGTTCATTTTTACATGCTTTTTACACAAGCATTACAATTTTGTTTGCAAATGTTTCACCAGTGTATTTTGTTCTCTGGGAAAAGAAAATAATTTCTTTCAATTTTTATTTCTTGGGGCCATCTTAATTCTGCTCCTGAAGTGTAACCATCACTAATTATTTTAACCGTGGTTCTCTTTTTCTGTTTCTTGAATTAGTTTTTGTCCCAGTGGCAGAAACACAGCGACATAGTTGCTAGAAGTCTTCACGGGCCGGAATTTCCAGGCCCGGCCTGGTGTAAAAATTGGAAGTTCGGCCCGAGCCCGGCCTGGTCCGTTTGCATTTTTACAGTTCTCGGCCCTGCCCGGCCCGTACAAAAATCAGTGAAAACAGGCCCTGCCCAGTCCAGCCCGACACAATTTTTACAAAAAAAAATCCGTTTTTTCTCAACATACAATTAAGATTCTTTTAATGAATACTACATACAAATTTATGGGAACATTTTACAGTATATTTTACATTACTATGATGTTCACAAAACAGAAAACACACAATAGTAAACATTAACGATTACTTACAGTGTTTTAGTCATCCTGTCTACAGACATTTCAAAATGGAAATAAGGATTCATTAAAAGATTAATTTAGTTCGGAATGAAGGATTAAAAACATGATAACTTTTGATGCTGTATAATAAAAAGTAGATTTGTGAAAATATTTCTCTCATTTTTAAGGCTTTTATCAAATCCAAAGGAGCTACATTTCAACACATTTATGAATTCTTTTCTTTTCGGAAATGTGTAGGATTGGCAGGTATTCTTATTCAGAAGCTATGTAAATGTCATTTTTTTTTCATAGATAAAAGCAGTATATCTTTCTGAAAACACTGTCAAAGTTAGCATTTTGAATTGAATTTCCAGAAGCGATAGCACAGGAAAGGAGAAAACATACAGTCACGTGACAGGAATCTCTGTTATCTCTGTAAGTAATTTATCAAATATGGAAAAAGCTATTCGTTTCCAAATGACTTCAATAGGCAGGCCTGTCAATTTTATGCCTTTATAGTTAAAAATTTTCTCAGAAAATGTGTCTGAAAGCTTCGCATTGTTGAGCAGTGAATATGAGAACCACTTTAAGGTATATTTCCAAAGATACTGTTAAGAGAAGTTCATTATGACTATTAATACTACAAAACACAATGACTGTTCTACACATCCTGAGATCGATTAAGACCAGTTCTGTCCCGGCACGAGTCTGCTGAAAAAAAATTAAACTCGGAATCAGACATCTTGTAACTGTACAATGCCGATCTCTATGATGGACATCTTGCATTTCTGTATTGATGTTGTTAAACTCGCATCGGTTCGTGACGCACATTTATACTTCTCGAGAAAATCATATTCATTGAAAATGGCTCGTATTTTACCTGCTTCGCTTAAATTCTTATATCGGGCCGATAGGCCCAATTAATTTTTTTGCCGGCCCGGCCCGTTTGAAAATTCACCTTCATTCCGCCGGGCCGGGTACAGGCTTCGGGCCAAGCCCGGGCCCGTGCAGACCTGTAATAGTTGCGGACAAAGAAAATGTCTTGCGGACAATTTTTGTCTGCACTAATGAAATCATTTAAAAAATAGTCTGCAACTTTCGGACATTTTTTCCTGCGGAAAAACGTGAATTTCGGCAAATGATTGCGTGAAAAATGTGACTTTCGTCAAAGGATCACGAAAAAAAAAACTTGATATTCGTCAAAGAATCGCAAAAAAACTATTTTCGTCAAAGAATCGCAAAAAAACTCTATTTTCGGCAATGAATTGCGAAAAAACGCGATTTTTGTCAAAGAATCGGAAAAAAAAGTGCTTTTGTCAAAGAATTATGAAAAAACACACTTTTCGACAAAGAATCGCGTAAAAACGCGATCTTTGTCTAAGAATTGCGGGAAAAAACCGCGATTTTCTTTAAAGAATCTCGAATAAACGCGATTTTTCTTCAAAGAAGTGCAGAAAAAAAAGAGATTTTTGTCAAAGAATTGCGAAAGAAACGTGATTTTCGTCAAAGGATTGAAAAAAAAAAATCTCTAATTTCATAAATAAAAACAAAAGTCATGGGAAAGGGTTTGTGGAAAAAAGTCAGCGCTTTTCGCACGTGAGGCAAGTCCAGCCTTTTTTTTTTTCGGCTGAGCCTGTAGCATGTCTGAAGGTTGTATGTGATGTGTGTGATTGTGAAATGGTGAAAAAAAAAAAAAAAAAAAACCTGGGCACACATTTTCAAGGATGTCACCCTGGTAAAAATTTGGAAAACATATTTAAAAAAGCGGAATATTACAAACTCCAAGAAAAAACAAATCAGCTCTGAATCTTCCGAAGGTTTTTATTATGTATGTATTATCTCTATGTATGCTATGTTTTGCTTATCCTTCCCATTTTAGAAATCCTACAATAAGTTAGATGATGAAAAGTTATTTAAGCAAAATTAATGAGAAGGCATCATGCTTATGTTTTAAATAAAATTATTAAAAAAATTCCTAGTTTAATATATTACTTATTCATGAAAATTACATGCAAAATTTGCTGACGATTATGAAATATTAAAAGCTTGTCACAGACAGCTACAAAACTTTCTGCCACTGGGGTTTTCGTTTCCTTAGTTGTCTAAAATCTTATTTTGATGCAATCATGTGAAAATGTTTGTTTTGTAAATGAAATTACATTTTAAAAAAAAAAATTTAAAAAAATTCCTCTCTTGAGAAAATTTTTATGTCCAAAAATTTGGGTGAGAAATCTCATAAAAATTAGAAAACAAAAACACATAAAATAGAATAATACAATATCATGTAGATTTTTCTTCTCTAAGATTTTACAATATATTGCAATAAGGAAGCAATTTTTTGCCAATATTTCCAGCATCCCCTAATGTAAAACAAGTACTATGCCACGAAGAACTCTAAATCACTTCACAGGGTATCACCACTGCTTATCAAGAGAATTCTCCCCCCCCCCCCCCTTCTCCCCTCCACTCTTCTAAAATTGGCTTTCTTGCAATTCGCTCACCCGCAAGAAAAATGACACATCACGACAAAAGGGGAGATAAAAGAAAATTTCCATGATTTTACTGTAACACGAAATTACAGCACTTACCTCTGCATGCAGGAATAAAAACATGCATAAAAGCATAAAACCTTTAAGAATGAAGACGTAGGATGAGATTCGAAGGGTTGGATAAGTTTTCCTCCTCACATAATCTACCTCTCCTATGTGGTCACAAATGGACAAAGAGTGTAATAAAGTGATTTTCCGTATAACTACACATATGAAACTTTTTGTATAGCAAGACATACCTATTAGTAGTATAAAACGCAAAATGAATTTTTGCGAGACTTGTCACTTTTCTTGCGGTTGTGCGAATTCTTCACTATGATATTCTTAAGTAAAAGATTGTCTTAACTTGTTTTATATCTCTCTTTTGACTTTTTTTTAAATTTTCAGTTTTTTCTATTGCATTACTGCTGATTGTATAAATAACAGCATTTATATAAATAAGATTAATTAAAAGCTTTTCTAGTATCGTAAATTTTATAATCGTAAAAATATCTTATATATTTCTTTACATTTTATGAACTTTTTAACAATATTTTTTGAGATGTCACATTAATTTTGAATGTAATTATTTTTTTATAAAATTCTTATTGTAGACCTTTTATATATAAAAAAAAGTTTTTTTTAAGTGATAGTCTCTTATTCAAAATGTGAACTATTTTATCCACCTTGTAAGTTTTATATTTCTTAAAAGAAAATTTAGTTCTTAAGTCTTTGTTATTTATAAATAAGTTATGTAATTTCTTATAGTGCCATATATATTTTAAAACTAGTTTATAGTTATTTAAATCTTTTTGTTTTGCAGACTATGGTTAGCAAGCCAGTTGCCAATTGTGTAAATACAGTACGCCAGCCAGTGCCTCCATCACTGAATAACATTTCTTCTACCCCAACAGCCACTATCACTTTTAAAGGTCCTGTTGGTACTGTGGTCCTGCCTAATTGTTCCACAACTAATACTCTGCTCTCCTCTAAAGCAACTAACGACCACCCCAAAATGCACCCAGTCCTGGTGGTGCCATCTCCGTCCAATCGTAGTGTTGATGGTCCTCAGACTGGGGTATTGTTAAATTTGGTACCACCAATCAGAGTGCCTCAGTATCCACCACCATCATCACCTCGCACACCTGGACCAGTTGTAAGTTAACTCAGTACTCTTGGATTTCCTTACCACTGCATTTATTTTTTAATTTCTATTCTGAATTTTAAATACAATCAGGATTTGAAATAGCATGTGGAATTGAAGGAATTGTGCTCATAATAGGAAAATCTTACACAATGGAAAAGGCTGTATGGGTCCCCCCCCCCCCCCTCTTAATTTCTTTTCTTGAGCATAAGTGATAAGTACTCCTTTTTTCTTTTTCTCGCTTTTCAGAGTTTTCCTTATATTTTCAGTGTGCTTTAAAAATACAATAATAAGATCTTTCTTTCCCAAGATCATTTTCTGTCTTCTGACTTTTCAAAACTATTTCCTTCATTTTGAATAAACATATTTTTTCCATCTATCCGCTTGCTGTAAATAAGTGCAGAAAATATGTGCTGGCCAGATGCAAACCTTTTTTGGAAGCACTTTTTAGATTAAAATAAAAAATGCACATTTAGACTTGTAGGGCCAAGATACACTGCATCCGCTGCGCAACCCTTATTGGTAGTCCTGATGTTAATGTTAGTCATGGTGGCAAGAACTATAAAGAGGTTTAATGATAAAAATGAAAGACAATATTGCACATCATAATTTGTGAGATTTAATAAAGCAAATCATTTAATAGCATTTTAGTGATTACTGTAAAGATATGTGGCTGTAATAATGGCAAACAATTTTGGAATATTTAAGAACTTGAATTTTGAAAATTGCCTCCCCAAATGTGCAAAATTTCTCCTAAAATTTAGACTAAAGGTGGATATCCCTACCCCCCCCCCCCCCCCCAAAAAAAAAAAAAAAAAAAAAAAAAAAATATGTGTATATATATATAACCATTAATTAATCATTACCGACCATCATCAAAAACTGCAATATTGTGAATGAAATGACAATAAAAATGGATGCCACAAACCTATAATATAGAACTGTATGTACCGGGTGTCCCAAAAAGGACTGACTGATTTTAAAATTCAATAACTTCCAAACAGTGACAGATATTAAAAAAATTCTTGCAGGAGGGTTATGCATAAAGTCAGAAGTTTTATTACAGTGATTTTCGATTTTAGTTCGAATTACAAACAATAGATGGTGCTGTAAGCAATAGTCGCTAAATACAGGCTCGATCTTTGGTCCTTTCTGTTGTTCCATGCAGAAAAAGGAGATGGAAATGTATTATCCGGGCCACGAAGTACCAAAAATCGAGCCTGAATTTAGCCTCTATTGATCGCAGCACCATCTATTGTTTGTAATTCAAACTAAAATCGAAAATCACTGTAAAAAAACTTTTGACTTTATGCATAACCCTCCTGCAAGAATTTTTTAAATATCTGTCACCGTTTGGAAGTTATTGAATTTTAAAATCAGTCAGTCCTTTTTGGGACACCCGGTATAAAATAAAGTGCCTTATACTTAATTACAAGAATTAATATGGAAGAAAATAAGAAGAATATGGATACCAAAAAAAAATTGAAAAACTTATGCATTGAATTACGTTTTCAAGAGTACAGAATTCAATGATATAAGCAAATCGGTTGTTTTCCGTGAGAAAAAAAGCTAAAAGCTGAAAATTTTTTTTCTCCTGTACTCAAACAACCAATATGACTAAGAGAATAGTTTCAATATGAAAACAGAACATTATCAAATGGCATGAAATGGAAAAAACAATACAACCCCTTAAATATTTAATTTATAGCATAAAAAATAGAAATATTACACAACATACCAAACAAAATCCCAGTTGATTTTCAAAATATCCTCCCACACATGGTATCCAAAAGCATGGTAAGATTAAGGTGAATAAAACTGTTAACACAGAAATTAAAACCTATGGATTCAGTTAATTCATTTTGAAATACTGTGATAAATTCAATTAATATAATATAAATAGAAAATAATTACATTATTTAAAATACCTAAAAACAATTTTAAATTGTTTAATTTCAATTTTACAATATTGCCAATATTCAGTGTACAATACCACCTGGTGTAAAAAATTAAAATTATTACTTTAATAGAAGCTTTAAAAGACAAAATTTTTTGGTGCTGCCATCTATTATGTTATTTTAAAACTATTATTATTATTCAAATGTCACAAGAAGAACCTAATAAAAGCTAATGAAATTAAAATATATCAAAGGCATTACCACACAAATCCTAATATATAAATAATACTATACTATATATCATTATTCAAAAAAATTTTAAATGAATTAAATGTTAATAAAATGCTTTCAATTTATTCTATTACCTAACCCATTTAATCTACACTGAGAAATTAAAAAAATTGTATAACATTGATAATATATAGAATATAGCTATATGCTATAACATAAAATAAATTATATATAATAAAAATATAAAAACCTTAATAATTACTGTTAAAAATAAAAAATAATAAATTAATAAAATGAACAGGAAAAAAATTGGATGTTTATAGAAGATTGTCAGATTCTAAAATTCCCAATAGCCTAAAGATCACAAATATAGTATGTGAATTATCTTCATATTAGCTATAAAAAAGCTAAAAAGTATTATTGTGACAATCAAACACTTTAAACCGATAATTAATCATGGAATACAAAGTTAAAAAATAAAACAATATTAAAAAGTATAGAGGAATAATAATAAAACTAATTACCCAATTTTAATACATACAGTATAACATTAGTTATATCAAATAAACTTATATGCATATTAATCACTATAAAGATGGTATACTGTTATTAATTAATATGATATTGTCCTGAGTAAACTAAAATTTAAAAAAAAAAAAAAAAGTCACCAATTACGCATAAAACATCAAATCAACATCCATATAAAATTCATATTAGAAATGTAGTTATAATACAAAAGCCCCATCATTTTTTTTTTTTTTTTAATTAACCATTGTGTATTATCCAGACAACTCCACCCTCCTCCGTACTCTAACATCTACCCGCCCAACCATCCTATAGTAATTGTTTATTATTATTTTACAATTTTTAATTTTTTATAAATATTTTTAATTTTATAAATTTTTTTGTAATTTTGTTTACGCATGTGTTAATTTGTTTTTTTAAAGATCATGTAAGTACTAATTGTATATTAATGAATATATGAATTTTTTTTGGAAAACCATGATTTAATGCATCATAAATTAGTTTTTTAATATTATTGTTAATTAGATGAGAAGAACATAAACATTTTATTCTATATAAATGATTAAGTATTATATTTCGATATACAGAATGATGAAGACAATATTTAAAATTTGTAAATGTATTAACTTTGAATTTAAATTCTTTATGTTTATCATATAAATCTGTTATTATTTTGTTGTCTTTTATTGTAATTTTAAGATCTAAGAAGTTAATTGTATTGTTAGATAAGAGGTTTTCCGTTGATTCCAAATTAGTGGGATAATCAACTGGAAATTGAGAAATTTTAGATTGATCAGTGGCAATTAAAATTATGTCATATATATATATATATATATATACACACATGCATATATAACCATTACATAATTACAATCCATCATCTTTTTCCTTTTACTAAAAATAAAATTACTAAATTGAGCATCAATATATTACAACTAGAATATAGCCCGTCAGAATGACGTGTTTGCATTTTCAAAAAAATAAAATTATATAGCATTGCATTATAAAAAGAATTGTGAAGTAATAAATTTTGTCTTGTCTGATTAATAGGGTCAGGTGGGGTAAAGTAAAAACAGCCCATTTTTCATTGAAATTTAATTGGCAAGAAAATTATTAATTGAATTGGTAAAATACTGATATAAAGTATGCAAATGAACTTCACTCACAAAATTTGAAGAAAAAACATTCAAATTAGTACTAATAATGTTATTTTAAAACATATTGTCAATTAACTATTTTATCTGATGGTATGTGGTAAAATAAAAGACAATTCCAACAGAAAGTTTATTTGTTTTTATTAATTGTCAAAATAATAATTATATAACTTAAATTTTAAAAAGTTGAACTGAGAAAATCCCGATTTTTTTTAAACATGCATTAAAGAAACCTGTAATAAATTTTGATAATTAAAAATCATCTTTTATCACATAAGTAAATTGCAACTGTTAATTACATTAACAATTTATTTTCCCAAATTCTGTTATTAAATTACAAATTTATTTATTTTCCCTACAAAATGCAAAATTTTATTTATTATAATAATGCATTGATATATACATATATATATATATATGTAATACACGGCATTACATATTTCTGATATTCTAATTTCATTTTATAAGAAATATTCATTCCCCCCCCCCCAATGTCTTCAGAATTCAAAAAACATTTTAAAAAGAAAATTTCTTTTTTTTAACTACCGACAGATGGCGTAACAGAGCATATAAACGTTTGTTTTAATATTTTAAAAGTTCAAGACGAATGAATCAATTGTTTGTTTACTTTCATATAGGGATAGATAAAGCTACCAGTCTAATTTTAACTCAAGTTATCGCAGCTGAATATTAGATAATTGAATGTAATCTCTTATAAATATTAATTTATTTTGAATAATCTGTCTAAAAATGTAACTTTTGCGAATAGTGGAAAAGAAAGCACGTTTTACTCAACGTTTTAAGATTGAAAATCAAATCAACATTCACTCGTGTGTCGTGATGCCACATGTACAACACAATTTCAAAACCAGAAGCAGTTGAATGACTCTTTGAACGAATCATTAAAAAATACGGTCGACATCCGATTTTGCTCTTAAAATATTTGTAAAACCATAATAAAGCTTTTAAATAATTTGAAATACGTTTGTTTTTAGAAAGGAAACGTTAATCCGGTACAAAATAATTCACGGGAATGAATCACCGAATATAGCTATATTCACTGAACACCATAAAGTGTTCTCATTGGTCAGAAAATAGATAGCCTTGAAAAACAGAGCTAATTTTTTGCGATATTTTTAACCGTGTATACTGAATTCAAACTGTAAATAAATGTAAACAAAAGTGAAAAACGTATTTCAAAATATTAATATGCTTTTGCAAAATATTTTAAGAGCATTTAATGAATAGCTGAAAGAGTCATTCATTTGTTTTTGGATTTGTAATTTGCGCTTATGAATGGCAACGGTAATCGCTTGTATACATCGGAACCTGTTGTTGGTATCTGGTTATTTTTAAATTAGATCTTAAAGCGTTATAATTGTATACTTTTTGAAGGTTTGAGAAAAATTGAAGAAGAATATGTTACACAACAAATAGATAGACAGATTAAATAAGGCAGTCGGCAAATACGGCATCGGAATACTTAAGCCTAACGTGGCCGCGTTTGGATTATCAGGAAACGGATGAGTTCAACCCCGGAAGCGTTATACATTTTGTGTCATTCTATGTATAATGACATTATACAAAATAAAATTGGAACTAATGACTGGTAACTAATTATCATAGGCAATATTACGAAATCACCAGTAAATTTGCAGACGATTAAACCATAAACATATGAAAATTTACCAAATTTGATGCAATAGCCATTTAAAGTCAAAAGATACAAAAATCTATCTAAAAAACGTTGAACTAATAAAAGGCGTATAATAAACAAATAAAAGAGCAATTGGATGGATGTACAAGAAAGCTTATATTGTATTTCACTTCATCAGGGGTACATGAAATAGAAATATGAGCAATAGATAGTTGATTTCTGTAATAGAATCAAGCTATAGGCTGAAAATTGAATTCTATTATGTACCCAATCGACTATAAACCAAAAAGTATAAATTAACCACGCCTTATAAAATGAAATAAATAAATAATTAATCAATGTAAGACCTGTACTGATCAACAAAATGCACAACATGAACAAAATTGAAACATGTGAATTAAAAACTTATGAGCAAGAGTAATTTTATCACCATAGCTCTTATAACACAGCTAAAATCCCACCTAATTAAATGGTCACAGTTAAAAGCGAATCCCTACAGTTTCAATTCATCATACATTGCAAATAATATTAGCACTAATAAAATTATAATTATAAATTATCGTAATTAGTCTAAATATTATAAATTATTTTATATGCTAACTGAAGAATCCTAGAGTAATTTATTACTAAATAGGACAAAAGAAGTTATCTATCTATCTATATATATATAAAAAATCAGATATTATTTCAAACTCTCGAGAAAAAAAGTCTCTTAAGTAGGCTATTAAATAAGGAGCTTGGAAGAAAAAGGGTGAACCAGAAAAATTGATTTTTTTTTTTTTTTTTTTTTCGTGTCAGATAAATGTAGGCAATACGTAGGTAAGTCGATTTGCCCTGGTTCGCCCTTAGTATTCTCACAGTGTCGAGCTAAAGTGATTAATACCCTATTCTATAACACTACCTGCAAAACTTTGAGCTTGATTTCCCAACACCCCAATTTCGAGATTCGTCCTTTCTCTCCCAAGGTCCTGAAATTTTACGTGCTTGTCATTTTTCTGCTATTCTGTTTTATTCTGGAAAGCTATATACAGTAGATGCCACTAAATGTGATCACCATGGAATTCAGAGTTTCTGATGTAAATATCCAGTTGATGACAATAAGCAATTTAGGAAAATACTTAATGAGAACATCTGGTATTATTAAGAAACTTACCCTTTATAAAATGATGACTTTAAAAAAGGTAGAAACATTGAAATAAATTGTTAATTATTTTTTTATTACAATTCTCACTTAAAAATTCATTAATGTATTGTTCATAGTAATATTGTTTTTATAAATTGTCCGAGCATTGGTATACACCACTGTAATGTGTCTCTGGATTCCATAAATTAGAGTATGAATTAAAATTAGAAATGTAAACAGTAATGGTAAATTTAAATATATTTATATTAAATGAAATTGAACTAAAGTATCTCCAGTTTATGAATTCAAAGACACTACTGCTGTCACGTATTGAGGCCAGTACCAATGCGTTATTATCAAAAGAAATATTTAAATTTGAAAATTATTAATTTTCAGTTATTAAAATATCATTTAACTATTAATTAGAATTCATTCAGAATAAGTTGAACATATTGGCCAAAGTGAATATGGAATAAATTGTTTGATTCTATTACTTGCCAAATATATTTTAAAACGGTATATTTTTTAAAAAAGTTAATATAAAATAATAAATAAAATTTAACCTAGTACTCACCCCTTTTGGCAAAATAATACACAGACACTTAATAATGACACATTGAAGATATTCGATTTTCATTTATTGTAAAGAAGTATACTATAATATAATAGCACAAATACCTGTAGATCCAGATCTATATGAATTTAATTGATTAATATAATAAACACATTATCTTCCCTGAAGTTTTGTTGTTGACAGAATTTTGTATATCTAAAACATTAACATTCATATTGTGATTAATATGATGATGATATTAATAACGTTTTTCTTAAATGTATGATCTTTGTTTTTTCTTCTTTAAAATATAAGGTGCGTCCCAACGAAATAAAGCCACCGTAATTCTATGGCGTAACTGGACACGAAACAAACAAATAAGAGCGAAACGAATGTATTAAGAAAGTCTATATACAAATACATATTTGCCAGGAGTAACTCACTCCCTGCCCCAATTGGGCAGAAGAAAACGACGAATGTGTAAAAAAAGAGGGGGGAAAGTGTCCCGCCGAAATAAGGCCACTGGCAATATTAGTATTTATTGATAACTAGAGACATTCTAGCTGCTGCAGTTCAATATGTTTATGACGTCAGGACGTTGTCAGATATTTTTCTGTGCCAGTCGAACTTTGTGCAGACTTTAGAAGGTTGTATTTTCTATTTCTCCTGCAGTATTGCAATGGGAAAGAAAACCCAGCTATGAAAGTTCGAGAAAGGATAAAAAACAGATTTTAAGGAACAAGGTCTTTCACATAGACCAATATCTAAGTAAATCAAATGATCTAAAACCGTAATAGACATTTTTTTAAGTATGGTCAATACGTACGGGTATAAAAAAAGGAGGTGTACATGTAGAAAAATGACTTTCAGGCAGGAAAGAGAATTTTGCGTCGTCTTTCACGAGGTGATATTTCCCTAAAACAGTTGGCCAAAGAGGATAAACATCCCTGTGACAAAATAAACCCAGTCACAAATTAAGAAACGTACAAGGATCTTGCGATATAAGAAAAGGAAACAGCCGCCAATGTTGAAAGCTATCCACATACAAAGGAGAGATGATTAGGCCAAAATAATCAAACCTGGAAGTCCCCGTGGCGTCGTGTTATAGTCTCAGATGAGAAACAAAGTAATTTGGACGGGCCAGACGGCCTTGCTCTCTATTGATATGATATGAAAAAAGAAGAGGAAATTTTCCCTAAAAGACAACAAGGTGGATGCTCATTATTTGTGTGGGGAAGCTTCGGCTATTGAGGTAAACATAACTTGGCTTTTCTCTCAGGCCACATGAAGGCTACCGATTAGCAAGAAATGCTAGAAAACCATTTACTGCCATTTGCAAAGAGGATTGGTGGACTAAGTTGGATTTTCCAGCAGGTCAAAACCTCCATTAACGTTGCAAAATCCTATTAGGGATGTTTTTTGGATAATCGAGTGCATGTCAGGGAATAGCTTGCCCTTTTCCCTGGTCTCAATCCTCAAGAAAATGTGTGGGGTATCCTCAGCAGGGCTGCATATGCCAATGGCAGACAGTTTCAGTCTGTGGCAAAATTGAAGGTCGTCATCATTGAAGAGTGGGAGAATATTGATGCTACTGTACTCCAAGGGTTGGTAAATGGTATGCCACATCGTATATTCCAAGTCATATATAACCATGACGGATATATTGCCTATTAACAGTAGTGGCTTTATTTCGGCGGGACACTTTCCCCCCTCTTTTTTTACAAATTCATTTTTTTTTTTTTTTTTTTTTTTTTTTTTTTTTTGCCCCAGGTAAGGCAGGGAGTCAGTTACTCCTTGTAAATATGTATTTTTAATAGACTTTCTTAATATATTTGTTTTGTTCTTATTGCTTTGTTTCGTGTCCACTTACAGCACACAATCACGGTGGCTTTATTTCGCTGGGACACACCTTAGTTTCTGGAAACTAAAGTTGCAAAATTAAAATTAGAATAATAATGGTTCAATATAGTAGAATGCCTTTGAAGAAGCGATATTAACTAAGCACTGAAATACGATAAACTCTGTTAACTACGAATCCTAGTATCTTGTAGATGATGAATTCAAATTCAAGACTATGTAATGTAAGCATATGCTGAACAGTATGGGAGAATCAGCTGGAGAAAAACAGCATAGATAATCTGACTGGACAGGATGAGAGAACAGTCTTGAGAAAATAGCGTAAATATTCGGCATGATAATGAAATCAAAAATTAAAACAAATGCCAGGTCAACCTACTTAAGTGTAAGGATGTATTGAATAAGGCAAAATAATCATTATGAGGAAACAGTGTAGTTAAACGACATGTTTGTCATATTGGAAATTAACCCCTTCGAGACGAGTGTCTGTTACAGATTTTTTAATATTTAGTCACCAGTTTTTTAAAGCAAATTTTTGCCTAATTGAATCAGGAAAATGCTCAGATTAAATAAGGAAAAATTTACTGGTGAGAATAATTCCCGATTCTAACACTTTATGCGGCACAAATACCAGTCGCTCGTCCCCAAGAGGTTAGAATAACTTCTAATGAAGGCCATCATCAAATTCACTATAGAAACATACTGCATCGGATGACGCTCAATGGGGCCTATGCCCCTCGCTGAAGAAAAAGAAAAACTTTCGTCTAATAGGCAAGAGATTTCAAGTCAAACTGTAGGAAAAAATGATTTTTGAAGCTGGTCTCGACGGTTGAGAATAAAACGCTCCAATCACCACCTTGCACGAAATTTCAACTTCCAACATTTTTTCGTAGAAATGGGGGTTCAATAGCCAGCCTCGCATCCCCGTGCCATATCTAGCAATGCTTTAAGAAAAAATGATGTCTAAAAGACTTCGAGCTTGGAGAAAAATGCTTTTCCAAAGTGCATTTCAGTAATAGTGAGATATGAATGCCCATGCCATTTAAAGAAAGGAAAAGCGAAGAAATACATTTTCACATTTATTAGGCAAAGTCGTTGATCAATTTTGCTGAAATTTTGCCAGAAGAATGAGAATAAATATTTTAATCTATTTGATTGAAATATTAATATTAATAAATAAAGGTTTTAGATTTTTAATATTTTAAACTTAATATTGCTGTCAGGCTGACATTGCGATGTTTGAAAAGTAAATACAAAGTTTGTAGATTATCAAAAGTAAATGATACTATTGTTTAATTTAATAAATATTGATAAATAATGGAAATTAAATTTAAATAGGGGATATTATTGGGAATTTATTTTATTTTTTGAGAAATAGAATTATTGAATTGGAATTAAATTTAAAGTTTTGTTTATTTTAATAAACAAACTATATAAACTTATTTTATGTAGATATTATGTTGATTCTGAATGGGAAATGTTACATAAAGTTTTTAAGATGTAACGTACACCTTCTTTCAAAATTTTCAGTGCATAAAGATAATAATGTAGTTTTTATTTGGAATCTGTCTGTTTCATTTTAAGTAAAGCTGTCATGTTTTCAATTTATTAATTTAAAAACAAAAAACTGTTTGTACAATTAGGATATTGATTTTCAAGGTATTTTTTTGATACTATGTTTTTCCTTCCAGATTTCCTTGTTTCACAAATCTAATTATTGTTCCTATGTCCCATGTTTCACAATTCTAATTGTTGGTCCTGTGTCCTATGTTTAGAATTAGACTTTTAACTTCTGATTTAATTCTTTATTTTTATATTATGAGCTTGTTATTTGACTTAAATCTTCTGTTTGTGTCCTTTGGTAAAAAAAGTCTCCTTGGCTGTTTCCAGCTGCAGTACATTTTCAACATGTCTTTAAACAGTATCATTGCATATAATAGTATTATAATTAACATTGATGTTGTAAAAGTTAACATTGATGTTGTAAACTTTTGTTTCAGACTTGTCAAAAGACACATGTGGTCAGCAACTCCTTGACAGTTTCTAGTTCACCTTCTACTATTAGCAATTCTGGTTTTAATGAACAATCCTCAGGAAACACTACTTCTAGTCCTTGTTTAAAATCTCTTCCTGCCCATCTTCCTGAAAAGATAAACAACAAAATTGATCAGAAGGTAAAATTCCTTTCATGATTATAACTTTTTTCCCCTTTTTTATTGAAATTTCCTGAATAATTAAAAACAAGTGATTTTAAGCAAAATAATAAAACTAACTTTAGTTAATTACTTTTTAACCTGCAGCTGATAGTTATGTAAAAACATTCATGTAAAAAAAAATTGTGAATGAACTCCATAACTTCCAAACCTTCTGATTTTTGAGTACCACTATTTCTCAATAGACATATTCACTTTATTTAATGACAGAAATTTGCAATTAAAGAAGACTTAGTTTATTATTCTGAAATAGTAGTACTTAAGAATAAAAAAGTTTGGCTTGACAGCTGTGAATTTGTTTTGTTTAATTTACTTTTTTACCCCAGTTTGCTTATTTTAGCAAGAGTAGTTTGACCCAACTAAGTGATTTTTGTAACAACCTTTTGTTGTTATCATTCCATTTATAAACTATATTGTTGATAGCATCGCTCACTTTTGGCATGCTGTAGACACTCGAATATTAAAATATTTGACATGTTTCCATAAAAATATACATAATATGGTCACTAATCTTAAAACATTTTGGATATTACAGTAGTACGTCTTTTATCTGAAACTCTCGGTTAACCGAAAAGTATTTTTAAAACTTTTTTTTTACTATCACGTTTCTTGTGGGCAAAACCTATTTTGAAAGCTTTTTTTTTTTTTTTTTCCATTTGCCACATTTGACATACAATTTCCGACTTGTTTACGTAAAACAAATGTAAATGAATTTTTCTATTGTTATTCAGTGTCATTCTTTAGACAAAGAACTTTTGCCTCTGGTAGTGGCTTTTTAGCTAAAAAATAATATTATCTATGCTTTATATTCAAAGCTGAACTTTTAAATGTAGAACCAATAATTATATGGGACAATAATTGCACATGCCATTGAAAGATAGTCTAATTTATATAACTAGCTATTTAGAGCTTCATTAGAGAGAATCTTTTTGGTTTTGTTAAGTTTAAATTGCAAACTGTTGGTGGAATGAAAAAACAAACATTTACATTTATGTTCATATTTTTCAACAAAAAATATTTTGCACTTAAAATTTTATTGTATAAAACAATTTTTTTGATAAAAAAGCAAATTTTTTAACTTTTCAGAAAATTATTACTTTTTTCAGTTACTTTATTTTCAGTTTTATTGTAAGTAGAAAAAAAAAAGGGAAAGAAAGAAAACGACATTTAGAATATTGTATTAAGTTTTTTTAATGTTAAATGCAATATGTTTTAGTTTTTAATTTATATTAAGTTTGAAAATATGTATAAGGAATAATAAATTGACTATTTTGAAAATATTGGATATATATATATATATATATATATATATATATATATATATATATATATATATATAAGACAGATTAAAACTAGTATGTTGTGGCCATCACAAAACTTTCTTCTATATAAATCACGTCAATTAAATCATTTAAAAAGTACAAGAAATTACACCAATTTAGCATCAATTCATATCAAAATATATCTGAATTTGAAGTTTGATGAAAATTCGTACATTAGTTACTGAGATAGTGCTATAGAGGAAATTCTGAAAAATGCAGCATAGCAGTGCCACCTGTTGAGTGATTTGCATCAAAACACAAACAGCACTAATTCATATCAAGGTATACTGAAATCTGAAGTTTGTTGAAAATCCAAGCATTAGTTCTTGCAATAGAGCTATTGCGGAAATCACAAAAAATGCAGCATACCCATTGAGCGATTTACACCAAAATGTATAAATTGTCAATTCATGTCGAGGACTAACTGAATCTGAAGATTGATGAAAATCTGTGCATTAGTTCATGCGATAGAACTATTGCGGAAATCACAAAAAAATGCAGCATAGCAGCGCCACCTGTTGAATGATTTACACCAAAATGTATAAAACGTCAATTCATGTCAAGGACTAACTGAATCTGAAATTTGATAAAAATCTGTGCATTAGTTGTGGAGATTGAGCTATTGTGGAAATCGTGAAAAATGCTGCATAGCAGCACCACCTGTTGAGCAATTTACACCAAAACATAAACAGCACTAATTCATATCCAGGCATATATGAATCTGAAGTTTGTTGAAAGCCCAAGCATTAGTTCTTGAGATAGAGCTATTGCGGAAATCGCAAAAAAAGCAGCATAACAGCAGCATAACCTGTTGAGCGATTTACACCAAAATGTGTAAAACGTCAATTCATGTCAAGAACTAATTGAATCTGAAGTTTGATGAAAATCCGTGCATTATTTCTTGAGATAGAGCTGTTACGAAAATCTTGTAAATGCAGCATAGCAGTGCCATCTGTTGAGCGATTTACACCAAAATGTGTAAAACGTCAATTCACGTCAAGAACTAACTGAATCTGAAGTTTGATGAAAATCCGTGCATTATTTCTTGAGATAGAGTTGTTACGAAAATCTTGTAAATGCAGCATAGCAGCGCCATCTGTTGAGCGATTTACACCAAAATGTGTAAAACATCAATTCATGTCAAGAACTAACTGAATCTGAAGTTTGATGAAAATCTTGTAAATGCAGCATAGTTTTCTGTTGGGTGATTTACACCAAAACATTACCAGCACCAATTCATATCAAGGAATATTTGAATCTGAAGTTTGATGAATTTCCGTCCATTAGTTCTTGAGATAGAGCTGTTGCAGAAATCACGAAAAACGCAGCATAGCAGTGCCACCTGTTGGATGATTTACACCAAAAACTAATCAGCACCAATTTATATTAGGGACTACTTGAATATAAATTTTTATTAAATTCCGTGCATTAGTTCTTGAGATAAAGCGCCCACAAAATTTGTGTCGCATACAGACAGACAGATTCACACAGACATTTTGTAAAAACATGTTTTTTGGAATCTCTGACCTCTAAAACGTGTAAATCCGTCGAAAACCGGAATTGAAAATTTTTACGAATCCAATACTTTCTTCTTGTAAAGATAGAAGAAAGTAAAAAAGTCAGTTTAGTTTTTATAATGACGAATATAAGTTAACTGCTATTCGTTTGTTTTTCTCTGAAGTTTGGGACCTTCTGTATATGGAATAGTATGCAGTAAAGTATTTTCAAATGTGATTTTGCTATCAAAAAGGTTTGCATCAATGAGCACAATGAGATTTTGCCTAAAATCAATTCAACAATGGCAATGTAATGTGCAGAATTATGACAAATTATCTCTGCACTAGGGTTTATAGATCAAGAGAATTGCCATTGACTAAATGTCCAAAAGAACAATGTTATATCTGAAGTATCTGTTTAAAAGTTATGTGTGGACCTGGACATACATTTGGAAAAAAAAATATGCATTTAAAAGAATTGTATAACATTTTTTGTTTGAAGTCTGTTAAAAACAAGGAAGTAATATTAAAATAGCAATTAAAGCCTTTGTGCAGGAATATTAAAAAGCAGAAAACCAACATTTAAAAATGCACAAATAATTCGTGAAAAGCATCAAACAGCTGTTTTGAAATCTTGCACTGAAGAAGAATTTCGCTAGTAGATTCGAAACAGCTGTTTGCTGCTTTTCACATATTATTTGTGCCTTTTTAAACGTTGGTTTTCTGCTTTTTAATAAGGAAGTAATATGATTTTGCAAATTTATATCAATTTTAATTCATTCTTTCTTTTTTTCCTCCAGAAAAAAGAGTTTATAGCTGCCTTAGGTCTTGTTACTCGAGATTCTTTATCTGACATTAAAAGTAAGAAAATGGAACGGAAGCGACGTTCTACTGCCAATCCTCAATTTTCAAATGCAGCTCTTGAAGAAAAGTGGAAAAATGCTGCTGCTGCAGCAGCAGCTGCTCAGGCAGCTGGTCCTGCACAAAAAAGACCCAGAGGTTTGTTTTAAAATTTCATAATTTTTAATTGCTCCATAATGTGTAGTTTATCCTTTGATAACATGTAGATGTTGTGAATAATTACATAACTCATTGCTCAGAAAAGATGATTCAGATCACTGTGAATTTGAAAAAAATCTTATGGCATTTAATTTATGTATTTTCTTTGCATGAGGGTTTTTTGTTGTTGTTGTTGTTGTTGTTGTCAAGCACACTTTAATACAAGTGCTATATGGTAAGTGGTTATGCTGATTACAATGTTTCTTAACTTTTTGTAATAAATAAAAATAACTTGTTTCTAGGTATAAATAACCCTAATACATCTTTCTCAGCCTATGAAATGTTATGATTTCTCCAAACATAAAAGATAAAGTAACTAATCTTACAATCCCTTCATTTGTTTAACTGTTTATCAAATTTTTACAATACTGATCAACAAAACTTTCAAAAGGAATCATCATTTGATATCATTGGAAATTAATTTACTTCTGCATTTGTTGATCTACATATAAAATAGCTTTTAAAATGAAAAATAAAAACAGCAACATTCAGGTTGTTACAACAATGAAGGCTTCAAGAAACATTAAGGTAACATTCTTTTATTTATGTTATATACTCTTTCCATCCCACTTCTTTTTTTTCTGCTATAGTCAAATGATAACAATTTGGAAGTTTCCCACAAAGAGACATGCCATTTAAATATTAATGAAAAATAGAAACATGCAATTTAAATATTAATGATATATATCAACACACAAAAACAATTTCAGATTTAAATATATAACATAAATCTCCAATTTGTTGAATTAAATGCTGATACAATGTTTAATATACAGTATGAAACCATACATCCAGAATAGTCAGGACCAAATGTATTCTGGATAACTTGAATTTCTGGATAATTCATTGAGCATGACAATATATATATTTTTACTTCGATTTTTATCAGCTTAAAATTTGTTTTTTCTTTCAAGAATAGTTCTTGGATTTTATAAATAGCTAAAATGAGATTTTCATTCACAAAACGTTTGTTCCATGCTTCTGATTTATTATTCAGTTCATTTGACACATCTCACATTATAAATTTTTTTCCCTATTCTTCCATCTGCATTTCATCATCATTTGGAAAAAAATAATTGAAAACAGACTCAATAACTGGTTTCTAGATAAATGTTTCTATGCTGTATATCATATAAATGCATAAAAATAACAATGAAGTTCAATAAAGCATTGAAATAAAATTGGAATGGAATTCTGTAAGAGAGAGTTTCAATTTATTTACGGCTATTTTGATTGATATCTGTTTTTGACTTCCATCAGCATTAGATATAAACTTGTCTTGATCTGCACCAACTTTTTTATGTGATGAGTTAATATAGAAGTAAAATTTTATGCTATGCGCATGCTATATGCACATTGTCTTTGTATTGTAAGTATCTAAATTTATAAATCAGTGTAGTTCTATTGAGCTTATTAAAATTTATGATCTTTTTTATGTAAAATTATATAAAAGTTTTCCCCGTTATCAATTTTAGAAATCTGCCTACCTATTAATGGTGCCAATCTTGAAAAATCCCATAATGCTGTGCTGCATTCAACTGGTGAGACTGACACTGAATTGACCTTCTGTATCCCAACAAAACATTTAAGTCTGTCACATTCCATACATATTAACATAGCTACCAACTTCCAGTTTTTTTCTAACAAGGGAACCACTTTTGGTGTTGCTCGCACCTAGTATCGAGACCTGGTGCATTTTGTAGCCCTATACATAAAAGTTAGAGAACTGAAACAATTTCTCTGTTAAAATAATATTTTATATACTTTTTTATACTTTTAATTTTTTATTATTACATATTTATTTGTTTATTTCACGCCAAAAGTGAGTTAAGTCGACAAATAGGGCGCTCCAAATTTTCCGCTCGCTTTATTCAAAGAGAAAATGTACAGAACATTATTACTAGAATTATGTCAGATTGCGATTTTTTTTTTTAATTGATAGCATAAGAAACAGATATTAAGTTTTTATTTTTTTTCTATGCAGACGATAAATATATCAGTAATAAATATAATTCTATAAAAGCTTCGAAGATCATTGAAAACTATTTTTTAGTGAAATACAAAATAAGCAAACTATTTTCTTTTGAAATCGAATGAAATAAAGTTTCGAATGTTTAAAATTGAATGTTGCTGTATTAAATGGTCCTTCGGTAAAAGTAATCATAAAGTAAATTAATGTTTTTACACAATTTAGAAAAATTACTGTGGCGAAATAGGTCAGACATTGCAATTCTTAGCTATTACAAATTCAGCTATGACATTTGGCTAGGGTTGCCGGAAAGTTCTACTTTTGAAAATAAACGCTAACTGTTTCCCCGCTAAAAATATGAATATAAAGTTGCAATTTTTTAAAATCAAATTAGTGGGTTTTTGAAGGAATTTTCAAACTTTTTTCAATATTTTATACTCATTATTAACTAATTTTTATTTTTAAATGCTTTTCTTTAAAAAAAATTTAATGTTAATAGTCCGATAAGTGGTCTTGAAAATTGCATTTTTAGAAAGTTATGCTGCTGTATAATCAAGAAATATTATTTTAACAGAAAAATTTTATCGATTCTCAAACTTCATAATATAGGGCTTTAAAATTTACCAGGTCTCAATGCTAGGTGCGAGCAACACCAAAAGTGGTTCCCTTGTAAGTCAAATAAACACATTTTGAACTGGAAATTTTACTTAATAAATAAAATCAAATAAGTGTCACATAGAAATAAGGCTCATTTTATTAAATAAATTTTCTAGTTCAAAGCACTTTTTAAAAAAAATCAGAAGCTGGTAGCTATGAATTAATCACAATTTTTGTGTATTTTAATCACAGTCTAAATCTATATTTAAAAATTATAAAAATTACTTAACATGTTTGAATATTTTTTAAATGAACACCAATACATTCAGACATATAAGAATATTGAGCTCCTTTTACCTTAATTATTAACGCATGATAACTGTCCAAACTTTGTTTTAAAAACAACTTTTATTACTTGTTTTGCATGAAATATTTTCAAATATGACAGGGAAGTTTTCGAGAATTCACATTATGTTAAATCTAACATCATTTGCTATGCTGAATATTATCTTTTTTAATTTCATTTACCTTTGTTGGAATTATATCCCATTACTTTATAGGAATTTTATATAAATTGTTGTGCTAGTTTGTGAATTTATTTTTTATTGCGATGTTTTTATTCATTTTATTTTAAGCATGATTTATTTTTTTTAGTCTATCTGTCTTAGATAAGTTATTCTTGACATGGTTAATTCAATTTGGCAATTTTTTTTTGTAAAAATAGTTTAATAGAAAATATGTTTAAGATTAATCTGCACGTTTTCAATTATTAGTGTGGTTAATTTATCCTGCAATATTACCGCACTCATCAAAACAACATACGTTGAATGCAAAAAACTGTGATAAATCCACAGAAAATTTTCTCAAAAACCCAATATACATAAATGGACAATGTAATAATGTTCTATAAAATTATTTTTGATGTATTGTTGTTTGAAATGTGAATATTATAGCTTGACTTGAAAATTTAAGTAAAGTTTGTCTAATTTTCCTGAACTTTCATTAACTTAAACTTGTCAAATAATTTAATAATCAACAATCGAGAAAAATTGAAAGGTCAGTTTTATTTCTGCATTATTACTTTAGGTTATTTTTGTTAGCTTACTTACCATTAGATTTATTTATTTTATTTTATTTTAATTAATTTTTTTTTTTTTTTGTATAATTTGATTTAAAACTTAATGTAATACAATTTGATTACTTCAAACTTAATACATTTTAATTTATTTAAGTCGAAACTTATCATTTACCAATTGAACAGTTTTCTTTTTCCAATAAACCTTTTGATAACAAAAAATTTGATTTTCTAATCCTCAATGAACTTGCATACTTCCACTGATATGTGTGTCTATTTTAATCAAATAACGTCTGGAATATTTTGATTTTTGAAAAGCATCTTAGAATATTATTTATTTAGTTTTGGCATTTTCTGCAAATTTCGATTTCAGGAATTTGATGCCATCTTGCTAAAAAAAAAAAAAAAAAAAAAAAAAAAAAAGTATCATATCTTGCTTTGCACACTAATCGAAATTTTGCTCATACTAATCACAGGAACACCTAAAAGAAAGTTTGCCACACTAACTGAAACCAAATTAAACAAGAGATACCTGCATTATTTATTTCATTTTTTTTTTTTTTTTTTTTTTTCTAAAGTTCAATCGAAATTAGGAAAATCAGTATTTTAATATAGTATTCCAGTATGAGTGGGTTTGATACTTTTATTTTTGGTATATTTAAAGCTTTTAAAGTATTTTATAATACCATTCTGTTGTGTTTTATAGCTTTTTATTTTAACATCATTTTTATTTTTTATTTTTAATTGATAAAATATAATTATATGCATGGGACATCATACTTTACACAAATGTTGATAAATTAATTTTGGCAATAAATAAATAAAGCAAATTGTAGCCCTAATCAAGGAAGATTATTTATAAAAATTTCTGATAACTTGTAATTATAAATGCTGTAAGAATTTATTCAATTGATTGTTTCTTTATAAAATTATTTGTATTTTTGTTAGTTTATGGAAATTATATGCTTCATTTTCTGCTATATCTTCTATAGGACGACCTCGACTAGAGAACAAACCTGTGGTTTGTCCTACGAATGGCGTCTGTCCAACATCAGACAGCCTTAAAACTGAGCCGTTATCTCCACCTGATAGTTGTGCTACCATGAATTCATCTAGTCAGTCCAGTTCATCACCCCCAAATCAATCTCCGACTTTAGTGAATGGAGTTCACAGGCAAACTTCTTCAGATGAAGCCAAGGTGAGGCATTATTACAAAGTATGTTAAATTATTGTTACATTATCATTTTAAATGTCCAATTATGAAGTCAATTTAAACACTCAGTGTTTATTTATATTTATTATTAGCAGGGTTGGAAAAATACTGGTTGTCAGGCGACCATCACCAAACCTGAATACTCTGTGATGCATACTAACCTGTGCCATGGGCAAACTTCCACCAGTATTTTTCAAATTAAAAATTTCACCGTAGTTAATTATGTGTTTAAATAAAGTGACGATAATTATTCAGAAATAGTGGTGGAAATTTCCCTTGTGGCTCTCAAAAATTCAGAGCTGATTGACTAAAATTTCAAACCCTAATTTGGCTTACTATTTTTAATATAAGTTTCTGTCTCATTAGCGGAAAAAAAAAAAAATCTTCAGTTCAGCAACATATATTTCCATTTTAGCAAGGTCATTTTAGTGAGATTTTTGGAATGTACAAAATAGCAACATCTCGCATTACATCTGTTCCATTCAAAGTTAAAAGTTTTGGAGATTTTAAATTGGCATATTTTTTTTTTTTTTTATTAACAATTGAAAACCCAAAATCTGCCTCACCTGCAGATTTTATTAAATTACAAAATATATCTTTAAAAAAAAATTTAAATGCATATATTAATGTAAGCCAATCTAGCACATAAGTAGAGATGGGAAATATAGTTACTTTTGCTTAACAGGTTACATCGTTCCACACTTGTACAGGTAACAGGTTCCAACAACCTGTTATTTTTATAACATATAGCTAATCGTGTGTATCTGGTCAACGGATGTTTTAATAAGAAGGGATTTTAAACAAAATGTTTGGAATAATTTTTTGACATAATTATAAATGCTGTTTTCTACTGAGATAAATCAAAATTAGTTTGTGATTAAAAAAGTAATTTTTGCAAGACAAAAACTTACCTAGTCATGATACTTTGAATTTCATGCATTTTTAGCGATTCCTGACACTAAAAACATGTTTTTCCATTTATGGTGATTAAAACATTGAAAATTCAAAAAATTCTTAATATGAAGACATTTAAGAATACATTTTTGCTGTTTTACTTGTCAGAACACAGGAAAATGTTTTCTAAATAAAACTTAATAGGACAGAGGCATTGTATAAAATTTGTAATTTCTTATCTATTTGTAAAGTAATTATTGTAATGTAAATCGATTTTTATGTGATGCAGAACAAATTGCAATTGGAAATATAGCTTTAAAACTAACGGTTTAGAAATTAGTTATTGGAGATACCCTGTATAATAATTAACAAGTTTTAACAACACTATTTCTAATCCCCCTCCCCCCCCCCCAAATAAAAAAAAAGAATCATGCATACAGCATAGATTATAAAGCACTTTCCAACACATTCAGAATACTATAACAAAACATCACAATTGACAAAGGTGGAAGATGACGTTTTAATAAAAAATTTGAAAAAGACATAATGCATTTGAAAACACGATTTCTGCCATTACCATGAAACGTCATTAAAATATATGGGGGTTTTTTTCAGCCCTGTATAGGATCTACAGATATGTATGTATACTACATAGTATGCAAAAAGTTAGTTCAGTTAAACGCATAATACATTTTAAAATTTCCGCTCAGCAGTTTCAACCAATAAACGGATGTTGTTGAGAACTGTTGTTTGACCTTGTATATGATCTGGAATTGATACACACCAAGTAATATTTAAAAAATAGTTAAATTTAAAAACGCATACCACAATTGAAAACGCTCTTCCTAGCAATTATCGTTCGTGGCTTCAAAAGTTCAATTATTGTTCATTTTCTTCGATATCCAAATACTTTTGTATGTTCCTGTAAATAAACGATAAGTTCTATGCACACCCTATTCTATAGTAAGAACCTTGTAGTACACCTCAGTGATTTATATCAATTTCAATATGTTTTAGATACTGTAATATCATTAAAATACACAGCAAGCGATTTTTCCCCCATGTACCGTAATGTAACGGAATTCTTTTGAGTGGCCCTGTAAATGAACCAAATATGCTATACACACTTCCTTTACAATACGGAACATGCTATACTAAACCCAAATAAGATATATCCATTTCATGGCAGTCGGCCTAATATTTACACGAGTTAAAGAAAGGACAGACAGACGGACAGATAATCTGAATTCATAAACACTTTTCAACTACGTTGGAAAGTATTAAAAAATAGAAATTTGATCCCCAACTTCATAGCAGCCATATCTATCAACACATATTCAAAGCTAATTTCACAAGAACACAAAAATATTATTTAGATACTTTTAATCAAATGCAGTTCATCCAAACAAATTTCGTTTGTACAAGTATGTTTTTCAAATTAATTACAACTCTACTAAAATTAAATTTTCTCGCAAATTATAGGAGGCTATTTTCTTTCTTTTTTTTTTTTGCAGCAAATAAAAAAAATGACAAAACAAAAAAAATAAAAAAACTTTGCCAAAAAACAAAATTTATAGTGCCGGAACACCCCTCGCTCCCACCCTATCTCCTTAAAAAAAAAAAAAACTCCATGAGTACATAGTAAAAACCCTTTAAATATTCAAATAAACCGCCAATGCAAAACACTCCATTCTTTACAAACACATGAAGAGTAAATAAAAACTCTAAGTCAAATGTCATTTCACTCCGACAAAATTACCTATTTAGATAAATTTATCCTCCAGCGTATTTTTTAATTTAAAAGACTGTTGTACCAAATGTTTCGAAATAAGCAAATGATATATTGACCACAGAAAATTTTAACAGATAAATAACTGCAAAGATGTTCTATATCTTTCTTTATTCAAAAGCTTATTAAGCGATAAAAGAACATTTTATATGTCAAGAAGTACATTTACTGATGGCGTGATTCAGAATGAATTAAGGAATTATCTGCGGTTAGTTTCAGCTGCTCTCAGTTGAAATCAATTGAAGTTTTAATGAACCCGTTTTAAATGCTCTAATCTGTTAAAAAATTATAAATTTATAGATTTTATTTGAATGTAGCTAAACAATGTTTTGTTATTTTTGGAAATAGATTTCCTATTCAAAATCGGGAATTAAAATTTTTAAGAGATAAAATTATAAATAAATGTATTTTATTTAAATATTGCAAAAAGGTACTTTTTATAAATTTAATGAATCTGAACTCCTGTTTCGCCGCATTTTTTTTAAAGGGGAGGGGGGAGGAAGAATCAATGCTTTTTTCATTTACATAATATAAATGAAATATATTGCAAAATTCAACAAAAATCACTCGTTGAAAATTAGAAGCAAGCCCCCCCCCCCCTTAAAAAAAAGAGCACGAAAATACATTTTTAGTTGAAAAGAAATTGCTCAGATTAAAAATTAGACAAAACTTTCATGGGTTTTATAAGTCAAATTTCACTTTTTGTTATGGAAATGCTAAATAAAGACACTATCTACGATTCATGAGAACAAAACATGTCAAGCATGAGCTTTTTTCTTAGAAATTTTCAGATGTTTTCCTGATTTACTATTTGTGCCAGTGTTTCGTTTATGCTCGAATTTGTGCCATCAGAATCGGTGAGAGTATGTGATGATGCTGATGACCCAGCACCAGGCACCAAGCCGAAAAAGCATTTAATTAGTGCTGCAAGTCATTACTATTCATGCATTAGGGTTTGGTGAAATACAAAATAAATTTTTAACACAACACACGTAACAGAGTTTCCCATAACCAGAGGGTGAAGATGAACCAAACTGGGGGCGCACATCTGAAAAGAAACGATCGAGGACGTTTTATGTTAATATTGTTCTATTTTAAAGGCACGAAATTGAATTCTTGATTAAGGCAAATGAATAAAGACGCTGCTATTTAAAACCATATGTTACTTAATTAACAGGGACTTTTCGGTAACATAATAATTCAATATTAGGTTCCAGCATAGCAACAGGGTTTTTTATCCTAATACGTTAAATAATGCCCATCCCTACACATAAGGGAGATATGCAAACACACCATGTGTTTTCTAAATTAGAAACTAAAAAGTCTTTATTAATTTTAGCCATTCTGGCATGTAGATAAAATCTACCAATTGTGCATGTTTTTTAACACTTTCCTTCATAGTTAAAAAATGTTTGATTTCGATTTTCTGGCTATTATGCTATAACTCTTATAAATGTACTTGGATTACTGTAAGCTTAGTATTAGAGATGAGTTCAGGCTCACTTTTCGTAAACTTTGGCATTTTACCTATCCTTCATTCAGAACACACATGCAGAAAATTCACTTTGTATGAACACACTACTTGCACCAACTGTGGTCTTATCGAAAGAGCATACTAAAGTGTTGTTTGACACAAATCATTTGCCCCATCCGCCTGTTATTGAAATACAAAGTCTTAAAGTTTGCTCTTTCAGTTTTCTACTTCAGATATCTGTTTGTTTATTTAATTTAGGCGAGAAAAATCAAGAAATGGTTCTGTTTCAGAAATTTTAATAATCAGATTAATATAAAATACAAAACATATTTAGGTATAGTAATATAAAAATGAAAGAGGCCTCCTAAAAAAATGCTATTGGCAAATATGAAACCGAACAAAAAATGATTGAAGCATAGAAAATCGTGGCACTAAGAACATTTCATGAACTTGAATCTAGTGCAATGTTTATAGTGATCAACCTCCTGTGAAAAACAAAATTGCAAAGGCATTTCAAATGGAAGTGCATTAGTTTATACAAACCCAGACTTGTACCAAGCATGTTAGAATATTACAGTGCACTAAACTGGAAATGCACAAATGACTGGGGTTTGATGATTGTGTTACGTTGAAAAATATTGACACCTCCTTCCACCAGTGTACCCTGTTGGATATACATCGAACAAACTGCTTCCAGAATCAGAAGAATCCAACATCCAAAGATTCAGGTATTGCACTTTCAGGAACTGCTTCACTGACATGGATGTTGTTGCAGTATTGTGTTTGGGCATCTACTACAAGATGGGACTCATTACCAGCAGAAAGGAAATAAACATCTTCTTTAAATAAATAAATACATAAATTAGCAAACTTTAAGACTTTATACCTCGATAATGGGGAGACGGGGGCAAATGATTTATGCATCAAAAAACATGTTTCATTGTGCTCTTTCAATTGCTGCTTACTTAAATTATTTTTATTATTACACTAATGGTGTGGTTTTCTTGTTAGAGATGCCAAACATTAGAAAGTTATGTAGACAAATCTATCTCAATTTTAAATTTCAGACGCAAGAAATTGTGGGTGCAGCATTTTTCTTTTCCCCCCTTCTTTTATGTCAAAATTAAGCTAATTTCTATTCTCTTTGATTTTATGTCACATTACAAATTAATATTTTGTATTTATTAAATACTAAGCAGTGCATTGTAAAATTCATAAAATACAGCACTAATTAAGGACAGTTGAAATTAAAACAAAATTAAATGAAATAGCTTTTAAACGACACAAATTTTCACTTTTGTGCAAGAAAACCTCCGAATATGCCACCTAGGTTCTCCTTTTGAGTCAGGCTTAGTGGAACATGCAAAGAATGTAACATTAAAAGATGCTACAGCATAAAGTATAAAGAAAACTCAAAAATTAGTCCTTGAAAGATAAACTCACAGATTTGAAAGTGATACTTCATATATGTATTATAACTACATTTCTAATACGTATTTTATATGGATGTTGATTTGATGTTTTATATGTAATTGGTGATTTTTCCTCTTTTTAATTTCATATTAAATTTAACTTATTTAATCAAATTCAATATTAACTTATTTTTAATTTAGTCTACTCAGGACAATGTCATATAAATTAATAATAGTATACCAACTTTTTAGTGATTATTATGCATATTGGTTTATTTGATTAACTAATGTTATACTGTATGTATTAAAATTGGTTAAATAGTTTTTATTATTATTATTCCTCTATACTATTTAATAGTGTTTTATTTTCAACATTGTATTCCATGATTAATTATCGGTTTATATGTTTGATTAGCACAATCATTTTTTTTTTTTTTTAGCTTTTTTATGACTAATATAAGGATAATTCACACACTATATATTTGATCTTTAGGCTATTTGGAATTTTAGTATCTGACAATCTTATATAAACATCCATTTTTATTCATTTATTTTATAATTTATTTATTTATTTATTTATTTTTTTTCCCTTTCCTGTTCATTTTTTATATGTAAAGCTAACTATTACGACTATTATATTTTTATAATATATAATTTCTTTTATTTTATAGCATATAGCCTATATTCTATATATTATCAAGTTAAAAAAGTTTTTTAATTTCTCAGTGTAGATTTAATGGTATGGTAATAGCATATATTGTATTAACATTTAATTTATTTAAAAAAATTTCTGAATAATGAAATACAGTATGGTATTGTTTATATTAGGATGTGTGTAGGAATGCAGTTGATACATTTTAATTCATTAGCATGTATTAGATTCTACTTACTGTGACATTTGAGTAAAATAATAATAGTTGGCAGCACCATAAATTTTGTATTTTTAAATAGCCTCTTTAAAATCATAATTTTAATTTTTTACACTAGGTGGTAATTAACGTTGAATATTGGCAATGTTGTAAAACTGTTATTATACAATTTAAAATTGTTTTTAGGTATTATAAATAACGTAATTATTTTTTATTTATATTATATTAATTATATTTATCACAATATTTCAACATGAATTAACTGACTCCATAGCTTTTAATTTCTGTGTTAACTTAACTGTTTTATTCACCTTGATCTTATCATGCTTTTTGGATTCCATGTGCAGGAATATATTTTGAAAATCTACTGGGAATTAATACGGTATGTTTTGTGGGATTTCTATTGCTATAAATTAGATATTTAATGGGTTGTAGTTGTTTTTTTTTTTTTTTTTCCATTTCATGCCATTTGATAATGTTCTGTATTCATCTTGAAACTATTATTTTGATTATATTGGTTGTTTGAGTACAGGGGAAAAAAATTTTTCAGCTTATAGCTTTTTTCCCACAGAAAACAACCGATTTGCTTATATCATTGAATTCTGTACTCTTGAAAACGTAATTCAATATATAAGTTTTTCAATTTTTTCAGAATCCATATTCTTTTTTTTTTCTTCCGTGTTAATTCTTGTAATTAGGTATACGGTACTTAAATTTACACATGCAGTTCTATATTGTTGGTTTAAGGCGTGTAGTCAATCATTCACAATATTGCAGTTTTTGATGATGGTCGGTGATGTTTAATTAATGGTTATATATATATACCGGGTGTCCTAAAAAGGACTGACTGATTTTAAAATTCAATAACTTGCAAACGGTGACAGATATTTAAAAAATTCTTGCAGGAGCGTTATGCATAAGGTCAAAAGTTTTTTTACAGTGATTTTCAATTTTAGTTTGAATTACAAACAATAGATGGCGCTGTGGTCAATAGACACTAAATTCAGGCTCGATTTTTGGTCCTTCCTTACCCACTTAATCCATTTCCATCTCCTTTTTCCGCATGGAAGAAGAGATCGACCAAAAAATCGAGCTTGTTTTTAAGCGCCTACTGCTTACAGCGCCATCTATTGTTTGTAATTCGAACTAAAATCGAAAATCACTGTTAAAAAAAACTTTTGACCTTATGCATAACGCTCCTGCAAGAATTTTTTGAATATCTGTCACCGTTTGCAAGTTATTGAATTTTAAAATCAGTCGGTCCTTTTTAGGACACCCCATATATATATATATAACCATTAATTAAACATTACCGACCATCATCAAAAACCACAATATTGTGAAATGACAATAAAAATGGATACCACAAACCTATAATATAGAACTGTATGTATAAAATAAAGTGCCTTATACATAATTACAAGAATTAATATGGAAGAAAAAAAGAATATAGATACCGAAAAAAAAAATTAAAAAACTTATATATTGAATTACGTTTTCAAGAGTACAGAATTCAATGATATAAGCAAATCGGTTGTTTTCTGTGAGAAAAAAAGCTAAAAGCTGAATATACACAGTCAGCCCCGCTTAAACGAATATATGCTGTTCCAACACATATTATTCGATTAAGTGGGGAAATTTATTCTACCTTACCACATCGTTAATAATATCTTAAAATCTAACTAATCTATAACAGTTAAAAAACAAAAACAATTATTTTAATTGTAAAAAAGTTACTTTCTTTAAAAAAAAAGATAACTACAAAATGAAATAAAAATTCTTATCTTATTAAATATTATAATACACATTCATTTAAATTACATGATGAATATTTTGGTTTTATCGCTTACCTCATTACAATTTTTTGAAAAAATCCAATACAATTGATTGTTTATTTAATGTTTTTTGCGCACATTTCTGCAGTTCTTTTTCCAAACCATATAATATTTTATAATCTCCACCTCAAGCTTCAAAATGTCCTCGTATAATTGATATTTCTGTACTTCACTCAAGGATGGGGGAGGATCTATTGCAACTTCATTATTTTCATCTTCTTCTGTGCAAGCAGATGATTCTGACACCTGATCAATTTCTGTAGAATCATTTTCCTCAAATTTCATAAATTCCAAAAGTTCTTGTGTAATTTGAAGTTTATCGAGCTCTTCTTGAAATTCTTGAAGATCACAAATTTCAGTTTCTGTGTCCCAATAATCATCTTCATCAGATTTAGGCTTTAAAAATTTTGCTTTTTTAAACCTGTTTTTAATTACACTAACAGGAACATTATTCCAAGCTTTGTTGCAGAAATGCATAGCAGTCAAAAGGTTAATTTTTTTTTTGAAAGACGAAAATATTTCATTACTGTTCTCTGTCTCCAAGTCCAAAATATGGAGAGGTTCATTTATAATCTCCTGTCTATATAACGCCTTGAATGATCTTATGATTCTGTGATCAAAAGGTTGTATTTTGGCTGTCGTTATTTGTAGCAAAAATTCTACTCTGACATTATTCAGTCGAATTGAGTTCTCTGTTTTGTGACTGCCAACATTATCCATAAATAGGACAATTTTTCTATTTTGCTTTTTCATGTTTAGGTCTAATTTTGTCAGCCAACTTGCAAAAATATGTTTTGTCATCCAACCATTCTGTGAGTAATCATATGCAACTGGATAATTTTTTACATTTTTTAGACATCTAGGCTGTTTGCTTTTCCCAATGAGAAGAGGTTGAAGCTTTTCGTCTCCCGTTTGATTTACACAGAGTAGCACAGTTATGCGATCTTTACTTATTTTAAATCTTGTAATTTTTCGGGGTTTTTTTTTTTTTTGCAATTGTTCCTTTTGGCATAGCTCTATACAGTAGACTTGTTTTGTCACAATTAAAAATATTGCATGGTTTGTACTCAGCAAGAATTGGATGTAAAGTTTCTTCAATCCATTCATCACAAACTGCATCGTTTGCAAAACCCGATTCTCCATGTGGTTCCTTAAATGTTAAATTTTGTCTTTGCTGGAATCTATATAACCATCCTTTAGATGTCGAAAAATTCTCATTAATAGAATCTTTCGCAATTTCTTCGGCTATTTGCATAATCATTGCCCTGTTTATTAAAGCTCCTTTGCTTCTTTTTGAATGACTAGGGGACTCGGCCCCCTACGAACTATGCTCGCCAACCCTCATTCAGACACTGCAGTCTCTAAAAGCACACTAATTTGATCGGCTTTAAAAAGATTTTGGAAGATAGAATTATAATTTAAAAAACAGTGGCGATCTCTCTATAAACGGGTTTCTACTCATTTCTCTTTGATTGGGAAATTTTAAGGAAAAATCAGCTGCTGTTAAAAGATACAATGGCTGTTTTCGTCTTTGATTAAATAAAATCAGTTAAACATTTCAAAATAAGCTAATATAAAATTAATTAAGTAAACAGAGTCTTTGTCGCCTGGTATTTTTTAACAATGTGAAAAGACAGTTCTTTTAAATAAGACATTTTAAACGTATCGTTTTTAATCTGACTTAATTTTCACCAAACTTTTCTTTCTCTTTTTAATATTTACGTGAAACTACTTTTGTTAGAAATGAAATATTATTTGCGCTCAATTTTTAAATTTAAACTGTTTTGCAATATCATTTTTTGTTCATTTTACAAAATAAGTGTAATGTGACGTAATTTCTCCTATTTAAGACATCTAACGCCTGTTAATGAATTTATTATTTTACAATATCCTTTCTCTTTTAAAATTCACATGTAAATATAGTTTTTATGAAATAATTTTCAATAAGTTCCTGCTTTTTACATGTAATTATTTAATTCTAATTTGAAAGTTTTTTCTGTTTATAATAGTCATGTGTAAATAAATTTTTAATTTGAAGCAAACATTATTGTTTGCACTGTTTATACAGTTGGCAACAGTTTAAATTAATACCATTTTCTAAAATAAGTAAAAAATATCTCTCGAAATGCTGAAAATTTGAATTTAAAATAAAAATAAAACCTCAAAAAATGATTCAAATTAAAAATATAAATAAAGTCTGCACACCGGGAAATTCCAACGTATAAAATAATCTAAAAATGAAATAATTCCGATGTACAGTGTTTGCTTCTATAAAACTTTTTTAATGGAACGATTTTGTCCAACTTTAGCATTAAATATCTCTCAAAATAATTCTTTGATTTGAAAACTGTCTGCATCAGCGTGTTTATCAAACATTTCTCTATAATAACCCCGATTTTCATATTTTTGTATGCAATATTTTTCTTAATATTAATAGAGAAAGACCTCCATTCACAAAAAAAATCAAAACTGGCGGCGGCGGTGGTGACAGCGTACATTACTTTTTTTTAGAATAGAAAGAAACCATTCCAACACAGCATTGTCGAGATCGTCCTTAGATTTTCTTTTCCGTTTTCAGTGTAGGTTTCCATTGTTTCTCCATTCTTCTTCAATTTTATCAGCATTTTTCTTAATGGTTGTGGCTTGAGACTGAGAAATTTAAAACTCTTTAGCGATTTCAGTTTGTGTTTTTCTGTGCTTTATGGCCTCCAAAACCTTCAATTTATCACACAAATTTAAATCTTTTCTTTCCGCATTCATATTTTTCTACTTCAGAACCTTAAAACAAACTGAATAAATAAAGTGAGAACCGAACTTTGGTCAGAACTGCCTATTTTTTCACTGTCACAGTGCAATAACCACGAATATTCTACAACATCACATGACCAATCCATTTCTCTTTACCGTTATATCTACAGATGTAGTCTCTTTGTTCCCCCCCCCCCCCCCCACCTCACAACACACCTTTCATTCGAGACGTCCGTTGCTATGGCGACCCTGAAAAGTTGTTCGAATTTGACGTGACGCGCGTAACTGGACTTCATTTCCTTTCCTCTGAGAAACCTGTGTTTCGGTGGTTTGAAATTTTCGAACAAAAGACCTTTTCTAGGAAAAATGTTTGTCACACCAGATTAGTCGTTATTGCATTATCCAGGGAAATTATTCGAATAAATGGGGAATTTTAACATTGCCTCTATGGGAAAAATTTTGGTTCTAGAAGATTTTATATCTATAAGCGGGGTATTTGTTTATCCGTTACCTGATTAAGCGGGCTCGACTGTGTGTGTGTGTGTGTATATACCGGGTGTCCCAAAAAGGACTGACTGATTTTAAAATTCAATAACTTGCAAACGGTGACAGATATTTAAAAAATTCTTGCAGGAGGGTTATGCATAAGGTCAAAAGTTTTATTACAGTGATTTTCAATTTTAGTTCGATTTACAAACAATAGATGGCGCTGTAAGCAATAGTCGCTAAATTCAGGCTCGATTTTTGGTACTTCGTGGCCCGGATAATACATTTCCATCTCCTTTTTCTGCATGGAACAAGATAAAAGACCAAAAATCGAGCCTGTATTTAGCGACTATTGCTTACAGCGCCATCTATTGTTTGTACATCGAACTAAAATTGAAAATCACTGTAATAAAACTTTTGACCTTATGCATAACCCTCCTGCAAGAATTTTTTTAATATCTGTCACCATTTGCAAGTTATTGAATTTTAAAATCAGTCAGTCCTTTTTGGGACACCCGGTATATATATATATATATAAACAGTGTTTTCACAAAGTCTGTTGAAGATAATACAATAATACAATTAGCTGTAAAACAATAATAGCTGCTTTAAAAACAACTAATTATTTACTTTATTAGATTGAAATTGCTCGAAAGTTGAAATTCACATTATTCACAATGAAATGGAAGAAAATGTGTCCAGAGTAATTAAATAAATTTTGTAAGTTTAAATGCCATTGCTAGAAAGACTCATATATATAGACAAGAATTACAGGAATCAACTGAAGTTATTAAATTTAAAATTTGATGCCTGTAACATTTTAAATCATGAAAATATAGGTGCACAGAATTCCACTCAGTTGGTTGTTTTTATTCAAAGATGTGGTGTGAATTTAAAAATGAGTGAGCAGAAGAGCTTTTGGAAATCATTCGTGTTCAATTCAACCACTGTAGCTGTTTTGACTCTGTGAAGAAACTTTTTTTTTAACACAATTTGTCATTTAAAAAAGAGCATTTACAAAGTAAAGAGAAAAGAAAAGTTCTAGGTAATTTTTTGTACCATTTTGATTGTGCTTTACATTTTTATAAGTTGAATATGTGCTTAAAAACTATTTGAAATTGACAATTGTATTTGTATGCATTGATTTAAACATATTCAATCTAGTAAACGTCTTGGATATATGGACCAGCATAAACAGAACTAACTTCTTATGCAGAAATTTCTTTCCACTCATAAAGTTTTAACTGTTGATTTCGAACTGTTACACCATATACCATAATTTCTTTTTAAATCTATAAATTATGAATGTGGATTATTAAAAGATCACCAATAGATAAATACATGGTTTTAATTTTAAGTTGGTATTGCAAATCACCTTAAGTAAACAAACTTCAATGAAAGTTTTATAAAATTATCACATTATTTTTTAGTATAAGCATTTTAAAAATAGAATTTGAAATAGAACGTTTGCAAAACAATTTTAGAAAAATTACTTCAGTTTAAATTTTGTCTGATATTATTACAAAAATTATCCTTGATGAAACATTTAGAATACACTGTTTTTTTTAAAAACATATTAAAAAATGTATCTAAAAGATTTTTGAATTTCGACAAATGTAAAAATGAATTTAATCTGATATTTTAATTAACAACCTCTAATGATTAATTTTGAAATTCAATTCAATTCCACATTGGAACGAAAATATATAAATCTGAGTTTTCAAATTTCTATTTAGTTGGTGACTGATTTCCTAAAGTATAATGTGCAATTAGGCATATTGTAGCTATATTTGGTAGTGCATTTTTTTTCTATAAAGTCAAATAAACATAATTTGAAGCAGAAAATTTATTTAGTAAATGAAATAAATAGAAGCAAGACACATTTTATTAAATTATCTCTTACTTTTTTTTTTACTTAGAAATAAAATAGGAAGGTTGATAACTGTGTTTTACTATATTCAACTTTGCAGAATAACAAAAATTTAAAAAGATCAAGATTAACAGATCACCATATATAATCTGTTTTCAAAATAAATACAGTTCAAGAAAATTAAACTAAATTTTGTAGATTTGATTGATAAAAAATGTTCGATAATTGATTGATAAAAATTTTCTCCTGAAAAATAAGGTAAACTGTGAGTAACAATAATTTTTAAACCTTGCATATTTCTTTTAACATGATTATATTGTGCATGTACAAATATTATGCTGTCAAATTATGGTAATAATATGAATCTACTTTTTTTTTTTGTGTGTGTGTGTGTGGCCTGCGGGTTTTGTATATATTACTTAATTTGGTCCTCAGTACTAAACAAGTTTGATCTGCCTGGCTTCATGTTTAATTGATTTGTTTATGTTTGTTTATTTCAGAATGTGGAACAAATGTTGTCTGGATTGTGCATAGTGTGTACACAACCTGGTGATCTTGTGAAATGTGATACTTGTGCTAAACAACAGCATCTGGGTTGTATGCAGCCTCCTTTAGTCTCAAAGCCTCAAGGTCCATGGATCTGTAGTGATTGCCAATCTACTAGAACTGTTTCTCTATCTGCTGTGCAGAGTTACGAATTTCTTAAAGCAGGTTAATAGTTTTTTTTTATAAATTGAGTTTCTTTTTATTACAATATTCTTTTCTCTCTCCCTACCCCCTTTTATGCTTAAAGCTAAATTAAATAAATAATATGTGTTATTGTTATATTTTAAGTTCTGGAAATAGATTAGCTAAAATATATTGTTATTAACAATTGGGAATAATGTTTTAATAAATGATTACTTTGTAGCATCTCAACTGTTACACTTAGACAAACTGTTCCATTTTATTTACTCCTATAATATTTTATTTCTTATTAATGATGTTATCCTTTCTTAGCATGTTTTTTTCCTTCCTCCCTCCCTCCCTTCCTTCCTTTTTTTCTTTAGATTATGTTGTAAAATAAAAGTGTAAAACATTTATCAAATAAACTTTAATTGTATAAAATTTATTCCCTTAAATTTCTCTTGTATTATCACATTTTAATGTCTTCAGAAAGGATTCTTAGAATTTATAAAATTCTGTAATACATAAATATACTATGTATATATATAGCATTGATATATATATATATATATATATAACCTTAATATATTATCAGTGAATATGTTCTGTAGTTATTGTCATATATGTAATAAGTTAAAAAATATATATTGTGTATTAATATATGTTAATGCATTATATGGATTTAATGAAATTTATAAAAATATTTTTCTCTGTAATTTAGCAAAAGAAGATGAAAAACGGAAACTTTTAAAGAAAAGTTTAGAACTAAGGTACAAGCGCTCTCAATTAGAATCAAGACTAATACATTTAAAAGAACTGTCTGGGGTGTGTACTTTTTTTTTTCCTATGCCTTTTTTATAATACTGTGAAGTAATCAAATTTTCTTGTCTTTGTCTGAATATTTCTGATATTGCTGACTTCTATTCTAGACATTTATTGTATGGCCATGTAAGATATATTTTGTATTCTCATTTTAGGCAATTTTTCACACTTCTGTCCAACTTTCGAAATCTCCTATTGTACAAATTTAAATATTTATATCATAGTGATATTTATATAAGTTAATTTCCTAGCTACAAAAGCAGTCATTTTTAAGGCATTCAAAATTTTTTGATAAATAGAAATGAAAAAAAAAAAAAAAAAAAAAAAAAAAACTCTACTTTATTGACAGATTATACTTGCATGTTAGAGTGGCTAACATTATTAAATTCTTTTATATTTTTATTTTAAAAGATATTTTCAAATCTGGTTCACTAATAAAATCTTCTGAAGAGGTAAATGTTTAGTGTTTTCAATTGAAAATTTAAAACTTTTGCATGTGATCATAAATTTGAAATGATGCTATAACAATAAGTGTCAAATATTTTTAGGTAACAATCCTTTGACAAATAGCAGAAATGTTCTTAAAATATGCATACAGTAAAAGATCTTTATAACACAATTCTATATATAATGCACAACTTCTCAAATGGAAACAATTCATTTTGCAGTTAAGAAGCAGCTGAATTTCAAAATGTTAAAAAAAAAAAAAAACTGCAACTTTCTAGAGAACTAAATTTGATACATTAGCTCATCTTTATCTTTTTAGTTCAGAGCTTTTTAATGAAAAATCTCTTTTATTACAATCAATTATTTTGAAAATGCGTATATAATGAATAATTTGAGCCAAGTTTATAAATTTAATTTAACAATGTGTAAAATGATCTATATATGAAAAAATTTATAATCTGCACAACTCCTGTCCCAAGGAATGCATTATAAAGGTAATCTACTGCATTTTGATATGTTTCAGGCATATTTGGCTATGTTTATAGGGTTAACATTTAATGATATGTTAAGTGTGATCTACATAATGCACAACCTTCCGTTTTTAGATTTGTGTTATAACGATCTTTTACATTATATTGAATTTTTATTACCTATTATTTAGACCTATAAACAAGCCTTAATTCTTGCGTTTACAAAATAATTTTTAGCAAAATTTATTTTATTTTTTATTTTATAGAAACAGAAAAATCGACAATCAGAACTGCAGTCATCTTTGAAAAATGTTGAATTGCTTACAGAACGCATTCATAGTGTAATTAATGGGGTTAAGCTGTGCTCTTGATGTTCCTTCTCCACACGTATATCATTTTAATGTGCCAAGTTCAGGTGCTTTTAATTAATATATTTGAATCGCAGCATCAGTTCCTGGAGCTTAGAGTGGACCCATGTCTGGAATATGTTTGACAGAGCTGCATAATCTGAAGGATTTGGTAGCAATGCCAGATCTCTGTTTCACAAATTTGAAATCCTGTTCACAGTACACCTTCAAATATTGTAGGAGAACTTTCTGAAAAATTATTCTTTATGATACTTTATCGAATCCATGACTTTTTAAAAAAATATTATGTATTATATAAATAAATGTATATAATTCAATTTTACTTTCATAAAATACCATTTAATTATATTTTTTATTAATAAAATTATTAATACAGAGTGTCCCAAACATTTTGCACACATTTTAGTTGTTTTAAGTTTATTTTCTTAAATTAAATTCTATACTTTTGATATTTGTTAATGCTTATAAATTGTGACTTTTACATATATATTTAATTCTGTGTGCTGCCATGTCGGATATTTTTGGTTTTATTTTAACAACTTGTTGAACAAGATTATTTCCGTGATTGAACCAAAGTATTGAATTGTCTCAATTACTTCTTCCAGTTTTCTGAGACTTGAAGATTTTTTAGGTCTTCCAAATTATTGTTTGTGCACATTTTTTAGAACTACCATTGATTTTAAATCTTTATCTTATACATCTGAAATTATGATAATAGTTAGAGATCCTATAGAAAATTATTCTCTGAAATGTCTCTCAACTCCGATGAGCTTCTCATATTTAGTACTACTTCTGTCAGTGGTGTAGCAATTTAAAAAAATTATGGAGGTACTCAGATACTCATTTTCAAATAAATTGAACATGATTATCGATAATTAATTTAAATATTATTAATTGTTCAAATCATTATCACAAAATCAAAATTTTAATTCCTTTAGACAGAAGATTTAATGTGCTGAAAATTGTAGAAAGTTGTAATTACCAAATTAAGATACAGCAGGGGATTGAGGGAGGCAGGGCCTTCATCATATAGTAAAAAGTTTTTACAAAAAATAAACAGTTTGCAGTATGAGTGCATGTAATCATGTTTCTCATTACAATTCATAATATTTGAATCTTCTAAAACAAGTTGAAATTTTACTTGACATAGTATTAATATAGTTGAAAATTTGGATTGAAAATTTAAAAACATTAAATAAAACAAATTACAATTCAACTAACAGAGAACCCTGATCAGCAGATTTAATAATTAGAAATGCAATCAATATTTATAGTACAACTTTATGTACACAGTTGATAGCAAATGCTGAAGATAGAAAATAATAGTTTTTGAAACTATTTGTTATTTTAAAATGCTGTCTTTATTTGAATGAGGATGGCCTGAGCACCATGTGACCCTCTCTTTTCTACGCCTCTGACTTTTGCGTAAATTTCCATTGATCAAATGTAAATTTCTTGTTAATCATATTAAAACAAACTCATCTGAAAATAAAAAGATGTTAGTATAATAAATGGAATTAGTATACAAAATCTATGCACATTCTTTTAGGACACTGTTTACTTTAAGTCTTTTTGTTTTAACTATGTTATGATAAAAATGTGTTAAATTACTTGAATTTTAAAACGCAGTTTAATTTATCTTATTTAAAATGTAAAGCATAGCAATTTTTCCATTTTTAGAAATTTATGAAGTATGTAAAATTTGTGAAACAGAATTTTAAAGATAATTGTAAATATTGAAAAACGATGGAAGTTCAGATGCTCTTACACTTATTTATTTAATATAAATTGCACTGTCCATTATGCAGGTATTCATCTATTCCTGAAATATAAAGTTATGAAATGCCTATGATGGCACTGTACCTGTATACATTCTGTATATAAACATGATTCTTGTACATATTTTAAATATCTAGAAATAGTGATGATATATTTTTGTTTTATTTATGCTTCAGTGCAAATTCACTGATCAATGTGTTATGTTTTTAAGATTTTATCATTTGATTTTCTTTTCCTAAAACATCATTTTGATATTGAGTAAAAATCAGAACATGGAGCATTTATCATTTAATTTAGCCTTCGTGAACAACTTAGGATTAGTTAAAGTAAATTTGTGTTTCACTGTTACCGTGTTAGTTGGCTATATAAAATACTATTTCTTTTTAATCATAATAATTAAATCGATACTTACCTAAATTCAATAAGGTTTTAATGTAAATTTCAATTATGGAATTAAACCACAAGGTGTATTATTCTATTTTCTTATTTGAAGTAATTTAAGACCTAAAAGGTATCTAAATACACTGTAACAATAACTGATACAAATCATGTTTCAGAGCTCACTCTAGACTTAAAGAAGTAGCAAAACAAATTGAATCTCCCTCATTAAAGCAGTGAATCAATCAACCTTTAAGAAATGAAAATCATAAATTTATATATTTTGTTCAAAGTAGTGCAATGGATTGCACATTTAACTTAATTTTAAATATGTATAAAATATTGGGCAAAAGCCATTAAAAAGTGTATTATATTATAATAAATATGCAGAATGTAGTGTTTCAGACACTTCTTATCAAAGTATGATGAATTTTTAAAGTTTTATTTAGGTCTATGTTAAATTAGTCAATAAAGTTATTAAAATGGAATTAGTTTCCTCATTAATAAAAACTATATGAATATGGTTCTCTTTGAAATGAGACTGTTAAAATAGTACATTTACTGTAGTAAAACATTTTTATTGTATAAATTTGACATGTTGTAATAAAACTTAAGTCTAGTGTGAGCTCTATATTTCATTATAAAAACTTGGCAGAGTTTATGCTCAAATTTTAATTATTCTGCCTTATATGCCCCTTCCTAGAGGAATAAAAATGTACATATGGGTTATATAATAATTATTTTGCAGATTCTTTTAAAGAAATATTTAAAATGTATTTTAACTAAGCAGTTTTACAGTGATGAAACCATACTTCTTCATGTATTTTTTGCTAATCCAAAATCAAGGCATAAAAATATATTACCTTTTCTGCAAATACTATAATGTTCCCTTTCTAAAGGTGCTGACTTTTAAAATTTTCAGGGATGGGTGTGAAATTAATTTGCATATAACAAGAAAAAACAATGCATTTATTGCTGAGTAGCACTTTTTCAAATAAAACATGGCGCTACCTGAAAAATTTGCATTACAATCCCTTTCATTGATCATCTTACTTTTTATTATTTCATTTTAATCATTAAATTATTCTTTTGGGTACATATTGGTTATCCTGGCTTACATTTTATGAACTTTTTTTTTTTTGGAGGGGGGAAGGGGGGGGGGTGCAACAAAAAACACTTCCAGACCATTTAACAAATTACTTCAAGTTTTTACAATTATACTAATGTAACATTTTATGGAATTATTAATGCCATTATCAAATAACTATAAATATATGTGTCTGTTTATATAAATTAAAATAAAAAAGATAAGAAATTTTCATATCCGGAAATATCCTATAAGCTGACGAGAAAAAAAAAATACCTCTCTAAATATAATGTCTAATAAAACATCTATTGTTAAATTATTATTATGAATTGTCATAAATCAAAGTCTTATCAGAAAACTACCACTCATTGTAATATTCAAAATGAAATTCTTCTATAACATTAATTACCATTATTGAAAATTAATATTACTAATTAATTATTTTGATAATATGTTTATACTTAGTTTTTTAGCATACTCAATTTTACTCCTTAGCTTTTTCTATACTTGTCAAAGGATTAAAAAAAAAATCACCAGGATAGCCAATAAAGTACAAATTTTTCTCTTCAAAAAATTACATATTTAATGTAAATTTTACATCATTGTAATAATGAATATGAACATTGCTTTATGTGGCCATTTTATAAAGTGTTTAATTTGATGATTTTGTACTGAAGATTATTTCATTAAATTATTATAGTCTAAAAAAATTGAAGCAGAATTCCTTTTAAAAGCCTTGAAGCATATGATTGTTTTGAGGCTTTGAAAAGGAGCTCTTTTTGCATTGCAATTAAATAAAGACAGTTTAGAAAACAACAGTCCACTCCAAAGGCCTAATGATTTTGTAAACGTATATGTTGTTACCCCTACTGCCTTTTTTCTCTGAAAAGAATTCCTTTTTTCTTAAAGTCTTTAAATAGCTATTTGCTTGTGAATTATGATCATTTGCATGCTTTTATGTATTACTTTCTACAACATTTATTTATTGATTTTACAAGATTTGTATATTTATTTAGATAATATTTTACGTTCCATCTTGAAATTATTTTGTCAGATTTTTTAATTGTAAATTTAAAATATTATTTAAAAATTTTTAATGTTCATATAACTGAAGACAAAATCATTTCTACTGTGTTTATTTATTTTCTAATTCTTGCATAACTGTTAATTTACTTATATTGGAATTATATTGTTTTCTTCAGCCTTCAATATTTCTGTTGAATCTTAAATGACCATTCTGTTTATCGTGTTTTAGAAAGAAAGTCTATTTGACAGTTGTAATTTCCTTAGATGTTTTAAGCTATTGAATGTACAAATGCCAATTAGATAAGAAATGAGTGTGCATCTATATTTCTTAAGTTTTTCTTCTAAGTGAATGTTTTTATTTTTCTTCCTGTATAGATTTGTAACATTAGGAAATTAAATTATGAATGGAAAAACATTTGGAACTGCAAAAGGAAAATATCGTAAAGGAGATTATATGAATTTTTATTTATAATCCAGCATGTGCACAAGTCATATGCAATTTGTTCCGTACTTAAACACGATAAAAAAGGGAAAAAATATTCCTATTGTAATGAGCATCATGTTTATTTTTATAATTGGAATAAAAAATTTAAAAAAAAAATCTTATTTCCTAAAATTAACATATTTACACAAAACCAACTCCACTGAATTTTTCAGGTCACCCGGCACTTTTAAACTCTTAATAATAATAATTTTTCTTGTTGAATTTTGTAATTTTTGCTAATACAGTAAAACTTTCATAACAAATACTCTCGAATAGCAGACACCTCTATTTAATGAACACATTTTCAATCCACAGCACATACATACTTGTAAACTTTTACTTCTGAAAAACAGACACATTCAAATTGCAGACAAATTCTGCAGTTCCAAGGTGTCTGCTATTGAGATGTTTTGCTGTAATATTAAAAAAAAAAAAAAAATTCATTAAGATATGGTCCATCCCTTGCCCTCCTACATCCAGAGGGAGGTAAGGGAGGCGATCTTCTAAATGAACGGCTGAATCTGCCACCAAATTTAGGTTTTCATAAATATTCATGTGTGTGTAGGGAAGGGGTTATTGTGTTATTTACCTGTTGGTTATTACTTTTATAAAAATTGCCTCGTTTCGAATGATTTTTGTTTTCAAACTATAACTCCCCACTCTATCCCCCTCCCCCCCCACCCCAAAAAAAGAAATCTTTCTATTAACTTGGTATCAGATATATATTTTATTCTTATTAAGCAATCATTAATTTATCATTATACTACATTTTACTTTGTGTCTACTTCATATAAACTGTAAAAAAATTACATGTGCATCCAGTTCTTTCATTTTCAGGCCCCCTGTTTTCCTTTTAAGCAGTAATCTGTTCTATTCTGCTAATCTGATACTTCTGCAACCATCCAATTTTGCAATCAATATTTTTTTGTGAACTAACTATACATCAATAAATCAATATTTTAAACTGTGTAAATTTAAATAACATAAGCCAATAAATTTATGAAAATTATATATCTCTTAGAATGTTCAGTTCCTATGATACAATTCAAAAGACTATTTTCTTAACCTGGTATAAGTATATTACAAGAAAAAGCACTGTCAAATATTTTACAAACTTGTACTTTGTATCATCAAGAAATTATTTTTAAGTGACTTAATTATGTGTATTCCATTATTTTTTCCTTTAACCACTTCAACAGCAGTCCTGAGATAAGTCGCGGGTAACAACACTGTTTCCCTATACCCACTGCCGGTGAAATGGTTAAAAAAGATTGATCTGTATTCATGCTAAAATTAAAATGTAGTTTAAAACTTTAAATACATGGAAAAAGAAACGAAAAACATATTTTTTGTTTCTTTTTCCATGCCAAAGTATGTGCAACAACTACAAGAATTTCTGCTGCTGTAGTAGTAGCACATTTTTGTCTGGAGGATAGTTCATTCCCTAAAAATACCTTTCTCTTTCCCTCTCTCTCAAAATAAAGTTAGAAACATTTTACAGATATAAAACTCGGTACAATGGAAAGAACTTTTTAAAAATATCACAGAAAATAGATTAAGCACAGTGCAGAGAAAACTTTAAGGACTTAGTGTTTCATCATGGCATATTACCACATTAAGAGCATGAGCAAGACTGAGCGGAAATAATTTCTCATTGAAATAGATAACTAATTTTCTCTCTCTTTATTTATAAAATTGTTCTAGCATCTCACTGTCCTCCTCATCATCACCTACCTTTATTTCTGTCTGTCTTTTTTTTTTTTTTCCTATTCAATTCAGTCTTTGTTCTGGAACTTGTGTTAATTTCTAGACTGATCTTATTTCCATTTCACTCTTACTTTCTTATCAGCTGTTCACCCCCACATGTCACTTTTCTCTAAATCATGCTCCTGATTACATCTTAGATATTAAGTGTTAGCATGTTTTTTTGCACTTGATGAAGAAATATCAAATTCAATGAAAAAATGTCATGTTTTCATTTTCTTTTTTACTGTATTATGTAGAGAGAGAAAGAGACGTTATTACTTTATTAAATATGTTATGCCATAAGTCTTATTTATTTTGCTGAGAAAATAATAATCCATCAGACTTAATATTTTAAACCAATTTGGCATATAAATAAAAATTATGGAATTTTATATTGAATAAGAATTCTACAAGAAATAGTATATTAAAAGAAAATTTATTTTAAAACTTTGCAGATTTTGTATTATAATTTCATCATAGTTTTAAAAAAAAACATCTTAAAATGTGCCTCTGTCCAAATTATTATTTTTTTTCTATACTTTTTATTTGAGAATTGCTTTTGTTTCAGTTTCCTTATGTCAATTGCAATTCATGTGTATTATGTTGCAGTTAGTTTCCGTTTACAATTTAAAAGAATATATTAAATTTTAACTATAAACTTGTAAAATATCTTGTATGTAAATTTTCCTTGTTGAAATGCTATTTTTTTCTTCAATCTCTTGAATGTTAATAACCTAATACCAGTTTGTCGTTTGTACACAATTCTCTAAGCTCATTCAATTACTGCCTTATTAAACATATCAAGAAATTCAATTGAAAATTTTGTAAGTTTTGTAATGTTTCAAATAAATTAAATCTTCATATCATTGTTGTGTTATTGATGTCTTATTTGTAATATTCATTTATATGTATATAGAAGTTATTATAGGTTTAAATATTCTACCATTTAATTTATTTCAGTTAAATATTACGGGCATTTTAGTATTGGACTTAAATTACTAAAAGGATTAAATAAACTCTCCTCCTCCCCCCCTTTTTTTCAGTCACCAAAATTAAGTTTGATGTAATTTAAAGCAGAAATTAAATTGAAAAGAGTTATACTTTTTTTTTTCTTCTTTTATAATAGTTATAAAAAGTGTGGTCCACAGAATTCACCGAACTATGACTTTACTGGAATTACCATTGTGCTCTTTATATAAAAAATTATTTAACTAGAATAACAAGCTACATTTAATTCATTACATTGTATTTATTTTTAAAACAATTGTAAGTAAAATATTATAAATACTTTAAAATGATGTTAGTTTAAGGGAAATTTTGAACTGAATGAGTATTTAATTAGAGACTTATGAACACACTTAATTATTTTAATTCAATCACACTAATTATAAAGAAATCACAATGGTTACAAATTTTCCAACTGAGTGAAAAAGTGTTCAGCCCAAGAGTTGAACACAGCACTTCTGGCTTAAGCTGTCAATGTTCTACCAACTGAGTTACTTGGACAATTTTTCGTCAGGAACTCTCAAGCAAAACAATTTTTTAAATATATCAACATAAAAATAATACAGAAATGTAATAAATAAGAAATATTAAAGATCCAAAAATAAGCCTCTTACCAACTTGCTTCAAAATGAAGGATAGTTTTTTTTGCTACTTGAAAAATGATCTTAAATGGGGTATCGTTATAAACATAAGAATGTAAAAAAAAAAAAAAAAAAAAACCTGTCTTTAGTGGGGGCGTTCTGAAAAATCCTTAATTCCTCTTTTCTCTTAGTTTTTAAGTCACTTGGTAACAATTTTTTTTTCAAAATAAAATAAAGATAAGGAAAATTTAATTATCCCCTCCCCCTTCCTTGCCATCACCGAAGTCACTTCTAGCAATACTATAACATGGTGGCTGATATCCCAGAAACACTGAGCTCAAAAGATAACAGGAGAGCTGTTTCTACATTTCACAAAATGATTTACAACTACCAGAACCCTGAATGCAAACTTAAATTAACAGTATTCTGTTTGTTATCTTGTATCTAATAATTGAATGTTTTTTTTTTTCCTTTTCTTAAAAAATAAAATTAATTAATATGAAGCTATTGACTGATCCTGATGGGAGACTGGGAATTTTAACAGAGTAATTGCAGACTACATTTTCTTTCTGCCATACATGCTGAAATTCTGACCACTGACTCAGATCTCCTGATTACTGTGATGCTCATGTGCCCATAAGATGCCATTTGGTCCCAGATAAAATTGTCATTTCAATCCTTCATATCCTCTGGGATAAGTGAAATTTGGTTATTTCCAGAAAACTATTTAACAAATGAAGACAATCTTGAACTTTTTTTCCCAACTATAGTTTAGAAAGGAGGGGAGTCCAATGCTTTGAAAGACACAAAAGTGGAAATTATCATAACTGAACAAAATTTAAACCTTGTTTATGTTAATTGCATATACAGTAAAACCTGTAAAAACGAATTTTAAAAGTCTTTCAGAGTTTGGTTTTCGTGTATTCTAATCGGAAGCAAATAACATGAATATTAAATAGTTAACTATCCTTTTTATATGTACAAAAAACCATAACTTGGTTCAAATTTAAGATTTTTTTCCACAACCGACTATGGAATTTGCAGTGAGCTTTTGACAAAATTCGCTTTTTTTTTCTTTCTCTCTCTCTTCTCAACAATTGTTTGATGAAATTCGTAATTTTTTCCTTGATCGTTCAACAAAATTTATGATTTCATTCCGTGATCATTTGATGAAATTCGCAATTAATTTCAGCAGTTGTTTCATGAAATTCGCAATTTTTTTTTTCCTCAACTGATTGACGAAATTTACAAATTATTTTCCAGGATCGATTGACTAAATTTGCTATTTTTTTCTCGGGTAATTTATGAAATTCGTGATTTTATTTTGCAATCATTTGAGGAAATTCGAGATTTTATTCCGCGATCATTTGACGAAATTCGCAATTAACTTCTGCAGTTGTTTGATGAAATTTTACTCACGATTAACTTCTGCACCTGTTTGATGAAATTTTACTCGACCTCTAAACAAAATTTGCAATTTTTTTTCTAGATCATTCGACAAAATTCACATTAATTTCTGCAATTGTGTGATGAAATCTGCGATTGACGAAATTCATGATTTTTTTCTTGAGCTATTGATGAAATTTGCAATTTTATTCTGCAAGCAATTGACTAAATTCACGATTTTTTTTCTGCCACTGTTTGATGAAATTCTCTTTCTTTTTTGGAGACCAACTGACGAATTTTAAGTTTTTTTTCCGGTGACCAATTGATGAAATTTGCAACTTTTTTTCCCCAAGCTCTTGATGAAATTCACAGGTTTTTTGTTCGAGTAGTTGACTTAAATTAATTTGCTATTTTATTCATGGATCATTTTGTGAATTTTACTTTTTTTTTCTGTGGTGCAAATGAACATGGCTGTGATCAATTTTTTAAGAAAGAAAGAAAAGCCGAAATTCGCCAAAAGGCGGAAAAGTGGCACCCCTGATAAAAAAAAATCTGTCTTAAACGTAAAAAAATCATGGTCCCTATGGAAGGAATAGCATATGATTATATCTGTTAAGATGGAAACCTGTCTAAAACAAAATATTTTTCTTATCACTTGACTTTCCACGTTAGTAGGTTTTATTGTACTAAATAAACACAATAATCTTATAGAGTAAAATATGTGACAGGAGAATCGCTAGGGACTGAAATAAAATTCCATTACGGAAAGCTTTCAGATTTAACAGTTATAGTACTCCTGTAGGAACGATAAAAGTTTTTATGACAGGACTTTGTTTTTACAAGTTTTACTAAACAGGGCTGCCACTGTCGGCTATTTTTAAATTCTGTTTGCCCCACTATTTTTAAAAAATAAATTTTTAAGTATACTATAACTGTTGCACATGGTCTCAAAGTGTATATGAATGATTTTTGTTTTGAGAAAGTGGTGTAAGAAGGAAATAAAAAATAGTCGCCAGTGGCAGCCCTAACTAAAGTATATTAAAACTCCTTTTGGTATCCTATACAAAGATTGTGCAGGATAGATCTCGGGATACCTAGTAACACTACTAACAATGTTTGAATTTATAATGATTATAAAAAAATACATTTCTTTGAACAACATATTCATGTCTTATCACAAAATTATCTCCAGTAGCCAGCTGTCTTTTGAAGTCCCTTGTTTCATCTCTAGCGGCATATTGCATCATCAGTCCAGAACGTGGATAATGCTCCACCCAATGAGGTGTGGCCATTTGCATCACAGATGATGCATTATTGGGATATAGTATTTTATTGCATCATTTTAAAATTGGCCTGATTTTATTCTGGAAAAACCATTTTTATAAAATTTGATTTCTGATTATATCAGTCAAGTTTATACTTTTGTTTGTTGAGGTGACCCCGAATGCATTGCTGAAGAAAATTGCAATTTTTTTTATTTGATAACGAAGATGTTCACTAATGATTCCTTCACAAATAATCCTCCGGGGTAGTTTAAATTAATTTGACAATCTATATTATAAAGGACAAACATATCTGTGCGTAACGCATACGTCATTCTGCAAATGGCAACACTTTTAAATTTGAAATGAATTTTCGTTTTGCAATTTTTGCTACTGAAAAATTTTAAAACTTCTACACATTGCAAATGTTCAGTTTTCATACCGTCGTATATGGAAAAAAATGTGCTTTTAAAAGCAATTTGTTTGACAGCTGTGTCTCAATTTATTTTTGAGATATTAATTTTTTTTTATAGTTTTTAGTACCAATTTTGTAATTGTGGCAACAGTAGTACTCCATTTCTATTAAAAGTGATTAAAAGTAAAGAGAAAATAGTAGATTACTGTATTTTTTGTTGCCACTTCCTCATAAAAATTGAAATTAAAATGCATTATATAATCTATATATTTAAAACACAAGGCTGTTTTTTAATCATCTGCCCCGAGCTTTCAATTGAACTAATTTTACTAACTTTTTTAATTGGAAGCTGTTCATTTGTATATGTGCCCGCACTAGCCGTTTTTTTATATCCCCAATTTAATATTTTAATTAAAAAAATATTTTATGAAATTTCTTCAAAATGATCGTAATTAGATAGCTTTCATTATTGCAGAATTAACAGAATAATAAGGTTTATTTATCTTTATTCATGCCCTTTTTTTGATAAAAAATTTAAAAATATATATTTTTCTTTTTTTTCTATGATTTAAATTTTGTTGTATAGGGTTAAGTAGTGCAAAATGAATTACGGACAAATTGCACCAAAATATTTTTAATGGAAAGTGGCGTACTACTTTTGAAAACGTATTTTTCCTTATAAAGTTTCCGTATTTTTTTCTTCTGCATGAGTGCTAATACTAATTTTGAGATACTAGGAAAAGGCTTAAGTACGTGAAAATGACGTGATATTTAAAAGAAAACGAACAATATATTTGATAATACTAAACATTTTAACACAAATGCGTCTAAAAAAAAATAAAATACGGCAATTTTAACCCTTCGGTATTGAGATTAGTATCTGAAGTTAAGAGTGCGACTGTTCACATGCAAATATGTTGTTGACAATCGTGACTTCAAGTTTTGAGTTAAAACGAATTTAAAATGCATTTTTTTAAACATGGTGAATACGGATATGAGAAGTACATGTAAATTATGAGAAGGTGAAAATGATGCCTGGTTTAGATTATACAGAAAAAAAAAAATCTGACTGCATCAAAACTAGAATACATTTTATAGTTTTGATTCAAGAAAACGAACCATAAGAGACTTCATTGACAATTTCATCATAATAACTGCTTTTTTATCATATTTTACTGATTACATATGAGATTAAAGTTTAATTTTAATAATTCAGACAACCAGGGAAATTTCATTGTTCCTACCAGAACTATTAATTAATAATCGTCATACTTTTTTTTATTTAAAAAATGCTATACAAAGGTACCATGAAGATTATTATTTTCAAAATAGTGGTAGGAACAATAAAATTTTCCCTGTAGAATGCGACCCCTGGACAAATGAGATTTATAGAAATAGTATTTTGTTAATTTTAGGTTAAAATAATATTTGTTTGAGAGTTAGACTAACCAATTTAAGATGCATTTTCTATTGTAACTAATTTTGTAGGTCTATTATAAATCAATGAAACAGTTCCTTCTTGAACATTTTCCTTCGTCGAAGTTCGACGGGTTCCCCCTCGTTTTTTTAATGGCCAAGAGGAAACCATTCTATTATTTACCTAATGAAATAAAGAAGATTTTTATTTATATGGAAGTCATCATTTGTCTACACTGCACTAATTTCCTTCCGAGACATAAGAATTTAAATTTCATACATTTTTCCCCCTCTATTTGACCAACAAGAGCAGATTAGGTTATATCTATTCTTTTAAAATTTTCACAACTATAAAATTCTATATGATCTACGAGAACATCATTTTTAAATCACACCAGTAGGTACCAGTTTTGCAGTTATGATAAAGAGTAACAAAAATGTAACGATAAGAAAATATGCTTCATGTAATGTATTATTGTTATTATAAACATACTTGCTGTTGGATGCTGAAAATAACTTTATCTTTAGGCTATCACATGATTTTAATAAGAGTGAAATTTTGCATTTACATTCTCTGGATGACAACAATCTTAAATACATTAATATAAATAAAAATAAAACATCAACGATAAAGTTTATCATCTGCATAAATTCACAGGACTAACCACTTGCAGCTATCATATATATTAAAACGTAAAGATAATTCTGTAAGATCAGTAAGAACGAAATTGACACCTTTACGCATTAGGGTGGGTCGAAAAAAGCGAAATTTTTCGGATCAATTTCTAATAGTGCAGAAAAGTTGCCTTTTGTAATTAGAAGAATAACGCAAAAAAATATTTTTGAAATCTGTTAATATCTTTAGTAGTCATTGCACTTGAATTTTTTGAAAATATGACGAAAAGTGGCGATTTTTGAAATTAATGATGAAAATTTAAAAATATTCAGAGCTACTTTTAATAGTGCATAAATGTCAAACTTTGGCATTAGAATAATAACACAAAAAAAAATATTTAAAATCGGTTAATATCTTTAGGCTGCGCATTGCACTTGTTTTTTGGAAAATATGACCAAAATTGACAATTTTTGAAATTATATGATGAAAATTAAAAATATATATATTCAGACCTAGAAAAATATTCAGACTGAAAAAGTGAGAACTGTGCGAGGTTTTGTGACACTAAGTTCAATTGTAGTTCTCACGATTACTCATAACTTAATGACTTGTCTACCTGCAAGGTTACTTCACCTCCCATATTGCACAGAACAAGCTCAGAGAGCATTTTGTGTCTCATTGATTCAAAAGCTTTCTCAGACAGTCACAGATTGCATTGCTTTTCAAATCCGTCTGAATCCCAATTCCCTGACTGTTCGCTTTCATCTGTGATCATTGACAATCACAGGTTGTTGGGATGAGCAAAGACTCCGTTACGCTCAGTAACAAAGTGTATCACCTCCTCCAATTATCTTTGGTAATTGACGAGATGTTGTTATTGTCTTGAACAGATGCATTTCTCCTAGAATAACAGAATAATTCCTCTTAATGTCAAACAATACAGACGCACATGTCTATATGGCGTATATGATAGAGATACAAACACTGTATTTCTCATTGCCTCTTATCATCTCCTGTCATAAAACCTCATTTCACGTACTTCATTTTATTTTCATAGTCATTCATTTACTTTATTTACTTTTATTTATTTCTTAAATAATGACAGTAATAAATATTTCTTAAACTTTTACTCACCCTCTCTATTGTTTCTAGACAATATCCAGCTGTAATAAAAGTTTTCTGACTTCTTTAACATCCATAGTAATTTATACCACTTTACCGTTTCTATTTTTATTTCATTACCATGCTTCACCAGCAAAATCTTTCCTTCGACTACGTTTCAACTCATGTAACGATATTTCTCCCGCCAGATGGCGACTTAGAATATCGTTTTCAAATCGAATCTTTTTCATCGAATCTTGCTTTGCATCGATTTGATGCTGTTCTCTGATTGGTTCGTTCGTCTGAAACGATGTTTTCAATCCGTTCCCTTTTATATAAATATGCGATTCCAACTTTAATAAGACGCTCTTTTATCTTCCTTTAATGGAAGAAGTATGTCTAGTAACTGAACGATGGCTGGTCCATGTTCTGGAATGTTTAAGTTTTACCTGTATTTTTATGTTTTATCCTGAAGCCTAAAACTGTGATACCTTCAAACAAAATGTCCGTTCCGATATGTGAAACATCGTCATCATGTTCTCCAATATGTCTGTTCAAATGAATGATACTATTTATTACTGATGTCAAGCATGTGTTTTTGGAAGTAAAAATAAACTGTCTTTATTTAATTCAACCTGCATATGTTTTACTCTGCACTCATAAAGATCAAACTACATTTCTACATCTTTAATTCCAGGATAATCCTTCCCAGCATATGTTTTCACACGCGTTATCTGCTCCATTTGATTATATTTTAACGTGTATAATAATTTCAGATTATATCAACGTACATTAGTATAAAACTCTTTCAATTCATTGATAGGATTTTCAATGGATACATACAGTCTGAGAGTTCTGTTTGCCATCGTTAGTGAGAAATCAGCCCTTGATTACAGACAGCAAGATTCCCAGGACAGAAGCGTGTCACACAGCATTGAATATTTCAAGAAGATATATATTTTAAATTTTAATTGAAGTCATTTGGTTTATTAACAGTCATTGCTGGGATATTGCAATCGATTAAGTGAAATTTGACAACAAATAGTGTTACACAAGCAGGTACTTGCTTACACTGTTAAAAATCAGCAGCAAACTGTTTAATCATTTGACCTTTTTTGTAAATAATGGTTAATGACCATATTGTTAAGGTATTGAGACCCTATTATTGACCATATTATGCCATTTAGTGCCTAAAAGGTAATTCAATGAAAGGCAAATAAACAAATGAAAGGGCCTATCTATCGGCATTTCTAAATTTCGAATGGCCCCATTTTTTCTATCCCATATTGATTGAAGTGCCATCACATCCAACTACGACGACTTCATCTAAGGAGATGTTCTTTTCAGATAGATATAAAACAGCACGTCTAAAACTATCTGTCCCGGTTCCAGCTGTAGCAGTTATATGGCTAATGTATTTTGAACCCGGCTCCTGTATCGTAGAAATGTGCAGAAATTTGACAATGTTTTCCAAATTTCAAGTGCGATGAAACAACTTAAAGATATTAATCGATTTAGTAAAAGTTTTTATGTAATTCTTCTAATTACAAAATGTGACTTTTATGCAGTATTAGAAGTAAATCTGATTTTTTTTTTTTTTTTTTTTTCATCATGTATTTCAAAAATTGTCAGTTGTGGTCATATTTTCCAAAATACAAGTGCAATGCACAACCTAAAGATGTAAACCAATTTTAAATATTTTTTTTGTGTTACTCTTCTAATACCAAAAGGTGACATTTACGTACTATTAGAAGTAGCTCTGAATGTTTTTTAATTTTCGTCATTTATTTCAAAAATCGTCATATTTTTAAAAATTCAAGTGCAATGCGCAACCTTAAGATATTAACCGATTTCAAAAATATTTTTTTGTAATATTCTTCTAATTACAAAAGGCAACTTTTCTGCGCTATTAGAAATTGATCTGAAAAATTTTGCTTTTTTGACCCACCCTATTGCACATGCGTCAACTCTTTTTTGAACCTCTTCAATTTAGAGGAATGTTGAGCGAGTTCCTGAAAGCGCAGCAGTTTAAAACCGGCAATATTTTTGGTGATGATTCTCTTCAATAACAACATGTTTTATCAGCAGGAGAAGTTATATGATTTTTATTTTGTTATTATTGTTATTTGAATGCTTTATAATTAAATAAAATTTAATACACAACAATATTTTTAAATAATAATATTTTTTTACATAAAATATTTTGCATGTAATTATCAATTACATAAATTGAGCTGATCTACAATTTTTATTATATTTTCTGACCATCATCAAGAATCTAGAAAAGTTTGTCATTCTTTTCCGTAAAAAATGAAAAAGAAAAAAAAATTCACATAGGGATACCTGCCAACCTTCGACTTTTTCAAAATCAAACAATCATACTTCAAACCAGAAATTTATTTAATTAACGAATTTAAGTAAATTTCATACGACTATCTCATTTAACTCCAGACACATTTAATTAAATTTTCTGGGTCAAAGTAAGTTTTCTTAATTTAAAAAAAGCCGGAAATTGGAAACTATCCATAAGATCTATAAAAGAAACTTCCTTCAAATCCATAGTTTAATATTTTAAAAAAATGTAAAAATCCAAGTAATAAAAAAATACATTTTATAAATCGGTAGCTGCATCAAGCTTCAAATTAGGTTTTTAGAGAATGAGACTGATAAAAATAAAATTCATGACGGTCGATTAGTAAAAAAGAACAAAAAAAAAAAATTATTTGATTTAAAAAAAAAAGAGACCATAGTAAGTAAAAATAAATGCTCTATATCCAATATTTTTAGTTAAACTTCTAATAAAAGACAAGCATAATTGGTTGTAAATTACAGACTTTTATTTTTACTTCGTAGAATAGGTTAGATTGACAGCACTATCTATCGCTTTAAATCAATAGGAAATCAGTTATGGAATATAGAAACTTGTTACGATTTCAATAATTAATTTAAAAGCAACTAATTAAAAATTCAAGAATGTTTCTAATGAAACATTGAAGTTATTTACCATTAAATGTTGATGGGTACTATCTAGTTTGTTTTTAAAAGCAAAATTTAAAATCTATTAGCAGTGAAGTATAAAGAACCTGAATCTCTGTTACCAGTCAGCTAGTTAAAATTTAACATTGCATGTTTTAAAACATAATTAAATGAAAACTTCGATCCCATGAAACATTTTTATTTGATATACATTATGAACAGCTGAACAACTTACAATTGCAAAGTAAGAAAAACAAAGTGTTTACAAATTCAAAGTCCTCAATCTTACTTAGAGGTTTCTCAGACTTGTACTTGAGCAAATGATACAGATTACTGAAATACTGAGGAAAGAATAAGATTATATAGATATTTTGAAATACTTTTAATTTAAAATACAGTAGTTTGTGCTAGTAGAAAAGATGAAAAGAAAAATATGTATCTCAATGCACAATATAACCAAGAACATGGGGGAAAACCAAAAAGCAAATTACTAGTAAATGTGTTATGATCATCTCTAAAATTTTAATTTATATGCAGACTATATAATTTTCTCAAAAAACTATAATATAGAATTATTTTTACCTACATATACATATTTAAAAAGATTCACTTACATATGGTTAAGGAAGAACTTTTTATTAGTTATCTTTTCTGGAGACATGGAAAAAGAGGATGAATTTCTAGAGATAACTCATTTCGTTACACTAAAAAACTAATTGTGAAATTCTACTATGACCCTTTTTTTATGAAAATTTTGTGCCCATTGAATAAATTATTACTACACCTACATTAAATTTCATTTAATATACAAACCTGTCTGTAAATAATATACAGTTTATTATTCATTTTGCTTAATTTGTTAAATGTGTAAAGCTGGATTACTTCCCAACAGTTTTTAATTATTGTAGAATATAAGTTTTGCCAGGCATGCCCATATCAAGCTAATTGTCTTTCTCAGATCCACCTTGTCAGGTTCTGAGAAACATCTGCTATTAGAACTATAGTTCTATATTATTTTTGTCTTACTATATTATATATTGTATGGTCTGTGTACTGTAAAGTTCAAAGTAACATTCTTTCCTTGTCTGAAACTGGATCCGAGCAGGTGAATTGTACAGCTTGGATAGAGGGATAAAGATGGATGGAGAGGGGTTTGCATGACCTTTTGAGATGTCTGTTGGAGATGGGGAGACAAAAGAATTCCCCGAACGAGGGAAAGAGCTAAGAATGTGGTTTGGGTGGAAACCCCGGTTTTTACGTGGAGAAAAAGCAGAGGGTTGATAGAGAGGCAGTCGCTTTTGCTGGGAAAAAGTGAGTTGGAGCCTAGAGCGCAAAGTGGATGGCTGTTCCTGAGTATAGCTCTTAGATAGAGTGTAGGGTTGAGTGAAGCTCACCGAGCTTAGAGCCCATGTGTTGGGAGATTAAGAGTAATCTCCGGTAACGCTAATTTAACGAGTGTAGAGTAAGAGTGATATAATGTAGTTTAACAGTACACAGCCAGCATTTACTGTATTAAATTGAAAGTTGAACTGGATCATCTACATCAGAGTTTTTAAAAACGAAAGAGTGTTTTGTGATTTGTAAATAGTGTGTAAATAAACTGTTAATTTAGTTAATTGAAAGAGTTGGTTTTCCTTTAAACAATCCTCTCAGAGCGTGACCGATATCACGTACTCATATCAGTGGTGGCAGCATATAAATAGCAAAGGATTTTCTTCAAAGTTGTGTGGACTAAGAGGAAACTCCGACAAATTGATGGCAGCGACAGGATAGAATCGTCTCAGACCAGTGGCCAGCGAGCCATGTTGCAGTGTGTTAGTGCCGGAGCACCCAGTGGAATTCTTGCTTGGTAATGCCGGATCGTCGAGCGGAATTTTAGAGAGCTAACAACTAAGCATCGAGTGGAAGTACAGGGTGTGTGTGCCTATCATCGTTACAGGGAACCGAACGAGAGTGTTTGTGTCCTATCGTCGTTACAGCGAACCAAACTAAAGTGTTATGCCCTATCGTCGTTACAGCGAACCAAACTAGTGTTTGTGTCCTATCATTGCTACAATGAATCAAATTACAGTGTGTTACAGCCCGAGTGTTGAATATCATCAAAGTGACTGTAAAGTGTGAAATATTGAATTCATCGTGCAACTATGTGTGAGCAGCGGAATACCCCAGCACATAAAGTATAAGGTAAGGTGTTTTGATCATTTCTTTCTGCTGACATTCTCGAACCAAATGTATTTGCTGTTGTATAATTAATAGTAATTTAAGATAAATTGTCTAAATCTTGATAATTTATGTGCAATCAAATAATTGTGTTCAGATAGGTAGGAGATATTAACAACCATATTTACTATTGTTTTAAGAAAAGGTCATAATAGCTTGTGCTAAAATTGATTTTCTCTTTTATTTTACTAATAATGGCAGTGAATAAAATTAATGCATGGTGTTAATAACAGTTGGAAGGAATAATTGAATTTACTTAAATTTAAATTATTATTAAAGTAATATTTAAATGAAGCAATACTGTTTTAAGTTTGAAGAGTTGATAACAAACGAGCAATGAACATTTGCTTAGAATTTTAATTGGTTAGAAGTAAATTTCGAGAGAAAAAAAAAAAAAAAAAAAGGTTTACAGTGAAAAAAAAAAAGTGAAGGTTTTGATTTTATTTGTTTTAAGTGTGAGAACCATTGTTGAATTTGGAAATATTTTATTGAGGATAGTTGTAGGAATTTATATGTGTATGTTATACAGTTTTTCTTTATGTGGATGTTTCTATTGACATCAATATTTTTATTCAGTTTGCAACGTATCAGTAAAGTGGAAGTAAATTGTGTGATATCAATAGTTGAGGAAAATCAGTTTATACAGTATGTTAAATTAGAAATATAATACATCAATTATCTGAAAGGTATTAATTAGTATAATAAGTGGAGGTAACTGTACTAAGGTAGAAATTTAGGAAATACAGGCAAAGTTCTTTAATCCGCACAAGTTGGGACCATAGGTTGTGCAGATTATGGAATATTGCGGATTATGGAGTATTATGTATTATATCTCATTTTCTTATTTCTGGACACTATTTTAATACCATATTCAGTATAACATAAAAAGAAAAATATGAAATATAATAATTAATTTTTCTGGACACTATTTTAATTCCATATTCAGTGTAACATGAAAAGAAAAATGTGAAATATAATAATTCATTTAATATGCTATCTCAAAAAATGTATTTTTCAAATTCTTGTATTAAAAAAATTGATTATATTCACTTTTATATTTAAAATTTTCAAATATTTCTTTTAAAAAATCATTTTTTGGATAAAGAATTTGTAAATTTGTTTAATTGTTTACATTCTTTAAGCAATGCGAATTATAGAAAATTGCGGATTATGGGTGTGCGGATTATAGATCCTTGACTGTATTAATTTAGTAGGTTTAAATATTATTGTAGAGTCGTAATAGTAATTGGTGGAAAGTATGGCTTTCTTATTGAAATTAAAAAGGGTGGATCTTCAGATGATAGCCGAAGAATTAGGGGTTGAATTCACGGAAGATTATACCAGAATGCAGCTTAGGAAAAAGATAATGGACATTGATGACTATGATGAGGGGGTTATTATGGAATTATCTAACACTATTGTTGCAGAACGACTAGAGCTCGAAAAGTTAGAAAAACAGGAAAAATTAGAGCGCGAAAAGTTAGAAAGAGAAGAGAGGTCTGAAAAATTGAGGATGGAACATGAATTAGAAATGGAGAGGCTAAGGATGCAAGGTTCGGCAAATAACGCTAATAGGTCTAGGGAACCTAATAATGAAAGTAACATAGAAAAATTGATCAAAAGTGTTAAAACTCTGTCTATCAAAGTACCAGAAGGGACTTAGGGATGGAATTTATTTTTCAACAGTTTAGAAAGGGCATTCAAAACTAAAAATGTACCGGAAAACCAGCAGGCTGAAATTCTACTAAATATGTTAGGAGATAAGGCAGATAATTTGCTAATTTATACCACTAGGCAACAAATTGAGAGTTATGAGGAATTAAAGGAGTTAGTTCTAAGGGAACACGAGCCGACACCGAAGGCATGTTTAGAAAATTTTAAGAAAGCTAGGAGAAACCAGAATGAAACTCATGTATTATTTGTATCACACTTAATAGCAACATGGGAAAATTATTGTAAGATTAGGGGTGCGGACTCATATGAAAAGGTCAATCAGTTAATAATTACGGATAAGTTATTAAACATGTTAGATGAGGAAACCGCATCATATATTGGGTTAACTCAACTGAGTAAATGGTTAGAAGCTTCTAAAATTTCTAAAGAATGTGACAATTATTTTGACGCTAAACACAAGTCTTATGCGGTTACGTATAAAAGTTTTAAGGGTTAAAGATAGGTATGTAAACTGTGAAAAAGTGAGACCGAGGGAGGATAGTAAAGTTAGTGGTAATTGGAGGCAAAACGGGAGTAATGAGATTAATCCTTTTTGGAAAGAAAAACTGAGTTTAAGAGATATAGCCCTAGATGCTTCAAATGTGGTATAAGAGGTCATTACCAATGTTTTTGTAATAAAGTGAGTAATGAGGGAAATAATAATGCTAGTAAAGGGCATGAACAGAAAGCGGGTGTAAATAAGATTGTCATGAAAGGAAACAAAGAATTACCTAAAGGGGCTATTGTGGCAAGGATATCGGCAAAGGCCGGACAGAGAACTAATGTTATTGGTGAGAAATTAAATAAACTCGAGAAAATTGAAGTTAGTATAAATGGGCAAAAAGCAAAAGGATTGTTTGATTCTGGATGTGAAATTAGTGTTGTTCATAAAGATTTGGTACCGGAAGAGAAATTAAAAGGAGCGGGTAGTATTTATTTACAAGGATTATTTGGTGAAGCAGTTAAATCACCGTTGGTTAAATTACCATTAGCTATTCCACAATTCGGACAAACTAATATAATCCATCAGGAAGTACTTTGTGTGGTAACTGATAATATTAATGAGCAAGTATTTTTACATCCAGAAGTGGTTAATGAGTTGTCAGGGGTCAATCGCGAGAAGCCATTGCTAGAGTCCCAAGAATTAGAAAGTTCGGAAATTAGTATTGATAACTCGAGCAAAAAGGAAGATATGAATAGCAATAATTGCAATATTTACACAATAGAAACGAGATCGGGAAATTTAGAAGGTCACAATGTAGGAAAAACAGAAATAGAGGAAAATAATAAAGTTATCGTTAGTAATTCAGATATGTTTAAGAAATCCCAATTGGAATGCAAAAATTTAGAGAAAGTTTGGGAATTGGCTAAAATGGATAAAGGAGATTATTATATTGTAAATGGTTTATTGTATCATAAAGAGAAATTGTTAGGCGAAAGTATAGCTCAATTAGTAGTACCCAAGGTAAGAAGGTAAGAAATCCTAAAATTAGCGCATACTTCGGTATTTGGAGGGCATCATGCAGCCAAGAAGACGTTACAGAGAATCAGGTATACGTTTTATTGGCAGGGGATGGTGAAAGAAACTAAACAATTTTGTGAGTCATGTTTAGAGTGCCAATTGACTAGAGGGGTTAAAGTGAATGATAGAGTCCCTATTTCCCCAGTATCACGGCCAGAACTTCCATTTCAGGTAGTTAATGTTGATTTAATTGGGACTATTGATCCTAAAAGTTCACAAGGGCATCAATATATACTAACCTTAATTGATCAGCATACCAGGTGGGCAGAAAAGCAATACCCCTAAAAAGTTTAACTGCTAAAACAGCATGTGATACCTTACTTCAAATATTTACAAGGACAGGAATTCCAAATATAATCGCCTGTGATAATGGAACCAATTTCACTGCCGACTTAATGAAAGAATTTGAGAAAAGATTAGGTGCTACTCCATGATTTTCGACTCCACAGTACCCACAGTCCAACGGTCTGGTGGAATCAGATGCTTAAATGTATGTTACATCATACGATTAGGGAAGAAGGGCATGATGGGGATTCTAGGGAAAAAGATGCATGAACAAATACCATTTATATTATGGAGTGATGCCGCTGTACTTGAAAAAACCTGGGTCCTTGGGACCCAGGATTTCCAAAAATCTGGGTTCCTTTTTTACAAAAGCGCGTCCCCATCAATAATAATTTATATTTTAAAGGAATAAATGAAACTTGTTTATTTGAAAAAGATAAATGAAATGCATTAATTATTGTTTTAATAATAATTAAATAATGAATTAAAACCAGTATTATTTACACTCAAATAAGATATTTTTAAAAAATATTAAGAGAAATTTTCTTTACTTTTTTAAAAGTAAAAATGCAAAATACAATTTTAATTGTAAAATAATGTTTATTTGAGAGTAGAAGATACCAAGTTCCACTAACAAGTATCACTAATGTTCGCGTTTCTTTTAAAAAGGGGCAAAGACAGGTTTATTGAAAAAGATATTTTTGCTGAAAAAAAGAATACTTATGTTAAGTAAAGGTGTACTTTTTGTTGAATGAATGGGTGCTTTCATTATACTTCCCATTGAATTATTTGTCAGCATAGATCTGTGTTGGAATCAGATATTTTTCTTGGAAGGGAAATTTAGATCTGAATCATTAATAAACATCAAATCCTAAATGTTCTGAAGGTGGGAGACATTTCAATGCAGTAACAAGAAGGGGGGCGGGGGGGGATTTTTCACTGGTCCACCTACTGAATACATTATCAAAGTACACTGAAATCATTCTGTATTTTTAAAAATCTCATAAAAAAATTAAATCCCATTTTATGAATTTTCTACCTATAAGTTTAGTTTGCACACCTTTATTGGTGCTTTGACTAAATTCACGTTTTTTCCGCATTATTTTGACAAAATTCGCGTTTTTTCCGCGATCCTTTTGTCAAAATTCGCTATTTTTCGCGAGCCTGTCACGAAAATAGTGTTTTTTCCGCGATACTTTGACAAAATTCCGCTTTATTCCGCGATTTTTTGACGAAATTCGCTATTTTTTCGCGATCTTTTGACGAAACACTGTTTTGTCTTAGCCCTTTTACGGAAATAGCGTTTTTTTTTTCGCGATATTTTGATGAAATTTGTGTTTTTTTTTCGCGATCCTTTGACGAAAATCGTTTTTTACGCTATTTTTTGACGACATTCGCTATTTTTGGGGGATCCTTTGACGAAATACGCTATTTTTTCGCGATCCTTTGGCAAAATTCGGCTTTTTTCCGCGATTTTTTGACAAAATTCGCTATTTTTCGCGATCTTTTAACGAAATACGCTAATCTGTCGAGGCCCTTTTAAGAAAATCACGTTTTTTCGCTATACTTTGATGAAATTTGCGCTTATTTCCGCGATATTTTGATGAGATTTTAAGCTTATTTCTGCGATATTTTGATGAGATTTTAGCTTATTTCTGTGATATTTTGATGAAATTTGAGCTTTTGTCCGCGATCCTTTGACGAAATACGCTATTTGTCGCGGCCCTTTTACGAAAATCGCGTTTTTTCGCAATATTTTGATGAAATTTGCGCTTATTTCCGCGATTTTTTGACGAAATTCGCTTTTTTTTCGCAATACTTTGACGAAATACACTATTTTTTCGCGGCCCTTTTACGAAAATCGCTGTTTTTGCGCGATATTTTGATGAGATTTGCGCTTTTTTCGCGATTCTTTGACGAAAATCGGCTTTTTTTCCGCGATTTTTTGACGAAATTACGCGTCCCACGGGACGCGTAAGAGCTATTTTTTTGCGTCCCGTCTCCGATTTTTCGCGTAATTTACGCGCTATAGCGCGTCCGCGGCATCCCTGGAGTCCCAAATTCTACGACAGGAATCGCACCTTTTCAATTATATATGGTAGAGCACCGGAGGGTCCTTTATCAGTTCTCAAGTCATCCTGGGCAGAAGAAAATAAGGGAGCACAATTAGATACTATGCCAATTCATGAGTATTTGAATAAACTTAGGGGACGCTTAGAAAGAGCCGCAACTGAGGCAAAATTATCGCCCGAGGTGCAACAAGGCAGAATGGCATATTATTATAACTTAACTCTCTAAAGACCAGAGAGCAAACTTCCCTTATGCCTCAAAAGACCAGAGAAATGGCCCACAGCCTTCGAAAATTTCGCCCCCATCTCATCTGTCTAGCGTAAATCAGTGGGTGGGATTTCTGTTCAGAAGTTCACCGCCTGTGTTGAGAGGGAAAATGCGACAGGATTTTTTATCGGGGTTGTGGGCAAAGGGAAAAAATATCCATCACGGTTATCAAAGGAAGTAATAGTTAATTGATGATGCTATAGTCTGACCCTTCTCAGCAGTGCTCAAGTAATTAAATGATAAATTTAAATAAATGATAAAAAACATCTAAAATTGTATTGTCTGTGGCAGATTCCTTTCGATTATTTTAAAAAGAAGTGTTTTTGTTCATCAGAAATAATGACAACTTGCTACATGGCAATTAGATGTGTTAAATTTAGGCTGCATGAAACCAATGTATATAAAAAAAAAAAAAAAAAAAAAAAACTATGTAAAAAAAGAAAGAAAGAAATGAATGAAAATTGGAAATAAATTTTATTTCTTTCTACATTTAGAAAATATTTATAATATTAATTTTAAACATGGAATCGTATTGCACTGAATGTAATTTAGACAAAAATTGCGAAATTTATCTTGCAATCTTTACAATTGATACATTTACTTTGCAGTTTTCGCAATAAAAATGCACATTTTTAATAATGCTATTTTCATTCGCGAAAGTTTTTGCCTTTTAGAAATTCACTCACTAATTTTTGAGCCGATTTAATATATTTTGTATCTTTATTAATTGGTCGCATTTGTAAAATAATATTTCTCTATTACCAAGTACGCTTTGTTTTAAAAATCATGAAAATTTTATTCGAGTAAGTATGCGCTTTTACGACGATTAATTACATTATATTCATATTAAAAGTACGTTTCCTTTTTTTCCCCTCACAAAATGGCATGAATAAATATTTAATAATCATTATTATTTCCTCTTGCCCTTAAAAAATAAAATGAAACTGTTGCAACCATTTCAGTTTATTAAGAAAATATCATTAATAAAATTTTTGAACTCATATGTAATGTTGAAAATAACTTTTTAAATTTGTAGAGCTATTTTGAGATAGCTGTTCTCTTGCAAATAAATAATGTTTGTTTAGAATCACAATTCATGCTATTTTCCCAATCAAGGTATAAAGGAGTGCATCTATAGGAAATACATACCTAAACTCAGATTATACTATATGTATGCTTAATGATGCTATATTAAACATGATTATTTATGACTATTTAGCCCATTATTAGTGCTTTATTACGCATGATTATTTATGATTATTTAGCATATCATTTATGTTATATTAATTTATACATAAAATTATGTTTTCAGGGTTTAATTTTGTAAGGTGTAATTCACACAAAAACAATTTTATGTGGAAAAGTGCATGGTTTAAATATTTTTTGGCTCTTCAATCCAAGAACATATACACTGCAAAGATGATTTTGAAATGTGTGAGATGGTGAAATCAAAATATTTGTTACTAACCACAAACGGTTGCAGAAGAAAGGGTGATAATTGTAGTTGCAGAAGGAGCACTTTTTCGCCTTAACTTAGCCTTATGATATCCAGTTGCTTCTTAAAAGCTCTGAATGCTGATTTAATTTAATTTTCTTGATTTTTTTTTTTTTCAAGCAGTTTAAATCTTTAGAATGTATTATCTTTTGGTTCCGACATATTTTAAAGACAAATTTCTTAAACATCCTTGTATTATTTATTTATTTTATTTATTATTATGAAAAAAAAAGTTAGAATATGTTATCACATAGTGGCTGGTTAATTCTGTTTTGCAATTCAATGTCGTCATAGGATTAAAAAGTCAAATAAATTTTATTGTGTCATTAGGTAAATAATTCCCTTATAAGATAAGCTCTGATAAGATGAGAGGAAATTTTTTTAACGATGAGATTTTTAGGGTTAAGTAATTTAAACTGCATTTAAAAAAATAAAAATATTCCAAATTTCTCAAAATTATTGTGAAATACACACCTTGCACTTATTAAAAGAAGTTTTGTATTTTCTTGGAGAGGAAACTCTTTTTTAAAAAATCATAATCCAGAAAACAATAGTAATATCTTTGTAATCATTAAATTGTCAAATGCAAGAGTTTAAAATTATTGTCTTTTATTTCAAAATGGTAGTGGTGAAACAATTAAAAGAAAATTAAAAATTCATCTAATAATAGTCTATGTTTTATCCATGGATATGCTTTCACGTCAAAGATACAGCTTAACAACAGCTTCATTTAAAGTAGGCATTTGTCTCAGACTTTTATTTCAGTATACAGTTTTTTTAAATTTTGTTATTCATATTAGTTAGAAGGATGCAAAAAGAAAAAAAAATAAAGCAAGCCTATTTTTATTTGAATGACTGATTTCTTCTAATAGAAAAAATAATGCTTCATTGGGGTTTTTGTGTGCGTAATATTACAAATATATATATAGCCTATTTTTATTTGAATGACTGATTTCTTCTAATAGAAAAAATAATGCTTCATTGGGGTTTTTGTGTGCGTAATATTAAATATATATATATATATATATTCTCATTCCTTCCAAATTATCAAAATTTTTTTTTTCTTTTGAAAAAGAATTGCAGTAACATTTATTAAAAATAACGTCTAACCTTTAGCTTCTGTAATGCATTTATTTAAACACATTGACAGTATTCACATAGCAGCTCACACATATCTACTTTAGTTATCAATTTATAAATTCAAAAAAAAAAAAAGAAAAAAAAAGAAACATATTTCTGATATTTTTTTTTTTTTTTCAAATAAATTTATGAAAGACTTGGGATTTTTAACCGTATGACATGTTGACGCAGCATAAATGTTATATTATAATATTATACAACTATTATAATGCGTTTAAATTTGTATTTGACTTTGGCAAAAAATTAACAGATTAAACGATAAACATTATTTCTGGTTTTGCGAGAAAATTTTTGTTAACCAGTCAAGCGCACATCCATGGGTGTCATGGAGTATCATGACGCCCATCTAAACGAAGAAAGATACAAAAATACATTAAAAAAATTATGTGAAGTTAGTTTAAAGACAATCTCGCCCAACACCGCAAATTTTTCTGACGCACAGAATGTAATTAAAATGGAAATATATAAAACTCGTTCTTTAATCGTCAGCAATCGATCAGCGTTTTTCACTTTTTTTATATATTTTATGCAGCTTCAATTATAACTAATTGCTCCCTTTTAATAATCTTTTCGTGACTGTAGAGTCGCAAAAATCAAACAAAACAGCTAGCCTTTTTGAAACTTATCTGAAAGATCTTGCAATCTTGAAACTTTATTCGATTTCTTAGTATCTGAATATAACTTATGAATTTTATACATTTACGAATATATCTCCAAATGTTATTAATTTACGAATATACCTGAAAATTTTATGCATTTACGAAGGAAAATATAACTTTGTTATGTGTCATGAAACAGAGAATTTAGAATTGTAGATTGTAGCAAACATAAGTTATAAGAATTTATATTATAGTTATGAGCCCCTCACTTTCCGACAAATAGACATGACCCCCACCCCCCGCTCTTTTTTAATAGAAAATTGGATTCGTCCTTGTAATGAGTACTGCAAGAACACCCTATTCGAGAAAAACTAAGGAATTCCATTCTGTGATGCGCACTGCATGGGGTCCAATCGGCCGTCTTCAAAAAGATTTTTGATAAAAGAGAAGAAAGTGAAAACAAATAGGTACTTCGCTTCGAGCCTTTCTCCTTACAAAGCGTGGGAAAAAATGTCACACGGCTTACATTTTGTTTGAATAGTGATTCACTAAAAAAAAGGAAAAAAAAACCATTTTTTTCATTTTTCTTAAATTTTATGAATGAATAATTTCAAGATTGATAACTTTTAAGACAATTCGAATTCATAAATTGTCGAACAATTTATATAATATTTTTGCATGAACATTTTATGAAAAATTAACAATATTACATTTTAAAAATAAATTGATGTTTCTTTATTGATATACTTTATCTGTAAACAAAATGTAGAATGTGATCGAACTAACTTTTACAAAATTTATTTGGATTTATTTATTTGTTATACAAGGGGAGTCTGCTCCATAAGATATCGCTTACTCACATCCAGATCCAGAACGATCGAAAAGAAGGTAATTTTTATGTTTCAAAAACAGTACCTGATTACAGAAAATTGAATGATATTATCAAGAACGTTGGGGATCTTCTGTTATCTTTTTGCCATGTACATGGATATTTTTCAGTTCCCAAGGCCGCATCCACCACTATCATGACACCTGACAGCTGTTTTCGTGATAAAGTAAGATAAGTTTCAAATTTCAAAGTCAGCTTGTAGAAAACAGTTAAGTAAAAACAATGTCGCTTCTTCTCAGACTTTTATAATAAAGCTACAGACAATCCTATTCCTTTGGCTCAATGCTATAAGAAATGAATGTGTTGAGGGGGAAAAAAAAAAAACCTTCAGTACCGCGCTATTGAAAAACACTGCAATTAGATGTTTATGCTTATATTATATTTTACCTCTAGTTTTAGATATTTTCAGGAAGTGGTATAGGATATACATGAATTCTTTTAATGCAACTTCATACATATTGTTCCATATTATTTATAAAATGAAAGTTGTTTATTTTAAATAATAAGCATATATAAATTTTGTAATATGTATTTATCAAATAATAATTTGTACAAACAAAACCTAAACTATTTTTCTATTATTACTAACTATTTTATTTAGTATTAGATGGAAAAATTTAGCAGATATTCTTATTCAGATGATAGTAATTTGAAAAACGTTTTCCTTTTTACTTATAAAAGCAAGACTTCTGAAAGAAATTTTTATCGAAATAAAAATTTCGAAACTATTTTAGAGATACAACTGCAGGAAGATGGCCATCAGTGAGCAATTGAAGATTTGATAAATTTATTGCTAAATGAAAAACACTATTGATTAAAACGCATTTAAATAATAATTTTTACATAATTTTACATATAAACTGGACTTTGTAGATTTGACAGAAAGATCAGCTTTGTTGAACGTAATTTTTTTCTTTTTCTTTTATTATCATTATAAGATAACAAAAGAAATTACACTTTTGTTATTTTTTAGAGTTATTTTCATGTATTCACATGCACAGATGCAATTTGAATATGGTAGACTCACTTATTTATTGTACATTTGTCTTACTTCTATTTATTCCTGTGTGTTTTTCGTTTATAAATACTTATTTACATGATTGCACTAATTTAGAGCTTACATAAATTATAGATTTTACACAATTAGGTTTTTTTTTTTTTCAATAACAGTTATTATACCATATTTATTTTCCTGGTAAATATTTCTGCAGTCTTGAACACCATAAAATTGTTTACGCATTGTAATAAATTTATCAGGCATTATAATAAAGTGTCGAAATTCTGATACAGTGCAAAATATTCATGATTTTACAAAGAAAAAAAAAAGAAAAGAAAAAAAACCTTTTTACATGCTTACACCAAGATTAAATGGTATATACCCTCCCCCCCTTTTTATGATGTCTACTTGCATCTAAAAAAGCTCTCAGTATAAAACGCTAATATATTTTAAGTATCTTAATGCAAGAATATATTAAAGCCACATAATTTCAATGAATGGTCACATAATTTTATAAGAAACAGTAATAGTTTTTATAAGAAAGTTTGCGCGGCATTGTAAAATTTACTGAAAAGTTATTGCAGTCTATAAAAACAGTTATTTTAGCAGTTAAAGTAGTGTTGTTTAAGATAATATTTAAACGACAACTATTCTTAATCAAAATAAGAATCACTAATAATAATCATCTTCATCTTCCTGAAGTTAAAAACAAATGTTTTTAGAATTAATGCAAGCATGTTAAAGCTATGCATAAACACAGATAATAAAAATTATTATTCTCGAGGCAAAAGGCCTTTCTTTTTCTTAAAATGGCATAAATTATAATGAATAATTTTTGCCTTATTTAGAAATTAATTATTATTTATCTATATATATATCAGGTGTCGATTCAGGTAAATTTTTGGGTCTCTTTACAGACCCTTCACACGCATACAAAAAAAAAAGAATAATAATAATAATAATAATAATAATAATAATAATTAATAATAATAATAATAGTAATAAAGCCCATCACAAAATTACTTTTAATAAAATAGTTTCCCTCATAAAATTCCTTTTTTATAAAATAGCTCGATTCACAAAAATTCAGTTCTATAAAACCACACTCTTCATTAATTATTTTCATTTTATTAGGTTTTGCAAACAAAACAAGTTGTTCAAATTTGACATTTGGATGGCTTAATTTCATCTTTCATTACAATATTTTTTTTTTTTTTTTTTACAAAATTATATTACATTTTACAAAAACAACTTTTATTCTTCACAATATGGATAAAGAAACGAAAAAAAAATGCATCGACTTATATATACATGTATATTATTTAAAAAAAACTTAAGAAACATTAAATCGTAAGATATAATTTCTCATTTCATGAAAAAATATCTTTATATATATATATATACATATATATAACGCGTAATTTTCGTTAAATGGCTGTAACAATTTTTAGTTTAAAAAAAGCTCTTTTAATGGAAAAATCTCTTTACACGTTTAGAGAATTTCCTAAAGTAAAACTTTTTTATCAATAAATTTATATCGTTTTATACATTTAAAAAACATGTATTAACTATATTAATACATACAGACTTTTTAATATAATAAATACATATAGATTTTTTTTTTAAATCTAATAAATACATATAGATTTTTTAATCTAATAAATACATACAGATTTTTTAATCTAATAAGTACACACATTATATTAATTTTAGAAAGCTCAACTAATTAAGAAATCAGCGTATATTTAATAGTTTGTTATGCTTTACAATATTCAGCTAATGAAAGTTTTCCATTGAAAAAATCCCTGCAAAACTACCGCTTTTAGGGAAAGTCAGCATGAAAGAAGGACTGATTCTTATCGAAATAGAAAGTAGGAACCACCTGACAACCAAACAATTGGCAAATTGATTGGAGTAGCTACCACCCTTCTGGTAAGTGGGGGTAGGAATGACTTTCCATTTTCGGCCGGCGGCTTCGGTCGTCTGCTTGGCCGGCCGTTTAGGCCGTTCTGGTCGCCAGAAGGTTAAGGTCGAAAGAAAAAACGTTTGAAGTTGGCGATAACGTAATACTACTAATCCCCGCTTCAACTAATAAGTTATGTTCTAGGTGGCAAGGTCCGGCAACTATTGTCGAAAAACGAAACCAGCATTCGTTTATAGTTGAGTTAGCCGACGGGAGTAGGAAGCACGTGCACCAAAATAAAATAAGAGAATTTATTGCTAAGTGTAATGTAGTTAATATTGTTTTTGAAGGTGTTGAGGAATTTGGAGAAGTTGGGGAAATTCCTATTTTAAACCGGGAACAAGGGGTAGAATGGGGCATAGAAAGGTTCGAAATAAAAGGGTTATCTAATAGTCAAGTCAAGGTTATAAAGTCCATTTTGAGGGAAAATAAAGAGGTATTTATGGGTCCTGTGCGACCAGCGGAAGTAGGGGAGCACCGTATTGATTTGAAACCGGGTGTGGCAAGGAAAAAGCCAAAGTTTTATATTGTACCTGTTGCTTATAAAGAGGAAGTATAGATAGACAGATTTAGGAGTTATTAGAATTAAATCTAATCGAAGTGTCAAATGCAGAAATTAGTTACCCAATTGTTTGTGTGGCGAAAAAAGACGCAACTGTTAGGCTGTGTATAGATTATACAGCTTTAAATTCAGTAACGCAGGTCCCAACATTTCCTATGAAAAATTCGCAAGAAATCATGTATACTGCGGGGGCAGCTAAATATTTATCTTCGATTGATTTATTGAGGGGCTATTGGCAGATTAAAATGGCTGAGAAATGTAAACATTTGACACCTTTTACAACTCATAATGGGACTTATCAGTGGCGTACTATGCCTTTTGGTTTATCAGGGGCGGCTGCTACTTTCCAAAAAGATATGAATGAGGTCCTTCAAGCTCATCGCCGGTATGCACAAGCATATATTGATGATGTCATCATTTTCTCCGACACTTGGGAAGAGCATTGTGAGCATGTTAGGGCTGTCATAGAAGAACTTAAAAATAGAAATTTTACAATTAGGATGGATAAATGTAAATTTGGAGAGAAATTGACTAAGTTTTTAGGTCATGTAATTGAGGGTGGAACGCATGCACCTGATGAGGAGAAAATAGGAGCAATAAGGGACTTAAAGAGACCGAAAACTAAAAAAGGAAGTTAGATCTGTTTTGGGATTAATGGGATTTTACCAATCTTATATTCCAAATTATGCAGAAATTGCTATACCTTTAACTGAACTAACTAAAGGGAAGGTTAAAAATAATGTTCCATGGGATGAAAGGGCAGAAGAAGCATTTAATACTCTTAAAGATGAGTTATGTAACATGACGCGTTTGGCTACACCTACCGTAGGCCTGGAATATCAGCTTCACGCCGATGCTTTAGACCTGGCAGTAGCATGTTGTCTTACTCAAAAAGATGAAAAGGAGAAGTTTAAGCCAATAGCTTTTGCCAGTTAGAAATTATCAGGGGCTCAGCGTGCTTGGCCGAGTACAGAGAAAGAGGCTTGGAGTGTTCTCTTCGGGTTGCGGAAGATTGAAAAATGGACATATGGATCTCAAATTGAGATCATAACGGATCATAATCCATTAAAATTTCTCACTGAAACAACCACAAGGTCCCCCAAACTCAGTAGATGGGCTCTTGCCTTGCAACGCTGGAACCTGAGTATTTCTCATCGTCCAGGAGCGCAACATTTGAATGCTGATGCAATTTTTAGGCTACATAGGAAGAGCTGGGAAGAACAGCCAGTTGCTAGTCCATCGGCATTAGTGACTAAATAGTGGACAAACCTTAAAGGGGTGTCATCACGTTTTAAATTTTTTTGTGTATGTGTAATTGTATTTGAATCTTGTGTTTATAATAGTGTATTATCATGTGTAGTTTTCTGTAATAATAATATTAGTACATGGTTCATTAGAGATGTCAGTAGATAATGTTCAGACACCTTGAAATATATATGTAATAATGAAGAAACCTGCAAAGAGACTATTGAACTCTTCTGTGATATTACTATATGTTTGGGGAAAATTAGCCCCTAAATGGCATATTTTCCGCTAAGGTGGGGGGGTGTCAGGTTCTGAGAAACATCTGCTATTAGAACTATGGTTCTATATTATTTTTGTCTTACTATATTATATATTGTATGGTCTGTGTACTGTAAATTTCAAAGTAACATTCTTTCCTTGTCTGAAACTGGATCCGAGCAGGTGAATTGTACAGCTTGGATAGAGGGATAAAGATGGGTGGAGAGGGGTTTGCCCAACCTTTTGAGATGTCTGCTGGAGATGGGGAGACAAAAGAATTCCCCGGACAAGAGAAAGAGCTAAGAATGTGATCAGGGTGGAAACCCCGGTTTTTACATGGAGAAAAAGCAGAGGGTTGCTAGAGAGGCAGTCGCTTCTGCTGGGAAAAAGCGAGTTGGAACCTAGAGCGCAAAGCAGACGGTTTAATGAGTGTAGAGTGAGAGTGATATAACGTAGTTTAACAGTACACAGCCAGCATTTACTGTATTTAATTTAATGTTGAACCGGATCACCTACATCCGAGTTTTTAAGTGTAAATAGTGTTTTGTGATTTGTAAATAGTGTGTAAATAAACTGTTAATTTAGTTAATTGAAAGAGTTGGTTTTCATTTAAACAATCCTCTCAGAGCGTGACCAATATCATATACTTATATCGGTGGTGGCAGCATATAAATACCAAAGGATTTTCTTCAAAGTTGTGCGGACTAAGAGGAAACTCCGACACACCTTTACAGATCTGGAAACTTCATTTTTTAGACCTGCAAATACAAAAACTTTTTGTACTAGTTGACACCAGAAATTCACTTTTATATTTTTTACCATGCCATCATCTACAGGCTTTAAAATGAAAGTAGAGTTAGGACGCAAAAATTCTATTAGATACATTTGCTGTAACTAAAATATGCAGAACAATTATCTATGAGGAAAATAATTTTTCTTTTTATTTTGTTATGTTGTTTATTCATACTCTTAAGCCACTTAAAAAAGATATACTATTTAGTCATCCAGATGTGCCTATTATTTTCAAAATCACTAGGAAGATTTAAAACATTTTTAAAGAAATGCAGTTTTGCAGATCACCCAATGACTAAGCTCTAACTTTTCTGTGCTGTATGTGAGCATTATAGCAAAACAAAACTGAAAGTGTTGCTTTCGATTTTTTTGTGGCTTTACAGTTTTCAACTTTCATTGCTATGGTGTGATTTGATCAAAGCTAATAGAAAAAAGCAGTTTCTTCAGCATTGAAAATATTCTCTAATAAATATTTCTGTGGTATTTTCTCAAGTACTTTTTCTTTCCGTTCATGGGAAATTGACACATCACCACTTTTTTCTTCTCCAAAAATTTCTTTCCATGTTTATGTATACCTTTCATGGAAACAAAATAGGCAATAAGGATTTGCTTCAGATTTCTTCATTTTCGCAGCCTCTGAAAATTCTTTGGCTTTATCTTGTAATATAGGCCCTGAGATCTGATTTTTTTTTTTTTAATCTAACATCTTTAAATCAAGTGTATACAGCTGCATCAATTACTTCATAGTCTGTCTGCAAGGCACAATCATTTCTTGTCCAGGAACATATTAGACCCCTGACTTTCAAAATTTTGTCTTTTTCCTTTAAAATGATAAGTAATGTATATAACAATATTAAATTTGTTAGCAACATCTACTTTCTTTTTTCCAGCATTTAATGCTTCTTTTATATGAAAATTTCTTTCAATGAAACTGCCTTTTTTTCTCTGTCATTTTAATAAAAGAAATCAAACTTGGAATTCAAATTATTGCAGACTAACAAGGACAGATATTTATCTCAGAATGTCACAGCATTCAAAAGTAAAAAAACTGCAATAATACACATTTTGAACTTCCTAAATTTGTTTAAGCAAGTGTGTAATACCAATTGAAAAAGCAAAAGAAAAGTGAATGGCTATGAATATATAAGGACAAGTTTATTATTTTTGCAGATTGACATGAAAAAGCAATTCTAACCTTTCTCTCAAAAAATAGCTTCGAGGTATACTGAAATTTCGAAGTTCATAGAGACAAAAATTCTAGTTCTTTCCTCATGTAAGTTTCTGGAATTCTAATTTTTCGATAAAGATATTTTTTCTTGTGAACTCATCATTCGTAAAACTGAAATCACAATTCTTTTTAAGCCTTTAATGAATTTAATTTGAAAAATCAATTAAAATGACTATTTTTCTAATAAAAAGCATAGGATTTTATTTAACAATGAGATTCGGAAAAGGAATTTTTCATTCATTAAACTGAAAAATTTACTGAAGTGCCATTCGCTGTAATAAGATTATACCGTATACGGCTACATAATATAACGAGGGGCAACTGTACAAGAGGAAAAAAATAACAGAAGTTGATATGGGGTTTTTTCACAATTAATATACAGGGTGTCCGAGAAAGATCCGTACAACTTCAAAAATTTATTGAAAAAGAAACAATAGGGTTACAGCGCAACTAATTAGTACATTAGATAGAATAACTCAAAAAGTTTTTTTTCCTATAACTTAAGTTATTACCTTAGGAAATTTCTACATGAGACCCTTTCGTAGCACGAACAATATCAACACGATATTCCAATTCCATCCACGACCGTTTCAGCATGCTAACATCAACAGTAGCTACAGCTGTTTGGATGTTTTGCTTTAATTCTTCGAGACTGTTAACATGCGTTCGGTATACAGTATCTTTAACATAACCCCAAAAGAAAAAATCCAGTGGTGTTAGGTCAGGAGACCGGGGTGGCCATGCAATGGGACCATCCCTGCCAATCCAACGCTGTGGAAAAGAATTATTCAGCGACTCACGAACTTACAATCCCCAATGAGGAGGCGCACCGTCTTGTTGGAAAAGGACATTCGGTTGAAGGTCTTGCAGTTGTGGGAATGCATAAATCTCAAGCAGTAGGTACTTGAGGTCACAGTCGTTTCTGAGAAAAAAAAAGGTCCAAGGATGCGATCGTGAAGCAATCCGCACCACACATTCACCTTTTCACTGCTCCGTTGGAGTTCACGTACGGCATGTGGTTGTTCGGAGCCCCAAAATCGAATGTTATGTTTATTGACCATTCCGGACACATGAAACGTTGATTCATTGGAAAACAGTATTCGTTTCAGAAAATGTTCATCGGCATCCAAACGATGCAGCATGTCAACTGCAAATCCATAACGCTTCGCATAATCATCCGGTTGTAACGCATGCAGAATCTGAACTTTGTAGGCTGTAAGTCACAATCGTTTATGAAGCACATCGTGTACAGTGGATCTTGGCATTTGTAGCTCCCGGGATGCTTGTCGAACTGATTTTGTAGGGCTCCTACGAAATGTTTCACGTATTTGTTCCACACTTTCTTCGCTAGTTCTAGGGTGACCATATCCTTTTTTATGTTCCACACTACCCGTTGTCATAAATTTGTGATACCACTCATGAATGCTTGACCGAGATGGTGGCGATTTCCCATACGTCATTCGATAATTCCGTTGTGTTTGCATATCGGATTTTGTTTCGATAAACCACGCAACACATTGAGCTTTCTTCACGCGATCCGCTATTGAAATAACTAAAATGCTTTAATATTCCTTTGCATGACATGTAGCGCCATCTATGGTCAGAAACATACTGCAGAAAAAAACTTTTTGAGTTATTCTATATAATGTCCTAATTAGTTTCGCTGTTACCCTACTGTTTCTTTTTCAATAAATTTTTGAAGTTGTACGGATCTTTCTCGGACACCCTGTACAATGAAACTCTTAACTATCCAGATAATGTGTTCTGGGTAGAATCTTGATAACTTAATCATAAAAAAAAGTTATGTTGTGGAATAAAAATGCCTCTAAAATCGCTTTTGTTTAATAAAAAAGTATGTCTATTGCCATAATGTATGTTGAAAATAAGATCACTTTTACCATAAACAACTTTTAAAAGCACAATATTGTAAATTGGAGTTACTTGGACATAAAAAATATGTTTTAAATCTGACCTGAATCTACTGTGTTGACGCAATTCATCAATACACTATAGGTAACGTTGCTATTAACACAGTACACACAGAACTGATTTAACAATTTTTATTTGGGTCCAAGTTGCCCTCATCTCAAGTCCAAGTAATCCCAAATTATGGTACAGTATTCATATTTAGAGGTATTAAATGAGCACATCGATTAAAGTTAATTGTTTTTCTGTTGATACTTGTTCATGGACTGTCAAATCCTGCAAAGGATTCTTGTACTCCTACCACAGCTTTTAATAATGTTCTTGGATTTCACTTTCAACTTATTAAAATTAGTTACTTGCATTTTAAAGAGGAGCACATCCCTACAGTGCATCATGTCATTGCAATTTTGGAAGCTTTTTTTTCTTGCTTGAAAACAGAACAAAGTCAATATAATGTTACTAGAAGTTATATGATGTGCTGATCAGCAACAAATACACTGTACATGATATACCATAAACAGGGCACTTGTTGCTTACATACAAGACAGGATAAAAAGTATACCCTTTTTTAACACTTTACAACAAAGTTGAAAAGTGTTTATGACTTCGGTTTGTCTGTCTGTCTGCACTCTAATTCTCATAAATATACTCGAATCGTTCTGAAAATTTTGGATATTAGTGAGCTCTACCATAGCACAATCGCTATTGCAAATGAAGTTTGTAGCATGTTTAGTTCATTTACAGGGACAGTCAAGAGTTTTCCGTTACAATACGGCAGATGGGAAAATATCGTTTCAAATGGGCGATTCCGTGGAGTGTGTTACACACGTAAACGCAGGCTTTAATTGGCGTTTATTCAATTATTTATTAAATTTTAATGTTAATTCTGATTTTAAGTGGTATGGTAAATAAGTTATTAGCATATTTTTAAATTTAAATGTGTGGCAATAAAACTCACAGAAATATATCATTTAATTTCATTACTCAAAATGTGCTTTTTTTCTACTTCAGAAAAAAAGCACATTTTGAGTATGAAATTAAATGATATATTTCTGTGAGTTTTACTTACACATATTTAAACTAAAAAATATGTTAATAACTTATTTACCATACCACCTAAAATCAGATTTAACATTAAAATATAATAAATAATTGAATAAATGCAAATTAAAGCCTGCGTTACGTGTGTGACTCTCTGCATGGAATCGCCCAAATGATTTTTAATGGTGTTACACTCTTTCAAACATAGTAAAACTGATATGCATTTAAGAAATCCACTAAAATGTGCATTCTGTAGAATATGCGATGCAAAGTGTCATATCCTAAACCAACAAGAATCCAAAGAATAGCAGCAATCTATGTTAATAGATGGTAGCACCATACACAGAGAGTCTGAAATTGTAAGGTTTTGAATGCAACCAATGAAATTGATACAGTTGTAAGAAATGACTTGTTTTGAATAGCTGCACTTTGACAGCTCTTGTAAATATGTAAATAAACTATAAGTAATCTTATAGTTATGCCTCCTTGTTTAGTAAATAGTAATAATAAGAGTGCGGCGATGTAATAGTGGCGACAAGGATGGGATTTAACCCAAATTAAAATGTAATGAGAAATATTTGAAAAAAAAAAAAAAAAGAAGGAAAAATGGCCGATAAAGAAATAATGGTACTTTTCGGTTAGCCGGGCGCCAGTGTTATATACACATGGATATGTATATACAGATGTATATATATACATTTATATACATATATAAATATGTGGATACACATGTATATATACAATATATGTATATATACATATATATGTATGTATATACACATACATATAACACTGGTGCCCGGCTAACCGAACAGTACCAAAATACTTTCTCTGAGACGTTTAAAAGAATATAATTCAAATGTTCCTTGGACTATTTATGTCAAAAAAATTTACTTTTATTTCTCAGCGAATAGCATCAAAAGTGATGAGATGAAGAAAAATATTTTGCTAAGTTCGGTTGGAACATCAACGTTCACCATTTTACGAGATATTATAGTCCCTAATACTCTCAAAGAGATTAGTTACGAAGATCTTTTAAAGAAAGCAAAGGAGCATTTTTCACCATGTCTTAGTGAAATAGTAGAACAAGTTCCAGAAATGACGAAGGAAGCAAGGAGAGAATGTAGCAGATTTCATACGAGACTTACGTCGATTATTCGAATATTGCAAGTTCGGAAATACTCTTAATGACCGCCTGCATGACCAATTGGTGTTTGGGATCCAGGATGTGAAGATACAACAGAAATTACTAGATTCTAAAGACTTAACCTTCCAAACAGCGGTGGAAATAGCTGAGTCGTTTGAATCAGCTGAGGCCGGTGTAAAATCCCTACATATCGGAGGAAGTATGACTGTCAATCAAGTGTGTGTTTTGAAAGTGGAGAAAGAAACCAAAACTAGAGAAGTTCGCTTGTGCACCTAAGCCTAAAGAAGATAGATTCGTGCCTGAGAAACCGTGTTACAAATGCTCTAAAAACCATAATCCCAAGTTTTGCCCTTTTAAATCTGCATAATGCCATTTCTCCCATCGATTAGGTCACCTAAAAATTTGTTGTTGAAATTGAAAATTTGGAATGAAAAATGAGAAACAGTATAAGAACAGAAAAATCTCTGCCGGCTCGGGCCTAAAGGGGGAGGTACATTTCGAAGTTAAGTACTAAATTCCCCACCGAAACTTAAATCAAGATTAGAGATAAACCCAGATCCTTCACTAAGAATGAGCTCTAGGGAGCTAAACATTTTGTGAAAATTTTAATATACACGCATGTATATGCAATAGGTTTAAAAAATAGCCATTGCAAATTCAGAGAAACTCAAAGTGTTAAAATAAGTTAATATTTCCATAGTCAGGGTTTTATCATGTTTTAATATGTTTCTTCAAACTCACATGACGTTACATATTCACCTGCTGGGGTCCATTTTATTTCCAATATGACGCAATATTTTGTTTTTTAATTCGTCAAACTATTTATTTCATTTTAAGTTTTCATGCAGAAATCTTGCTCTAGAAAATTTATGACGTAATATTCAAGTTGTTTTCAATTCGTCAAACTATTTATTTAATTTAATTTTTCACGTGAAAAACTTGCAATAGGAAAGCAATTGATGTGGTGAGAATTTTATTGCTTTTTTTTTTTTTTATTGTTGGCAACTGCTATAACGAAAAATATTTATTTTTTCCTGTCATTGTTGTGTAAGATCTGGTTTTATCAGAATCATGTTAAGATGGTATTCAAAATTTTGAACCTTCCCCATTTCCATTCCCTTGGGCCGATTTTGCCCATTTTCAATCCCCGCCGAGATATAAGCCATCTCAAAGTTGTTGGCGAGTTTGAAGACGATCCGTGCATAATTGCGACTTTTATCGTGTGGACAAAATGTAGTACATACATCTATATATATAAAAGAAAGTCTGGATTTTGTATTAATCAACGCGCAGCCCAAACTACTGAACCTAAAATCTTGAAATTCGGGGTAAAAATACTTCTTATAACATTGAGTGCCGCTAAGAAAGGATTTTCTAAAATTACACCCCTAAGGGGGGTAAAAAATAGAACGAACTTTAAAAAAATTCCTTAAAAATCTGATTTTATATTTATTTTTCAACTGATAACATATTTTAGTGTATTTTTGTATGCTGAATCGAATGGTACTAACCAAATTATTTTAAGTCTAATAGTTCATGAGATATTTCATATTTTTCTAATTTGGCACTATCTTTGGCGCCAAATCCTCAAATTTTCAAGTGATAATTTCTAAAAACTCATTCTCTTCTTTCTGTTTCTATAGCAAGGGAAGAAATTCAAATTGAATAATTTTTTAATCAATTCTTTTGCTTAAATATTTAAAAGAACTATGTCATTTAGGAAAAAAATTATAAACGCCTCAAAAACTAAAACTAAATGATAATAATAATAATAAATCTGTAGTACTTTATCGTTCTATCAACACTATACCAAAATGTATGATATCGCGCCATTTATTTCTACCCTTAGCATGCAAACGATTTTTATTGCAAACCGTGCCAAACATTCGACAACCATGTTTGACATTTGCTATTTATTGAACGTGAATATTTTTTATTATTATTCCATTGTAATTTCGTAAAACTTTTTAATTTATTATTTTTTGAATAGAAAATATTTATTTTTAAATTATAACTTACATTTATTACTGACACTGACATGGATTTTACGATTTGGCAGTTACTTGGTGACGAGGAAGGTGTAATAAAATTATTTCAGAACTTAGGAATTATACCTATAAAAATGTTTTGTTAAAAAACGTTGAACGTCTACATTCAAAAAATAAAATGCTTACTGCAATGACAGATGTGCTTATTACGTACGCCACGCTACAATGATAACCTGAAAGACATTTACAATTCGAGACCTGCAGATTAAATTGACTTTATTTTATTATTTTATTGTAAAATATTTATTTTTTCTTTTATTTTAAGTATCGATTTGTATTGATTTAAAAAAATAGTAGATGAAAGTCTGTAATTTTCAAATGTTATATATTTTAAATGCTCATTTTTGCATCAACAAAATTATTTTTTTTTTCAAATGTTTCATTTCATTTTGCGCTAATTATTATGCTTGGCGACAATGGTGCTGGTATAACGGAAAAATACCAAAACAGTTACTGATTTTATTTAAAATACAAAGAAAAAGAGTTTAATAAGAAATAAATATTATAAAACGGAAATATTTAGTTTAAGTATGAAAGCAATGTTTGTACTGTTAAAAAATGTGTTCATATTCAAAGGTTTAAATAGAAAAATATTTTGCAATTTGTCATTTGCTCCTATGGATAAAAAGAAAAAATGAATACTTTTATGTTAGCCGTTCATAAATCTCCCCAATAGCATTTTATAAATCGCAAATACCAATACTTACAATTTTACTCATCATCATCTACTATATTTACAAAACGCAAATTCTTATTTCATTCTGATTGACTATAACTCTGGTTCCACTGAACATAATTTTTTAGAACGTACACTGTTAGTTAGGGAATTTGTTTTAGAAGTGTTTTAATGTAAAAAAAAAATAGTTCTACTTTGAATTAGTGATAAGTACGGGACTTTTAAAATTAGGTGAACCCGATTATGAAAGATTACCTTTAATGTAAAGTTCTACTAAATGGATTTTGATGCTATGCCAGAAAGTCTCTGTGGTGTAGTAAATTACTATAAAAGGATGTAAGCTATATGCAATGTGTATATACTAGAGAATATATATTCTATAAAGGTGTGCAGGGTTCCTTAAAAAAATACAGTGGGTATATAAAGTAGACCTACCCCTACATCCCTGAGAGTTCTATAATCTGGTTAACGCGATTATGGAAGATATATTTAAATTTAACTATCTATAATATGTATGAAATGCAAAGAGAGATTTCGTTTGGGCCGCTTACAACCTGAGTTCTGCTGAATGGATTTTTTATAGAACTTACATTGTTAGATAATTTTTCAGAAAAAAAAAATTAGTACATCATATTGTTCTACGTTGCTTAGTTAAATAATTATGGGGGAAAATTCAAAATCAGAAGAACACGATTATGAAAGATTGGCTTTTTTAAAGGTTCTGCTGGGTGGATTTTGGTAAGACAAACTGTTAATTAGATAATTTTTAGGGAACGTTTTGGTACGTTTGCCAGTTTAAAAGATTCTGCTAAGTGGATTTTGGTGGAACTTGCTCAGTTAGTTAATTTTTCAGGAAATATTTTAGTATAAAACACATATCGTTCTAGGTTGCTTGGTTATAAGATTTTGGATGAAAGTTCTAGAATGAGGTGAGCCCAATTATGAAAGATTAGCTCATTATTATTAGATCATAGATCATTAGATCTATTATTAGATCATAGGTTCTATTGGACGGAATCTGATGAGAATTGCATCGATAAATTTTCAGAGGAAGGGTATAAGTGTATTACATATTGTTCTATCGTACTTTACCAAATCCTACAGTAAAGGATCAACTAAAGAAGTTGGTCCTTAGCAGCTCAAATTTTGTCTATCTCAATAGAAAATACAATAGTATAATGACATCCATATCGTTTGTAGCAATTCGGATGGGTATGCCAGGTTAATGTCCATATTGCTTTCAAACGAATGATCAAATTCACAGATATATTTCGTTTGATTCATGTTTTGTTTAGAAAAACAGACCAGCGAAGCGGGCGAAGGCTGCTAGTACATATATATATATATATATATATATATATATATATATATATATATATATATATATATATATATATAACTTTTTAGGTGGGGGTGGTTTTGGGTTCCTGGGGTCCTATAATGAAAAGTTATGAAGGAATTTTTCAAAAGTTACACCATGGTAACGACTGCAATAGGTAGTATTTCTTACGAAATCTACCTAAAATTAAAAATGTTCAGGAAGAATATTCTTTAAACTTCATGGGACAATCAAGGGTCCTCCTGTGTCAATAAATTTGAAAAACGATGCAAAACCAGTTTTTCTTAAGTCTCGACCTGTTCCTTTTGCTTTAAGAAAAGCTACTGATTTAGAACAGGAACGATTAACAAAAGAGGGTATTTTGAAACCTGTTTATCATTCAGAATGGGCTAGTCCTATAGTAATTGTTCCTATGCCTAACGGTTCTGTTAGAATCAGGGGCGTGCCCGAAGGCTGTTTTAGTGGTGGGGGGTGAACTGAATTTTGCCGACTGCAAGATTGGGGATGAGAAAGGAGAAAGGTTTTGTGATAGCCCCCCCCCCCCCCCCCCTACAATACTGTGAATTTATAAAAATCACTAAAAGTTTTAAGTGTTCACCTGTATTCTCCTTAACCACAGTCAAAATTAAATGCTGTTATTCAGTATGAGTAAATTTTTTAAAATTATTTTTCTATATAAGTAGAGTTGAGAATCCTGTTATTAATTAGGATTCTGTTTACGATTTAAAAGGAAATGTGTACGGATGTACCGTACATTAACCAGTTCTCAAAAGTAACATTTTAAGAATGTTGAAGCACTTGGGAATTTATGTTTCTATAAATAAAACCGCGTGCTGTTGTGTAATGTAAGTGTATAAATTTTAAAATACATAAAAAAGACAAATCTTGCTTGCTAAAAATAAGATATATATTAGTATAAGAGACTAAAAATTATCCTTCTACATTTTTAAATTATCACCCGCCTATCCTTCAGAATAGCCCATTTTCCAGCTACACTGTCTAAATCCAACATATCAGTTATGTCTGTTTCACAGGTTAATAATAGCATTAGTTCGTCCAGTCGCTCTTCCGACATGGTGGTACGCAAGTAATTTTTTATTAACTTTAACCTGCTGAAACTTCTTTCATTACTTGCCACAGTTGCTGGAATAATTAAGGCCAACTTGTAGGCCAAATAAAGGTTAGGATACAAATGAGCCTTCCCCACAAGTTTTTGCGCTGCTGCGCCAAATGTATCCGATTCAGAACTAGCTATTTCTGAGGACATGAGATCAATTTCACATTCCAAGTTATCTACAGCTTTGAGACTAGTGTCTCATTCCTAGATGGTTCCCTATGGAAGAACGAAAATTTGAAAAGTCCACTTTTTCGTTGGGGTGATGTGCAGAAGTGGAGACATCTGGTTACAGAATTATTGCACCAGTTTTAATTTTAGAGAATTTCAATTAACAGAATTTTCAATAAAAAGTTTAAAAATCATTATATAAGAACTTATTAAAATATTTTATTAAATTCAATGTTTAATACCATATAATTATTTAAATTAAAATGCATATATTTAGAAAAATAATTTTGTACTTTTTATTTATTTTTTATATTTTTAAATCACAGCATAATATTTTGGTATTATTGTTTATACCTGAATTATTATAAATAAAAAAGTAATTTTGCACTTTTCATTTATATTTTTAAATCACGGCATAATATTTTGGTTTTAGCACAACACATATATTTCTTTTCTTTGTAAACAAAATTTTAGGGACAGAAATTATGCATTAAATTATTTAATTTTTAAAACGAATTGATGATAAATCATCATCGACGTTTGCATCAACGTCGAAGCAAAAGTATTTTGGAAGCTGCCCTCCTTTCCAAAACTTCAGATCATATTGCTAGAAGCTGCACCATACTTCTGCGTTCAATGATTTAAAAAAAAATGATTTTTTAACTTAATTAAGTTTTTTTTTAATAGAAACTTTGTATTTTTTCATTCAAACTATTTTCTACAATTTAAAAAAATGATTTATGAATCATTATTATAAATGCTCAATGATTTTAAAAAAAAAGAAAGGGTTTCTTTTAGTTTAATTAAATTTTAAAATCAGAAACTTGAATTTTTTTTATTCTAACTTTTTTCAATTTAAATAAATATTAAAAAGATTTTCGATTTTTTCAAATCCTCCTCTGCTTCGATTCGATTCCACGATCTACCAATTAGGAGAGAAAAGACATACCACAGAGATACTGGTATTCAGACCGAAATAGCTTATGACAAAATTTGAAACAAATCTCAATTCTGTCAACAGATGGCTCCGCTTCTGCACATCACCCCAAGTAAGAAGCGGACTTCCCACTTTTCGTCCTTCCATAGGGAACCATCTGGGAATGAGACGCTAGTATCTTTGAGATCATCAGGGAATAATTGACATAATGTAGAAATATCCTCAGTAGAGCTATACTAGATCCTAGATGGAAGGAGACAGGCCAGTGGTTTAACTTTCTCAAATACCAACTTATGAATGTCTCGAAATGCAGTTGTAAGCCGATCTACCACCTTCAAAATTTCTGCTTTAATATAATTCTCTCGTGTAAATAGAACTGCAGTTTCAGGATTTTCGTCGATCTTCGATGGAGACCTCCGTCGCCTGTGCCGCAAATTGAACTCATAAGCTTGATTTATTCCATGTGTCTCGCAGATGTTGTCAGCTTCCTTAATGATGTTCATTATTGCCGCCGCGTCATCATTCCGGAGTTTCTGAATGCTTTCGTAAGTTTTCTGCATTATGTCGGTTCCCTCTATAATGTTCAGGTTTTCACGTCTTAAACATAATTGTTTTCATTGCAAGTAAAGAAACAATGAAATCATATGACATCATTTTGCTTCTTAACATTGCCGCCTTAGCTCGAGTATCCTTGTCAACCTTCATGTCTTCAGAAATAATTTACAGAGTATGGATGAGGGCATCATAGGGCGATAAAATAGCTCTGACTGAATCCGCTCGCATTAGTCCATCTTGTCTTCGACAAAGATTTTAAGGTAAGACTCTTCAGAAGAACTTCCATTTTCTCTCTGAAGAATAAAACCAATTTTTTTTTTGGGAGGGGGGCTATTACAAGAGTCTTTTCAAAAGATAATTTTACATCTGGATGATCTGTTTGAATATGACTACGCAGGCCTCTAATAGAAATGCAGAAATATCTACATGTTGTACATTGAATCCGTTTTCCTTTCTGGAGGTCGATGTTTTCATTCGGATGAAATTTTCTTATATGGCGATATAATTTTTTTTTTTATGTGAAATGTGTGTGTATGCAATCACAGTGTGTGCATAAAATTTTCACTGAATTATCTGCCATCATGCAACAAAAACAAACTTTTGCAAATCGCTCTTCTGTGTCCGTGACTTCATATTTTAAATGCAGCAACCTCAAATAACTAGCGCCAAATCCAGAGCCAAGAGGTCACCAAATTCTAAGAATCAGTCCATAGCAGAAGGGAGCAATTAAAGATGTTACATGGGAAAACTTACAATAGAGATTGCAACAACCTCCTCCCCCCCCCCCTTCCTATCACGAAAGTCTCAAATTCTCAGAAACGCGATTGTCTCTCTCTATCTATCACCTCCGCTCTCTGACAACCCCTCCCTCCCACACAGAATCATACACAATCTTCTGTGAGAATTTCTTTCTTTTCCCCTTTAACCTATTCTCGGGGCTGTGACAGCATGTGTCCAGAAAGAAAAGGATCTTCTGAGGGGCTTGTGACACTTTCTCTTGGAACAGGGGTAGAGAAAACGAAAGTGGAGGAGGGTGGAGATTAGTGTCGTAAAAGTGTCAAATCCGTAAGTAATGACTTTGCGCGCTCAGTACGGAATGACCAGATATTCTCCTTTCAATCACACGCCAGTTGAGGTAATAGTTCTCTTTTATGCATATGTTATTTTTTTGTTAGTGCCTTGCTTTCGACATATTTTTAAGTTTTATTTGGATTACCAAATGTCGAAAAAGAGGAAAATTTTGTCTCAAAAAGACATAGAAGATATTGTCGCAAGGTGGGACGATTTATCCGAAGATGAAAATTTTGCGGATAGTGATTCAGACTGCCTTGAATCCAGTTTTTCTGAAAATTTGGATAAAATTCGGGAAAACAAATACTGTAGCACAGATGAAGCTGGAATTTCCCCAACAAATGAAATTTCAGAATCACCAATTAATTTTATCTGGTCGAGGGATCCCGAAAGTACTCGACGGAAGATCAGAACTGTGTGTTGTATTTTCTACTTTATTACTTTATATAGAAATATCTTTGGCAAATAAGATTTTTGGAAATTCCCCACTCCTGATATATATATATATAACGCTGTTCATTTATTAGATCATATATATATATAATTTTATATAGATCTAATTAAAATTTAAAAAAAAATTGGAGATAATGTATGAACAACAAAATATACGGGGTGAAGAGGCAGAGGTAGGGTGTATATGCGCTATGCTTATTATTATTGCAAAATATTAGAGTATTTTTTTTTTTGTGTGTGTTCTTTTTTTATTATGCATTAAGCCCTGTGTATATACATAGTAGGTTGTGTGTTTAGATTAATATCATGAAACGTCTGTGGAAATTCTCTATCCTATTTTTTTTTTCGCAAGCGGGGGTGGGGGGAGGGGGGAGAAAGAAAGAAAAGAGGAAGAATGAGAGGGACTGATTCGTTTACTCAGAAGAAATAATTATGATCTAAAAAAAATAATAGTAACTGATTTTTTTTTTTTTACCGATAATTGTATTTTTGTGAATGTAGAAATAATTTGTTCAACATTCAAGATATAATTTATATAAGCAATTAAAAAACTATTTTTTCTTCTTATTATTATTTTAGTATCCGATAAATATCTACATTTCAGATTCTTATTGAAGTTGTGACTATAAGGCATTCAATATGTAAGGGTTTTTTTTTTTTTTTTTTTAAACCGATAATTGTATCTTTGTGAATGTCGAAATAAATTGTTCAATATACAGGATGCAATTTATATAAGCAATTAAAAAATTATTTTTTCTTCTTATTATTATTTTAGTATCCGATAAATATCTACATTTCAGATTCTTATTGAAGTTGTGACTATAAGACATTCAATATGTAAGGTTTTATTTTTTTGTTTTGTTTTTTGTTTTTTTTCGCAGTGTGTCTCCAGTGTATCTATCTGCACATAGGATCTTTAATTTGAAAAGAGGGGGGGGGGGGGGGGGTGTCACATCCAGATTTTTCAAGGTTTCATAAAAGGAGCCCTCTTCTTCAATAGTCAGAGCAGTTGTTGTTGCTTCTGAGAAAAATAATTTATTCTTTCAATCAATTGTTGCAGACACTTTCAGTATTTTTTCTTTATAAATTTGAGATGTTCATTTTGAAAAGTTAACTTTCTGTATAGTTTAACGCATGTGAATAAATTATTGAAAAGCATATATGAAATAATATGCTGGAATTATTAAAAAGAAGGTAGGAAGTGGGGGGGGGAGTGTCTCTTAACTATGTAGCACTTTGGACGGTCTAAAAATCTATCATTATTTTAAAAATATTAAAATATTTTTATGAAAACTTCAATATTAATCATTTACTTTAAAAGTAAACAAATGCATCACCGAAGATTACCCTCTGACTTTTATTTCTTCCAAACGCAATTTACTAATACAAATTATGACAAATGTCATGTTTTGAAGATTATTTAGCTTTCAATGCAATATTAAAATTGCGTTTTTAACGAATAACAGTTTTTAAAAATAAACAAATCAACATGAAAGTGTACATGCAATTTCTAATTATTTAAAAGGCATATTAACAGGACGTTTCTGACAATGCACTTGTTTTTTGCATTGTTTTGTAACACTATTGTTTATTCTTGTTTAAAATCTAAAAAGATGATTTTCAAGGAATTTCAATTTACATTGGCAATAAGCTAGAATATAGATAAAAGTCTGTCCATTTTAATACTAATCTATTCTTTTTATAGAATCATTTTATTATATTTAATTAATTTTTTTAAATTCAGAATAAAATTGAAAAAATTCTTATAATTGTGTGAATTAAAACTTACAAATAATGCTTTAAAAAAAAAAGGCTTTCCTAAGGATTTATCAAAACCTTATTTTTTATTCAAAAAGCATCATTTTCAATTGGGTCGCGAAGACTACAAAACCCCAACTGGTGTAGAATTAGAGAGGGTGCATTACAGAAGCTTCTGATAAGAATGAAAAGAGAGGAGAAATCTCTTGTAATTGCCTCCCTTCAGAAATCTTTTAGAGAAACGAGGCTGAGTATTTTCGACCTCCGCGAGACAAATAGCCCCTCACAAGAACTCTATGCTGGATTGGAAGCCCACGGGAAAAGGTTAAAGACGGACAATACAGAATTGAAATGATACTGACGACGAGAGAGGGGACTTTTTGCAGGGTGTGTTCTTAACTTTCCGACTATTCTAAATTTTACCAACTCTCTCAAATAAGTGTGTGTGTGTGGGAGGGGGTTACACCGCCACCCCCCCCCCCCCCCCCTAGGCACGCCCCTGGTTAGAATATGTGGTGATTATAGAGCAACAGTTAATGCTAATACTGAAAATGTTAATTATCCTCTTCCTAGAATGGAAGAATTATTTTCTAAATTATCAGGTGGAAAATTTTTTACTGTTTTTGATTTTAAAAATGCGTATTTATAACAACCTGTAGATAACGAAAGTAGTAAAATTTTGACTATAAATACACATAAAGGTTTATTTAATGTGTTATGATTAGCATTTGGGGTAAAATGTGCTCCTGGAATGTTCTAAAGCAAAATTGAACATATTTTTAAAAAATATAAATATGTTGGTGTAATTTTAGATGATGTAATCATAAGTGCTAGTAACGAATCAGAACATTCTGAAAGAGTTGAAAGTGTTCTGAAATGCTTTTCTGAGCATGGTATAAGATTAAATAAGGAAAAAATAAAATTTATGGTTTCGGAAGTTTCTTATTTAGGACATAAAATACCTCAGGAAGGAATTAGACCTATTCCAAAAAACAGTTGATGGTATTTTGAATGCTCCTATTCCAAATAATGTGTCACAATTGCGTTCATTTTTAGGCTTAATTTCTTATTATAGAAACTTCCTGCCAAATATTTCAGATGTTTTAGAACCTTTACATAGATTATTAGAAAATAATGTAAAGTGGATATGGTCAGAAAAGCATGAAAAAGTGTTTCAAAAAGTTAAACAATTATTATGTACATCTCCTATTTTAGAATTATAAGATGTTAACAAAAGATATAGTTTTAAACTGTGATGCTTCTGAATATAGTACAGGGTCAGTTTTAAGCCACATTGTTGAGGGTAAAGAGAAACCTATTGCTTATGCTTCTAGAATTTTAAATAAAACTGAAAGAAATTATGCAATGATAGGTAAAGAAGCTTTATCAGTAATGTTTGGTGTTACTAAATTTCACCAATATTTAGCTGGGAAACAGTTTAAAATTATAACAGATCATAAACCTTTAATTAGATTGTTTGATCCTGTTAAAAAGGTACCCGATACATTATCACCTAGAATGCTGAGATGGTCGTTAATGTTAGCTGGGTATTATTATACAATTGAGTATCGCAAAGGTAAAAATAATAAAAATGCTGACGCATTAAGTAGATTATCTCTCCCACAAACTGTAAATATAGTAAGTAATCCTGCGGAAATAATGTTCATTTCAAATAATGATAATTGGCCCGTTACTTCTAAAACTATTGCAAAGTGGACAACTGAAAATCCTGTAACTAAAGAAACTTTAGAATGGGTGTTACATGGGTGGCCGCGAAAGGTTAAACCAGCAGAATATCAACCATATTTTCATAGAAGGGAGAAAGTTTCTTGTCTAGAAAATTGTCTATTGTGGGGACATAGAGTGATCGTACCAGAGGAAGGACATGAATATATATTAAATTTCCTGCATTCTGTTCATCAGGGTATATCGAGCATGAAAGCGAAAGCCAGGGGGTTGTTTGGTGGCCAAATATGGATAAGGAAATTGAACAAATGGTAAATTCTTGTAATAGATGTCAGATGTTTGCGAGGGATTGTCCCAAAATGGAACACTTGAAATCGAAATCTGAACTACCCTGGGAAAGGATCCACATAGATCATGCCAGTCCATTCGAAGGTAAAATATTTTAATAGTAGTCGATTCTTATACTAAATGGTTGGAGGTAGAGGTAGTACCCAGATCTGATAGTAAAAATACAATTAAGGTATTAAGGAGAATTTTTGCTACATTTGGATTACCTGTTAAATTGGTCAATGATAAGGGTCCCACGTTCACAAGTGATGAATTTGAGGAATATCTTTAAAATAATGGAATTAAGCATACGCCTATTCTACCATATCATCCATCTTCGAACAGACAAGCAGAAAGATATGTGCAAACTGTGAAAAGTTGTCTTAAAAAGCTAGATAAAAGTGACATAACATTGTCAATTTCACGATTTTTGTTAGAAAATCATTCCACTCCTCATACGGTGACTGGTAAAACTCCTGCTGAATTAATGCAGGCCCGTAACCAGATGGGGGCGAGGTGGGCTGAGCCCCCCCTAGCTTCCTCTCGAGCCCCCTCTAGCTTCCTCTCAAGCTCCCTCTAATAATTTCACTATTTTTTAATTTTTTTCAACCACATATATATTTCAACTAAACTGAAAAAAAATATTTGCAAGGAAAACATTTTGATCTTTAAACTGCCTTGAATCGAATATGGCAATTTTTTTTTTTTTATTCAGAAGCGTGTTAGTTTTGTTTTGTTATCTTGCGATAAAATTCTCGAAATGCAAGCTAAATAGGCCTTCTGAAAAATTAGAGTCCAGATCACCAATTAGACCAGTCACCCACCACATGTTTTGGTGTATAGTAAACAATCTTTTGAATCTTGTTAATGATGGCTCTCATTTTCGTCCGCAAGAACGGAAATAGACATGTGTTATTCGAGCTCATCGGTAATTAATGAATTGTGCTAAAAACGTGCTCTCATAGTCGTTTGCATCTTGACTATGTGTTTAGTTGACAGTAGATTTAGTTAACGATGAGATATCGCTGAGATAAAAATATAAGACTGTCAATTTATACAAATGGAATAAGAAAAAACATAGTATGGATGCCATTAATTGATTCTTGTCATGGGTTTTGGCAGAGCATGTGCGGCTGGGGTAAATTAGGAAATCTGAGGAGTCTTATTCCTGGTTGTTTGTTTTTTAACTTAACTATTTTTTTTCTTTTGTTCATGACTTTGGAAACTTTTATTTTTTATTTTTCTAATAACAATTAAACATTAAGCGAAACAGTATGATTTGACAAAAATCTCTTCATTTAAGTAATGGGTATTAAATTTAAATCTGTTTTCAAGTTTAAATCAGCTAATTTCTGATACATTTACGTTACCGATAAAAGTATAAAATTTACAGATATGGTTATCCTAGCTCAAAGAATTGAACTGCGTTTTACATTTTATAAAGTTATTTTGAAATCTAAACAGCTATTTTCTGACATATTCGCGAAAATTATTTATTGCTAAAAGTATAAAATTTGTAGGTAATCAGCCTTTAAGGAATCGAATAGTGTTTTACGCTATAAGAAAATAATGGCATATTTTAACAACGCTTTAGGCTAGTTTTCATGTCATGACAACGACATAATGGTAGTCATCCTGTAGCAATTGGCTGTAACTCAAGATGTACGAAATGTATAGGAAAATGGAGAACGCTATTCGATTCTTAGGTGCATTAATGTGAGAACTTATGAATTTTTAGACAAGTGGGAAAGAAAGTTAGTTCTTGAATGTGTCAAGAACATTCTCGTTGCCACATGAGAGAAAAATATTTTTGAGAACCTTATAACTGGAGGAAACGCGAATAATATTCACCTACATTTAATGAAAACTGTTCACTAGTTTCGAAAAAGGGCGGCTTTCACCGAAAATTATGATAGGTGCCTTTTTTTTAAGTCAGGAAATACATGTAAGCATTCTCATTTTTTTTCTTTTCTTTTTTTTTTTCTCTCTCTCTATACCGGATTTTTCTCATTAATGTGGAAAAATCGCTAAAAGTTGCAGTAAAAGTCTCTAAAATTTCAATAATTGCAGAGGAAAAAATTTACTTTATTGGGTTAAAAATGAACACAGGATTTATTTTACGAATGTCAAAAAAAATCGCCTCAAAACTTTAAAAACTCCAAAAATCACGAAAAATTGTAAAATTGCTGTAATGATTCCAAATAAACTTTATAGAAAAAAGGACATAATTTACTATATTTAGCTAAAAGATTAAAACTGGATTTCTTTTACTAATATGGAAAAATCTCCGCAAATAATAATAAAAAATACCCACAAAAAATTGTACAAAAAATCACCAAAAATTCAAGAATAGCACATTACAAAAATTAGTTCAATGAACAAAACATTCTAACTGGAAATCTTTCCCGAATGTTAAGAAATTGGCGCGAAACGCGAAAAAACATTAAAAATCGCGGAAGACAAAATACACTATATTAGGCTAAATGTTTGAAACCAAATTCCCTTGTGTCAAAAAATTTTCGCGGAAGGCAAAAAAATTGCTAAAAATTGCAAAAAACTTCAAAAATCGTCGAACAGAAAATGTATTATATTAGGGCTAAAAATTTTAAACTGAATTTATTTTCAAACTAACTATTTTACCCTTAAATCTCAATATTTCTAAATCGCAATTTTACTTGAACAACAGCTAAAAACTTGGTTTTCGGTATTAAAATTTTAGAGGATTAGCGCATAAATAAGTTTACCTAATAAGAGTGTGCAATGTTAAACCTATGGTATTTTCTTTTCAAAGTGATTTCCCCCCCCCCCCCCTAAATCTCACAATACCTCATTTATCATTAGCTTAAATGATGGTGGATATTGTATATTAAAATTTCAAAGCAATTACCGGAGATGTTTTTTTAAAACTAAATGTATGCTTAAGAAAAAAATGGGTATGTTTGTATTTTGTTTTTCGAAGCCCTTCCACTTGCAGAGTTTTAAAGTATGCAGAAAAAGCAAAAATCGCTGAAGTGACTTTCGGAAAAGAATTATTTTGAAAGATTAATATTATTATATTTTCAAACGGAATGAACTATTAGTAAGAAAAATGAATGCTAAATAAGCAGTATTTGTTTTTTTCGTATTTTGATCCAAAGCGCGGAGGCAGATTTTAAACATTAAAAAAAAAAAAAAAAAAAAAAAAACATTGCGTTGTCTGGGTGGGATAGAGAGGCGCAAAAAACGACGTTTCAAAAGAATGTTTTTGAAAGCGTTAATATTTTTTAAATGAATTGCACCTTTAGAAAGACAAAATTGCGATAATACAGAGTGTATATTTTATCTTTTTCGTATCTCGATTCGTTCAGCCGAAATACAGAAAAAAGTATGATTAATCTGTTCTTCCCAACTTTTAAAACTGTGGAACGGCATTTCCGCTATCACACTGCAATGTTCCATGCCATTTTGGGATGTTTGTCATAGTTTTTAAATAATATATCGGCTAATTAACAAAAAATGAAAAATTATAGCCTCAGGTGCATCAGAACTTGCTTTGGACTATCCTCACCTACATTTTCAGGCCTCTACGTGTGGTAGGTATTTCTAGCCATCCCCGGCACACAAACCATCTTTCTTTTAATAATATAGATTACTTTTGAATGGTTTGAATTACTGTAATATAATAAATTATAAACTACAACCCAAATCAGTGCTCAATGCTCGATTTTTTTCCATTCTACTTTTCTTAAGTAACCAATTGTTTAAATCTTATTTTAACACCAGTAAATAATTTCTTCTTATTATATCAATTGTGAATGTAATCGGAAATATTTTTGCATACTACATGCTCAATAAAGTCAAGAAGGTAATAGGTTTTGAGAATTGGAAATTCACGAAACCAGTGTGAAATGCAAGATTTTTTTCTTTATTGAAATTTTAATGATTTTTTTTTTAATGAGGTATCGTATGCAATCTATGTTTTCGCACTATATACAGTAAAACCTGCTAAGACAAACCCTTACAAGATGCAGAAAAATTCTATTTTAGATAGGTTTTCGTCTCAGCAGGTACAGTGCTCCTAATTTGTTTTGTATTCTTTTCACCGGATAACGATATTTTTCTGTTTAAAAATTTCGCTATAAAAAATTCCGTTATCAACAAGTTACATTATAAATGGTTCCTTTATAGACAGTTCCATTTTAGCTGATTTTAATGTATTTTGTTTGCACAAGAGATATGGATTGTTAAAAGATGTTAGCCCCACAAAAATATTTCAGGGCCCCTCCTGACATTACTCGCTGGTTACGGCCCTGAATTAATGTTTGGAAGGCCAGTTCGAACAGCACTTCACTTGGTATTACCATTAAAACCTAAAATACAGCAACCCCTGCACATGATTTAATTTTTGTTAAAAATTTTGGAAAAGGGGAGTAATGGGTTAAAGGAAAAATTATGAAATTATTGGGGAGTAGATGGGTTTTAGTAAATAAATATGACAGAATAATGTGTAAGCGTCACGTTGATCAGTTAAGACGTAATAAAGAGATAAGTTATGAAATAACAGAGAGAGTTATAGAGATAAATCGAAATGATAAACTAATGTCAGACAAAGTTGAAAATATGGGACATAGTGGTAAAAATTACAGTGATTATAATAGGTATGAAAGGGTTAGCCAAAACCGTTTTTCTGGAATTAATGGAAAAATAAAAGAACAGTTTAATAATGATAATACTTAGAACCAAGCCAATCTCAGCCTTCGCATGATATAGTAACAGGTACAGTTGTGAGTAATAAAAATGATAATACAACAGATAAATCTGTGAAAGACAATTTTACTAAAACTAATGACGAGGACTCAAAGAAAAGTGCTCCAGTTCGAAGAAGTCAAAGAGCAAGATTGCCTGTAGTTCATCTGAACTATGAGGGGAGGGGTGTCATATCCCAAACCAACAAGAATCCGAAGAATAGTAGCGATCTATGTTAATAGACGGCAACACCATACACAGAGAGTCTGAGATTGTAAGGTTTTGAATGCAACCAGTGAAATCAATACAGTTGTAAGAAATGACTTGTTTTGAATAGCTGCACTTTGACAGCTCTTGTAAATAAACTATATATTAATCTTATAGTTATGCCTCCTTGTTTAGTAAATAGTAATAATAAGAGTATGGCGATGTAATACAAAGAATAGTTATTATTGATCTACAGGATCACACAAAAGAATTCCGTTACATAATGGTATGGGGGGGGGGGTTATTGTTTGCGGCATATTTGAATTATGTTAAACTGTTTCATATATAATGAAATTTATATATGTCGCTGAGCTTTAGTATAAGTTATTTCATGTATAATACGAAGTGCATAGCATTTACAGGGACACACAAAAGATTTCAGATACTATATTGTATTTAAATTACTGTATATTAGCAATGATTGCTCGAAATGCATTTTTATTTATGATATGTGCTTTTATGTTTCACTATATTTATGCATACTATATGGTGTGTATAAATGCTATAATTCATATACAGGGCTACAAAAAAGAATTCGTAAGGGTTACTGAGTATGAGAGTAAATTGCTTAAAGGTGGGTTTTAAATGAGTTATGCATTTTTATGTTGAACTGAATTTAGTTTACGAAGAAATGTTTATAGAATGATATACAGGGCCACACAAAGAATTGGATACATGATGTCTATGGATGATAATTTTTGGAAATGTGATTTTAGTAGTTTTAAGGGTGTTTTAGTTTGAATTAAATTTTAGATAAATAGTGGCGTGTATTCAAGTATGTTTCCATCTATTAGTATAAATTTCTGAAAAAGAAATTTCAACCTGTTATGCGTTTTCTTGCTAAACTAAGTTTTCTCATTATATAGTCTATATATCAACCTACAGATCAAATACAGGGCTGGTCAAAAGAATTGGAATACATATTTGGCTATGGACGGTAACTGCTGAAATCAGTTTTTTCAATGTTTTATGCGTTTTATAAAATGTTTACTTAGTTATCTTATTTACCTTATTTCCTTATATAATGAAGTTTTGTTATACCTTATTTCCCTATGTAACGAAGTTTTGTTAAAGCATTCAGGAAGTGTTGGAAAGAGTTTCATAATCTATGCTTAACGCATGATTTGTCTTTCTTGTTAAAATTTTACAATTAAAAATTCCCAGCTATTATTTCTTAACTTTAATTCTAAAGCTTAAAGCTGTTTTGCCTCTAATAACTTTCTTTTCTAGTCTAACATTCATTTCTTTATCACTTCAAAATTGAATGATCTTTACGATTAAATTCACTGATCTTTTCATTTCTGAAGGCATTTGTGGTTAATATGCCCGGACTCCAGCCAAACCCTGATTTTATCATAAGGCCCCAGACCATCAATCAATAGCTAAATAACCAATAAAATTAAAGTCTCCTCCTTTTTTAGCAGCTGTGCCCTATGCTGGGAATAATCTAAATTACTTCTATTTATATGCGGGACAGACATTATGTGACCTTTTTCCCACCATGACTCGATAGCAATTAACCCTGTCACTCGGAAGAGTGTTTTTGAAGGCTTCTGTGACGACTGGCATCTCTCAACCCAGTTGCAACTGATTTTAAGAAAAAGATGTACTAAAAAGGAACAATAAATTAGGTCCAAGACTATCTCATCTTCATTATAATAAATAACTGTTTTGAACACTTTCCGATAAAAAGAAACAAGGTTCTAGTAAAGAGCAAGCTCTGCTCATTACATACATGTGTTTTTCGCTATTAAGGCCTGGGTTATTTACAAGTCAAAGCAATTATAATGAGTTTAATTTTCAATTATACAGCATTTAATAAAAGCTGTGTAATATAAAGTTATCAATGAAAGTTTTGTCAATGATTTTGTGTGGGATTATCTAAAACTTCAGATGAATTTCTATCCATTATTAATATTTAGATAGATTTAATATTAATAAGCAAAAAAGAAAAGAGCTATTACCAAATCTTCATCAGCAGGATCATCGCAAAATTTTGTGTGGGTTTCAGCAGATTTAACTTCTGAGGCTCCTTCTTCAGTTATCAATATGTGATGAATGTCCTAGATTGAACATGTCAGACTTAATTAACAGAAAAATAAAACAACACTATAACAAAAAGTACAATCAGCCAACAAGAAAAGAAAACCCCCCCATACTTTTAAATCATGGAATTAATTACTTTAGATAGCTATTGTTTATGGATTTGTATTCTCAAAATAAACATTGTAGAGTAAAAAGTAAATTATAATGATAAAATAAGATAAACTTAAATGATTCCATACCTCAATTTCAACAAAAGATTAGGTTTAAAAAGAATAAATATTTATCATTGCTTCATTGGAAGGTAAACATATTCATAGAATATTTGTCTCATCCTCTCCTTGATTAATCCACCTTTGTTGATTCATAATTCTTAAAACAATTTTTTTTCCTATAAACATATTCGGGATGAGCGTCTTTTACAGAATTTTTACTCTGTTATCACCGGTTTTTGAAAACAGAAATTTTTGCCTAAATGAATCGGGAAAATGCTTGGATTAACTAAGGCAAAATTTACAATGAAAATTTACTGGTGAAAATAATCACGGATTCTGAGTGTGAACACTTTATGCGGCACATATACCGGTCGCTCGTCCTCAAGGGCTTAATGTATGTTAGATTGACAATAGCAAGCAATCTATAAAATGTTAAACATTTTTATTTTGATTTTTAAAAAGTCCTTTTTAAATAAAAATTTAAATAATTGCTTTCACTCTAGAAAGTTATATATAAATGCATATAGATATCGTCAAAATATACTAACAAAGTTCTGTTGCTGAAGACGAAATTTCTTTAAATTTTGCAAATAAGGAAATATAAATTATAGTTTGAAATATAAATATTAGATTTTTTTTAATTTAATTTTTTATGCGATTTTTAGCACTTTTTAAGGTTTTGAGGGGATTTTTCTACATTAATAAAAATAATCCAGTTTCAATCTTTTAGCCCAATATGGTAAATTTTGTCCTCTTTTCAATAATGTGTATTTTGTAAAAATCATCCCATAATTAATCCAGATATTCATTAAAAACTCATTAAAAGACTTATCAAAAAAAAGCATTTTTTTTTCACAAAACGGCAAAAGAATGGCAAATCTCCTGGACTTTATTTCCAAGTAAAAATGAAAGATGATAATTTTCACTAACTATCTAAAATTAAGAAAACTAATCAAGATATCAATTTGAAAATTTCAGAGCAAATGTAGAAATTTTTTTATATGTGAATATCCTATTTTTTTTAAAAAAAATCCATCTGTATTTTTTTTTTTTTAATTTTTGCAAAAAACTGATGGCGACAGTACAAAAATTTCGAGAAAGTACTAGACAGAGACACAAGTATCCATTAAAAACTAAACTAAAATGAGATCTGTTTCAGCAGATTAGCCGACCCCTTATCAAATTTGGAATATGAAAGGATAATTATTATTAAATGTTGCTGAATGCTAAAAACATAATTTAAAAGGCATTTATCAACTTAATTGAAGATTATTAGTGTGTTCTGTGGCAAGAGATCCTTGATATAAGTTAGGAGTTTGTCCATAAGGGTTTCTCCCCCATTGTTTAAATTTAAAAATATGTTTTTCTAAATATAGACTTCAGTTACCACCATTTTCAAATAATAATGGTGCATTCTTTTCTCAGGTTTTATGGGTCAGATTTCAATGGGAATTGATTCATTCAACTTAGCGTATGATTCTCTTACAGTTTTTAGTGCTACCTTCCACCACTAGGGGAGGAATTCTTATCTTAGGTGCTATGGGCCCGATTTCAACAACGTCATATGATATGTGGCTCATTCAACTTGGATTTCAATCGATTTTTCCCTAACTGAACCCTATCTTAATAACTCAACTCCTACTATTCATATCTCTTCTAAACTAATTCCAAATTACATTAATATCTTAATTATCACCACTTACACTCTTAAAGTTAATTTATGAGTAGTGATTGCCACTATTTCCAAATAATAATTTCAGAAAATTTCTTAAATATGTTCATGGCTCAGGTACCAGTCCAAATTTTTGACCAAGGACTGCAATAGTCTTAATTAGTTATTTTCTGAAGAGTACTTGCATCTCCCTTACTCCCTACATCGGTTTTTGCTTAACTGAGCCCTATCTTAATAACTCAACTAACTCATATCTCTTCTAAACTAATTCCAAATTACATTAATATCTTAATTATCACCACTCACACTCTTAAAGTTAATTTATGAGTAGTGATTGCCACTATTTCCGAATAATAATTTCAGAAAATTTCTTAAATATGTTCATGGCTAGGGTGTCAGTCCAAATTTTTGACCAAGGACTACAATAGTCTTAATTAGTCATTTGTCAAAAACACTTGCATCCCACTCCCCCTTCAACACTTTTCACTTTTACTGAGCTCTATCTTAATAACTCAACTCTATTACTCATATCTTTTCAAAATTAATTCCAAATTACATTAATATCCTAATTATCACCTTTCACATTCTTAAAGTTAATTTATGAGTAGTAGTTACCACTATTTCTGAATAGAAATTTCAGCAAATTCTTAAATTGAGTTCCTGGCTCAGGTACCAGTCCAAAATTTTGACAAAAGATTCCAGTACTCTTAATTAATCATTTGTCAAAAATCACTTGCATCTCCCCCCCCCCCCCGGGTAATTTTCTCTTATTTGAGTCCCCACTCCTTCAACTAACATATCTCCAGATAGGTTGAATAATGGAGTTTTTTGGATAGAAGTTTGTTTAGAACAGAGTGCGTCCCCTTGGCAGTGGAAAGTGAAAAGATTTGGGGTTTTAGGTATATATAGGGTTATTATCACGGCACGGGATTTTTTTAATGTTTCTATTTTTTCTGCTTGGTTCTGGCTTGAAGCCCTATTATAATTTTATTTTTTGTGTGTAATAGATTCCTAAAATAAAGAATTTAATTGTTATTATTTTATTTCAATACAATACAGTCCAAACAAACAGTGCGTTGGTTGATTAAAAATACAATACTTATCAATGGGTCATAATAGCCCATACTTTGATTCAGCATACTCTCGTTAAGAATAACTACTTACCCAGATTGTTCATACCTCTTTTTTTTTTTATAGAAATATTAAAATTAATTTGATTTAAGGAGGGGAATGTCAATCCCCATACAATATTTCAGCCCTGAGTGCCCAAAACCTTAGCTACACCACCACAAAGCAGATATTGATTATATTTCTAAACATGTAAAATTGCAGATCAGGGTCCTTAATGTCAGCTCTGTAAGTCACACTTTTATTTTGAATTCATTTATTTAACTTTTGAAAGTCTCAACCCACAATTTAGTTTTATTCATATGAGTATTACTAAGTAGTTTCAAAAGATTGGGCATTTGAGAGTTGTAATGTGAAATATGCACTAATACTTCAGAACTGTTTGTTTTCTGTGAAAATTTTCTACTATATCAGGGGGAATCTGCCTTCCTGAACCCTCCACTGTTTCAGTAGTTTCATAATCATAATTCTCTCTAATTCAGTTAAATCCTCTATTCCTTGAAAATGTCTATTTGAGCTGCTCATAATTTTTGAATTCTTGCACTACTGGTCATTTTACAGAATATGTTACTTTTTAAAAGCAAAAAGTTTACTAAAAAAATATAAACCAAACACACAGTTCAACTTTCTTCCCTTTTCAGATTTGTATAGATGGTTAAATAACCTTTTCCTTATTTGAAGCATAATTTTTATTTATAAAGATTTATGGATTAATTTCTTTAACAATATTCGAACAGAGAATACATGTATGAGGGACACAAATACACAATGTTTTGTTTCATTATGCAAAGCTTATATTTAAGGTATGATATGCAAAATGAAGTAACTATCTCAAAGAAAGATTCATCAGCCAAAATAAAAGACAGCATCCCCATACATTTTAATCACAAAATTATCCCAGGGGAAAAAAAAAAAAAAAAAAAAAAAAAAAAAAAAAATATCTAGACATTTGACTGGAAGCTTCTTTCAATTAATGTTTAAAAAATGAACTTAGAGGGTTATCTTCATACTAAAATTTACCAAACTCTGAAATTTTCAATACTAACACTTAATTTTGACATCATATTTAGCTTTTCGAGTAAATTTTACATTGGGTTATAAAATAGAAGTCATTTGGGCAAGTTTAGGAATTATAAAGGTTTAAATTTTGGAACTACTAATGTTAAATTCATTTGTAACTGTTATAAAACAAATTGCCATGCCTGTATATTTTTAAGCATAACTCAAACATTACAAGGTGGAATGAGGTGTTATTTTAGGTTTACATATTTGTAGCTTCTAGAAATTAATTTATGTTTGAAAATTCATAGGTTTTTGAGTTGTGTTTCAAAACTACTTTCATTGCAATATATTTTGCAGCGATTACAAATGAATTTAATATCAGAAGTTCCAAACTTTAAATCATAAATCCTAAACTACTTGCCTGAATGACTTCCTGTTTGGTATCCTCAGATAAAATTTACCAAGAAAAAAAATCATGATGTCAAAATTAGATGTTCATATTAAAAATTGCAGAGTTTGGTACAATTTTAGCATGAAGATGACATCCAAGATAATTTTTTTGACATAAATTGAAAAAAGACAATTTCCAGTCAGATGGCTATTTCTGTTTTTCTGGGGGGGGGGGTTCTCCAGTGACAATTTGCAGATTAAACTGTATGAAATGTTCTCTTTATTTTAGCCAACTGTACTTGAATTAAAACCCTTTTTTTTTTTTTTTTTTTAATGATGTATACTTTTAAAATCATGAACAGAGGATACTTAAAGTTCATGACCTTTTCTAGTTCTGTGAGAATATTTCAAAACTAATAACAAATGAAAATGTGCACATTAAAAGCAAATAACTGAAATTAAAAATGGATATCTCCTCCCTCTGAATATTAAGTGGTGAATGCTCCTATTTCGGAAATTATTGCACTTAATTTTTTTGTACCCTAATTTCTGGACTATAATCCGTGGCGGCACATAATCTGCATATGCAATTTTTCTTTTCACCTGAAAAAAGTTTGCAGAAAATCCGCACTGTCCTATAATCCGCACTATTGGTGAATCGAATATAATTTTATTGAATCAAATATTGAATTCATCAATATTAAATTCAGACTTAAATTTGACCTGCTGCTCTGTTTCCCATCTTTTCTTAATTTTCTACAACTTTTAGTTTGAATTTGGCATTATAACTCGTACGTTTTTTGAAAAGCATGTTTTCAAAGGTGCACTGACACTATCACTAAAGAAATGGCAATGGCGGCAAAAAGTGCTTACTGTTCAAAAATCCTGTTATTTCTTTCTTCGTAAGCTTACTTGTTACAGAGCATGCATGTAATGAGTACCAAGTGCACATAAGCTGGCAGCCAGATTAAGTGATTGTAAGGTGCTGCCATCTATTGGAAAAGTAGCAAACCAAACTAAGAACAAGCTAAAAATTTTTGTTTTTTTCAAAAGTGAAAAAAAAAAAATTAGATAATCCACTGCAGCCGATTATCTGCATCGCAAAAATTTTCACTTTATTGGCAGATTATCCACAAATTATAGGCCGGAAATTATGGTAACAGAGAATACAAGAAAGGCTTTTAACAATAGTTCAAGCATAATTTTGTCATAACAAAATTTAATTTCCATAGAAAAAAATTACCTTATTGAATAAATAATACATTTATCATATCCACAAAATAAATGAAAATGTTTAGCGAGGAACATGTAATGGAGGTACACCTCCATTCATTAAAAAGAAAATAAAAAAATTCACAAGTCACCAGTCTCTATCAAATATATATGAGGACCCCAGAAGCCAAGGAGTATAAGTGACAAAATTGAAAAAACTGATCTAAGTGCACAGGTTATCTGGAAATAAGGCTATTTGTTTGGAGGTGAAGAAATGTAAGTGATTTTCTAATTATGTGCTGTGTTCTAGAGGTCAACTACTTAAGCCCTTTAAACTACTTAACTCCTTTAATCTCTACTGAAATGCTAAAAACTATTGTACTCCGCTTTTCTTTCACAGTTATTGAAATAAGAAATTCAAAGACTACTATGAAATAAGCAACAGTGTCATATTTAAATTCAGTCATTTACTATCGATGTTTAACTTTGAACTCAATTTACACCAAATCTAAATTTTGTCACTTGTATTTGTATCCCTTGGCTTCTGGGGTCCTCACATATTTTTTAATGTGCTATATTACACAAAACCTCTAAAACAATTTTTTTTTTAAATATTTTGCTATAAATTAACTACTGTGTAATGTAAAAAGTAAAGTTTAGAATGATGCCACTGAATATAATCATGTGTTTTTATCTTTAAAAATACATACTTTCAAGTAGAAATTAATAAAAATAATACCTGGGAGGTTCCGTCCTTCACACAGTATCTCATCACCAACTGATTTGATTGAGCAGTAGAATTCCATTTACTCCAAAAGAAGTTAAACTCGTGACATAATAAGGACATGCAAGAATAAGTCCAGTTTTCTAATTCACATTCCTAGGAATAAAAAAATCTTATTCAAAATAAATTTAAAAATTGAGACTAAAGTTATAATTGGTAACAATACATGAATTTTCTATAGGGATAGCTGATTTATTTATTATCAACAGGACAACTGAGAAGTACATTTGTTTGTACTATCACTGGTATATAAATAACAAGTGCCATGATTAATTATTCTTGTGCATTGCAAAAAGGCAACACGTATATAGAGGTAATTTTTTTAATTTGAGAAGTCAGAGGTAAATTAATTTCTTATTAACCTTTTCAGATATACTTTTTTATTGCATCCAGTGCGAATGAGATTATTATTATTATTTATTTATTTATTTAATTTGTGCAACCTGCAATTTTGTCAACTGCAACTCCCTTGTATGCTAAAATTTTTTTAACACATTGCCTTTAGATGCTACTAGTTCCTTGATAAACCTCAAGTACAATACAACATACATCAGTGGTTGATGCAGGGATTTTTCTTGAAGCCAATTTTGTGAAAAGTAAAAGTTATTTTTGTGAAAATAACATTTTGTAATGAAATATGAAATCCAGTTATTGAAATTCCAACTAACTATTTATTAATAATAACTTCTTTTTAATAATAACTTTATTAATAACAGTCCTTCTGCTAAAGTTTTCATTTCTGGTGAACTTGTTTTCTTCGCAAATTACACATTTTAAAACCCAACAATATAAAATAATTAATAAAGATTATGTTTTTATAGAATAGAATTTTATGAAGGGGACTGTTTTATTAAAAGAAATTTTGTGAAGAGGCCTGTTTTATTAAATGGATTTTTGTGAAGGGAAGGGACCCTAAATAGGCCCTAAATTTTGCCTGGATCAACCCTATAAACATACGTTTTTACTACTCAAGCAGCAAAGTATGAGAATGAACATAAAAAAAAGTTTTAAAATATATATTTGCAAATTCTGAAAAAGTAGAAGAGGGTAATAACAAGACAGACTGCTTACAAAAAGTTCATTGCAGAGAAAAAGAAAAATCTGAATTCTATTGAAGCCTACAAACACTACATACTTCTTATTTTACTTCAAATTAATAATTAAAAAAATATTTATACCATAGCTTTTTATTGAAAATTTGGTTAAAAAATATAACAATTTCACCTACAGTGTGAGATGAAATCTCACAGTGTTTAAATCATGTTACTTTTTTATTTCTTTTGGCCTTATACATCGATGTTCTTTAAACTTAAATCCATATTTATTTTTGTGCAGGCGATTTCGTTTCGACCGCACATCGTCAAGTTCTCTGATTTCCGCAGCGCCTGACATGGGGTGCTTCTCCTTTGAGTTCTGTACGATTGTGATGACGTCATCGGAGCAGGTCTCTCACGGCATATGCATTGAATGGATGTCGATCTTTTCGGAGGTGTGCCTAATCGCCGAGCATACAACAAATAAAAATAAAGCTTTTTAAATGTTTTCTTTCGGATTTGTTTATTAAGACATTACCTAATATTTTAAATTCTCTAATAGATTTAAATCTTTTCTTTCTCTAACTTTTGAAGTCCCCGTATTCTTACTATAAATGAAAAATTCCGTTAATTTTAAAATCAGAATCTGTTTTGTTGGTGATCTGTCATGACTTAGATTTTGTTTTAAAAGATCGCGGGCTTCGGCTCCGGCTCCGGTCTGTGTCTGCCGATGGATGTGGAATCCGGTAAAAAGTTTCTGAAAGCGATGTCTGCATTTTTAATAACTCCTGTTAAATTTATTTTCTGTTGGTTTAAAAAGGCTTTGAGATTTTTATCTATAGAAAATTCTCCTAGTGCTGCATCTTACATTTTTAAAGATTTTCTTAAAGAGGAATAAGTTATTTTATCGGCAACATATTTATTTGAAAATTGGTGACCAAAGGGTGAGCCTCTTACTTCTCTTCAACAAGATGAATAAAAAGTTTGATTTTGTGCTTAAAAGTCTCCTCGTCATTTCCTTACAGATATACAAGTAAGAAGTTTCCTTTTTTTATTTTTTTACAATTGCTGACCTCAAAGAACGGAGGGTTTTATTGCAAATATTACACAACGCATGTTACTAAAAAGAACTTCAAATTTAATTATACCTTCAAATTAACGGCACATTATTAGTAATACCACATACAGTAGAAAAGAACCTATTATAAAAAATGGATTAAGACATGTGATTCTATGGAAATAAACAACTCGGAGCTCATGAAAAATTTTGTTAAAAATACTTTGTAATTCTTTTTTTTCACATTTTATATTAAATTTATATTTTAAAACAAAAATTTTTACATTATGGAAATGTAAATATTTCTCTTGCTTTCTAATTTATGATAACAATTTTGCAAATCTATGAAATCAGAAAATACCATAATATTATAAAACAGATAGATTTTTACTATTAAACCCTTCCCTCCCAAATGGAGTTATCTTAGCAGGTTCAGACTGGCCTACCCGCCCACTGGCCCAAGGACAGGTGCCCCCTATGCTGATCCAATATTTTTCTTTGGCTGTACACATATATTTTGATTAATATTTTGATTAATTGTAAATTTGGAAGATTCCTTTATGGATCGTCATCAGTTAACAGACAGATAACACGATAAAGAAATTTTTATTATTACAAAGAGATCGAAGATAGTACTTCAAAGGAATTTGTAGGAACAGAAACCAATGCTTTAACATTTGCAAATGATTGAGGGTGAAAGCATGCATTTACAACTTAAACTATGTTTTTTGAAAAACAACTTGAGAAAAGAAAAACAAAATAATGGCAAATGAAAAAATGTGTGAATTTCGTTAATGTAGTTATATTTAGGGATTGACCGAATACCGAATAGTCGATTCGGTATTCGGTATGTAAACTGAATATTCGGCTTCGGCCGAATACTTAAAAGTATTCGGCCGAATAATTGTGGATAAGTATTTTTTTTTAAAGTAAAAGAATTCTCTTTTACTTAGAAGTAAAATAGGCTAAGCAATGAGTTTTAATATTATGTGCATGAGTTCAGAGTTCAGCTGCACTACAAAAAACCAAGTCAAAGGCCATTTTTTATTAAAAAAAACTTTTTCCTTTCTAAAATAGTCTACATAGCAGTGAAATCAAAACAACTGTCTACAATAGAGAGAAAAAAATAAGGAAGATGGGCATCTTTCCCTTCTCATTTAATTTTAATTATTTCTACATTAGTTTTCTTAATTTAAATTTGTTTAATGTGTATTTTCTTTAATATACACATGAAATAAGTATATCAGAGTTCATCTCTGTATATAAGGTGTATATTAAAGAAAATACACACATCAAATAAGTATGCCCCTATACCTATCCTATAGCTTTTATAATCATTAAATTAAAATCTCACAAATTTGTTATCTTCATAACCACAATGTTAAAATATTAATCAAAATATAAATATGTATCAGTAATTTGATAGAAAATATAGTTAAATGTACAGATTGATGTAATACCTTTTGTATTTGAAAACATTCCTATTCAATATGTTTATAATTAGACTTAGACAATCAGTAAATCAGCTTTGACAACATTGTTTCTTTTCATTTGAATGAACTTTTGTTTTTCTGACAATTCTTATCCTTAATAACCTGTATAGTTTAATATTTTCATAGGTTCTTTAGGGTATTGACTAGTGATAAAATAATAAAAAATAAGTGATGGGTTAATGAATTTGTGAGTGGAAAGAAGTCATCAAATTTTTTTGTGTAAATTAAATTTAAGAATAACAATGTAACTGAATTAAATTATTAAGAATCTAATGTTAATTAAAATTTATTAAAAAAGCTAATATATGCAAAAATGTGTATTGTAAATTTTTAAGTATTCGGTTGCCGAATACCGAATATTCGGTGTACACTTTGACCGAAGCTTCGGTATTCGGCAAATTTGCTGCTTTGGTCAATCCCTAGTTATATTGTAAATTATATTATTTAATATTAGTTATAAACACCATCATAACCATCACTCACTGGATGGTTTCTAGTTAGTACTAAATTTTCCTTTGATTACTAATCATCAGTTCATCTGCATCAAATTTTAGAGAATACTTAAGACTGCAATTTGTTTACAATTGACTTCAGATTGGTAGAATATCTATACATTATTTTGAGATATACAAACACTATAGCTGATGGCTCAGTTAACTGAAAGACCTTGATGATGAGTCTCTCTCTCAATTCACCTCTTTATCAATAGAAAGATAACTGGAACTTGTATAATGGTTACAAAAGTAATAAGATATATTGAAATTATCACCTAAAATTCCTTGTTGTACTTTTGAAGGTAAATTCAAAGCAGATTCAAGCAAATCAATTTTTTTTTTTTAAGTTCGATAGTTAAAGTCAATCATTAATAATATCTTATTACCTTTAAAAAAGCTTTAAAAGAGGTTTCCTTTACTTATGTGTTAAATTAATAAAAACAAATTCTATAGAATAATTAGGGGGAGGGGATTTCGAGTCCCTTCTTAAGAGATTCAAGGTAGTATTTAAAATGTTTTTCCAGTAGCAAACAATCTTACCTTGGGTGTAATTTCAACAAAATTCTTAATGTCATCATTCACCACAATATTTATACCCATTGTCAGCAGTGTCTGAAAATACAACACAAACTTTATAAAAAAGAAGAAAAACCTGAATGCATGCAGTTTTAAAATTTGCAAAAAAAATAGATATTAATATTTATTTTTTATAATACTTTATACATTTTTAGATATAATTTTGTGCTTTAAAAAAATTAGCTTGATTTTTTTTAGACAAATACTAGACAATGATATAAATCAAGATGCAAAACTCCAATACAAAAAGACGATCTTTAGAAGATTTCAAAAATCAATGCACTTATTTTTTTAATTTCTGGGCACAGTGTAAGGAAAGTACTGTAATCATGATAAAAACCAAATTGTGAAATTTTTGTAATCTTTACATTTTGAGGCATATTCACTTCACAACTTGTTTAAAGTCATATTTATGCTTGGTTATGTGTAGCAAAAGGAACAAAGTCACTGTTTGCTTCCTGTAATTTACTTTTTTCTTTCCACCTGCTAAAAGACTACCGGTAATTTCCTAATCAATAAAGCTAAATCATTACTGAATCATTTACTATGTCTTATATAAGCTTTCTGTTGAAATTCAATCAATTTTTCTATGAATTTTGTGATAAAATAACTCAATTAAATAAAATGCCTTAAAGCCTACAGCAAGTTAAGCTAATTGAGCCTATTTTTGGATAATGATCAACTATTAAGAGTTTGTGGAAGAATTAAACATGCAAATTTTCTGAAAGTGTAAAACATACCATTCTTCTTCCAAAGACTCATGATGTTACATATTTTATCATTACACACTTTCATTTAAAATACCTTCATTTAGCCTTGTGTCAAAATTACTGGATTATTGGGGCTTGTGTTGCTGCTTGCTAGATAATAAGAAGGTGCATTATTTGCATCTGTCAGTGTGCAGAAATATCAAAACAAGTGATGGGTGATTTACCTCATTTAAGAGTAAACGATGGAAAACCCTTTTCAAGGACTGACACTGTCGATGCAAGTATGTTTCAAGTTTGTCCTAGATGAAGAAGAGGTATACGCCTTACAAAAATGTATTTTTTGTTTTGTATGTTTCATCAAAAAAGCTGTGTTGCTTGAATCAGTTTACAATATAAATCCATACTCCTTCACTGCTACTTTAAAACAGTTTGTTGTGGATAGAGTAAAGTCCCAATAGTTGTATATTATATAAGAGTATGACAAATGTTAAAAACATGGACTTCTGTAAATGTTGGGTGATATCTCGGAAGAGGCCTTCTTCACCTCATTTCAGTAGTCTGTGAGAGGCTGCACTAAAAACTATGAAAAATCACACGAAAAGACTGACTGGTCTATAAATTTTGAGTTATGAGAAATCCACCCCCATATAAGACCGAAATAGAAGCAATAATGAATTCTCATCCTCTAACCCCAACTATGGAAAATCCTGATGATTTGTCAGCCTTCACACACAGACATTTTCTCATAGGAATTGACTTAAAACGCAATGAAAAATCACAATTAAGGAACGATGAAAATTGGTAACTCTGCGCTCACAATCCTTCTGAAATAAATAGTTGAATGATTATTTGACAGAATTACAATTGCATAATAATTGGAGGAAAAAAACTAAAATAAATATGAAATACGAATACGAATACGAAAATTGATGATCTAGTTATAGTGAATGAGGATAACCTACCCACATTAAAAAGTAAAATGGGTAGAGTTATACACGTTTATATGGGCATTAACACGAAGGTTCATGTAGTTAAGTTAAAGACTACCCAAGGTGAAATAATGAGACCAATTCATAAGTTAATATTATTATGATATCAAACAGTATATTATATAGTTATGATGTCAACAGTATTACCAATTAGAACAATTGTGTTAAAATTAATCTAGTATTATTAATAACTGAGAACGGTAAAGACATTATTATTATTTCATTATTTGAGTTTTTATACATTTTGTGCACAATCTTAAATTTTATCAATTTTTTTTTCTTTTATATGTAATATTATAAGCAATATTGTAACTACCAAATATCTGTTGCACCTTCAAGCAGTACATATTTTTATTCCATATTATGTAGTTGATGTCTTGCAGACCATTGAGCTAGTAATATTGGAATAGCACATACATGGAGCTGCTGGTGATTTGTAATCAGAATTGCAAACATGTCAGCTAAATTAAAACAAGGCATACAAATTGCTTTATTTGGTTTACAATGAATTTAAAATTTTCTACTGCTTTAAATAATTAGATAATTTATTTTCAGGGCAATGGTTGCTTAGTTATATATTTTTATTACTTAAATAATTTTAAGGGCTATTGATATGTAATAGTCATACATTTTCTCATAAATATTTAAAATCATACATAAAGACTAATAAAAAGTCTGTTTCTCACTATTTATTGTTATTAGGAATAAGATATGCATGAATATGCTTTTCAGTAGCAACAAGTATTTCCATTCTTTATTTTAACACGTTTAATTTTAAAAACATTTTCTTTTTTTAATTGTTGCTTTTTTTCACATTTTTACATGTATTACTCAAATATTATCCCCTTCCTAATTCTTCTTTCAACAGTGATCATTCTATGATTTAATCTCTTCATATGGAATAAGTTATGAAATCACTTACAAGGAAGGTCTCCTTACAGGGCATGCTCAGAATATGTTGGAAGAAATGCTAGTGAAACTACTCATGCATATAATAAAGGGTCAGTTAAATTTAGCGGTGGAATTCCAGTAGAAAATCTATAAAAAAAATAAAATAATTCTGAATATTTAGTGCAAAAATACGAAAGCGACATGTGATTTGGCAAGCAGGATTTTTCCTTGCCAAAAGCAAACAATTTTAATGCTTCTGAAAATTGCTTGTTAATTGTTTTTTAGAATGCACAGTATTTAATGAATTTAAAGTTAATCAATGAAAGAGTTTATTATACATATATATTTTTTGTATTAAATAAACATGTTGCTTGTTACTGTAGTTATTTAATTTTATCATTGGAAAAATATTTTTTTATTTTTTCAACTTGCAAATATCTATTTTAAGTTATAGCCAGCTGACATTTAATTTTTATTTATTTAATTTGCTTCTTTTATATTTTTCAAGTTGCAAATATTTATTTGTGAGTATTAATATGTTTGCAGCAATATTTATTTTAAATGTTCTTCAAATTAATAAATAACTCACCCTTTTGTTCTTTTTATTACCGATTTGTATGAAACTTTGCATTGCTTTATCCTCCAATCCAAGATTTTTTAAATTTAGACGGCTATTCAGAAAGAATGTCCATGTGAAGAATTCTACCGTTATACATTTCCATATCAAAGGAGTCATTGTTTCCATAGCAACAAAATCAAATCGACAGTGCTCAATCAGACTTATTTTTGAGCTTGAGATAATTTAAATCAATTTAAATTTTGTTTTAAATCGTAAAATATGATAGTTAAATTTCATTATAAATACATATAAATAAATATGTCAAAACTATAGTTAAAGCAAACTAAAAAAGGACAAAAATAAAGTTATTCAAATTAAACTTATTTAAACAAATTCAAGATCAAAAGTTTTTTTTTTCTTTTACGGAGTATTTAACATAAAAGCACATCTTTTGAAATTTTATTTTATCACCAATGGGAGATAGATCGCCAAATAAGCTAAATTTCATTATTTTTTTAAGGACGCTCCAGCGAGGTTCTGCCAATTTTTTATTATTATTATTATTATTATAAACGTATATATCCATATGAGAAAAACATTCTGTAATTTTTTCAGATTTTTCTGAGTGTAATGTTTGCGAACTTATACTATGCACACTGTATTAGCTGAACACATAACTTTAATAAATACGAGCACACTTACCAAACAAGACAAATAATATAACATTGAAATCGAACAACTCGAATGTAAAAACAAGTGGAACTTGTAGTAGTTTTATGTAGTAGAAGTTATCGTTAATACATAACACTTCTCTCTCCCTAAGGAAATTACAAATCCAATCTCTTCGGCATCTTCTTAATGCGTGAAGAACGGCGCAATGTTAAATCAGGGGATGTTAACACATGTTTGCTTGCAGGATCTGGGGGCTTGGGAGATTGCTCATTAGCAGCAATGTCTAGACCGGATGTAATTGGTGACTTGGGGCTTCGAACTGTAGAAGGTTTATTTGGGCTCTCAATTGTTGAAGGCAACTTTGGACTCTGAACTGAAGAGGGTGACATCGGAATTACTGGGTAAGGAACAGGGTTTGGTTGTTTTGGAGAGAACAGCTGACTATCACTATCTGGATGTTGAGAATGTAGTTGTAGATGTTCCCTTCTCTGTCTAAGTTGATCTCTATGCCTGTGTACTGAATTACCATCAGGAAATAACACTCGAAACATGCAATTTCCAATAGGTGAAATAATTACTCCTGGAATTCACGTATCACCTTTGCCAAAATTCCTGGCATATACTAAATCTCCAACCTTAAAAGATGGCTTTGAAATAAGTTCAGTAGGATGACGATAATGCAATAAATCCAACCTACTACGTATTTGTCTGCCAAAAAGTAATTCAGCTGGTGACAAACCTGACAGAGCTAATGGTGTTCGTCTGTAATTCATAAGAATTCTTGCCAGTCTGATTGAAATTGTACCATCCTGCACTTTCTTTAGCTGCTTTTTTATGTATTGTACGGCCCTTTCGGCCTGTCCATTAGATGAAGGATGATATGGTGCTGTGGGCAAGGATCGTATGCCATTACGCTTAAGAAAGGACTGGAACTCATCTGAAGTAAAAACTTTTGCGTTATCGGTGACAATGCAACTGGGTAATCCAAATCTTGCAAAAAGTTCATAAAGTTTCTCAATAGTTGCTAAAGATGTACTTTTTTTCATTGGAAATGCTTCGATCCATTTTGAATACGAATCTTGAACTATTAAAATCATATGATTATCACTAGGTCCTGCACAGTCCATGTGGATTCGAGACCAAGGTATGTTAGACGTTGGCCAAGCTTGTAAAGCTTTCGGAGGCATATCCATATTCTGTTCACAAATGGTGCAATAACGGACAGTGTCCTCAATTTCTGAATCCAAATTGGGCCACCAGAACAATGAACGGGCAATACTTTTCATTCCTACCATTCCTTGATGAGTAGAATGTAATTCTCGTAGAACGCTATGTCGAAGTGAGGTGGGAACCACAACTCTGTTTCCCCATAGAAGAATGTCCTGTTCAACAGTTAATTCCATGCGTTTTTTAAAGTATGGCAAGATTTCTGTTATCTTTGAATCAGGTACAGTATCTGGCTTGAGAACTTCTGGCCAACCTTCAAGAGTGAAGTGAATTACTTGAGATAATACTGAATCCTCTTTAGTAGCCTGTTGAATGTCATTAATTGTAATGGGACCAACATCTAATCTTTCCATCTGTAGAACTAGTTCTTCTGGTAACGGAGGGTTAATTTGAGGTGTATGTATAGGTAGACGGCTGCATGCATCTGCATTGGCATTGTCTTCTCCCTTATGGTAGCGAACGGTGTAATTAAAAGCTGAAAGAGTCAATGCCCAACGCTGAATTCTTGAATTTGCCATAGTTGGAACATCAAACCATTTTTCTGAAAAGATAGTAACTAGTGGCCTATGGTCAGTTAAAAGAGTAAAATTCCTGCCAAGTAAGTACTCTCGAAATCGTGTCACTCCAAATATCAATGCCAGTGCTTCTTTCTGTATATGTGAATAATCTTTCTCTGCAGATGTCAACGTTCATGAAGCAAAAGCAATAGGAAACTCCTCAGAATTTACGACATGAGATAGCACTGCTCCCACACCATATGGACTCGCATCACAAGCTAGAAGAAGTTCTTTCTTTGGATCAAAATGGACTAATAAAGAAGAGCTGCATAATGCTGATTTGGCGTTTTGAAAAGCTGAATCAGCTTCTGAAGACCATTGCCAGGGAATATTTTTCTGCAATAATTTATAAAGTGGAGCCAACATGGTACTCATTCGAGGCAAAAATTTAGCATAATAGGTGATCAAACCTAAAAATGAACGCAATTCTGTAAGGTTTTTAGGAACCGGAGCGGCTTTAATTGTACCAATGTACCAATGCAGTTCATCATGAGTACCTACAGGAATCGCTATGCTTCTGTTTATCTCAATCGGATTAGTAGGGTCGAATGAGACAGAGTGCTTCGGTGTTTAAGCAGCATGGAATTCCTTATGAATTCTAGAGCATTGGGATGGTAGAGTTAGCCAGGGATCGTGGGGAAAGATGGAAAAGGCCCCAGAGCCATACATTTTTTTATATATATATATATATATAAATTAGTTAAATCCAAAAAATAATAAGGACAGGAATCGAAAACGTTAATAAAAATAGAAGTTGGAACAAAAAATAATGAATTTTGAAAAGAAAACGGCAAGGATTTGACGGCTAACTTTGTCAGCCAATGAGGAAGCGAAGTGCATCAAATCAAAACCGCCTATAAAGATCAATAAAGAAAGAGGATGATAGTAACTTCAGATCACGTGACTAGCGGGTCGGGATGGGAGCATCTCAGTCGGATTTGACGGCAAACTTCAGCAGCCAATGAGGAAGCGAGTTGCATTGAATAAGCGGCTTTAATTGCTGTAATTTTTTCTTCTGTTGGGTGTATTCCATCAGCATCAATTACATGACCAAGAAAAGTCAAACTATTGCAAAAGAATTGACACTTTTGTTGTCTAAGTCACAAACCTGCATCATGAAATCTTTTTAACACTTCTCGTAGTCGTGACATATGCTCAACGTGACTGGTGCCAGTGATGATGCAATCATCAAGTGAAACAGCCACACCAGGAATGCCTTGCATTAATATTTCCATTTCCTGCTGAAAAATAGCTGGTGCTGAGGAAATTCCAAAAGGTAAGCGAATGTACTGAAAAAGTCCCTTATGTGTATTTATAACTGTAAGGTCTCTGGAATCTTCATCAAGCTCAAGTTGATTATAAGCATCTCTGAGATCTAGCTTAGTAAATTTCTGACCTCCTGCCAACATAGCAAAAATATCTTCAGCTTTAGGTAAAAGATATTGGTCTGTATCAATCGCAATATTCGCTGTTAACTTAAAATCACCACAAATTCTTACTGATGATCTGTCAGCTTTGAGTACTGGAATGATGGGTGTAGCCCATTTTGAAAAACGAATTGGTTGTAAAACACCAATCTTCTGTAATCGACTCAGTTCCTCACTGACTTTTTCTCGCATTGCAAAAGATAAAGTACGAGCTTTATAAAATTTTGGTTGCATTTCTGGCTTTTTAATTAAACAGACTTTAATTCCTTTTAAGTGCCCAAGTGTATTCTCAAAAACATGCTTGTATTCATTCAATAACTTACTCAACTCTATGTCATCACTTTTAACAAAATTGGTATGAAATTCTAAAATTTTCAAGGACATAATCCAATTTCTACCGCATAAGTTTGGACCTTTGTTATCTACTACCAGTAAAAGTAACTGTTCGTATTTTCCATTAAATTTTACTTCAACCGTAATCGTTCCTAAAACAGGAATGCGTTGACCTGTAAATGTAGCTAAACCAGTTTTAGCTGGCTGCAAGAGTGGCAACTTCAGTGAATTGTATGTATCTTTGGTGATTAGAGATAAAGCAGCACCTGTGTCTAATTCCATATTAATAGTTTGATTGTTTACTTCAATATTTACTGTAACAGGTCTAGAAGCACTTTTCTCAGCAATAGAAACCGTATTAAAAATATTGTATTCTGGTTCGCATACAATAGCTACTTTAGAAATCTCTTCCTCGATAATTTCATCAGAACCGGGTGTAGTATGCATTTGATGAACTTTTTTAGGCTTTTCTTTAACAATTTTACGATTCGAAACTTCAGTTTTCTTTGACTTTAGGCATTTTTTTGCCAAATGACCCTTAATACCACAAGAATGGCACGTAGTCTTCAAAAAAGGACAACTCTTAGGTAAATGATCAGAATTCCCACAACGTATACATTCACGGAACTGTTCTGGAAATTTCGAATTGCGGAGTTTCGGTTTTGAAGTGTTTAATTTGTTCACTGGCTGTAAAATAGAACAAGAACCTTGTAAATTTATGGAATCGCAAGCAGCAGTTTCCATAGACACAGCCAATTCAATTGCTTTAGAAAGCGTCAGATTCTGTTCAGATAACAAACGATGCTGTATTTGAGTATCCTGAATTCCACAAACTAGTCGATCACGAATCATCGTATCTAAACTAGAACCGTAATTGCAAAATTCAGAAAGTCTACGCAATTCTGAAACAAAAACTGAAATGGTTTCATCAGATTTACGAACTCGGGAATTAAATTTAAACCTTTCGACAATTTCCGAAGGTGCCGGACTGTAATGGTCTGATAAACATTTAATTAAATCATCATACTTAGTATCTGCCGTTGTTCTCGGCGATAGTAAACTACGTAATAATTTATAAACTGTTGGGCCAATCACAGTTAAAAAGATAGATTTTTTTTTCTTATCATCAGATATATCATTTGCATTAATAAAATGATTAAATCTTTCTACGTACTGCAACCAGGTTTCCACTGCAGGGTCGAAATCTTCTATTCTACCAAACGTAGCCATAGATGACTTAACGTAGCCATACGTAGCCATAGATAGTCACCATTGGTGAGACCAAAAATTTCTAGCCTTGCCATAAAGACTCAAAGATTAATAAAATTGACAATTATTTTCTATAACTTTTTGAAAACAGATTTTTAAATCAATTATCTCTTACTTTCACTAGATTTTCAGGGCTCATCCACTCTGAGCAGATGTCAGTAAACAGGTACTTCCCCTCTTGTTCAATTTGATAAATGCAGCACTGGCCTTTTTGTAGTTTAAACTTCAAGCTGACGTGCATCCCTACCATAGTTAACAGTGCAGAGTTCTTTTCTTCACCAGATACCAATTCCCATGACTAAAGAATAAATTAATATATTGGAGAAAACAAATAAAAAAGTACTACTTTTAAAAAGAAGCATAAATTTTCATTTTTAAAAGTACAAAAGATGTATCTCATCACTACCAAAATGATACTATACACAGGCAAGACTTCAATTCAACAAGGCTGTAATGGAAATTTTATTTAAAAAATGAAAAGCGAAAGAAATTAGTAATAACTTTAATCACATCATTAAACAGACAATAAACAATGATATACATTTCAAATTGAATTTATGCCAGTTTATTTTACTTTAGACACACATGACATGCATGCTTTTGAAGAAATGACATAATAGTTTTAGACTGAAACACTATTGTTTTTTATTTTCTACATAGTTTAACTAATGGCTAATTAGTGATTAACTAATGGCTCCTTTGATCAAATGGAGCAAAGAACATTTATATAAACAAAGGTAGAAGTAAGTAAATATTGCGTCTACCCTTAATAAAATATGTAAATTAGAGTGAAAAAAAATAATTTTGAAACATTTAGCTTTACTTCAATAAAAAGTTGTCAGAATGCTGTGATAGGTAGATTTTGGTGAGGGCAAACAAGTACTTTACATAAATTATATCACATTGTCATCAAAGCTGGAATTACAAGTCGAAGTATTAGAAAAGTTGAAGTATCACAAAAATATTTTTTACTTATTTTTGTTTAGAAAACTATTTTCAAAAGTAACGTTATGTAATTTTATGAGAGTAAAACCACAGGAATGGCAATCCAAAAATTACTGTAGAAAATACAGAATCATAATGCAATAAAAATTATTTCTAAGCATATTGAAATAAATAAATCATGCATCAAAAAGAAATTTTTGTGAAAAAGATTTACAGTGTGCCTATTTCTTCAACATACTTTCATCAAATAGAAAATTCGTTTATGCATTCATATATGTTTGAACTACAGAATAGTTTTATCATTCCATCTTCAATAGAATGGAATTGTCTACTCTTTTGTATGCAACTCTTCTTGTCTCTTGAAAGATTTGTCAGAATAGGTAACAGCAAAAGTCTTTACTGAGCTGAAGTGAAACTAAAGATTTTCATGGAAGTGCAAAATTAAACAAGCAAAATCAAACAAATATTATGAACTTCTTCAAGCAATTAGATCATACTATGTAATTATTATTATTCATGTATGCAATTTCTGTATATGCCAATAGAATGTGTGATGTTTACTATTGTTTCTCTTTAGTGGTAGCTGAAGTTATGTTCAAGGAGCTTACTTGGGATTTTTAATTAGTCGCATTTTCTTGTTGACTGACTCAGAGTAATTGGCCCTCTATGCAGGGGCGGATCCAGAAAATCGTTTTTTTTTTTGGGGGGGGGGGGGGGGCGATACCGAGTGACATATAATCAACATAGTCATAATTTCTGTTGCTCAAATCATTCCTTGCAGTTAACTATTAAATGAATAAGAAATAATTAATGCGATTTGAAAATATTACATTCTCTCAATTATCCGACGTTTGATTAACCGAAACACTCAGTTATCCTGACTAATTAGTTAACTCTTATTATATATAATCCTGACCTCTCCTCAAAATATGGTTTATTGTTACTTATTAGGTCGTAAAATTAAAAACGTTATAACAGATTTAATTTATTAAATATCTTATTTTTTTTACTCTTGTACTATGGTAATTATTTATCTTATTTTTTGTTCTTTTAGTTATAGTGAATAACGTTAATAACACAAGCCTGCAATGATTATGTTTTTTAACTTTTGGTAATTGATTTTGATGTATTTTTTAGCACTGAATCCGAAAATGGCCTACATTTTTAACCATCACATCACGATTTTCACAAACTGCAAATTTCAAAGTTAAAAAGTGACTAGTCGGATCTACCAATCCCAAAACTTTCTTCTATCTCATGCATGTTAATACTTGAAAATTCGGTATCACACTGCCAAAATTAAACAGCAATCTATGCCCATCTTGAGGATTCTATAGATATGAAATTCCGTGCATTAGTTCTTGAGATATGGCTATCTCTGAAATCGTGTAAATACAGCAAAATTCAGCCTAGCAGCGCCACCTATTGGGTGCTTTACACCAAAACCTATGTTAAACCAAAAACACCAAGCAACTACTTACGTCAAAGTCTAACTGAATCTGAAGTTTTGGGAAAATCCGTGCATTAGTTTTTAAGATACAGTTATTGCGAAAAAAAAAAAAGAAAATTCCAGCATAGCAGCGCCACCTATTGGACGATTAACCCCAAAACCTAATCAGCAATAACTTGTGTTAACATCTAACTAAATTTAAAGTTAGATGATAATTCGTGTATTAGTTTTTGAGATAGAGCTACTGCGGGAATAGTGCAAAATGCAGCACAGCAGCGCCACCTGTTGAGTGATTTACACCAACACATAATCAGCATCAAGTCATATCAAGGACTAACTGAATATGAAGTTTGATGAAAATCCGTGCATTAGTTCTTGAGATAGAGCCATTGCGGAAATCGTAAAAAATGCAGCATAGCAGCGCAACCTGTTGAGCGATTTGCAGCAACACGTAATCAGCATCAAGTCAGATCAAGGACTAACTGAATCTGAAGCTTCATGAAAATCCGTGCATTAGTTCTTGAGATAGAGCCATTTCGCAAAATCGTAAAAAATGCAGCATAGCAGTGCCACCTATTGAGCGATTTGCACCAAAAACTAATCAGCATCAATTTGTATCAGGGACTAGCTGAATATGAATTTTTATTAAATTCCGTGTTTTAGTTCTTGAGATAGAGCACCCACAAAATTTGTGTCACACACAGACAGACAGACATTTTGTAAAAACATGTTTTTCGGGTTCTCTGACCCCCCTAAAACGTGTAAATCCGTCGAAAACCGGAATTCGAAAATTTTCATGAATCCAATACTTTCTTCTTGTAAAGATAGAAGAGTAAAAAATAGCGAAAATCTCTCAAAGCAATTTGTCAAACCCTTAACAAAAGAAGATAAATGTTTAAAATACATATGCGACAAATTCCCAGCTTTATCAACCGCCAAAATAAAAGAGGATACCGAGATGAAACCCATAGAGAAGATTAAAAGAAAAACGCGAAGCAGAGCATGAGCGGTTCAAAGAAACTTCCTGGAACGCATGGAATAAAATTATAAGGATTTTAAATACACAATATTTTACATGTTGGAGGGGGGGGGGGAATCGATCGGGGTGGTCGCCCCACCCCAAGATATAAATCCAACGATTTTAACGATAGTTTTCGCAGAACAGACAGACAAGCAAACGAAAAACAGACAAGCAAACAAAAACCACACTTTTCGGGTGTCATTGGTAAACTTCACTGATGTTTCGGCAATTAGTGAACAAAATAGGATTATGTCCAGTCAAAAGGCATATGGCGCCATAATTTTTTACACTATGGGTTGAGGTGGGGGACGATGCCACTTCGTGTACCTTTTGTTGAATCTCTACAACAGAAATTGACAACGTTATGCGGATCCCTTTAACGTATTGATAATTTAAAACGTTTTAAAACTTTTAACGTTTTTTTCGTTCTTTCAAAGAAACTGCAATTCTAATTTCTGTATAACGATATTTTTGAGGAATGCTTTACTGTTTGAGAAAAGAATGGGATTCATAGCAATTTCCAAAGAAAGAATGAAACAAGAAAAAGAAAGGTCCTTTGAAAAATTCAAGCATCTTAAAGTTTTCTGAAGGAAGCCGCTAATGTGTAAAAAATGTACTGTTATTGCCACCCACATTGATAAATTTCAAAGGTATTTGATGAATGAACAAAAAAGGATTATGTCCTAATCCTAGTCAGTTAAAAGCTAAAATGCGTATGGTGTATTGATTTCTTAAAAACCAACTTGGTAAATTTGTTCTTCCCTTCTTTGCCCCGATCGACCCCCCCCCACACACACACCCACCGTGGATGCGCGCCTAGGGGAATCTCCTCCCTGTGCTAATTGTGTGTTTTTCCAGCGGCCCTTTGACTAAATTCGCGTTTTTTCAGTGATTCTTTGGCAAAATTCGCGTTTTTTTCTGCGATCCTTTGAAGAAATTCGCATTTTCTTAGAGATCTGTTGGCGAAATTAGGGGTTTTTGCGTGATTCCTTCATGAAATTAGCTTTTTTTTGCAATTCTTTCGCAATATTCGTGTTTTTTCTGCGATCCTTTGACGAAATTCGCGTTTTTTTCTGCGATCCTTTGACAAAATTTGCGTTTTTTTTCGTGATCCTTTAACGAAATGCGTGATTTTTTGACTAGATTCGCATTTTTCCGCGCTTCTTTGATGAAATTCATGTTTTTTCGCGATTCTTTGACGAAATTCGCGCTTTTTCCTGATCCTTTGACGAAATTGGCGTTTTCTGTGCGATTCTTTGACGAAATTCGCGTTTCTTTTGCGATCCTTTGACCTGCGAGCGATTGATGAAATTGATTTTTTTTCAACGACCATTTGTCGAAATCGCGATATTCGGTGGATTTATATTTTTTTGGGGGGGAGGGAGGGCGAACGCCCCCCCCCTTCCCCGTGGATCCGCGCCTGCCTCTATGATTGGCCAGTAAAATTTTGTGAGCTAGTCAGGCTAACTCACAAAATTTTAAGTAAATGAATTACATTACAAATGAAGTGCATTCTGAATTTGTTTGAATCATGAGATTTTGCCTATTAGATGACAATTTTAAAGCAATATAGTGAAGGAATAGGTATATTTTTTAAACTTTTTACTCATCATAATTTAAGTGTGCTGTGGAAGTATAATTATGCATTCAAGTATGGTGCTGTGCTGCAGAAGAATATGTAGGCAATCAGATGTGTCGCAAGATTAAAAAGGTTGAAAAATGCTGTGCTAGATTGTGCCATAGATACGGCATAAAGCTTGCAAATGTCATACCTGATAAGGCATATTATTATACTTTCTCTGGAGAAATCCAATGATTCCAAAACGATTGGTTTTAAAAAATATACGACCAGTATCTAAAATTAAATGCTCAATTTTAAAGAAGTAATAAAAGATAAGATTTTGCATTATGAAAATATCTTTTTATTGGTGTTCCTCATAACAAAAAAGACAGCATAATTATTTTAAGTAATAATTTACAGTCATTTTTTAATTACTAATTTTAGCACAAAATATCTATATATGAAATACTACCATCAAAATTATGATATAGTAATTTTAAAAAATCCACAATGCTAGAATTAAATAAATAAATACTTAAAATTGAATTTTAAAAAGATATAATGCTAAAAACAAAAATAAAATCACAGAACTTTTTAAAAAACACATTATATTACAGAGCAAAAACAAAGCTAAAATTAATTGGGAAATACACATAAAGATTTTTATATAAGCCATAGAAAAAAAATCAGAAAAGTTAGAAACTGTTATCAGATTATTTGAAATATTTCATAATGAACCAATTTACTGTTCTTTGCTTTCAATTGCTTTATTCTTGTTTATCATGCAAAACAAAAATAGCATGAATCTCGAATATTCAATACAATTTTAAACTTTTTTACAAACTGAATTTAAATTTAAAAATAGTCTATTTCAGTATCAACCAGATTTATACTCATAAATTAGACTCAAATATTTTTTAATGGATTTAGTTAAATGCTAGGAAACTACCACTGAATATTTTTGACTTAATTACTTTTCATCTAAGATCTCATAGTATCCGATTTATAAATTGAAATTTTATATTGTTATAATAAGCAAATTTATGATGTTGTAAAGAAAGCAGCAAATAAACTTATAATAAATGTTTAAATCTACAGTTAAATTATTTTATGCATATAAACAGTCTAAATGAGATACTACAGAGCAAAAAATGCTCAAATTATAAAAGAGCTATACTTTGAAATTTGCTTCCAAAAATAGGTTAATTTTTCCCCAACAAATTATGCAAAAAGTATCTTGAAGTGTCTAATTTCTTAAAATAAGATTGGTGAAAAAATATATATAATTTCAATTCATGCCTTTTATGTTTACAAACAAAAGTTCAAGAAGGTTTTTGTGATGCTCAAAAATTAATTTTGCTTTATACTTCTAACTTAAATATTAAGATATTTTATTTAAACTATTTCCAAGAGCATGAATAGTACATTACAACCATAATTTATTTTTATTTTAAGAAAGTTCGCCTTTTCCTCAATAATTCAACTTTTATATTTGCTTCTAGTTTGAAAAAAATTAATATTCTTCTTGCATGTTGCTTACTACAATGAAAGGTAGGATAACCAATAATTTGTCATTCCATCCCCTCCCCCCTGCTCTTTTGATAATCTTATAAGACTCGGATATTTTTGAAAATAAATAAACTTATTTCGAATGAAAATTAAGCCATCATCTAATTCACTAAAACAGATATTTTTTTAGTTAAATATTAAAGAAATATTAATTTGCTGATAAATTTGTCACATTCTAAATTTTTAACACACTTTAAAAAATAAAAAACTTTTTTTTTTCATTAAGAAAATTTTTGGGTGGCTGCAGTTAGAAAACTACAGGAAGAGCAGCATATCAGTATTAAAATATCTTAAAAATTAAAAATGTCCGCAATTAATAGCTTAGTTCCTGTGTGCAATATCTCCAAGTTTAACATTCATTCTGACACTAATGTTGCAAAAATTGCATTAAAAATATATAAACAAATGTTTACAGATGTGCAAGTTGTTAGGAAACAATATTGATAAAAAATATCCATAATAAAAATCTGATAATAAATTTTATAAACAAAAAATTCATCCTTACAAAAATATGGATTATGATAATTGTCTTTTCACCAGCAGCAATAAAACCACTTTACTTTTTTGTGGAAATATTTATCATAGAAAGTCATTACTGCAATATTATATTTCTGCAAAATGTTTTTATTTCTTTAAGACAAGATAAATTTCTTTTCTTCTTGAAGATGAAAGTATTAAAATGTTCAAAACCACTATATAAATATGTATCCCAATTTCTATGAATCTTTTGCATGAGTTCTTGATGATATAATTCTCAAATTATCATCTTAGAAAACAATTAACATTAAAATTTCAAAATTAACATTATAAAATTTACTGTTTTTTTTTTTTTTTTTTTTAACTATTACTGTTAACAATTCTACATTTTTATGGCACTTTATTTTCATCTTTTCAGTAGTTAGTAATAAATGAAACAAAATGACTTAGCATACTAAAATTTCTATTTTCTAAAATATATACAACACTAAATATCTGCAGTTTACAACAAAGAATAAAAGAAATAGGGAGAGAAAGAGGGGGGTGGGAGTCATATTTCATATGAACTATCATCTTTTCCTAAAACAAGACTGCTGCAGTGAAGTGCTTCAGCTCCAATTCAAAATACTCTTCATTTATACTCCCCATTCCTCTAAGAGCCTGCCTACTGATGTCATGGTTAACATGACAACTGCATTAACAGGTGCAATTTCTTGGACACAGTTCGGCTGACTCTTTACCCAAATTGATTCAGGAGATAGAGCACTTGCTTTTATGCGCCAATCCTATTGTGATTATTATTTATAAAAAATGTGGTGCAATGTGAGTTAAATAAAGCCATTGGCTACCAGATTCCTATATTCCACAATATGCAATGCAAATATCACTTATGGCAATACAGTCGAATAACAGAGTAAAAAAAAATTAACAACTACATTTTTACAACGAAAACAACAATATTATAATCAAATAAGAAATAATAATGCCTTGTACAGACATGTAATAATAAATGAATTAACTCACCCTCATCTAGTTTAGTTTCAAAAAACCCAACCCGAGTGAATCCTTTTCTATCTTCTAGCCAGAATCCTGGAATAGGCTGTTCTAGAAAAAGGACATTAGCTGGAAGTCTGAAACAATTACACAAAAAATACATGAATAAAGTGACAATGAAAAACAAGAGTGAAATTATTCTTATAAAAAAGGATGATAACTAGAGATCGACAGAAAATTTGGTTTCGTTTTCGGCCCAAAATCAGAATTTCCCCGAAAATTCGGCCAGACTCGATCAAAACTATCTGTATTCTAAAAATCTTGTTTCTTATTTTGGAAATTTCCAACATTACTCATTGATTTGAGCTGCATTGTCTCAAATGAGACACTCTTTATTTATTGCTATGAACTTCACTGTTTATCAGTCATGACTGACTCAAGACGTGAGTGCAAATTATAAAAGCAAGCAATGCATATATGACTAAACCTTGAAGATACTTTTCATGTTCTCATTAAAAGCTCCAGACTTCCCACATAGCATTTTTAGTTTGCAGAAGTCTTGCTTTGAAAATCTGCAAAGTTGCAGCAAGCTCAGCATGACAAGACTGAAAGTTCATAACACAACTGCAGCAAGATAACGCAAATGCCGAAGTCACCACACTTTGAGCTTGCAGCTAACTTGTTGTGCAAGTTAAATTCATGCTGTATCATATTTATTGTAAATTAACGGCAAACAAGTAATCAAACATACTGCAAACTTACTGCAAAGTAGCAATCTTTCCATACCACATTAACTGTTTACAACTGTTACATTATAAGTTTAACCCCTTTGAAGGGGTCCATAGACCTGATCAGGTCTATTGATGTATACACACCGTTAAGGTGCATGCATCTTTTTTACCACCATAAACAAGTTAGAGTAATATTTGTGCTTTTCAATCTGAGCCTTTTATGGTATTTGAGAAGTATAGCGTTTAAAAAAAGCAGTGCCAACCGAATAAAATTTCTGCATATCTGCTGATTTTCTATTCTGTCAAGAGAGGGATTTTTTGCTTTTGTCACTTTTGTGAATTAGAGACAGTCTTGCCATCAGTTTCACAACAAACTACTCATGCAAGTGGGTGATGGTATACCTTGTGGGAGATTTGCTGCAAATTTCTTAATTCAAATCTGTCACGGCAAGATAACATCAGAAAAAAACAAACTTGCTGCTAATATTCATACTATCTGGGTTAACAGTAACAGAAAATTTTTAGTTTGAAACCACAGAACAAGTTTGAATGCTGTTTTGAGAAAGTTCTTATATAACAGATGATCATTTACAAAAATTATTATGAAAGATAAATCAAAGTGTGTATACCTAAAACATTTTTTAGTTAGGTGAAATTCATATAATTAGAAAATCATTCTGTGTCGTTGAAGTAATCACATTTTATTTTATATGAAAATAAAAAATTTTGGTCAGACACACAGACAGCCAACTAAGGCCAGACATATAATTAATTAATAATTGTGTACCAGCGAGGATGACCAAGCAATTAGCTTGACCATGTATCTCAAGTCCTATTAAAAATTTCTAAAAAATTCCTTCACATTCTGAAAGCCAATCTATTTTTGATAAATATAGCCAAATTTGGTGGCATTCTTTCATTTGGCGACAAGTATGTGTTTTGGCATTCATAATCTTGGAAGTCGAATTTTTGGCCAAATGACGACAATATTTCGCCAAATATAGCCAACTTATTGGCTGTTGACAACTTCGCGGCTTCATGACCCTGAGCTGTAGTGATACAAAATGACCCACTAATGAAATCTCCTCGAACATGTGACTTAGCACAATGGTCTTCTGGTAATCAAAAATGGTAGGATACAAAATTTAGTCAAAATCCTTCAAGCCTTTTTTTAGATAAAATTAGCTTGACCCGCAGTGAATGATGTGACAATGACCCATTAATCTAATTTTCTCGAACATGTGACCCAGCCCAGTAGTCTTACCGAAAATGGTAGAATATAAAATTTAGTCAAAATCGTTAGAGCTGTTTTTTAATTAAAATTAGCTTGACCCATAGTAACCCCAAAATGACCTATTAATCGAAATTTCTCGAACATGTGACTTAGCCCAATAGTTTTCTCGTGACTCAAAACAGTTGGATAAAAAATTTAGCTAAAATCAATTGAGCCGCTTTTTAGATATTATTAGCTTGACCCTGACCCATTATGACCCACTAAATGAATTTTTTTAAACACATGACCTAGCCCAATGGTCTTCTCGTGCCCGAAAACGGTAAAATACAAAATTTAGTCAAAATCGTTAGGCACGTTTTTAAAATAAAATTTAGATACACACACAATTTTTGCTCGTATTATATTTAATAAACACGTATAATTAATTAATATTTATGTATGTATATTAATTACTTAAAACATACTTTTGGGCATTTTTATTTTCGGCTGAAAATAGGAAGATTACTGAAATTCTATTTCAGTCTTAAAACCTGTTTTGGTCGATCCTTAATGATAACTGTAAAGGCAGACATGAAACAATTATTAGCATAATAGGCAGTTTAGCTCCAGCTTATCATAGTTGCTGAGAAATTCCATAAATAAATTAAAATTAGAATATGAATAAAGAGATTTTCTTGTCTTGTGTTTATGACGGCCAATTATCAACACGCGGGATATGGGCCCTAGGGGGGGGGGGGGGATGCCCTTCGTGAGGGTCTTTCTAAGGGAACCTAACCTGTATTTATACGTGGGAATCCACAGCTTCAAAGAAAACTCCGAAACGGTTAGGCTGACGGGCGCGATTGGGTTTGAACACAGCACCTCCCGTCCCAGCTTTGAGAGCAGAACCTCTCAGCCACTGGTGGGGCATAAAGAGATTTGCATTGTATAAGTAAATTCTGCAGTAGTGCTCTTAATTTAATCCCTTAGGAAAATCCCTACAGTGTCCTTATCCAGTGGTGGACTCAAGAATTTTGTCTGGGAGAAGTTTTGAATCATTATTAATGAACAATTCTGTTGTTTTATCTGCCTTTATTTCTTTTACTTTTTTCTTTTGTTAAATATGCTGTCCTACCTTTTGTTAAATGTGCGAGTTATAATAACCAATGTAAAGCATAATACAAACAAAATAAATTTAGCTTTCAGCATAATAATAAGTTTGAAGCTTTTTCAAACCTTGATAAGCTTAACTCCTTAAGTTTCAAGAATTTTCAAGACTTCATAAAGGTTCCTTTCTTTCAAAGTGAAATGAAAAAGTGAAGGAGAAACAAACTGAAACAAACTTTGCATGGTGCTACTATTACTCCAATTTTTTTTTTCTCTTTTTTAATTTGTACAGAAAGAATTTCTTATAAAGAAGACTTGAAACAATTTCATGGTGATTCTTTTAGCTAGTTTTGCTTTTCTTTATGCTGTTTTTAGTATAACTTATTCCTTGTAACACAATAACTTTGTTTTATCTTAGCAATTTTAAATTTGTCTGGGGGTAGCTTCTAAATACCCCTTCCATTCACTATACTATTGCCTTATCAATTTTTTCTTATAATAAGAATATTCTGCCACAATATGAGTGGATGGGTGGGAGATACATTAGTTTTAAAACTAACAATTTCCTCCCCACTTTATCTAGGCTTGAGACTAGCAGATTTTAAAATAAAATCTGTAGTGGTTAAATTATTTTTCCCCATTATTTAAGTATTGCGCGGCAGCACAATACTTATTTATTTCCAGTGTCACTTCTCAATGTTAATTTAACATGGAAAAGCCTATGGAGATCATAACTTTTTCATTTTTTCTTCCCACCTTTTTGTCCCTGATGCCACTCATTTTTTATTCTTTACTAATTCTAATGATATTATAAATTTAAAGTGTAAAAATGTTTGCCTGACGTCAGGGCCAAAACAAATGGTAAAATGCCTTTGCATATGGATGAATTATAACCCAGAGAGAAACATGGGCCATTTTTTTTTTAATTATTCAAATATTTTTCTTAATAATTCCAATTTTCGCTTTTTTCATTGAAAATCAACGGAAATTTTTATAGAAAATGTAGCATTACTTCATTGTTGCAAAAATTTCAAAAGCCGTAATAATAATTTATTTCTTTTTAGTTGAAAGATTTTCACGTGAAATATTAAATTTAGTTTTTTTTTTTTTTTTTTTTTTTCAAAAATTAAAAAGGTGAATATGGGGTCATAGTGGAAATAAAAAGGATATTTTCAGAATAAGTTTTTGCTTTAGTCAAGTTTATATTTTAGTAAAATGTTTCTAATGGATAGCTATTTTTACGCAGGTAGCGAGCTTAGTGGGGAATTACATTAACTTAAATTTTAAAATGTATTTTTTTTCCGAGATGAGGACTATTTATACCCCAAGTTAAATTTAGCTAATAATTTTCTGATGTGTTTACATCACCCCTTGGGAGAGAATAAGGTTTAAAAATTTAAGTAAAACTTTTATTTTTTATTTTTTACTGTATCACAGCTATAATATTGTTAAATATTAGCAGTAAGGATTCGACACAATTTACATTTACATTCATAGCGTTCCTGAATGGGAAATAAGGTATCTAAATTTAAGTGTTTTGATTATAGATTTTTTGCGTTCAGATTAGAAGTTTTGGCCAAACTACCGCAACTTGCAATACTACAGGGGTGAAACATTTTGAATTACACATTGGTAAACTGCATCTCACATTGTGATGCAATACCGCATACATCAAAGCCTGATGATGATACTCTCTATTAATTTTGAAATGCGTTCGCCTGAGTGCAGTAGTTATTAAAAAACTTGACATATTAAACAAAAACATAATTTGAAGAACAAATTAAAAAAAAAAAAAAATTATTTCCCACATTGTTTAAGCCCGAGAAGGGACAGATATTAAGTTATTTCATTCAATTAGTTCTACATTTAATGTTAAATTTTTGTAACAAATTAGTTAAGCCAATTGAAGATTAAAAAATAAAAATAAAATTCATACAATATGATACTTAAAACATCATAAAAAATTAGATTCCGTTCAAATGAAATCGAAATAAATCTTAGACCTTTTTTTTAAGTTTTGTATTTTGCATTCATCTTATCATTTTATACACAATTGTCATAAACATAATACAAAATCTGCAATACAAATATTTTCAATTAAAAATGGAAGAAGTCTAAGATTTATTTCGATTTCATTTGAACGTAATCTAATTTTTTAGGGTGTTTTAAGTATCATATTGTATGAATTTTATTTTTATTTTTTAATCTTCAATTGGATTAACTAATTTGTTACAAAAATTTAACATTAAATGCAGAACTAATTGAATGAAATAACTTAATATCTGTCCCTTCTCGGGCTTAAACAATGTGGGAAATAAATTTTGTTTTTTTTTTAATTTGTTCTTCAAATTATGTTTTTGTTTAATATTATTAAGCACAATGATCACTCAATGAAAATTTTAAATCAAATCCCTTTACTTACTTTAATGAAATAGAAAGGGCATTGCACATTTCTCTGTCAAAACGCTTGATTTCTGAATCAGCAAATTCAGCTGCCAGGGCTGGAGACATATCAGGCTTAGGATGCCTGATTGGGATTATACTGGTTTGATATGGTATATGAATTAATACCTTCTTCTCACCTAGAACAGTTGTATTTAGATTTAATAACATAGAGGGGGGAAAGCATAGAAATGAGCTATTCGGGTGACTTAGGGTGCACTTTAAAACTTATTTCAATCTGCAATAAGACTGACAAACTCTAAAATTAATATGGAGCAAAGAAATAAGTTGTAAATTTATGTATACTAGCTTTCATAAAAACATATTACTTACTTCAAAAAGCACAACATAAAAGTCATTGTTCCATCTGTTGCTACTAAAATCAATTTTGACTAAGATAGACAATGTTTTTGTAGAAGCTCATAGCCACAATTATATATGTATATATTGTCTTTTAGCAGTGTCACACACCAGTGTTTAAATGTGAAAACTTACTATTTTAAATTAAAGTCTATTAGAATATTTTTAAATGGTTAAAATATAATAGTGGGCCATTTTAATACAAATCAAATGTAAACGAATATTGCCGGAAAAAAGTAAAGTATTTTATATGAAAGTAATTTCTAGGATCAAAATAGTTTTCAATGTCAAAATTATATCAATTTGAAATTTCATGAAATAAATTACAATAAAGGATTTTAAAAAAGCAATTAGAAAAAGTGTGAATATGTGATACATTATTATTTCTACTTATTTACAGTTGATCAAATTTTCATAAAATCTATAATGCAGAGAGATAAACAAAGAGATAAAAAGTATACTTGATGTGTGTTTTTTTATGCAGTCATAAGGAATCAGCTTTAAATTTTGCCAATATATAATAAATAATAACAGGAATATAATAATAGGAAACTTCTTCACTTGTATGATTTTATAACAATTCAATTTAAATCACTAAGTATTAAATTTTGAAAATGTTCCATTAAATCTAGTTCAAAGAAAAAGAACTTGGATAAAAGCAATTAGTCATCTTTATACAATGTTACTCTTATTTGTAAAAATGTAGGTTGTTCACATTAATAAATACTAGGGGATCCACAGAATATAGGTGAAGAATTTTTTTTTTTTTTTTTTTTTTTTTTTAAATAGAAAACTATTTGACTAAACTGCCTTAGACAGTAAATTCTGTCTAAGGCAGAATCAATCGGGACCAAGAAATTTTCCATAGTAGACAATATTCTGCCTTAGACAAATGTAACTCTATGTCTTTGGATTCGCAGGGACTTGAAAATCTTTCCAAGTTAGACAGATTTCTGTCTTACTCAGAGTCTGCCTTACAGAGAGTTTACTGTAATATATATACAGTATGGAACCATTTATCCGGAAACCAGTTAACCGGAAAACCAGTTATCCGGAATGATATTTCTGATAGAGTGATTTCAGAATCTTTGCAGAAAAAGATGTCATACATTGCCAGTTTGACATAGGCTTTGCTTGACACAATTGTATAATTTGATGAAAACATCTAGTATTTTTTGTCATCACATTTAGTTGTATTTTAGATGTTTTAATTTTTATGCAGGGGAAACAGAAGAATTTTTCTTCCTAAGGAATTCCCATAAATTACCTTCTTTTAAACTCTGGCTAACTTTTGATCTTTCTTGCTTTGATTTTTAATCCTAGTAATCTAATAATTTAAAATGAGAAATAATGCCACAACCACACATATTCCACAAAACTTATCAAATGGATGCTGCTTTAATCCATAACCAGTTAACCGGAAAAACCAGTTATCCAGAATACATCTGACCCCAAGCATTCCGGATAAATGGTTCTGTACTGTATATATATATATATATATATATATTTACATTTAATATATTTTGTTAAATTGCCCACTAAGATCACCAAAAAGCATTTTTACATGAAAAATATTAATAATGTATCCAAATAGAGTTTTGAAATTTATTAAAAGTGATACTTACACATAAATCACATGCCAAGAGTTAATAGCTGAAGAAATTTCCAAAGATTTTGCTAGTTACAGCAGCCTTTTCAATTCTGATAAATGGTTTAAGCACATAGTTTGATTACATGTGTGTTAAATTTGTGTCTTATTTATATTATTTTATTTATTTATTGGTTTTGATTTGGTTATGGAGTACAGTAGACTCCTTCAAATCCACACTGCTTGGGACCAAAGGTGATGTGGATTTTAGAATTTTGTGGATTTCTGGTCATTGATTTGTTTACATTTTTTAAACATAATATGAATGTAATAATGTAATTGAAATTATAACGAATGCTTACAATATAGTAGAATATTAAAATAAGTAAAGTAATTAACTAAAATAATAAAAATTAAGATGATTTTAAAAATGATTAAATTATTATAAGTAAATGTCAAATAAATAATTAATAATGTATAATTAAATATGCACCATGCATTTTCCTTGAATTGTTCAATGCAACTTGCCTCATAAAGGTATCCTACTAATTCACACCAAAATCATAAAGTAAGAATGTTTTATTTCAAGTTTAGCCAGACTTAATAACCAAGAAAGCTTGATTAATATATAAATACATTTTGGTAAAAAGATTGTGATTATCAAAGATACCAGCAATACCTTGAATTTTTTTCAGAAATAAATTTATACTTTCTTCATGAAAAAGCATGAGTTCAGTCATATTAATGAGAATTATATTTAAAATAAATACAGTAAACTCTGTCTAAGGCAGAATCAATCGGGACCGAGAAAATTTTCCGTATTAGACAATATTCTGCCTTAGACAAATTTTACTCTATGTCTATGGATTCGCAGGGACTTGAAAATCTTTTAGAGTTAGACAGATTTCTGTCTTACACAGAGTCTGCCTTACAGAGAGTTTACTGTAATAATAGAATAATAGTAAGAGTCTACTGCATTAGCGAGAAATAAATGCTGAACTATTTATATTGTTTTTAATGAAAATGAATTCATATTCAAGCTGCATGAGATAGAGATAAATTTTTAAAAAATCATGCTAGAAAATTATTTATAAAACTGTAAAAAATCCGTAAATTTAGATACAATTTGCAAACAAATTGCATTTGAAAGAATCCCACCTCTCTACATTTGATGTAAAAATTGAAATTGTATGTTTAAAAGTTAATAAAATTGAAGTCTAAGCAAAATTTATTGGTCAGGTTTTTCCCACCATCAATATGACATCAGCGTTACTCGCTGCCATGTTTTTGCTTTATAATATAGATATTCTGAAAATAAATATGAATCTAAGATTTCCAGTGACAAAGTTGTAATTATTTCTTTCATTTAGACAATGGCCAAAGTGTTGTTCCATTAAAGCAGTATTTTATACATTTGTTCCCCCTTTAAAAAAATAATTGGCTTAGCATAAAAAACAATGGATTTTTTTTAATTTCACATATAACAAGTCACATATTTAAAAAACAGAATTATTTTCAAACCATTTTTTAATTATTTTTACACTTTGTTCTCCATTATAAATTTTAAAAAATGGTTTAAGAATAGTTGGGTACCATTTATAAAAAATATTACAAATTCAAATAAAACTTACAATGTGTAAAAATCCAACATCCAGCTTTTACAGTGGGAGAAGGAAGATGAAACAAGTCAAAGTGATAGATACCTCCAACAACAAAATATTCAGTTTTTTCTACAACTGTTATTTCAGGTTCATCAGGAGGAGCTAATTAAAATTATGATTCAATAAAAATTGAATTATAAATCTGCAATGTTTATCTATTTTATTAAATAAATTTTACTTTCATTTATCAAAACTAAAACATTTTTTCAAAGTTTTAGGAAAACAATTCAAACCAATCACAAATCATCATACCAACTAATTTTATTCAGATAAATCTTATATTTGATTCCTTAATTATGATTCAAAATTATTGATGAGATGTAATAAATACTAAAAATTTTTTTTAACGTCTTATCTGCTAACATTGATGCCTTCATTATTGTCTTCTCAGAAAATGCCATAGTCTTTATATCTATACAAAATTTTAACATGATCAATACAATTAGAATCTGACTCAATGTATGTCTGTATTTCACATTTATTTCTCAAAGAGAATTATGAATCACGAATTGAAAGGAACACCAAATATTTGTAAGGATTTTACAATAGCTCCTGGACTTCTAAGTTTTTAAAATTCATTTCCAAGATTATTTTTTTTAATGATTAGCAACCCCCCCCCCCCCCCCATCCCCGCTCCTTAGAATTCCATAATGTACCTTCCCACTGGAACTGCAAAAATCAAAATCTCTCCTAGATAAAAATGTCTGAGTTCAATACTGTGTAACAGTCACGATCTTAAATAATTATAACAATTAATATTCTGTTATATAGATTAGTAAAAGTTTAAGGAGAGGGTTAGATTTTTTAAGCAGAAATCCACAAAAGGGCAGACAGATTTGCTTTTTTCTTTTAAATTAATGATAAAAACGGGTTTTTATCAAACGAAATTTTTTTAAAATCTCGATTATAAACCTCTTCTTAAATTTAACAGCTTTTGATTTCTAAAAAGAGGGGCTTTTAATCAGGATTTTATGGTGTGATATGTTATTAATTGTTTGCTTATTTATAAAGTAACACAGTTGAAAAAATGAAGTTTTTTTGAAAAGACATCAAGCATGAAAAAAAAAAAAAAATTAAAAGTAGATTGTGAAAGAATTCAAAAGAGCTCATATTGAAGTAAATAAACAATTTTTAACTCTGGAGAATTCTAGAGTTAAAAATATTTCATCTGCTTCAATATGAGCCACTTTATATCTGATTAGCTGAAGATTTGAAGACAAAGGATTGTATAACATCAAAAGCAAAAAATTATAAAACAGATCTAATTTGGTCATTTTTAGAGATATTTAAATGCGCTTTTAACAACAGAAAGGTGCGTTTGTCATTCACCTGTAATAATATCCCAAAAATAATGTTTATTGAGGTGTGTCATTTTAGAGAAAAGTGCAAAGAAACAATACTGGAATGTTTTTTTATTAGTTATACATTGATTCTACTTTAATTATTCAGTATCTACTCACTAAATAATACTGTATTAGGATTCTTGTCTACATCTCCTTTATTATTATCAAGAGACTTCAACTGTTTTGATGCAGCTGATATAGTATCAGATAAAACTAAGGGACATGTCTCTTCAAACTGTAAGAAAAATATTTTATACAAAAATATATACTTAAAAATATTGATATTATTATAAGCATTTTAATATGGCAATAAATTTTTCAATGACCTGTTCTATTCTCTCTTTTAATAATGCAGCATCCAACTCATCGAAAATTTCTGCGAGGAACTCATCAGAATAAACAGCTATAAAAGATGTATAACTGTTATAAATACACAACACAACAAAACTCATACACACATAGACATGCTCTTTTCATATTTTTTTTTCTAAATAATGAGGGGAGGGGAGGTGCAAAAAGGCATGTGCCCCCTCTGAAATTTTACAAAAGGGGCATTTGACCCTCTGAAAATATTTTTTTAAAAAATGGAAGGTCTGCCCCTTCATGTCTTCAATCGACTTCAGCGACCTCCCTGATCGAGTGTCCCCCTCTGAAATTTTAAGAAGTCGGAGTGTCTGGCTAAAGAAAGGGGGTAGAACTAGTACAAATTATTGGAATCTGACTTTTTCTATTAAGGGTTCTGTTTTTTAGATTAAATAGTAAAAAAGTAGACTCAAGCACCTGTTATTATGTGAATTTTTCAAGTTCAAAGTAAATATAAAGTGAAAGAATTAAAAAGTCAGAACTTAAATCCTATGTTGCATATATATATATATATATATATATTATGCAGAAAGCATTAACAAAACTTTCTATCTTCTATTTAATTATCAATAGGGGTGCAACTATCAATCACCTATGATGACGAAATGCCAGATGGTTCAGTGATAACTATATTTTATTAGCATAGTGATATTTAAATTTTAAGCAAATTTGTGTTACCCTTTAAAAAATAATTCAAGTTCATTTTTTAATATGATACATTGATCATATGATCATTTTTTAATATGGGCAGCATTCAAATGACTAGTGGGGCTACAAGACTCTCTCTGGTCCTGATTTTATTTATCAGTTTTGGAATAGAGCATTACACAAAAGTATTTCTGAATTTCACAGGATTTCCTGGATAATTTGTAGGTTCAGAATAAATATTCTTGAAATCGCTAGATAATAAAAGTCCCTACATTTTGATAATACGTTAAAATCACAATTTATTATGCTACTTGAAGATAAGAAATTTAAAAATATTTGAAACGTTTAATAGACTTAGTAGTAGAAACATTGGCTGTTATTTACTTGTTTTTTTTTTTGTTTTTTTTTAAGTTTTTTTACTTTCTGGGCACATGTAGTGCAAGGAAAGTATTATAATCATAATAAAAACCGATTACAGAACTTTTGGCATATTTTTACATTTTGTGGTTCCCTAAATCAGTTTTTGTTACTTTGTGAAAACAATTTTGCATGTATGATATATATATATCAAAGAAGTGTCTCTGGGTATATGGAAGTATAAAAAAAAATACCTACACACACACACACATACAGACATATTTATATGTGTGTGTATGTAGGTATTTTTTTTATACTTTCATATACCCATAGACACTTTTTGTTTAATGGGGCACCTGTATGTATGTGAGTATGAGTGAACACAACAGTATCCAAACTGTGCATTCAATTGAGTGCTCAAATGATAACTATATTATAGGCCACTGTCGCAACAGTTCATTAATTTCTGTACAAATTTGACATCTAAAGCATTTTGTGATCAAAGAAAACAGATAAGTACTTTCTTTTTTAACGCAATTGTTCAAGTAAATATTTTTATTCCTCATCTTATGTTGATACAATAATCAAGTTTCACTAGAACGTGACTTAATTTAGTAAAATATATATATTTTTTTTAAAGCAAAGAAAAAAAAATTACAGTCAGTTTTATCAACCTGATAAAGACATAGGAAAATTTAAGTATTGCAGGAAAAATGGTAAAACATCTATATTTAAAACAACTTAAAACTCCCATTAGCATATGTAAATTTAATTGCAATATTTATTTTATTTTACAGGCCTTATTTTCAGCACAGGCAGGATAAAAATTCATTGAAAATTATGTCATGGTTGAGCTTAAAGGATGAAAGAGCTAGAACATGTGATCATTTTTGCCAGTGAGCATATTTCACCTGTGTAAAGTAAGGATTTAAGCTTTTATTTATTACTTTTTATTACTATTTACTTGAACAGACTGTATTCTGTAATGTGTTTGGAAAATTGAGTGGAGTCACGCCAGATTTTTTTTTTTTTTTTTTTTTTTTTTTTTTTTTCTCCCTTTTAGGAAAAAAAATCAGGATATGAAATCCCATTTTATTGGCTTTCTAAATAATAAGAAAGTTATTTTTAAAAATTACCTATTAGTATACAATTAGAAGAAAAAATATTACAGTAAAAAAAAAAAGAGGGTACTTTTCGGTTAGCCGGGCACCAGTGTTATATATGCATACATATCTTATACTATAATGCGCGCAAAAATTGTGTGTGTACGTATGTAAATTTTATCTTGGAAGTGGCTCTAACGATTTTGATTAAATTTTGCACCCTACCGTTTTCGGGCACGAAAAGACCATTGGGATGGGTTTCATGTTCGAGAAAATTCGATTAGTGGGACATTTTGGGTCATAATGGGTCAGGGTCATGCTAATTATATCTAAAGAACAGCTCAATCGATTATGACTAAATTTTGTATCTAAACATTTTCGGGCACAAAAAGATTATTGGGATGGGTCACGTGTTCGAGAAGATTCGATTAGTGGGTCAATTTTGGGTTACTGTGGGTCAAGCTATTTTTATCTAAAAAACAGCATTAACGATTTTCACTAAACTCTATATTCTACAGTTCTGGATTACGAGAAGACCATTGGGCTAAGTCACATGTTCGAGAAAATTTGATTAGTGGGTCATTTTTGGGTCACCATGGGTCAAGCTAACTTTATCTAGATAACAGCTCTAACAATTTTGATGAAATTTTGCACCCTACCGTTGTTGGGCACGAAAAGACCATTGGGATGGGTCTCATGTTCGAAAAAATTCGATTAGTGGGTCCTTTTGGGTCAGGGTCAAGCTAATTATATCTAGAGAACGGCTCAATCGATTTTGACTAAATTTTGTATCTAACCATTTTCGAGCACTGAAAGACCATTGGGATGGGTCTCGCGTTCGAGAAAATTCAATTAGTGGGTCATTTTGGGTGATAACGGGCCGGGGTCAAGCTAATTATATCTAAAGAACGGCTCAATCGATTTTGACTAAATTTTGTATCTAACCATTTTCGGGCACGAAAAGACCATTGGAATGGGTCTCGTGTATGAGAAAATTCGATTAGTGGATCATTTTGGGTCAGGCTCAAGCTAATTATATCTAAAGAACGGCTCAATCAATTTTGACTAAATTTTGTATCTAACCATTTTCGGGCACGAAAAGACCATTGGGATGGGTCACATGTTCGAGAAGATTCGATTAGTGGGTCATTTTTGGGTCACTGTGGGTCAAGCTATTTTTATCTAAAAAACGGCTCTAACGATTTTCACTAAACTCTATATTCTACAGTTTTGGATTACAAGAAGACCATTGGGCTAAGTCACATGTTCGAGAAAATTCGATTAGTGGGTCATTTTTGGGTCACCGTGGGTCAAGCTAACTTTATCAAGATAACGGCTCTAACAATTTTGACGAAATTTTGCACCCTACTGTTTTCGGGCACAAAAAGACCATTGGGATGGGTCGCGTGTTCGAGAAAATTCAATTAGTGGGTCATCTTGGGTCATAATGGGTCAGGGTCAAGCTAATTATATCTAAAGAACGGCTCAACCGATTTTGACTAAATTTTGTATCTAACCATTTTCGGGCATGAAAAGACCATTGGGATGGGTCACGTGGTCGAGAAAATTCAATTAGTGGGTTATTTTTGAGGCACTGTGGATCAAGCTATTTTTATCTAAAAAACGGCTCTAACGATTGTCACAAAACTCTATATTCTACAGTTTTGGATTACCAGAAGACCATTGGACTAAGTCACATGTTCGAGAAAATTTGATTAGTGAGTCATTTTTGGGTCATCGTGGGTCAAGCTAAGTTTATCTAGATAACGGCTCTAACGATTTTGACGAAATTTTGCACTCTATTGTTTTCGGGCATGAAAAGACCATTCGGATGCATCTCGTGTTTGAGAAAATTCGATTAGTGGGTCATTTTGGGTCATAACAGGTCAGGGTCAAGCTAATTATATCTAGAGAACGGCTCAATCGATTTTGACTAAATTTTGTATCCAACCATTTTCGGGCACGAAAAGACCATTGGAATGGGTAACGTGTTCAGGAAAATTCGATTAGTGGATCCAGCTAAGTTTATCTAGATAACGGCTCTTCGATTTTGGCAAAATTCTGTAATCTATCGTTTTCTGGCACGAAAAGACCATTGGGATGGGTCATGTGTTCGAGAAAATTCGATTAGTGGGTCATTAGGGGTCATTATGGGTCAGGGTCTAGCTAATTATATCTAAAAAACGGCTCAAGACATTTTCACAAAATTTTTTAATATACGTCTGTTTCTGGTCATGAGATGACCATTGGGCTAAGTCACATGTTTGAGAAAATTCTATTAGTGGGCCTTTTTGGGTCACATTGGGCCAGGGTCAAGCTAATTGAATCTAAAAACATGCTCAAAACATTTTGACAAAATTTTATATTATACCGTTTCTGGGTATGAGGAGAGAATTGGGCTAAGTCACATGTTCGAGAAAATTCGATTAGTGGATCATTTTGGGTCACAATGGGTCAGGGTCCAGCTAATTATATCTAAAAAATGGCTTAAACGATTTTGACTAAATTTTGTATTCTATCGTTTTCGTGCTAGGTCGCATGTTCAAGAAAATTCGATTAGTGGGTCATTTTAGGTCACAATGGGTCAGGGTCAAGCTAGTAATTGTATTTAAAAAGTACTTCTAAACATTTTGTATAATACAGTTTCTGGGCATGATAAGACCATTGGTCAGGGTCGCATGTTCAAGAAAATTCAACCAATGGGTCATTTTGGGTCCTAATGGATCAGAATCAAGCTAACTGTATCTAAAAAAAGGGCTCAAAAGATTTTGATAAAACTTTGTACTACACCGTTTCTGGACAAATAAAACCATTGGACTGGGTCGCATGCTCAAGAAAATTCTATAAATGGGTCATTTTGGTGATAATGGGTCGGGGTCAAGCCAAGGGCATCTCAAACAGGTTCAAACAATTTTGACATTTTTTTTTTGTTATACCGTTTTACAGTACAAAAAGACCATTGAAATAGCTCACGTTCGATAAATTTTCGTTAGTGGGTTTTGAATCAACGTGGGTCAAGCTTATTTTATCTAGAAAACGACTAACGATTTTCACTAAATTTTGTATTCCATTGTTTTCAGGTTCGAGAAGAGCATTGTGTTAGGTCGTATGTTCGAAAAATTTTGATTAGTGGGTCATTTTTGGTCACTATGTCTCAGGGTCAAGCTAATTGCATCTAAAACAGCAAGAATGATTCAGTGGGAATAATATATCAAGATAAACACAAAGCTAATTTTGACCAGGCTTAGCTCGGTCATTCCTGCTAGTCTATACATAAATATGTATATATAAATACATATATGTATATAGATACACCACATATAAGTTTATATATATACATATATATGTATAGATAAAACGGTAAGAAAATGTGTTACAGAAGATATCAGAAAATTTAACTCTGATCTTGTCAAGAAAATTCTAGAAGATAACAAAAGTTTAAAATCAGCTAGGCGAAAACTTTGTGTTGGAAGAATAGGTATTTTTGCACTAAAGAGGGCAGATGGAACAATCACCAAAATCAATAAAGAAATAGTACACATTGTCGAAAAATTCTATAACGATTTATATAAATGTGAAGATCAGAGGGAAATCAACTTATGTGATCCACGAGAAAACTTAACAGAAACCGATACCATAATCCCAGTGACGACAGACGAAGCTTTACAAGCCATTAAATTTATGAAAAAAGGTAAATGCCCCGGAGAAGATGGAATTACAATCGACCTTATCAAAGAAACAGGAGAAGAATTTGCAAAAATGCTATCCTTACTGTTTTCCAAATGTCTCCAGAAGTCAGATGTACCAGAAGATTGGAATAATGCTGTGATGGTGCTACTTTACAAGAAAGGAGAGAAGGAAAACATTAAAAACTACCGTCCAATCAGCTTACTGTCAGTGATTTATAAAATTTTCACCAAAGTTTTAACGACAAGACTTGAATCAGCTCTGGACTCAGCTCAACCTAGAGAACAAGCAGGATTCCAAAGTGGATTCAGCACAATGGATCATATCCAAACGATAAGGGAACTCATAGAAAAACATAAGGAATATAATTTACCTCTTTGCCTTGCCTTTATTGATTATGAAAAAGCATTTGATTCGGTCTACACATCAGCAGTAGTAGAATCTCTAGAGGACATTGGTATAGACAAACCTTACATCAATATTATAAAGAAGATTTACAAGAAAGCAACAGCAACCATCCGCTTGGACAAAGGAAAAGCAAAGATCAAGCTTGGAAGAGGGGTAAGACAAGGAGACACCATTTCGCCTAAGCTTTTTACTGCTGTCTTAGAAAATACTTTCAAGAAGCTGGATTGGGAAAACAAAGGGATTAGAATAAATGGAGAATATTTAAGTCATCTCCGATTTGCTGACGACATTTTAATTTTCAGTAACAGTCCTGAAGAACTGGAAAATAGGCTAAAAGATTTGGCAGAAGCTAGCATTAATGTGGGATTAAAAATAAACTTGGAAAAGACTAAGGTGATGTTCAATTCATTTGCATCAAAAAAGAAAATCGTCTACAACAACACTGAAATTAAAGAAGTGCAAAGTTATGTGTACCTTGGGCAAGAAATATCATCTGATAATAGTATCATGAATGAAATCAATAGAAGAATAAGAAATGGATGGAGTGCTTTTGGGAAGAGCAATATTATTCTGAAGAGTAGCATGCCCCTGTGTTTGAAAAGAAAGATATTTAACCAATGTGTTTTGCCTGTCCTAACTTATGGAGCAGAAACATGGACGCTAACAAAACGGATGGTACAAAGATTACAAACAACACAGAGAAGTATGGAAAGATGTATGCTAGGTATAACTAGAAGAGACAGAAAAAGAATAACCTGGATAAGAAGTCAGACGAAAGTTTTTGACATCATTGAAAGAATTAAACGGCTAAAATGGAAATGGGCTGGGCACATCGCAAGAAGACAAGACAATAGATGGAGCACAAACACCCTACAGTGGTATCCCAGAGATGTAAAATGGCCAAGAAGACGACCTCAAGTAAGATGGAGTGATGAAATCAGAAAAGTAGCCGGTGTAAATTGGGTGACTAAAGCACTAGACAGGAAACAATGGAAAAATCTGGGGGAGACCTACATCCAGCAGTGGATTGAAAACGGTTGTTGATGATGATGATGATGATGATGATATGTATAGATATATATGTATATATAACACTGGTGCCCGGCTAACCAAAAAGTACCAAAAAGAGTAATATATAGAAATAATAGACTAGAATCTATATAGAAAATTTTATTTGTAATCAGAAAACTTTATTACTAACACTTCCTAAAATTCGTTATAATAAAAATTTGTCAAGAAAATTTAAACAGAAATGTTTATTTTCTAAAAATTCTAAAACACTCATAATGTAATAATAGTTAAATCGCCTGCTTAAAAAAAATTACACAATGAATTTTGGATCTGATAATTTTAAGTAAACATGATGTGCTAAATTCAAATATATAATCAAACCTGATGTGCTAAATTCAAATATATAATCAAACCTGATGTGCTAAATTCAAATATATAATCATATTTTTTTTTAATCAGGTATACATTTTACAACTCAAATTTCAAACAATATTGTATTATTCAATAATGAGCATGCCATTTTCCCCCTCTCTCCAGGACCAAGGGTGAAAAAAATTCATTTACACAGGTTTCGGACATATCATCAATTCAATCACATTCTTTTTTATAGGACAATGCAATTATGTACTTAAGTGTGTTAGACAGGCAGAAAAAATTCCTATTTTATTGTCAAAGGAAAAACAGATGCTGTCCACCTTAAACTATCAGAAGAAATGCAAAGAAACTATTAGGAACACTTCAAAAACATCTCTATTCAAAGAGTTTCACAGCTTAACTTACTGGCTCATCACAATGGAGAGTGATTTCTTAAGCAATGATTGATTACATTAGGAGGAGAATGAAATGGAACATCATAAATTAAAGACTGTTTCATACCAGAAATATATCTAGCTTCTTAATAAATCAAAATAAAACATTTTCATATCAACAAATAAATTAGAAATTCTAGTTTTGGATGCATTAAAAAAAGATCAAATATTACAGTTTATTGAGGGACAATCTTATTTTTTTCATCATTCTATATATTATAGCAGCTGCTCATTGAAACATTCCTCACATTCTTTTATTATATTAATATTCCTTGGGGACTTGGTTGATTGTGTCACAGAATTTATGTTCTGCTATCAAGATATTTTATTGCATTTCAAATTTTGCTATTCATTTTCCCCACTTTTCAGTTTAAAATTTACCTGTTTTTTTTTTTTTAAAAGAATCCCATTATTGTGGAATTTAATTTCTGAGCACAGGATTTAATTCAGCTTGACTTTTGACAGTGATCTGATCAGGGATGTAATGGAGGGTATACAGAATTCATAGAATCATTACAATTGACAGATATATTTTTTAATTAAATAAAAGAAACTAAACCTTTGGCTATACGATCCATGAAGGATCAGTGCCTACAGTGACCATACCTGTGTTCTTGACCCTGGGCCCTGAGATGCTATACAGCATATGTCCCAGTCAGGTGGTCAGCCTAACATGAGACATTCGGTGTTTAGTTCCAGTGGTGGGATTCAGCCGGTTCACACCGGTTCGGCAGAACCAGTTGTTAATTTATGTTGAGTTCGGCGAACCGGTTGTTAAAATGATACTTCAAATGCGAAAATCGCATTTACAGTAATTTACTTTTAAAAAAAAGTTTATCTGCACAACAGCGTAACACTGTGACGTGTTCTGATTTGGTTCAACTAATGAAATACTTCATTTACAAGAAAAAAAAATATCTCCATCAGTCCTGTAAGGAGCAAATTTAACTTAAAAAAATTATATATAAAATTTTGAAGATTTGAAGAATTTTGGTATACAATTCGGCAGCCTAGGCTAGCTAATCAATAGCTAATGACTGAATCGTTAGATTTAGTGGTACATTTCTAATGGCATTTTGTTTAAATATTGGTCTTCATATGTTAGAAGTACTTTAAATCAAAGGAGTTCTTTTCGTAAATGTAACAAATTTTAAGTTTTTATAAGATCCTTGAGTTCTATCAGTTCTATTTAGAAAAATGTTTTCCATGCTCTAACAAATGAAAAAACATTGTATGTTCTAAACTTGCCAAATCATGATACTTTGCATTTTATGGATTTCTAGCGTTGTCTGACACGTTTTTAAAAAGAAGTGGTACAGATTCCTAAAATTCTAAATATCATAACTCGAGAAGTTTTAGTCCTGCAAAAATTTGTCTCACTTGTTATAGCATGGATAACGTTTTTCTAAATATGTTATACAGCAGAAAAGACCGCATACAATTTTTAATTTTATACAGTTTTTTTTAAAGTAAAAACGGTTTCTAAGATGATGAAGAACAGTCTTTGAAATATTTTTGAAGTTAGAATTTTTCTAAATTTAACGCTTTATGTTAAAAATCCGTGTTGAAATGTTGCTGCGTTGAAAGATAAAGCCGTTTGATCGTACATAGAAGTTTTATTTACAGAGAGTCAATCACACACATGAAAATCAAAGAATACAGTGAGACATAAAAGAAAGTAACCTATATTTATGAAATTTTGAAAGGATTCTAGGAAGGCCAATAGGGCCCTTTAATAAGACAGCCAATTGAAATTGCTAATAAGAGAACCAATCAGTTTTATTTAAGTTAATGACGTGATAGAACCGAAACCAAATGATTTCATGAAATGTAATGTGCGATTACATCACTCCAACACTTTAGGAATTAGCTCTTGTGCAGTAATAAGGACTAAGGAGGGACGCTCTACACATTTTATAACTGATATTGCCTTGATGACTGTATATTTAAAATGAAATTGCTCGTCTTTCAAAAGCACAACGAACAAGAAGCAAAGCATCATAAAGAATGAAAATTAATGATAAAATTTACTAAAATGCCCGAAATGCTTCAAAAGGAAAAAACTCATACAAAAGAAAGACGATGTCTTAGTAGTTCAGAAACGTGAAAAAATATCAAATTTGGAGAAGGTTATAAATGTTTTAGTGAGTTTGGGAACATGTTTTTTAAAAACAACATAACTAATAAAAAAAAATAGGCTAATGAACTCTCAACATTTCAATGGTTTGTAGTCAATTTGAATATAGAAATAAACCACAGTTTTTTTCTCCGTCTCATTACTTGAATATTCGAGAAATAATATTTCCATGGAAAGCAGCTGAAGTACTATTATTTATATTTAATTGCACTTATAATTAATATTAATGATCTTCGAGACTACATTTCAAATATTTTTCTAAAGCTGTGAAGTTTTTAAAGTATTCAAAAGGCTAAAAATATTGGCAAAATTAAAAAAAGGGTTTTTAAAGATAAACATAATATGGTCGATTTACTATTACAGAAGAGAAGACTGTTTATTGTTACTACTGTATCAAATATAATGACGATTAGCCTAATTGCCCTAAAAATCTCTAAAAGAATGGGTTCCAACTTTTATGTAGTTAATGTATCTCAAGAAAGGAGCACATATCCAATAATGTTCAACTAAAACCAAAGAAAATTGAAAGTGAGAACGACCCTCAAAGAAGCTGAATATCTAAATATCCCAAATAATACAAGTTATTTAATATTTTAAAACTATTTTCTATACTATAATCTAGTTTTTTTCTACATCCTTCATTGTTTTATTAAATCTTATTATTGACACAAAATTTCCAGATATATATTCTTCGCGTGCGCATTATCGTTACTAGAAAAATAATTTTAAGAGTCATTTGAACTACTTATAGAAGACGACATTCATGAATATCTCGGTGAAATTTGCGACTTCTATGAAACTATTTGTAAATATCTCAAATAACACAAGTTATTTAATATTTTAAAACTCTTTTCTATACTATAATCTAGTTTTTTTTCTACATCCTTTATTGTTTTAAGTATTAACTATATGAAATAATATACTACCTTTTTTAATATTCTTTTTTTAAACTTTTCAACATTATAAATATAAAGTTGTTTTCAGTACAGGATACCCAAAATAATTCGAATTTATTTTTGCTAATTTCAGCACGAAAATGTATAGTGTGCTGATGTATTTCACCGGGCAGTTATCCATGGGCAGTTATTGTATGAAAGGTTTTAAAAAGATGTTACATGTTTTTAAACTGAAATAAATTTTATCATTAATACAAAATTTCTAGATCTATCTTCTTCGCGTGCATATTATCGTAACTACAATAATAATAAAAATAATTTGAACTACTTATAGAAGACAACACAGATGAATATCTCGGTGAAATTTGCGACTATGGGAACAAAGCTTAACATAAAACTCGTATTCAAAAATATCCGTAAATCAAGCACCTAACACTCACAAGAGCCGATTTGTCGAACTTTGAAGAAATTGCACGCATGTATCACCAAAGCAAAGACGCAAATAGGAAAGTTTGAAATTCGGTGAGTTAGTATTCTCACGAGAATAATAGACTTCGGCAATAATCTGGAGCTATTCCTGTAGTAGTATTTTAGTAGTATAGTTAGTATTTTTAGTATCTAACTAATTGCACGTTAGAACATGGACATGGGTTAATTCTTAAGCTTAAATTTCTGCTATTTTTCTGTTATATTTATTGTATTATACTGCAGTATTATGGATGCAGTCAGTTTCTGATAGAAATTTTAATCAGTGTTTCATGATTGCCAAATATTTATTAAATAAATCACGTCCTTTTATATGGAAGCATGTTTCAGGATTTTTTTTTTTTCATTATATCAAAAGATTTTTTTTTTTTTTAATAATGTGCTTATAATATTGGAAAGTGTTTCATAATTTATGTGCGATGATTCATTTTCCTTTCATATTTACGCATCAAAAATCATTCGGGCAGCGAACCGGTTGTTAAATTATTTGAATCCCACTACTGTTTAGTTCCCAAGCTAGCTTGATACTCATTTTATTGTCCTTGGAGGGATGAAAGGTTGAGTGAACCTTGCACAGGTCAAACTCTCAGTGTGGCAGTCAGATGTGCTTACTACACCACTGGGCTGATTTAAAAAATATATATTTCAAAATAAATCTTTGAAAAAAATATAAATTGTATTCTATAAACTCTTTAACAAGAATAGACTTATAGAAGCTTCAAATATGTGAATCCAAAATTACAGTTGTTTCCGCTAAGTAATTCTTGAGTTATATTTAAAATAACTTTGTGCATAGGATTACAAATTAACTTAAGATTAGGAATTCCAAACTTTAAACTTTCATAATTCCTAAACTACTTGATCGAATAACTTACCATTTAATATACTAAAGTAAAATTTACCAAAAAAAGTCAAATATATCAAAATTAGGTGCCCATATTAAAAATGGCAAAGTTTGGTACAATTTCAGTGTGAAGACGACTTGTAAACTTTTAACATAAATTGAATGAAGATATAATTTTTAGTTGAATGTATTTCTGATTTTACTGGGACAATTTGGTGATTAAGAAGTATGGGGAACTTTTTTTTTTTTTACAAAATGTTAATAATATGGGGAAAGGAATATAAAAGTTTTCTAGTGGTATTCTTTTGTAAAATCAACTATACAATTAAAAATTGATAATTTTGGAATTTTTTAAAATTGTATATTGAACGATTTTATACTAAATGTATTAAAATTTGCATTTTATCATATATATTATAAACCAGTAAGATCTAAAAGTTCCGCCCGAATGTTTTCAAAAACTACCCGGGGATTTTTATGCAAATAGTGCCATTCGATAGAGAATATTCACATGGTGGTTTATGAGTAAAATATACAGGGATAACTATGATTTTTGGTAATAAATTTCGCATTTTATTGTTATTTTGAACAAGAAGGTTGCCAGAGGTTATTTTTTGGCGACAAATGAATTGAAATCGTTGTATCCGTTAGAAAATAAATGAAAAAATAATTACTGATATTTAATTGTAAAAAAAGAAAGAAAAATCCATTTAAATGAGGGATTATGTTAAAAAACGAATATATAATTTAAACCTAAAGGAAATATTTGTAATTTAATTTAAACCTGAAAGAAATATTTGTAATGCTTAAAAATTAATTTAATGAGAAAGATTACAATTGATACGCAATATTTGGCTCATTATCGCTTGCGTTAGATTATAGAAATGAATCTGAAAATTTGATTAGATGAATTTTTAATGACCTTTTTTTCTTTTTGTTCTTTTCTTTTTATTTTAATCTAATTGCCCCATCACGTAAGTTATAGAAAAAAAAAAATCAGATGTAATTGTAAGTCACATGTGGAATTATTATTTATTTATTTACGATTTTTTATTTTACTTTTGGTTGCCAAACAATGTGATTTTAAGTCAAAAATGCATAAGTGTGACACTAGCTTGAGGATATTCTCATAAATGGTGTTTTTTCAAGTGAACGAGATCTTTTTTTTGAGTACATTTTTATATTCAATTGTAACTTATATAGATATCAGTTAATATTTTAAAAATGGAATCAAATACTTAAATTTTAGTGTGAGTTTCTGCCACACATACATATTGTAAAATAATTTCATATTTTTAAAAATGTTTTTCACCGTAATTCCGAGAGCATGTGATATTTATAAACTCTAACTCAGATCAATGACTATTATCCATTTTTTTAAGCAAATATTATCTATTGTTTATTTCATTTTTTCTTAAGACATATCGCCAATATCATTTATAGGAAAATTCACACCTTCGGAATCTAGGAAATGAAGATAGTTTTTAAGGAAATTTATACAATCATGCGTTATTATTATCGAAAATTTCAACATTTTGAAAAAAAAAAAAAAATGCAAGTCTTTTGTAATTTGTCATTTCTTCTTCGTCTTTCTTCGTAATTTCTCCTCTTTTATGTAATATTTCAAATGATATTGGACTAATTTTTGATCATCGAGTCACCGCCAAATGGCATATCTATATAGTATCGCTAAGAAAGGATTTTCTAAAGTATCACCCCTAATGGCATTTTTGCAAGGGGAGGGAAAAAAATTCCTTAAAAATCAGATATTATAATTAAGCGTCAGATGATAGCATAATTTAATATATTTTTGTAAGCTGAATCGATTGGTGCCAAGTAAATTCTTATAAGTCCAACAGTTCATGACATTTTTCTAATTTGGCGGTGTCTTTGGTGTCTAAACCTCAAAATATCTAACATTACATCCGTTACTCTAGCAATGAAAAAAATTCAAATTAACTCTTTTGGATAAAGAATAAAAACGGCTCTATGAGTTTGAAAAAAAAAAATACTAACATCTTAATAAAAAAAAATGGTACTACTTAGTTATCCTGTTGACCAATTTCGCCAAATTATATAAATCGCCAAACAACTCGCCAAATTACATTAATTGACATAAGTTGTATTTTAATAATAAAAGAACAAATAAATTAGTATAACATTAATAAAAATGCAAATAAAACGTCGAAATAAAAATAACTTGATGACGTAAGCACGTGTAACTTCCTTGAAGTCAAGTGAATGTGACATTTACGATCAACCGTTATTGGCATTTAATCTTATAATTTGGCGATAGATTTTTGGTCGACGGGATAACTAAATAGTACCAAAAAAAAAAAAAAAGTTAGTGATTTTATGCAAAATAAAAGAAACAATTTTACTAAGAAATTAGCGTTATAGAACGAAAGGATACTACTTAGATATTCCGTCGACTAAAAATCTATCGCCAAACTATAAGATTAAATGCCAATAATGGTTGATCGTAAATGTCAAACTCACCTGACTTTAAGCAAGTTACACGTGTTTACGTCACAAAGTGATTTTTATTTCGACGTTTTATTTGTATTTTTATTAATGTTATAATAATTTATTTGTTCTTTCGTTATTTAAAATAAAAATTATGTCAATTTGTATAATTTGGCAAATTGAACGACGGAATAACTAAGTAGTACCAACGAAAATATTTAAATATGAAAGCAATGTTTGTAGCGACTTAAAAATTATTTTCAAAGAAAGAAATTGGAATTGGAATAATATTTGGTGATTTATAATTTGCTCCTCGATAAGAAGAAAAAAATGGGTACATTTATAACAGCCGTGCGCAGATCTCGCCAATAGCATTTTTAAAATTGCCAGTAGCAGTAGTTACATTTTGCATATGTAAATTAAAAATAATTCTTTGTTTTTAATTATGGAATTATTTCCTGTTATTGTTTATCTTTTCAGTTTTTTAAATGAAATTAGTGTAAGGCATGCATTTTAAATAAAATGAGTGAAAAGTTTGTATCTTAAATGAAAACAAGTAATACAAAAATTTTGTTTTTAAAGTCAATTCCTACTTAGGCCATCAAAGAAAAATTTAATATAATCAAGCTAATATTAGTTTTTGTTGCATTAAAATATCTCAATTTGTTGATTTTCTATAAGCAAGTAGGTTTACAATGGAACTCTATGGGAATTTGGCGAAATATTACAGATATCGCCAAGTTGGCGTCACTTTTGGTGACTCATTTTGGCCACCAAATTTGGCGATATATCGCCAAGTTGGCGACAAACTTGGCAGTATTTGGTGACAGAACAGGGTCCCCCCCTATGGTAACCCTTATTGAAAATACTTTCATTGAAATTCAATAACCAATGGTGCCCATTTTGTTTCCCATGCAAAACTAAAATTAATTAATTAAAATTTAATTAATTAATTAATATTTGAAAAAACTTTATTAACATCAATTGTCATCCAGTACAAGTTTAAAAAAATTTATTTCAACCTGATAGGATGAATAATGACTATTTTATTAACGATTGAAAATTTGTACAAGATAAATATATAAATATATAAATAAATATAGGGAGAGTGTGAGCTAATAGTAGGAATTGAATAATAAATATAAGAATATGGTATGAACACAATGTTTGTTGATTTATTACCTGCGCCCGGCTAACATAAAAATATCACAAAAGCCACATATTCACTTTTTACAGATGTCATATTCGCCCCATATTGGCGCGATTTTTTTCGGTTGCCAATTTGGCGAAAACATCAACAGTATAAGCAACATTATCCGGGTTACCACATCAAGCAAAATAACGACACTTTGGCGCAAGTTAAGTACCTGTTGCCTATATGATATTAGGTGGTACAGATGTCATGTACGATATTATAGGTATTGGCGCGATTTTTTACCGACGCCAATTTGGCGAAAACATAAACAGCATTAACAACAACTTCCGGGTTACCATATCAAGCAAAATAACGACACTTTGGTGCCAGTTAAGTATTGCAATGTTTCTGACATTGGCGTCAGAAAAAAATCGTGCCTATATGGGGCATGTATGACATCTGTGCCCAAGTGGTTAGGTAATAATTTTGGAAAGGTTTTAGTGTATACATATTGTTCAACGCTACTTAGTCATAGAGCAAAAAAAAAAGTTAAAAAATTAAGTGAACCTGATTATGAAAGTTTAGCCTTTTTTTAAAAAATCTATAGAACGTATTTTGATACAAGTGGCACTGTTACATAACGTTTCAGGAATGGTGTTAGTATATAACATTTCATTATATGTTGATTAGTTATAGAGCTATTAATTCCTGTTGTCATAACGGTCTCATTACCCTACCAAAAGTGCATTGTTAGTAATCAACTAAAAGAATTACTTCTTAATAGCTAAATTTTGACCAACGCTTTAGGTAATATTATATCACAATGGCATTCGCATCGTTTTCAGCAATGAGTAAGGTCCATCTGAAGGTCCATATTGTTTAAAATGCAAATTCAAATTCACCAATGTTCATTTGGAAAAATTGACCAGCGCAGCGGGCATAGCCGGCTAGTAAAAATCTAAAGATGATGTTATGCAACAGAGGTCACATTTGTGAATCATAACTAAAAATTAATTAAAAACATCTACTTTCATTTAAAAACCAAAAGATACATTTTGATGTGTTTAAAACTTCAGAAAATTTAAATTAAATTAAATGCACAAACCTTGAACTGGTTTTTTACCAATTTTCCAATGCAGAGGAACAGATGATTCACAAAATAAATGTGTAATATTATCGAATGATGTGTGCAGTATTCGAACAGCACAGTTAATTTTCAGCAATTCAGGTGGTAGCTCAAAACTAAATCCTAGAGATGGAATATCAAGGCCTTTATGTCTCACATTTTTAGCCAAATTTCCCCAGAGACAGAGTGTTATATCAGCTGTATCACTATCCACATCAGGATTGTCTTTTTCAAAAAATTCCATATTAAAAGTTTCATCATTTACATATTCATGGGCAGCCTAAAACATCAGAAATATCTATAATGTTAATGACACATAAAAGGTAGACTTACGAATTATTTTAATTTTATAATTATTGAAATCATGGAAGCCATTTTGATGCATATTACAATTATCTATACCAATAGAAAATACCCTCGCCAAACTTGGGCAGTATATCAAAAGTTGTGGTAACCCTGTGACTTTCTCCTTAGTTTTGCATATATATTGGAGCCGTTTATTTATTTATGTTACTGCAAATATTACTTTACATTACTGTAGTGATCAAATGTTTGTTATTTCATCACATATCAATAGATATGAAAATTTCCTGCCTGAAAATTATTTGAAAAAATTGTTACTTATAGGGAAATTAAATTACAGTTTCCAAACAAACTTTATTGTAAAGTGCATTTTTCACTCTATTTGATGGAATGTCCCTTAAAGTCAGTTTTAATTAACAGCATTTAAAAAAAAAATTATTAATGTAGAGTGAAACGAATGTTTAAGGAAAAAAATATCTTAAATTCTTTTGGCAGAAAAAAAACTGGCAGAAATGACTCTGGACTCTGCGATAGTTCCAATATCGACTTCATAAACTTTCTGCATTAGTAAAAACTTTGCCTTATCAACAGAGACTATTTTCCTCTTATTTACAATCTCTTTAAAAGTCGCGACAAACATATAATTCTAAGTGTTGTATTTATTAAAACTTAATTTCTTTTGTTTATTTAATAAACAACTTTTCTATATAAATTTGAGCCTTGATCGTACATGCCACAATTTCACGCTGCCCATCTTACGCCAACTTCGAGGCCCTACAACCTGACATTATTAAATTTTTTCATCGTTAAGTAAAATTTACAATAATTGGAGCAATCGTCATAAACATTTATAAATAATACTGTATAAAGAAAAAGTATAATTTTATTCCAAATAATTGAATGGTATTTTATATTTCATTTATCCTGCTGGCTAATGAATTCCTGAACTAGTTATAATCAGGGTTCTTGCTGACTTTTTACAAATGTTAACAATTTTGCCAATAAGAAATAAAAAACATTTGCCAAATGAAAAAAAAAGAGCAAAATAAATTCATTGTGAAACATTGAAAATTCGATCTTTAACTCCTTAATGATCCTCCCTTTTTTTCAATAAGTTCTAAAATAACCTAAGTTTTTGTAACTGCTTATAGATCAGTTATTCATCTAAATTTTATTATTTGTGACAGAAACTACAAAAAAAAAAAAAAAAAAAAAACTATATTCTAAATGTTTTGCACAATCAAGAAAAAAAACTTAAAATCTGATTTAACTCAATAAAATGTTATGAAATAAAACTTTGAAGCCCAGTTAACTCAGGATTTTAAGATATTATATTCAATGAATTCTGCAAAATTCAAAATATAAACAACACAATGTCTCAAAAACTTTATTTTTCTAGAATTCTTTGGCTTATCATTGAAGTCCATATTTCAAAGGCAATTTCAAAATAATACTGTTATCTTTTGGGCCCATTAACACATACTGAAATGACATTTTTGCTTACTGTGGCTTTGGCTGATGCTAAATTGAATTGGTGCTGGTTTAGTTAGCATCTCTAAAAATAATGTAAATGGTACAGGTATGACTGAACATGATAAGTGACATCAATCATTCAGTAATGTAAATAAGAGTGTCCCCTGTACTGATACACACACACAAAAAAAAGATGAGCAAAAATTGAACGCTCGCAATTTGGCGAGTCTAATCATTCGTTTACTCGCTAAATGAAACATTTTGATTTTGTTGTGATTTGGCACAATGACGAGCGGCAGCGAGAACCCTGGTTATAATGTAAATGAACATAATATAACTGTTCATTTATTGTTATTATATATAGTGTTTTAAATTCAATAATGAATTTTATGGATTTTTTTTTTTTTTTTTTTTTTTTTTTTTTTTTTTTTTAGGGAGATATGTATAACGCAGACATAACATAATGTATTGTGTTTATTAAGAAATTGATTTTACATATAAAAGATAGAATAATTTACTTCTGATTAAAAGATAATAACACCAAGAAATTGAAAAAAAAAAAAAAGAATGATGCATAGGGAAAAAAAAACAAGTATAAAAAAAAAAAATAAGATATGGAGGAGAGAAACCGAAACGTCAGTCCAATTTCTTCAAACAAATAACAAATAGTTAAAAAACAACTTTTTTTTTATAAGAATAAATATATTTCCAAAATAACAATTAAAGAAGAGTTATTAATATTAAGATTTTGCATCTAAACTAAATTCAAACAAATTATCACAAATTAAAACTTTTACAGTTAATTTACAACATATTCAAAATATACAATAATGTTAAATAGTTGTTTAATGAAATTAATTAGTTTTTACTATAAAATTATAAAAGTTCCTGCAAATATTTCAAAGGGAAAAAAAGTAATAATGAATATATTGAGTATAATGAATATGTAATTTCACCCTCAGAATCAAGAATGTAGCTATTTCAATCTTCTTCCTCATCATAAAATGCAGATATGTAATGCTCTAAAATAAATAAGATCATAAAATTTAATTATATGCAAAATAATAGGAATTTACATTTTTTAAAATTAATTAATAAAATCAAAGGCAAATATTTAAAATAGAAATGTCAAATATAAAGAAAGATTTTTTTTTTCCTTTTAATTTCACTACAATTAAATGATTTCTCCAAAAAGTTTTGTTTTCAGCAGTGTGAATTTATTTCAATTAAACTTAAATAAACTTAATTTGTGAAATAAATCTCAGTAGCTCTTAACCCTTTCAAGGGCGGTGTTCACATGGTCTAGCTACCTAATTTTAATTCCAAAACTGACAAATGGACCCAAGAATATTTTAATAAAATTTTGCTTTTGTAATGAAAGTGCAAAATTGCAGGGTTTTATTTTCTAAGAAATTCGTTTGAAAATTCTGCTGCCAGTCAATTATTTCATCATTTTATGAACAGAATTTTTCTGCCCCTGAAAAGGTTAAACCCTTTCAAGGGCGGTAGTTACATGGTCTAGCCACATAATTTTAATTCCAAAACTGACAAATGGCATCAAGAATATTTTAATAAAATTTTGCTTTTTTAATGAAACTGCAAAATTGCAGGTTTTTATTTTCTAAGAAATTCGTTTGGAAATTCTGGTGTCAGTCAATTATTTCATCATTTTATGAACAGAATTCTTCTGTCCCTGAAAATGTTAAATGATTTCTCTGAAAAGTTTTGTTTTCAGAAGTGTGAATTTATTTCAACAAAACTTAATACAAAATCTCAGTAGCTCTTAAATGATTTCTCTGAAAAGTTGTTTTCAGCAGTGTCAATTTATTTCAACAAAACTTAATGCAAAAATTTTGAAATAAATCTCAGTAGCTCTTAACAAGCAGCTGTTCTTGCAGGGCTGCCAGAGGCAAATATTCTATTTGCACCACTGTTTCAAAAAATATTACTTTATAGTGTATCTCTTGCAGATTTTGTCAAAGTGTATGTGAAAAATTTTTGTTTTTTAAAACCGGTATGAGACAGAATTAAAAAATAGTCGTCTGTGGCAGCCCTGCTCCTGTATACAGGATGTCTACCTCTCATTGCAGCCCAATAGCTAATTTCCAATCCTTTAGCTTTAGGAGACATAATTCCAATTACAAAAATGTTTCAAATGTTAATCTTCCTCGTATAAAAAGTCATTTCTGCCAAAAATATATTTTTTAATTTAATTTAATTTGTTATACAGTTCCTGGATACTATAAGTTATATTTAGAAAAACTTTCTCCATGTCATAACAAGTAAAACAATAAAAATCTCATTTTTTTATAAAACAAAAGCCTATTGAGTTACGGCACTAAATTTTGTGACTTTTTAGTGTTTTCTGGCACTAAAAAAAACCTTCCACATATTTAGTTCCAGAAAAAACTGAAAAATCATAAAATTCAAAGCACCATAACCCCACAAATTTTCGTTGTATAAGAATGGAATTTTCATTGTTTTACTTGTTAGAGCATGGAGAAAGCTTTCTTTATTCTTCTTTCTAGATATTAGCCTTATAAGTTATATTTATTTAACTTGTTAGTTATATGCTTGTTACAAGTTACATTTATATCTTTTAACTTAACTCAAGAATCATATAAAATGTTAAATTTTTGTAACTTTTACAAAAACAGTTATGCTGATATGAAGCTCATATGATGAAGACCAACATTTGAAAATTTTTTGCAACTGGAACTAAAGCTAATGGTTTAAGAATTAGCTATTGGATAACGATAAAACAAGGATATACTGTTGAAAGGAATAACCTTCTAATTTTGAAGGGGGAGGGGGGCAAAATTTTTAAATTTCGAATTGTGATGTTTTTCTATTAGAAGAGGAAAATTCTTTTAATTGTAGAATATGAGACACTATCCATAATTGGCATTACTATCTCTAAATATCCTATGAAGGTGGAAACACTTAAAAACAGTTAGACACAAATATTTATTTCACTCATAATTGATAAACAAACAAATATTCCAGCAGGATAAATATCAGTTTACAAAACTGATCAGAATATGTTCTCATTATTATTTTTTAATAAAATGCAACTAAGAATTCTTTTTTTTTTTTTTTTTTGATGCATTTCAATATAAATTATTTTTTAAATGTCAACATGTAATCTTTTAAAGAGGGGTAGTGATAATAATAATAAATAAGAATATTAGTTTACCTCTATCCAATTTTTTAAAGTTTTAATATCCACATCAGGACATTTTATAAGTGCCATACGAATTTCCTCACATATCTGAAAAAAAAAAAAAAATCAAATTAAATATTAAACAATCACAAATAATAAATTAATAAATGATAATTAAAATCATCATTAAGAATTATAATTTAAAAACGGTCCAAAATGAATTTGACAATTTAAAAGAAAACAAACAAGACTTTCATAGTTTTATAAGAAGAAAAAAGAAGTAACAAAAGTGAGTTTGAAATATTTTATACATGTAATTTGAAATTAGCAATAAATATAAAATAAGAATACTAAGCTAATAAGGTTGGATCAGGTTTTTAATCTGTAGTAATTAACCACATTTATCTGAAATATAACAAAAGAGATATAATGGAACCTCTGATTATATTCAACAGATGCTCAAAAATTTTAACTAGTTTTGAATCTTCAAAAAACAGCATTGTCACTCTAAATATAAATTATAGGCCACCTTTTGCATAATATAATATGAATATCCATCCTTCATAATCAAAAGTAAAGAAAATAGTTTATATGTTTTGTACAAATTACAAAAAGATATGCATGTATCCATGAGATTTTTTCCCACAGTTACATTTAACTACAATTTGCACCAGTTTGTTTTGCTCCAATGAAAATATAAAGATGAAATTTTGATAAACTAATATTATAAAGTTCTCCCTAATATGATAATGTTGGCTGACTTATTTTGGTACCTTCTAGAGCTTGGGTGCTGGAACAATAACCATGGACTTTTTTAATGTGTCGAGAGAAGAAAAGTTCCCCTACATTCCTCAATGTTGATAAAATTCCTTTAATTTTGGCAAGAATACAAACTTAGTTGGCAACCTTCCTAAACATTTTCTCTTTTTTTATTCAAAAAATATAATACGCTTTTTCATTAAATGATAAAAGCTAGCAAACACCAAGAATTGACTTCATCATTTTAAAGAACTCCCACCACTCACACAATAATAAATCAGTGGCAGTAAAACTGACTACCAGTAATATCTTCCTGTAGGTAAATAAGAACCTGATAAGGATGGTCTTCTTTGATTGCTCTGTAGATCAATCAATTGTTGATCACTATAAATTACAATATGGATAGTATAATGACGAAAATCAATGGTGAATGATTTTTGTGATATATTCACATTGTGATATGTTCCCATTGTCCACAAGATTCTTAACTCATCAGTTTTATAGGAGCACTTAGAAAAAAAAAATACATCCAGTTCCTTTTTAAATTTTTTTTTTTTATTACTAGCATTGCATGCTCATTCAGAGAAGGATTCCAAAATTTAAATAATTTCATAACAACTGGGTGTGGGGAGCACTGAGAAGGATTAATATACATACTGCTAATGCTACCAAAAATACATTACTTTTAGAATTATCTATGCATCAAAGTTTCTATGAAAATCCCATGATGCAATACTTAGTGTAAAATTGTTGTCATGTAATAATAATTTTTTTTACTGGCTCCGGCAACCGCTCCAACTCAGTTCTGACTTCGCGCTCCTGAGTTGGAGATTTTAAATTTACACAGTTAATTTTTTGCTCACAAATTCTCTATTTATCTCCATTAAAGACCTGACAAAATGCATTTTTCTTCTCATCAAACTTGAAATGCTTATTAAGAATATCTGACATATTTTAGCTTTTATTTAAAAAAAAAACAAAGTTTGGTGGAATTTTAAACTCAAAAATCTTAAATTTCTTCTATGCTTTTCAAACAACCAAAAATGTACAACTACACGTGTAAACAACAGGCAGCCATATTTGTTTTCAAATAGTGTTGCCACTTAGCTCAAGTAAAAGTGAAGTAGTGTTACCATATTTTTGTGAGAAGTTTTACATCTTTAATTTTTCAAAAAACCCTAAAAAATGATATAATTAAAATATTGAATAATGATGTAATTAAAATATTTTAAGCCTGTTCATTTAAAAGGCTGAAAAAAAAAAAAAAAGATTTAAAAGAATAATAAAAAACAAAAGGAGCCCTGAAGCAGGGGAAATTTTAGAGATCCAGCTCCAGCTTTAGCTCCAGGGGAAACACAGCCCTGGAGCGCTCCGGCTCTGGGCTCCAGCTCCGGGCCTCTGCAACTGTGTATAGGTAACCTAACTCTAATATTACACAGTTTCTATATCTTCAAAACCTTTTCCCATATAAAATTGCAGCTATAAACTCTTACATCCAGAGAGACTTAAGAGTGTGGTCATCAGATGAATTCCTGAATTTAAAAAAATAGCTAGAAGATCAGGATACTCTAATAAAACAATAAGAAACTTAACTAATAAAGCTTTTGATATCTATAACACAATTCAGCCATCACAGAAAGTATTAAAACTTATTAATTCCATTACTTTTATGGGTGGTGTATCACTTAAATAAAAAAATAATTTCAAAAACTTGGACTTAATGTTCCAATTACTCCAAACCATTCTATTTTTCAAATAATCAGATCAGAAATTGAAAAAAATTAATTATTTACAAACATCAGGAATTTATGGAATTAACTTTGTCAATAATGAAGGCTATAAAGGATCCTACATAGGTATGACTAAAAGAAAGATAGATGACAGGATTAAAGAGCATAAAAGAGACACAAAAATGCAATAGCAAAACCTTATAATGAATAGAGGGGAGTTTGGGATCTTTTTCACATTTTGATAATTTGAAATCCGAGCCCGAAAGTATCCAGTAGAAAATCATTAATAACTTTTTTAAATTGTTTCAAAATTAATTTTCTTATTTAAAAACACCTCCTTAGATAGAAATTAGTATCAATCCTAAATACTCCCTTCATGACAATGTTTTGTAATATTCATGTCTCTGAAAATCTGTTTAAAATAGAAAATTTGTTATTTAGACCCAGACACTGGCAAAAATCACTCTTTTTATTCTTTTAAAATGTCATTGTACAACTATGGAAGAAAGACGTGAGTTTTATCTACCAGTAATTCTGGAAAGGAACTTCTAAGCAGAAAGTGAGAATAGTAGGGGATATCTATCCCATGGCTTCTTTATGTTATGAACACTGACTGTGCTAAGGCTTCAGAATCAGATAGAATATTACTCCTTATATCCAATCAATAACAATAGAAATTTAGACTACATTCTTGTTTATCAAATGGTATTTTTTTTTTCATTTTTAATATATGAATGTATAAATTCTCACTTTGAGCCTGAGTCTGAAGAAAGACTGACATAAAAATTGAACCCGAGCTCATCTCATCTCTAATAAGGAATCTATCTCTACTGAACATTGACTTTGATAATATAGATAAACTTGCAAATTTTAATAACCTTAGTTATGCATTATTGAGAGAAGTGATCCAAATACTAAAGAAAGTTTGAGTATTTGTAATGATATCTTACATTCAATAACTGATAACAGACTCAAAACATGTTGAATTTCAAGCTATACTATGAGTGCATTTTGTATAACAGCATAACTGAAGGTGCTACAGTTAAGAAGGTGAAACTATTTTTAATTTTTTATCAACTTAATAGACGTTTATTGGACTGATTTATTCTGTTTGAGAAGTGGTTTCATATAAATACCATATTCCCCTGCATTAGCCAGCATGCCACAAAATTCGAGGGAGACCAAATTTTTTAATATTAGTCCCTGGTCTTTCCCGTCATGCCGGAAAAAGCAAGGATCTTTGAAAACAGAAAGAAATGAGGTTCATTAGCTGTATTCAGTAACAGCGATTTGTGTTGGGGAGGACAGGTGCAATATAGGGTTTTCCTCACTTTTCTAATTACAGTGAAACTTCTTTTAAAGGCCACCCCTATTCAAGGGCAACCTCTATTAAGGGCCAATATTTTTAGGAACAAAAATTTTTCCCATAGACAAAGTTAAATTTACTCGTATTAGGAGCTGCACCTACCCCTCATAAAGGCTATTTTTTCACATGTGCTTTAAATCCTAAACAGGTGTATTGAATTGCTGAACCAAAAGATAAGAGTTCAGCAAAAAACTGTACTTGCAACAAAGAAGGCAGGGGGTGATGGGGAGGTTTTAGTAACACAAGAAGGACCACAAACTTTTCCACAAGTGAGACAAACAGGTGTTCCTCACACTTCGTTTGACCTTTCAACCTGTAGGTGTTGGGTTAAAGGGGAAACTTGACATTTTGTTGTGAGCACACAAAGGATAACTGGTTATCTAGAAAAACTGATTCCACATTTACTAAAACTGTGAATGCATATTGAAGCATAATTTTTACACTAGAAATTTTATGCTCAGTCTTATGTAAAATTTAAAATTATGGCACCTAAATCAAGCCAAAGAGTACATTTGGATTTGAATGACAAAATCAAAGTTCTTAATTGTCATGATCAAAGAACATCTGCAAGAAAATTGGCTTCACAGTTTAATTGCAGCAAGAATTAAATAAACAATATTGTTAAAAACAAAGAGAACTTACTGAAACAATATGGAGATTTTAAAAATCGCGGGATAAAAAGAAAAAGAAATGAAAAATTTGGTAACCTCTATTCAAGGGTCACCCCTCATAAGGGCCAATTTTCAATGGAACGGCAAGAGAGGTTTTATTGTATTTAGTTTACCTTTTTTACATATTCAAGAGAATAAAAAACATGTTTCATGTGTCTCATACCATTTCACACAAAGCTCTCTCCTCAGCACCCATCCGATATTTACAATGCAAAATAGATTATCTTATAAATTATTACATGAACAGAAATATTCCTACTATATATAAAACAAGAAAAAATTAATAATTATCTAAATATATAAAGAGAGAAATGTGTGCTTACCTTATATCAAAAAAGTAATTTTATATGATAATTTAAAGAACTAAAATCCAGGGTTTTATTTAACGAGAAAGAATTAGAAATACAAAATTTGCTCTATATTTTATCATTCATTATCACCAGAGGTGTAGAGGAGGGTGTACGGAGGTATACGCCGTATATCTTTGGATTTTTAAAAGAAGCTCCGTATACGCTCTGTTCCTCAAATAAAGCTATAACATGTACTCTAGGCATGACATTCATGAATTAAGTGTATACCCTCTGCCTCTAGCGTACACCCTCTGGTTTTTTTTTTACAACTACAACACTGATTATCGCTATACTTGCTTTCTTCGTCTGTCAGACCAGAAGTCTTGTCTTTGGTATCAGAATCAGGAATAGTATTCTTTTGAATAAGTTCTTTCAAATGATTGTGCAAAAAGCCTATGTTACTAGTTAAACCACATTTTATAAAAGACTGTTTAATAAAGTCTTCGGAAACTTTTTCCCAAGTTGCCTTTACTCAGAGAGCTATAGTAAGACATGAAGCTGATCGACGTTTACCAGACTTTGTGAATTCCTGTTCTCAATTTCTTAGCCAATCACTCCATAAATGCCTCATTTCAGCTTTGAAAGTTCTATTCCAATGCACATCTGCAGGCTGTAACAATGGGGTCAAACCTGTCCAGGAATTATTACAAGATCTGTTTTATAATGTTGTTTAAAACTCGATTTAACAGTTTTTAGGTGGGGTTTTGCACTGTCTATTACTAAGACGGATTTTGGTTTTAAAAAAAAAAACAATTAGGACGAGTATCTCAAACTGTTTGCTTATATACAGTAGAAGATCTTTATAACACAAACCTAAAAACGCAAGGTTGTGCATTATATAGAATTTTGCGTTAAATGGATCACATTTCACACATCATTAAATTTACCTTATAAACATGACCAAATATATCTGAAACATATCAAAATACATTAGAGTATCTTTATACTGCATTCCTTGCTACCAGGAGTTAATAAATTTTTGCATAATATAGATTATTAAAATATTAAATTTACTTTAGAAACATGGTTCAATACAAATATACTTGTATCAAATCATTCATTATATTACTCATTTTCAGAAATGTTTATTGTAATTAATAGCAACTTTTTCACTAAAAAGTTCTGAATTAAGGATAGAAAGTTGAACCAATGCATCAAATTTAGTTTTCTAAAAAGTAGCAATTTTTTATAATGGAAATGCAGGTGTGCTTCTTAACTGCAAAATTCATTGTTTACATCTGAGAAGTTGTGCGTTATATGGAGAATTGCGTTATATAGAATTGCGTTATAAAGATCTTCTACTGTATATTCATCAAGTCACTATTCATAGATCCTTTCATGGGCACAGTGACTACAACTTACAACATCCTTTGAGAAATCTGACTTTGGAATATTTTTTTAGCCTTTAAAAATTATCATTGGTTTCAATTTTGTTCCATCGGCCGGAACACTCAATGCAACTGTGTATTGCAGTTTTTCCTCACCAGTCATTCTGCATAATACGGATTTTATGCCTTTACAAGTTATAAGCTTTCTGCTGTGGCAGATCATACCACATAGATGTTTCATCCACATTGCCAATGCATCTTATATTCACATCATTAGCAGTATCTTCGAAAAAACTAAAAAGGATTCACACAATTTCTGTGCATCGTCTGGAATTTTTTGGCCTATACTTGTTACTGATCTGCTCGCAATGTTGTGCCTATTAAGGAATCTTCCGAGCCAGCCATTCGATGCTTTAAAATCAACAGGCTCATCATTTCCATAGTTTTCAGAATTTTTTCTGCCTGTGATTTTATTTGGAAAGATGCAACTGCTCGACCTATTTTTCTTTCTTCTTGAATCCAGTTAATAAGTGTACTTTCCATGTCTGGGAATTTTGTCCTTTTGTTCAATAGATCCTTGTCTGATGGAACGTAACATGTTTTGTGTATTTCCACATCTCATTCTGTAACACTCATCAGTTTTTCCCTTTGTTTATTCCAGTCTCAAACACAAGAGCGGGGAATACAGAAGAATTTAGAAGTTGCACTAATATTGTCATTTAGCTCATCTAACTTTGCTAAAGCTTCCAATTTAAAAACGATTGTATAACTTCGCGAACGTGTGTGCTTACTTCTCTCTTTTTTAGAATGTTAAAATAGAAAAAATATATTACTTGAGGAAACCTCGACAAATTTTTAATAAATAAAAACAGCTCAGAGCCACTTGGCTTTTTCCACCTCCTTTAGAGAGAAATAATAATGCTAATCTTGAACCGGCCAAACAAAATGTACAATTTGTATCAGTTGGATAACTCAATCTTATCCCTTTAGATCATTTTTTGTTTCTCTACTCCACCCCAGCAGCTAAAAGGGGAGAAAAAAAAAGCACCCCGTACCGGTTTCCTTGACATGTCGTCATCCTGGAGTAGAAACATCATACATGAAAATTTTGCATAATAATAAGATAAATAAAATCTAATAATCACTTAAATATAAATGAATATATATAGAGAGAGAGACAGAGGGAAAAATAAGTAATATATATAGAGAGAAACAGAGAGAAAAATAAATACTATTGATATTTTTTCCTTAAAATGAAAAATGTTATTAGAAAAACAAAAAGAAATCAGCTGCCCGTCCTCCAGTAGCCAAACCTCAAATTTTCTGGCATGCCGGTAAATACAAGTTTTTTCAGCATGCTGGTTAATGCAGAGGAATACGGTATATAACATTTGTTTATATATTTATTTATTAATGATGCCAGTGAAATTGTTTGCGGGTGGAACTTAATGTCTAGAATGAATTGGTAGGTTATCATGTGCTTATATATTTTAAATTACCGTATTTTCGGGAATACCCGCCGCACCCACCGTAAGCGCCGCACCAATGAAAATCTATTTAAAAAAAAAAGTTTATCGACGTAAGCGCCGCACCATCGTAAGCGCCGCACCCAAGGAACTGATATTTGTACAATCTAAATTCCGGAATCGTTTCGGCTGCGGCTTTTCCGGATTTTAGAGGTTTTGAAATATTATATAGAGACACTTAGAGGTCTGCACAGGCCGAAATTTCCGGGCCCGGCCCGAAATTTCTAGGTCGGGGCTACCCGACTCGTAGAAAAAAATTCGGCCCGGGACTGCCCGACTCGCAGAAAAAATTCGGCACGGACCAGCCCGATACAAAAATTAAAAGTTCGGTCCGGTCCGTACAAAAGAAATATTGGCCCGACCCGGTAAAAAATTTTAAAGTTCGGCCCGGCCCGATTGAATTTCTACAAAACATTGATGAAGTGCCGCAGGCTGAGATATTTATTTTTTTAATGAATCTCTATTTCTTGTATGTAAATGTTTCAGTTATCATTACTATTGTTAATCCATATTCTATGTATTGAAGGGTTAAAAATCTGAAAATTGTTATACAGTAAAATCTGCTAAGACGGAATTGTATAAAAAAGAAAAAAAAAGCGTTATAGACAAGATCCTCAACACGTTATTCAGTTTAAAACAGGATTCCGTCATAGGCAGGTTCTTTTCACTCGTTTTACTATATTTTAATAAGCTTATGATATCTACAACTCTTTAAAAAGAATAAATTTTAATGTTTAATTGTAGAATAATGGCAATTTAAAAATGTATGCATTTTTTTTTTTGCAAACATTTTTGGTCCAGGCCATATTTTACTGCCCTTTGAACGAACCAGGCCACGACGAGACAAAGATTTTCATAAGGGCTTTGTCAAAACTAGGACTCAAAATTTTGGATCGTGAAGACTAGGAATGAAACCAGTCCAGGGTCTGTACAGAAAAAATAAGTTAGGTCCGGCCCGGCCCGATCTTTCAGGAACAAAGTAATGTCCTAACCCAGCCCGGACAGAACCTTCAGAAAAGAGTATGGCCCGGCCCGTGCAAATCTCACACTGCCGAAACCACTTTAGGATAACTAGAAACGCTCCTTTTTTCTTTTTCTTTCTTTCTTTTTTAAGCAGTTCACCTATTGATATATACAGTAATAACTAGCAATGTCTATTTACAATGTGACAATTGCCTATTTACAATCTGCGGTTGAGGGATATTTTCTAATATTTTGGTACCAATTCGAGAGCATGAGACTATTGATCAAAGCGGGGAAAATGGCGTCATAAAATATCGGTTTGACAAAAAAAAAAAAAAAAAAAAAAAAAATGCCATAAGACATTGCTGTAATTGAGACAATGTTTCATTGATTCTGTTTGTGGCAGATTTTATTTTTTATTTGCTACATGTGCATCTTTTCTTGTTCATTTTTAAAAATAATTTTGTAAGTTTTAAAAATATTTCTTGCTCAGAATTTAGACTTTCCTTTTCATCATAAGTTATTATGAAGATATATATCATAAGTTTAAAGAAAGAGTAGAAAATCCATGAATCCACTTTGCATTAAAAAAAAACTCTTATCTCGTTACCTCTTTTTTCTACTGAATTCAAAGTTCTTTTCGAAGAAACAAAACCGAAACTATTAGCCTACTACACGTCAAGGTCATAGGGCAATGTGTCAGAACAGAACGTTCGTTCCGAGGAGATGGAGTGAATTTGAAATCAAGTGTGTTTATCTTAGTTGAGTCAAGAGATAACAAAATTACATGTTTGTTTTTTGGTTATAAATGCGTACTTAAGTGATTTTATTAGGCGCTTCTTTAAAAATAAAGATTATAAACATGAAAAAAAAAAGATAAAATAAGTATTTTTGTTGAGAACTCTTCGTACGAAACAATTTTTAACCATATGAGCGTAAAAATCAATGTTTTGAAGAAATTCAGTCGGGTCGGGCCTAGATTTTAAATGTTTTCTGGCCCAGGCCAAACTTTTAGCTTTTTTGCTGGGCCATTAATTAATTAATTTATTTATTTTTTGTACGGGCCGGGCCGATTTTTCCCCTATGGATCGGCTACTTCACTCAAGGGTAAACGCCCGTTTGCTACTGTTAATCCTATGGAAGAATTTTTTTTAATAATAATTTTTTTTAATAATTTTTTTTTTTTTTTTTTTTTGCGTCGAATAGCTGAGGTCGATCTCTAAAAATACCCTTTTTCGATTTTGTTTACAGTTTTTTTCGTAGTATACTTTGATTTTCGGAATCAGTTTCGAAAGTGAAAGTATTCTAGTAAAAAAAAACCCTCTAAACACAATCGAAAAAGTAAAAATGACTCTTTGTAGAGACCGCCCTCAGCTATCCAATGCAAAAAAGATCATTTAAAAATAATGGAATTTGAACGACATATTTTTTAAAAAAATTCTTTCTTAGGATTAACATTAACTAGCAGGTGTTTATGCGTGAGCAAAATAGCCCAATATTTATATCGCGGAAGTCGGCCCACTTAATTTGTTATATTGGTCAGGACCATTTATTTTGTTTATTGCCCGACCCGGCTCATTAAAAAAGCTGTACTAATTCTGCTGACCCGGCCGGTTTCAAAGTTTGAATTCATTTTGTCTGGTCGAGTCGGGTACGGCCTCTATTTTAGGGGCCGAGTTTATAGAGTCCCGTACTGAAAAAAATAAAGAAAAAATCTTGCTCTCCAGTGTTTTTACTGTGTATTAGGAGACCCATTCCACAAAAGTTCTATGCCGGGATTTGAGATTTCTCTAGTTAGAGACCAGTAATTTCACAAAGTGAGCTGTGAGCAGTTTTGCTTTGCAAGTGGAAGGAAAGGGGGTTTATTAGAAGAAAAGCTCGCGACAGCTGTACATTACAGTATCCGGAGGGTAAAGTAATTATTGACGGATGGGCGGAACTTGAGAACCGGTGAGACAAACGTTATTCATCCGGCTGATTCTTTAAAAATAAACAAAACAAATAACATTTCTCGGACATCTGCGGTTGAGGGACATTTTCTAATATTTTGGTACCAATTCGAGAGCATGAGACTATTGATCAGAGCGGGGAAAATGACGTCATAAAATATCGGTTTGACCAAAAAAAAAAAAAAAAAAAAAAAAAAAAAAAAAAAAGCCATAAGACATTGCTGTAAAAGAAAAAAAAAATCATCGTATCCGCCGCCCTGGCGTAAGAGCCGCACTTAGAATATTTTATACTTTCAAACTCGTATGCGCCGCGGCTCATACGCCCGAAAATACGGTAGGATGTTATTACTGCTTAGGTGTGAATGTATTACATATTTTAAAAGAAGGACATAACAAAAAAATTTAGCTTTATGAATTAAACTTTATTATAATTATAAATCCATTTTGTTTCTAATTTCTTTATGGCAGCCTCTTTATTTTCAGACTAATGTGTATTAACTTCATTGAAATAATACATAAGTACAATAAACATAAAAAAAACTATGAAAATACTAAAATACCTTCTGACTTTTATGACACTCTATAAAAATATGACCAATTGAATAAACATCATCTTCATCCCATTCAGTCAAGTATGCATTGACATCAGGTAGTGATAATGGATTCAGATCACGGCTCTTGTGTATATACCTATTCCACTAAAATTTCAAATGCAAATAGAAAAAACAACTGTTTTTAATTTTAAACCAATTTAAAGAAAGTTTGGCACTTCCATTTCATAGGGGCCTTGACTTATTTTTAAATTATAATGATGAAATTTGGGCTTAAGAATGTGAAAATATGTTGGTACCAAATTATACAGAAAAGACAGAATCGTACAGGATCAGAAAAAAAAAAGTCCATTTTAGACAAGTTTGTGTCTTAATGGGTGATAATGACATGGTATTATTTTTACTGAGACCATAAACTTTATTAGGCAAAGATTTCTATAAAAAAATAATGGCAACAAAAAAGCATAAGAATTGGAGCCATGTATGTAGTGTCTCAAAAAATCAGTCATGAGCTGCAGGATTCAGATACATACAGATTCTGTTTTACAAGGTTTTACTGTATAAATAGCAATGAAAACAAAACTGATAAAGAATTATACTTGTTTATGTATGTGCCAAATAAATTATTTCTGATCATATATATTGAATTGCTTCTGTTTGCGTATATCTGATAAGTTGTCTCTGTTTGTACACTGGGTTTGACTAACACCCCTACCTCCAGATAGGTTTAATCTGGATTTTCATTAACAGGGTGCCAAATGGTTAAAAATGACCAAAAGTAACCAAAATTTTCACAATGTCAAGTTTTAGGAAGGAAGTTCATTCCTACCTGTCTTAATTTTTAATATTATGACAAATAACCCTTATATTCTTATTTAATAATAATAATAATAAAAGTAGTGTATTCTATCATCTCTTAAATTTGTGAAAATCTTTGCAATACCCTATTTACCTGGTACAAAATTTATATATACCGTAATTTCCGGCCTATAATCTGCGGATTATCTGTTAAAAAACCTCAAAATTTTTAAGTGCAGATTATCTGCTGGAAATTTTTTAAAGCAGAAGTTCAGGGCAGACATCCAGTTTCTACCGGCAGTCATAAAATAAAAATGTAAACAGTTATCAAACAATTGTCTGCTATAGACCGTTCGTGGAGTTGCTTGTGATTGGTTCACACATGACGTGAAGTGCTAGTGGGGGTGGCTTCCGATTATGATGTTATTTTTTTAGCCTTTTGGCAACATGTTTATACGAAGAACAAAGCATTCCTCAACTCATCCCTTTCAAAAATTGCAATCTCTATCGAAAGTGATTATGGATGTAGCTCCTCTCAAAATTACAGTAGTTTTACAGATTACAATGATCGATATTACGATGCAACCAATGGGAATCCATTACACATTAATTGAATGAATCATTATCGTATCGTAGTTTCATGGTTTTACTGCTGCCCTCTATGGATAGGATAATAAAATACAATTATGTCCTTGTAATTTATATTAAAAACCAAAACGTATTTGATGGTATATCACATTGAAAGTTATGATAATGTCTAAGAGAAAACCTGTTATTTAACACTGCAGAATTTAAACACATAATTTAAGAACATTATTTAAAAAGCGGAAGATGATTTAAAAACAGCAATTATTACAGAATTATCTGTATTCACAAGACATTCTATGTTTTAGATATAAGATTCAATGAAAAAAATTATTTGTATTTTTTAACTTGTAATTATTTTATTATTTTTTTTAATTATTTTATTATAATTATCATTCAAATAGAGCAACTAAATAAATAAAGAGGTGGTTTATTACTAGTACTTTGGAATGTTGAAAACAATGTGTAATTCTCGTATAGTCCAGCGTATAATCCGCAGATTATACGCCGATGCGGATTATCTGCTGAAATTTTTTTATAAGGGCTAAAAATTGCTGCTGCGGATTATAGGCCGGAAATTACGGTACATACAATAAGTATGAAGTTTAATACTAGTCACTTCTACATAATTCATGAACAATTTCTATGGATAAAAATAAGGGGAGCCAAGAATAATGCTCATCTTGGGGCATTAGATATATTGGACAAACTGTTTATGTGTATGAAAACAGATGCGTTACCAGAAAACTTCTTTTTTTTCTCTTGCCTGATCTCACCAAAGCCCACTGTTAAATTCAGACATTTCTCACGGGTGGGTCACAGGGTTGACGGCTTTTAGCCAGGCCAAAAAAAGCCGTTTTTTATTTTTAAAAGTTGGTTTACAGCTAATTCGTTTTAAATTTGGATCAATTAATTTTTAATACACTTATAAATATTTTCTACTAAAAAAATTATAAATTTCTATTAAATTTTGTCAAATAAATAAGTCTTTATAATTGCTAGAAGGCAACTATGATTGTGAAGGCATTATATCTGAAAAAAAAAAAAAATTATAAATATTGAAAAGGATATAAGTTAAACTCCAAACTGGTGTTTTGAAATTCTATATTGCATAGCTCCACATATACTACACATTTTAAAGATTATATTTAATTAAACAATGACAAAATGTAGCACATCAAAATGGAAACATTCTTATGCGTCCATATGGACTGATTAAGTTATAAATGTTAAAGAAGAAATTTGAAAGGATATGGAGGAGAGTTCGGTACATACGAGTATAAAAAATAGAGCATTTAAACAGGGAAAAAAAAATCTCTAAATAAAATTTTGAAAATCTTGTTGCTAAGCATATTCATGCACATGCTATTCATAATGGTTTTAATAGTGAGAAATGGTGTTATTATATGACTATGTATAATTTTAAGTGTTTACTACAAATAAAAGAAGACTTGTATATTAATAGCTCTTAAAATTAAGTAATAAAACATGTAACTAAATAACCATTGTGCAATTTTATAAAGCAGTAAAAATGAAAAAAATGGGGGGGGGGGGGGGGTGGAGTTAAAGGTCAGTGTAAACCAGATAAAGCAGTTGATGTGGCCCTTTTAAAATTTAGCTGACCTATTTGCAATTCTGACTACAAATCACTAGCAAAACATCTAAGTTTTATTCCAGTATTAATGTCTTCATTATTCAGAAATTGGATTACTTATTAAACTCTAGATCAATTAAATGTCATTCAAACTAATTAAAAACACTTTAAAATGTGTAGTTTATAATTACAATGCTTCACTTTATAAAAACCAGTTATGGCCAAAAAAAGCCGGTTAAAACCAATAAAAGCCAACGGCCAATAAAAGCCTTTTTTTAATTTTAACCGGCTTTTTTGCAACCCTGGGTGGTTGGGGGGGATTTTTTAGAGTTCCGGTCGGGAAATTGCACTTTTGTCCATTCATTAAAAAGCATAAAATCTCAAACCTTCTAGGGAAGGGGGGGGGGACGACATTTAAATGTTTTGGGAGGGAATGTCCCTGCCGGGCCACTTCCTGAATTCAACACTGCCAAAACCCTTATAAAATGAAAGCACAAAGTATTCAAAAACTCAATCTGTTCTAACCAAAAACAAAAAAGACTCACACATTCTTTTTCCCACATTTCAGACCTTTTCTTCCAAAATTTATCATCGTGGTCAGAGAAGATTTCAAACAGCTCCTTAAACTCTTTTTGCTTTGTTTCCTATGAATAAACAAAATTACAAATTGCGCGTAAAATCTCTGTATCAAAAAGGTATTTAAAACAACATTAGTAGGGCTGTACCGAATGCTCGGCTAAATTTTGCCCGAGTAAGTGTTAGAATTTCATTTTTTAAGCATCATTGAAGACAAGGGAATTTATAACTGATCTATACTATATAAAAATTTGTCTACAAAATATAGAAAAATTAAGAAAAACCAATACAGCTCAAAGTTTAGTTAAAACTAAGAAGAGACTATGATTTTGGATACAGAAACAGTTTGTAAAAACAGAATACAAGAAATGAAATAAAAATATTTTAATATATATCATAAATTATGGTGAAAAGAGTGAAATTTGTTCTACATTTTCAGGAGATAGGATATTTCTTATTATTGTAAAGTTGGCCTGCATCAGAAAAAATGCATTTGCTGTAAGAATGCTCGCTGCTTGAAAGTGCAAATAAGAATTTCCTTGCAAGCTTGCACATAATGGGAGAATTTTTACTACAGTCGAACCTCTGTTTAACGAAGTCGCTAAATCCCGGAAAAAAGTTCGTTATATGGAAAATTCGTTAAATAGAGATTCACCTTTTAAAATACTTTAAACTACATAAAACAGATTTTAAATTCCTAAACACTAAATATTTTTACTAAAAGTAATTAATCACATTTTTTTTTATAAATTATATCAATTTGTTTTATTTATTTTACTCACCAATATCCATCATCAATTCATTTTTTCTATGGGTTTAAATCTTTGAGATCTGCAAGGAAAACAAAACTTTGTCCGGGAATACACTGTATTTTCTGGTTAAAGTTTTACACTAAAATGAACGAATTTTAATGACCTTATCGTATTTATTATTATTATAACAAATAATTTTAACCATACATTAACATATGCGTCCTTAAATTTAGTTTCTGAAAAACTCTGTTAATTTTGTCTGAGTTTTTTTTCTTTTAAAAAGTGCTTTCTCTCATAATACGTCTCGCATCTTTGCAATGCACCAAAAACCCCTTCATGCGTATTTTCTTCTAACTATAATCCGTGTTGGATTGTTTCAAATGATTTTAGCATTTCATCATACGAAGTTTTGTTAATCCCTGCATTATGATCATTTCCGTCATCATCATATTCGTCTTCATCGCAATTTATAGCTGTATTGTTTTTATTTTTCACAGTGTCGCAAATATCCAATTCGGATAGTGTTTCCGAGGTCTCAATTTCAGAATTAAGTGAAACACAATCATCAATCAGCCCATCAGGGTTAATTCCTTCTTTTTTTCTCATCTGTATCCACATTTTTTTAAATTACACTAAGGAATTATCGTCCTCGTCCTCCGTACTTACCGAATTCTCACTGCTGACAAAGAAGGTGCCTGGTAAAACCAGTTCAAGGCCATTGAACATCATAAAATGTGTTTAAAGGAAGAATAAGTTTGAAATGTCCAGAATTATTTTGAGAAATGGGGAGAAAAAAAATTTAGATTACAAGAAAAAGTTCGTTAAATAGAGAATTCACTTCGCTATTTGGAGGTTATTTTACGAAGAAATTCGCAAAATGTTCTTGGTTCCAAAGAAAAGTTCGCAAAATAGAGGTTCGTTAAATAGAGGTCCGACTGTATATTCTTTCTTCAATGAAAATAGACTGTTTTACCCAATAACTCTCCTGCTAAGAAAGTCTATCTCTTTTTCTACTATCTCTTCACATTTTATTTCCAATCTAATATTAGTGTCATAATTATTCTCCTGTTCATTTGTAATCTCAACAAAACATTGCCAAAAAATAGACAGACATTTTTCTGAATGTGTCCTCTTTTGGATCATCTACATGAAAATCACTATAACATCATCACTTATAGTAGTGTTTTCGTGCTCAGGGCTCCCAACACATTTTAGTCCTCAAAAAGGGAAAAAGGGGACCATTTTTATATAAAAGGGGGACTTTGGGGGACCATTTTTATTTAAAAAGGGGACTTTGGGGGACCATTTTTATTTAAAAAGGGGACTTCGGGGGACTATTTTTATTAAAAAAGGAGACTAAAAAAGAATCATGAGTAAAAACATTGCACTAATTTTCCTAAATATGCTAGTAAATTTTTAAAATTACTCCAGAAAATATGTTAGAAGGTTATCTTTATAAGATGTCATTAAACAATGTACACAGTTTTATAGAAATACATTTAAATATCCAACTGCAATAATATAGAAAGTATTCAATATTTCGGCATTCACCTTGATAATTCTCTTTAAAGGTAAAAAATAATGATCAGTGAATAAAAAGAGCACAGCATAATAACGATTCCTGTTGAACATTAAAATTGGATTAAGATATATATTATTAATTATTAACCTCAAACATAAAATTTAGTTTCTTTCTACACAATAGAAGCTAGGATAAGCTATAATGTTCATAGGAAAAAGCCTAGTATGGCAAAGCTCTGTGGGGAGTTATCAAAACCAATATTGAATCATCAGTTATTCATAATCATCTTACATATCAAATTTGGTGAAATTTAATCCCAACCATGCTGTGATCTGGCTTTCACAGAAATAATTAAAATTGAAACCTAGTAGTGGCTGCCACCTATCACGAAATACACCAAAATCTAATCAGTGCCAATTTATCTCAAAGATTAAATGAATGTGAAGCTTGATGGAATTTCACCGTAACGATGCTAAGGTATAATTATTGTGTAAATTATGAAAAATGCAACATAGCAATGCCACCTGTTGGGCCATATATACCAAAACCTAATCAGCATCTATGTGTGCTAAAGTCTAATTAAATATGCATTTGATGAAATTCTATGCTTTAGTTTTGAGATAGAGTAGCTACAAATTTTGCATCACAAATAGAGAGAGATTTTTTTTAAATAGTCAAATCGTATTGAAGGTCAATCTAAAACATGTAAATCCATCAAAAAAATGGAAATTTTTTTTCATGATTCCAATACCTTCTTCTGATAAAATAGGGGGCTCTGCCCCCAACGAGCTATGCTCGACAAATTCCGTTCAGACACTGCAGACTCTAAAAATACGCTAATTTGATCCACTTTAAAAAGATTATGGAAGATATGAATAATAATTAAACAACTAGTGATGATCTCACTGTAAACAGATTTCCATTCATTTCAATTTCACTGAGGGATTTTAAGATATAATCAGCTGCTGTTCAGACATTTAATGGCTGTTTTCGTGATTGATTATATAAGATCAGTAAACAGCATTTGAAAATCAGCCTATATAAAATGAACAAAACGTTATAAGAAAATTGTCTTAAATAACACATTTTAAATATATTGTTTTAAATCTGACTAATTTTCACCAAAAATTTATTTCTCGCTTTAACGTTCACGTGAAAATACATTTGTTGTTTGAAAGGGAGAATTATTATTTGCGCTGTCTTAGACTTGACAACAATAGTTAAAAAGATCACCACAAAATACGAAATAAATCTCTCATGTAAATATATTTTTTAATTTAAACCCTTTGGCAATATTATTATTTGTGCATTTTAAATGTTATGTAATTTCTCCTATTTATTGCTTTTAACTAGCATACATTATTGTTAATTTTTAAAACTTTTTTTTCTTTTTTAACATTCCCGTGTAAATACAATTTTTGTGACGAAATTTTAAATATTTTCCTGCTTTTAAAACGTGATCATTGAATTCTTATTTTAAAGTTTTATTTCTATTTTTAATAGTCACATGCGAATACATTTTTAATTAAAAGGAAATAGTACTTTTTGTGCTGTTTTTACAATTGGCAACAATTTAAAATAATAACTTTATCTAAATGTGAATAAAAATATCTATTAAAATGATGAAAATTCAAATAAAAAATTGAAAAAAAATATATCAGTCAAAAAATAAAATAAATGCAGTCTGTGTACCACAGGCTTGTAATGTATATCCTTAGAAAAAAGGATTAAATTCCTATGTATGCTTTTGTTCAGCTATAAATCTTTTTTAATGGAATGATTTTGACCAACTTTAACATTGAATAGCTCTTAAAAAGGATTCTTCGATTTAAAAACTGCCTGCACCAGCGTGTTTATCAATCATTTCTGTGTAATATGAGTACTACCAATGCTCATAACTGCAGTGGCGGTGACAGAGTTAGTTACTTTTTTTTAAGAATATAGAAATATAGACTGAAGAGAGCCTAAGGGGGAAAAAACAAAAACAAGAAGACATTGTAATTAAGAGTTCCTTTAATAGATTGGATATACCTCTCCATCAAAATTGAAAACAAAACTACATCTATAATAATAAAGTTAAAAGTTTGCGTACTAAAGAGATTGGTGCACGTAGAGCTACAAGATTTGGCAGGAAGATACCACCTGTATATCTAAATTAGTTTTTGGATTTTTTTTTTATTACATTTTATGAAATTTTTATTTTTTAGCCTAATGCAATAATTTTTTCCCTCTTTTCAATAAAGTTTATTCGAAATTTGTACAACATTTTAAAAATCTTTCAGAAATTTTTAATGTGAATTTCAGCCTTTTTTTGCATTCTGTGGCAATTTTTTGACATTCATAAAAGAAATTCAGTTTCAAACTTTTAGCCCTAATGTAATAGCGTCGTCTTCAATTTGTAACTAATTTTAGACTTTTTTTTTTTTTTTGTACGTATATATGTGTGTTCTGCAGCGATTCTTTCCACATTAGAATCTGGTTTCAATGTTTTAGCCCAATATAGAAAATGTTGTCCTCCTTTTAATGAAGTTTATTCAGAATTTGTACAGAAATTTTCAAATTTTTATGCAATTTTTTAATTTTTATGCAATTTTTTAATTTTTAAAAAGAATCCAGTTTCCATATTTTAGCCCAGTTTGATAAATTTTGTCATATTTTGAATACAATTTATCCAGAATTGGTATGCAGCATCTTTTAATTTTTATGCAGTTTGAGGTTTTGTTTTTGTTTTTTTGTATTTTGCGATAATTCTTTAACATTCGGTTGCAAAAACTGGTCATGTGAGTAACAGGTCTGGCTAAGACAAGTCTGTCCTTGATAAATGGAAAGCGGGTAATAATAGAAAAGTCTTCCCTACATTTTGTTTTGTGGAGGATAAATAGGAGAATTCTGACAATTTCGTATTGTTTCCAAGAACATAAAAAAGGATTTTTCTTTTTATGAGGTAATAAGCTGTTAGCAGGGCCGGCGCAATATTGAACAAGGAGGTTGAAGTAATTTTTTTTATTTTGCGGTGATTTTTTTCAGTCTCTGAAAAGGGGACTAGGGGGACAAAAATGCATAAAAGGGAACTAAAGGGGACCCTTTTTTAAAAGGTGGACTTTGGGGGGAAAAAGGGGACCATTTGGGAGCCCTGCGTGCTGTATTGTTCTTTTTTTAGAGGTGGGTTAATTTCAGATTGATCTTCATGTGTCAGTTCTACAGCTTTATTTTTTTAAGCATTTTTTAATTCAATTTTTGTACTTTTCAGTGAAAAATGACAATTTAAATCGAGGATCAAATAGCAGTTTCTATAAAATAACGAAAATGTTCTTGGATTTCAATTACAATAGTATACTGCTGATTCTCATTTGTCTTGTTTTCATTAATTCACTTTTTAATGCCCCTTTCATTGTACCACAACCAAACTGATTGGAACTTTATTTTCCAAAAAATGTAGCAATGTTTTAATTGATGATAATACAGTTGGACCTCTATTTAACGAACCTCTATTTTGCGAATTTCTCTATTTTGCGAACTTTTCCTTGGAACCAAGAACATTTTGCGAATTTCTTCGTAAAATAACCTCCAAATAGCAAAGTGTATTCTCTACTTAACGAACTTTTTCTTGTGATCTAAACTTTTTTTCTCCTCATTTCTCAAAATATTTCTGGGAATTTCAAACTTATTCTTTCTTTAAACACATTTTATGATGTTCAATGGCCTTGAACTAGTTTTACCAGGCACCTTCTTTGTCAGCAGTGAGAATTCGGTAAGTACGGAGGACGAAGATGATAATCCCTTGGAGTAACTTAAAAATATGTGGATGAAAAAAAGAAGAAATTAACCATGATGTGCTGATTGATGATTATACTTCACTTAATTCTGAAATTGAAACCACGGAAACACTATCCAAATTGAATATTTTCGACAGTGTGAAAAATAAAAAAAACAATACAGCAATGAATTGCGATGAAGACTAATATGATGATGATGAAAATGATCATGATGTAGGAATTAACAAAACTTCGTATGATGAAATTCTAAAATAAAATCATTTGAAACAATCTGACGTGGATTATAGTTAGAAGAAAATACGCATGAAGGGGTTTTTGGTGCATTGCAGAGATGCAAGACGTTTTATGGGAGAAAGCACTTTTTAAAAGAAAAACTAAACTAAAAAACTAAATTTTTTCAGAAACTAAATTTAAGGACGCATATGTTAATGTATGGTTAAAATTATTTCTTATAATAATAATAAATATGATAAGGTCATTAAAATTAAACGTTAATTTTAATGAAAAAATATTTACTTTAAACAGAAAATACAGTGTATTCCCGGACAATGTTTTGTTTTCCTTCCAGATTTCAAAGATTTAAACACATAGAAAAAATGAATTGATGGTGTATGTTGGTGGGTAAAATAAATAAAACAAATCGATATAATTTATAAAAAAATGTGATTAATTACTTTTAGTAAAAATATTTAGTGTTTATGAATTTAAAATCTGTTATATGTAGTTTAAAGTATTTTAAAAGGTTAATCTCTATTTAACGAATTTTCCATATAACGAACTTTTTTCCGGGATTTAGCGACTTCGTTAAATTAGAGGTTCGACTGTACTTCTAATATGATATATTCATTTGATATGTATATCATGATATATTCATCACACATCCCATTTTATTATAAGCTGCACATTGTGAATGGTGCAAGCTAGACTTTTAACATCAGCATTTTGCATTATTCAATGAATTGTTACAGCAAACAATAACCATTTTTGGATAGACAAATTTCAGATATCAGAATGAGTTAGATAAATTGCAGAATCAGTTTTAATTTCACATTGGTTAAATGTACATTTTATGTATTTTTTTTTTTTTCATATTTTTTAAAATAAAGTTACTCTTACTGTTTTAATTTCTTTTACTTTTCAAAAATTGTGTTTAAAAAGTGCATAATTAAATTTCAAATTTAACTAGTTAATTTGATTTTTTTTTTTAAGTCAATTAAAAAATATATGATTATATGCACAAGAAGTATGTTTATATATATACACACACAGATATGTTACTCTTAAGCTCACTTTAGGTGTGTATCGGTAGTTCTTTCTTATACACAACTACTCGGTACTTGGCCAAAGTACTACTTGGTGCACCCCTAAACATTAGTGGTAATATAAACTGATAAAAGCACAAGCTTTATAAAATGCACAGAGTGCGCCTCATTGTCGACCAATTGCCAATGCCTAAATCATTAGCTTTAGAGGTATAATTTCAATAGCAAAAATGTCTCAAATGTTGTTTTCCAGCATATGAAAATCCATTTATATATCAAATTAGTTATTTTTTATAAAAAGTTTAATCAAAATTTTTATTTGGTATCCAGATCATATAAGTTAAATTTAGAAAAACTTCCCCATGCTCTAATAAGAAAAACAGTAAAAATTCCATTTTTGTATGACCAAAACTTACTGAATTGTGGTACAGTACAGGACCTATTATCCGGAATTCCAAAATCCGGAAAAAAAAATTGAAAATTTTCTATAAATTTGTAAATTTTCACTAAAATTTTGCAATTTCTGAAATTTGTCGAGAATTTTGCAGATTCGTAATTTTCTACAGATTTCTAATTTTCTCTATTGTGTTGCAACGTGTGACCACTAAAATATGTTACATCAGTGATGAGGAAACATGGTGCCCCCCCCCCCCCAAAAAAAAAAAAAAAAAAAAAAAAAAAATTAGAAAAAATCATTTTCCTGTCAAATTTTAGTTTAAAATTAATTTATATTACGATTCGTTTAAAAAAAAGATATTTCATACCCTCCCTCTCACTTCGATAAAATATTATGACTACACAATTATGTTACTTGAATCAGGGGTGATTCTGGGTTTAAAAAAAAAAAAACTGAAATTCACAGCAAATTGTTTGAAAGTTTACAGAAGAGAGGGGAGGGCTCTCGGTATTAATTATGCCTTTTTTTTCGCGATCCTTTAACGAAATACGCACTTTTACGTGATCTTTTGGCGAAATTAAGAGAGTATTTTGAGATCCTTTGAAGAATTTTTTTTTTTTTTTGCTATCTTTTGACGAAATTTGCGTTTTTTTTTTACGCGAGATTTTGACGAAATTTGCGTTTTTCTTGCACAATCCTTTAATAAATTTGCGTGTTTTTCGTGATCCTTTTACGAAACTCCATTTTTTTTTTGCGATCTTTTGACGAAATTTGCTTTTTTTCGCGATTTTTGGACGAAATTTGCAGATTCTTTTTCGCGATCTTTTGACGAAATTGCAGAAGGCTTTTTCGATCCTTTGAAGAAATTTGCTTTTTTCGCTATATTTTGACGCAATTTGTGGTTTTTTTTGCAGTGCTTAAAAGAAATTTGTGTTTTTTCGTGATTCTTTGATGAAATTTGCGTTTTTCCCGCGATTTTTTTGACGGAATTCGGGAGGATCCGAAATCCGGAAAATTCCAAAATCCGGAAAGCCTTCAGTCCCGAGGATTCCGGATAATAGGTCCTGTACTGTACTTTGAATTGTATGAATTTTCAGCATTTTTGGCACTAAAAATTCATTTTTCTATTTTTAGTGCCAGAATGCACCAAAAATTCAAAGTTCTTATTAAGGTGTAGTTTGAAAAAATTCTACCTATTTGTGCAAAAAAAATTTGCAAAAATATTATTAAACCTATGAATATATCAGAAACTTTCAAATACTGTACCACTTTAATTTCATATTGTTTTCTAATGGCCACACTTCATAATACATTTGAAAGTAATTAACAAAAAAAAACAGAACCTTTCTCTTTTCTAAAACAGCAACTTTAATACTAATTAACCTCTTAATCATCGCGCCTGATACATGCACGGTCAAATTGCATGTGAAATGAAAACTGAGACGATTAAGGTATTAAACCTATGAATATATCAGAAACTTTGAAGTACTGTACCACACTAATTTCATATTGTCTTCTAATGGCCACACTTTACAATAAATTTGAAAGTAATTAATAAAAAAAACAGAACCTTTCTCTTTTCTAAAAGAGCAACTTCGTCAACAACATCTATTTCAGGAGATTTAATGTCATCTAAGTGCACTGAATCTAAAATGGAAAATCTTGCAATAATTAATAAGCATTTTAAATAAAAATTCCAAAATTTGTATTTTTAATATTTAATTACTATAAACAAGTCTATTTAATATGATATATGTTTATTTTTTTAAATGACTAATTTCCTTTCAAGTTAAAATTTCGAGCTAATGTAATATATATTTTAATTCTCTAAGTGGCTGTGATGTAAACAATTTAAGTTGAGTGTAAATATAAATATTTTAATCAAAATTGAGCTTTAAGAACTAGCTAAGATAAATATATGAATATATGTTAAAATTACTTTTGTATTAATTCGTGGAAAAGTATTTAAATAAACCTGAGTTTTACAAGCATTTACATAAAAATTAAAAATGCAGGAAAACCCTCAGAGAATTCAAATAAGACCACTTTAATGAATATTTTAAACTTTGATTATAAAACTTGTTTGATTTCAGAATTAATTGAATGTGTGCTTTTAAAGCCAATCGCTTATCATTTTACAGAAAGTTGCAATCATTTGATTATAACAACATCCTAAAAATTATAATATTACAGGGCTTGAATTTCAAGGCGGGATGGCGGGATTTGCGCCCAAAATTTTGAAATCCCGTCCAAAAGAATATCATGCGCGGGAGGCTCCCCTCCAAAACATTTCACCATTTTCCGAAAAAATTTTCATTTTGGAATTACGATAACGATTTGTGAATTTCGTGATATTTTTGCATGACCGGTGACACATTTTGAGAGTTTTTAACCACAAAAGATTGTTGAAATTCACGAATTTTTCACGCGATCGACATTTTCATTTTTTTCCGTGATCGGTTGACAAGTTTCGCGTTATTTTCCGCGACCGATTGGCAAATTCAGGTGATTCTGTTCCAAATTTTCCGAAAATTATGAAAAATTGGACACCAATTCAGACATAAAAAAATATGGTGAATTTCAACAAATGATAGACGAAAAAAATCAATTTTGTCAATTGTTCGTCAAAAATATCGCCAATTTCGTCAAAGGATTGTGGAAAAAAATGCGATTTTCGCCGGATCACAAAAAAAAAAAAAAAAAAAAAAAAATGCGAAATTCATCAAAGGATCGCTAAAAAACTCGCATTTCATCAAAGGATCAGAAAAAAACCCTGCAAATTTTGGCAAAGGAACACGGAAAAACGTTAGTTTCGGCAACAGATCGAGGAAAAAAGCTAATTTTATCAGAGGATCGCAAAAAAAAAAAAACCACAAAATTCGTCAGAGAATCCCGGAAAATCTCAAATTTCATCAGAGGATCACAGAAAAAACGCAAATTTCATCAAAGGATCATGGAATAAATGCGAATTCAGTCAAACAGTGCTGAAAAAAAAAAAAAAAAACGTGAATTTTATCAAAGCCGCATATTTTGTCAAAGGATCGCAGAAAAAACACATTTCATCAAAATATTGCGGGAAAATGCAAATTTCAACAAAGGATCGTGAAAGAATGAGAATTTCGATAAAAGCTCGCGAAAAAAATGCAAATTTTGTCAAAGGATATCGGAAAAAAAAATGTGAGTTTCGTCAAAGGATCGCAGAAAAATGAGTTTCGTCAAAGGATCGCGGAAAAAATGAGTTTCGTCAAAGGATCGCCAAAAAAATGAGTTTCTTCAAAGGATTGCGGAAAAGAATATGAGTTTCTTCAAAGAATCACAGAAGAATGAAAGTTTCTTCAAAGGACTGTGGAAAAAATACGAGTTTCGTCAAGGGATCGCGGAAAAACGTGATTTTCACCCGAAAGATCGTGGAAAAAAAAAAAAACCCCGAGAATTTAAAGAATTACAAAAAAACACGATCACAAAAATTTCGTCCAAAAATGGATATTGATGATTACATCACAAATTTGCATTGTTCATGCAAGTAGTTAAAAACTCTCTCCCGTTTTGTGATAGAATCTGACACCAGGTGGATAAGGTTTCTAAAAAGTTCAAATTTGGCCTTTGGCAGTGGCTTCGTCATTATATCTGCTATCATTTCATTTGTTGATAGATATTTGACATCTATAACATTTTTAGTTTTTAAATCTCGTATGTAATGATACTTTGTATCAATGTGCTTAGTGCGAGATTTAAATTTTTCACTTTCAACCAATTTAATTGTAGATTGGTTATCCTCAAAAATTCTAATAGGAAAATGTTGTTGAAAGTTGAGGTCGTTACACAATTTAAAGATCCATAGCACCTCTTGAGTTCCTTGTGACAGTGCCACATATTCAGCTTCTGCTGACGATAACGTCACACATGTTTGTTTTTGCAAAAACCAAGAAATGCAGCTACTGCCTAAGAAGATTACATCTTTTGAGGTGGATTTTCTGTCTGTAGCATCTTGTCCCCAGTCTGCATCCGAGTATGCAACTATATTAGAATATTCTTTTGAAGAAATGTGGAGATCAAGGTCTTTCGTTGTTTTTAAGTATCTTATTACCCTCTTAACAGCATTCCAGTTCTTTTGTCTTGGATTATTACATCTTCGATTTAGTATGTGTGTAGGAGCGGTAATATCAGGTCTTGTGCATGAGGAAATATATAAAAGACTTCCTATAGCTTGTCTATAATTATCATTTGATGATAAAAGATTTTCTTCTTTATCTAAACTATAATAGTTAGTTTCCATTGGGGTATAAGTTGGTTTGGCTTCTTCAAGCTGAAAATCCTTAACTAATTGATTTATTTTACTTCTTTGTGAAAGTAAATAACTTCCATCTTCTTTTCTGTAAATTTCTATACCTAAGAAGTATTTTGCTTCTCCTAGTGATGTTATGGGATAAGATTTCTTTAAGTAATTTATTACTTCATTAACTTCATTTTCATCTTCTGAGCTCATCAGCATATCATCTACATACAGTATGAGATAAATTGCCTTCTTTGATTTTTCTTTTATGAACAAACATGGATCAGCTTCACTTTGTTTAAATCCATATGCCTTTAGAGTATTCTCTATTTCTTCATTCCAGCACTTGGCGGCTTGTTTAAGACCATATATAGCCTTTTTTAATTTATAGACTTTGTCTTTATTTTCTTCATCATGAAAGCCTTCTGGTTGATGCATGTATAATTCTTCATTATCTAGTTTACCATGTAGAAAGGCTGTTTTAACATCTACTTGGAATACTCTGGCTTTATGATAAGCTGGCCAGGTCAGAAAAGCTCTAATAGTTGTATGTTTGACGACAGGAGAGAAGGTTTCATCATAATCAGTGCCTAATTTTTGAGCGAAACCTTTGGCAACTAATCGTGCTTTGCATTTTATTTCTTCTCCATTTTCATTACGCTTTGTTTTGTAAACCCATTTACAGCCAATGGCGTGCTTGCCTTTGGGTAAAGTAACAAGCTCAAATACTTCATTTTCCTTTAAAGAGTTAAATTCTTCCTTCATAGCTTGAAACCATTTCTGTTGATCTTTTACTGGTAATTGTAAAACATCTTTAAAACAGGGTTGGCAAGGTTTTTCCCACCCGCGGTAAATACCATGGTAAAAACCGGTATTTACCGTCCTGGGAAATACTATGTTTTTCCCGCAAGGGAAAAACTGATTATTAAAAACATAAATATAAATTCAAAATAACGTTTAAAAATGTCAAAAATGAGTTCTAAGTAAATAGCTTGAAAGGTTAAAAAAAAAAAAGTGCAAAACAGACAATGGAGTGCATTTATTTAAATATTTATACACCACACATATTCCCAAACGTTTACCAATCATAATCGTATTCATATTCTTCGTTTGCCCCTTCCTCATTGGATTTTAGCATCATATAACAAAATACTAATTTAGAGGCTTTTTGTAAACAGAGTTTATTTCTAATCTTGTTTTGGATGAAAGAAAAATTAGAAAAAATACACTCCAGAGATTCTGATGATGCAGGACATCCCTGAAGATGTTCCGTTAATTGGAGAAATTCTGCATCTATTCCAGTTTTACTTAAATTCTTCCACCACAGTGCAGGGGAAATAGTGTTTGTAATGTCTTCGGAAAAGGTGCATTTTCTCACTTGAATTGTATTGTGTATTGTAAGTACTTTGGATTTAAAGTCTGTAAATATTCACGAGCAGATTCCTGCTGATCATGTGATAACTTTTCACCTTTATATTTCAGATTCATCAGGTGTGCCAAAAAATGGACAGGGGTCATTGCTTTATCAAAGTTAGATTTCACTTTGCTGAAATGTGTATAGAGTTCTTTATTTTGAATAAGCTCTAGGTAAATTTCACAAGCATCAGCAATATTGGCATTATTATCGAGTTGCAACTTCGTAAGGGCTTTTGGAACTGGTTCCATTTGGTTGTAGGGATGCACCGGATATTGATTTTGCCGGATATCGGATACCGGATATCCGAAGCTCCTTTGCCTGCCGGATTCGGATATCCGGCACTAGATATGTTTTTAGTTATATGGTGAATTATTTCTTTATATAACGCCATCTCAGAACAATAAATTACAAGCATGTTTCACACATCATTAAAACATTTTAAATGTTTTGAAATATAATTTACAAAAACTATATCTCTTTAAGTATCTAACTATATCTCTTATATTTTTTGGGCTTGAAATTCAAGTTCTCCCCAGGAGGGGAGTTTCCCACCCAACATTTAAAAATGCAGGGGAGTTGAATTGTTAGAAAGGAAAAAAAAAATCTTTAAACCCCGTTATTTTTTTATGTGCCACTTAAAGAATTACATTTATACAGACATGACAAAATACCATTAAAATAATTTAAATTAACAACTCAAGATAATTATCCAAAATGTTTATTTTTATTAAAACAAAGGAACAGAATCAAGTTTTATATATACCATGTCTATCTTTCAACTTTCACCTAATGTTATGGGCAATTAACAATTGGGTTCCTAAATGAATTTCTTAATTTAGATTTTATTCCATTTTGCTCTTCCATTAGCCTCTTTCACAAGTTACACTTTTGACAAACAGCACAGCCCAACTTTTATAACTTTAGAAATTATCAGAAACGCATGGTTATGCTCTGTTAAAAAATTTTAGAAAACTTTGCAAAATCTGATGTGCATTAATTTTTAACAGTAAGTTAAAAATGCATGAATAATGCATACCGGTGATTCTATTGTCAATATCCTATGGTGATTGTATGTCACTTCTGAACAAACTTGTTTTATTATATCCTTAATGGAATTATAGTCAAAACTATAGTCCCTGGTATTTTCGTTAATTGAACTATGTTCTATGCATTGGAATTTTAAATCCATATCCAAAGTTTGAAAAGGAAATAGTCATTGATTTTTTCTATTACACGATAAAAGGTTGATTTCAAAAAGTCATGTCCTAATCTGTGAATTGCAAGAATCAACTAGTTTGTTATTTCTAAACATGTTTTTTTAAGTTCAACTAATTTTTTTTTTCTTCATGTGCAGCACAAGTGTAATCTCATTGTGTTGAGTGCTGACTATTGGCCAATTTGGTAGGGCTGTCTCCGGTGGCCATTACCGCCCTTTTAGTTATTTGCTATTTTGGGCATAGGGGAAAAAATCGCAAAATACATAAATCGGTCATTAAAAAAAAAATATCGCCGATTTCGTTAATCATGGTGAAAATAAATAAAAAAAATTTGTCGACCGGTCGCAAAAAGAAAACTGAAGTGCAGGGGAAATCGGCAGCGGGAAAATATCACAAAATTCGTTAATCGATCTGTCACGAGCAAATATCGTGAAATTCCTCAGCCAGTCGCAGAGAAAAAATGCGAAAATTTTCAATCGGATGCAGAAAAACAATCGTTACTTTTATCAGTATGTCGCAAGAACAAACAGGGAAATTTGCCAATCGGTCACAGAATAAAGTTGCTATATTTATCAATTGATCTCGAGAAAAAAAAATTATGGAATTCACCAATCGGTCTCTAGAAAAAATTGTGAATTTCGTCAGTCGGTCATGGAGAAAAAGCGCAAAATTTTTTAGTCAGATGCAGAAAAACAACAATGAATTTTGTCAATCTGTCGTAAGAAGAAACTGTGAAATCTGCCCATCGATAGTAGAAAATATCACGAAATTTGTCAGTCGGTCCTGAGACTTGGTCGTCGTTTTACAAAGAAACATTTTTGGAAAATGATTTTTTGGAAACAGGAGCCGTCCGCTGACAATAGGGCATAATAAATAGAGCACGAATCCTGCCATCCCACTTCGAAATTCAAGCCCTGTATCTGCCATTCAAACCCTGTAATGTATATTAATAATATTGCATAAAAAATGTAATTTAAACATTAAAATATTCTGTTTATTTGCACAATGAAATGCTGATAATTGCTACTGGATTTGAATATGGGATTGACTATATCAATAATTGCTAATAATTAATTTGTACATTGAAATGCTGATAATTTGTATAACAAATTTTAACCAATTAATATGTGTATAATTGTAGAGTATTTTCACAAAGAAATACTACATACTTTCTTTTTATAATTTAAACATAAAATATCTACTAATATACCCATGATTAAAGAGTTATTTTCTCCAAACATAGGTTTAGTTGATGCCCTTTTTCTGTTTTAATTATTTAATATTGTTTTTGCTCTAAGTCACGTTTAGTTTTATTTTAAGTTAAATTTTTTTATATTTAAAAGTAAAAAGAAAATTACTTTTAATTTTAAATATTTATAATGAAGTTACAAAAACAACTAGTTGGATTTGCCAATCCCAAAACTTTCTTCTACCTCATACATCTTAATATTTCAAAAAGTAGTTCCAAATGTTAATACTTCAATATTATTAGTTCAATATTATACCAACTTTGATTTTGGTCTAAAATTTCTGCTTCAGTCAATTAATCAGAATAAGTTAATCTCGATCATGATATTTATTAAAATCAAAAATTTTTTCGTTATTCTGTTGTACATCAGCTGTTTGTGAATAGCCAGTTTAGCAGGATGCGAAGTTCCCTTCGCTTCATGAGCTGCCAATATACAGTACAAAAAAAAAAAAAAAAAAAAAAAAAAAAAGAAACTGCGAAAAACGAGAAAATTTTACAAAAATCTCTGTTATAGTGCCACCTTCTGGCAGAATATTTCCAAATTCAAACAGAAACTGCTGGCCATAGTCAAAAATATACACCACAAAATTGGTTCAATTCTATGCTTAACTTCATACACTTTTCAATGGTAAAATAATGAAAATAACACAAAAATCCGTATTATAGCGCCTCCTTCCAGCAGAATATTTTCAAATTGAAGGAGGACCTGCTGGCCATAGGCAAAAACATACCCCCCAAAAAATTGGTTCAATTCTATACATAACTTCATACACTTTTCGATGGTGCAAGAATGAAAGTGGCACAAAAATCGCTATTACAGTGTCCCCCCCACCCCCCTCCAGTGGAATGTTTCCATATTGAAGGAGGGCCGCCTGGCTATAGCCAAAAACATTCATAAAAAAATTAGTTCAATTCTATGCATAACTTTATTACGATGGCAAAAATCGCTATTATTGGAAATATCCCCATCCTGGCAGAATATTTCCAATTTAAAAAGAACCTGCTAGACATAGCCATAGCCAAAAACAAATACAAAAAATTTTGTTCAATTATATGGATAACTTCATACACTTTTCGATGGTACAAAAATGAAAAAGGCACAAAAATCGCGATTATGGTGCCCCCCCCCCCCCCCTTCCAGTGGAATGTTTCCACATTGAATAGACAAAAACATTCACAAAAAAATGGTTCAATTCTATGCATAACTCCATTCATTTTTCAATGGTACGATGGCGACACACGGACAGACAGACATTTTGTATAAACATGTTTTGGGATATCTGACCCCTAAAACATCTAAATCCGTCGAAAACCAGAAATCGAAAAAAATTCTATTACAATACTTTCTTCTAAAAATAGGCCTGTTTAATTGTTAAACTTAAAAGAAAGAAAGAAAATTAATAAAGTCATACTTTAATAAACAACTTCAAATTTTGTTTTACACTCTGAAAGTAAATGTACAATTTTCTAAAAGAAGTAAACGTAAATTCTTAAATTTATTATAAAGAGTTCAAATATAGGAAAACTGGCAGTTAAGAAAGCTGGCAATTCTTTATACTTTTGAGAATTACCTTTTACTCATGAATAGTGAACTTATTTTCATATTTTACATTATAAACAAAATTGTTCCACATTGTTTAGGGTCAAACGATTTCTGTTATCCTTATATATTCGCTTTGCTGCACTCTGCCGGATATCCGGCAGAGAAGTCGGATATCCGGTGATTGTGATTCGGATATCCGACGGTATTTCGGATATTGAAAAATCAGCTGGATATGCCGGATATCCGTTGCATCCCTATTTGGTTGTATATATTTTTTCCTTCTTTATACAGAGATTATTTACTAAGCACTCTTTATCAATTTCATCTTCGTGATTATCGACAATTTGAAGATAAAAAGTCCTGTTAGTAGTAAAAGTTTTTAAACAAGCTATTTGTGAGTTCCACCTGGTTTCACCTGGAATTTGTGGTTTAACTGAATTGGCATACTCTTTCAATAAACTGCCGGTGATTTAAAAAAAAAATTTTGAATTTTGGCAACATTAGCCACAACAGAATCAGTAGTCACATTCTTGCCAAGAATATTTAAATAATGTGATGCAGATCCGTATGTAAAAGTATAATATCTTCTGTTTCAAGATTCTGACTCATTCTAAGCATTTTCTGTTCATTATCCGAACCGAAACTTTTTACAGTGCATCCATATATAGCTGCTGCTGCAGTTTTTGCCCCACGAGCAAGATTTGTACAATACTCTCTTGTTTTCTTATTTTTCCCGAAATCTATTGCAGAAAGAAGCATACTTTTTCCATTACAAAATATGGAATTGGCTACAAAAGGCTCATTACGGACATTACTCCATCAAACTTGCATGAGAGTAACAATTCTCCCAGCTATTTTCTCTACAGCAGATTCTTGAATTTCTGCTTTATGCAATAATTCTTATTTATTTATATTTCTTTCCTACAAAATAATTTTAAACCTAAGGAAAATTTGTAATAACTATGTATTTCTATCTTTAATTTTACACATCAGATTCAGAAAGCAAGAATATTTCTTACATATTGTCATTTGGAAGTTTTTCCCGGTATTTACCAGTTTTTCCCGGTATTTACCAGTTTTTCCCAGTATTTACCAGTTTTTCCCGGTATTTACCAGTTTTTCCCAGTGGGATGGGAAAAACAAGTTTTGGACGGGGAAAAGCCAACCCTGCTTTAAAAGTTTCAGGATTTTGATTTTTGGAACAACTGTCTTCAGTTTTGTAAGAATATCTTTCTGGTGGAATTCCTTTAGTCTCTCTGTTAGATATTCTTCTCTGGAAATTATCTTCACTTTCTTCAGTTGTTGAGCTATCTACTGATTTTTCATCCATTTTTATTTCTTCTGCAATATTTTCTATTCGGATAGCTTTACTATCATTTTCAAGATTTTCTTCTGAAAAATTGAAATGCATTAAATCTGAGATTCGCTCTTCAGGATTTTCTTTAAAGATATTTTCACAGTTCATATTTTCAAAAAACTTCACTGTTCTGCTTATCACTATTTTTCTACCGCCTATATAAATTTGGTATCCTTTGCTTCTTAAATCGTAACCAACAAAGACTCCTTCAGTGGCCTTTTCGTCAAATTTTTGTCTCTTCTGTTTATGAACATACACATATGCTTTGCATCAAATACTTTAAGGTGACTCAAATTTGGCTTATGCCCATTCCACAGTTCATATGGTGTCTTTTCAGTTGATTTTGTGGGTAATCTATTTTGTAAGTAGGCTGTTGTAGCTATGGCTTCTGCCCAGAATGTTTTTGGCAGTTTAGCATTTATAAGCATGGCTTTACTCATTTCAATAAGCGAGCGATTCTTTCTTTCTGCGACTCCATTTTGGGACGGTGAATATGGCGTCGTTGTTTCATGATTTATTCCTAAGTTTTTAAGGTAGTCTTTGACAGATTCGTTGCAATATTCTGTTCCATTGTCACTACGCAAGGATTTAATCTTCAATCTAAATTTATTTGTTGTTGATGCAACATACTCTTTTAATTTATCAAATACTTCATCTTTAGAAGAAATAAAATATACTTGTGTATAACGAGAGTAATCATCAATAAATGTAACGAAATATCTTTTTGATCCCATACTCTTTGTTTCTGCAGGACTGCATACGTCACTGTATATCAAATCAAGTGGTTTTTTACTTCTGTATTGCGTTTCTTTTCGAAATGATTTTTCTGTTAACTTAGCTTTTATGCAACTTGAACATTCAGTATTATGAGAACAATTATTCACAGTAATACCTAAAGCTAAATCATCCTTTTGAATTTTCTTGATGGATTCCAAATTTCTATGGCCCAGCCTTTGGTGCCATTTTAGAATGCAGTTAACATTAGAACAAACGGGTAATATTTCTGAAGCACTATATACCTTTTCATTTGTAGGTATTATTTTTAATCTATATAACCCCTCATCAGCTTTTGCATATGCAACTAGGATGTTGCCCTTTTTAATTAAACATATATCATCTTTAAATGTCACAATAAAACCTTTCTCAGTACAAGACTGGACAGATAATAAATTACTATCCAACTCAGGAACATAAAGCACATGATCTAATGTAACTCTATTTGTTTGACCATTAAGTGTTCCAATATTAAAAGTACATTTACCCTTTCCCTTTGCAGTTAATTTAGTTCCATTAGCAATTGTAATTGTATCTTTATTTGAATTCTTTAATTCTGAGAACAGTTCCAAAGAATTAGCCAAATGAACAGACGCACCTGAATCAATAACAAAAGACAAATTTTTGTTTTTATTTCCATTTTGTTGAGATTTCATAACAAAACTCGAAGAATTTGATTCTTCCATTAATTCATGATAGTTTTGAGAATCTGATAGATTTTCATTTTGACTAGCAGTAGAGGCAGAGAAATTGTTTGGTTTTTTAAACTGTTGACGTGATCTATCTTGGGTGAAATTTGGTTTTGTTTTGTTAGTATTATTACCATTTAAGTGAAAACAATCTTCACGGTTGTGATTATTCTTTTTGCAATGAGAAAAAAATTTTTGCTTATTCAAATGCTTTGGTTTATCCTTATTACCCTTCAAAGCAATAGATTCAAATTTTGTTGAAATTTGTTTAGTTTCAACTAGGGATACACCGGATATTGATTTTGCCGGATACCAGATACCGGATATCCGGCACTAGATATGTTTTTAGTTATATAGTGAATTATTTCTCTATATAATGTCATCTCATAACAATAAATTACAAACATGTTTCACACATCATTAAAACATTTTAAACATATTGAAATATAATTTACAAAAACTATATCTCTTTGAATATCAGGGCTTGCAATTCAAGTTTTCCCAGGAGGGGAGTTTCATACACAAAATTTATAAATGCAGGGGAGTTGAACTGTTAGAACGAAAAAAAAATCATTAAACCCCCTTATTTTTTATGTGCTACTTAAAGAATTACATTTATATAGACATGACAAAATACCATTGAAACAATTTAAATTAACAACTCAAGATAATTATTCAAATTTTTTATTTTATTAAAACAAAAGGAACAGAATCAAGCTTTATATATATCATGTCTATTTTTCAACTTTCACCTAATGTTAGATTTTATTCCATTTTGCGTACTTTAGCCTCTTTCACAAGTTACACTTTTGACAAACAGCACAGAGCGACTTTTATAAGTTTAGAAATTATCGGAAACACATGGTTATGCTCTCTGAAAAAGTTTTAGAAAACTTTTCAAAATCTGATGTGCATTAATTTTTAACTTACATGAATAATGCCTATCGGTGATGCTATGTCACTTCTGAGCAAATTTGTTTTATTATATTCTTAATGGAATTATATTCAAAACTGTAATCCCTGGTATTTTCATTAATTGAACTGTGTTCTATGCATCGGAATTTTAAATCCATATCCAAAGTTTGAAAAGGGAATAGTCAATTGATTTATTCTATTACACGAGAAAAGGTTGATTTCAAAAAGTCATGTCCTAATTTCTGTTAATTGCGAGAAACAACTAGTTTGTTGTTTCTAAATATGTTTTTTTTTTTTTTTTTTTAAGTTCATCAGTTTTTTTTTTTTGTTGTTTGTTTTTTTCATGTGCACCACAAGTGTAATCTCATTTTGTTTAGTGCTGACTATTGTCCAATTTGGTAGAGCTTAGTTTCCGGTGGCTGTTGCTGCTCTTTTAGTTATTTCCTATTTTGAGCACACAGGAAAAACATCGCAAAATACGTAAAACGGTCATAGAAAAAAAAAATTGCCGATTTCGTCAATCATGGTGAAAATAAATAAAATAATTTGTCGATTGGTTGCGAAAAAAAAAACTGAAGTTCATGAAAAATCGACAGTGGGAAAATATCACGAAATTTGTCAATCGATCATAGAAAAGCAGGGACCCGGAGCTGGAGCTGGAGCCTGGAGCGCTCCGGAGCTGTGTTTTTCCTGGAGCTGGAGCTCTAAATTTTCCCCAGTTCCAGGGCTCCTTTAGTTTTTAATATTCTTTTAAATGTTTTTTTTTTTTCAGTCTTTTAAATTTCTAGGATTAAAATATTTTAATTACATCATTATTCAGTATTTTAATTATATCATTTTTTTAGGTTTTTATTATTATTATTAGGGAAGGAAAACTTCTCAAAAAATGGCAACACTACTTTACTTCTACTTTCTACTTGAACTAAGTGACAACACTATTTGAAAACAAATATGGCCGCCTGTTGTTTACATGTGTAGTCATACAATTTTGGCTGTTCGAAAAGTGTAGAAGAAATTTAAGATTTTTGTGTTTAAAATTCTACCAAACTTTCTAATTTAAAAGCAAAAGCTAAAAGATGTCATATTTTCTGAACAAGCATTTCAAGTTTGATGAGAAGAAAAATGCATTTTGTCAGATCTTTAATGAAGATAGAAAGTATTTGTGAGCAAAAAATTAAACGTGTAAATTAAAATCTGCAACTTAAAAGCGCGAAGTCGGAGCCGAGTTGGAGCCGGAGATGGAGCCATGGTATTTTCTCTAGAAGCGGAGCTGGAGCATAAAAAATTGTTCGGCTCCGGATCACTGTAGAAAAGTATCGTGAAATTTGCCAGTCCGTCACGAGCAAATACCGTGAAATTCTTCAGCCGGTCGCAGACAAAAAATGCAAATTTTTTCAATCGGATGCAGAAAAACAATCGTTACTTTCATCAGTATGTCACAAGAACAAACAGGAAAATTTGCCAATCGGTCACAGAATAAAATTTCTAAATTTGTCAATGATTGCGAAAAAAAAATTTATGAAATTCACCAATCGGTCTCCAAAAAAAAAATCAAGAAATTCGTCAGTTGATCGTGGAGAAAAATCACAAACTTTTTTGGTCAGATGCAGAAAAACAAACATGAATTTTGTCAATTTGTTGTAAGAAGAAACTGAAATCTGCAAATCGATAGTGGAAATTATCGCAAAATTTGTCAGTCGGTTCCAACACCTCATCGTCGTTTTACAAAGAAACATTTTCGGAAAATGATTTTTTGGAAACAGGAGCCCCCCGCCCCCAATATTCTTTAGGGCACGAATCCTGCCATCCCCATCTCGAAATTCAAGACATGTATCTGCATTTAAGCCGTGTAATGTATATTAATAATGTTGTATAAAAAATGAAATTTAAACATTAAAATATTCTGTTTATTTGTACAATGAAATGCTGATAATTGCTACGGGATTTGGGATTGTGACTATATTGATAATTGCTAATAATTAATTTGTACAATGAAATGCTGATAATTTGTGTAACAAATTTCAACCAATTAATATACCTATAATTATAGAGTATTTTCACAAAGAAATACGTTCTTTTTATAATGTAAACATAAAATATCTACTAATATACACATGATTAAAGAGCTATTTTCTCCAAATATAGGTTTAGTTGATGCCTTTTTTCTGTTTTAATTATTTAATGCTGTTTTGCTTTGAGTCACATTTAGTTTTATTTTAAGTTAAATTATTGTGATATTTATAAGTAAAAAGAAAATTACTTTTCATTTTAAATACTTTATTTATAATGAAGTTACAAAAATAACTAATTGGATGTGCCAATCCCAAAACTTTCTTCTATCTCATACATCTTAATATTTCAAAAAGTAGTTCCAAATGTTAATACTTCGATATTATTAGTTCGATATTATACAAACTTTGATTTTGATCTAAAATTTCTACTCGTCAATTAATCAAAATAAGAATAAGTTAATCTCGATCATGATATTTATTAAAATCAATATTTTTTTTCGTTATTCTGTTGTACACCAGCTGATTGTGAATAGCCAGCTTAGCAGGTGCGAAGTTCCCATGGCTTCACGAGCCACCAATATACAGTACAAAAAACTGCAAAAAATTGAAAAATTTTTACAAAAAACGTTGTCACAGTGCCACCTTCTGGCAGAATATTTCCAAATTCAAAGAAAAACTGCCGGCCATAGCCAAAAATATACACAAAAGATTGCTTCAATTCTATGCTTAGCTTCATACACTTTTTTATGGTAAAAAAATGGAAATAACACAAAAATCACTATTATAGCGCCCCCTTCCAGCAGAATATTTTCAAATTGAAGGAGGACCAGTTAGTTGTTAGCCTAAAACATACCCCCAAAAATTGGTTCAATTCTATGCATAACTTCATACACTTTTCGATGGTACAAGAATGAAAATGGCACAAAAATCACTATTACAGCACACCCTTCTGGCGGAATATTTGCAATTTAAAGGAGAACCTGCTGGATATAGCCAAAAACATACACAAAAAATTTTGTTCAATTATATAGATAATTGATTACATATTTAACATACGCATACATAATCATTACATATTTAACATACGCTTTTCGATAGTACAATAATGAAAGTGGAACAAAAATCGCAATTACAGCACTCCCTTCCGGCAGAATGCTTCCATATTGAAGAAAGAACTGCTGGCCACAGCCAAAAACATACACAAAAAATTTGGTTCAATTCTATGCATAACTTCATACACTTTTCGATGGCACAAAATCACGATTATAGCGCCCCCTTCCAGTGGAATGTTCCAATATTGAAGGAAGGCCAGCTGGCTATAGCCAAAAACATTAAAAAAAATTTGGTTCAATTCTATGCATAACTTCATACACTTTTTGATGGTATGATGACAGACAGACATTTTGTATAAACAAGTTTAGGGATCTCTGACCTCGAAAACATCTAAGCCCACCGAAACCAGACCTTCTATTGAAGGTAGAAGAAAGTAAAAATAGACCTGTTTAATTGTTAAACATAAAAGAGAGAAAGAAACTTCATAAAGTCATACTTTAATAAACAACTTCAGACTTTGTTTCACATTCTGAAAGTAAAGGTACAATTTTCTAAAAGATGTAAACAAATTCTTAAATTTATTATAAAGAGTTCAAATGCCAATGTTAGGAAAGCTGGCAATTCTTTAAACTTTTGAGAATTACCTTTTACTCATGAATAATGGACTTATTTCATATTTTGCATTATAAACAAAAGTTGTTCGGCATTATTTCATATTTTGCATTATAAACAAAAGTTGTTCGGCATTGTTTGGGTCAAACGATTTCTCTTATCCTTATATATTTGCTTTGCTACGCATTGCCGGATATCCGGCAGAGAAGTCGGATATCCGGTGATTGTGATTCGGATATCTGACGGTATTTCGGATATTGAAAAATCAGCCGGATATCGGATATTTGCCGGATATCCGTTGCATCCCTAGTTTCAACTCTTCTAAGATACTCATCAATTAATTTGTTTTGAACATATTTTAATGATAAATCTGTTTCATATTTACTTTCAATAGCAGTTATAAAGGTACTATAAGAATTTGGTAAGGAACAGAGCAAAATAGCTATTAAATTATCATCTTGTATTACTTCACCTATACTTCTTAATTTTTCTGCTAATTCTAAGACAGAATTAATATGATCCTGCATTTTAATACTTTCATTATATTTAATGGAATACAGCTTCCTAAGAAGATAAAGTTTATTTGTTAAATTTACTCTTTCATGAACAGATTTCAATTGATCATATGTCTCTTTAGCACTTTTAGCATGTCTGACATGAACAATTTGTGAATCTGAGATATTTAAACAAATTAATGCCCTAGCATTTCTATCATTTTTTACCCAATTATCATCATTTTCCTTTTTAGGTTCAAATACAACGTCATACAGACCTTCTTTGATTAACAATTGTTCTATTTTGAACTTCCAAACTGAATAGTTGTCATCAGTTAATTTATCAACATAATGAGATTCTTTAATACTAGACATTATGATATAATAATAATTGCTTATTTCACAGAAAATAAAACTTTTTCTCTTATTAATACATCAAAACAACAATTATAAACTCAAATATAATGCTAATGATGAAATAAGAACAAAATAAAATTCTTGAGAACAATTTTTGAAGTTACTTTTGATTTCAGAAAAACTGTTCTTAGATGTTCAATTGTTTGTTTAAAACATAAATTTACATTTACAACTTATATAATAAAATTTCAATAACAAACTGGCAAAATAAAAGTCAAAATAATTTCTTTTCTTATTAATACACAATACTTTTGATTTCAAAATAAGAACAATTCTTTGAATTTTCTTTTATATCATTCACTTGTGACAAATACAATATTCAGAAAATAATTACTTCTTTGAATTTAATTATATTATATTTTCTTCTTTTATATTACTATATTTAAAATTGAGATAACTTCAGTCGAATGTTATTCCATATGGAAGGCATGAATACGAAATTCCTCAATAGGTAAACAATAAAAAAGTTAAAAGTTTTACCTTTATGTTTTGATGTGTTTCAATGGAAATATACTCTTCTTTGGATGAACAAAGAACATTTATTAGAAGATTGAATACACTAGAATAATATATATGCTGGTCAAAATACAGATCACACTTCACAATAAAACAAAACAGATGTATAAGACTATTTACAAACACAAAGAAATACTTTGAACTGTTTTATTGTTTACCTATTGAGGAATTTCTTATTCATGCCTTCCATACGGAATAACATTCTAACAATATCAGATATTGCAAAGTTTTCTGAAAAAATTTTAAGAGAGCATAACCATACATGTCCGATAATTTCCAAAGTTATAAATGTTGTGCTTGTGCTGTCTGTCACAAAATTTACCTTGTGAAACAGGATTCAGGGCTCAAAATCGAATAAAATCTAAATTCTGAAATTCATTTAACAACACTATTGTTAAGGACCCATGACATTTGGTTGAAAGTTGAAAAATAGATTGTATAAAAGCTTAACTTTCTTCCTTTTTTAAATAAAAAAACATTTTGCATAATTATTCTGAGTTGTTAATTTAAATTTCTTGAATGGTATTTTGTCATGTGTGTATTATTAATGTAATTCTTTAAATAGCACGTAAAATAAGAGTGGATTTTAGATTTTTTCTCCCTCCCAAATAGCTCAAATCCCCTCCATTTATAAATGTTGGTAGGGAGACTCCCCTCCTAGGAAAAATTGAATTTCAAGCCCTGTATTATTTAATAGACATTCAAAGGGTTTGAAATTCAGAAATCTGAAATTCCATACACAAAATCGCCCATTTTTTTTTTTTTTTTTTTTTTTTTTTTTTTTTTTTTTTTTTTTAAATAATGATTACAAGAGAGAAGCAATATATTAACCACAATGATATAAGCACCAGAGAAGTTGATCAAAACTCAGTCAGTGTTGAATTCAGACACTTTTCTCCGGAGGGGATACTACATAATCGCGGGGGGAAATTGCACTTTTTGACAATTGAAAACACAAAATCTCAAATCTTCCTGGGGGGGGGGGGGGGGAATTTCTTTGCTCTGGGAGGGGAATGTCCCCCCCCCCCCCCCCCCCGGGCCACCCCCTGAATTCAACACTGAACTCAGTTGTTACAGACATACAACATTTGGTTAAAATTGAAAAATAAAAGGTCATAAAACTTGATTTCTTAAAAAAATCCAAATTAACATTCAGCATTGTTATTCTGAAATATATACACTTAAATAATTTCCAAGGTACAATGTCATGTTAATACTTATGGTTAATTTAAATAGCCCATTAAAATAAATGCTGGATTAAAAATATTTTTCTCTCTTAAAGTAGATCTCCCCACCATTTACAATAGAGAGACTCACATCTCAGAAAAAACTGAATTTCAATTTCAATCACTTGCACTCATTCTATAAGCATACGAATGTTTGTTATTCATCTTAATATTATTCAAAAGTAACAAAAAAAGTGAACAGTTCTAAATTAAAAAGTGATTTCACAACTAATTCTACTGAAAATAACACAAAAACATTGTAAATACCATTTGGGAATAATTGCCTACTACTAAATTATATCCATAAATTATGCTTTGGGGTCGTCTACAAATTGAAATCTTATAAACTGAAGATAGAAATCAGCTGTAAATTCACACAGCTATGTTTTTGATAATGCTTATTCTTTTTATGTAATATTAATGTTGGTTATAATTCACAAATTTTTGTAAAATGTATTCATAATTAAAAGAAAAAATGCTTTGTAGATTATGTAGATATATGATCTATTCAATATTTACTTTAAAAAAAACCTTTCCATTGGAGTATTTTTCGAGAAAATATAGATTAAAGTTTGTCATATGAATTTAATATGTAGACGACCCCCTAAAGCATAATGTATACACAGCATTGACTAACACATTTAAATTAAACCCCAAATAAGTCTAATTTTAAGGTTCGAAATGCCTTGTAATCCTAAGACTTATATTTAGCCTGTAGCTAAATACAATAGACAAGACAAATTTTTATTACCATTTCCATTTTCTTGTTTAGATTTCAATGTCAAAGACTTCTCTGACTTGGTTCGTTTTCCAATTGATTTCTTTCTAGGCTAAAAAAATAATTTTAAAATTATCAATATTGGTGTAAATTTCTACAAATGACTAACATATAAAAAATTAACAAATAAATAGCAATCAATTTTCATAAAGTGTGTTGTTATTTACCGGCATGTTAAATTTGATACTTCACTGACAAAACGAAATTTTTTGTTTAAAAAAAATTGTAGACACTTTTAAACAATTTTATTGAAGAATACAGGCAAATGACACACCGAAACCGGTTATGATTATGAAATCTATGTTAGATAATCTCTCCAAAATTTTAAATAAAATACGCAAGCAAATTCACGCAAACATAAGGGTAGAAAAAGTCCTTGTCCTTGATCGGAAAAGTTAGCTCTGGTCGCCATGACTACAAGCACGTTTCATCATAAATCTGGGTCGTTTTGATCCAGCGCCCCCTGGTTGATCCACCATCCATCAGACGCCAATATTTTATATGATTCTATTGTTCCGATAGATGGCAGCAGTAGCATTGAATAATAATTAACTTTAATCCAATCGGCGGCGCACTTTATTATTATAATGTCCTCAAATGTACCGTAGCGTTAACTAATGAATTTAATAACAAAGTTTTAGTAATTGTTTTCCTCATTAATTGTTTTATAAACATTGTACAGAAGCATTCTGGCATATTTTCTTCTTTCTAAAAAAGCCCCCAAAGTTTATTTGAAGTAAAAACCCTGGGTAATTAAAATGTATAATAGTGTTAATAATAAGATTTCATGGTTTACTTGTATTTTTATGCATTTATAAAAATAATTGTTATTCATTCTTTTAGAAGTATTAAATATCTTGTTCTGTTATTTATGTTAATTCGGTTTGAATGTCTGGCATAGCGACATCCGATTTACTGGTATTTGTTTTTGTTTACCTATTTTCGCCCCTTTTGCATACGTGACTCCTCAACCATAGCTTGGCTTCGACCTCTGTTGTTGTTGTTTTTTTTTTTCTGTTATCGTTACGATGTCGTTCGTGCAGACATTAGATTTGGTTTATAATTAAAGCAGGTATAAGTATTATCAACAACACTTATCTGTTTGTCGTATACTTCATTTTGTAAGATATGTTTAACTCGAAATGCGCGTCAGTAAAATTTGGATAGCGGCAATTTTAGCATAAATGCTTAAACATTGTTTTATAAACATTGAGTGAATGAATGTAATTTGCTTCTTTAGTAAGTTTTTTTTTTTTTTTCACTTATTTAAAAATTTGATTTGTAGAAATTATAGAATAATTTTGTGTTTATATCATTAGCAATTTTTGTTTGCACTTGCTTGAATAATAGTATACTATTCATGAGTATTTTCAGGCTGTATGAGGAACTCCTATTTTTGTGAAATTGTAAATGTTTTTATAGGGTAGATATGCCAGTAATGGACACTCGTAAGGAATTTCTTTTAAAATTATTTTTTTATTAATAGTTATAATTATTATATTCCAGTTTTTTCAATATTATATTAACCTAACAACAATATTTAACCATTCTTATTCTCATTTCCCAATATGAATTGAAATTTAATTTTAAATAACAAAAATACATCAAAACACCCAAAAGCCTAGTAATGGACACCTCATAAAAAGTAATAAATGAGTATTATTGTTTTTACGACTGTATTTAGAACCAGAATTTAATGAATACATACTAATGAAATAAAATAGTTATTTTCAAATATATTTAACAGTCAGGATAACAGTAATTAATAAAATATTTGTGATAATTATTCACTGTCTGCATCGATTATTATAATTATCAGAAGATCAATATTTTAATTATTTTAGATGGATAGTTTAAAATACTAAATAACTGGCAATTACAGCTATCACGTTATTGAGACAATGAGGGATTTAAAAGGTAATAATAATAATTAAAAAGTTTTGGAGTATTAATGTATAGTTTCGTCTCACTATTTGTAATAATTAAACTTCCAGAGAGTACTTGATATATTACTTTTAATAATTTAATATTACAATACAAATATGAAAGAAATGATACTGTGAGTTGGATATTTTGGTACTTTTCAGTTAGCCGGGCGCCAGTATTATATATACATATTTATATACATATACACATATTGCATATATACACACATATATATGTGCAAATATATATGTATATATACATACATTTATGTATACATATATATGTATATATAACACTGGCGCCCGGCTAACCGAAAAGTACCGATATTTTAAATACTAAATAAAATAATTTCAAATAAAACTGTAGAACTGATGTTTGAGGCCACTGATCTGCAGATTTACTAGTTTCATGAATTGAATACTATAACTTTCATTAACATTACAATATTATATATAAATTAAGGGTAAAACTAGGTTTAACCAGTTAAAGTGTGTATTACCCAGTCCTTGCGGATAAAGCCCGAAGAGTTCCCAACGCTTCCATCTTTAACCGGTTAAAGCTCGAAATTATTATAAAGCATATCAAAACCTCGTAATCAGAAAAATTTTGTTTGTATCTTTATTGCAGAAACTGGATGAAAAAATTTGAGTAATTTAAGAATTTGAATGCAAAAACTGAAAATAAAATAAAATATCGGTACTTTAAGAAAAGAATTTACACAAGAATTTAAAAATTAGTCCATGAATACCGTTTAAAGAGTGATTTAATTTTCACATTTTATTTGTATTTTAGATAACATTATTCTTTTTTTTTTTTTCAATATTACACTTACAACAAATACAACACTTTAACCACACAGTTTAAACAACTGATTCACCTTAAAAAATCTTATCATACAGTATTTACTGTTTTAAATTGGATATTATTACTACTTATTTTAATAATAATCTTATCAAATGGTTTAATCCTATAAACTAATAGTAACATATGGGGTAGATGTGCCAGTAATGAATACTCTTGAGGAATTTCTTTAAATTCATTTTTTAATTAATACTTATAATTATTGTATTCTGTATTTTTTAATATTATATTAATCTATAATCAATTCTTAATCATCCTCATAGTCTCATTTCTCAATATGGATAAAAATTTAATTGCAAATAACAGAAATATATCAAAACTCTCTGTTCCAGTAATGGACACCCCCATAAAAAATAATATAATTGTTTAGATAAGATATATTTCAAAGATATAATTGTTTTTATAACTGTATTGACATCAGAATTTAATAATTTTGGGCTTTAACCGACCAAGATTGGTTAGACCTAGCTTTAACCAGTTAAAGATGGAAGCGTTGAGGACTCTTCGGGCTTTATCCGCAAGGCCTCGATAATGCACACTTTAACCTGTTAAACCTTGGTTTACCCTTCATTCTTGCTTTAGCCGTAACATATATATTGTCAGAGATGAATAAGCAAATACATTTAAGATAGAAAATAGATTTTTAATAACTTCTGTAACTTAAGGCTGTTCTCAAATCCAAAAGGACAACTTTCTGACATAAGTTTTAATTCATTTTTGTTCGAGTATGCATGAAACTAGCTGGTGTTGTTGTTCAGAAACTATGTAATTGAGCTGTTTTTTCCATTTTTTTGCAAACGCAATAGATCTTTCAGAAAATAATGTGAAAGTGGGTGTTTTGAACTGCATTTCCGCGCGAAGGGAGAAAGAGCATTAAGAGTGGGTGAAAAACGGGTTTGTCACGTGATCGAATTCGCTTATAACTCAATAGGTAATGGATTGATCAAAAAATGGAAAAGACAGTTCCATTCCAAATCGCTTCCATGGCCAGGCTTTCCAATTTTATATCTTTCCGTTAAAAAATGAATTTGTAAATATGTCAAAACGTTTTTCGCTTGTTGAGCAGAGCAGTTAAGAACAGCCTTAAGTTTTTATTGAAATGGGGTAGGATTAAGCCCTATGAGCCCCTCTATGACTGTGCCCTTAAACAATATTTTCTGCTTCCTGACTGGTTTGATTGCCAGATTATAAAATATGCAAGGCAGGGTTATATAAACTGCATTAATAAAAAGGAAGAAAATATTAATTTTACTAACCACATAAAATAACTTAAAAGCAGCTACATATACAGTCAAACCTCGTTAACGCGAACACTCAAGGGGAAACTTTTTTTGTTTGTGTTATCCGAACTTAAATACGTTACATACAACTGGATGGGCAATAGGAAACAGTTCATGCAAAATGTAATTCGCATTAAGCGTGTTCGTGTTAATGAGGTTTGACTGTATTTAGAAAAGTTTTGGTGTTATTTAGGGTGTCAATTATTTTAATCAGTTGATTTAAATCAGCGATTAAATCATGATTTAATCAAACGATTTTTTTAAAAAAGTCATTGATTAAAATCAAAAATTTTCTAAATGTTTAAAATGTCAAAAAAATTATTAAAATCTAAGATGAACATAATTGGAAAGTTTCTACAAGTATTTTGACTTATGAATAAACAAAAAAAGAGCTTTAAATAATTGTTTCTAAGCTTAATTCCTGAGTACTGTAAAAAATTAAAAACAGTTAAGTTTGTGAAAAGCATTGTTTTTATCCAACATAAAACGGTTTCATTTAAAAATGATATTTAAATCTAATATAATTTGTAATGTCATAATTTCCTTTAGGAAATCGATTTATATAAAATAAACACAGCAAGTGTAGTAAATTTCTGGTAGTAAAAGAATAAATAGTCAGTGTCTTAGTTTTCCGTTCTACTTTTGTAATAATAAATTAATTAGCAATCTCGAGTCAAAGAAGAATGAAGGAGTGACATCTGCTCAACAGCTAAATTGTAAATGAATGCATAAGAGAAAAAGAACTAATTGGTATAAAAATGTTAAACACAGTAAGAGCTTCTTCGATATTGGTTGAATATATATATATATTTTTTTACTTTGTAACTCATATACAATAAATAAAAAAATTAATTAGGTATTGAAGAGGCAGCAAAACATAAAAAATTGGACCATTGAAAGCTAATAATCCTCACTGAGAGGTAATAATGCTGTTATTTAAATATTTTGAGGATTTCAAATATAACTGGCTATCCTTATATTTATTCCATATGTATGTATGAATGGGATTAACTTATTTTCATAATTTTATTGGTTAGCATACACATACATCTGTGTAAGTTTAGATTTTGGTGATTAACAGTAATTTTTCTAACTACAAATGCAAAACGAGCTGCAAATAATATTTGTTAGTTTTTTTATTTGTGTTACTAACTAATGAAATTACTTATTTGCAGTTTTTATTAATTCTGGGATTACTGCACAAAATGCATCCTGCCTTAAAAATAGTTAAATTCACCTGCAGTTGTAGCCAGAGATTTCTTGTAAAAAACTTCCCCATTCAACAGTATTTCTAGATTTATGTGCCCAAGATCTTGCCAAAATTATAGAGTTGTGCACGGTGACATTACGATCACGAATAGGTTTTTGCTGCTGCTGTAGGACAGTTATTGCTACCCTTATCATTGCTTTTTCTATTTGTGTGTCCTACAGCTTTTTTCATTGTTCTCTCGTAAAAGTCATGTTATGTGAACTGCTCTATAGAACTTTATTTCTTTAGAAAAACAGGATATTATTAAAACATGTTATTGAATTGTATTTTTCAATTTTTGATTAATAAAATTATTAAAAATTAAGGACACTTTATTTATATTAAATCATATCATATCATAAAATTATTCTCTTGTTTTTTTCTTATAAATTCTAGGGAGATTGCCATCATTACTAAATTAAATACATTACTAATGTATTTCCTCATGAAATAGTGCCCTTTAACTAATATCCTACCCCCTTTTTCTTTCTAAAATGAATACTACATTATTAATTATCAATTCAATAATTAAAGTTTTAAAATGTATAATGTGTTCCTAATTAGAGAGTTAATTGTTTAATAATTATTAATTTGAAGTAGTGTTAACTATTTAATATTAATTGTAGCTATTAATAATTTTAATAAATGTTAAATATCACTAATATTTAATAAAGTTTTACATAAGTATTACAATATGATTGTATATAATATTATTGTATGCTACTACCTAATCAAACTACTAAATTGCTGTTTTTATAATTTCTGTAATTACTAACTAATAATTATAATTTTATTAATTAAAGTGTAAAATCATAGATTATGTTAGCAATTAGTGTTTTAATTGTTTTACAAACCTAAAACTCTTAATAGCTATTCAGTATTTGAACGCTAGGAAAAAAATAAAAAAAATCAGATTTTTTTTATATTTTTTTTTAATCGTGATTTTTTTACACCCTAGTGTTATTACATTTTAGTAAGCGTAATTTAAAAATTAAATTTGATTATTTAGGTTTTCAGTTAAGTCAAAATATTTTATGCCCTATAAACATTACTGAAATTGCATTTTTAGCAATGTCTACATGGGGTGTCCATTACTGGAAAATGACTAATTAAGCATTCCAATAATGGACACCTCTCATAAAACCTTAAAAATAAATGAAATTTTATAAATGGTTATTAGTATATAGTTTTCTATTACTACCCAAACAAAAAGCTGCAAATTTTTCAAGAAAATAATATATAATTTTTTTTTTTAAATGAAGCATGTTCATTAAGATTTTCACTGAAAAACAGTGGAACTTCGAAACATTATATTCTGCTTCCTGATTGGTTTCATTAAGAGTGTCAACAATAATGCAAGATTATAAAATATGCAAGGGGGAGTTATGAAAAAAATAATAAAAGCTAAATTTTTATTGGTTATTTTTTTATAAATCAAAAACATTGAAGGGTGCCATCCATTACTGGCACATCTACTCTACGGTTTTATATAATAGCTGAGTAATAGTAGTAGTAGTAATAGTAATCTTAAACTGTTTGTTACAGGTCTGGTTTTTGTTTTAAAGTAGTTAAATTTGTGATGGTTTCATTTTAGATATGAAAAAGTCTAATTTTAAGATGATGAATTTTATAGGGGTTATATTTATAAGTGAAAGGTAATGTAAAGGTAACCTTTCCAGTATAGGAGCCTTGGCGAAATATAGAAAATGACCTTGCCAAGAGAAAGAAATTTGGCAACATATTTTCCAACTTATTCATTGTTAGATATTACACATGCAATTTTTTCAATATGTATACAATTTAATATAAAGAAGTCATTTATTGTTTTTTTATATACAAACAGAAGTAAAGTGTGTATGAAAAACAATAATATATATATATATATATAAATTGGTTTTATATGTATTTACTAGGGAGCTCTGCCCCTTACGAGCTACGCTCGCCAATCCCCGTTCAGACACCGCAGATTCTAAAAGCACGCTAATTTGATCGGCTTTAAAAAGATTTCAGAAGATTGATTTATAATTTAAAAAACAGTGGCGATCTACCTATAAACGGGTTTCTATTCATTTATAATTTAAAAAACAGGGGCGATCTACCTATAAACAGGTATCTATTCATTTCTCTTTGATTGCGGAATTTTAAGGCCAAATCAGCTGCTGTTAAAAGATACAATGGCTGTTTTCGTCTTTGATTAAATAAAATCAGTTAACCGTTTCAAAATAAGCTAATATAAAATGAATTAAGTAAACAGTCTTTGTCTCCCGGTATTTTTTAACAAAGCAAAAAGAAAATTCTTTTAAATAAGACATTTTAAATATATCGTTTTTAATCTGACGTAATTTTCATCAAACTTTTCTTTCTCTTTTTAATATTCACATGAAAATACTTTTGTTAGAAATGAAGTATTATTTGCGCTGAAATAGATGAAAAGATCATCTCAAAATATTAAAATAAATGTCTCGCGCAATTTTTAAATTTAAACTGTTTTGCAATATTATATTTTGTTCATTTTATGTAATAAGTGTAATGTGACATAATTTCTCCTATTTAAGACTTCTAATGCATGTTAATGAATTTATTACTTTATAATATCCTACTTTCTCTTTTAAAATTCACATGTAAATATAGTTTTTATGACGTAATTTTCAATAAGTTCCTACTTTTTATACCTAATTATTTAATTCTCATTTGAAGGTTTTTTTCTGTTTATAATAGTCACATGTAAATAAATTTTTTATTTGAAGCAAATATTATTTTTTTGCGCTGTTTGTACAGTTGGCAACAGTTTAAATTAATACCATTTTCTAAAACATGTAAAAAATATCTCTTGAAATGCTGAAAATTTGAATTTAAAATAGAAATAAAACAACAGAAAATGAGTCAAATAAAAAAAAAAAAATTCAGTCTGCACATCGGGAACGTCTAACAAATAAAATGATCTAAAAATGATTAAATTCCCATGTATAGTTTTTTCTCCTATAAAACTTTTTTAATAGAATGATTTTGTCCAACTTTAGCATTAAATACCTCTTAAAATAATTCTTCGATTTGAAAACTGTCTGCATCAGCATGTCTATCAAACATTGCTCTATAATACCACTGATTTTCATATTTTTTTTATGCAATAGTTTTCTGAATATTAACGAAGAAAGACCTCCGGTCACAAAAAATTCAAAACCAACGGCGACGGCAGCGGTGACAGCGTTAGTTACTTTTTTTTAGAATAGATATATATATCATCATCATCATCATCAACCGTTTTCAATCCACTGCTGGATGTAGGTCTCTCCCAGATTTTTCCAATGTTTCCTGTCTAGTGCTTTAGTCATCCAATTTACACCGGCTACTTTTCTGATTTCATCACTCCATCTTACTTGAGGTCGTCTTCTTGGCCGTTTTACACCTCTGGGATATCACTGTAGGGTGTTTGTGCTCCATCTATTGTCTTGTCTTCTTGCGATGTGCCCACCCCATTTCCATTTTAGCCGTTTAATTCTTTCAATGATGTCAAAAACTTTCGTTTGACTTCTTATCCAGGTTATTCTTTTTCTGTCTCTTCTAGTTAAATACCTAGCATACATCTTTCCATACTTCTCTGTGTTGTTTGTAATCTTTGTACCATCCGTTTTGTTAGCGTCCATGTTTCTGCTCCATAAGTTAGGACAGGCAAAACACATTGGTTAAATACCTTTCTTTTCAAACACAGGGGCATGCTACTCTTCAGAATAATATTGTTCTTCCCAAAAGCACTCCATCCATTTCTTATTCTTCTATTGATTTCATTCATGATACTATTATCAGATGATATTTCTTGCCCAAGGTACACATAACTTTGCACTTCTTTAATTTCAGTGTTGTTGTAGACGATTTTCTTTTTTGATGCAAATGAATTGAACATCACCTTAGTCTTTTCCAAGTTTATTTTTAATCCCACATTAATGCTAGCTTCTGCCAAATCTTTTAGCATATTTTCCAATTCTTCAGGACTGTTACTGAAAATTAAAATGTCGTCAGCGAATCGGAGATGACTTAAATATTCCCCATTTATTCTAATCCCTTTGTTTTCCCAATCCAGCTTCTTGAAAATATTTTCTAAGACAGCACTAAAAAGCTTAGGCGAAATGGTGTCTCCTTGTCTTACCCCTCTTCCAAGCTTGATCTTTGCTTTTCCTTTGTCCAAGCGGATGGTTGCTGTTGCTTTCTTGTAAATCTTCTTTATAATATTGATGTAAGGTTTGTCTATACCACTGTCCTCCAGAGATTCTACTACTGCTGATGTGTAGACCGAATCAAATGCTTTTTCATAATCAATAAAGGCAAGGCAAAGAGGTAAATTATATTCCTTATGTTTTTCTATGAGTTCCCTTACCGTTTGGATATGATCCATTGTAATAGCAATTATAGCCTTTGTGCAGGAATATTAAAAAACAGTAAACCAACGTTTAAAATGCACAAATAATGGATGAAAAGCAGCAAACAGCTGTTTCGAATCTACAGCGAGATTCTTCTTCAGTGCAAGATAGGGAAAAAGGAACAGCGTGCTAGAAAAAGCAAGGCTGAGCAAAATGATAGACAGAGACGCGCTGCCTTATATACCCTATGCGGGTATCGAAAGCGCCAGAAACAACCAATGAGAGAGAAGCAGTGGAAACGACTGGGTGGACAAGTAGCGACATCTACTGGAGAAGGAGAGAAAAAGAAACCAAAAAAGAGGAAATTAAATTAATGCTTTCCAAATACTTGGAAAATCTGGAGTACTAGATAAGTCATTGACTAAAGAGTGAGAATTTTTAATGATGTGGTAAGCTTCCCAAAAATCAAGATCAAGGTTAGAAGAACATTTTTGGATAATGGTGGCTGAGGAAAAATCGAACCTATGTTGAGAAGTCCAAGAATGTTGAGCAATAGAAGAACGTTTCAGCTCCTGATTTTTAACATAACCTTCATGCTCTTTTAAACGAAATCTAAGAGCACGTTTAGTTTGGCCAATATAAGAAAGGCCACACTGGCAAGAAATTTGGTAAATACCCCAGTTGTCAAGGCGATCAACGGGGTGTTTGAGATTTGAAAAAGTGATTTTATTAACAGGAGAAAAAATAACATTAAAATTAAACCTTCTTAGGATTTTAGCAACTTGCTGACTAATTTTAGGAAAAAATGGCAACACAACTGAAGTATTAGAGTTGGAATTAGAATGCTTTTCAGAATGGACGGATTTCGTCAATTTCTTATAAATAGAATCAATAATATTAGAGGAATAACCACGATCAACAGCAATAGCTTTGATGTAATTAAGTTCAGCACTAAGTAACTGAGGAGTGGAACAAATATTGGTAGCCCGAAAAACAAAAGTATTGAAAGCAGCGAATTTCTGGTTAGGGGGGTGAGAAGAATGCCTGTGAGGTGGGAGACTGACAGCAAAAGGTTTACGAAAGACGGTAGTCTGAAAGCCATTTTCACTACGAATAACAAGGACATCGAGGAAAGAAAGACAGTTATTGGTCTCAATTTCAGAGGTAAATTGAATGCAGGGATCAATGGAATTCATAATAGAGAGAATATGATTAATATCCGAATTTATTTCAACCAGGACATAAACATCATCAACATAACGAACATAGAACGGAAATTTTAAAATTTCAAAAAGTTTGACCTCAAAATAGTGCATATAAATATCGCATAAAATGGGGCTAAGAGGATTACCCATAGCCAAACCATCAATCATGCGGAAGAAATTACCATTGAAAACAAAAGTATTTTGCGACAAGCAAGCGCGAGTGAGAATGATAAGTTCCTCGATTTCAAAATAGGAGAAATGGAATTCACAAAGCCTGTTCTTGAGGCAATCTAAAGCCCCCTCAACCGGAACATTTGTAAATAATGATTTAACATCAAAAGAAACCATTCTGTGACCCTGCGGCTTAAAATTATGAAGTTTTTTAACAAAATCAAAAGAATTCTTAACAGTGAAACAGTTACTGCTCAAAAGTGGGGAAAAAACAGAAACTAAATATTTGGCAAGCTTATAAGAAGCTGTACCGATACTAGAGACAATAGGTCTAAAAGGAACGTCAGGTTTATGGACCTTAGGTAAAGCATAAAACCTGGCACAATGCGCAATGGATGGAATAAGAGACTTCTTAAAGTTAGCAGGAATAATGGAAGAAGACTTGATGGCAGACTTAATAGAGTTAATTTCTCTAGTGGAAGGGTCTTTGCGGATGTCCACATAAGGACCATCTTTAATTAATTTAAGAGATTTTTCCAAATACGAAGATTTGTCGAGAAGAACAATCTGACCACCTTTGTCAGCCTTGGTAATGATTAAGTTTGGATCAGAACGCAAATTTTTCAGACATTGTTTAAGTGGATTTTTAAGATTGGGCTTATAAACATTAGAATTGAAATCAACAGTATTGGCAATGAGATGCCTGATGGACTCTTTTTGAGAAGAAGATAGAGCGCTATGCTTAAAGGCCCTTTCAATAGGAGCAATTAGATTAGGTAAAGAAGGAAAAGCAGAGACAGAGAAATTGTTATTCAATTTGAGAGCATCGAGCTGATTGTCACTTAAAGGAACACTAGAAAGATTGACAACAACATTTTGGTTAACAACAGGCAAATTGCTAGAGTTGTTAACGACAGAACTTTTACAAAGTGCATTAAATTTCTTCTCTAAAACCGAACAATGAACAGAAGAAGCTGTGAGAACTCTACTCCATGACCTTCTGTCTATAGACTCAAAATCAGGTGTAGAATTAGCGAGGCTGATATGCAAGGAATATAACTCGCGTTCTATATGAGCAATTTTATGGCGAGTCTCTTGAATCAAAGCTCTTAAAAGAGCTAATTTAGAACGAAATAAGACCTTGTCAATTCTATTAGAAGAAAATAAATTACAACGTATAGAAATGAAATTAGGAATAACCTTCTTACGCCTACAGTCAAGTAGGAAATGTAAGTGTTCCAAAAACCTGTACTTTTTTAATCGTAAATTACAAAATCTATTAATTTGAGACATTGCGGAAAAAAAAATTGAGAAAAAGAATAAAGAAAGAAATCACAGAAGAATAAAGGCCCGTTAAAGCCGAATACATTAAAATAGCAATTATAGCCTTTGTGCAGGAATATTAAAAAACAGTAAACCAACGTTTAAAATGCACAAATAATGGATGAAAAGCAGCAAACAGCTGTTTCGAATCTACAGCGAGATTCTTCTTCAGTGCAAGATAGGGAAAAAGGAACAGCGTGCTAGAAAAAGCAAGGCTGAGCAAAATGATAGACAGAGACGCGCTGCCTTATATACCCTATGCGGGTATCGAAAGCGCCAGAAACAACCAATGAGAGAGAAGCAGTGGAAACGACTGGGTGGACAAGTAGCGACATCTACTGGAGAAGGAGAGAAAAAGAAACCAAAAAAGAGGAAATTAAATTAATGCTTTCCAAATACATGGAAAATCTGGAGTACTAGATAAGTCATTGACTAAAGAGTGAGAATTTTTAATGATGTGGTAAGCTTCCCAAAAATCAAGATCAAGGTTAGAAGAACATTTTTGGATAATGGTGGCTGAGGAAAAATCGAACCTATGTTGAGAAGTCCAAGAATGTTGAGCAATAGAAGAACGTTTCAGCTCCTGATTTTTAACATAACCTTCATGCTCTTTTAAACGAAATCTAAGAGCACGTTTAGTTTGGCCAATATAAGAAAGGCCACACTGGCAAGAAATTTGGTAAATACCCCAGTTGTCAAGGCGATCAACAGGGTGTTTGAGATTTGAAAAAGTGATTTTATTAACAGGAGAAAAAATAACATTAAAATTAAACCTTCCTAGGATTTTAGCAACTTGCTGACTAATTTTAGGAAAAAATGGCAACACAACTGAAGTATTAGAGTTGGAATTAGAATGCTTTTCAGAATGGACGGATTTCGTCAATTTCTTATAAATAGAATCAATAATATTAGAGGAATAACCACGATCAACAGCAATAGCTTTGATGTAATTAAGTTCAGCACTAAGTAACTGAGGAGTGGAACAAATATTGGTAGCCCGAAAAACAAAAGTAATGTTGTAAGTAAGTAAATGTTTTTGTCAATCTTTCTAGTGTTCCTTTAAGTGACAATCAGCTCGATGCTCTCAAATTGAATAACAATTTCTCTGTCTCTGCTTTTCCTTCTTTACCTAATCTAATTGCTCCTATTGAAAGGGCCTTTAAGCATAGCGCTCTATCTTCTTCTCAAAAAGAGTCCATCAGGCATCTCATTGCCAATACTGTTGATTTCAATTCTAATGTTTATAAGCCCAATCTTAAAAATCCACTTAAACAATGTCTGAAAAATTTGCGTTCTGATCCAAACTTAATCATTACCAAGGCTGACAAAGGTGGTCAGATTGTTCTTCTCGACAAATCTTCGTATTTGGAAAAATCTCTTAAATTAATTAAAGATGGTCCTTATGTGGACATCCGCAAAGACCCTTCCACTAGAGAAATTAACTCTATTAAGTCTGCCATCAAGTCTTCTTCCATTATTCCTGCTAACTTTAAGAAGTCTCTTATTCCATCCATTGCGCATTGTGCCAGGTTTTATGCTTTACCTAAGGTCCATAAACCTGACGTTCCTTTTAGACCTATTGTCTCTAGTATCGGTACAGCTTCTTATAAGCTTGCCAAATATTTAGTTTCTGTTTTTTCCCCACTTTTGAGCAGTAACTGTTTCACTGTTAAGAATTCTTTTGATTTTGTTAAAAAACTTCATAATTTTAAGCCGCAGGGTCACAGAATGGTTTCTTTTGATGTTAAATCATTATTTACAAATGTTCCAGTTGAGGGGGCTTTAGATTGCCTCAAGAACAGGCTTTGTGAATTCCATTTCTCCTATTTTGAATTCGAGGAACTTATCATTCTCACTCGCGCTTGCTTGTCGCAAAATACTTTTGTTTTCAATGGTAATTTCTTCCGCATGATTGATGGTTTGGCTATGGGTAATCCTCTTAGCCCCATTTTATGCGATATTTATATGCACTATTTTGAGGTCAAACTTTTTGAAATTTTAAAATTTCCGTTCTATGTTCGTTATGTTGATGATGTTTATGTCCTGGTTGAAATAAATTCGGATATTAATCATATTCTCTCTATTATGAATTCCATTGATCCCTGCATTCAATTTACCTCTGAAATTGAGACCAATAACTGTCTTTCTTTCCTCGATGTCCTTGTTATTCGTAGTGAAAATGGCTTTCAGACTACCGTCTTTCGTAAACCTTTTGCTGTCAGTCTCCCACCTCACAGGCATTCTTCTCACCCCCCTAACCAGAAATTCGCTGCTTTCAATACTTTTGTTTTTCGGGCTACCGATATTTGTTCCACTCCTCAGTTACTTAGTGCTGAACTTAATTACATCAAAGCTATTGCTGTTGATCGTGGTTATTCCTCTAATATTATTGATTCTATTTATAAGAAATTGACGAAATCCGTCCATTCTGAAAAGCATTCTAATTCCAACTCTAATACTTCAGTTGTGTTGCCATTTTTTCCTAAAATTAGTCAGCAAGTTGCTAAAATCCTAAGAAGGTTTAATTTTAATGTTATTTTTTCTCCTGTTAATAAAATCACTTTTTCAAATCTCAAACACCCCGTTGATCGCCTTGACAACTGGGGTATTTACCAAATTTCTTGCCAGTGTGGCCTTTCTTATATTGGCCAAACTAAACGTGCTCTTAGATTTCGTTTAAAAGAGCATGAAGGTTATGTTAAAAATCAGGAGCTGAAACGTTCTTCTATTGCTCAACATTCTTGGACTTCTCAACATAGGTTCGATTTTTCCTCAGCCACCATTATCCAAAAATGTTCTTCTAACCTTGATCTTGATTTTTGGGAAGCTTACCACATCATTAAAAATTCTCACTCTTTAGTCAATGACTTATCTAGTACTCCAGATTTTCCAAGTATTTGGAAAGCATTAATTTAATTTCCTCTTTTTTGGTTTCTTTTTCTCTCCTTCTCCAGTAGATGTCGCTACTTGTCCACCCAGTCGTTTCCACTGCTTCTCTCTCATTGGTTGTTTCTGGCGCTTTCGATACCCGCATAGGGTATATAAGGCAGCGCGTCTCTGTCTATCATTTTGCTCAGCCTTGCTTTTTCTAGCACGCTGTTCCTTTTTCCCTATCTTGCACTGAAGAAGAATCTCGCTGTAGATTCGAAACAGCTGTTTGCTGCTTTTCATCCATTATTTGTGCATTTTAAACGTTGGTTTACTGTTTTTTAATATTCCTGCACAAAGGCTATAATTGCTATTTTAATGTATTCGGCTTTAACGGGCCTTTATTCTTCTGTGATTTCTTTCTTTATTCTTTTTCTCAATTTTTTTTTCCGCAATGTCTCAAATTAATAGATTTTGTAATTTACGATTAAAAAAGTACAGGTTTTTGGAACACTTACATTTCCTACTTGACTGTAGGCGTAAGAAGGTTATTCCTAATTTCATTTCTATACGTTGTAATTTATTTTCTTCTAATAGAATTGACAAGGTCTTATTTCGTTCTAAATTAGCTCTTTTAAGAGCTTTGATTCAAGAGACTCGCCATAAAATTGCTCATATAGAACGCGAGTTATATTCCTTGCATATCAGCCTCGCTAATTCTACACCTGATTTTGAGTCTATAGACAGAAGGTCATGGAGTAGAGTTCTCACAGCTTCTTCTGTTCATTGTTCGGTTTTAGAGAAGAAATTTAATGCACTTTGTAAAAGTTCTGTCGTTAACAACTCTAGCAATTTGCCTGTTGTTAACCAAAATGTTTTTGTCAATCTTTCTAGTGTTCCTTTAAGTGACAATCAGCTCGATGCTCTCAAATTGAATAACAATTTCTCTGTCTCTGCTTTTCCTTCTTTACCTAATCTAATTGCTCCTATTGAAAGGGCCTTTAAGCATAGCGCTCTATCTTCTTCTCAAAAAGAGTCCATCAGGCATCTCATTGCCAATACTGTTGATTTCAATTCTAATGTTTATAAGCCCAATCTTAAAAATCCACTTAAACAATGTCTGAAAAATTTGCGTTCTGATCCAAACTTAATCATTACCAAGGCTGACAAAGGTGGTCAGATTGTTCTTCTCGACAAATCTTCGTATTTGGAAAAATCTCTTAAATTAATTAAAGATGGTCCTTATGTGGACATCCGCAAAGACCCTTCCACTAGAGAAATTAACTCTATTAAGTCTGCCATCAAGTCTTCTTCCATTATTCCTGCTAACTTTAAGAAGTCTCTTATTCCATCCATTGCGCATTGTGCCAGGTTTTATGCTTTACCTAAGGTCCATAAACCTGACGTTCCTTTTAGACCTATTGTCTCTAGTATCGGTACAGCTTCTTATAAGCTTGCCAAATATTTACTTTCTGTTTTTTCCCCACTTTTGAGCAGTAACTGTTTCACTGTTAAGAATTCTTTTGATTTTGTTAAAAAACTTCATAATTTTAAGCCGCAGGGTCACAGAATGGTTTCTTTTGATGTTAAATCATTATTTACAAATGTTCCGGTTGAGGGGGCTTTAGATTGCCTCAAGAACAGGCTTTGTGAATTCCATTTCTCCTATTTTGAAATCGAGGAACTTATTCTCACTCGCGCTTGCTTGTCGCAAAATACTTTTGTTTTCAATGGTAATTTCTTCCGCATGATTGATGGTTTGGCTATGGGTAATCCTCTTAGCCCCATTTTATGCGATATTTATATGCACTATTTTGAGGTCAAACTTTTTGAAATTTTAAAATTTCCGTTCTATGTTCGTTATGTTGATGATGTTTATGTCCTGGTTGAAATAAATTCGGATATTAATCATATTCTCTCTATTATGAATTCCATTGATCCCTGCATTCAATTTACCTCTGAAATTGAGACCAATAACTGTCTTTCTTTCCTCGATGTCCTTGTTATTCGTAGTGAAAATGGCTTTCAGACTACCGTCTTTCGTAAACCTTTTGCTGTCAGTCTCCCACCTCACAGGCATTCTTCTCACCCCCCTAACCAGAAATTCGCTGCTTTCAATACTTTTGTTTTTCGGGCTACCAATATTTGTTCCACTCCTCAGTTACTTAGTGCTGAACTTAATTACATCAAAGCTATTGCTGTTGATCGTGGTTATTCCTCTAATATTATTGATTCTATTTATAAGAAATTAACGAAATCCGTCCATTCTGAAAAGCATTCTAATTCCAACTCTAATACTTCAGTTGTGTTGCCATTTTTTCCTAAAATTAGTCAGCAAGTTGCTAAAATCCTAAGAAGGTTTAATTTTAATGTTATTTTTTCTCCTGTTAATAAAATCACTTTTTCAAATCTCAAACACCCCGTTGATCGCCTTGACAACTGGGGTATTTACCAAATTTCTTGCCAGTGTGGCCTTTCTTATATTGGCCAAACTAAACGTGCTCTTAGATTTCGTTTAAAAGAGCATGAAGGTTATGTTAAAAATCAGGAGCTGAAACGTTCTTCTATTGCTCAACATTCTTGGACTTCTCAACATAGGTTCGATTTTTCCTCAGCCACCATTATCCAAAAATGTTCTTCTAACCTTGATCTTGATTTTTGGGAAGCTTACCACATCATTAAAAATTCTCACTCTTTAGTCAATGACTTATCTAGTACTCCAGATTTTCCAAGTATTTGGAAAGCATTAATTTAATTTCCTCTTTTTTGGTTTCTTTTTCTCTCCTTCTCCAGTAGATGTCGCTACTTGTCCACCCAGTCGTTTCCACTGCTTCTCTCTCATTGGTTGTTTCTGGCGCTTTCGATACCCGCATAGGGTATATAAGGCAGCGCGTCTCTGTCTATCATTTTGCTCAGCCTTGCTTTTTCTAGCACGCTGTTCCTTTTTCCCTATCTTGCACTGAAGAAGAATCTCGCTGTAGATTCGAAACAGCTGTTTGCTGCTTTTCATCCATTATTTGTGCATTTTAAACGTTGGTTTACTGTTTTTTAATGATCCATTGTGCTGAATCCACTTCGGAATCCTGCTTGTTCTCTAGGTTGAGCTGAGTCCAGAGCTGATTCAAGTCTTGTCGTTAAAACTTTGGTGAAAATTTTATAAATCACTGACAGTAAGCTGATTGGACGGTAGTTTTTAATGTTTTCCTTCTCTCCTTTCTTGTAATGTAGCACCATCACAGCATTATTCCAATCTTCTGGTACATCTGACTTCTGGAGACATTTGGAAAACAGTAAGGATAGCATTTTTGCAAATTCTTCTCCTGCTTCTTTGATAAGGTCGATTGGAATTCCATCTTCTCCGGGGCATTTACCTTTTTTCATAAACTTAATGGCTTGTAAAACTTCGTCTGTCATCACTGGGATTATGGCATCGGTTTCTGTTGAGTTTTCTCGTGGATCACATAAGTTGATTTCCCTCTGATCTTCACATTTATATAAATCGTTATAGAATTTTTCGACAATGTGTACTATTTCTTTATTGATTTTGGTGATTGTTCCATCTGCCTTCTTTAGTGCAAAAATACCTTCCAACACAAAGTTTTCGCCTAGCTGATTTTAAACTTTTGTTATCTTCTAGAATTTTCTTGACAAGATCAGAGTTAAATTTTCTGATATCTTCTGTAACACATTTTCTTACCGTTTTACATAATTCAGCATATTCAACTCTTGATTTAGGATCGTTTTTCTTCATTTTAAATTCTCTGCGTTTCTTCATCAATCTTCTTGTTTCTTCTGTTATTTTCTTTGTCTGCTTTACTTGTGCATCGCCGGCTATCTTCTTTGCAATATCTTGTAGAGTACTGGTTAGTTTCTTGTTCACTACTGTAACATCTTGCTCTTCTTCTAAAGTTGATTGAAGTACTTGGAAACAGTTTTTAAGTTCCAAATGGAATTCTTCTTTGTTTCTGGAGATTTATTATATCGATTGATTTCTTTGAGTGTTGCAAAAGCTTCATTCTTTCCACTTTAGTATTTAACAGCAGTTTGCATCTAACCAACCTGTGATCACTTCCTGTATTGAAGTTATTGAGAACGCTGCAATCCTGAATAAGATGCTTTTTGTTTGTTAAGATGTAGTCGATTTCACTTGTTGAGCCATTTGCACAACGCCATGTCCATTTTCTTTGTGGCTTTTTCTTGAAAAATGAATTCATGATATACAACTGTTCACATTCTGCAAACTCAATCAATCTGTTTTCTCTTTCATTTTGCACCCCATATCCATGATTTCCTACTGATAACTCACCTTTCTCTTTTTCCCCAATTCTAGCATTCCAGTCTCCCATTATTAATTTTATGTAGCATTTTCCCTTTTGATGCATTGAAGCTACTTCTTCATAGAAATCCCCAACTTCTTCATCAGTATAGCTTACTGATGGTGCATAAACTTGAGTAATTTGCAGCTTGTATCTTCTGGATACCTGTATTACTAACCTTGCAACTCTATCTGATGCACTATCATATTCTACGATGTGATTCTTCCACCTTTTATGAATCAGAAATCCTACACCGCTTGTTCTTCCATCTTCTGTGCCTCTGTAGTATAATACATGTCCGCTGGCAAGATCTATCTTCTCTTCTCCTTTTCTTCTTACTTCACATAATCCTAGGATGTCCCAGTTGATTCTTTCTAATTCTTCTTCAAGTTCCTGTAAACGATTTTCCGAAGATAGGGATCGTCCATTATACGTAGCCAAGGTCATCAACTTATGGCAGCCTAACCGAGCCCGGTTATTCTTAGCACCCTCTGTCTTCATGTCTTTCTGATCGCTGCCGTAACCAGGAACATTCAGACCGCCGGGAATTAAGGGCCGTGATTTATTTTGTGAATTCATGGTAAAATAAGGGGGGTAGGTGGCCAAATTCCTCCACGCTGGCCAAGCGGGTTGGAGGAAGCCCATCCGCGTTCGTTCCCCATGCACTAGGCAAGGGTACTAACAGGCTGTACCGGTGGAAGGTGCGGATTGGACATTAAGTCTCCGCTCCCAGTCGATTCCTTTAAGTCCTCCTCGAAGGCAATTAAAGGGTCTTCTGGTTAATAAGCAGAGGCTATTAAACAGCCCAATAGATATATATATATATAATAAATTTGAAATCACAAATATATGGATAAATTTGTGAAGCTCTAAAGATGATACATATATAAACAAGCATTAAAGTTTGAGGTTTGTTTTCACAGCCGTTTATATTATTTGGCAACAAATCTCACTTTCTGAAGCCCGAATTGCATCAACCTTTTAAAAAAAAATACCAAGGCCCCTACCCTATTCTGAAAAAGTACCGAAAAGTCTTTTCTAAGCAGTCCCTGCTAATTTTTAAGTGTTCAGTTGATACAAAATTGAACTATTAAATTATGAAGCCAAATTGAAAAATTAGAAATTTACTGGTGATTTATAGTTTTATAATTATTATCTTATTAATATGCAGATATTCTCTTTTTTACCCGACTGCCAAGAAGGGTTATGTGTTTCATGTGTATCTGGGTATGTGGATTTCTTTATACCCTCAAAACATCCCAACAGCTGGATGGAGTTTAATAAATGAAGTTTCTATCGATTCATCTTAACCGTTCTATGGTTATAGACTAGATTTTGTTTTTATAAATTCAAAATGGTGGCCGTAAAATACAAAATAGCGGTAGAGACGAAAAATTTTTTTATGCACCCTATTGAATGGCATATCATTGTAAACGTCTTTCAAAATGAAGACGATGTTTCATTGACTATTTTTACAGTCAGAAGCTCCGTTTAAATATTACACAAATTGGAAGTTGTGTAGGTAGAAACTCTAGCTTTACTGCAACTCTAACTTTCATAGACATTTGTAGGCCTCATCAAAACAGTGTTTATAGATAGGAACTAACAATTAAACACAACTTAAAAGTCATCAATACAAGTAAATAAAAAAAAATAGGGAAGTAATATAAAAAATAGTTTCACATTGATGAGAAATTATTAATTAGTTCGCTTTTTATGCAGACGGGTTTTTGATTTTTTAAATTTAATTTTTACTTGTTAAAAAAAATTAAGCTTACACTGTCTTTTTGTTTCAGTATTTAGGAAATTACATCTGTGATAGCAACATTAATGCATGAAGCATAGAAACACTGCCTTAATAACTTCTGAATCATGGCATCTTCTCGAAGTAAAGTTGTTCATCTGTACAAGAATGTAAGTTTTACAGAATATAGATTATTATTTCAGTTCTCAGGTAGTTGATTTATACTTCATCTGTTAAATTTTGTATATTTTATCAGAATTTTGAATAAGTAATAAATATACATAGGGTTGTGGTAGCAGAAAATTCTCCAAATGTCTGCGATAGATATTTCAGGGACAGAAAATAATCCGCAGGTAAAATATTTTACAATTGAAGCATTAGTTAATCAAACAATCACTTACCTGTAATGTTTTTATGCATTTTATTCATTTTTAAAAATAATATTACGTTTTTGTATTAAGTAATAAAGAGCTAAACATAATGCAAAATGAAATAAAGGTTCAGTAGAAAAAGAATCTGCAAAAGAGGGGAAAAAAATCTGACATCCTTCTCCCGTCTTGAACTTTCTGCTACCGGGATGGTTGTGAAGGCAGAGTTGCTAAAAACTTCGACTCTGAATCCATCCTTTTATTAAATAGTTTAAAGTGAAATTAAATCAATTATATATTTCATTTTAAATTTATACACTGAATTATTATTAACACTTTCTAACATAAAGGAAAAATGTTTTTGTCTGTTGTCTGTTCATTCTCTCTGGTAAATATACTTGGTATTGATATGTTATTGAGGCATACTGTAGCATTTCGCTATTGAAAATGAAGTGATTCTGTGAATGCATTTACAATGACACACAAAAGAATTCCGTTACATTGTGGTGAAAAATTGTTTACAGTATATTTTAATGGTGTTGTAGTATTTCACATGTAATGATGATATAAATCACTGAAGTGCATTACAATATGTTTTCTATAGATTATCATAGCATCTATCATTCATTTACATAGACATACAATTTTTTTTTTATAGAATTGCCTATGATCAGTAATTGCTGAAAATGTGTTTTCAGTTAAGGTATACATTTTTTAAACTTATATTTTAGTGTATTACATTGTTCTACAGATTAGTGTTCTCTCTAGAAAGAAAAGGGGAACTACTGAAGCAGAAAAAGGTACTTTTGTAAGGGAAAATATATTATTGCCTTTAGTTAAGAGAAAAATAAAATCCCTGCCAGCTCAGCCTACATATGGAGGTAGATTTCGAAGTTAAATACTTACTAATTTCACCAACAAAAACTAAATCAAGATTAGAGATAAACCCAGTTTAAGAATTTTATCTGACTGCTTTTGACAAATTTTTAATTTAATTTTTCTGCAAGAGCTTGTTTTATCAAAATCATATTAAGTCGGTATTAAAAAAAAAAAAAATTCCCCGCTCAACATCTTGAAATTTTCTGATGCATTTTCAGACTCATTTTTTAAAGTAAAAACATGAAACTTTCTGACGTGACTTTTTGAAGAGATTTATAAGCGACCTGTGTTTTTATTTTTCGTTCAATTAATTAGAACTTGATTTGCAATTATTTTCTCAGTACAACCATTTTTTTCTCGTTTCCAGCACTATCGCTTTGGGAAATTCAGTTCAAAATCCCCACTTTGACAGCATTTTTTGGAATATATTCTGCCTTTATCAAAAAATCAACCAATACAGCTCATTATATAGTTTCTGAATAAAAAAACCTGCCAATTGGATGTGTTTGAGAGTAAAAATGAATTTAAAAATGAGTCAGAACACCCTTAATACGATAATTTTTTCGCCAACTTCTATTTTTGTTAAATTTTTTTTGCTGTAAGAGTTGATCCTATCAAAAACTTGTCAATATGAAAGTTGCAGATGATATTAAAAAGATGTATAATAAATTTAAGCGGATTGGATATCTTGTAAATTGACGAGGTTAAGAATTTTTTTCTTCTTGAACACCCCCCCCCCCCATTTTTTTTCGTTTCTAATTTTGTTTTTTTGCAATAAGAGTTGGTCCTATCAAAAACTTGTCAGCATAAAAGTTGTAGATAATATTAAGAAGATTTATAATAAGTTAAAGTCATTTTGATATCTTAAGAATTGACGAAGTTATGAATTTTTTTCTCCCTAAAACCCTATTTTTTTTCGCTCCTTGAACTCATTTTAATTTTATCAAAAATCTGTGATACATAAATTTTTGGCCCTTTTCCTAGAAGTAATAATAACTTTAAACTGATTTGATATGTATAAAAATTAAGATATGGGTTTTTTTCAGTTTTCACAAAACCCCTCCCTATTTCTACCCCCTTGGTCCGATTTTGCCCATTAACAAACTTGACCAAGATTTTCTGCCCCTTCATTAGATAGATTATATATATATATATATATTTAGTTTTGAACTGGGGATGGTTTGGGATTCTAGGGGTCAATTTAATTCGGCATAGATCTGCAAAAAAATTTCAGAAATTCCGACATATGGGGAGATTGCAATAGGTAGTATTTCTTACAAAATGTACCTAAAAAGTTGGAAATATGTAATTTTTAGTAGGTATAATAAATAAAGTAACATTCATTTTGAATGATTTTATGATATAAAAATAAAAAATTAAATTAAATTACATGATTGAATAATTTCCTGTTTTTTTCCTAAAGAAATAAGAAAATTCTATCTTTTTGCAAGTTCTTGGGCTTACGAACTTAGAAATACTATGGAATGGAGAAAATGTTTACTAGAAATCTCTGGGTACAACTAGTGGTGCATTTTACTACTTTTAAAAAGGGCAGGATGCTGCACCGTTTAAAAATGGCCTAGAATGAACACTACTATGGATCATATACAGGGCTACAAGAAAGAATTTGTACATATTACCGGATATGGATTTTAAATGTGTTATGTGTTTTTTAATTATTTATTTAGATATGATTTCATTGAATGAAAAAAATTGAGTTTCTGTTAGTGTTGAAAAATGTTTCGTAATGTATGCTTTGATGCTTCATTCCTATTTCTATTTTCGGACTATATTTATCTATATTATAAAACAAAAATGTGCTGCCAGTAATGCTGACATCATATCGAGGTGGTAGTGGCCTGAACAATCAATTTTGCTTTGATTGGAAATTCATTAACTTCTAAATATTACACAATTTCAATTTTTTTCCATCGAAATAGGTGGATGGGAGGGAATTGCTGTTGTTTGAAAACAATCTCTATTTATTGATTTTTTAAGGCTTTTAAAATTATTTTCAAGGTTAATTATTTTACATATTTTACAAATCTATCTCAATCAAGTGCAGCCCATTTATAGAAGCACTTTAAACAGTATAAATAATTCAGCATTTTTTCTGGCTAATATTCCACAATGGGATTAAAACTTCATCAGTAAATACAATAAAATAAAACATAAGTTTAACAGATATGTGATTTAACTATGTTCTTAAACACTGAAATAATCATAATAAAGAGGGTTACTATAAATAGTTAAATCTTTGGCTATTAACTGCTAGCATGCTGCTGATACAAAGGCACTGTTTTTAATAAATTTCAAAACTTTATTTGAATACATTGACATTTTTCATATAAAAATGTTGGGTACTTTTCGGTTAGCCGGGCGCCAGTGTTATATATACATACATATATATGTATATATATACACACATATACATATCTGTCCACATATATGTATATATACATGTATACATAACACTGGCACCCGGCTAACCGAAAAGTACCAAATGTTGTTTGGTGGTGTTTGTGAGAATTTATAAAATATTTATATTAAATAAAATATATATAGATTAGAGTTTTCAATTAAAAATTATGTTTACCGATGCTCTATATGCCAGACAATATATCCTTTTCGTCTTCTGGTATTAATAAAATGAAGTGTTTGAGTCTATTTCTCTCTGTATGTGTGTGTGTGTCTGTCAGTTGGTGATTGCTAGGGAAATCTATCATACTCTGCAAATTTGGTTCCAGATAGATGAAAACAGATGCACCTGCGATTTAGATTTATTATTATTAAAAGGTTTTGTTATTTTATGTTGTTGAAAGGAAAAATTAGCAAATTTTCCTCATTTTTTAAGTTTGCTGGTGATTTTCAGCCAGTCATAAACGGAATTCAAATTCAATCGTTTAGCTCAATATAGTAAATTTTGTTCTCTTTTCAACAAATTTTATTCAGACATTGTCATTTTTGAATTTTTTGCAAATTAAAAAAAAGTTCCATTTCTGTCAAAAATATGGGGTCTTTGTGTTTTGTTAAACATTTCTGTTTGAAATCTTAGCCATCCAATCTTATATTTTACATTCCTGTATGAAGGAAACCTTTGAAAATCATTTGGAAAATATTAATATTCTGAAAACAGATTTATTAAGGAACTCTTAGCACTCATATTCTCTTGTATCTTAATAATTGCAAAATTGAATTTATTTGTGTAATAATTTAATTGAAAAAAGAAGTAAAATAAGAAGCGCTTGCATAAGCAGCGTTCGAAATCCTTGGTGGTCCGCAGGACCAGTAACTTTTTTTCCCCTCTCTGAAGGGTAAACATAAATTTTCCGGTCCCTGAGATAACCGCAACCAAACACAAACCATAGAATTTTATTTTATTTTAAAAATAAATAAATTGCAGTAAAACTTAGTCAGCTGAAATAAATAATCAGAAATAAAATACATAATTAATAATTTTATAGTTTTTGTTCATGTCTGCTTATTTAATTTTTAGCAAATTATAATTTTACAATTTTAATTAATTTTTCAACTACATTTCAGCAGTGAAATTACGCTTGAAAATATTGAATATTAATGATGTGAATTATCACATTGCTAACAAAGCGTAAACCAACTTAGTGAAAAATGTCCAAGCCGGGAATCGAACCCGGGTCTCTGGAATAGATCTCCAGTGTTCTACCACTAAACCACAAGGACGATGTCCAGCCTGGCATTTCTCACTTATATAAGTCGGTAAGGCTGCAACCGCAGCACAAGATGGAGAAGTCTTCATGAGCACACATTCCTAGCGGCGTAACATGAGACGCAAACAAACCCAGCATCGGTCAATATACAATTTTAATTAATTTTTCAACTACATTTCAGCAGTGAAATTACGCTTGAAAATATTGACGTAATTTCACTGCTGAAGCATCATCAAGCGTAATTTCACTGCTGAAATGTAGTTGAAAAATTAATTAAAATTGTATATTGACCGATGCTGGGTTTGTTTGCGTCTCATGTTACGCCGCTAGGAATGTGTGCTCATGAAGACTTCTCCATCTTGTGCTGCGGTTGCAGCCTTACCGACTTATATAAGTGAGAAATGCCAGGCTGGACATCATCCTTGTGGTAGAACACTGGAGATCTATTCCAGAGACCCGGGTTCGATTCCCGGCTTGGACATTTTTCACTAAGTTGGTTTACGCTTTGTTAGCAATGTGATAATTCACATCATTAATATTCAATATTTTCAAGCGTAATTTCACTGCTGAAATGTAGTTGAAAAATTAATTAAAATTGTATATTGACCGATGCTGGGTTTGTTTGCGTCTCATGTTACGCCGCTAGGAATGTGTGCTCATGAAGACTTCTCCATCTTGTGCTGCGGTTGCAGCCTTACCGACTTATATAAGTGAGAAATGCCAGGCTGGACATCGTCCTTGTGGTTTAGTGGTAGAACACTGGAGATCTATTCCAGAGACCCAGGTTCGATTCCCGGCTTGGACATTTTTCACTAAGTTGGTTTACGTTTTGTAAGCAATGTGATTATTCACATCATTAATATTCAATATTTTCAAGCGTAATTTCACTGCTGAAATGTAGTTGAAAAATTAATTAAAATTGTATATTGACCGATGCTGGGTTTGTTTGCGTCTCATGTTACGCCGCTAGGAATGTGTGCTCATGAAGACTTCTTCATCTTGTGCTGCGGTTGCAGCCTTACCGACTTATATAAGTGAGAAATGCCAGGCTGGACATCGTCCTTGTGGTTTAGTGGTAGAACACTGGAGATCTATTCCAGAGACCCGGGTTCGATTCCCGGCTTGGACATTTTTCACTAAGTTGGTTTACGCTTTGTTAGCAATGTGATAATTCACATCATTAATATTCTATAATTTTACATTTTATTATGCTGAAAATTTTGGGTAACTGAAAGAAAGTTTCGTTTATATTCTAGGAGGAGGAGGAGGAGGGAGGGAGGTCATTCAAAGGGTTAAAGGTACTTAAGAGAATTTTATGTAGGCGGGCCAGTGACGATATCTGCGGACCAGTAAACTCTGATGTTTACTGGTCCTTTGGACAAGTGACTTTTTTTTATCAATTCTACCGCTGATAAGTATCAGTCAATCTACTACAAAGTAATCTTGGTTCAATTTTCGGGAATTTTTTAATATCATGACTGGACGACTGGTTACAGAAAATTGTGCAGCTAATGGATTTGATGGAACTTCAAACATACATAGGAAATATAGCAAATCTCCTATCCATACTTAGATGTATAATATCAGGCCATTTTGATATGTTATGCAATATGAATGTGTTAAAAAACCTTCTAAAGTCAGATACTATACTAGGAGATAAAATTATTTCTGTTTGTTAAAATATTTGCATCCTCTGAAAATCAAAGATCTGTACCCTTTCCTCTAGCCCAATCCAGCCTGATGGATAAAATAACCCAGTCTCATCCGAGTTAACAATTTGATCAGGCTGATAATCTTTGATCAGTTTAACATAGACTGTTTCCTTCCCGTTCTCAGCAGCTTAGTTATCAGAATCCTTCTTCTTGCCGTGCCATTTTCTATGAACGATGTTGTTGTTCCTTCCATCTGTTGATTCGAAGTTTTCCTCTCCAAACAGAATAGCAAATCACTGCGCTTTTTTTTTCACATAGAATTGAATATTTTTTTCTATTCTCGCATTCTCAAACCCGTTTAAAAGTTATCTCTGTCATCAGATTTTCTATTGCATTTTCTTTTGTGGGATAAGTTTTTGTTTTTTTTTATTCCATCGGAAATGCCATTTATTTCCTTCAACAAGTTTTTTGAATAAGGCAGTTTGAGAAAACCCCAATTTTGATGAAACTTTTTGTTGGCTGCATTTTGGCATGTCCTCGTATATTTTAAGCATTCCCTGTTTTTCCCTAACACTTAAATCTTTGGGCTTAGACATGTTCATTCACTTCTGACAGAATTCCAAATGTCCACTTGATGAAGAAATGTTTCAAAAGCTGTGAGAACCAGTCCTTGCCTCCCCCCCCCCCTTATCTTTTTCAGAGAATCCTGTTATGTGTTTGCTTAACTTTCCTGTCCTTTGTTCTATCTTCCCCATTTATTTTTAAGGGAAGAGAGTGAGGAATATTGTTGAATGTGAAATAAAAGGTGCAATATCATTCAGAAAATAAAAGAATAAGCATTGTTATTTACAAATATGTTTTGAAATTAAAAATCCTCATGAACTTGATTTATTTCATGTGGTAATAGATTATTGAAGTACAGTATAGGATCTATTATCCGGAATCCCGATATCTGGAACGCTCTAATACCGGAATGCTAAACGATCAGAAACCGAAACTTAGTGAAAGCTTTCATTTCATAAAAATTTGCAGTTTTTTATATTTTATTGAAGAGTTAACATGCTTTATAAATCGATATTTTGAATATTTTAAACTTTTTCTCATACACCTCAAGGTACCATAATATCCCATTAAATATCAAATTTGTTTACAAAATAGGGGAGGGTGGGTTAATGGAATATTACAGTAATTATGCATTTCTTTATCTCTGCGAATTTGCAGAAATCTGCATTTTGAGTGTTGATAATTTTGCCTCTTGTATTTTTCTGTCTGCTTTCCATGCGAAAAATTCGTAAACAAAACAAAAATAAATAAAAAGTCAACTTTCAATATATTCCCCTCCCTACCTCCCCAATTATTGGATGAAGATGCAGTTAAAGTTTGTTTCAATATAGACAATAATGCTCCACTTAGTCATCAGATGACATGCAGTGAAATGATGACTAAAGATCCATCTGATGATAGTAGTGATGATGATGACAAGAATAAGGAGGTAGAAAAAATATCTAATGAACAAATGATATTTTACACTCAACAATTAATTCAAGGCATGGAATAAAGAAGTTATTTCCATGAACAACAAATAATGTCCTTATATAAAATTCAAGACCAGCTTGTAAAAGAGAAACGTTACAAGCAGCCAACTTTAAAAGGATTTCCCCAAAAAACTAATTCCCAAGCATCTGCATCTGAACCCCAAAACTAAATTTTATTTTTGATCTTGTTCATTTGTAAGTTTTATTATAATTTAAAATTATTACTTAACTTTTTTTTTTTTTTTTTTTTTTTTTTTTTTGTAAATAAAAATTAATTAAACTTTTCCTTAATTGTGTTTTATTGAATTAATTCAACAAATGTGTAATACAGTATTTTTAATATTATTTATGCTAACCTGTATTTCATATTTATGTACATTAAAAAATATTTGTGGTAGTGTTCCGAATTATGGAAAAACCCTTTATCTGGAATGCCCCAGGTCCCAAGGATTCCGGATAACGGATCCTATACTGTATCTGAAACTTTGATATTTAATGTGCAAGTATTGATTTTACTAAGCCGTGATTTTACAATGATTTCACATTGATTTGAATCTGTTCCTTTAAATTTGATTTTAATAAGCCGCCAATTTTATTAACCAGTGATTTTACTAACTGCATGTACTGTAAAGCTTAATGAAAATTTATTTAAGTTTTAGCTATTCTTCATTTTCTTGGTTTGATACACCTAGCTAGAGTCCTGCATGGGCCATGTTGTACCCGACCTGAACCCGAAAATACCATTTTAAGTCAACCTGAAAACTGACCCAAACCTGATTTTAAAAAAAAACTTGACCCAAACCCGCAGGAATATTTTTCATAATGGCATTAAAACAGGATTTACTTTCCTTTCATTGCGGGTTGAAATATTGAGAGTTCGGGTTGCCAAAAATTAATCTAGAATTGTACCTCTAATAGTTTTTATGTTTCGCATAGAAGAATGAACAAATCTATATTCTTTAATATTCAAATATAGACTTCTGAATAGCAGACACCTTGGTATCATTGAATAGAGTCAAACATAGGTTCAGATTAGAGTCCTGCACCTGACCTGAATCCGAAATGAAAGAAAAGTAAATCATGTTTTAATGCAATATGAAATACGATTAATAACAATCTAACATTCTATATCAATAAATAGAACTATTAATATAATAAAATTCATCCTCAATTAAGTGAATATCACAAGTATGATTTCAAAAGTTCCATTTATAACAGTACACCTGGTTTTATACAATTGGCATTCTGCCTTTAGTTTAACATCATTATCAGCAGTTATTTTTTTGAAAATTTTCCCATCTAATATAGCCGCATACTGTATCATCAAAATTAAATTAGTCACTTTATACATTTTCAACGGGATCTCTAGAAGTAATCATCCTTTCACGAGTCATAAAAAATAACAATAAAAGTCGAAATAACAAAGTGCATTATATTTTTATCGTACTTTTAAAATATAATACGCAGCAAAATGCTAATGATCCTTCCTGTCTTCTTGTTTATCACATAGTAGTTTTTTGTCCTAACAATGCTAAAAGTATCAAGATTAGATTTATAACTATTCAGCAAAAATGGTTGAGCTGTACAGAAGCCTTCGTTTTATCATACCATAGTTCGTAGTAATGGAAAAAGTGTGTTTATATTAACTTCCAGAAACAAATTCAAACAGACAGGCATGCATTTTGCTTTTGTGAAACTTTGATCTGCAGTTTATACAGACTTTTAATATTTTGGACATTCTTTTAAAGAATCTGGTCCACCCGAACCCGAAACAATGGTAAAAGCGATTAGCTCGACCTGATGCAGGACTCTACACCTAACCCTCTTATGATGACTTTTTGCTAGAAGAGATGGCCGTTTGCGTTTATAAGGTTGCGAGAATTAAGAAACACCAGGTCCTACTAAAAAAAAACTCCAATTCAAGTAAACGAAGATTTAGTTTATTTCCATGATGAAAGTCGAAGGGAGAGGTACAGGGAAGAAGCAATAAGGAGCCTCTTTTAAGACGTCATCACGAGGCTAGCGAGAAAGCAGGAATGGTCAGAATATACAGTTACAACTTTCTTGCTTGGCGGGTTACAATATCGCCAATCTAAAAGTATTTTTGCGCCATGCACAGGGGATAATAGAAACATTGGCTGGTATGTTCGCCAAAAATGTACGGTAGGCTTCTACCATATTAATTGTGTAGGGGGGGGGGGGGGCAGATTGTGGGCTGCATACATTCCTGAGTCATGATAGACTGAGCCTCATCTGTACATTGATACAGCTGCGGTTAAATGTAAAAATAAAAAGTGTTATCTGGAAAGGGCATAGTAACAGACAGAGTTCGTTAGGCTAAAAAGCATGAGACTGTATTTTTCTAGACCAGATGTTAGATCAAAGATACACCGCTTCACCACAAAAATGTAGAAATGCCATACATCTGAACAAAAGGGTGTGAAGCGAAAATAATTCTAATAAGTAGATTGCATGTAAAGTGATTTTGAATGATGAGTTATATTCATGCCCAAATAAGGAAATGACCGAAGTTAAAATGCGTTTGAAACTAACCGTCAGCCGTAACGACTTTTGTACAAGGTTAAAGCGTATGTGTGAAAGAATCAGAAAGTGAAAATAGAGAGTGATTCACTGATTTTATTTTATTAAAGAGACGAGTACTTAGAATAATTTGATTTAAATGAGAAGAGCTGATAATACAATCGATTTAGTTTTTAAATGCTGAATTTAATTTAGGGGCTGCACTGTTTGACTATAGTGCACAAAATAAATAAGTTATTAAACAGAATTTTAATTCAAACTGTCTGTGGAAGGGGGGGGGGAATGGAATGTAAACATATATAACGAGATAATCGTTATATATATCACCTGGGACACCGCAAAAAAAAAAACTTTTGTTGACCCGTGTGCATGGGCAAAACAGCAAGAAAAATAGTTACACATATAAATATATCTTCAAAACATAAAAGTTTTTTTTTTTTTTTAAAACAAGTTGCTGTCATGAAAACAAACAAAAAAATCTCTTTCATCAATAGTTCAACAGTCCTAAGAGATTTTATGAATTAATATTTTCTAAATTAAGTTTATGGATCTCCACCTTCAGTAAAATTTTCTTCAAAATTGCATACCATGGTATTTTTTTTTTTTTGACTGAGTCGACTCTGACAGCAAATATTTAAGCAGCATGTAACTAGACCCTTGGCTGCACATCATCAAAAATATTGATCCTGATTCGGATCATTTTTATGAAAAAACAAACACAAGTAGTAATAATAGAAATATAATATATAAACACAAATGCAACACTAGAAGTAAAGAGTAAATAATAATAAGTGAAATGTGTAATTGTAAACTAATAATCAATTGTAATATGATTTAAAAGAAATTGGACATGGTTTAAAAAAAATGTAATATTCATGCATGCAGCATAGGATGACAAAAAAAAGAGGTGCCTGAAGCACGCCCATGTAAAAGGTGTCACCCTGAATCTTGTGTAGACCACAAGTATTATGGCGTCAGCTTAGGGCTTCAGCCTTATGTGAGGAGGGAGTTTTTGAGACTCATACAGCGCCCGCTTATATGAGTCCCTGCTCCTCCGAAGACACTAGCGGTCCTCTAAAGGAGCACACGTCGGTTTACAAGCAAAAATTGATTTTTTGTGAATTGGAATACCAATTCCAAGGTGTTGTCTCTCAACACAATGAAGTTTTGGACCCTAAGGGCAATAATTTTGAACGGGAACAAAACATTCGAAAGGGAGAATTAAAAATAAAAAAAAATAGATATATATTTCACATATATATCAAATCAAAAGGGGTAGACAATCCTAGAGTGAAGAGAGACATAAAAAAATGAAAAAGTCATAATCAGGTTAAATAATGCACAAGTCATATGTTTAGAAGGTAACTAAGTGGTTGCCAAGAAAATGTTATCAAATTACATGTGAATTTTTTTTTTTTTTAAATAACTGCAATTATTAAATGTGTTAGTTATCAGTTTTAACTGAAATGTAATCGTAAAAGAATGAAATGTAAAATAAATGTTAAACTGTAAATAATAGTTAAGTGTATGTAGATAACATAAAAAGTGTACAGTAAAATGAAATGAGTGTAAAGTGATTCAAAATATTGTTCACAAGAGATCTTCGAAGAAAACAGTCATGGGCCAGCCATAATGCTGTCAAAGATCTGTTGTAAGCAACATACATACAACCTAGGCCTCTGGTTGTACACTTAGCTTCACAATACATGTCATAAGATAAAAAAATGTAAACAAAAGTATATTATTTTCTGTTTCTTAAATTATATGTATGTGGTTGATAAACATTAGGGAAGTTGTGATTGTTTAAGTGACTTGTAGCATCGAATAAATGTCCATATCGAGGTGGTGCAAGAAGTAACCTATCAATGTGCACCCGAAATGCTGTATTATCAGCAGCATACAATCTCTTGATCGAGAATGACACAGGTGAATGTTTGAAAGTTACAATATATGGTCCAGTGTATTTAGGTTTGAATTTATCAACAGACTTTAAGTACACAATATCTTTGAGACAAATGGTTCTTAATTTAGCTTTCTGACCGTAATGTTTATATCTTTTATCCTGTGCTGTTTTAATGTTATTGTAAGTCTTGTCATATATTTTGTGTAAATCTTCAAGTAGTTTATGTATTTCAGTATGTTTATCTAGGAAAGGTTGATTGGTATTCTGATCAAAAGTGTCAAAAATTAATGAAAGTTCACGTCCAAAGTGGAGAAGATTAGGAGTGAATAATGTAGTTGAATGTTTTGAACCATTATAGAGCGACTTGTGTATAAATATTGCATTTTCAAATGAGTGACCTTCTTGCAAAAGTATATTAACAGAGTATTTGATAGATTTATTTATTCTCTCCGAAAGAGCATTGCTTTGTGGTCTCGAAACAGAGCTGTGAAGTACCTTAATACCTAGAGTATCATTAAAAATGTTGTATATTTGAGATGTATATTGGGGTCCTAAGTCTGATAAGACAACAGAAGGTCTCCCAAAGGTGGTTATGTAAGAGAATAAACATTTAACGACTTTAGCTGCAGACGTATCATTAAGTGGAAAAAGTTCAACATGTCTTGAAAAGTGATCTGTAATAGTTAAAATATGTTTACCATTAGAAAAAGGTCCAACGAGATCTGTACTAATAGTATGGCCAGGATATCTGGGCGTGTAGGTGGGTTGTAAGGGTGCAGGAGGGGTTTGATGATGTTTACATTGAAGACATTTGACACATGAAGCTACAAAGTTTAAAGTGTCAACATACATGCCTTTCCAAAAATATCTTGATGATAGAAACTCATAAGTTTTATTAAAACCAAAGTGAGATAAATGAGAGATTGTTAAAACTTTGCTTTTAAGAGAGTTAGGAACAACAATGTGATATGAAAAAGTGTTATTAAGATTGTTTTCTTTTTTTAACATTAAAACTTTCGAATCAGGGTGTATGAAGTAATTAGGATATTTTTGAGAAGGTCCTTTCTTTAGAATGTCTTTGTAAACAGTGGACAAGGTGGTGTCATTTTTTTGTTCAGTGCAGAAAGTTTCATTTGAAATTTCTAATAAAGGATCTGGATTTGTTTTTTTACCAGATACCAGATAGTTTACGTATTTCTTAGTGGCGCTTGAACATGAATTATTACTGTCTGGTGTATCATAGTCAACAATAGGTAATGGTTGAGGGTCATGGATCAGTTCAGGGTTAGTATCCAGAGTTTGTTGATTGTTTTCAAAAGTACAGCGAGATAAATAGTCAGCAAGAACATTTTTCTTACCAGGGATATGTTTAAAAGTGTATGAGTACTCTGAAAGCTCCATGAGCCAACGAGAGATAATATCAGCTGGATTAGTAGTTTTGTTATATTTTTCTAGGGGTTTACTGTCAGAAAGGATTACAAATTGTCTGTTATATAAATAATATTTGAAAGCGGTTACAGATTTATAAATTGCCATGAGTTCTAATTTAAGTGCAGGGTATTTTTTTTCTGATGGCTTAAGAGATTTAGAAAAATATGCAACTGGTAAAAGTTGTTGATCATGTTCTTGTAATAAAACACCAGAAATAGCAACATTTGACGCATCTGTATTTAAATAAAATGTCTTGTTCCAATCAGGTAATCTAACCATGGGGGAATTAAAGAAAATTTTCTGTATTGTGTCCATGATTTCTTGATGTTTAACTGTCCATTTAAATTTAACTTTTGGAGTAGTCAGGTTTATCAGTGGTTGTACTAACTCAGAAAAGGATGGAATTAGACTCTTATAAAATGTAATGACACCAATGAGTCTTTTTAGTTGACGTTTAGTTGTAGGTGTGGGAAAAGATGTTATTTTTATGATATTTGACTGAATCGGGGAAACGGACTGATTTTCTACATGAAATCCCAAATAGTCAATACTAGATTTATGAAAAGTACACTTGCTAGGAGACAGGGTTAAGTTGTATTTGGTTAGGATATAGAGAATTTTTTTTAATTTATTACACATTTCATCAAAAGAGTTTGCACCTACAATGAAATCATCCTGATATGTATATACACCATCTAATTGTAACTCATCAAGCAAAGAGTCCATTAAAGCTTGGAAAATAGAAGCACTGTTTTTTAATCCGAACACTAATCTCTTGTATCTAAAAGAACCAAACATAGTAGTAAATGTCAACTGATTTTGGAATTTTTCTGGCAAATCAATTTGATGATATGCCTGATGAAAGTCAAGAGAAGAAAAATATCGATACTGAGAAAGATTTGAAATGATGGTTTGAATTTTAGGTAGAGGGTAAGATGATCCTTGAATTACAGTATTTACCATTCGGAGATCTAAGGCGAGACGAAATTTTTGTTTACCAGTTCCGTCTGGTTTCTTTTTGACTAAAAGCATGGGGCAAGCCCATTCTGAACAGTGGCGTTCAATAATTTTGGCATCAAGCAGATCTTTAATTTGTTCTAAAGTACCTTTTTGCAAAGATTGAGGAAGGGGAAAAGGAAGAGTTTTTATAGGGTAGTCATTAATAAATTTCAAATCAGGTACAATCTTATCAGTATGTCCAAGTGTATTTAATGATTTTGAAAAGGCCGGGTAGTAATTAAGTAATAATTTAGTCATTGTATTTGCTTCATTAGAACTTAAATGTGTAAGATCAAAATCGGTAGCTGCCAAATCCTCTTTCCTTTTTTTTAATGTTTCATTAGATGCCTGAATAAAATTTAGGAAGTGTTGTTCTGAGCTATGATGCTTGTCCAAATTACCAGAGGGGTAGTCAAGAATTTCCTCAACTTCAGATAAATGTCCAATTTTTGTGTGTTTAGGGAGATGAATGGTAGTGTCAGAATTATTTTTAAGTGAAATAGAAAAGAAATGATTTAATTGTACAGGCTTCTTTTTGGGTTTAGTTTTCTTATTCAATTGAATAATGGCATCATGACTTATTACATCTTTTTTATCTGCCACATATTCAAATAGATAATTTATGTCATGTTTGATATTATTGTTTGTGTAAACTGAGCACCATGTTTGCTCTTGGGGTTCTAGAATTATTTTACGGGTTAAGAAAACTTTTTGATTTGTCACTACATCACATAAGGTGTTACATTGATTACTTTCACTGACTTTAGACTTAGTGTGTGATGTTTCTAGTGGAATAGTCAAGTTGTTGTTAATGTGAATGCATTTATTGAAAGTATCAATGATAATGTTAAATTTACTAATGAAATCAAAACCAAGAATGCCTTCAAAACTGGAGGATTCAGGAATATCCACTATATAAAAGTGGTGCGAGAAGGATTTTTTTTCTAATTTAATGGATGCTTTAATACATGAAGAAAAAGAAACATCCGAATTGACGGTTTTAATATTTATGGCTGTTGATAGTCTCTTGTATTTTAATACAGGTTTAAGTTCATTGAATAAATTTTGTGAAAGTAACGAAATGCTACTTCCAGAGTCAGCCAAAAGGGTGATTTTACGGTTTGCAATAGTGGCCTTTACAAGAGGGAGTGATGGGGAATGCGTATTAACACTACAAATGATGTGAACAATTTTATCGCCTTCATTTTCTGTTTGAGTAGTGATATTTCTTGCAATTTTAATGTGATCAGAAGTTTGTGACCCGGTTGAATTGACTAATCTTTCTTTAGAGATCTTTGGTAATGTAGGGTCAATAGGAAATGTTGCTGATGTTAAGTCACATGGTTGAGACACAAAATCATCAGCATAAAAATTGTGTCTCTGTTCTAGTTTTCCTGAACCTGGTAATTGTTGCGTCTGTTAAAATTTTCCCTTCTCTGTGTATTAACTCTTTTCCATTTAAAACACTGATGTGCCTGGTGGCCATTACGGGAACAGAGTTGACAAGTCACAACTTTTCTTTGTGTAACTTTGTGAGGGGAAAAACGTTTAGGGAAATTTCGCGTTTTGAAATTTTTCCTATGGCGCATCGCATTTGCGTTATACTTTGGGCTACCTTGCATGTCATTTTTTTTAGTTTCAGTTTTGGGTCCAGGCGGTGCGAGTGTTAATGCATTTATTTTTTCCGAGAGTTCCTTCAATTGCTCTTCAATGTTATTTTGAGATTTACTGACAGAGGGTAAGGAATGTAGAATCTTTTCGTTATGCAGAATTTCGTGTAATATCTGTGCTCTTTCAACAGCAGCACGATATTCATTCACGCCTTCTTCTTGTAACTTTATTCGTATGTTAGCTGGCACAGCTTCCATAAATTTCATAAGTTTAATCGTGTTACGGGCATTTTCGTCTTTAATATCTGAATAGACAGTTGCGGCTAAAACGTTTAACCGATGTGCCAGGTTTTTAATTGACTCTGCTGGCAGAAGAGATAAGCTCGAAAGTTCAACGCCAGCCACGCACTTGCTGGGGGGTGAGAAAAATGCGGCAAATTCTTTTTCAAGCGTATCTAGATCATTAATTTTTTGAATTTCCGGATTCTGAGCATAAAATTTTTGAGCGGGACCAATTAACTTGCCTACAAGTACAGCAATGGTAGTCTGAGGGCTGTATTTGTTAATTTCAGCGACCGACCTAATTTGGTTAAAAAAGAATTTAAGCAAATCCGGATCTCCGTCAAATTGGTTAATGTTGATTTGAACTTGTTTAGCGGACATGGTCAATGTTTTACCTAAGACAAATTCTCTAATCAAAAATTGTTACTGAAATTCTGCATATATATCTAAATATAACACACATAAACAGATAAAAATGCAAAGCACATAAAATAATGAAATAAAATAATCACATTAAAAAAAAACTAATACACAACTTAAAAATAAACAAAAGGTCTTATTTTTTTTTTAAACCTTATAAAAAAAAGGGAGAAAGAAAACTTATCCAGGGACAAAATTGTGTTTCCCAAAGTAAAAATAATACCGTTGCTTATTTTAAGCAAAAGAGAAACAGAAAAAAATATTTCACAATAGCTCCTATTTTTTTTTTTTATTTATTTATTTTTTTTTTTTTAATGAATGAAACATGTAAGTCTTTCAAAATAAAACTGGTAGGAGCAGGCAACTGAATTAAAAACTTATTTTATCCTTTTTAGGAGAGAGAAAAAAAAACTTGCTATCTGTCCTTGTTTCTGTAAAAGGACAGAAATTAAAAATATTTCTCAAATTAAAATATTTTCAAGCCAAAAGGCGAACCCGAAAAATATATGGGACAAAATGTAATCTTCGTTAACTCTTTTTGAGAGAGAAAAAAAATTAATATATTTTAATATGCATTAAAAATTAAGCAAAGGTGAATGTGTATCTTAATAACTAAAGATATTGGACATTCAATGCAATGGGAAAAAAAAACTACTTATATTATATTTATAAATATTATAATAGACAACACAAAATATCAAAAATAGCAATATCACTGTGTTTTCGTATCCTGTACAAAAACACAATAATGTTAATAAAATTAAATACGAAGTACTTGTGAGTACTTATGGAGTAAGAAAGCATACAAATGGAATGAAACAACTTTAAAAAAAATTTTAAAACAAGGTTTCCAGAATTAACTGATAAGAAAATTAAGCGAAAGGAAAGCAATTAAATGGGGGAATTAAAATATGCTTTCGTACTCTAAAAATGTGCTATTTTAAGGAACTGGTGCAGTATTTATTTTCACTTTTTTTTTTGCACCTTCATGACCTCCTTGTCAATATCATAAACATTTGCTAGAAATGTATGCGTGAGAGTGAATCACTAAAACGATTCTTTGCAGCAAATGACTTTTTTGAGATTTTTTTTTTATCACAAACTGCCTCTTGAATAAAGATGAACAACTTATAAAACCTCACAACAGCACGTTGCTATATAACTGAGCACTTCACAAAATTATTTCACAAACTGGTTGGTGTCGTATGGTAAAAAAAACAAAACACACTTTTCCAGAATATTGAGGAGGTTGGAGAGCGGGATTCATTCATTCACTCGCTGACTCGCTCGGACGTTCCTTCAACGAACACATGTATTTTCAGAGTTTTTTTTGTGTTTTGCTTTGAAATCAGTATTTCACTGCACTTAACTGATGAATAATTTGTAGTATTTTTCACAAACAGTTTTGAAAGGTTTCTCAACGCGGAACTTGTTGAAGTTATGACATAATTAATATTGCTATTATGCGGAAACATTTGCCGTTGCTTTGTGATTTTGTCGGCGCTCACAAGAATGATGTGATGATGGGCCGGGGGAAGGATGCTCCGAGAGATAAGTTTGCACGCGGGCAGGATTCTTCGGTACGGAAGGATGTAAGGCAGGCCGATTTCTTAGGCGACGGGAAGCGAACAGCTGATTCCACAACTCCGGGGGTTGGCAAAGGGGAAAAGCAGAGAAGCAGGCAGGCACAGATACTTTACGGCGAAGAGCGGTCGTCCAGGGCTAAAGTTCACTCCATGATGAAATCCACGTAGCGGGGACGGTGCGACAGCCGGGAGGAATCCATCGCTGCCAGAAGTCCATGCAGAAAAAAAGGCTTAGAAGCAAGTACCTCTCCCTTACATTTTTTTTTGTTAATGGAGAAAAAAAGCTGGTCACGGAGACCAATTTTATATGATGACTTTTTGCTAGAAGAGATGGCCGTTTGCGTTTATAAGGTTGCGAGAATTAAGAAACACCAGGTCCTACTAAAAAAAAACTCCAATTCAAGTAAACGAAGATTTAGTTTATTTCCATGATGAAAGTCGAAGGGAGAGGTACAGGGAAGAAGCAATAAGGAGCCTCTTTTAAGACGTCATCACGAGGCTAGCGAGAAAGCAGGAATGGTCAGAATATACAGTTACAACTTTCTTGCTTGGCGGGTTACAATATCGCCAATCTAAAAGTATTTTTGCGCCATGCACAGGGGATAATAGAAACATTGGCTGGTATGTTCGCCAAAAATGTACGGTAGGCTTCTACCATATTAATTGTGTAGGGGGGGGGGGGGGCAGATTGTGGGCTGCATACATTCCTGAGTCATGATAGACTGAGCCTCATCTGTACATTGATACAGCTGCGGTTAAATGTAAAAATAAAAAGTGTTATCTGGAAAGGGCATAGTAACAGACAGAGTTCGTTAGGCTAAAAAGCATGAGACTGTATTTTTCTAGACCAGATGTTAGATCAAAGATACACCGCTTCACCACAAAAATGTAGAAATGCCATACATCTGAACAAAAGGGTGTGAAGCGAAAATAATTCTAATAAGTAGATTGCATGTAAAGTGATTTTGAATGATGAGTTATATTCATGCCCAAATAAGGAAATGACCGAAGTTAAAATGCGTTTGAAACTAACCGTCAGCCGTAACGACTTTTGTACAAGGTTAAAGCGTATGTGTGAAAGAATCAGAAAGTGAAAATAGAGAGTGATTCACTGATTTTATTTTATTAAAGAGACGAGTACTTAGAATAATTTGATTTAAATGAGAAGAGCTGATAATACAATCGATTTAGTTTTTAAATGCTGAATTTAATTTAGGGGCTGCACTGTTTGACTATAGTGCACAAAATAAATAAGTTATTAAACAGAATTTTAATTCAAACTGTCTGTGGAAGGGGGGGGGGAATGGAATGTAAACATATATAACGAGATAATCGTTATATATATATCCTGGTCACGGCACCAATTTTATATGATGACTTTTTGCTAGAAGAGATGGCCGTTTGCGTTTATAAGGTTGCGAGAATTAAGAAACACCAGGTCCTACTAAAAAAAAACTCCAATTCAAGTAAACGAAGATTTAGTTTATTTCCATGATGAAAGTCGAAGGGAGAGGTACAGGGAAGAAGCAATAAGGAGCCTCTTTTAAGACGTCATCACGAGGCTAGCGAGAAAGCAGGAATGGTCAGAATATACAGTTACAACTTTCTTGCTTGGCGGGTTACAATATCGCCAATCTAAAAGTATTTTTGCGCCATGCACAGGGGATAATAGAAACATTGGCTGGTATGTTCGCCAAAAATGTACGGTAGGCTTCTACCATATTAATTGTGTAGGGGGGGGGGGGCAGATTGTGGGCTGCATACATTCCTGAGTCATGATAGACTGAGCCTCATCTGTACATTGATACAGCTGCGGTTAAATGTAAAAATAAAAAGTGTTATCTGGAAAGGGCATAGTAACAGACAGAGTTCGTTAGGCTAAAAAGCATGAGACTGTATTTTTCTAGACCAGATGTTAGATCAAAGATACACCGCTTCACCACAAAAATGTAGAAATGCCATACATCTGAACAAAAGGGTGTGAAGCGAAAATAATTCTAATAAGTAGATTGCATGTAAAGTGATTTTGAATGATGAGTTATATTCATGCCCAAATAAGGAAATGACCGAAGTTAAAATGCGTTTGAAACTAACCGTCAGCCGTAACGACTTTTGTACAAGGTTAAAGCGTATGTGTGAAAGAATCAGAAAGTGAAAATAGAGAGTGATTCACTGATTTTATTTTATTAAAGAGACGAGTACTTAGAATAATTTGATTTAAATGAGAAGAGCTGATAATACAATCGATTTAGTTTTTAAATGCTGAATTTAATTTAGGGGCTGCACTGTTTGACTATAGTGCACAAAATAAATAAGTTATTAAACAGAATTTTAATTCAAACTGTCTGTGGAAGGGGGGGGGGAATGGAATGTAAACATATATAACGAGATAATCGTTATACCTCTCATGCATGAATTATTTTTGAGTAGATGGAAAACATATTTTGCACTTAAAGTAGATTTGAAATGGATTATTAAGAACAAATAATGTTTAATGTTTTTGTTTGTTTGTTTGTTTTTTAATCATACAATTGTTACAAAATTACAATTCTGACTTAACATTTACCAGCATTAAAAAATTGTTAATCAAATAGTTCTTTATGATAATTTAATTTTTAGACACATTGCCACAAAATAGAAAGTAAAACAATTTGGCTTTGTTTTTGTTTAGATCCAGGAGCAAAAATTCTTTGAGAAAATCTTCTCTCTTGCAAAACAAAATTTTTTGTGAAAGGAAGATTTTCTTACTGAATATTCATAAAAGAAATGGCTCTGCTATCTATTTCCACATTTTATAAGCATTATTGAACTACATATAAGATTTATATGCAACACAGGAGTTAAAATAGGATATCCACAGTTTGAGGGGATTGTTTTTTAATGCAGTCTCATATGACAGGTTCCCATGCATCAGAGGATTAATAACTATAAAAATCACTTTGTAAAAAAAAAAAAAAAAATGGAGACTTTTGAGCTGTAGCAGTCCCGGAGGATGAATCATAAAGACACTAAGATTTATCGTCAAATTGTAAGGCATATATGAGGCATTCCAGAAGACAAACCGACTAACTCCATTTTAAGTGCCATTTTTTTAAACAAAGGAACACTGAAAATTTTTGATATATTTATACAGCGATAAAAAGTTACCCTTGATTAAAAGAAAATTAATGAATTCAATCAAAATATCCCAAGAAAAAATATTATATAGATACAATATTTTTATAGTTACAATAACTTTAACTGTTTATAGTGAACATTTTCATTTGATGGAGTTAATCGATTTGTGCTCTGAACGGCTCATATGGCTGTTATATATGATATATATAACATTTCGTGATGCATATGATCCAGTTATAGTTGTACATGGTGTATACATGGCATATAAGTAAATAATATGTATATAATGACGTATATGGCACATATATGAGCATTTGGAATATAAGCATATCTTTGCAAAATTGTAATTGCAATCTTAGCATGATCATAATTATAGTGGGCATTATAATCCAAAAGTACCAAATATACATCTACCCTATATATATAAAATCCTAATGAATCGAATTGAAACGAATTTATGTAACGATTCTATGAAACGACTGATTAAACAACTGATTATGTTTCACGGCGATTTCTCCTAAAATATGGAATACTTTGCGATGAAATTAACACCAAAAATCCGTATTGATCCACAGATCTCAAAACTGGTATTAGAATTTTAAAATTAGAATTAGTTTTCGAAATATTAATTTTTTTCTAATTTTAAATACTTTTTTCTAATGATGGCAACTCAAATTTTAATCATAACAGATATTTTTTTTCATATTTTAGAAAAGGTTATTTTAAATTAATTTGGCGACAAGTTTGGCCTCTTTTAAATGCATGCTAAGAAATGCATCATGTTACTTTTATTCAGAATTCAATTTGTATTTCATTATCATTTTATTTAATACAAAACTTTCATTTAAAATTGAAACCTTTAAAATAAATGGCTTTTACTTCATTCTTTATTTTAAACGAAATGAAAAGAAAAATATTAGACACAGATGTCATATACGCAACGGGGTACCTAATTGGTGCCAAAATGGCGTTATTTTGCCTGACATGGTAACCCGGCTATTGTTGCTTATTTATTAATAAATGTTTATTTGAATTCATTTTCTTTTTATTTACAAAAAATTTTATAAATTGTTTTGTTCTATAGTTATTAATTAATTTTTTTTTTAATTTATTGTTATTTCATTATAAAAATAACAGAAAATAATTTAAAAATACATATGTAACAGGTATTTGAAAACGAGGTTTTCGCCAAATTGTCGTTAAAAAAAAATCATGCCAAACCCGGTGTGTATGTGACAATGCAACAAATCATGAGATTTAATTTCTACTTCAAAGCAACATTTTAATGTTATAACTTCTCCCGTCGACCAATTTTGCCAAATTATACAAATTGACATTTTTTTTTTTTAAATAACAAAAGAACAAATAAATTAGTATAACATTAATAAAAATACAAATAAAATGTAGAAATAAAAATCACTTGAGGGCGTGAACATGTGTAACTTCCTTAAAGTCAAGTGAATGTGACATTTACGATCAACCATTATTGGCATTTAATCTTATAGTTTGGCGACAGATTTTTGGTCGATGGGATAACCAAGTAGCACCGTTTTAATTTACCACTCGAAAAATAAAAAAAATGCTAACTGGCGAGATAAAAAAAAAAAAAAAGCTATTGGCGAGATTTTCACCCGGCTAACATAAAAGTACAAGGAATTCTTTGTGATCATGGCAACTTTTATGTAGTTTTATTCGAAAAAATAATTTTGATTCTTTAATCAAAATGGAAACCTTTCTTATGAAAAGCGAATGAATCAGCCCGTTGTTTATGGCAGTTACATGACTTGGACTATTATAATATAAACGAAATAATGGGGATAGAATAATATTCGGCGACTTATCACACCTGTGGCTGGCTAACATTAAAGTACTAAAATGGCCGCCTGGAATATAAAAAGCGAAGGGATCCGCCTGGAGCTGTTGATGATAGTCACATGACTTAGGCTATTATTATAGAGATTGTTTTTAATTTTAAAAACATTGCAAAGAATAATATTTCCTAACAATTAAAAATTTATTTTCACGTGACTATTAAAAACAGAAGAAAAAAAACTTTAAAATTACTATTAAATAAGTACGTGTTAAAGGCAGGAAAATATTGAAAATTATATCCTGAAAATTGTATTTACACGTGAATATTAAAAGGGAAAGGAAACTTTTAAATAATAAATACATTAATATGCGTTTAACCCTTTCACGGACAAGGCACTTCTATTCGTAAAATCTTGAAATCAGTGAATGACACCAGAATTTACAAACAAATTTCGAAATACAAAAATGTTTTTGTTCACTTACTTAATAAAAGGGAAATTTTCATCCCAATATTCTGATGCTAATGTGGCATTTAAGAATTAAAATTAAGTGGTCCAAAAATGAACCACCGCCCTTGAAGGGGTTAAAGCAGCAAATTTTAGTAATTGTATTATGTCAATCGTTTTATAACGCTGTTAAAAAATACCGAGAGACAAAGACTCTGTTTACTTAATTCATTTTATTTTAGCTTCTTTTCAAATGTTTAACTGATCTTCTTTAACCAAACACGAAAACAACCATTGGATGTCTTAAGGATGACGACTTCTGTGCCGGTGAAGACACTCACGAGCTAATGCTAATCCTATGGGGATTGGGGAGGGATTTTTCTAATATCTCGTTTGCATTTCGACATTTTTAAATAATTTTTTTTGCATTGGATAGCTGAGGTCCGTCTCTATAGCGCACCTTGGTTACTTTTTCGATTTTGGTTGCAGATATTTTTTAGAATGACACTTTCATTTTCAGAACCAGTTTTGAAAATGAAAGTAACTTTATTAAAAATATCTGCGACCAAAATCAAAAAAGTAACCAAGGTGCGCTGTAAAGACGGACCTCGGCTATCCAATGCAAACAAAATTATTTTAAAATGTCAAAATGCAAACGAGATATTAGAAAAATCCCTCCCCATAGCATTAGCTCGTGAGTGTCTTCGCCGGCAGGGACAGGACCCTTAACAGCAACTGATTCTACCTTAAATTTTTGCAATCAAAGGGAATTGAATGGAAACCCGTTTACAGGGAGATTGCTACAGGTTTTTTCAGTATAATTCAATCTTCTCTAATCTTTTTAAAACCGATTAGATTAGCTTGCTTTTAGATTCTACAGTGTCTGAACAGGGGTTGGCGAGCGTAGCTTGCAGGGGGCAGAGCCCCCTAGTATATATATATAAATGAAAAAAAAATTAAGGGTTTTAAAATTGTTATAAGAACTACCAGAATTTTTTTATTTCAATTTAATAAAAAAATTTTTTACTTTTAAAATGTATTTGTAATAATATTATATCTTGTGATACAAATACAACTAAAATATTTTCAGATATATTAAAGAATTTAATGTTTGTGCCATAAATTAAATTGATGAAATTGCTCTTTTCAAATTTAAAAAAGTGAATTTTAGATTTGTGCAATTGTTTTAATAGATTTCTGTTAAATAGTTAATAAACATTAATGTAGATTTATTTATACTTATTTAAAAATAAATTAACTTTAGATGTGCTTAAAAGAAACTAGTTATGAGCACAGTAATTTTATTGGTACCTTCATCAGCCAAATATCATAAATGTCATCTTCAACGAGTAGGTGTCTTTGGAAGAAACTAAGTTATAATTTAAAAAAGTTATTGGACATCTTATTAGATAATTCTGTTTTTATTATTAATAGCAAATCTCCAATCTTTCTATTAGGAGTCACGTGTATCTTTTTCTTTCTATAAAATTGCTTTTTTGTAGTATTTTTTGAATTAAAAAAAGTTCCATTTATTGTTGCTTTTACTTTTAATTATTTGTAGTGTTATATTTACATTTGTGTAAAACTTTTGCAGTTACTGTTCCTAGGAAAAGATTATCCCAAAGGTTATGATTACTTCAAAGTTCGTCTAAAAGATGCCTTCCTCAAAAATCGAGAAGTTACAGATCCTGAACAAATAGACGTTTTGATAGCTAGAGGTCAATATATAATTAAAGAGTTGGAAGCTCTTTATATGCTCAAGAAGTACAGGACTTTGAAAAAGCGATATTATTCTGAACATTAGTATACTATCGATTTTATCTGCTTATTTTTTTTTTACTATTTTATGTGCTGTGTTTGTATTGGAGATATTTTTGTACCGTTGTAAGTTGTTCTGTAAAAATGGCTATGGGCATTTGCCCTAACTTACTAAAATTAATAAATGGGTATTTAAAAAAGAGATTGTTCATCACTTATGTCTGTTTGAATTTTTATTATGAGAACAACAAATCAATTTGTTTATGAAATGAACTTTCAGTGTTATATAAAGTAGTAGATTATCAATTCACATAATACTTTTAGTAACATTTCTATGTTTTTTTCATTGAAGATGAATATTTGAAACGTTCTCAACAAAAATAGCACCTCTAAAAATCAATTTTCAGAAAGAGGAGGAAGGGGTTATCTCTGAACAAAATCTTTCTCACCTAATAATAATGAGAATTTTGTTTATCTTTTAGTTTCACAACATTGTGAGTATTAACAATATTGCTCTGTTAGTTCATTGTCTTGTTTTTTGTACATGTATTGTTTTTGTTGAGAACATTTCAATTTATTTATTTCTAATACAAGGCTGTTTTTTTAGTCATCCACCCTGAGTTTTCTACTGAAACAATTTTACTAATTATTACTTTTAAATGAAAGTTGCTCATTTGCAGATGTGTCCACACTAGCTATTTTTTTTTATATAATATTCCCCTTTTTATATTTCAATTTTAAAAGTTTTTTTTTATGAAATTTCTTCAAAATGATAGTGGATTACTTCCTTTGTTGCAGAGAAAAGAGAAATAATATTTATTTATATTTATTGATGCCATTTTCTCAATTACTATTCAAAATAACTTTTTTTTAAAAATTGAACAGAAATTGATGTCATACTTCAAAAGGCATGCATTTTTCCTCATAAAGCTGTTACAATGCAACTTTACAATTATGTTTGTTTGTACAGTTTGAGCCATTAGGCAAAATATTTCAGTGACTGAAAATGACATCGAATTTAAAATAAAATGATCATTTTCTTTGATAAAACTAAATATTTTACTGCGAAAGACAAATTTCTGGAATTTTTACTCGCTGGTACTGAGATTAGAATCTCAAATCAAGAGTGTAAATGTCTGCATGTAATGTTGTAGCTGACAAATTTAACTTCAAGTTTGGAAATATATTTATTATATACTTCAATAGCCTATTGTGCTTTAAAATATTTTACAAATGATGAATATGAGAGATGTATATATAAATTTTGAGACTATGAAAATGACATTAGGTTTAGATTTCATGGGAAAAATATTCTATGATTGTCAAAGTGGAATCATTTTTGCTGACTTTTCATTCCATAATACCAAGCATAAGAACCTCAATTCATAACTTCAGCATTACTTATCTTTATCTTAGTTACATATACCAATACAGATTAACTTTTCAATAATTTAAACTGTTGAAGTTTATGAGAGTTTCTTAGAGAGCATTTCAAACAAAAAATTTCTATTGCTGTTAAGTCTGCAGCTTTTAAAGAGTGCATAGAGTCTTCAAAGTTTAGTCATATATGGGTGAATATCACAAAATTTTTGAAAATTTAAATCGTTTCAAAGTTTCTGATTCTTTTATTTTTAAATGTTGGTTGAACAGCTGAATAAAGAAATTTATATGTAAAATTGTTAAAGTTTGAAGAGCTTAAGTTCATTTTTATGTAATTATAATTATGTGTCATTTTCTTGGCATATGTATGCCAGGATAATGACAATTTCATTCTAAAACATTTTTCACATTTTTTTTATTTTTAGATTAAACATTTTAATTTTGTTTAAAGGAACATGTTTCCTCTATAGTACCTCAAATTCAGTATAATGTTCAGTTTTATTTGTAATTTATAGAAGCCAGGAAAATGACGTAATAAAAGTCTACTCAATTTTTACAGAACCTTTAAACACATTATTTTCAAAGAAATGCCTAAAAGATCTTGCTGGTAGCAATTATTTTACAACTTCTAACTTGAACTATGTCAAGAACTAGAAGAATTACTTTGAAGTGCCAACTTTATACCTCATAAAGAACTAAAATGAGCAGGCCAGGATAATGATATTCATTTTTAGTGACATATTTTAATTATGGAAATTTTTTTGTAAAATACAGAACTTGTTACCTTCCACGTATATGTGTTATATAAGGTATAATTATTAATTAGAAATTAAAAAAAACTAGAAAAAGATACTTGTACATGGTAGCAGAAAGGCTTTTACTTTGCTCACATCACAGTTTGACATGCCAGGAAAATGACAATCTGAAATGTTAAGTCTTTTAATTGCTTTGTGTTATTATGAATGTAATATCTCTTGAAAATACTTCTAAGAATATTTTTTATTAGAATGTAAAGAAAATTGCATTATAAACGTTAAATAGAAATTTTATTGTGCGGACTGCAATTTTCATATTTTGCGATATTGACCCATATGCATTGCTTTATAATTTGCACTCACGTCTTGAGTCAGTGGTGACTGATAATTATAAACAGTGGAGTAATAAATAAAGAGTGTCTCATTTGAGCCGATGCTCAAATCAATGAATAACACTGAAAATTTCCGAAGTAAGAAACGAGATTTTTGGAATACAGACAGTTTTGGTCCTAACCAAATTTTCAGCAAAAATGAATGTTTGGCAAAACTACAAAACCAAATATTTGGTCGATCTCTAGAGAAAATATTCCACAGAAGAAACAAGTCCTTTGAAACACAATCCCATTAATGTAAATTTGCATAACCAGTGATTAATTTATAAACACAGCTGACAGTCCTAATACATTTTAAAGATTATGGAAAAAAAAAGACTTAAATAAAAGTAGAAACTTATACAGGCATCCCCCGGCTTACGTAAGTAATGTGTTCCACAAACTTTTACATAACTTGAATTTTAAAATTGATTAGGTAAAATTTTGTAAGAAAATGCAATATCATGGAAGACGGTAGTATTACGAGTGACGCAGCCTTAAGCCTAAAATCGCATCGTATCGTATCGTTAAAATCGTATCGTATCATAGAATTCGTAGATGGCAGAACTCATATATACAGCTAACTCGACATCAAAGAAAACGCGAAAAGCCGCCTTTTAATAACTCAGCAGATATATGTCTTATTGTTCTGAATTTTCTAGAACAGTCTTATATCTGCAGTCTAATCGTATACTGAAATTTTTACATTTCTACGTGCAGTATATTTTGAGATCTAAATAGCCATTTTTAAAGTGAAAACGTTGTATGATATCGAGGAAGTTCCTAATTTGAAAATCTCGAAAACGGTTCTAACGATTATTTTTAAATTGATACATAATATAAATGTGATTAAGGCGAGGTGAATAACACTTTTCTTTTTTCTGGGAAAACTCTCGTTCGTTAAATAATTCGATTTTTTTTTCTCTCGAAAATGACACGGGCGATTTTTTAAAAATCAAATAAATATGTTTCAGATGAACCAAATAACAATTTACTTGTTTCCAGCAAGACTCTTGTTCGTTTTATAATGCGCATGAAAAATCGGACTATATTTCTTCGCCATTCTATGGAAATTTCACTGAAAATGCATGACACTGTATTCATACACATGCTTTCTTTTTAACCACTTTTGGGGAGAAAAATTTTGTCTTCCCATTGGCTGAGTGGTTAAGGGCCATCGTCTACTGATCTTAAGATAGGCAGTTCGATACTCCCTAGTACGTGTTTTCACATGTGAAGTTTTTTTTTTTTTTTCTTTTAAATTCTGTTAGTTGACCATTATTCTCAGTTCCTTTGTAATTTTTTAATTGCCATTAAGTTAAATAAAATTACAATTATAATGACGCCAATTTGATGATGATTATTTCTTGGCAATTTTTCAACAATAAAAATATTACCATAAATTTTATAAATATATTTAATTTTAATCACTTTACAAAAAATATACATTAATAATTATTATTTGAATATAAATCACACGATCAGAAACGTAAAAAAACAATTCATTTCAGCTCTTCTTTTTATATCATTTTTTTATTATTATGACGGTCAATCAGTATATAATCACTGACATTCATAATATTATTATTATTATAATTATTATTTTCCTTGCATAAAAACTATTGTGATGTAATAATTCTTTTATGATAAATAATTTAGTTGAAATGTTTTATTTATAAATATCAATGAAGTTTGATAACCCCGAGACAATTGTTTTTATTTAACTTTGCAATATTTACAGTTTACATAATAAGCATATCAGAATTCTGGTGTCGCCATCTTTTGACGCAATTGCGTACTACATTTTGTTTCTTATTCGGGGAAAAAAAAAACTAACGCTCTTCGCCGCTTTGAAAGAATCTCTTGTGACTAGAGGTCTATTTCGCAAATATTAAGAAAATTACTGCATACAAAAATATTAAAATGGGTAGCATTATAGGGAAATGTTTGATAAAAACGTTGAAGTAGACAGTTTTTAAATCGAAGAATTATTTTAAGAGATATTTAATGTTAAATCTGGATAAAATTGTCTCAATAAAAAAGTCTCATAGGAAAAAAAAAAATATACATGGGAATTTAATCATTTTCATTCAATTTAATCATTCAATAGAAACTAGAAGTTTGCAGAGTGCATTTATTATTTTTAACTTGCCTAATTTTTTGACGGTTTATTTCAATTTTAAATTAAAATTTTCAGAATTTCCAGAGATATTTTTTACATATTTTAGAAAAGGTTATTTTAAATTGCTGCCAATTGTTAAAACAGCGCAAAGAATAATATATCCTTTAAATTAAAAATTTATTCACACGTGACTATTATAAACAGAAAAAAATCCTTTTAAATTAGAATTAAATGATAACGTGTTAAAAGCAGGAAAATATTAAACATTACGTCATAAAAATTGTTTTTACACATGCTTACTTAAAATGAAAGAAAATTATAAAATAATCAATTATTTTCAAATTAGAATTAAATGATTACGCATTAAAAGCAGGAAAACATTGAAAATTACGTCATAAAAATTATATTTACACGTGAATATTAAAAGAAAAAGAAAATTTTTAAATAATAAATTCATTGATATGTGTTAAAAGTCGTAAATGGAGGAAATTACGTCATATTGGCCAAAGTGGCCAAAACAGTTTGCAAAACATATTGCAAAACAGTTTAAATTAAAAAATATATTTATATGAGAGATTTATTTCAAATTTCGAGATGATATTTTTAACTATAGTTGCCAATTTTAAGGTAGCGCAAATAATAATATTATCTTTCTAATAATAAAAATATTTTCAGTTGAATGTTACAAAGAGAAAGGAAAGTTTGGTGAAAATTATGTCAGATTTAAAACGTTACATTTAAAATCTCTTATTTAAAATCATTTTCTTATAGCATTGTTAAAAAATACCATAAAGCAAAGACTCTGTTGACTTAGTTCCTTTTATATTTGGTAATTTTCAAACGTTTAACTAATCTTATTTAATCAAGCACGGAAACAGCAACTAACATCAGCTGATTCGGTCTTGAAATCTCTCAGTAAAAGGGAAACCCGTTTACAGTAAGATCGCCATTGATTTTTTAATTATACAGAGCAGCCTCGATTATCCGAGCTAATTGGGACTGTTAGTAAATCGGAATCGGAAATCTCGGTTAATAGAAACTGTGTGTAAAAACTTGCCGTGCTTGCGAATTTAACATCTCTTTTAAAAAAATATATAGAACATTTTTTAAATAATAAAAATAAATATATGTAAAGTTCTGTTTCACAGCTTAACAAATTTAAAAAGAAAATCAACTACCAGTAGTAAATTTTAAAATGCAAATTGAAAAATTTACGAAAGTTCACACAGCCACTGGAAACAAAGCATTGTTCGCTATTGACTTCTCAGGGTGTAATGTTTCTTTGGAGTTGAGTGCTTTTGGGGGCAGAAGGGCCTGTATAGCACGGACAGTGAGCTAGTGTGGTTATTTTTAAGGCTCATTCAAAAGGGAAAAAAAAATCAGACTTTGTTATCGGCTCGGTTAACAGAAACCTCGATTAATCGAAGCTCGGTTAATCCAGGTTCTACTATAATTCAATCTTCCGTAATCTTTTTAAAGCAGATCAAATTAATGGACTTTAGCACAAAGTCACATAGCTGATAACTGCCATGCTTGTTGGCCACCTGTTTTTCAAAAAGTTTGCTTCACCTTATTCAATTAATGAGATATCTCCGATAAAATAAGTCACATTTTCCCGTTCTAAAATACTGGTATCCAAAAATCGTAGCATGTAACTGACACTACAAGTACTCATGGAACTAGACTATTTTAAGTCTGATTTTTATTATAGACTATATAAAATTATTAAAAATATATATTATGATAGGAAGTAGCGGGCTTCGTACGCTATTTACGTTACGGATATAAAAATCATGTTTTTTTTTTTAGGGAAAAAGAAATAAAAACCTATTTGACGATAGGTTTATAAAGACACATTTTGTATTTGTTATATTTCCGGGGATGAGGAGGGGGGGGACTGTGAGATGAAATCTCACATTTTTTTCCACCTATTCACCGGTCTGCATCTGTGACGGTGTCGCAGCCGTGCTTTTGTTTTTTTTTTTTGTTTCTTTTCTTTTTCTCCCGTCTCTCTCGCTGACAACCTTAGCGTAGACCTGTAAGTTGGCTTTCCCCCAGTGCTTGCATACGCACGCCATTCATTCATTATTCTTCCCTTCCTTTTTCTCTCCGTGTTTCATCCGAGGCTGTAAGTGTGCGCATGCTCAGTAGAAAACGGGCGCTTGCTATGATTTCAAACGAGTGACGTTTCGTTTCACGAACAAATTAGATTGCGTTACTTTTGGTTTCGCTTTCTCATTTGTTTTCCGAATACCGGTGGCTTTTGAATTTGGTCAATTGTTTTAAACCTCTCGCTTAATTACTTTTGCGGGCCCCGTAGCGATGTTTATATACTGTCTCCCTTAATTTTTTTAGGCAGTTAAAGTTCTGACGGGATGACCGAAACAACGATGTCGATATCTGGTTGTAGTTGTGCCATTTTTTATCAACGAAGTTTTTGTTCTTCAGTTAAATTTTCGATATTCTCTCGGGAATTTTTTTAATCTAAGTGCTGGTATTTTCAAGAACAATTTACTGGTGATCAAAATGGAAAATCATTCTTCTTCATCTAAAAATATACTTAAATAAAGATTGATTTAATCTCAAGAAAGTGTAGTTCCTGTCTCTTCCTCAACACTGCTTGTTTCATGTAAGATCTTTTCAATTTTCTCCTTTTAAAATGACCTAAAAGAACTAAGTGTAGGGTTATTGTCTCCATTTCTAAAAGAAGAATTTTTTACAACAAACTATTTCCAAAATACGATCACAACAATTTGTGAATATTCTAATATTCACGTCACAGGGACTATTTTGATTAAATATCGCAATTAGTCTACATGGCAGATATAATTATGATAGACACTAGCGGGCTTCGCCCCTCTATGGCGCCTTATGGGTCCAGCTTCCATAACTCAGAAACTACCTTTCGGACATCAATGCAACAGATTCCAAACGTTATAATTAACTTAATAATCACCCTATATAGCATTAAAGTAAATTTATGAGTACTGCATACTATTTTTTTATCGTAATTTCTGAAGAGAAAAAATTATTTCGGTTCCATTCTTAGGTACTGGTCTGAAAAATTTTGAAAAAGGGGGGAAGAAGGGGACATGAGACTGCTGTTATTCAAACAACACAACGGGGTCTGGCTTATTCAACTTGGTTTTTGATGGCTTCAATTGGAATGTGGTTTGTTTAAAAGAGTGCGTTCCCTGCCCCATGAAAATTGGAACTATTGGTGCTACATCTATGTAAGGATTTAATAATTATAAATTAACATTTTGGATTTATTAATTTAAGGATAAAGTGTTTTTAAAGGAATATCAAATGAAACCCTCTGTGCGATCTGCGATTATACTTACCCAGTTGTTTTTATATACAAACTGCTATAAGGAAAATTGTAATAAAATAGTAAAAATTAAATCTGCATTAAATTCCATAAGTATCTTTTTTTTTAATCATTTTATCACTAACCTCAAAAAAGTAATGATATCAATGCAAAAACCCTTGACGGGTTAAAAGTTTCTGACGCAGCACTTTATCTTATGCTCTAAGAATTTTAAATATGGAACTTAAAAATACTGATATCAAATTTTGAGTGACGTTATGCTATTTCTTAAAAAATATATTTGTATTTATTTCATCATTTTATTTTTGTTTTATTTATAATCGCATGTGCAAAAGTTATGTTCAACATGAAAAGCTGCATAAAATTTTATTCGCTGTTGCTTTATCATTTACATCTCTCATAAATTCAAAATATGAGTTTTAAAAGATATGATATAAAATTTAAGTGACGCCTTGATGTGACTTTAAAAGGTTTGTTTTAAAATTCAATTTAAATTATTTTTGACTTGGTTAAAATATTTTTTTACATCTACACAATACTTTTAATTTTCCAATTCACTGTTAAATATATCACTTTCATTGAATCTATACTATGCATTGAAATGTATTTATTTCAATAAATTAATTTATCTTTTGTGTCACGCTATTCAAAATTGTGAGTAAGATTTATGTAAATGGTTTCTTTGCGTCATTGTGTCCAAACTACATGAAATGTATGAAAAAGGATAGTTTGACGCAAATAAACCATTTACATAAATCTTACTCACAATTTTGAATAGCGTGACACAAAAGATAAATTAATTTATTGAAATAAATACATTTCAATGCATAGTATAGATTCAGTGAAAGTGATATATTTAACAGTGAATTGGAAAATTAAAAGTATTGTTTAGATGTAAAAAAATATTTTAACCAAGTCAAAAATAATTTAAATTGAATTTTAAAACAAACCTTTTAAAGTCACATCAAGGCGTCACTTAAATTTTATATCATATCTTTTAAAACTCATATTTTGAATTTATGAGAGATGTAAATGATAAAGCAACAGCGAATAAAATTTTATGCAGCTTTTCATGTTGAACATAACTTTTGCACATGCGATTATAAATAAAACAAAAATAAAATGGTGAAATAAATACAAATATATTTTTTAAGAAATAGCATAACGTCACTCAAAATTTGATATCAGTATTTTTAAGTTCCATATTTAAAATTCTTAGAGCATAAGATAAAGTGCTGCGTCAGAAACTTTTAACCCGTCAAGGGTTTTTGCATTGATTTATTATACAGTGGAACCCGGTTAAGACGCGTTTCAAGGGAGTGGACAAAAGTCGCGTATTAAGCGGGATCGCGTATTAAACGTGATTTGTTTAATGTTGCAGAAACTGTGCTTATTTACACGTCTAATCGTCTAAATGAACTTTAGGGCTTTCGGTTAGATGTTTACGGTTGAAAATTTTATCTTTTAGGTATATTTAGATTGAAATTTAATTGTATTCAACTTTAACTCATTATTATTTTTTTAGGAGCGACTAAGAAGAACTGCTAAAAAAAAAAAGGAATTTAAACGGCTTTAATGTAGATTAATACGTTACAACAAAAAATAATAATAATAATTTCAAGCTAGACTAATTTACAACCAAAAATAAAAAAATTCATTTCAAGCTAGCCTTTTTTTTTTTTTTTTTTTTTTTTTTTTTTTTTAAGCAGAGGTAAAAAATTTAAAATATTAAACTTTTGAAAGCACAACCCAGTTGTTAAAATCATACTTTGTACTTGTGATAATGAGAGCCATTATAATCTATCCTTTTCATTTTAAAAGAAAATTATCCTTATTAATCTTTTTGTAAAAAAATATTGTTAGCATAGCAAAAAGAAAAGAAAACATAAAAGAATTAAACAACCTCAGTCCTATTTATTTAATCTTTACGAGTTTCTTTTTTCTTACCCGACTGCCAAGAAAGGTTATGTGTTTCACGCGTATATCTGGGTAAGTGGGTTGCTTTATACCCTCGAAACATCCGAACGGCTGGATGGATTTTAATGAATGATGTCTCCATCGATTCGTCTTAACCGTCCGATGATTATAGACTAGATTTTGTTTTTATAAATTCAACATGGTGTCCGTAAAATAAAAAATGGCGGTAGAGACGAAAAAAAATTTTTACGCTCCATATTGAGTGGCTTAACATTGGATAGGTCTTTCAAAATGAAGACGATGTTTCATTGACTATTTTACAGTCAGAAGCTCCGTTTAAATATTACACAACCTCGAAGTTGTGTAGGTAGGATCTCTAGCTTTACTGCAACTCTAACCTTCATAGACATCTATAGGCCTCATCAAAACTGTGTTTATAGATAGGAACTAACAATTAAACACAACTTAAAAGTAATCAATACAAGTAAATAAAAAAATAGGTAAGTGATATAAAAAATAGCTTCACATTGATGAGAAATAATTAATTAGTTCGCTTTTTACGCAGTCGGGTTTTTTGAATTTAATTATTTTTATTTACCTTAAATATGCATTATAAAACACATTAGGTATATAACTTACATTTAAAACCTCACTAACAATAGGTATAATCATCTTTAATCCTAATTTTATGACATATCTGAGTACTCTGAATTCGTCTTTCTCTACAGTGAAAACATACACGGAGCGAAAAACACAGAAAGTTAGGACGCGGGATCAAAGAATTCCAGTGTTTTTAATTTAGCGGGTTTTTTAAAATTCAATCTACCGCTATTTCCGGTTAGTAATGTTCGCCTTAGTTAATCTGTTATTAAATAAATTAAATATTACTATTTGAAGTCGCTGTTTTTCAATTTAATATAAAAAATCTGATAAATTGTCAATACTGGAAAGCAGACAAGGAATTCGCATCTTGATCAATGAGTCTTAAGCGTGATTTTTTGACTTAAAGGACCAGAAATGTCTCGCGTATTAACCGTTCGCGTATTAAACGTGATATTTTTGCATTAGCCTTATAGGCGATGTTCAAGGGATCGGAAAAAATCTGTGTATTAAGCGGGATCGCGTATTAACCGTGAGCGTCTTAACCGGGTTCCACTGTATATAAAAACGATAAGAACGACGATGATTTTTAACGACTTAGAATTTAGTACAGTATCTTATTTATGATTATAATATTATGTTGTAATGAAAACTTTCTGCCAAATCACCATTACATAATGCTAATTTTAATATATATAATTAACTAATTTTATATATAACCACCATTCTGCCAAAACTTCACAGTGTCATATGATACAACACTAGTACCTAAAGCTGTATACTTTATTTGGTGACATTCTGTAGCTGACTTTTTGCAACAGAACTGGAAGTAAATGATGGTTCTAATCTGGTAGCGTGATAGTTCCATTTCAGACACCTTGAACTTAATGATACGATATTTTTTTACAACTTTCACAACATTCTGCTATAAAGCAAGTCTATTTCTTTCAAATGCCAAAAATCATTTGACAAAATATGAGCAAACACGTGAACTCGGAACTGTTTGCACTGACCGTATTAGCTGTGGCGGGAAACTTTCGTTACAACCTGATATATATATTTTATACAGTATTATTTTATGAATAAAGCATCATGCAGCAGTATTTACTTGGATATAAACTATAAAAATATGAAAAAATATAAAAACAAACAGAAAGAACACTTTTCAAATTAAAAAACCTCTTATGAAATGAGAGATTTAACATTGATGAATTGATTTTAACAATTTCCAATCCATATTAGATGAACAGATGAAGCCAGAAGGAAAAAAAAAATCGCTCGTTCCTCCTCATAGCATAACTGCCCCAGATTTTTTGTCACACTTTAAGATTAGGTTTCGTTATGGTTTGAATTCAGCTAACAAAATTGTAATGGTTAAACAGTTTTTTTTTGGCTCATTTTAATCAGATTTGTGTTTGTTTTGTTAAAGATTTGATTGTATATCCCAATAAAAATATAACTCCCGCTAACATATAAAACTATATTATGATTGTAGTTTTTATATACATATTTTATTTATAAAATAATTATCAAAAGTATGCAAATGCATATCAAACATGGTAGTGTTCATATATTAATTTTTGAGATTTATTATGTAACTTTGAATTTATGTAAGTCACATTATACGTAAGTCGAGGGATGCCTGTACTGTTGTTTTAAACCACAAACATTATTCAAAACCGTAACTTAAAACATCGATGCATTAAAACCACTGACAGTGTTTTGACAGGAGCAGAACCATTAACATCCAGAAAATCAACGCAAGAGCCCTGAGCTAATTCATTTTCTCCCTTTAAATATGTCATTGTGTCAATCAGCTGACCCAGAAGAAAAAGGCCAACAACATTCTCGCTTGACTGGGGCAAAAGTAAATAGTCAGCATCACACCTACGGCTTAATATGAAATGAAACTCGCAGGAAAAGTAAAGATTATGAATTTTAAACGGGGGTGGGGCGGTTGATAATGACTTAGAAACTATGAGAATCAAATAGAAATAAATTAAAAAGATAACCATACCTGAATAAATGAAAAAGGTGAATACTAGAAATATATTTTATAGAATAAGGGATCAAGTTTAGGGACAATCTCTCATTTAGAGGTTAACACCATAATATTTTCTGAAGCAAACATTTTAATTTCTCAGCTAAAAAAGATTTAAAAAAAAAAAGTACAGCTGCAATAGACAGTGTACCTGCTAAGACAGAAATCTTTTGAAATGGAATTTTTTCCAATCACTTGTGATTCTGTCTTAGTAGGTTTTACTGTACAGAGTTGTCCCTTAAATCTTCACATTTCAAAAATTCATAGAAAATTAAAGTCATGTTGGAGTGCAATTTGTAACCAGGGTTCATACAGAATTGGGAAGAAAAAATCCAAGGAGTACCGAAAAAAATCCAAGGAGTCCAAAAAATTTTAAGGATTTGCCATTTTTTTTTTTGTAGTTGTTGCTTTTGTGTGCTGCATCGTTATGTGGTATGCACACTCCAATTTTGATCAATCAAATCCCAAACACTTATTATGTATATCACATACATGATACATCTTAAAGAAAATTTTAAAAGGTAAAAAAAAAAAAAAAAAAAAAAAAAAAAAAGAATGCTAAACGCAACATACAAGAAAAAATATGACAAGTTATAGTTTTTTCTTTTATTCTTTTAGAACAGCGGTAATCGATTCCTTTGAAGGTAAAACTTTGACAAAATTCGCATTTTTTCCCCCCGATCATATCATGAAATTCGCGTGTTTTTCGCGATCCTTTGATGAAATCCGCGTGTTTTTAGCGATCTTTTGAGGAAATTCGTGTGCTTTTTGCGATCTTCTGCGGGAAATTCGCGTTTTTTCGTGATCTATTAATGGAATTCGCGTTTCATTTCGATCGTTTGATGAAACTGACGTTTTTTTCGCGATCCTTTGACGAAATGTGTGTGTTTTTCGCGATCTTCTGGGGGAAATTCGCGCGTTTTTCGCGATCTTCTGGGGGAAATTCGTGTGCTTTTTGCGATCTTCTGGGGGGAAATTCGTGTGTTTTTTGCGATCTTCTGGAGGAAATTTGTGTGTTTTTTCGCGAACTTCTGAAACAAATTTGTGTGCTTTTCGCGATCTTTTAATGGAATTCGTGTTTTATTTCTATCATTTGATGAAACTGACGTTTTTCTCGCGATCACTTGATGGAAACCGCGTGTTTTTCGCGATCCTTTGACGAAATTCGCGTCTTTTTCATGATCCTTTGACGAAATTCGCGTGTGTTTCGCGATCTTCTGGGGAAATTCGCGTGTTTTTCGCGATCTTCTGGGGAAATTCGTGTGTTTTTCGCTATTTTCTGGGAGAAATCCGCGATCTTTTAATGGAATTCGCGTTTTATTTCGATCATTTGACGAAACTGACGTTTTTCTCGCGATTATTTGATGGAAACCGCGTGTTTTTCGCGATCCTTTGACGAAATTCGCTTGTTTTTCGCGATCTTCTGAAGGAAATTCGCGTTTTTTTCGCGATCTTCTGAAGGAAATTCGCGTTTTTTCGCGATCTTCTGAGGGAAATTCGCGTTTTTTCGCGATCTTCTGAGGGAAATTCGCGTTTTTTCGCAATCTTTTAATGGAATTCGCGTTTCATTTCGATCGTTTGACGAAACTGACGTTTTTTTCGCAATCCTTTGACGAAATTTGTGCGTTTTTCGCGATCTTCTGGGGGAAATTCGTGTGTTTTTCGCGATCTTCTGGGGAAAATTCGCGTCCTTTCGCGATCTTCTGGCAGAAATTCGCGTCTTTTTGTGATCTTCTGGCAGAAATTCGCGTTTTTTCATGATGATCTGGGAAAAATTCGCGTTTTTTTCACTATCTTTTCATGGAATTCGCGTTTTATTTCGATCGTTTGACGAAACTGACTTTTTTTCGGGATCTTTTGATGAAAACCGCGTGTGTTTTGCGATCTTCTGGGGGAAATTCGCGTGGGTTTCGAGATATTTTAATAGAATTCGCGTTGTATTTCTATCGTTTGACGAAATTAACGTTTTTTGCGATCTTTTGATGGAAACCGCGTGTTTTTCGCGATCGTTTGACGAAATTGACATTTTTTGCGATCTTTTGATGGAAACCGCGTGTTTTTCGCGATCGTTTGACGAAATTCGTGTGTTTTTCGCCATTTTTTGAGGAAATTTACGTGTTTTTTGCGATCTTTCTAGGAAATTCGCATTTTTTGCGATCTTTTGAGGAAATTCGCGTGTGTTTTGCGATCTTCTGGGGGAAATTCGCGTGGGTTTCGCGATATTTTAATAGAATTCGCGTTTTATTTCTATCGTTTGACGAAATTGACGTTTTTTGCGATCTTTTGATGGAAACCGCGTGTTTTTCGCGATCGTTTGACGAAATCACGATTTTTTTCCGCGATCGATTGACGAAATTTGACAGTATTTTTTGAGACATATTTGCGAAAAAACACGATTTTTCCGTGATTCTTGGCTAATTGCCAAACATCGATGAAATTTAAAATAAAGATCGGTTAATAGTGTTGAAAAACGGACTTTACGAACCTAATAATTGAAAAAAGGACCTAGTGGGAGCCCTGCTATAAGATTATCCTAACCAATCAATGCTGTGCTTCATAAATGACGGGCATAAAGGATTTACCGTGCGTTTTACAATCACGATTTTTTTTTTCCTCGGCAGCAATATCGCTTGCGCCCGAAGCCGCAATACAATTTAAGGAGTTTCTAAGGAGTGGTTTGCTTATCTAAGTAGTTCTAAGTACTACTTGGGAGTGTTTTCATTTCTAAGGAGTTTCCAAGGAGTCTAAGGAGTCTGTGCGAACCCTGGTAACATAAGTCTTGTCTGATTTTTTGTAACAATAGGGAAAAAAAGTTCAGATTTCAAAAATTTGTAAAAATTTATCGAATTAGAGAACAATTTACATTTTAAAACTTGGCAAAAAGTGTGGGATAATTATGAACACGATTCTGTAAGTCCTTAAAAATGATTTGGAGCATAAATTTAACAATATTTCTGCTACAGTAATTCTAACTTAACAATTATTGATTAGGAATGACGACTTACGTTGATTTTATCTGATAGAAACAAAGAATATTCACAAGCACTGCAAAACTGTTTGTCACCTTGAACTAACCTTGAAGGAACTTAATAAGTAAGAATAAGGGTGCTAACCATGAAACAGAAAGGGCAGGAACACTCATCTTGTCAACATGGATGTATCTTTGATTTCTAAATCTTTTTAATATTAGCTACTCTCACACGAACGTTGGTGGCACTTGCTCTGAACTGGCCCTACGCATTCAATTTTTAATTGTACTGTTACTAGTATCCACCATATTTTGCCCACATTAGCTGAGGACAGGATGACAAACAATAAACTAATCTGTTTTTTAACTCATTTAAGCTTCATTTCATCTTTTGTCATTGGCATTATTTTAAGGATTTTTTCTATATGCTATGAAATAAAGCTCCTAGGCAACTATTACAGGAAAAAAAGAAATTTACGGTGGCAAAATTGTAAATGTGATAAAGTAAAATGTTTTAATTTTCTTTTTGAAACAGATGCATAAAATTTTACCAAAACTTAAAATATCTCCTCAGGAAATTAATATTAACTTCTTTTTTCTACGTATTCTTCTTAAAGTATGTCTTTTTTTCCTTAGTTCTCAAAATATTTCTAATATCTATGCTTAATTTAATATTTCATGTTGTGAAAGCGCCTACCTTCACATATTAATATCAAGACCTTTCCTCTTTCCCCCCTTTAAAATTACATTTTTTTAAATTCTTAAATTTAATTTTCAGCTGTTGGGGAGATATATGTGAAGGCGCCTACCTTCACATATTAATATTAAGACCTTTCCTCTTTCCCCTTTCCCCCCTTTAAAATTACATTTTTTAAAATTCTTAAATTTAATTATCCGTCTGCATTCGGATTCAATCTGTTTTTAGCGCTCTTTTCCCTTCATAAATTAAGCATTCAATTCTCTGTCTCTTTAATATTTTAACCGCAGCGCCCTGCAGTTAAAAGAAAAGAAATCATTTCCTTTTCTCGCCTAATAACTGGATTCTAATTTTCATCCTTCTGCCTTAGTTTGATGATACACAGAAATTAGTCAGACATATTACTTCTACATTTTTAGCCGTTGGCCCAGATGTTAGATAGATGTGTCATTTCAGTTATTAACCCTGTCTTTATTTTGTTTTTGTCTTTTAACGTGCTCTTTCGGCTGCTTCAATCCCATGAGAAATTTAACAACCCCTATAGAATGTCTTTCGCGGTTTATGAGCTAGAATTCCTACGCAGCTATTGGCGTTAAATATTTCTTATTACTCTTTTACATTCCCCATTCAATTTCAATTATTGTACTTTGACCATATGTCTCTCTAATCTCGCCATATAGTATATGTATTTGGCGAAATTGTGTATGTACGCTTGCCAACACTCGAGCACTTTCGAGAAAATGTAATTGCATCACTGGCTTCTAAGAGCTGATTCTGTGAACGTAAAAAATGTAACTTTCTGCTCCCTTCTCCAACATCGGCCTTAGCCGTGTAATTTCGGCTACGTTCGAAACGATCCCGGTGCACAATAAAGACCTTCAGAAAATTTTTGCCTTCTATTATCTCAGCAGTTTCCTGCCTCTTTCTTACAGTAATCAACAATTCATTTTTAGCCTTAGAGTCAGTATTGAAGCTCAGCAAAATGAACCACCTGTGCAAGACATCATCATCACACATGTGTTAAAAGCTGATGAACTGCGAGTAAGATTTTAACACTTCACTTAAAATTAAGTACATACTTTAGAAATATTTTGACAATTAAGAAAAAAGAGACAACCTTTAACAAGAGTACATAGAAAAAAGAAGTTAAAAATATTGATTTCCTGAGGAGATATTTTAAATATATGAATGCATCAGACGTCCATAGACTTAACATTAATGAGGGAAATTCAGAAGTTGACTGACTAACAGCCTTAAAGGTGGTCTTCAATTCTAGTAACAAAATAAGGTGGGTGATAATACATATGACAAACAAACTTTGTGATGGAACCAGAAGGGTGGGAGAGGAGGCCTCACTTAAATACAGAATATCTAACTGGGATTTAAATAATAATGAAGGTATTACAACAAATTTTTCAGCAGATTTTTCTTACTTTGTGTAAAATTCAAACATGACAAGTGCAGGAATTCAGCACTGGGAAGCACTAGATAATTCAAACAATGAAACCAGATCACATTAGCAAGCAGAACAGAAAGATGAGATGGCAGAACTGTTTGAGCATAGATAGTGACATTACATTTTACGTAGAACAAGATAAGTCTGTTGAAAATTTTATTGCACTATCTTTAATTTTATAAAATAAATTTATGGAAAACTCATGTTTGAAAGGACGACCATCTTGTAATTTTCAGACTAAATGATTGGATGTTTATTTTAATTTCTAAAGAAAAAATTGATTACCTTGCTGTGTACTGTCTCAGTTTTTTTTAGGATTGCCTAATAAATATTTAAATCATAATTTATGAAAATATACTGATAATTTAAACAATAGCATCTTTCTGAAGAAACTTAGTTTTATTTTCCATAGGTAGTGAACATAGAATTACATCACTACTGCTCCATAACATATAAAACACATAAAATGGTGATAAAATAAATGTATGTAAAACAATAAAATATCACTGGTATAATATTTAACTTAAAACAACTCATATAAAATAATGTTGGGCAGATAAATAAGCAAACATATAAATAATAGCAGTGACCTTGATTTCCTTTGTACAGTAAAATGTAATGAAAGCACAATATATATAATAAACGTATTTATATATATATAGATATATATATTATAACAGTGACAAATAAGTTAGGCATTATGGTAATCTGTATTAAGTTAACAATTAAGATGGCATATGCAGAACTTGTACAATTTAATTCTTAATGAACAATTGCTTGAGTCGTTAATCTGTTTTTAGTGAAATCATTGTGTGGACTGTTAGGTAATGAGTTAATCCTCAAGCTATTTTGAGATGTTGTCACATGAACATGATCTTCACTACTGTAAAAATCAGTATTCTGAAGAGTCATATCTTCAATAATAAAATGAATCTGAAAATAAAAAATATAAAACGTATTTTAACAGAATATTTTCAGCATTATAACAAATAGGTACTTTAACCTTTAAAAAGGGAATTGCACTTTGCTAATGATTTATAAACTTAAATCACTAACCTTAGAAAGATAATCTGTGTCATTTTAACATAAATACTCATTATCTCTACAGTTATTGAGCCAATAATGTCAAATTATCACCGACTTTTTCATTGTTTTATTTGAAAGACTGACCAATTATCTATCCAAAACAGTTTGACATTTTTTGTTTTCTTCATACAATTATTGGATGTGTGGTTATCGCTGTTTTTTATCAGCTTCAATACCGGAAGTGTGTATTTAAGTAACCTTAAGAAACAAAATGTTTTCTTATATTAAAATTAAGAAAGGTACAATGTATAAATCTGGAGGCTTTTAAGAACTTGGGGTGAGTATTTCTAATAGATATTTAATAATTATAGTAATTAAACCTAAATACATTTTCTAAAAAACATAATTTTCATGGACAATCAGTTACGAAAAATTTTCTTTTTCAAAAAATTAGTTATTTTTATGTAAGACTAATCAGTCTTACAATTTATATGGAGTATTTATGGAAACAAAATTAGAAAGCTATCATTATTTTTGTCATGAGGACATTTTTTTTAAATATAAGTATCAAATATTGAATTATTCTCCCTTAAAATTCTGAAAAGAAATTGCCTTAAAATAGTTAATTTAACAAGTGAAATTGTCTTTATTTACTAATTTATTTGAAACTAAAATACCTAAACCCTTGAATTTACTATCCATTAAGGATCAGGGCCTATGGTGCCCAAACATGTTTTCTTGACCCTGGGTCCCAATGTGCTATACAGCATATGTCAGATGGTCAGCCTAAGGTGGGACCCTCAGTATTTAGTTCCCAAGCTAGCTTGGTACTCATTTCATCAACCCTGAAGGGATGAAATGTTGAGTGAATCTTGCCCAGCCAGGAGTCGAACTCTCAACCAGTATGGCAGATAACTGTTTAAAAGAAAATCCTTAATACTATATTCATTTTTGCTTTATTTAAAAATATGTATGTTAAACATAGTAGGATATCTTAAAGTAACTAGAGTGCTTATCATGAACCCTGTTAAACACAATTTGCATTAGTGCTTGACTTTCTGTTAAAATAAAAAACACCAGCAGGATTCATTTAAATTTAAATAATCAGTGACAAGATGAAAATGTACATTTTTTTCATGTATAATTATTAGTTATCAGTGTGCAGTGAACACCATATTAGACACTGTATAAATTGTTTTCAATATGATTAATTTCTTGTTTTTACTGATTTCTAATCTAAAGACATATTGCAAGACTTTTATTTAATTCCTTATCACTTTTCATTTTGTTTTATTCTAAATTTAAAAAATAATTTTATTTCATTTGCAGCTAGAAAATATTTAATTTACATACTTAGAGTCAATGCACATATATTAATTCGAGTTGCATCAATTTTTTACATGCTTTCTTTTAACTTACAATTCTGTTTGTGTGTGGCAGTTAAATCTTGTGACTCATTTTTCACCCACTTCCTGTTGACATAGAGCTTTAAAATTTGAAATATATATATATATATATACAGTGAAACCCCGATTTAACGTTATTCAGGGGACCATAAAGAAATGACGCTAAATGCGGGATAACGTTAAATCGAGGAAGAAGAAAACAAAAGACTGAGCATAAAAGAAAGACTAATTTAGGTAAAATACCTCCTATTCCTTCATTTACAATGATTTCGACATCAGTTTTCTAAATTATCCTTTAAAGAAATGACTTATGTTGTTTTGCGACATTTGTTTAGCAGCTCTACAAATCGGATTCTCAATGTACTCGTATATGAGTTTTTTTCTTAAGGTTTTTTTCTTGGTCTGCACTATTTTAAAGAAATGCATTCACTGTTTTCAGAGCTTGAATGACTTTTTTCACTAATGAAATTTCTGTTCCTCATCACCATCTTCATTATAAAATCACTTAGAGTCAAAATTCTGATTTCACAACATTTTAATAGCAAGCTTGTTAATTCTAGCGATATATCTGAGCAAAAAAAGAACTCATGAATCTATTAGAATCTTCATTTTCTCTCTCCTCGAGCTCAAATTCATCACTTCTGTTCTCTGGAAAACCACCTTTTGGAAAAGAACTTCCGATACATTTTCACACGGAAAATAACTTGAGATATGTGTTTCCTCCGTGCATCATAATTGATAGTGAGAGGGCGCTGCAAGCGCTCTGGACTGAAAGGAGCGTGGGCAAAAATCCCCCGCCAGATGAGTAGATGAAGTTGAGTAAGATGTGTTCTTAAGACGGTCCTGAATCGAAAAGAGGAAATATACGCGGTCAAGTTACGAGAATATCAAATGCATTGAAAACGAAACTCGGCCCTAAAGAACTGGATCTGAAATTAAATTCTCTTCAAGTGTTAAAAAAGAAGACTGATGAGAATTAAGGAATGAAGCCTACTCTATAATATCTGATGAGGATTTAGGGGATTTTGAAAATTCCTTGACCGAAATCGAAGAACAGTTAGAAGCTATCGAAGTAAGTCTTCTTGATTTAATAAAGCCTAGTATTTCTAATGTTGAAAGCCAAAATATTAGTAATGATAGAAGCAGTTCCAATGAGGCAAAAATCAAATTGCCGTCAATTAATCTACCCCAATTTTTGGGTCGTTACACAGAGTGGATGAATTTTAAGTTACAATTCACCACATTAATTGATAATAACGTTGAGCTAAATGATGTGCAAAAGCTGTATTATTTACAATCAGCCTTAACTGGCCCTGTGAAACAATTACAAAATATTGATGATTCTTATACTTCTTTGTTCGAAGCTTTAAAAAAACGATTTGAAAACAAAAGATTATTGGTGAATAGTCACATTTCAGAGTTACTGAGTAATAACAAAATAAAAATTGAAAACGCAAAAGAAATACGCAATCTGGTAGATAATTTATTGAGCCACTTAAGAGCCTTGAAACAGTTAGGACTGGAACATAACAATTTATCAGAATCCATTCTCATGTATTTTGTTTTACAAAGAATAGATGATGAGTCAAGAAAAGCTTTTGAAATGTCTCTTAATTGTAACGAATTGCCTGAATGGAATGTTTTTATTGATTTTTTATTGAAAAGAGCTCAAGCTTTAGAAAATGTACAAAAAACCAACATCGTTACGAAACCTAGGTTTGAAATCACCACTAAGCAAAAACGTTTTGTTTTACAGAATGACAAACTTAACTGCGCATTTTGTAAACAACCACATTTGATTTTTCAATGTCAAAAATATTTAGATTTATCGTCGACAGCTGTAGTTTATTTGAAAGGAAATAATAATTCTTTTTTTCCTTTTGTTGCAATATTAGATACAGCCAGTAACATATCTCTAGTTACTTTTTCTGCAGCAGACATTCTGGGACTAGAGAAACAAAGTAAAATCAGTGATTTCCGGATTTAATGATGCAATCTGTAAAATTAAAAACAGAATACATGTCGAAATTTCAAACAAAGATAGAACATTAAAAAAATTCTCTAACATGTTTTTAGTTCCTAAGATAACAGATTTAACCCCTATGTGTACCACAGAGATTTCAAATCTGCACCTATCACAGAATTTAGTGTATGCTAACCCAAGATGTTTTGAACCTCAGCAAATTCAGGTGTTACTGGGGGCAGATGTATATTATGAATTGTTATTAGCTGGTCAAATAAAAATTCCTGACACTTCTATAATTTTACAAAACTCTCATTTAGGATGGATTGCAGGTGGAGTTATACATGATAAAAATCAAACTAAATATAATTGCCATTTATTAGAAAATCAAAATGAATTAAATTTGAAGGCCTTTTCGGATTTAGAGACATTAGGAATTGGGGATGATCCAGATAATGTAAGAAATGAAGATATACTAGAGGGATTTCGGGAAAGAGTGCGGTTTACAAATAACAGATATGAAATCTGTCTTCCCATGGAAATGGAATTCGGAACAATTAAACAATAATTACAAGATAGCTGAAACACGGCTCGCTACTCTCGTAAAAAGAATGAAACGCGACACAAGTTTATATGAAAATTATCGTAAAATTTTAGATGAATACTTAGAAATGAAAATTATTGAAATTGTTCCTGAGTCGGAAGAAAATTCTAACAACCCGATTTTTTATTTACCCTACCATACGGTATTCAAAGAAAACAGTGTATACACGAAATGTCGCATTGTTTTTGATGCGAGTTCCCATGAAGCAGGAGTTATCACTAAATCACTGTTTGGACGCAGGCAGTAACCTAAATCCGAACATTTTCCATTTATTGATTTTTTTTAGATTAAATAAAATTGCTGTTTTGGCCGACATAGAGAAGGCATTTTTGCAAATTTCGATCAACAAAAAAGACAGGGACATTTTAAGATTCCTGTTTATAGATTACAATCCTGTCAACGGGTGTAAGAATCTTTAAAGTTATTATGTACAGATTCTTACACCTAACATTTGGTTTGAACTCAAGCCCATTTTTATTATCAGCCACCATCAAACAACATCTTAATAAATTTAAGAAGGAATATCCGGTAGCAACCGAAATCCTCAACAGTTGTATTTACGTGGATGATCTGATAGCCGGTACTGACACTGTACAAGATGCACTGAACATTTCACAACAATCACACAGAATTATGAAGTAAGCTAATATGACGTTCCGAAAATGGATATCGAACAGCGAATTAGTAATGGAATTGTGGGAGAAGAACGGGTTTAGTACTTTACCTCAGGCCTTTGAGGAAAATAAAACTCACAAGGTATTAGGACTCTTGTGGCAACATAAACAGGACATGTTGATGATGGAAATCGATAATTTATTAGAATTTTTGTGCAAGGCAAAAAATACGAAGAGGTTCGTTCTGCAAGTAGCAGGCAGAATTTTTGACCCCTTGGGTCTCATATCGTCATTTACTATAAGGATTAAACGGTTGTTTCAAGAACTATGGAGTAGAAATCTAACATGGGATGAAGAATTACCCCCCGATATTTGAAAGCTGTGGGAACAATGGTGTTCCGAGTTACCCCAATTAGCACAACTAAAGATTCCTAGAAATCTATTACAGTTCCCTGAAGACTCTGAATATAAATTAATACTGCACACCTTTGCCGATGCCAGTCCCAGGGCATACGGTGCTGTCATATATCTACAAACATATTCCAAGACCAAATCTTCCATTAATTTGCTTACATCAAAAAGCAGAGTGGCACCCTTGAAAAAGGTGTCATTACCCCGACTAGAACTTTTAGGTGCGTTACTAGCAGCGCGTTTAACTTGTGAGGTGAAGAAGGTGCTAGATCGCAAGGGACCATCTTCTATGTTTCTATGGACAGACTCGTAGATTGCTCTTTATTGGATCAAGGGATCTGCAAATAGGTGGAAATCATTCGTGTCTAACAGTGTAAAAGAGATCCAATCGCTGACAGACCCATCCAGGTGGTTTCACTGTGCAGGGTCCGAGAATCCTGCAGACCTGCTGACAAGAGGTGAAAAATCTGAAAGTCTGATTCAGAATCACAAATGGTGGACTGGTCCAGAGTTTCTGAAGGACTCATTAGATATGTGTAATAATGAACAATCACTAGTAGTTCCAGATCAGGAGATCTATTTAACTGAACTAAACAGAGACATAGCGAACAATAATTATGACTTTGCCACTGTATCTATTATTAATGACATTTCTATAACTGAAAACTTTTTTCCATTAACTAATAATTTCATGAAATTAACACGCATAATTAGTTTTATTTTTAGATTTATTTTTAATTGTTGTAATCCCCAGAAAAGAAGAAGTGGAGCTTTAAGCCTTGAGGAGGTGAGGCAAGCCGAAGTATTTTTAATTCGGTCAGCACAAAAGGGTGAGTTTCTAGAAGAAATAAAATGTCTCGAAAAAGGTAAGCCTGTTCCACACAAAAGTAGATTATCTTCTTTACATGTATTCCTAGGAGATGAAGGGTTAATTAGAGTTGGCGGCCGTTTATCGCATGCTGATTTACCGCTTAACTCTAAATTTCCAATTGTGCTGCCTGCCAATCATAAGTTAACGGAAATTATCCTAAATTATTTCCATTTGAAGTATTTTCCTTTAGGCCCACAAGCCTTGCTTTTCCATGTTAGACAGAAGTTTTGGCCACTTAATGGCAGGAATAATTGCCGGAAAATTGTCCACAAATGTGTAACATGCTTCAAAAATAAGCCTGTTGTCAGCTCCCAGTTGATGGCCGATCTGCCAAGGGAACGTGTGACACCAAATTTAGTATTTTCGGTGACAGGTCTGGATTACTGTGGACCCTTTTCTATTAAATTTAAAAATCAAAGGAAGGGCGTATTGAATAAGGTTTATGTAGTAGTGTATATATGTTTATGCACCAAAGCAATACACCTGGACTTTGTTTCAGATCTCACAACTCAAGCTTTTATAGCTAGTCTAAAACGTTTCTTTGGCAGAAGAGGGAAATGTGCAAAAATCCTATCGGATAATGCAAAAACGTTCATCGAAGCTGACATCGAGTTGAAAAAATTGCATAAACTGGTTAGTTTCCCAGATGAGGAGTTGTGTAACTTTTTAACTCAGGAAGGTATCAAATGGGAATTTATTCCTCCCAAATCTCCAAATTTTGGTGGCATCTGGGAGGCAGCAGTAAAATCGTTCAAGTTTCATTTGAAAAGGGTAATAGGTGATCAAAAATTAACGTTAGAAGAATTTCTAACAATACTAGCGGAAATTGAGGGAGTTTTGAACTCTCGCCCCCTTACCCCACTATCCCCAGATTTTGAAACTTTGACACCATCACATTTTCTTATCGGTAGGCCAATCACTTCGATCCCCGAACCTCAACTAGACGAGATTAATGAAAATCGATTAGCCAAATGGCAGAGAATCACCAAATTTAGCCAACAAATTTGGAAAATTTGGAAATGCGACTATTTGAATAATCTCCAACAGAGGGGGAAATTGAAATTTAAAAAAGATGATGTACAGAAAGGAACTTTGGTACTAATAAAGCAGGAAAATTCACCTTCCACCAAATGGTTGGTTGGTAGAATAGTTGAAGTTTTTAAGGGAAGGGATAATATAATTCGAACGGTGAATTTATGCTTGTCAGATGGGCGAATTTTTAAAAGAAACGTCAGAGATGTCTGTATATTACCAGTTGAGTAACAAATTTCTTTTATTTTCTTAAGCAAACTCTAAAAAATATATTATTCTGTATTTAATCTAGTATTATAGTGAATTATTCTTGTATTATTATTGTGTATGTAAGTTGTTTATATCTTATAATTTTTTCTTGTATGATAATTTTTGCAAATTTATCTGTTAATGTATATTGAAACTTGCATTTCAATCCCCGGGGGAGTGTTTCCTCCGTGCATCATAATTGATAGTGAGAGGGCGCTGCAAGCGCTCTGGACTGAAAGGAGCGCGGGCGAAAATTCCCCGCCAGATGAGTAGATGAAGTTGAGTAAGATGTGTTCTTAAGACGTAAGCGCAGTGTACCAACCACTGCCAGTCCCTTTTGAATATTTTTTGTAAATAATAAATGTTTTTGTTATGTGTTGTAAATGTGGACAATCCCTCGAGTATACAACACACTTCATTTAGTATTTTTAACTATTTTCTACAGTCCATTTTAGAGCTATCGCCGACAATATGTTTTCTCACGGCTCTCTCATGCTGAAGAATTTTTTTCTTATCACAATTTGTGAATATTTTAAGAAAATTTCATTGAGTCTTTACCCTTTAAAAAAACGTTAAATACGGGAAATATTTCAAAATTATAACGTTAAATGTGGGATTTTTTAACATTACAAGTATAGGAAATTAATTGGGACTAACGAAAAATGACGTTATATATGGGAAATCGTTAAATACGGGTTACGTTAAATCGGGGTTTCACTGTATATGTATTCCTGAGGGCAATACATGAATAGGACATGGATTTTTTTTTAATTCAATCCCTAAGGGAGGCAACGGGTTGCAAATTAACTTAATGGTTATATTTAATTTCCTATGGAGAAATCAGCTTCAACAATGAGTATTTGTCGAAAAGTTATAATGACAGGGTTACTGCAATAGTGCCAAATTTTAGCCAACTTGAAATATTGCAAAACTTTGGCCAACCTGACAAAATATCGTCAAATTTGGTGACAAGAATAAGTTGCCATATATGAAGCTTGGCGAAAGCTGGCTAATTTGACAAAATTCCCATTTAAATCCATTAATCTTCCATAATTGAGCTTGCCGCAATTTAATTTAAACTCCGTGCATTTAAGGGTTTTTTTTTTTTTTTTTTTCAAGACTTTTCTACTTTTAGAGCATTTTAAAAAAACAAATATTTTCTACATTTTTGTGAATTTTAAGGAAAGTATATTTAAAAAAAAAAAAAAAATTACAATTATATTTATTGTTTTGATTTCATAATTTATGTTGAGCTGTTTTGCAACAGCGTGGCAGAAGATTTTCTATGCTCAAATTCAGTTACTTTTGCTGTGATCACAAATCAAGATTTGTGATATGTCACAAGTAACTTTTGCTAAATTGCATTAAGTTAAAAGTAATTTTTTTTTTATATTTAAGTATATTTCTACAGTTCTTGGAACACTTTATAATTTATATCAATAACAGAAAGTTTTTGTCTGTGAGTGTATCTGTTTGCTGGCAATGGCTAGGGAAATCTATTGCTCGTAAAGGCCTGCAAATCAAGATAGATGAAGATAGGTTCAAAAATACCTGAGGCTCAGATTTTCAATTTTTTTTTTAGATTTTTTTGTTATTGAAGGTTTTATATGAATTTTACCATTTTGTTTTTATTCAGTGGCAATTTTTTGACATTAGTAAAATGTATCGGGTTTCCATCTTTTAGCCCAAAACAGTAAATTCTGTGCTCTTTCAATAAACTTTATTCAGTGTTCATACAAAGATTTTTTAATTTTACACAATTTTTTTAAGCCACTTTTTCCTTTTATCAAATGGGCTCAATATTTAATCTTTTTCCTCCAAAGACAAATTATATCCATATATGGAGAAAAACTTCAGAAATTCTTTAAAAAACAAAAAAAAAATATATACATATATACATATCAAGTAGATACTTTACTATGAATTTTTTAAAAAATCAATAGAAGCCTGCTTTTGGCAATCTTCTGTAGTGTCTAATAAATGAAAAAAGAAAACTACCCCAAAGTCCTGCCTCGTGCGAAAATAATTTCTACCATGTGGTCGGGAGATTTTTTTCTTTATTATTTCACTCATGGAAATGGGTGAAAGCGTGATGTGAGATATATTATATTGAGAGATACATTAAAGCCTCAAAAATCAGCACAACTTGGGACCAGAGCCTGTGCGGATTTTAGAGTTTTGCAGATTCTGGTTTAAATGATTTTTTTTTTTTCCTACTTACCTGTATCCATTTACAAGAAGAGTATGTAATAATTCAATTTAAGTGAATTAAACTCTAATCTTTTTTATTTACCTGTACATTATCAATTTAATACTCCAAATAATTTTTATTACTTTTAAACATTTCTTGTACAGTTCTTTGTTTGAGAACTTTCATTTTATCTTGATATTGTGTAAACAGCCATTATTTCCTATTGATTTATACAACTCTGTTGCTCCAAGAACTTAAAAGAAATTTCACCAAAAACTAAACCTTCTTCAAACTTTTTTTTTTTCTCACAGTCACTGTCAGACTCTGTTTCACTGTCTTCGGTTGGGTTCATTATTGTAGAAATAATTTCTTCAGCTGCAACATGATTTACCAAAATTTCATCTTTATTGTTCACCCATTCAACAATTTCTTCTTTGAAAAGCTCTTGTGAATCTGTTTTGAAATTTTTTGCTTAATTTAACAGTTCAGATGCTTTAGCTTGAGGTAAGGTTAACTGAAAACTTGAAAAATCTGTATCTTCATCCTGATTTTTGACAAATAAAGAGCCAGACCATATTTTATGCCATGCATCAATTAAAGGATCTTTTGTAGTAGAAGTTCATACTTCATCAATTAAATAAATACAGTCTTTTGTGCTAAATATATTTTTTTAACTTTACTATTGTTTCAAATGACAAATCAGCATTAATATGCTGCTATAAAAAATTGATTTGTACTGACATTTTACACTAACGATCCATACCCTGATCCATAAAAGCTTTTAATTTTTGAAATATTCTGTGTCATTACTATTTTTTCATAAATTTACGTTAAAAATAACTTTATTTTCGTTCACTGACATTTAGAATAAAGAACACTTCTTAACTGCTATTTTCATTGTTTACATTTTGAAATGCATGCGGATTTCAGAAGATTGTGGATTTTAGAGACTTTACCGTATATCATTATTATAGCGAGATAATTTTCATTATCTTAAATCATGGTTATCCTTTATGTGTTTGAAATTTCTGCCATCAATCGTACAATGTAATGTCAATTAACACAGACAATTCAATGCAGATATCAATCTCCATAAATATAAGTAGATAAAAAGAATGATGGAAAATTCCACCATTTCTTGCACTGATTAAGGTGATGGTATGCTGATACTACCGAAACTAGTTTGCAATAAGTTAAAATGTTCTTGTGCTAAAGACATTTATATCTGCTTATTAGTGGTACTGTGCCAAGTAATATCATAATTTTCAATCTTTAAAAATGCTGCTGTTATCAGGGTTTGTACAGACTTCAGAAGAAAAAATCCAAGGAGTCTAGAAGAATTCTAAGAATTTTAAAAGGATTTATTTATTTATTTTAGTACACTGTTCTCTTATGTAACATGCACAATTTTTAATAATAAAAAAGATTAACAGAAAAGTATTCCAAAATATCTTGTATACTACTAGAATTTAATGTCAGTGCTACAATTGCACAGTATTCACATTGTATTGCTTACTGGTTTCATACATTTAGATAAAAAATTTCGAGTCCTTTGTTTTATGCAATAACCAAAATGGTCATACATAGAGGCCAGTCAAATCCCAAATACTCTCACCATGCATCACATGAACTTAAAATTTTAAAGTAAATTTTGGAGGGGAAAAACACATGGAACATATGGAAAAATAAGGTAACTTTTTTTTTCTCTTCTGAATGGAAAGAAAATAACTTGTAATCACACTAACCATGTGAATTTTACTTTTGTAAACAGAAAAAAGATTTTTTATTTTACTTCCTTTAAAAGTTTATTGCTTTCATGACATATCTAAGAAAGATGATTATTTAAGGCAATACTATTCAGTGTAGGAAGTATGTACGTCTCTATTTTCTAATCTTGTATGCTTCAATTAAGTGCATGAAGTCACTTGATTTAGCTTCTCGAAATTCTAAGGAGTTTATAAGGAGTATTTTGTATGTGTAAGGACTTCTAAGCACTGCTTGGAAACTTTTTCATTTCTAAGGAGTTTCTAAGGAGTCTGTGTAAACCCTGTGTTATGAACTCCTTCATTTCATCCACTACTAAAGAGTTTCTCTCAAACCTTATTTTTTTCTATACACCAAAAATATTAACAGAAGAAAGGAATTCTAATAAATTACTGCATACCTATTTTTAGAATACCTCATGTTATATGAAATAAAAAAGAAATAGCATCTTAGTATAATTAAAATCTGAAGAAAAAAAAATTAATTTAAAATCTGAAAAAAAAAAAAAATTTAAATTTTTTTTTTCTTTGCCTATATTATTATTCCTTGCACAATATTGCTTTATTAAATAATATACTGTTCTTATTATTTAAAATAACCAAATGTTAAAGTCCAAATTGTTACATGTAATTAGATAATTCATAAATTGGCAAATAGATTACCCATACCTAGTAATGTACCTAAATATAGTAATAAAATAACAATATTTTGAAAATATAAAATACTAAGTTGTATTTTTTTTTTTTTTACTTAATATCAATATACTAATTTTCTAAATAAGAATTAAAAAGAATAAAAAAATCAATAGTTATGATAGCAGCTAAAATACATACTTGAGGTGAAGAGATAGATATACTCTTCATTTCTTTTGTGAAAGTGAGAATAAAAAAGTCAAAAGATATAACAAGAATCCATTCTGCACCACTACTAATAATATGAGCAATAAAACCCTATAATAAAAATGAAAGAAACAAGGTAAGAATCTACATGGCAAATATACATCGTAAATTTTAAAAAATGAGTATAACCTATCCAATACTTCAGTTTAATGTCAAAAGAATTCTATTAAATTACTTCTTCAGTTTAGCAAGTATAAAAATAATATTATGCATGTTAAGATGTGCATTAGATAATAATTCAACAAACATGAAGCCCATAATGTATAAATTACATATTTTCTTTAGCAAATATTTAACTTTTAAAGTGGCAAAAGTGGAAACATTCTCTCTTTCTTAACCTATAGCTAAAGATATTTACAGTGTATGGCACTGAGGTAGTAAAAGAATGCAGTTTCCAGAATTGATTTGCAAAACTTCATTCTTGAAATTTCAAAATTCATTAAATTCATTTCATTTATTTTTCAGAATTTATGCATAAGAAATTTACAATGGTTTTTTTTTTTTTTTTTTTCAATGAAAATTTTCTGTTTTTTATTTTATATTGGCATGTCTTGATGACATGTCCATAAAATATTACTACTTAAAATAAGATATAAAATACAAATCTGTAAATAGTCTTTTGCTGTGAAAAAAGTGCAAAGAATACATCGTAATGGATATGTATACTTTTCAAATAATCAGTCAAGTGCAAGTATTACTCGCACACAGAGGGTACCATACAATAAATCTATGAATTAGTAACTGGACATGGCATTACACAAATATATCATTAAAAAGTTGTTATCTAGGCTTTAAAAGCCGATGGTGGATGGAGTACACTGCCCGTGTCTTTAAAGGTTAATATTTCAGCTAATTACCGACAATCTTTTTCAAAAATCATTATTAACAATCTTTTTATATTTCTGTGATAAAAGGTACCTCCAGCGCTCCTCAACTCCTTTGCTGAATGCCCGCAAATCGAACTTTGTGTGTAACGGTGTGACGAAATTAATAAATATATTGATGAGAGATGCCGTGAAATACGATAAATTGAGTTGCAGTAAAAATAAAATGAATAATCTTACTTAAATGACAACAGTAGACACATTGAAGAGACAGCAGTTATAAAAAATCTTCTTTATTCGTTGTTTCACTTGAGAGGTGGAAGGCAATTAGGAGAAGTAGGTCACTGTACACATTCGAAGAACGTTCCACGTAGAATTATTAAAACTTGGAAGTAATTCCATGATAAAGATGAATACTGGTTAAAATCATTTTTTAAAGAAGGTCCTGATAATAAAAAGTCCGAAATCAAATATGCGTTAAATTAAAAAAAACCAGAGACCGAAGATAAACTTTTAGATATCGAGATAATAGCTATTGAAGAACATCGCTCTTTGAATTTAGGCGCTAAGACCCGAAATTCAAAAAAGACAAATCACGTTGTCAAAAATAATACATACTTTCATAAATCTTAAAATCTTAAAATCTGTTAAAAAACTGGCTGCATTGATATATATACTACATAAAAGGGGTTTACAAAACTACCTCCAGAAATGATTTAAATCTATTTGTTAAAATTAAATTTGCGTATGAACTGTAGAACGAATGACAGGACAGGAAAAATGAAACTACAATCAAAAGGCAAGAGGGGAGACACACCTCCAATATGACGCGGTCGACGTCACGCTGTTTCTAAAAATAGATCAGGAAGAGGAGGAAAATCTGAAATCAAAAGTTCTGTTACTTGAGGTAAAAAGGAAAGAAAAAAAGCGATTTGAACGATGTTTTGCGTTGAAAATAAATAGTTTAAAACGTGAGATAATAATGCTGCATTACAATTTTAAAAAATAAATAATAAATGTGATTGCTACATCACAAACGGGAAAATGCAATTTTCTCAAAAACTATGTGACCTAGGGTAATCGTTACAGTTTTCCTGAAAAGTTTAAATTAACATCTATTACCCCTAATTTTTCATATTTTTAGTTTCAGTAGATTCAGAAATAGAAGGTGTAGGGGGGGGGGGGGGGTAACATATTTTTGCATTACACTTTTGACAATATCTCTGAAAATATAATAGCTAAAAATAAAATAAATGTATTTTTGAGTTTGCCGTTACGAAATCTTTCACAAGATGTACAAAGAAAAGATATTTTTTTCAAGTAATTTAATTAGCCCCTCTGCATTTTTCCTAAATATATTTGTGAATGATTAATAATCTATAAATATGTGGGTCAATAGCCTTTATTACTTCAGTCAATTTGAATTTTCCAAGTTCCATAGTTTATGAGTAAAATGGCTGTGACAGACATACACAGAAGTGATCTCATAATGATTCCGTTTTTACTTATGTAACCCTAAAAATATGCAATATTTTTTAACTGAAAAAATTATGACTAAAAAATTTCGCTACTACTTAGTTATCCCGTCGACCAAAAATCTATCGCCAAACTATAAGATTAAATGCCAATAATTGTTGATCGTAAATGTAACATTCACTTGACTTTAAGCAAGTTACGTGTGTTTACGTCATCAAGTTATTTTTATTTCGGCATTTTATTTGTATTTTTATTAATGTTATACTAATTTATTTGTTCTTTCGTTATTTAAAATAAAAATTATGTCAATTTGTATAATTTGGTGATTTATATAATTTGGCAAAATTGGTAGATGGGATAACTAAGTGGTACCAAAATTTCATACATTATTGACATTGATTGCCGAGAGAAAAAAAGACCCTCCCAATGCAAATCAGCCCACTGTATTTGATATTCATAAAAATATTCTAAAATGACTATTGTGACAACTTTCTCACTTAAAACTTCGTTTGTGCCCGGTGGCACACTCTCTTCATAAGAACAGAAATTATATCTGGTAACAGAGGTTACAAAACTTGGGACACACATTTTTTTTAGTATGTAATATTTTATTAGTGATTGTATCTTCTGAATATTTTACAAGGGAAAAATTCATTTTTCAGACATGATAACTGCATGTCAATTTTAAATGACTCATTTAAAACTGCTTAAACATAAAATAAAACTTAAAATAATCGTGCAACTATCACTAGAATCCTGCACTGAGTCAAACCACTTGATTTTACCTAAACTCGTACCTCACACAAGATTAACTCTTTTCTTTTCTATAGATTAGGTTGACAAATATTATTTTGTTTAAAAGTCATGCTAGATAAAACATACAATTTTATACAAGGGAGAATCCGGAATTTTGCTTCAAAAATAATTATACATTTTACTATATGGAATTTTTATCTATTCAGTTTCTTAATAAATAAAATTTACATTACAGATTTGGGTACTTTATTTTACAGAGGCCTTGGCAAGAGAAGACAAAATTTTCACAGTACACATATAACTACATTGTTTCACACACAAGGGATTTGTTCAATACAGGATTGGTAAAAATCATTTTTTTTTTCAAAATAACCAAAAAACCCGTTTTTTTTTGTTTAAACCGGGTTTTTTAAATACATTTTCCTATTACATATACATGCTTATGTTTTGATAAAATAAGCGTTGGATATATAAGTAATATAACTTCATTTAAAAATGATTTAAATTAAATAATTATAATAATTATGTAGAAAATTGAAATAATTTAAACATTTTTAGTAAAAGCCATGTCTTATGTTCCATGAATAAAATGCTCTAGATAATGAAACATTGATACCTTGAAAATCTTAATAAACAATCTTTTGAATACTAGTACTGTAAATAAATATATGGTGTAGTTTCATAAATATAATATACTTTCCAATGGCTATTCAAAATAATTTCTTTGAAATATTTGCAATCTGAGATATATGATTTTTCTGTTAGAACACTACATGAACAATTATTATCTTTTATTGAAAGTAAAGCTTTTTATAAAAAATTCCTGGAATGATTTGAATTTAGCAGTAGAGTCTTTACATGTTTCAAGTGTATCATGTTTTTATGTTCATTTGACACTTCTCCTCAGAAACTGCCAGGTAAAAAAAAAGAAAAAGAAAAGAAAAAAGGTGACAGTAAAATAAACAGGAGTACCTATTTACCAGCTCTTTAGACTACTGAAAGCATTGATCTTAAAATGGAAAGTAGATTTATAAAAGTTGTCATCCACTAAAACATTTAAACAGCCATCAGACTTAATGCACAGGCTTTTTTTCTAAGCTATGTTATAATATGTATTACCTTTAAATGTCTAAACTAAAAATTAATAATATATCTTTTTAGACATTTTTATGAGACTTTTTTTTATTATGTCTCAAGCGGACCTTATCTCATTTTCCACCATATTTTTGTCAGATCTAAATAGTGGATTCAATTATGCGATAGACGATTTAAATGTATCTTGTTGCATATTTTAGTTAAAAGTAAACAGGTGTTTCACTAGCAACCAATTTTTCAGTGTCCTCTTATTCGACTTCATATCTTGAGTTTCTTTTTTATTCTTAAGGCTGTTCCCAAATCCGAAAGGGCAACTTTATGACAAGTTTTAATTTATTTTTGTTCGAAAATGCATGAAACTAGTAGATGCTGTTATTCAGAAACTATATAACAGAGCTGTGTTTTCCTTTTTTTTTTTGTAAACGCAATAGATCTTTCAGAAAATATTGTCAAAGTGGGCATTTTGAACTGAATTTCCACATGAAAGAAGAATAACCGCTCAAGGAAGGTTAACACCTTTGCCACGTGATCAAAATTGCTTATAACTCAATAGGTAATTTATTCATCAAAAATGGAAAACACTGTTCAATTCCAAATCGCTTCCATTGTCAGGCCTTCCAATTTTATATCTTTCCGTTAAAAATGAATTTGTAAATGTGTCAAAGCGTTTTGCACTTGTTGAGTAGAGCAGTTGAGAAAAAGATAATCTCCCCAATCAAGAAAATTTTCTTTTACAGATTGACTGAAATCTTAAAGGTAATTTTATGCTATTAATTGTAAATAATCTGCACTTTTCCAAAGGAAAATATTTTATTCAAAATATTGAATATTTTTAATCTATTTTATCTTCGCTAAATTCACATGTTTTAATTTTTTTCTTTAGAGCTTCAGATATGTTCATCAACACATGCAATTTGCATTCTACATGCATACAAATATAACCTAGACTCACTTCGTCTCACGGTGACCGCTACATTAAGACTGTTAAAAGTACAAATTATTTATATCCAATAATTTGAAACACTTAAATTATAAAAATGACAAAACATTATATTAGATTTTTTTCTAAAAAAACAGTTGGTTAACCAATTGATTTAAACCGTGCCAACCCTGCTGGTAACAATAAAATCATAATGCAAAACCCCAATCCCAATGTAGGAATGCAGGAAAAACAAAGGCTTACACTAAACCCAATAGCCATGATACAGCAAAGAAAACTCACAGCCAATCTTCATTAGCATACAGAACAAAGAGTAACCAATGGAGAGAATCACTTATGATTATGTCATCATTGAGGCATAATGCAGACCCGCCAACCTTTGAAACTGAGAAATCGTAGCACACAAGATTAAAATTAATCTGGAGGTTGGTTGGTTGGTTGGTTGGTTTTCGTGTTTCTCAGCCATCTTTTGACATTCGTAAAAGGAATAAGGTTTCAGTCTTTGAACTCAATACAGTAAACTTTTTCCTCTGAAAATTTTTATATGATTTTTAGAGTTCCTTCTCATTTTGAAGCTTTTTTTTTTTTTTTTTTTTTTTTTAACATTTGTAAAAGGAGCCTGGTTTCAGTTTTCTAGCCCAGTGCAGTAAATTTTGACGAAATTCGCAATTTTTTTTTCTGCGATCATTTCAGGATATTCCCATTTTTTTCCCACAATCGTAATTCACATTTTTCTATCACGATTCTTTGTTGAAATTTGCACTTTTTACCACGAACTTTTGACGAAATTCGTATTTTTTACCGCGATCCTTTGACGAATTTTGCATTTTTTACCACGATCCTTTGACGAAATTAGTGTTTTCTTTCCGCGATCTTTCGGTGAAATTTGCATTTTCTTGCTGATCTTTGGACGAAATTCGCGTTTTCTTTCTGCGATATTTTGACAAAATTCACGTTTTTACCATGATCCTTTGACGAAATTTATTTTCTTCTGCGACCAATTGACGAAATTGATTTTTTTTACACGGTCATTTGTCGAAATTCGCAATACTTTATCACAACCGATCGGCAAAATTTTCGATATCTTTTCGCGCCAAATTAACAAAATTCACTATTCGTTTGACCTTTTGACGAAATTTGCAATATTCTTCCCTCGATAGTTTATCGAAATTCGTGTTTTTTTTAGCACTCTTTTAATGAAATTCGCAATTTCTTTCTGAACTCTTAACGAAATTAGCTATTTTATTCAGTGACCAATTGAAGAAAATTACTACTTGTTTCTGAGATCTTTGACGAAATACCCGATATTTTTACTCGATCATTTGAAGAAATTCTCATTGTTTCCGCGATCGATTCACGAAGTAATTTGGGGAAATTTCATAAAATAAAAAAAGTTTCGCGGACTTCCAAGAAATTTCAAAATATACTCGCAAAAGAATCATAGGTCTGTGGAAGAATTTGCAGAGGGAAATACTGCACAGCATTTTTCCTCATGCAGGAATTTCTTTTCCCATGAGCAAATCGGGCGATTTCAAACCTTTCCCCTCAAAGAACCACCTCCCCCCCCCCCCCCCCCTCCAGAAGTTCTTAAAATGGCACCCCTGTTTCAAAGGAAGTCAATTTCTGTATAAATATTTACAGAATTCACTCATGGTCAGTATTCATAAAGAGGATTTTATGTTAAGAAGTTTGTTTTGCAGCCCAGATTTTTTTTTTCCCCCATGAGCATTTATGTCCGAATTTTCAGACTAATGACCAATTTTTTAAAACTTTCGGAAATGAATACTTTGAAATTTTGGAACAAAATCACTCCTGAAAAATATGCTGTGTGGGATAAAAATCGCAACTAGAACCAAAAAATGCATTTGTGTTTTTTTGCAAAAAATCGTAGTTTAAGACCGATTTTTGTAGCATCGTAGTTTATAGGTCCAAATCGTAACAACTACGATTTTTTCGTAGCAGTTGGCAGGTCTGATAATGTAATCCTTAGTTAATCTTAACTAATCAAGTAATCAAAGTAATAAAAGTGTATTTTTAGCTCAATTCTACCATTTTGACTATTTTGAAAAATAAAAGGCTTAAAAAAAGATGAAAGAAAACTAACTACTTGTTTTTTTCTTCGCAGCTAATTTTAGAAAAATTAGTCTGCCATGTAGATTTAAAGCTTATAAGAAAAGTTTGATTGATTAAAAATGTTTGTCACTTTACAAATTTATTAATTCATCATTTTTCTAAAGCTTTGCTTGTAGCTTCTGCATAACTTGAATTTTGCATTTTTCAATAATATGTAAAATAAATGAAAACATTAGGAAAAAAGAAAAAAAAAACAGATGAAAAAAAAAAAACACCATGTTTTTTTTTAAAAAAAAAACATTTGGTTTAAACTACAGTTTATAAGGATTTTTTTTTTTCAGTTATGTTTCCATAGCTGTTTATATCATTTGTCAACAAATTCAATTTTTCAAAGCCAATCCCTGTACCAATCCCATTTTAAAAAGTGCCAAGGCCCCTATTAAAGAAGAAATACCCAGATATGATTTAAACTATCCTTCTATAATACTAAGTATGGTATTTTTTATTTTCAAGGTTTCATCCGTCAAAATTTTTTTTGCAGATTTGGATTGGGTTGCAGGTTGAGAAAAATTAAGTTCTTGGGTTTGCTTTAAATGCGATTTTGGAGGTTTAGGACAGATTGGGTATACATAACACAACCCATACAGAACTATAACCATCACAAACAATTAAAAATAAGTCAAAAACATACACCATCCTCAGGATTCCACTTCATAGGATCACTTCCATGAAATCTGCTATGAGCAATGATCCCAGCCACAAGAGCTTTTAACAGGGTTAAGGAAATATCACTCAATTTAAAAGATATGTTGAAGAACAATTTGAAAAAAAAATAATAATAATAATAATAATTACAGAATACTAACTACATAAATATATGCAACACTTAAATAAAAAGGGAAGTTAAATATATACAAACAGATATTTAAGGATTTTATAGCTAGTGCCAAGAGCTCCAACAGCAGCAACAAAAAAAGAAAGAAAGAAAGAAAAAAACAGGTTGAAAAGATGATGAGGAATCAATGGGGAAAATGAAAAGTACAAAAATACATGATAACATTGAAACGATGAAAACATTAACTAAAAGAGAAAGGGATGACAAGGAAGAAAGGTGAAGCAATTTAAATATTAAAATTAAAAAACAAAGATATTACATAGAATATTATAGAAATGGAAAGTGTTATAGAAATAGAAAGTAACAGCTACATTACATCATAATAAAACTGTATCAGAAAATCAGAAGAAATACAACCAAAAGCAGGAAACCAGACCTCCAAAAGAAAAGCAAAGATTCACAAAATCAAGTCTGTGATGACAATTTCAAACAAAAAGAAACAATATTATACAAACTCATAGTTTTTTGCTTTCTAAAAACTTATAACTGTGCATTTATCAGTAAACCACTATAATAAAAAGATACATGAAAATGGTAACTGGCATTCACAGTATGCTATACAAATACATCAATAGCTAAATAAAAAGGATACTCGTAAAAAAGGCAGCAGATAAAATTAGAGACAAAAAGACTCTTAATCTTGCAACAAATAGGGAATTTAATAATGGACACACGTAATGAGATATTATAGTCTGTAGCCAGGAATATAATGCTGCACATCCAAAGGCCATACAAGCACCACACATATGGACAACAATAACGCTAGTTTCCTAAGAATAAAAATAATTGTCAAGACACTATAAAATATGATAGCATATATGCACTTATGGAAAATGATAAAACTAATATAATTTACCATATTTACGCATGCTGATTTTTTCTAGAATTTTAGGCCTAAAAAGTAGGGTATGCAGCATACATGAAATGTTTCTGACAATTTATGAAAATGCATGTATTTTTCCTAAATCACTGCATATAACACATAGATTTAGCAGTATTTTTAAAATATAAAAGTTAAATAAGAAAAATAATTTAACTTTAATGTGTTGTAATTTGTGTAACTCAATTTTTAACATTTGATAGATTTCAAAAGTTTACAAACACAAGCAAATGGCCAAATATAAAATTATTGTTATAGACAGATTTACAACAAATGGAATTATTGTTTTTACCATATATATTGTTTACAAAGGAAATCTGTCAAGACTAAGACTTTTTATATACAGATTTCATCATATTTTTATGTGCAGTATTCCCTCTAAGTTGGAAAAAGATCAGGGACCACTTATAAGACGGGATGCTTTCAGGGGTCAAAAAGGACATATCAGAAGTATATCCTGACTATGACAAGACATCTAAGAATAAAAAAATTACAACTATGGGAAAAGAAGGCAGCTAACATGATATTGTTGGTAAAGTAGATAGATACATTCATCAATGATAAGTTTCTGCTTGTCACCTTTACTACCTAAACAGCAGTTCTAAAGTGGCATGTCTCACATACCAACTACTAGGAATAGAATAATACAAGAAGCATCCAGTTCATGAATATGCTTTAGTTATTTAGAAAATTCAACTTTTTTCTTCTTCTTTATTTGATAGAAGAGGTTATTAATGAATTCAGAAAAATGTATTGGAAAAGTTGATTTTCAGCAGTTCATTATATTATCTCTATCAGAACTATTAAAAAAAACAATCATAATATAGAAGGCGACCATAATTAAGGTAGTGGTACTTAGAGGTTGTTTGTAAAACAAATTCACAGAGCTGCATGCAACAAAATTTGGTGTAAATACCCCAAGTCCCTGACCCCTTGAAGCTTTAGCCCCATAAATTGTTAATAGATTGCCCCTCTTAATCCAATCTTCACTTTTTGGAACCATGTTTTCATTTAGTTACTCTCCCGTTTCTATATTCCAGTTAAAATCTTGGATCACCCTAGGGTCCCGTAGGGCTGATCCGAGATCCCTTGAACTTTTTGTTTGCCATGCATCTTTCACCCCCTAATTTTCTTATCTTCTCATTGCATAATTTTAAAATTGAGTCTTGGACTCTTCTTCCTAGACCAGCATCTTCATATTTGTATTAGGGTCCTAGGGCCCTTTTTTAAGCATTTACTGCATGTTTTGTGCATTTCTTTAAAATGTTATTCTAATGATTAATTCATACCCTATGCATAATTTTGACTAACTGAAGATAAAATGTTCAGTACATTCACCCCCTAATGTATCAAAACATGTCAGCATTTAAACATGTTTTTGTCTCAGGGTCCTGTTCTCAACTATCAGATGGCCCCTTTGGGGCCTCCTATTACAGCTCGCTTAAAAATATAAGGTTGAGTCTAAAGTTTTGACCCTTTTTTTATTTTAATGTTGACAACAAATATTTACAAAAATACAAAACATTAGTGAGGATAGTAATCACCATTAAGTTCGACAATCTTCTGCCAACGTTTTGGCAGTTTTTCAATGCCTTCCTTGAAAAACTCTGGGCTACGTGAGTCGAGAAAGAGGTCAACCTCTTTTTTGACCTCTTCTGAAGAATTGAAAATTTCACCACTAAGGTGCAGTTGCAGATGCGAAAACAGATAGTAGTCGGAAGGTGCCATGTCCGGACTATATGGAGGATGTGGCATTAAGTCCCATTCCAGCTTGTATAAGTTCCAATTCGTCCACGCACTGACATGTGGCCTGGCATTATCCTGGTGAAACATAACCACCTTGCGTCGGAACTCCTTACTTCGCTTTTCCCTAATTGCTGCGTCCACTTTATGCAGCATGCTGCTGTACGACTCACTGTCGATGGTCTGGCATTTTTTCCTCGGGTTTAAGGGCCCAATTTCAGAAGGGATTTGCTTCCTTCAAGTTAGATTACAATTCAGCTACTTTCTGTTTTATGAAATTTTACCTTAGACTTTTGTTACCAACATTTTCTAATATTAATGGTGCATTCTTTTTTTTCTGATCCTATGGGGTTAATTACTATGAGGTTTGGCTCACTCAACTCTGTTTTCAATTGTCGAATGGTAAATGCTGACATAGGTAGCAGGGACCCGGATTACATTTCGTTTGGAAAGAAGTTTGTTGGGAACACACTAGACGCTGCGGAAGGCAATGGGGCCTCCAAAATTAGGTTCATTTAACAGAATTTCAAAAGATATAAAATCATACAAACTTGAGTTTTGTTTAAGGTTATTATTTACAAACCCCGGGCAATGCCGGGCGGATCTGGTAGTATTCAATAAATTAAGACACAAAAGCCTCTCACTTATAAAATTACAAATACGTCACTCGAAGGTATGGATTGTTTTAAATGAGTCAATTAGTATAAGTACAAGATAAAGATTACTGCATTAAATTTAGCATAAATATCAATAACATATTGAATAGCTTCATCCTTTGTAAAATTTGTGTCCTGATTTATTAAATATTTATTTTAAAAATCTTAAGTATTGCAATGTTGTCTGATTAATCAAACTCTAAATATATTATATTATCATTTAATACAATAAAACCTGCTAAGATGGAATCGCAAAGGATGGGAGAAAATTCTGCTTTAGACTGATTTCCTTTTTAGCTGGTACATTTATTATTGCTTTCTTTTCGTTAGAACCATAAAATTTTACTTTTAAACCAGAATTTCATTGTAGGCATATTTCGTTTTCACAGGATTTACTTTTTTGGAAAATTGTTTCATTAAGAAATGATCTATAAAGTGTTGTAACCCCCCCCCCCTCTTATGCCATTATAGACATATTATGTTTTCACAGGATTTACTCTATTTGAAAATTGTTTCATTAAGAAATGATCTATAAAGTGCTGTGACCCCCCTCCCCCCCTAAATGATGGACTGGATCCACCCCTGTTTCTGTTCCAGATGTGAGAGCACAGAAAGGGAAAAAAAAACTTGGCCTGAGACAACAACAGCAGGTAACTCAAGATGTCATTCATTTATTAGAAAATGAAAAAAAAAAACGATTACAAATAACTTCAATGGTCATGCCTGAAAGAATCATTCTTTTACATTAAAAAATGTGTCGGAAAAATTTGCATTATAGAGCAGGGAAAGGTATTTATTTAAGAACTGCCTTAAGAGAATATTAAACATTACACATACTTGAAAATTAGCTAAAATGCAGACCCCGAAGCAGCCTAGCCATCCTATAAGTAAAGCACCTTTATTCATTCTTAAAACCACAGTGAATTCAGAAGACAAGTGGTCCCTGTAATGCTGTTCAATTTGTTTATATCGAATATACATCAATGTAGCCACTGAGGGAGAGAAAAAAAGAAAGAATTTAATTAAAACAATCGCTTATCAAACAAAGAAAACCTGTTACTTAGAATATAGAAACAAGTTACAGTAGCCTTCCTCTTAACCGGAACTCCACTTTAACCGGCCGACATTTTTTCCCAACATCAGGCAAAATTCAGAAAGGAAAATTTGGTTCTCATTTCTTTATGGTTAATTAACTCAAATTTACATAATATAGAATAATTTCAACTTCTTATAAAGGTATGTGACAAGATTTTCAACAATTTATTTTGTAATAAATATTGTTCATTATTTGTTATTAGTGATAATTTTTATTTCAATTCAGTTAATTATAACTAGTATTTATTTCATAAAATATAGAAAATAATGTACTTTTTTAAAACTACACAAATTAAAAAACTAAATGCATCCTACGCATTTAATTAATTAAATAAGCAGTTACTTATTTAAATTTTTTTACTTCTCCTGTTTAACCGGTTTTTCTCTTAACCGGCTAACCCTCGGTCCTGTTTAGGGGGAGGCTACTGTATTTATATCATAAATAAACAAGAAATTTATGTCTAAATTATATCAAAACAAAATTAGAAAATTCAGCTTATAGTTAGTTATAAGAGGCTGAAAAATTTTAATGGCCTGTATTCAATTTATCCGAAAATATGCTTTGCATTTACATATTTACAAAAATATCTTATTAAGTTATAAGTAAACTTCAGATTTCATAAAAAAAATCTTAATCTTACACTACACAGCAAAGATATGAATTGAGAATATTCTTCTAAAGTTATGTTCAATGTATTAATATCCCATAAAATTCCATAGCTTAGAACGTGATGAAAACTTATGTATAGTATTCAGGGAAGATTATTCTGGTCCAGAATTTTGAAAGAAAAATGTTTTTTTTTCATATTTTTAAAGGTTTAAACTTTAAAAATATATCCTCAAGAGAAAATTTTAAAATTCCAATAATTTATGTAGTTATAACTATTTTAGTGACGCTGCAACTAAGGCAATCATGCTTGAGCAAATCGGAGAGTAGCAGGGGTGCAGAAAATGTTTCTACTCCCAACATTTCCCCCAATCCACACGAAAATTTCCCCAAAATTTTACGATATGTTATAGGTAAGTGCTGTATTACCGTAGGTATAGAAAATTTATTTTTCAAATATTTCTCAACTTATGCGCGAGTATATATATGGCAGGGGTGATTCTGAGTGAAAAAAAATTTCCTAAAATTCACAGCAAATTTTCTGAAAGGTTACAGCAGAGTGGGGGAAATCCACTCCCAACACTATGTATTTTTCATGGATCTTTTGATGCAATTCACGTTATTTCTCCTTCCTTTTGACGAAATTCGCAGTTGTTTTGCCATCATTTGATGAAATTTGCGGTTTTTTGCGATCGTTTGGCGAAATTTGCGGTTCTTTCGTGATCTTTTGACGAAATTTACGATTCTTTCGTGATCTTTTGCTGAAATTTGCGATTCTTTCATGATCTTTTGCTGAAATTTGCGGTTATTTCGCCCCTTTTGACGAAATGCGTGGTTGTTTTGCAATCTTTTGACAAAATTTGCGTTTATTTCGCGATCTTTAGAGTAAATTTACGTTCATTTTGCGATCTTTTGAGTAAATTTACGTTCATTTCGCGATCTTTTGACAAAATTTGCGGGTTTTTTCGCTTTTTTTGACGAAATAGAAGGTTATTCGCCCTGTTTTGACGAAAATCGCAGTTATTTCGCCATGTTTTGACGAAAATCGCAGTTGTTTTGCTTTTTTTGACGAAATTCGAGGTTGTTTTGTAATCTTTTGACGAAATTTGCGATTGTTTCGCGATCTTTTGGCGAAATGTGCATTAATTTTGCGATCTTTTGACAAAATTTGCGTTCATTTCACGATTTTTTGAGGAAACCTGCAGTTATTTCGCGATCTTTTGAAGAAACCTGCAGTTCTTTCGCGATCTTCCGACAAAATGTGCGGTTATTTTGCGATCTTAAGACGAAATGCGCGTTTTTTCCTTAATTCTTCGCGAAAATTCGCAGTATTTTTATGTCCGAATTTTTAGATGGCCGTTTTTTTTTTTTTTTTTTGAACCGAATGCCTTAAACTTTCGGAAAATTCGGAACATAATCACCCCTGATATACGATACATATTACTCTGAGATCGATTTTGTGAAGGTCGCCATACGGATATTTTTATTTGTACTGAAATTGTTCTACCTGAGGGAATTATGGAATTCGTTGTTAAAATCGAAATCAATTGTATATGTTTATGAAAAATTTCCCCCGATCCTAGATCGCCGGATCGGACACATTCTGCACCCCTGGAGAGTAGACGGTGGGACAATGCCAGACTATCCGATCATTTTTGGTATTGTAACGACTTGACTTGTCAGTCGTCACCAATAGAACCATGTGTAAATCATTTAAATCAACACTATGCTTGACATCTGCACATTTATTTTTCTCACGACACTACATTACTGCGTTTTTCTCAAAACTACTGTTTCACTTTTTCCGACATGGATGGCATGATATCTCAAGTTCTATTTACCGATTTACTTCAAATTTGGCACCAATCTTCAATGTGTAACTTTCTATCGTCCCTACCATTTTTGTATCAAAATTATTTTTTTTACTATTTTTAAAAATTAAAAATTATGAAAAAAAAAGAGAGAGTTGAAAAATGCCTTTAAGACAGCTGCCATTTTGTATGAAAAAAAAATTCTGTTTTCTCTTAGGTAGGGGCTATACTGTAATAGCGTCCGGCGAAGTTGAAAAGTTGAAGTACTTTTTTTTTCATCGAATGTCGAGAGGGAAAAACAACTTAATCGAATGCATCATCCTGCGAAGTAGCATTTATTTTCTTCAATCGAATGGCGACGGAGAGAAAAGAAATGAAGCGATAGTCGGCGCGAAAAAAGCGACGAGAGAAGTCGTGCGCTTGGAGCTCTGTGTGAGCAAAATGCTTTTGTTAATTGTTATAAGAATGTTCTGATGGTGGTTTAAAAGAATAAGTCTGAATGTGGTGTGTAAGCTCCAATGAAGAAAGCTGTATAGATTATTTTTCGTGTACATATGTAAATATTATTGTTTTATTAAAATTGTTACGTTGAGATATTGGATTGCGTAATTAATTCAACATTTATATTAGCTGTAGTGGTTGTTATTGGAGTAAAGACATCACAGCTATTATATTATATTTTTGGTGGCTTGCAGTTGGATATAGGAACTAAATAAATTAGTTCTGCGAACTCATACACACTTCTACAATTTTTTTGAGAAAAGCAGTCTAGCTAATATTGTGTGTTAAAAAGTGGTGCGGACTGAGGACTTTGTCGTCTATTGCCATGACTTGGATCTGTGCCAGCGATTATAAAAATCTGTCTCGACGAATGTGATAAGCCCTGTGTAATTCAAGCATCGAACGGTAAGCCCCTATATTTCTCTTTCATGCTAAATTTTGAGAGGCCGTAGTGTTAAATTTAGTATTAATATTGTTTGCTAGGAAAATAAAAATAGGGTTTTTTATTTTTGCAAGGTTCATGCATAAGGGTTATCTATTTGTTATATTTTTATGTATTCTCTGGTAATTGGTTTGCTATTTTGTTCTCAAATAAATATTAAATGTAGAACTGGAGTATAGGTATTTTATGTGTAATTTGTTAGTAATTTTTATAAAGAGTAAATTGATTTTCATTGCATGTGTAATGCAGTAATGTAACTTAACTGTATAAGTTACAGTGTAAAGGTTATTGAATTAGAAAATTGAATTTACTGAAATTATTTCTTTGAATTTTTTTTATTTATAATTGATGTTCCTAGTGGGGAGGAATTTTATTTGAAATTTTCGTAGAGCATTAAAGCAAAGTGACTCAGTAAAGTAAATTAATGTACAGTTTTTTATTATGCATTATTTTTTTGATTGGGCTTTGTGAAAGGAATTACTCAGTTTTGAAGAAAAAAAAAAAAAAAAAAAAAAAAAAAAAGAACATTGCATCCTTGATTTTCTTTGGTAATTTAAATGCTAATTGTGCTCGGGAAAATTACGGTAATATTTTGTATTTGTATTTTTCGTAGTGAGATATTTTCTGAGTTCAATGATGGCTGCTTTCTTGAATAGGCAAAATAAAAATGTATTGCTTTTGCTCGCGGCAGAGTTTGATACAGAAGTATCCGCTGACGATAAAAAAGTGTCAATAATTACGGCAATTTTGAAAGCTTCTGATTATGATGAGCAAATGGCAAAAGATATGTTAGAAGGAATTATAGAGGAGAGGGAAAAATTAGCAGAACAGGAAAGATTAGATAGATTAAAGCGCGAAGAGCAGGAAAGTTTAGAAAGATAGACAATTGGAATTAGAGAAGGTGAGATTACAGTACAGTGTAGATACTAGCTCTCTAGCTTCCACTGTGACTGTGACGGCTGAAAATAAAGATAAAAAAGTGATTTTAAAGGATTTAGTCCCAAAATTTGACCCTAAATAGATTGATATTACCTTGTTTTTTATGATTTTTGAGAGTCAGGCCTCAAAAGAGAATTTAGAAGAATCAAAATATGTATCTCAACTTATACCTTTGTTACCTGTAGATATGTAGCTGAGATTATTGTAAAAAAACCCCTAGAAAAAAGGGACGATTATCAGCATATCAAGAGCGTTTTGTTGAAAAGGTTTAGATTAGGAACAGGGGCCCTGAGAACAAAATTCGAGACTCATCAAAGAAAGGCAGGTGCACTTTGGTCTGAGCTTGTTTATGAGTTGAGAGGGTATTTAGAATACTTGTTAGAAACTGTTGAAGTAGACGATTTTGAATCGCTCAAGGAATTTATTCTTACAGAGCAGGTGAAACGTAGAGTACCTTTTGAAATTAAGGATAAATTCTTAGATGAATGGGACGAGATTAAGAAAGCGTCGTATTTAGCAGAAAAATGCGATAAATATGAAAGTGTGAGAGGGTATGTCAGGAAATTGGATAACAAAACATGGAATAATAAACCATATTTTAGAGACAGGAACGGGCAGGATAGTGCTAGAAGTAAAGTTGAACAGGCAGTTAAGTCAGGTGGGGATGATAAAAAAGATCATGTGCGTAGAAATTCTTGGAATAAAGATAAATTTGATAGAAAAAAGCCTATTATCTTTTTCCAGTGCAATCGGGCAGGGCACATCCGACCAGATTGTCCGGATTTAAAACGAAAGGGTTCTGGAGATATAATTAGTCACTTGGATGTAGATGTAAGTTTAGGAGAGTGTTTTGCATTGTATTTCAAAAAGGCAGAAATTAATGGGATAGAACGATTTATTTACAGGATACAGGATCTGGGATTGACCTTTGCGACCGTAGTTCGATTGATAATGAGGATTTAATTGGTGACGTAGCGTGGATAAAACAACCCCTGGATAATGAGTGTAAATGTTTGCCACTGGCGAGAGTTACAATTAAGGGAGATTTTGGAAGGGTGGTTACCAAGGCTGCTGTGATACCTATTGAGTTAGAACAAGGTTATTATTTGTTGGGAAATAAAACTGCTGAACTTATTGAGAAATCAAAAGATAAGAATGTATCGGTGAATGCTGTAATGACACGCAGTCAGAAGCGGGAACATGAAAGGGAGATATCCGCGGTTCAAGTTGAGAGGGAAATTGGTCCGGAGACTGGAGATCAGGAGGAAGTGGAGTTTAGAGAAGAAGTGGAAGGGATAGTTATACCGGAAAGATTGGAGATGGAGTCAGGTTTGGTAAATGTATCTGCGGAGAAATTTAAGAAAGAGCAGAAAAATTGCCCTTCACTTAAGGAGTTGTGGGAGAAAGCCAAAAACTCTAATGATAACGAATTTTGTGTTAGAGAAGGTAAGCTTGTGCGGGTGTCGAAGTCAAGGAGAGGGGATGAGAAAGTTCAGTTATGTTTGCCGGAAAATTATTGTAGAGAAGTGTTACCATTGTGTTATGAGCAGGTGTCAGGACAATTAGGTGCAACAAAGTCAAAGGAGACAGTCCTTAGGTGTTACTCTTCGCCAAATGATTATCACCATATTGAAAAGCATGTTCAAACTTTCGATAATCAAAATGTAGATAGTAATTGGCATAGGTTTAAGGTCCCTCTAAGTTTGATACCCACAATTCCGGGATGCTTTTCCATGATAAATCTGGATGCGATCAGTCCCGTCCAAACTAGCAGCAAAAAGAATAAATACTTTATTGCTTCCATTTACCCAGCTTCTAGCTCCCCTGATGCTATTTCGGTGGAAAACATGATTTCCACATCCATTATTAATGTTGTGGATGTTGATACTCGAAAATATCCTAAATTGATAATGAAAATCAGGTGTCAATATTTCGAAAATCCAAACAGAGATAGTTTTCTTAAGGTCATTGGTTTTGAATTCAGTCATACTAGACTGAAGAATCCTGTTGAATGTACGACTGTGGTTCGAAAAGTTAATTGGATATATTTTGGCTGGTCCCGTTATTTAAAAGATGGTCAGATTGAATGGATAAATTCACTAAATGAAATGAAACTTCTTAAAGTTAAAAAGTATTGTTTCATGGGTGGTAAAAGTTGTTATACAGTTTTTCATATTGATTTTGGAGGTACTTCTTTCTGGTATCTTATCTTACATTGGAAGAAACTAGTTAAAGAGCGCAAGCATGATACAGAGGATTGCTTGCCAGATAAAGAAACTGAAGGACGCAGAATGTTTTGGGGTAAGGAAAAGTTTAATCGTGATCGTTTTAAAGAGTGCTTTGATGACAAAATGAAAGTAGAAGGTTTCAATTTAAAATGTTTGCGAGAACAAAGTTTTGTGAAACCTGTTTTAGTTAAAGACAAAGATGGTCAGGGAATGAGAATGTCAAGTGCTAATTTTACTGTTAATGAAATCCGAAAGCGTATTGGTAGGCGCAGAGTTCTGAGTGGTATGGAATTGTTTGCCTGGCCATACATTGATGATATTGTGCTATTTTTACTTAAATGGGAGTGTCGCATGAAGGATATCGACGAGGTTCTGAAGCGTTTATTAGAGGTCAGTTTAACAGTGAAACCTACAAAATGTAAGTTTGCACAAGACAGTGTTAAGTTTTTAGGTCATGAAGTAGGTTTGGGAAAGAGGTCCCCCAGTGACGTAAAAGTAAAAGCTATTCAGGAATTCCCAACGCCCTCGACTAAGACACAAATAAGGTCATTCCTGGGAATGACAGGTTACTATTCCCGTTACATAAAGGATTATGCAGTAATTGTGGTCCCTCTAACAAATGTCTTGAAAGGGAAAGTTAAAAAAGAAAAGATAGAGTGGAGTGAGGATTGTGAAAAGGCTTTTCAGGAACTGAAAGGGAAGTTGACCCAGGGTCCGGTTTTGTATGCCCCTGATTATAGCCAAGAGTTTATTGTCCAGACCGACGCTAGTTTATGTGGTGCAGGTATAGTTCTGTCGCAGGTTCGAGATGGCGAAGAACATCCCATTTTATATTTAAGCAAGAAGTTTTCTCGGGCAGAGCAGAACTATAGTATTATTGAGTGTGAATTAGCGGCGATTGTGTATGGCATTAAAAAGCTGAATCATTATCTGGATGGACAGCGGTTTGTGATACAAACAGATCACAACCCGTTGACTTATCTTAAAACAATGATTGGGAAAAATGCCAGATTAACTAGGTGGGCATTATATCTGCAGGCGTATAACTTTGTAGTCAAGCATAGACCGGGAAGACTTCACGGGAATGCCGATGGGTTGAGCAGAACTGAGTAGTGGTGTTCTGTAAATATTAAGTTTCAGTCATTGTTTCACTTATTTACGTATATTGTGTTTTTTTTTTTTGTAATTGTATATATTTTGTATCATTCAGTATTGTATAGAATATTTTTTGTTTTGCTTGTTCAAGGATCGCACTGTGTCATTTGTGAGCTTATGTGAATATCTCATCTTTTTTAGTGAATTTAGTTTTCATTGTTTAAATTTAGAATTTAAAAGTAAAATCTAGGATGATAAGTACTTTAAAACTGAGTACACATGCGATGTATGAACCTCTTGCATAGTAATTTTAAAGTGTATTAGATTTTCATGTGCTTAGGTGTTGTGACCTCTCAGATTTAGTGTGTTGGGAATAAGGGGCTCAATGCCGTGTTTCAGCTCTACATTTTCATAGGTGTATGCACCGTATGAAAATTTTTTAAGGGGAAGGAGTTGTAATAGCGTCCGGCGAAGTTGAAAAGTTGAAGTACTTTTTTCTTTTCATCGAATGTCGAGAGGGAAAAACAACTTAATTGAATGCATCATCCTGCGAAGTAGCAGTTATTTTCTTCAATCAAATGTCGACAGAGAGAAAAGAAATGAAGCAATAGTCGGCGCGAAAATAGCGACAAGAAAAGTCGTGCGCTTGGAGCTCTGTGTGAGCAAAATGCTTTTGTTAATTGTTATAAGAATGTTCTGATGGTGGTTTAAAAGAATAAGTCTGGATGTGGTGTGTAAACTCCAGTAAAGAAAGCTGTATAGATTTTTTTTCGTGTACATATGTAAATATTATTGTTTTATTAAAATTGTTACATTGAGATATTGGATTGCATAATTAATTCAGCATTTATATTAGCTGTAGTGGTTGTTATTGGAGTAAAGACATCACAATACCGACATTTTTATTAATTAAGAATCTTTTTTTTTTCTTTTTTATGACAAGAAGGGTTGCAATCATTTCAACCAGCACCCCCACATACACACTTTTTTTACCCCCAACTTTACCAGCAACTTTTTTAATTCTCATTTTTTTTTTTTTTTTTTTTCAAAATATCAATAAATATGTTGTAAAAAAAACTTAATGGTAATTTTTTTCATCGAGCTCGATAAAATACCCAAAATTTATGCCTCTAGACTAGAATATCCCCTTAAAATCAAATCAAAAGAACTTTTGATAATACAGTGAAATACATTTAACATGAAAACGCTTAACATGAAAAATCAGTTAACACGAAATGATATAGCAATAACGACAGTATACTATGCAATTTAATACATTTTGTTTCTTTTAACACGAAACAAAAATTGTTTTCAACACGAAAAAAATTCACTTTCGATCTAATTAGTTTGAGTTGAAATTGCTAAATTTTGTGTTAAAACCAATGAATTTTGGGTGAAAATCAGAGAATGTGTTTTTTTTTTTTTTTTTTTTTTTTTTTTTAAATATTAGCTTATGTTCTATGAGCACAGTGGCTGAAAAGTCGCTGTGAAAACAAACTGCTATTTCACTTCAAACGAAGATGAAGCAGCTTAATGTAGTAGATGAAAAAGAAAGACGAAAACAGAAATCTGCAAAGAGTTTGGCATTGCCAATTCTACTATATTAACGATAATAAAAACAGGAATCCCATTACTTTAATGTTTGAGCAGAGTATGTTTAAGCCAGAGAGAAAACGTATGAGAACTGCTAAGCACGAAAAGTTAGAGACAGCTTTGCTTATTTGATTCAAACAAGCTAAATCCCAGAATGCTGATAGAGACACTTCAAAAAAAGATATCTGATTTTTTCCCCAAAAAACAATATTTTTTTACTTGCTTTTTATCCTAATGGATGCAACCTACTAGTAGTTTAATAGGAAATCAAAATAAAATTTGATGACGTCGAAAATATTTGTGAGTTTTGTTCTTTTTTTTTTTACGAATCTTTAAACGCGAAATTCTTTTAACACAAAAAAAAAATTCGGTCCCCTCAATTTTGTGTTAAACGTATTTCACTGTATAACTCTTTACACACACTTCCTCAAAGGTAGGGTTGCAAAAAAGCCAGCTAAAATTTAAGCATCTATTGAGTTAAAATTTAACAAATAACATAATTTCTTAATAATGAAGACATTAATATTGGAATAACACATACATGGACCTGCTAGTGATTTGTAGTTAGAATTGCAAATATGTCAGCTAAATTTTAAAAGGGAATAAAAATTGCTTTCGTCTACACTGGCTTTTAATACTTTTTTTTATTTTTACTACTTTAAATAATTAAATATTTTATTTTGGGACATTAGTTGTTTAGTTATATATTTTATTATGTAACTAACCTTAAGGGCTATTGACATGTAATAGTCATAATTTTTTTTTCATAAACATTTAAAATCATGCATAAAGTCATTTAATATAAAGCACGACTTCTGACGATTGAAACAGTTACTAGGAATTAGATATGCATGAATAACTCTGTTGAACAGCAACAAGTATTTCCATATTTTGTTTTCACAAGTTTTATTTTGAAAACATTTTTTTATCTCAACACCTACATGTACTAAAATCTTCTCAAATATTATATCCTTCCTAATCCATCTTTCAACAATGACCATTCCATGATTTAATCTCTTCATATAGCTTTATCTGGAATAAGTTACGAAATCGCTTAAAAGCAGGGAAGGCAGAAAAATTGTTTAAAATAGATCAGTTTTATAAGTCATCAGAAACCATTGATTACTAACTAAATGTGGATGTTCTCAAGTCACATAATTTCATTTATTAAATACATATAGCTTTAATCAATTTTAAAAGTAAACAGCAGTGTATACTCTTTGTAAAAAATAAAGTTGATACTTACTTTTTCTCGCGAAAAAAAACATTAAAAACAAATCTAGAGAAAAGAAAATAATTTATAGAGAGGAAACATTATTTCGAATTGTATATGGAGACTCGGGGCCCCTAACAAGACCCCAATTGGCACAGGGCTCTGGGCAACTGCCCTGTTTGCGCCGACCCTGTACATATCAAATTTTTTTTATAGTAAGGAAAAAACGGGTTTTGCTTTTTGTTCTTTTATTTTTTCTGTTTTGTTGCAGTTCAATTATTTCTCTTTCCTGCATTCAAATCATGCAAACTTAATAACATAGTCATGGAGTCCTTTTTACAAGAAAAGAATATAATTTGAATAGTTTCTCTTGTTTTTGTTTATTTTTAAAATTTTAAAGCTTTCTTAGAACATTTTATTTTAAATATTTATAGAATACAGCTTATCGTGTACCAATTAATTTCTGTTAATATATATTAATGTTAAGTGTTAAGAAAATTTTCAAGAAAATTCTTTTTATAAGCCTCCTCTCGCTTTTTGTCAATATTTCATGCTATCAAGGTGGGAGGGATATTTTCGTAATTTACAAGACGCAAGATTTTTTTAAATTAATATGCAGGACTTTCTGTTTTGTTTTGTTTTGCTTCTGTTTTGGAAAATGTTTCTTATCTTTATTTTCAATTATTTTTTATAAATTATACCTTTGTCTGTTTATTTACATTAAGTCTAACATGGCAATTTACGATATAGATTGCTTCATGGCATGTAAAATGTCACCACAGGCATATATTGCATCTGTTTCTTTATTGTTTTGGTTGAGGACTTGAAATCCAGAACAATCGTGGCACCGGCCAGTCCAGATTTGAGGTCCCATACATTAATAATCATATAAATATACCGACTGAGCAATTTATGTAAGCTAAAAAGTCACAGAGGGGTGTTCAAACATTTTTGTAATGATTTTTACTTTATCTGTGATTTAAATTTAAAGAGAAAAAAACTATACGGTATCAATTTAGGACTAAGAATGAAAAACGCTGAAAGTACCAAAAAATCGAAATTTTTTTTTTTTTTTTTTTTTTACGAAAAAATGTCTTAAATGCCAAGCTTAACAAACAGGAGAACGCTTGAAGTGCTAATCTAGTAGTAATAGTTCAAACAAATCGGAAATTGTACATCAAACGTGGCAAATGAGATGCTTTCGCCTTCTTTTTTTCACTCTCTTGAAAAATTTCCTTGTTTGGACTTTCAGCGTTTCCCATCTTAGTCCTCAATTCGTAATAAGATTTAATTATCGTCTGCATTATTAAAAATATTCTGTTCTTTAAAATGTTGCTGGAAAATGATCAATGGATTAAAGGTTATATGTATTTGCACTTTATGAAGAGAAATACTACTAGTTTTGATTAAAAAAAGGCATGAAAAGCATGGTTTTAGTATTTCTACACTAAAATAAATGACATAATTAATAAAAAAGGAAAGAAACGACAAAGTTTATATTTGACTGAGAAAAAAGTAAAAAAATAAAATGCATATGCAACAAAAGTACGTTCAACACTCATTATATCTGTAGTCGCATCTCATTAAAATATATATATATACAATCCCCAAAGAACTATCACAAAATCTTTAAATATATCTATATGAACTGTAAACACAATTATAAAATCTGACTTAAAGCTAATCAAAACAAAAAAACCCATGATGTTCATTACCTAATGTGAAAATGTTTCCCAAAGTAAGACTATGTGCAGATTGTTGTATGAAAATTATTTGGCAAGTGGAAATGGAAATATGTACAATTTACAAGAGTTCAATACATTTATCTGATTGCAATAGAAAAAGATTCGATTTATTACCGAAAAAGAAGAGAAAAAGACATAAAATCGATTCAGAGTACTGAAGAGAAAGAAGAGAAGGAAAATTTGTTGGTTATTGATGGATTCTCTTATAAAGGAAAACTTAAAATAAGAAAAGTAGAAAAAATGTCAAAATTAACTTGGATTAGTATTAGAAATATGTTTTAATGCCTATTTTCAAAGAAGACACATTGCATTACTTTACCCAAACAATCTTCATTGTGCTAAGTTCCATCAGGATAAGGCCCTTGAAACTTATTGCTATATTTTTCGAAAAAATGAAACCAGAATTGAGGCTATTCCATTTAAATGCATCCCACCCAAACCCACCATTGTGTCTGCTGTGGGTTATTGCACATTTGGAATTTTTTAAAAGCTCTTTATAAGTGGCATCCTAAAACATCGGACAGACTCTGGAAGATTGTGGTTGAGGAGTGGAACAAAATCAACCTTGAAATTTTAAGAAAAGCTATTTTATCTTGGAAATTAAGATGTAATGTGATAACTCAACAAATTGAGCACATTTGAATATAAAATTTTTATCTTTTTTATGTATTTCTTTTTACAAATTCGTACACAAATGTGTGAACATGTATTTATGATTTTGACCGCTTTTGAGTGGTTTAAACCAATTATGAGCACTTTTAAACAGTTAAAATTGGTTTCGACTGCTGCCTTGGTTAAAATTTGTTTTGACCTGTAAACATTACAGCCCTATAAAAGAAGGGACAAAGAATTAAAACTGCAGAAGTCAGAACAGGACTTGAAATTCGATTTTTTGTAGGAGATGAGGTTCCTTACAAAAATTTACAAAGATGAGGCGTAAAAATATTTAGGATGGAGAGAAAGATACCTATAACTCCGCATTTATTTCAATATACTATTTAAATTATTCATGAATATTAACCCATGACAAAATGCAATTGAAACAATTTAAGTCTATAATTCATAGTAACAGTGCTAAATATTTATTTGAATTTATAAAAAAAAAAAAGCTTTGTTATACATCTATTTTTTTAAAATTTAACTAAATGTTATGTCTTATGTATTGCTTTCCGCATATGATCGCTGCTTTAAAAAAAAATAAATAAAAAGCAAAATTCTCCAAAAAAATTAAGAGAAATTTCTTTAAGATAATTTCAAAATTTCAAGCTCTGCAGGATAACATAACTTATAAGAGACAAACTTCGAGTATTAAACTCCATACAATTTTGTGAAATCTTTGAAAAAATTAAATACTTACATAAGAAAGCAATTATATTGACTGCTAAGCTAAATATACAGCTCTCTGGCCTATGTGTACCAGTGTCACTAATATATGGAAATCCTATTTCAACATGACCAAGTACAACAGCTATACAATACCTGAAGAAAAATAAATTATTCGATAAATGAAGAGAAATATAAATACACAAAATATAAATAAGATCATATTGAAAGTATTTTGGGGAAAACACATACAATTACTTGGGGACACCAAAAAACTTGTAGAGTGGAGCAAAACGAATTCAATTACTCGTCGAACACAGTAAAACCTGCTAAGACGCAATCAAAAGGGACCGAAAAAAAAAAAAAATCCATTACCTTTAGAGTTACATAAAAGGTCATTATGTATCTGAGAACTGAGATATACACCTCAGAAAATCAATTTATTTATCAAAAATACCAACACATTTCTCATTGTAGAGAGAAATAAGATGTTGAAAAGATTTTTAAATGCACTTTTAAAAAAAGACCTCTGTGATAAAAATATAAATTTCTTAAAAATAGAAAAGTTAAGTTTTTCGATAATTTTGAACTAAGAAACTATATGAGTCTTTCATTTCACAACATATCACAAAAACATCTTTTATTTTCTTCGAAAATGATAATATATTTATTTCAGAATCTATATCCATTATTTCAAACTTTGGGAATATTTGTGCTAGTTATGGGGAGGATACATACTGATTGACTATTTTCTAATTACTTGAAAACATTTAATGGCACTGCCACCATTTTGATATGATAAGGCTTTCGTATTTATGTACTCTGAGTTAATGTGCTTACAATTTAAAAAGCTTGATTTAATATTTGACCAATTTAAGAGCAAATTATTGAATAAAATAAATAGAAAATTCCACATAACATAAAATCCGGTGTATAATGCGAACCTATAATTTTAGACTGCATTTTTCTATTTTTAGGTATATTCGCCGTATAACATGCACCATTTTCTTTACAATGAAACCTAAAATGTACGTACATAATACTCTTATCTTTTGAAGTCATTCATTCCAAGAATTTTCCTAGGCTTTCGAAGAATCGTATACTGAAGTGACAAGCAATAAGAGGAACAATATTTTCAAACATAAGAACTTTTCACTGATAATATGAAAAAAATATATTTTCCACTTACCTACTAAATCCTAATTGAATCAACTCATAAAACTAAAATTATTAAAGCTAGTTTTTCTTTAATCTCTTACTTATTTTTAAATCTATCATTTTTATACTCGGTGTATAATGCATACCCAAAAAATCTTATTTTTGGTATTAAAAGTGCACATTATATGCTGGATTTTGCGGTAAGTTAATCAACATGTAAAACCAAAAGTATTTATAGAAACTTACTAATCTACAAATATAAATAAAAAAAATCAAGAATATAAAACTTTTTCTTTTTATTGCATATTATATAACACATCTATACAAATTTAAATAGTGCAAAAATATTAAAAATTTATGTAGTAATAGTCTTGTTTTAAAATGATAAATTGAGACAAAAAATGCATACAATAAATAATACATAACATATTTCTGGAAACAGGCAGTTTTTTATGAATATAATTAACATATATGTGTACACTGAAACCCTGATCTATCGTTCCCGCATCCATCATTTTTCCGCATTGATCGTTTCATTTCTATGGTCCCAGCACAAATTATATTTAAATAATGTTAACGAAACCCGCATGCATCGTTCTTCAAAAAGTCGTTTTCCCGCATTCATCATAGTAAAATTTTTCTCCTCACCGAAATGAAAGTGAAGGTCAAGCAGATCCATGTGACATACAAACTGGAATTACTTTTTTTATCCTAAAATAACTCATTTATGCTGTTCAACAGAAGAGAAAAAAAATAATGATGATGGTGACAATAATGCAGATGAAGAGTGGTTGCGTGTAGCAAAGGATGAATCTGCTACATCTGGTGTGAAATTTAGCGATTATATTTCCATTGGTCAAAATGCTGCGACATGTGGTGTCCTAAGCATAGAAGAAGTGTGCAATGATGCAAAAAATGAAAATTATCACAAAGAAGCAGACGATAATGTTGATGCTGATGAAGCTGGGCCTACACCATTGCCATGTCTGTCTGATGCAATTAAGGCATTTGAAACAGTACGAACTTTTATATATGCACAATGAAATTACAGAAAATGACCTGTTAAATGTTGTATGTACATCTTGAGAATGTGTTGTTTAATTTTAAAAAATGAACGAAAAACTCAACATAAAATTACTGATTTTTTAAAAATAATATCAATTTTCTAGAACTTCAGTTTATTTCTTTTACAGTTTGGTAAGTAACAAATTAGTATTTATTAGTATACTGTATACATTGCATGTAAAAATAATGCATAAACATTGTTCTTTTCGTGTTTTGAGGTTAAACCGCATTCATTGTTTTTCCGCATTGATCCTTTTTTTTCTCGCACCCCTTCAAAAACGATGGATCAAGGTTCTACTGTACATATATTTGAAAAAGAAATGATTGGTTCGTAATCGATAATAAAAACTTTGTTTTTTTATGGGTCACTCATAAAAAGAATCTACGAGATCCAGTTCCTACTTTTTATTAACAAATAATATTAAAGTGCTCAGATGAGAGATAACACAAATCAGGAATATACTGGTAAGAAGCACCCTCTTCACCTAAGTGGTCAATAAATATAGCAAAGAAATCATATTGTGCATATCTCAGATGCAAGCAAAACCTTCCAAGTGTTAAAGTAGAATTACATTATGGACAGGTTTGATATTCACAAGTTTTACTGTATTAATATTTTTCTTGTACAGTATAGAACCGTTTATTGAGAATGGTCGGAGGCCAAATGCTTTCTGGATAACTAGATAGGAAGTAAAGTAACATCTATTTGATCACATTTATAGAATATATGAGTAGGGTGTCAACGATTCTAATCAAATTATGTTAATCAGTGATTAAATTGTGATTTTAATCAAATGATTTAAAAAAATCATTGATTAAAATCATAAATTTTCTAAATGTTTAAAATTACATAAAATATAAAAAGATTTTGAAAAGTAAAAAAAAAAAAAAATTTTTTTAAAGAAGCTTTAATTGTTTCTAAGCTTAGACTTGTAAAAAATTAAGTACAGTAAGTTTGTAAAAGGAAGGTTTTTTTCTATTTTAAAACGTATTTCATTTAAATCTAATACAATTTGCAATGCCATAATTCCCTTTAACTAAACAAATTATTCATTCCTTTATATAAAAGAAGCACAGCAATATACTACTTTTCTGCAAATAAAAGAATAAGTAGCCAGAATGTGTTATTTTCTCATTCTACTTTTGCAATAATAAATTTATAGCAAATTGAAGCTAAAGAAGAATGAAAGAATGACTCAAATCTGCTCAATAACTATTATAAAAGAATTTTTAAGAAAAAGAACTAATTGGTATAAAAATGTTAAGCTCAGAAAGAACTTCTTCAGCAGAGGTTGAATATTTTTTTATCTTTTTACTTTTGAACTTATATACACCAAATAAAAAAATTTGGGATTGAAAAGGAAGCAAAACTTTTTCTTTTTATCGGAAGCACTGAAATGTTAATAATTCCTACTGAGTAGTAATAAAGCTGCTATTTGATATGTTGAGGATTTTAGATATAACTGGTTATTCTTACATTTACTCTGTATGTGTGTTTTCATAATTTTTTTGGTTAGCATACACATGACATAAATGTGTGTAAGTTTAGATTCAGTAGAAATGCAAAACGAGCTGCAAATGATAATTGCTTGTTTTGTTATTTTTGCTACTAACTAATGAATTTATACTTATTTGCGGTTTTTATTAATTCTGTAATTACTTACTGTTTGTTCCCTGGCATTTTTTTAAGGTTGCAGCACCCTGCTCTTTATAAAATTGGAAAAATGCAGCCTGCTTTAAAAAAAAAATAGTGAAATTTACCTTTAGTTGTACCCAGATTTCTTGTAAAAAAACTTCCCCATACCACAGTAGTTCTAAATCCATGTGCTCAAGACTTGCAAAAATTATAGAACTTTATTTCTTTAGAAAAAACAGAATATTATTAAATCATATCGTTATTTAATTGTATTTTTCAATTTGTAATTTATAAAATACTTAAAAATTAATGCCACTTTATCATGTTAACAAATTATATGCAGTAGACTCCCTCAAATCTGCACAGCTTGGGACCAGTGGTTGTGCGGATTTTAGAATTTTGTGGATTTCAAGTCATTGTTTTGTTTACATTTTTTAAACAGTAATTTGAATGTAATAATGCAATTGAAATTATAAAGAATGCTTGCAATATACTAAAATACCAAAATAATTAAGTAATAAACAAAAATAATAAAAAGTAAAATAATTTTAAAAATGATTAAATTATTAAAAGTAAAGGTCAAATAAATAATTAAATATGCATAATATAGATGAGGTACATTTTTTCTTGAATTATTCAATGAAACTTTCCTCATAAAGATACCCCATTAATTCATATCAAAATCATAAAGAAAGAAAGGTTATTTTTAGGTTCAACTAGTCTTAATAACCAAAAAAGCTTGACTAATAAAATAATAAATATATTTAGTAAAAAGATTGTGATAACCAGTAATATCAGCAATACCTTGAATTTTTTTTACAAAAAAAATTATACTTCATTCATGAAAAACCGCAAGTTCAGTTATATTATCGAAAATTAGATATTAAAATACATAGAGAATGATTTAAAACTAAAAAATTCTGTAATTTTGTCCTTACATCTGAACTGAAAGTTTCACTGTTTACATCTGTCATGATGTACGGATTTTAGGTATTTGCAGATCTGAGGGAGTCTACAGCACTTTTTTTTCTTATATCATTATTAAACACATTACTGATACATTTACTCCTGAAGTAATGCTCTTTTTTTTACTGAACTAGTGCCTTTTTTGGAAATTAGCACCTTGCTTCTTATTTCTTTCTAGAATGAATACTAAATCATTAATAATCATTTTAGTAATTAAAGCATAAAAATCTATATTATTTTCCTAATTAGACAGTTAAAATTGTTAATTAATTATTAATTTTAAGCAGTGTTAACAATTTAATATTAAATGCCATCATTAATAATTTTAATAACTGTAAATATCAATAGTATTTAATATAGTTTTAGATAATTATAAAATATTAATGTATATAACGTTATTTTATACTACTATTAATGAAAATTAATATATTTATAATTACTGTAATTCCTATCCTAACTAATAATTATAATTAATTAATGCTTAAAAACATAGATTATGTTAGCAATTAGAGGTTTAATTGTTTTGGAAACCTAAAATTATTGGTAGCTATATTCTATTTTAATGCAGGGGGAAAATATCATAAAAATCCAATTTAAATTTAAAAAATCTGATTTTAATAAAAATATATCAGATTTTTTACACACTATATCTGAGGCTGTGACATTGCTTCTTACTTCAAATTAATTATTAGATTACTCAGATTAACCACGACCAATGACATACAAGGCCCATTAATGATGTTTAAAACATGTATCATCTTTACATGGTGATTGGTAAAAACCAGCACACCCATCGTTTTGTGCTAACCGTTGTGTAAAGATCTCACTCAGGGTGACGTTTTAAAAATCAGGACCTGGCTTTGTATGATGTTGGTCGCGGATTAACCCTCCACCTACCAGATAGGTCCATTGGACCCATCTGGTAGCCAGAGGGTTAAGAATCAGATCCAATCAAGGCCAAAAATTAATCGGAGTTTGAAAGAAGGCAATTTATGTGAATCCCTCGGAAATAACAATTCTGCATAAAAATCAAAACACCCAATATCTAAATAAATATGCTTCCATTTCAAATCCTAGATCAAGTTATATCATGCTTCTGCATATACGAAGGCAGTATGATAAGTACCTGGCCTCAGCCAGAGATGGTGCTTCTAGAATTTAAAAAAGGATTTATTTCGAAAAAATGATCTTTCACATCAAATCTGGCCATTTGCCAAGTCACTAAGTTGTTTAGTTTGTGAGTGGAAGCCATTTTGAATAAAACAACTTTGGTAATATTTCAAAAATGAAAAAAAAAATGAATATTGAGCAGTGATAAAAGACCTGTTTTTGAAAAAGAAAATAATTGATGAGATTAAAGCGGAACTTAGAAAAGTTTATGGGGACTATGAACCTTCGTTACCAACCATAAAATATTGGACAGCTGAATTCAAACGCGCTGTACAAGCATTTTTGATGAAGAACGTCCAAGTCACCCAACTGAAGTTACGACATCAGAAACGATTGAAAATATCCATGATATTGTGATAAACGATCAGAGAGTGAAAGTGCACGAGATTGCTGAGACTGTGGGCATCTCAATTGAACGGGTGTAAAAATTTTTAACAACAAATTTGGATATGAAAAAGCTTTCTGCAAAATGGGTGCCGCAATTGCTCACTATTGACATTAAACACACTCGTGTGTCAATTTCAAAATAATGTTTGGCGGAGTTAAAGTGAAATCAAATGATTTTTGGCATTGATTCTTAACTGTTAACAAAACATGGATTTATCTCTGTACACCAGAAACTAAAGAAAAGTCCAAGCAGTGGGTTTTTCGTGGGCAACTTGCGCCAAAAAAGGCTAAACCGACTTTATCTGCAAACAAAATCATGGCAACTGTAATTTGGGATTCATGCGGCATATTTCTCGTCGATTACCTTGAAAAAGGTAAAACGATTAATGGAGAATATTATTCCAACTTATTGGATAGTTTCAACCATGTTGTGAAAGAAAAACATCTGCATTTGGTGAAGAAAAAAATTCTCTTTCATCAAGACAATGCATGTGTACACACCTGTGTCCTCGCCATGGCAAAATTCTATGAATTAGGATACAAACTGCTCCTGCATCCACCATATTCACCAGATTTAGTCTCTGCGAATATTTTCTATATCCAAATATGAAAAAGCGGCTCGATGGAAAAAAATTTGGCTCTAACGATGAGGTTATTGCTGAAAAAAAACACCTATTTTGAAGGGTTGGAGAAATCGTATTTTTTAGAGGGAATAGAAAAAAATAGAAAAACGTTGGGCTAGGTGAATCTAACTAAAAGGAGATTATGTTGAAAAATAAAATACATTTTTGACATAAAAATGTGTTTTTCTTGTCAAGGCCAGGTACTTATCATACAGCCCTCGTATCAAGCAATCCATATACCAAGCTGATACTGTAAGGCACTTTTTCTGGAGATTTTGTAATTAATCAAATTGAAATACCATTCTGTATAACTGATTTCCGGATAAAAGGTTCCATACTATACAGTAGACTGTCTCAAATACGCACAGTTTGGGACCAGAGGTTGTGCGGATTTTAGAATTTTGTGGATTTTCAGTCGTTGCTTTGTTTAAATTTTTTAAACAGTAATTTGAATGTAATAATGCAATCAAAATTATAATGAATGCTTGCAATATAGTAAAATATTAAAATAATTAAATAAAGTAATAAACTAAAATGATAAAAAGTAAGATCATTCTAAAAATGATTTAAAAGTAAAGGTTAAGTATTAATGTATCATTAAATATGCATAATAAAGATGAGATACATTTTCCTTGTATTATTCAATGAAGCTTTCCTTATAAAGGCACCCTATTAATTCACATCAAAATCATAAAGTAAGGAAGTTTTATTTCAGGTTTAGCCAGTCTTAATAACCAAAAAAGCTTGATTAACACATAAATATATTTGGTAAAAAGATTGTGATTACCAGTGACATCAGCAATATCTTAATTTCTTTCCCCAGAAATAAATTAATACAGTAGAACTTCTTTTATCCGAAACTCACGGTTAACCGAAATCCATTTTTAAAGCTGTTCAAAATCGATTTTAAAAGTTTTTTTTTTTTTTTTTTTACTATCATACCTTGTTTGCAAGCAGTCCTTTCCGAACTATGAGTACATATAAATATTTTCGATCACCTTTCTTAGAGTACCTTTGAATTTAATTTGAGCTGTAACCTGCAGAGTGGAACAAAGAAAACAAACAAATTAGCAATTCTGAAGTTTTTGAATATTTTGCAAAAGGTTTGGCATGGCTGGAGCAGCAAAAAGACTGTGATACTGGTGAACTAATAATATTAAGAAACTCCATGATAGAGCTTCATAGCAAAAGCAATCGAAACTGCGACAAGCCAAACATTTTCTCAAACCCTTGTGATGTATGTAAAAGGTACTTACTATCTAAATTAAAATTCCGGTAATTAATTCTTGTTTCTATTTTGCTATTGCTTTATTTTTATTAAGCACTTGTTACCATAGTAAGAAATATTGCATATATTTCTCCTTAATCTCAAAATTGAAGCATTCTCGATTATCTGAATATTTCGATTTTCCGAAAGATGGTCGGTCCCAATTACTTCGGATAATCGAGGTTTTACTGTACTTCTTTCATGAAAACCACAAGTTCAGCGATATAGGTCAAAATTAACATTTTTACCCACTAGCCAGTACACTGACTTTTTTCACTGGCCAGTTTTTTTTAACCACTGGCCAGTAACAAAGTTATGTATGCTCCATACAATTTTTTTTCTAACTATCAACATTATAATTTACTAATTATCTTTTACTTTCCATTCGATATGATTACACTCAACTGGAAAAAAAAATTTGGCATTAACATCTAACAGAAAAATATAACCAAGAAATTACTACTTTCAAAATAAAAGTCAAACACATATTTGAAGATATTTAGACATACTTAATGCAATGTATAAAAGAGACAAGAAAATTGAAATATATTTTAAGAATTATTTTAATAAAATCTTGAATATTTTATTTTTACTATTAATTGCAATGAAATAAATTCACAGCAAATTTTCAGAAAGGTCCAGAGGGGGGGGGGGGACTTCCCCTCCCCCGGCACTAACTATGCCTTTTTCTGGACCATTTAACGAATTTTGTGTTTTTTCCTGCGATCTTTAGATGAAATTCATTGGCAAAATCTGAGTTTTTTTCGCGATCATTTGACGAAATCTGCGTTTTCTCCTTGATCTTTTCACGAAATTTGCATTTTTTCCTCAATCTTTTCACTAAATTTGCATTTTTTCCTCAAACTTTTCACGAAATTTGCATTTTTTTCGTAATCTTTTGATGAAATTTGTGGGGGTTTTCGCCATTCTTTGAAAAAATTTACGTTTTCTTTTCGAGATCTTTTGACGAAATTTGTATTTTATCCGCGATCTTGTCACAAAAGTTGCATTTTTTCCGCAATCTTGTCGCAAAAGTTGCATTTTTTATGCGATCTTTCCATGAAATTTGAGTCTTTTCTGCAATCTTTTCACGAAATTTGAGTCTTTTCCGCGATCTTTTCACGGAATTAGCGGGTGGGGGGGGGGGGGGATGAAATTCGCATTTTTACGTTGTCTTTGTGCAAAATTCACATTTTTCGCGATTCTTTGACGGAATTGGTGATTTTTTCTGCGAACGATTGGTGAAATAGATTTACTTTTCGGCGACCATATCGAAATTAGCGATATATTTAAGTCTGAATTTTCGGACTGATGACCGAATTTTTTTTTTTTTTTTTCGGAACCGAATGCCTTAAATTTTCGGAAAATTCGGGAAAGAATCACGCTTGCTACTTTCATTTCTTATGTTTGGAAGAATCGCCGATCTGGACGCTGATAATTCCGAACAAATTTCACCCCTTTCCTCCCTGGCATCGATCTTTAAACCTTTGCGTTTGAACAATAAAGTTAATCGCCACGTTTTAAGTGCTACTCGACGCTCGGCGAGAGCTAATTTTGTGCTACATTCAGCGATATTATTGAGAATTACATATTTAAAAAATTTAGAATGATATAAAACTAAAAAATTATGTAATTTTGCCCCTACATTTGAACTGAAAGTTCCATTGCTTATATCTGCGATGATGTGCGACTTTGAGAGAGTGTGTGAGAGTTATGAACTTTTAAAAATGCTTCAATTTGACAATTTTTATGATTGCAGCAAACTTGAAAATGGTTGTTCCAAATAATGCATATCTTACACTGTTTACATAGGATACTTACGTTATTATAAAAGAGCATGGGATCAGAATAAATATGATGATAGGCAAAATATAAATCTTTGTTAACACCATCTCCTACAACAGACAAAAATAAACTTTTATTAGAACACATTAAGGAAAAAAAAAGATTAATCTTTCTACAGTCATTAACAGGCACAATTTATATTTTACTTGAGAAAACGTGTTTATCTTTTGGTTAATGAAGAAGCACCAGTCAAAATGAATGCCAACTGTGGTAACCAATTACTTTACATCATAACTAAACATGCATCATGGTCAAATAAACATAATGGTCAGGGGCTGAACATATATAGTATTATCACTTTAGCCGGGAGGAGGGTTGTCTTTTGATATCATTATCATTTCTGATCCAACCAAAATTTTCATTTTTTGGTAATTTTTTCTTTGCATCATCAAAATAGTCTGTTAATTTTTTTTTCTTAGTCTGCTATCTATTTTTATGAAAATACAAAGTTATTATTAAAACATTAAATAATTATAAAATCACTTTTCTCAAAATATGAAACATCCCAATGTTCGTCATTCCTATTTTTTCTGCCATATGTGCATATATTGCATTGTTAGAGAAACCAGGTTCGAAATGATACTTGTTAAGATTACCGTAAAATCCCGATTGTAAGTTCCCCTTTTTCAAAAGCAAAAGAAATTAACTTTGGGAGAGGTAGGGTGCTTATAATCAGGGTTAGAAAAAAACCAACCCACTGGGCCCACTAGTCTAAAACCCAGGTTTTTTCGGGGTTTTCTGAAAAAAACCCGGCTTTTTTTTCAGGCTTTATTGAATTTTTTTGGAGAGCACTTTAAACTTCTAATTTTCATATACATAATACCTGAATTCTCCATTTATCAGTAAAACCTGGCTATAATTTTGCATTAATTATGAATTAACAAAAGATATATAAAAAGAAAAAAATCAAATTAATTTAAAAGGTACATCTGTATATCATTCTCACATCTGTATATCAAAAAGCCTTTTCAGGTTTTTTCAGGCTGGGCCCACTTGGGCAAACCCTGTCTAACAGTCACTATTAAACCAATTTTCCAGTTTTCACCTATTCTCATACCTTAGATTAAATAATGTAAGAATTGTGAAAACATGAGAAAATTTGAAAAAACCCACAATGAGTTTTTTGAAGTGGGCCCGCCCAAAAAAACCCGGGTGGGCCCACTTGGGCAAACCCTGCTTATAATCGAGATTTCTGTCTTAAAAACTTTTTTTACCATTAATTTAGAAGTAAACAAGGCAAACACGGGGGCTAGAATCTTCTGTATTTCAACAGATTTCAGATTTGTAAAAAAAAAAAAAAAAATCTAAATCTCCCTCAACAAAAACCACTAAGCAAAATTTTAATACTTTATTTTTTTTTCAAATTTACTTATTTATTGCAACAATATTTAATCAATAATTTAAGCCTCCCACCCCCCCCCACCCCCCAAAAAAACTGCTTCTCCCTTTGCCTCATCCCCTCTGGTATCTAAACATGCATAATTTCACATATAAAACTATTTAATTTTAAATTTATTTTCTGACTTGTTTAATACACTATAGTAACAAACAAATGATAATATACATCACTTAAATTATCCCCTCCTCCCAAAATCTCTGCTTCTCCCCCCCCCCCACCTTTGCATCATGAACATCACCCCCACCCCACCCTGCATCTCATGCAGTTTAAAATCTTTATGATTCTTTAATTTTTTTTTTCTGCTCGATTTGTAACTTACTTTGTAAAAAATATTTAAGTAACCATCTAAATTATTTCTAATCTTCCCTCGAAAAAAAATTTTCTCTTTTTTTTTTTTTTTTTTTTCGTTGGCAGACCCCCTGATATGAAATCTGTAGAATATCAATCAAAGATGTAAATATAAACTATCAGTAGTATTGTTTTTTACCGTTATTACTTTAAATCTCTATTTATTGTTAATATTGTTTGTTTTTTTGCCACTCTACTACCTTTAACATTACTACAATATAGGACTCATTATCCGGAATAAAAAAATATTTAAAAATTTTCTAAATTTGTAAAGTTTTACTCAAATTTCAGAAGTTCTGAAATTTTTTGAAAATTTTGAGGATTCCAGATAATAGGTCCTGTATACGGTATTTTAATTTGAAACTTCACAACATAAAGTACTTAATTAATCATTACAGAAATAATATATGATAAACTTTGAGGCATATTTTGTGAAAGATATAAATCTGTCAAATGACGAAAGATTTTAAAAGGCCCACAGAATAATTTTCAATACAGTAAACTCTAAGGTGGAATTCTGTCTTATCAGTTCCGATCTATTCTGCTTTAGAAAGAGTTTACTGTGTACCTGTACCTAAGAATTTGAGGCAAAGATCTAGTAGAACATAAGAATTAATCTATTTTTGCATGGTTTTAAAGTTTCAGTCTACAAAGCAGATACACACAATATTGAACTGGGCAGTCTTTAATTTTAAATTTATTACAGTGAAATATATCATTATGTAAAATTTAAAAATGTATATACTATTAATTACAATGATGATTATTTTTAATAGCAAAGAAAATACATTTTCTCCAGCTGTTTTTTTTTGTTGTTGTTGTTGTTTATTTGGACTTGTAATGTGTTTTTCTCCCATTTAAAATGTTTACAAAATCTGAAATGCTTATTGAGACACTAATATAAAACATGGAGTTTTAAACAAATTAATAAAAATCTGAAAAAGCATATTATGCACTATATAATACTGAATAAATTATTTACTGCTTCATATCAATTTTTCTGACTTTGCTTGTTTTTGAAAACCGTACATACAAAGCATTTATTTCGCCACAATTGAACATCTCATGTTGTGGTAAAACAATATTTACAATAAGAATTTGTACTCTTTATTTAATTAAATCAACACGTAGTTTAAAAAATGTATTTATAAATAAATAATATAACTTCCTTTAGTGGACGAGAAATATGGGTCAAACATACATACAGGAGAAATTGACAGAAACACTATAAGCAAAATATTCCAAGAAAATTAAACAAAACTTACGTAATTAAGAATAAACACTCATTAACTAAAGTTCATAAAGAAACAAAGATGAGCATATACACTTGGCACGAATTAAGGACTACGATCTACTAAAAGAAATCTGCAGCGCTTACTTTTAACGTGATAGATAAATCGCATATGATTATGATTTCTTTATAGTTTATTTACAATATCACCGTGACTCAGAGAACAATGACTTTAAGTTCCCATGAAATACAATAAGTATTTTAATTTATATTAAAAACTGGAAATAGCATTTAAAAATTTATCCTGAAACAATCTGAACCAAAGTTATGCTTCTCTGTGCTAAGTTATAATAACATGTACTATAAAATTAAGCATTAATGCAATATATGTCACAAGACTCTCTTACACTTCTATTATTGTTGTTATTGAAAATGAAACTTTCGTTTATCTGGCCTCGTCAGTCGTCATCGACAGTCAAAAAATTTCCCTATGAATTTCCCTTTAAGCGAAAAATTCTGTGCTGCCATCTTATGATAACTATTTTGCCATATCCCTTAAAATTTACAAAGTTCAGGAGGTATATTTCTCCCAACCAAGTTTTGCCATTTGTCCCTTATCTTGTGTTTTGATTAGTCAGAGCTTTTGGACAGGCGCCTAAACATAGCGGTTAGCATTGTTTTGATTGGTTCTTCTGATTCACATATAGTGACCATACTGATTTTAAGGTCTAGAAATGGTTGCGATTAAATCATGCAACGCGCATGCGCTAGCGGTTTAAAGATAGATTTTTTTTTTTTTTTTTTTTTTTGTATTGTGATCAAAGAAACGAAACGAAGGTGGAGTGAAAAGGCAATTCTTGTTTGCCGTGCAGGCATGAAATAAAGCTGTTTGTTTTTAAATTATACACTATTATAGTTAGTTATGAATATGCTTGTAATAATTTACAAAAAAAAACCAGTTGTATCAAAAGGAACTTTTAAATAGCATTGTATTAAATATTAGACAGCGTACTATCAACCTTTGCTATCAATTTCTTCTTGAAACCCTCTTTACTTTGTAATCACTTAATAATAAGTGCCATTACTTTTAAAAATTTATTATTTATTATACCTTTTAATCAAGGGTTCTATGGCAGGTGCACTTGCCCTCTATTTCTGTCTGTATATGTTTATTATCAAATGGATTATTTATTTATTATTAAAGAGGTAGAAAAAGGGATAAGACATTAATTAACCCCAGGCAAAAATTTTAAAGGTCCTCTGACTATGGCCCTGTATTAATCCAGTAACGTATTTTAATCATTACTAGATTTTTTAAATCATTTAATTGTCATGCATAACTTTCCTGTTTTTTTTTTTTTTTTGGGGGGGGGGAGGGTATTTTAATCATTACTACACTTTTTAAATCATTTAATTGTCATGCATAACTTTCCTGTTTTTTTCGGGGGGGGGGGGGGAGAGGGGGTGCAAGTATACTTTTAACAAAATAAACTAATTTTGTTATCAATTTTGATGTGGTAATAGCTGATTAGAGACACAGTCGCTAGCCTCATGGCCTAAGAATTTCAAACATATCCAATTTCCAAATAATAAATAGATTTCTCATTAACGTGTTGTTATTTTAATAGCAATATTTATTGAACAAAGCTTTGTGCTATCTACTGAGTGAGTGTATAGTTTAATAAACACATTCAATTTAGATAAGTTTTGAATAATTGTTATAGCTTTATTACAATACTAAAATCTGTTTTAAAAATAGGCAATGTGATTTAAAATATATATATATATATATTTTTTGTGAAAATAGTATTTTATCGGTACTTCTTAGTTATCCTGTCGCGAAATTGTAAGATTAAATGCCAATAAGGGCCAATAAAACCATTAATTTGATGTTTTATTTGTATTTTTATCAGTGATTTACTAATTTATTTGTTCTTTCATTATTTAAAATAAAAATTATGTCAATTTGTATAATTTGGCGAAATTGGTCGACGGGATAACTAAGTACCATTTTATCATTATTGATTTTGAGAATGTCATCACTTTTGTGTAGTATATGAAATTAGTATAAAAAGTTTTTAAAAAATCATTAGTCGGCACAGATGTCATATATGCACCACAATGGCGTGATTTTTTTCTGAGCCAATTTGGCAAAAACCTCTTTTTCGAATACCAGTTACATATATATATTTAAAAAGGGAATAACAATAAATAAAAAAAGTTTAATTAATAACTATAGAGCAAAACAATTTATGTAATTTTAGAAAAAAAATAAAAGTAAATAAACAACATCTGGGTTATCATACAAAGCAAAATAATGACACTTTGGGGCCAGTTAAGTACCCCGGTGCGTATGTGACATTGTGTCAGAAAAAAAATCGAGCCAATGTGGTGCATATGTGACATCTGTGCCCATTAGTGTAGTACTGTTATCATTTTTAGCTTTACATATTTTAATTTTAATGATATAGGGGAGAGCGGGGTACAGTGGACCACCCCTTATATTTTACTTATTTTTAAAGCTTTTCTTTTAGACTAATTGATAACAGCACTGGATTGATTACTTATAGCCTTTAGAACACATCGTTAGCTCAGAATGAACCCTTTTATCCTGACTGGTTGTTTTGAGCTCCTAAAAGTAAAATTTTTTATCATCATACTTTTCTTTATTGAGTAATTAAAGGTTATGGATAAATAAGAAAAAACAACTTTTTTGAAAAGGTAAAACACTGGTCTTTATTTAACTAAAAAGTTTATAAGCTTAAAAGAAAACTTTAAATAATATTTTTACGAGCATGTATTGAACTTCAACATAAGGCACAGTGGTCCACAGTAAATACTGCTCCTGTAATGAAGAATTTTCAAAATATTTAGTAATTGCTTATTCTCTATAAAGAAATATTGTTTTAAAATAGTTATTTAACTATAAAATAAAGTAAACAAAGAAAAATGACAATTTATTTAATCCTACAATGCATAGCGTAGCGGTAGCCATTTGGCACATTTCAAATTTCATATTATATGTTGTTCAGAGTATAATATAGCCATCTGACACTTTCGTTTTCTCCTAAATTATGGATATCAGTTCACATGTGATTTTTAAAATAAGTTTTATTGTTCAATATAGCAGTTGTTTTTTTTTTTGGGGGGGGGGGGGGAGAGAAGGAGAAAAATGAAAATCATGCATTATAGAGTTAACATAGTAAGAAATATTTTGTTTTGTATTTATTGCCTTTGAAAAATATAACTGTAGCCTACTAAGTAATAGATGACCTCACTGGATTGGTTATTTATAGCTTCAGAGCACATGGTTAGTTCATAATGAACTATTTTATCCTGACTATTTTGAGCCTCTAATAAATTTTTCATCATCATATTTGTCTTAATCAGGGGTGATTGTGTTCAGGGTGTAGCCCGGATTTCCGGGTTTTTCGATCTATCCTTCCGGGTTTATGAGATCGTTACGTTTAGTGGAAAATTCGGACATAAAAAAATATCGCGAATTTCGACATGGTCGCCAAGAAAATAAATCGACAATTTCGTCAAAGGATTGCGGGAAAACGCAAATTTCGTTTAAAAATCTCGAAATAAACACGAATTTTGCAAAAGATCCCCCAAAAAACTAAGATTTTCGTAAAAACATCGCGGGAAAACACAAATTTCGTTTAAAAATCTCGAAATAAACACGAATTTTGCAAAAGATCCCCCAAAAAACTAAGATTTTCGTAAAAACATCGCGGGAAAACGCAAATTTCGTTTAAAAATCTCGAAATAAACACGAATTTTGCAAAGGATCCCCAAAAAAACTAAGATTTTCGTAAAAACATCGCGGGAAAAATGAGATTTTCGTCGAAAGATCGCGGGAAAAACGGACATACGTCAAAGAAACGCCGGAAAAACGGACATATCGTCAAAGGAACGTGGGGAAAATAGACATCTCGTCAAAGGAACTCTGGGAAAATAGAAAAACGGCAAATTTCCTACAAAAGATAACGAAAAAACGGCAAATTTCGTAAAAAGGATCGCGAAAAAACGGCAAATTTCGTAAAAAGGGATCGCGAAAAACGGCAAATTTCGTCAAAAGATCGCGAAAAAAATAGGAAATTTCGTCAAAAGATCGCGAAAAAGCGGTAAATTTCACCAAAAAAATCGCGAAAAACGGTAAATTTCCCCCAAAAGATCGCAAAAACGGCAAATTTCCTACAAAAGATAACGAAAAAACGGCAAATTTTCTACAAAAGATAACGAAAAAGCGGCAAATTTCGTAAAAAGGATCGCAAAAAACGGTAAATTTCGTAAAAAAGATCGCGAAAAAATGGCAAATTTCGTCAAAAGATCGCGAAAAACCGTAATTCCCCCGCTGCCGCCGATGTATTTTCGAAAATGTGATGTTAATTTCCGAAAAAAAAAAATTTCACTCTGAATCTCCCCTGACTCTCCATTTGATGAAGTCATTTAGCTTTGAGTGAAATTAATGTAAGTTTACCGAATTATGTTTTTCTGCAATTTGTATATTTCAAACAATGGCAGAAATATGTCATTTGATTGTCATGCTGTTGCAGCATCGGTTGTTATGTAAATTGATATTGGTATATTTTGCATCGATAATTTTCAGGGTTTTTCACTTTGTATCAATTAATTTTCAGGGTTTTTCACTCTGAGTCACAATCACCCCTGCTTAATGTTTGCTTATTTTTTTGTACTTAATAACTTATTTGCAATCACTCCAGTATCTTATATTGTTATGTTCAAAATATAGTAATTTTTATGATAATTCTTTAGTTTTTTGTTTCAAAATGCTATTTGCAAATTTGTATTATTATATTGTTTTGGAGGTAAAGGAGAAATAAAAAAGAATTAGATTAATTATAAATAGTATTGTATATTGTATTTTAGACAATAACTAATAGTGAACCACTGTGCCACAGTGGTCCCCGCTTCCGGGGCACACTGGTCCGATTTCCGGGTGTATATAATTTTTTTTTTTTTTTTTTTTTTTTTTTTTTGAAAAATGTATGGGAACTACTGCGAAAATTATGCGGCATGTAGAAAGGTTTAAAGAATATTCAAAAATATTTTCAGGTAGATTGGTCTCACCGTTAAAGAGAAAAAAAAATGTTAACTGCAAAAGTTGTCCCACTGTACCCCGGTCTCCCCTAAGTGATTTTGCTTATATAATTGTATCATTATTTATTATAAAACAATAAAACTCATTCAAGTTTTATGCATTTAAATTTGAATTATTTTTACCTGTCATAAGCAGGGTTGGCAAGTTTTTGACACACGTCAGTTTTTGACGGTTTAAACTGAGGTTTAAACCGTCATGTCAAAAACCCCTTGTCAAAAACCTCGTCAAAAACCTCAAATACTTACAGTGGTCTGTAAAATTTCACATTAAATGTCACACATTAGATGTAATATTTAAAATTCACTATTACTGTAATTGTATAATTAGTATATAGTATTAGTAATAATTACAGGGTTGGCAGGTTTTTGACATGTGTCAGCTTATGTTGGGTTTAAACCGTCATGTCAAAAACCTCAAATACTAAATTGATCTGTAAAAATTCAAATTAAATGTCACACATGACAACATTACATGTAATATTTTAAATTCACTCTTACTGTATACACTATGACGCAAAAGTTTAGACAATGAAGAAATTTTTACATACTTTGAAAAATAGTTATTCAATTTTCAAATCACTGCTTGAAATTAATGTGCTGTACATATAAACAATATTTATAACAAAGAAAAGTGGAATTGTGCATATTGCAATAAATTAAATGGTAACAAAAATAAACTGCTGTCTCAAAAGTTTAGACACAAATTAAATAAAATCGAAATAAACAATTTTTAAAACCTGGTTGCGCATCCATGCTTATGTATTACGTCATATACACGAGATTGCATGGAAGAAACTAAATCTTGCATAGTTTGTGGATCGATATCGTACCATGCATTCTCAATAGATGTCTTAAGTTCCTTTTCAGAAGAGTATTGTCTAGCGTTGCTATAAACTTTGCGACACATGATGCTCCAAAGGTTTTCTATAGGGTTAAGATCTGGGCTACATGCTGGCCAGTCGAGAACTCTTATATTATGGGAATTAAACCAAGATTTTGAATGTTTTGCAGTGTGAATTGAAGCATTGTCTTGCTGAAATTCCCACTGAGGACCCCCTAGAAGCTCAGCAAATGGCAGTAGGTTTTCTTCTAATGTCTGTGTATAATGCTGTGAAGTTTGACGACCACTGGTGAAGGTCAGAGATACTTGTCCATTATAGCAAAAGGCTGCCCAAACCATCACCGAGCCCCCTCCTTGTCTGCGACTAAAAAAACGTCGAGGTTCCTTCCGCAAGTCATGCCAATACGATAAACAACCATCTGGACCATCCAGATTCCACTTTTTTTCATCGCTAAATATGACTGACTGCCATTTCTCTCCATATGACATATGCTTTCGATCCCACATAAGTCTTTGTAACTTATGATGTGGTTTCAGAGCTGGTTTCTTCTGCATTTTGCTATAAACGATTGTTCCTTTTTCCAAAATTCGTCTACGAATCGTATCCTTTGATACAGAGAGTCCCGATGAGCTTTGAACTCCACGTACGCTCATTTGTTGAGTACTCGCTAGTCTTTGTATCAGGCAATCCTCTCGTACATTTGTCACACGTGGCCTCCCAGACTGACATTTTGCTTTATATTCGGAACCACTCGATAAAACTCGATAAATAGATTTTTTTGACCTATTAATAATAGCAGAAATTTCAGAAACGCTCTTCCCTTCACCTTTCAACTGCCAAATCCTTGAAACCTCATTCACTTGAATTTCTTTAGCTCTCGGCATGTCGACTATGAAGCACAATCGTTTGCAGAACTTAAGTACTCCAAATTTGTGACATCATCGATTCTAAATTTGCATATGCCAGCGAATATTCAAAGAAATTTAGAATAGTGTCTAAACTTTTGCGACAAGCACATTTGAATTTTTATGAAAAAAATTAGTATTATAGCAAATAAAACGACTGTCTTTTGTACATAGCATTTTAAATCAGTTTTTGAATATATTTACAGGTTTTTGTAATTCTGACGTCATAATTCTACATTTTAAAGCTGAATGACGTCATTGTCTAAACTTTTGCGTCATAGTGTATCAGTAATTAGTACATAGTAAAGTATTATTGTTCAGTACAACTTTTCAACAGGGAAAAAGTTTTATTTATTTTTTTTTTTTTTTTTGGAAAATTGTGTTTTTCTAAAAAGTAGACATTAAGCTCACCTGAGCTGTACATTTTTTCTCTTACTTAAAATCGTTTTAATTACTGCAGATTTTTTTGTATATATAACAAGATAATGTGCATCAATGTTATTCTAGTCTAGGCAATAACCATTCCATTCAAAGTTGAAATTGGATTATTAATTTTAAACATTTACAAAATAAGAGAAGTAATAAAAAAAAAAAAGCTTAAAGTCAAAATCTTTTTAAAACGTGCTTTCTTTCAATACATAAAAATGTTTTTGATTTTAAAACTGAACAAAATTGGCTCGGTCATCTAAAAAAAAAATCCTTTAAGCCCATATTGAAAAAGTGCATAATAGAAGGGATCAAATCATGAAACCATACCATTCTTTGGCTTATTTTTTGCATTCCAACCATCAGGGGCAAGGGTTGATTGCTGTATCAATTGATTCAGCTCGCGCTTGACCTACAGAGAGTATTTATGGATGCTTACCCATACTGACTGTGTATGAAGCTAAAGAATTTCCTTGAATTGAAGAAAGAATCCCCTTTCCCGTCTTCTTATTTCAGTGCTATAGGGAAGACTCCATTGCTTGGTGGAAAGGTATCATTAAATGCAACAGCTTTTTGAGCCTGCTTCAAAACTTGCTCATCTAGCAATGCTTTTGCTATAAAGTCCTACTAGCTCAGCATCAATTAAGAGACAGACTATTTTCTAACGCTTCATACACTCTAAACTCTAAAATCTTTTGGGTGTAAATAAATGTGCTAAACACGTGGTGTGGTGCAGCATGCTGCGGGGTAAAATTGATCCGGATTATTTAATTGTACAAAATTTTCTTCTGGTTGAAAAATCCCAAAAAAAAAAAAATATTTTATTGCAAATAATATATTTTTTAAATTATTAAATTTCAATAAAAGATCACATAAATCATTGACTTATTTAATGTTTACCTATTGTTAAAATGTTTTAGCGTGTTACATGTATTTGTCAGTTTTTGATGGTTTAAACCAGTTTATGACAGTTTTCGACGGTTTAAACCTGTTTATGACAGTTTAAACCAGTTTTTGACGCTTGTCATGTCAAAAACCACTTTTTGACGTCAAAAACCCAACCCTGGTCATAAGGTAAAGTGCCCTAAAGCTGACATCTTAAAATAAAACAAATATTTAAAGCATTACCTATTTTCCAAATCCAAGATATCTTGGGTTTAAAAAGTGCTGCCATTCAAGAAAAAAAAAAATCATTCTAAATTATTTTAGAAAATTGGTAATGCTTTAAATATTTGTTTTATTTAAAGATGCCAGCTTTAGGGCACTTTACTTTATAGCACAAAGCATTAATGTTAACATGAAATCTGTAATTGTGTAAAAAAAAAAAAAATAATCATCATTACGAATATGTTAAAAATACATGTAAATGCAATGTGCTTGAATGAGATTTTCTTAAAGCGAGGACTTTCATCTTTTCTACACCAGACCGTTATATTAAAGTGTTTGAATTGCCAATTGTTGAATCTAAAATATCTTATCAATCTGAAATAAATTAATTTAATTTGTAAGATTAAATTTCTGTTTTTTATATTAAAATAATACTTATACTGCAAACATCTTGGTATTCTATAATTTTTTGGCCATAGCCAGAATTTTTTTTTTTTCCAAGAGAGAGATTTTTAACTTATAATGCCTTACTTTTAAGTAGGGGAGAGGGGGGGGGGGTACCTTTGAACACTGTAAATATTTTCCCTTAAATAAATTATATTTTTTAAATATATATGGCAGCACAGTACTACTGCTTCAATGTAACAAGAATACAAAGCTTTACTAATTTGCATGGACACTACTGTCTAAGCAAGATATGTATATTTTGCTTTCTTGAATCTAAACTTATCAAAATAAAGTTGTAAGCTTTTTGTTGATAATCTTGTATCCTTAAAATTATAATTTACTATTTAATACCTAAATAGAGATGTTAGCTTTAACTTATAAGGTTTGTTTTATTTAAATTCTCAAACCTAATTGAGTAAATAATTGTAATGCTAAACTCCATGTGATGGGGCACCATTGAACGGAAAAGTTGGGGCACCATTGAACACCATTAAAACTATGAAAGATACAGTATATATGTATCTAGATATTATTATTGTTTAAATTTTTTTTAAACATGGAATTTAAGAGATTAATTAAGTGTTATTATACTTAATATGAAAGATGTACTCATGCAGGGCTTCAACTGCAGGCAAATTCAGGTCACACAACAATAATTCATGATTTACAAACCCTACCTAACAAACCCTATATTGTTTCATTTACAATGGTAAACATTATTTCTGGATTTCATAAAACAGGGTTTTATCCATTTTCTATAACAATTTGAATGTAAATGATTTCATTTTAGTTCAATTTCATGCAAAAAGAACTCTTCATTACATTGGTCACATTAAATTGCTTAATATCAGGTTTCTTCGTAAAAAAGAACATACGATATATTTTACAGAGGCATCAGATATCAATTTGGTTGATTTTAAGGATATTATATAAAAAAGTTGCCACAATTAAACATAATTGGGGGATACTCCGTTCTGTCTCAATAATGTGCTTTGATGGATACAAATTTGGTTAAATAATAAAAAAAATACTAGTAATTTCAGTTAAATGTAATTGTGTAATTTTACTCTTATTATTTTATATTTTGGAAAGATACAGTTTTTAATAAAAACTTACAATATTTTCATATTTTGTTTATTTGTTCAAAGGTACCCCTACATGGGGCAGGTTTGAACAGAAAACTTTCAGCTTTTTAAAGCCTCACAACATGTTTAATTTATCTGAAAAACTGTAATCTTTTATTTCATATCATGCAGAATTACATTCTTTCTCTCATGAAATATTTAAAATTCAATAAATATAATTCAAGTAAGAAATACGTGGATTTTTAAAAAAAATGTTCAAAGGTGCCCCCCTCTCCCCTACATGAATGGATCTTTCTCAATTTATTTTGGGGGTGTGGAAGGATGCTCAAGGTTTTGAGGTTACTAATCTGGCTGCAGGCCACATAATTTTTTTTGCATGTTTCGGTTAGCTGGGCACCAGTGTTATATGTACACACACATAGATATGTATACATATATGTGTATATATAACACTGGCGCCTGGCTAACCAAAAAATATCTTTTTTTTATTAACTTCAATAGAGATGTGAGATTCATCTGATGTAGATAAATGTATATTTATGATAACTTTTGAATAGATTTTCTTATTTTCTCTGTACTCATTTTTATTAAAATAGAATGATTATTTGTTTCCCTATTTTCTGCACACCTTAACTACTGTAAAATCTCACCTCACGAAATATAAATATGTCATTGACATTCAACAAGTTAAATGCATTTAATCATACTCTATAAAAAAAGGGCACAATGCTGTGGTTGCTAGGATCAAGAAAGCTGCTATGGGTAGATGGTTTGTCATTGGTGAAGATCAAGTTGTTGGGACTGCCAATCTTTGACCTGACCTTGTCCTTAAAAAGAATAAGGACATTATTGTACTTGATATTACTGTTCCTTTTGAAAATGGACTTGAGACCTTTATTTGAGGCAAGAAATAAAAAAGAAGAGAAGTACAAGGACCTCGCTATTGAACTTTCTATTACCAACTGCATTGCTAAGGTCGAAGCTATTGTTGTTGGCTCCCTGGTATCCCAAGAATGATCGAATAGTTAGAAGACTGTGCTCCGACAAGTATGCGAAAATTATGAGATGCATTATTATTGTTAGTGAGACTACCTCATATTCCCAAAATGTTTATTCTAAGCATACTAGACTTGTTCCCCAGGATTTGTGGGGCTGACATTGGCAGCCATGCTATATTCTTTTTCCTGTATTTTTATTGTATGTTTAACCCCATCATTTTTTGATGCAGTTTGTAATTTTTATACTTTTTTTTTTATATATATGTAAATAAAATAAATATATTGACAAGGTTCTGAGATAAAGAACCATAGATTGACTTAGGCCACATGGACACACACTCTTATCTATAGGTTACTTTTAATTGTAAATTCCAGACTCGCACTTTTTAACATTTTCCATAGTAATCCATAATTTAAACTAAGCCTAAAAGCAGCATTTTTGTTTATACAAGAAGTTTAACATAAAAGAAGGTAGTGTGAGGAATGGGACAAGTCCAATTCCTTCTTTTTAATAAAAGGAATGCAAGTTGCTAATTCAGAAATATTTTTAGAGGATAATATATTAATTTACTTAAAAAAGTAAATAAATTGAACTGATAATTTTTTAATAGGGATGCAACAGATATCCGGCTGATTTTTCAATATCTGAAATACCGTCGGATATCCGAATCACAATCACCGGATATCCGACTTCTCTTTCGGATATCCGGCAGAGTGCAGCGAAGCGAATGTATAAGGATAACAGAAATCGTTTGACCCAAAACAATGCCGAACAATTTTGTTTACAATGCAAAATATGAAAGTAAGTTCACTATTCATGAGTAAAAGGTAATTCTCAAAAGTTTAAAGAATTGCCAGCTTTCCTAACATTGATATTTGAACTCTTTATAATAAATTTAAGAATTTACGTTTACTTCTTTTAGAAAATTGTACCTTTACTTTCAGAATGTAAAACAAAATTTGAAGTTGTTTATTAAAGTATGACTTTATTAATTTTCTTTCTTTAAGTTTAACAATTAAACAGGCCTATTTTTAGGAAAAAGTATTGTAATAGAATTTTTTTTTCGATTTCCGGTTTTCGATGTTTTAGGGATCAGATATCCCAAAACATGTTTATACAAAATGTCTGTCCGTGTGTCGCCATCGTATCATCAAAAAGTGAATGAAATTATGCATAGAATTGAACCAAATTTTTTGTGAATGTCTTTGGCTATAGCCAGGTGTTCCTTCCAGTATTCCTTCAATACGGAAACATTCCACTGGAAGGGGGCACTGTAATCGCGATTTTTGTGCCATTTTCATTATTGTACCATCGAAAAGTGTATGAAGTTATCCATATAATTGAACAACATTTTTTGTATTATTTTTTTTTTTTTGGCTATGTCCAGCAGGTTCTCCTTTAAATTGGAAGTATTCAACCAGAATGGGGCGCTGTAATAGCGATTTTTGTGCCACTTTTATTCTTGTACCATCGAAAAGTGTGTGAAGTTATGCATAGAATTGAACCAATTTTTGGAAGGTATGTTTTTGGCTATGGCCAGCAGGTCCTCCTTCAATTTGAAAATATTCTGCTGAAAGGGGGGTGCAATAATACGGATTTTTGTGTTATTTTCATTATTTTACCATTGAAAAGTGTATGAAGCTAAGCATAGAATTAAACCAATTTTGTGTGTATATTTTTGGCTATGGCCAGCAGTTTCTCCTTGAATTTGGAAATATTCCACCAGAAGGTGGCACTGTAACAAATTTTTGTAAAATTTTCTCGATTTTTCGCAATTTTTTTTGTATTGTATATTGGCGGCTCATAAAGCGAAGTGAACTTCGCATCCTGCTAAGCTGGATATTCACAAACAGCTGATGTACAACAGAATAATGAAAAAATTATTGATTTTAATAAATATCATGATCGAGATTAACTTATTCTGATTAATTGACTGGAGCAGAAATTTTAGATCAAAATCAAAGTTGGTATAATATTGAACTAATAATATTGAAGTATTAACAGGGCTTAATTTCTAACAAAAAAAGTACCGGAGCCCTAATATTCTGTGGTACCGGTCCAACAACCTACCGTCCCCCCCCCCCCCCCTCCAATCACTCCAATCTGCATATTTATATTTCGTACATTATTTGCAAAATTTAAAGTATTTTTTTTTTCTGTAGTAAAATAAAATTTTTAAACACTGCTCAATTGCTTTCTATCAGAATAACAATACATGACCATTATATCTACTTACAAATGAAAGTGACTTCGTAAATGTGTAGAGCAGAGCCTTAGCATGGGTACTATTAACGATACAAAATAAATAGAAAAATCACTAACGTGATTTTTATACTCCTACGTAATAGAAGACAAAAAAAAAAAAAAAATCTCACACAAACAAAGCTCGTTGGCTAAAACATAAAATATTCTTTTCAGGTTAGATATCTAAATAAAATTTAAAAAAAACAGCCAATAAAAAATTATCCTACTGTCACAAAAGAAAGTCGAACTGAAAGCAAATTCATTGTTCAGTCTTTTGAAAGACGCCGTATCAACACGTTGTCAGCGACATAAATTTGAAATAGAAAAACACGATTCCTGTTTATCCTTCATTCTGATCAAAATAGCATTAAAATGATTTAAAATAGAATATAATACGTAATTTTAAAAGAGAAGAAAATTTCTATTCATGAATAAATAAAATTTTGAATATAAGACAGATTGAGCTCGAGTCTGTCCAAACCCAAAAACTGATATAAAAACTGAGTCCATTTTATCTCCATCTCTTACGTGTGCGACACATTACATCACATATAAGTGTTTTGGTAAAAAAGATTGTAAAAGCTTGGAGATCGGAAGGAAAGGAAAAGGTAATTTATGCTTCGGTCTTTCGGAAGCACTGGGCTCCGGAGCCCTGTATTAATAAGCTCCGGTGAATTCCGATCAAAATTTAAATACATGCTAAAAACAGAGAAGTACCGGAGCTAGGCTCCGGCGCAATTTAAGCCCTGAGTATTAACATTTGGAACTACTGTTTGAAATATTAAGATGTATGAGATAGAAGAAAGTTTTGGGATTAGCAAATCCAACTATTTATTTTTGTAACTTCCTTATAAATATTTAAAAGTAATTTTCTTTTTACTTATAAATATCAAAATAATTTAACTTAAAATAAAACTAAATGTGACTTAGAGCAAAAACAATATTAAATAATTACAACAGAAAAAAGGCATCAACTAAACCTATGTTTGGAGAAAATAACTCTTTAATCATGGGTATATTAGTAGATATTTTATGTTTAAATTATAAAAAGAAAGTATGTAGTATTTCTTTGTGAAAATACTCTACAATTATACACATATGGTTAAAATTTGTTGTACAAACTATCTGCATTTCATTGTACAAATTAATTAATTATTAGCAATTATCAATATAGTCAATCCCATATCCAAACCCAGTAGCAATTATCAGCATTTCATTGTACAAATAAACAGAATATTTTAATGTTTAAATTACATTTTTTATGCAATATTATTAATATACATTACAGGGCTTGAATTTCGAGACGGGATGGCAGGATTCGTGCCCTAAAGATTATTATTGTGCGCGGTCGGCTCCTGTTTCCAAAAAATCATTTTCCGAAAATGTTTCTTTGTAAAACGACGATCAAGTCTCAGGACCGACTGACAAATTTCGTGATATTTTCTACTATCGATTGGCAGATTTCACAGTTTCTTCTTACGACAGATTAACAAAATTCATGGTTGTTTTTCTGCATCTGACTGAAAAATTTTGTGCTTTTTCTCCACGACCGACTGACGAATTTCACGATTTTTTCTGAATTTCATAAATTTTTTTCTCGTGATCAATTGATAAATTTGGCAATTTTATTCTGTGACCGATTGGCAAATTTCCCTGTTTCTTCTTGCGACATACTGATGAAAGTAACGATTGTTTTTCTGCATACGATTGAAAATTTTCGCATTTTTTCTCTGCGACCGGCTGAGGAATTTCACGATATTTGCTCGTGACGGACTGGCAAATTTCACGATATTTTTCCATGATCGATTGACGAATTTTGTGATATTTTCCCGCTGCCGATTTCCTATGAGCTTCAGTTTTCTTCTTGCGACAGGTCGACAAATTTTTTTATTTATTTTCACCATGATTGACGAAATCGGTGATATTTTTTTTTTATGACCGATTTATATATTTTGCGATGTTTTTTCCCTGTGCTCAAAATAGGAAATAACTAAAAGGGCAGTAATGGCCACCGGAGACAGAGCCCTACCAAATTGGCCAATAGTCAGCACTCAACAAAATGATATTACACTTGTGGTGCACATGAGGAAAAAAAATTTGGTAACTTAAAAAAAACATTTAAAAATAACAAACTACTTGATTCTTGCAATTCACAGAAATTAGAACATGACTTTTTGAAATGAACCTGTTATCATGTAATAGAAGAAATCAATGGACTATTTCCTTTTCAAATTTTGGATATGGATTTAAAATTCCGATGCATAGAACATAGTTCAATTAACAAAAATACCAGGGATTATAGTTTTGACTATAATTCCATTAAGAATATAATGAAACAAGTTTGTTCAGAAGCGACATACAATCAACGCAGGATATTGACAATAGAATCACCGATATGCATTATTCATGCAAATAAGTTAAAAATTAATGCACATCAGATTTTGCAAAGTTTTCTAAAATTTTTTAAGAGAGCATAACCATGCATTTCTGATCATTTCTAAAGTTATAAAAGTTGCTCTGTTCTGTTTGTCAAAAGCGTAACTTGTGAAAGAGGCTAAATCACACAAAATGGAATAAAATCTAAATTAAGAAATTAATTTAGCAACTTTTATTAATTGCCAATAACATACGGTGAAAGTTGAAAAATAGACATGGTACATATAAAACTTGATTCTGTTCCTTTGTTTTAATAAAAATAAACATTTTGGATAATTATCTTGAGTTGTTAATTTAAATTATTTCAATGGTATTTTGTCATGTCTGTATAAATGTGATTCTTTAAGTGGCACATAAAAATAAAAGGGTTTAAAGATTTTTTTTTCTCTTTCTAACAGTTCAACTCCCCCGCATTTATAAATGTTGGGTGGGAAACTCTCCTCCTGGGGAAAACTTGAATTTCAAGCCCTGATAGTCAAAGATATATTGTTTTTGTAAATTATATTTCAGTGCATCTAAAATGTTTTAATGATGTGTGAAACATGTTTGTAATTTATTGTTCTGAGATGGCGTTATATAAAGAAATAATTCACCATATAACTAAAAACATATCTAGTGCCGGATATCCGAATCCGGCAGGCAAAGGAGCTTCGGATATCCGGCAAAATCAATATCCGGTGCATCCCTATATTCTAATATCATCTGTGACTGGCAATTCTGAATTTACCTTCCAGTGAAGCAGATACTGGAATTTGATATTGTAGCATAGACATTAGCAACCTACAATCTTTGTTAGATTATATGTAGCCGACACTAGACTATTTGTGCATTATCATACTTAGTTTTATAGCTGTCCCATACCTCCCTGTTAGTTTGGGACACATTTTGAAACTTAAAATTTTTTTAATTATGAAACTGTGGCTGCAAATTTTGTTTCTATATTGTTCAAGGACATTAGAAAATGTTTCATTTTGAATTCGATAAATTGAAATTTTTGAGTCAAAGTAGATATCTTATTTTTGTAAAAAGTGTCCCATTCCTCCCCACTTCCCCCTAACTACTGATGCAGATAGAGTGATTTGTTTTCAATACTGCAAAACACTAAAAATACTTCATTGGTGTGCTAGGAATTTACATGATTTTTTTTTTTTTTTCACTTTGTGGGTGTCCCACTATATAAAGAACTATGGATGGTAAATCTTTTATACATGTTTTTTACCATCACTTTGAAATTAAAGCATTCATAACAAAATGAATAGCTTATAATGATATTCATTAAAGGGATAACGATAATTACGATTGATGATATTATAGGCATGCAGGAAAAAAGTAAGGTTTAAAATGCGAAAGAAAGGAAAATTTTGACGATGAACCAGGGCTTGAAATGTACTGGAGCAAACCGGAACGATGTTCCAGTTCATGAAATTGTGACAAATATTGCTCCGGTTCAGGAAAGTATGAAAAATATGGTTCCGTTTTGTCTAATTGTTAAAAAATATTATTAGTTTCATATATGTAGCTTAAAATGCTCTCTGTAACTTTTTTTTTCAAATTACTTAGAATCTTGAATGCATTTTTTTAAATTGTTTTTTTCTACAGTTAAACATAAATTTGCTATACAGTAAAGTCTCAATTATCAGAGTTAATATGGACTAAGCTCACTTCGGATATGCAAAAAACTGGTATAAACTAGATTTACACAAACCGTCACCAATTAGGAGATTAAATATAAATTTTCACTTAATTCATTAATTTTTATGGTACTAGTAGCATTTCTGTTACTTTTAAGAAAAATAGGGAATGAAATTGTTTATTTGAGAAAGCCCTTGACAGTTTTTTGTTTGCTGAATGTCCATTTTGCTGCAGTATTACGCTACCAATTTCTAAGATTTTTTTCTTACCCCTAAATCTTAACAGTAAATTTTGCTTAATTCAATCGCCAAAATCTAACAATTCTCAACGATTAAATACGGCAAAAATTTGTATTCAATTTTAGAGATAACAAAACCATACAAATTGGCAGCTATATGATTCTATAGTGTCATGAAAATTGCAGGTGTAGCCTCTTCTTTTTGCTCAAAGTATTAAATAGTTTTTTACAATCGAGCTTATACCTTTGGAATGGATCATTTTCTTCTGATGGACTGATGACTTCCATTATTATGAAACAGCCGTTATAATTGAAGCGTTATGTGAAGATGAAAGAGCAGTCGTAAAAAGTTAGAACTCTGATTTTCTGGTCAGAATGGAGAAAAAATGGCCATAATTTTTTTTGAAAAAAAAAAATTATGAAATTACAAAACTTGAAACTACGAGGAAACGTTATTGAAATTGATCGTAATTATGAAACTATGAGGAAATATATATTGTTATTGAAATTAAGAGATTGAGGGAAAATTCGATTTTGTTTCCTTCCCAAAATCTGAATTTTGGCGAAAATGCTGCTAAAAATTCGGCCAGACCGAAACTATCTGTATTAAAAAAATGTTGTTTGTTCTTTCGGAAAATTTCAACATTATTCATTGATTTGAGCTCCATCGGCTCAAATGAGAGACACTTTATTTATTGCTATGAACTTTACTATTTATAATTACCAGTCATGACTAGTGTTATCAGGTGTTCAAAGACCTATTCCGTGGAATCCCCTGCACAGGATGCCAAATGTCCCGATTTTTCACGATGCATAAATTCTTCTAAATTCCTTTTAGTGCCATGCTATTCGTTAGGTTTGTCCGGGGAACCCGTTTTGTGGCATATGGTTAGGACAAACCCCCAAGCCTAGGGTAACATAGGTGAAACTAAATAATCCTGTCTATAAAGGAACATTTTTATGGTTCTTCTGAAAGGAATAGTGTACAAATCTATTTGCTAAAATCTAGCCCCTAGCCATTTTGTTTTTATAGATATATATAAAACCAATGCATTTTGATTAACAGAACTTGTTAAAACGGAACCTATGTATAACGGAATCTTACCTGAAACGTAAAAAGTATGTTTCCTTGCAGAAGCAATACCATACAGTTATAACTACTCAATCGGAACCCCCCCCCCCCCCCCAAAAACGGAAGTGTGTTTCGATCTCTAGCGATTACACTTTCACAAATCTTAATATACAGTCGAACCTCGTTATCCCGACACTCTAATGACCAGAAAAAAGTGTCGTCATAAGCAGGGTGTCGCGGTAACTGGAGTTAGAGAAAAATATGTTTTTAAAAAGTCGTATTTTTAAGTAATTTAAAACAATTTTAAATTAATAACTGTTCTTGCAGTTTTAAGCAAAAAAAAACATTATTATTAAACAAAATAAACACAAAAACAAAATTGAAAATAATAAGAATCAGAGTTATGATGACTTGTTTTTTATTGTTACATGAAATATTGATGAATTAAAGTTTGCTTATCTCTAGATGTGCTTCCTACAATTCTTTTTTCAATATTATACATTGAATTGTAATCGATATTCGTTGTTACAGAAATGGATGTTAAATAATTCCCGATCGTTTCAATGCAATGCTTCGGTTTTAGTCGAATGAAAAACAGCGTGTAACCACAAGAAAGCGCCGCCTGACAAGAACAAAAAGACTGCAAGTAGACTGATACTGGTCTATCTGGAGCTTAAGTGGGTCATTCATAGTGTGTGGTTTTATTTATTCAGATAAAAGATTGAAAAAAAAAATCTTTTATCTCAATGGGTATTTTAGACACTTTGTGAAAAGTTTGGCTAAGCCATTTCTTACTGCTTAATTTCCGTTCTTATAAGATGGGTTATGAAAAATGGACAATTTTACTAAACCGTTGGGATATCCGGAGTTGAAAATTATTCAACAACGCAAAATCCGGAGTTTATTTACAATAAAATCATATACAGAAAATCGGGACTTTGAAAAACTGTCATGATAAGTGGAGTGACATGAAAACCGGGTGTCTGGATAACAAGGTCCGACTGTATAAGATTATTGTGTTTATTTAACAGAGTAAAATGTTCCAGACGAAATTTTAAGTGACCAAAGAAAGGTATATTTGTTTAATTTTCCTTCTATAAGGAACATGATTATTTTCCATTACAGACAGGTACAGTTTTTATAGGGTTTACTGAATTTTTATGTGCCAATTTAGGAGCCACTATCCCACTTTTTGTGACAGTGGACCGGGCAACACTAGTCATTAGACAAACTCAAGACATGAGAGCAATTTATAAAGCAAGGAATGCATATATGACTAAACTTTGAAGATGCTTTTCATGTGCTCATTAAAAACTGCCGACTCAACAGTAATATTCTACTATTTTCAGAGGTCCTCTGTTATATAGTCTGGCCAGAGCTGTAGTTGATGTCTGTTATAAGTTCTTTTATCCTAGTTTTGAGCTTTCTATTTCTCATTCCTACATAAAATTGCACTGTTCCATCTTCTTTGGTGAAAGGTATTTCATATACCCTGACAATTCATTTGTGCCTATTTTCTTACATATTATGTTTTTTTAATTTTGCAGATGGTTTTGCAACCTTGGATTTTTGTATTTTGAAATTACTTTTCTTTTTATTCTATAAACGCTTAATTTATTTATTGTGCTTTCTTTATAGCCATTGCTTCTTGCGATGTTATATATCTTACTTATTTCGTTATTAAAACTAGGATCATAGAACATATAGCAGACATCAAATACAGCAAGAAAACTACAGCTCTGGCCAGACTATATAACAGAGAACCTTTGAAAATAGATTTTAAAAATAGTAGAATAATTTATCCATCAAGATCTTACTTGCCATCCATCATCAGAAGAACCCTGTAGCAAAAAATTCTCCAAGTGTCTGCAACAGATACTTCAAGGACAGAAGATAATCTGCCAGTAAAATATTTTAGAATTGAAGCATTAATTAATCAAGCGATCACTTACCTTTGTTATTATGCATTTTATTAATTTTACTAATAATAATCTTAAGTTTTTGTATTAAATAATAAAGAGCTAAACACAATATAAAGCGAAATAAAGGTTCAATAGAAAAATAATCTGCAAATGAGAAAAGAAAATCTGTGACGCCTGTCTCGAACTTTCTGCTACCGGGCAGAGGAATAAACTTAATTTTTCTCAAAGTTTTTATTATTTAAATAAAGAGAAACATAGTAGAGTACTACTAATTTGCAAGTGCCTGTAATTTGTATATTGTACATATGAGGACGTGAGTTTCAAAACTTGCTTTATCTAAAATTTAAAAAATCAAGTTTTCTCTATCAATCTTGAAAAAAAAAAAAAAAAAAAAAAAAAAAGAAAAGAAAGAAAACTAGTTTCATCAAATCTAATAATTCTGCCATTGTAAAATCTTGGTTTACAATAAAAGCCAATGGATGCAGTCAAGAGGTTTTTCGCTATTTCCCAAAATTTGATTTTCTGGATAAGGCGACTTTTGAAACTTACATCCTCATATGAATATAAACAAAAAGTTTAATTCTGTAAAAAAAAAAAAAATTAACGGCAACAGTTTTTAAATTTTCTTCTTCAGCTTTAATCTTATTTCAAATACCTACTTATTATAAATAATCTACTTTTGTTTTTATGATTTAAAATGATTACATAAAAATATTTATTTGAATTACAGTAAATTTAAGAAATTCTATCTGTTAAAAAATTTATTCGGTACTTACATATTATCCAGGCCAGGTCATATTCACTGTGCCAACACCGGTGGCAAACATATTAATTCACTAACTATTACTTTATTTACTTTCAACATTTGAATGCACAGTTAATATTATAGAGTTGCCATATTAAAGGTAATGGCAGAAATATTTAAATAAATGCGTATAACTATATCATATGATATAGCATAGATATATCATTGATATACAATAGACTCCCTCAAATCCGCACAGCTTGGAACCACAGGTTGTGCGGATTTTAGAATTTTGTGAAGTTCCAGTCATTGCTTTGTTTACAATTTTTAAACAATAATTTGAATGTAATAATGCATTTAAAATTATAATGAATGCTTGCAACATAGTAAAATATTGAAATACTTAAGTAATAAACTAAAATGATAAAAAGTAAGATAATTTTAAAATTGATTAACTTATTAAAAGTAAAGGTCAAATAAATAATTAATGTATAATTAAATATGCTTAATAAATATGAGATACATTTTCCTTGAATTATTCAATGAAACTTGCCTCATAAAGGTAACCTATTAATTCACATCAATATCATAAAGTAAGGGAGTTTTATTTCAGGTTTAACCAGTCCTAATATCCAAAAATGCTTGATTGATATATAAATATATTCAGTAAAAAGATTGTAATTACCAGTGATGGCAGCGATATCTTAATTTTTTTCACAAATTTATACTTGCTTCATGAAAAACCATGAGTTCAGTCATATTACCGAGAATTACATATTAAAATACGTATGCGTAATGATGTAAAACTGAACAATTGTGTAATTTTGCTCGTCAATCTGAACTGGAAGTTTCATTGTTTACATCTGTGATGATGTGCGGATTTGAGGGAGTCTACTGTACTAAGTATATTTATATTATATTCATTCTTGTGAGCATAACAAACCACTGGAAATAAAAATTACCATCATTAATATAGTTTATTGCTAAAAGCCATCAAATTGGTGCTATATACCTATTTAATAAATGTATACTAAATTGTTATTTTGTATCATATCAGTTTGCTTTTATATTATTTATCATTTTTAACAATGATTTGTATATTAAATTACCATTTTGATTATGATTGACAAACCTTTATGGCAATCTATCTATCTGCTCTGGATATGCAAGTATACCATTTATTCTTTCAAAAATATATTTGTGCTGAAGAATGATTGATTACTCACGCAATAAATGTAATCTCTCATCTAGAAACAGTTACAATTTATATAATAGAATTTAAAGTAAAACAATTAGGAACAGATGTCATATTCGCCCCATATTGGCGCGATTTTTTTCTGTCGCCAATATCATATAGGCAACAGGTACTTAACTTGCGTCAAAGTGTCGTTATTTTGTTTGATGTGGTAACCCGGATTATGTTGTTTATGCTGTTGATGTTTTCGCCAAATTGGCAACCGAAAAAAATCGTGCCAATATGGGGCGAATATGACATCTGTACCAACAATTATTTAAATAAAGACCAACAATTAATTTCTTAATGTTAATAAATATAAAAATCAATGAGTTCTTATTTAATCTTTACACAGCTATTTAAAATATTTGGCAAAGGATATTTAAATTTCTAAAAGCAAAATTTTGAGGTTTAGCATACAATAAATAGATACTTTTATGTTAACTAAGCACAAAACTTGTCAGGGAGAGAGAGAGAAAATAAAAAAAAGATTGAGCTATTGGTGAATGAAAAATAAAAAGTGTATATATATATATATATAACCATTACAAAACAACACAAATTTTATATATATTATTATTACTATTAGGTTTGGCTCACCAACAGCAGCTTCTATTTTCTTTGTTTATGTGAAAATTAGAAACAATACTTTTATCATGTTTTACAAATTTCTCCGATACTCTCACCTTAAAATAAATAGAAATACTTTACAGTTAGCAAGACTGCAATCATTCCAGATTAAGATTTAAAACAGTTTAATATTACAAAAAAGCAACAACCAATAAGCAAAGCAAAAATATAAACAAATACATTTTATTAATTACAAACACATGAAATATGCAAAAAAATGTTCACAATCTTATATTAGCTTCCGATATTGCTAAAATTCGCATTATTATTATAAATAATAATAGTATCATCGTGAGTGAAAGCCAGAAACATTTTAGATTAACAAGTTTGATAATAATGGACCTTATGCAGGCGACCTGAGGTCGAGGCTAAAATTCGTCTGCTGGCGGTATTTACTGGCGGTGTTTAGCATAGCAGTCTATGGAATGTGAGTTATTAATGCTTGTTTGTTAAAAATACTGCAAAAAAATTCTTTGGTGCAGCAGCATATACTTAATATATTGTAATCTAAATTCAAAATGTTGTTCTGTATGCGAGAAAATTTCCTAAGTTTGCAAATTTTCAGTTAAAATGTATGCATTCAACCTGGGTCAAGGCTAAAGTCGTCTGCTAGCGGTGTTTGCGCCTGCGCATACCGGTATTCTGCCGGTGCAGTAACTAGAATAACAGATCATCATACCGCCAGCTCTGGCGTATGACGTCCCCTGAATAGAGTCCATTAGTTATAATACGCACGCTACAACTAAAATCACTTGATACATGTATTGAGTTGTTAATATAGGACTTGTCTCTCAGCAATAAATGAGAAAATTATCATTATGTAATGTTATATCTCTTATATTTGCACATCTTCTGATTAAATTAAGAGCTATTCTGTGCCGTTTCAAATTCAGTCTTTATTTGAGTCAACATCAAATTGTTTGGTAACAGATTTTGTTGAATATCTCCACATAAACGAGGTGACTCCTTTTTAATAAACGGAAGCCTCAAAAGATCAATTTTATGGTTGCGCCAATGCACTAAAATTTTGAACGAAGAAATTTCACAAAACTTTTTTCAATATCAATAAAATCCGTTTACGAACGACGCTTTAAACGTTAAACCACTACCACTTTAAACTTAACGACTTGATTTACCGTTAGATATACAAACATCGTCACGTCACGTGACTTTTTAAGCTTACCGTTAGATATGCAAACATCACATCTTTCCTGCCAGAAAAACTTGATCTGAAGAGCCAATCAGAGCAATGCTAATACCCTGTTCACACTGCGTTATCGGAACTCTCTTAAACCTCCGAACTCTCTAAGGGAGTTCCACAAACTCTCTGAGAGAGTTTCAACTTTCTTCGGGCTAGAGACAGTCACGACCATTCACTCTCGCTGGCTGTAAAGTTTCGCATCAACTGATTGGGTGTTGCGGGCGGTTTTATCTTAAGCGCATGCGCAAACAACACAGTGACGTTCACTGAGTTATCTTAAGTGAGTTTTCCCATGTGAACAGGCTTCCAATTCCGGGAGGGTACCACCTCAAAATTAAGAGAGTTCGGCGGCCTAAGATATCTTAAGTATTCGTAGTGTGAACATAGTATAACCGCTATATCTAGCCGCCTGTAAGCTTTTGGCGTCTAGTGATTATACCCTGTTCACACTGCGTTATCGGAACTCTCTTAAACCTCCGAACTCTCTGAGGGAGTTCCACAAACTCTCTGAGAGAGTTTCAACTTTCTTCGAGCTAGAGACAGTCACGACCATTCCCTCTCGCTGGCTGTAAAGCTTCGCATTAACTGATTGGGTGTTGCGGGCGGTTTTATCTTAAGCGCATGCGCAAAGAACACAGTGACGTTCACTGAGTTATCTTAAGTGAGTTTTTCCATGTGAACAGGTTTCCAATTCCGGGAGGGTACCACCTCAAAATTAAGAGAGTTCGGCGGCCTAAGATATCTTAAGTATCGTAGTGTGAACATAGTATTATGGTGTTATTACACGTAGAATCCCAGGCGACAAAAGACGCCGCGTCAAACTCCTCCCACAAGTTCTTGATGCGAGGGTTGCCAAAATAAATTCCGAACCCGTTCCCGTACTCGCATATTCATCGCTCTAAACAGGCAGCCAAGCGAGCGACCGTGCCAAGAGGATTGTTTTCAACCTGTTTAAAGAAATTACTTTTTTTAGACGGATTTTCGGCAAAATTGTAATCGCGGACTGTATAAAACGGACTTTTTTTTTTAAATTTTATTAAAAATATAGTAAAGTTTAAAGATACGATTGAGAAGTCAGATGGTTGAACTTAATGTTAAAAATAGTGGTATATAGATATTTAGTAGTTAGATTAAAACATGGAGTTTTGACATTCAAAAAAGGAATCCGGTATAAATTTTCCAGTGCAGTATACAAAAAAATTCTTTCTTTTTTTAATAAAGTTTAATCGGAATTCTTATAGGGCTTTTTGAATTTTACACAAAATTTTTTATCTACATTTAGTGTTTTTGTAGAAATTTTTCGACTTCGTAAAAGAATCCTATTTCAAAGTATTAGCTCAGTATAACAAATTTTGTCTTCTAGAATTTTTACCGATACTGGCGAATTTCAAATAAAAAATTTGATTGATATCTATATTTCAACAACTTTTATAATATTCATACATATATAAATAGCCCTACATGTAAAAATTTTTATAAATGGGATTTTAAAACACTCCATAAAGCAGATAAGGGATATAATTTAGCATATTTTTTTCCAAATCATCGAGGAAAACACCCTTTATGTACTGAATTATGAAAATTTTATATTATAAAGCATTTTTCGCGAATTGTTTAAACTACATTAGAAGATTTTTCAACAAATTTTAGAAGGATTTTAGAAGTATTGAAGGATTAATTAAATTTCAATTTATAGGGATTTTGAGCAATACTTATAACCCCACTCAAATCTTTTATTTTTAATATTTTTCTTAGTATTTTGTTGAATTAGGAAATGTACAAATATAATGTTCTTACAATAGAAATATTTCCGAATTGAAAAATTCCTACCCCCCACCCCCCACCCCACCCCCAACGCCAAGAAAGCTGAAAAGATGCAAAGGCAAAAGAAATCATCCTTTTAAAAATATTTCTGTTTTGTGTAACCCATAAGGCTTTATGAACAAGATAAAGTAGTATATCTATAACTCATTCTAAACTATATTTTAACTAATCGATGTATTAAATGAATTTTATAACAAGTATTTTAATGGTACTTATAAGTACCGCCAGTAGATAAAGGGTTAAAGAAGCATAAATAGTATTAATTTAATACGGTTAAACCTGAGTAAGAGAGAAACTTTTATTAATGCTATTTCTTCTGAAACTGCATTTTTAGAATTAAAAATCTTTGTTAGCGAGACCACTAAATCTCTAATTGAAATTGCTTTATTTGTCTTGATACTTACCTTCATAATTGAGACAATTTTCACTTGTTACCAAAGTTCAACATGAATGACCTCCTGAAACTAAGAACACAAATATGTCACATCTATCAGTATAATAGTTATTACTGTCACTTTGAGAGCCTTTTTTAGTAAAAGAAGCACTTGTTGATCTTATATAGGGGAGGTAGGGGTAATTAGGATCAGGGGCACTTCAAGGGCAACTTGTAACACATAAAAAAATTGACCATGTTAATTATGAAGTCTGACTAATAATCCACGTGTGCAATTTGTTTGGAGTGAAAATGTATGTTCCTGTACAAGTAATTACTGTTTTTCCCAGAACACAAAGAAAAACGTTGTCTGTCAAAGTGAGAATGTTTTAGTTAAAAAGGTCCTGTTTAAAAAGTTGTAGGAATATTGAAATATAGCTATGGATTTAAATTTGGAAAAAAATTGTTTTTAAGAGGAAATGATTACGTTTTGCAACAGACGAAGCATAATGTTAATAAACTGCATGATTCTAATTATCCCAGAAATATCATTTTCGGGTTAAGAGTAAATTGGGATCGCAAATTTTATTTTCTATTTAAATCAAATTGCGGTTTAGAATGCATTTTTTAATCTTTCAGTTTTCAGATCCTGTGAAATACCCCTAATTCGGTTTACTTTACTGCACATTTTCTGTTAGCAAAACATTTATTTTACAATTTTACCTTGCATTTATTCCAAATTTTAGCCTTGACCGCATATTTTAAGCCTAATTAGGCCTCAACACATTTAATGTAAATGAAATTTTCCTCCTTAACAACATATGAGTTTTGACTGGTCCTTTTCTCCCTGTTATTTGTTCCCCATTTCATGTTATTTTGAAGAAAAAAAAATTATTTTTTGAACTTAAAAAATTATATTTTTAGTAATAAAACAAGGCTATTAATTTACAATAGAAAATTTTGCATTTGATTTTGTTTTGTAGGTAGAGTGTAAAATATATAAATATTAAAAATCCATTAAAAAACTTTTTTTCCATCGCACTTATCTTTCCAATATTGTATCTCTGAGTTGTAGTTGTAAAACCAAATATATCTTCCTGTAACGCCCAAACTAAGATCTTTTAATCCCATTTACCCATGACTGTGTATCTTGCAAGGCATGGGAAAAAATACCATTGATCACAATTACCCCATTTTATGGGGTAATTGGTATCAAGAGGCATTTTTTGAAAAAGACACTTGTATCAGGTAACATGGTACATTAAAAATAACTCTTTACACATTTCAAGAGACAACTACCTACTGAGTAAAATTATACAGAACAGTAGTATGTAGTCCACCACTTCATTCTATGACAATCGTCAAAAAGTGATACTAGTTACCCCCAACACCACTTTAAGGCTGAGTTGGTCGTTCCTTCAGTTCCAACTTCTCCAAACTTAATTTTATTTATACTCGTATATTCTTAAATAAAACAAATCAAAAATTTCACATGTTAACTTGTCCCACCTAGGAAGTTGTAACAAGATAGATCTCTGATAAGATTAACTCGCACATCCCCCTTTAAAAAACTGATATTCAAAATAATTTATAAGGCGATTTAAATATTTATAAAACGCAGGCCACTATATCATTTCTTTTCAAAAATGATAAAAATTATTCTACGAGAATTAATTCAATACTTATCAATTCACAGCATCATTAAAAGAACATTTTTATCCTACTAAACTTTACATGTTTTTCATGATTATTTTAGTACTACGCTTCTTAATAAAAGTAGTTTATCTGAAATTGGGTTTCAATTCTTTTACAATGGTAAGGATTACATCATTTCACTCATCACTAGTATATGGATTTTCTTACAGGCTAAGGGATTTTTAGGAAGTTCTTTAAAAACTGTGCAGTTATAAATCTAAAAATTTCTCTTGCGAATCTAAAAAGCATCCTTTCCATACCAACCACATCCTGTCCTGATTTAAACCTGAGTGAAACTCTGCTGTAATAAACTGCCCTCTGTTGTATATAATTCTTAATTGTAAAAAAAATTCACAAAAATGCATTGTAACAATAATATTGAAGTCGCGTAAATTTTGTCAGAATAATTTTCAACTGTAGTTTGAATATTGCTGGCTGTTAAGATTTCTGAAATTCCCCCACTCTTGAAAATTTAAGCATGAGCAGGGGTTCCCAACATTTTTAGGCCACACCTCACCTAAGAATTTCTAAAATCCAGATGCTTCACCTTCCACTGTAACTTGCAATTCTTATTGTTTAAAAAGTGAATCCATATTCACATGAGGGAAGATTAAAAAAGGAAGTAAAATAAATTCCCATTCAATAAATACTAGTCGAAAAAGTTTTATACAAAAAAAGTTACATAAAAAAGGCATTAAGCATCACAAAATTTATGCCCTTTTATATACATATATATTCCAGTTATTGCTGTATTTTGAAATTTTGCGAGAGAGCTTTTTGAAAAAGGTATCTTATTTTTTCACTTTATCTTAAAACATTCACATGTACTGACTTTTTGAAAAAGATAACTTATTTTTTCACTTTATCTTAAAACATCCACATGTACTGACTTTATGTTTAAACTGCACCACATTACAAAAAAAAAAAAAAAAAAAAAAAAAAAAAAGAATAAAAGAGCCGATAGGGAATCCGTTTAATAACAAATATCAAGCTCCCCTCCCCCTGCCCTGTGGGATGTATGCATACCATTTGGAACCACTGTTGTTAGAGAATGGCTGTAGATTAATACAGATTGTTTTGAATTCATTCAATATTCTGAATCCGAGATCGGAATCTTAGGCTTTAACTGTGAATGCTCTTCGAATTGAGCTATTTGGATGACATCCCAGACAACAAAAAATTAATACTTGCATCACTTATTTACAAAAAAAAAAAAATAATTGTTAAAAAATAAAGTGTGATATGCATTCATAGTTTATTCGAGTTTCATTTTTTGTGATTTATTCTGTCGAGCTTTTTCAAATAACACATCAGATGTTGAAAATGGTTGTTTTGAGTAATATTGTGTAGGTTTGGATGTTGTCCAGGTAGCTCAGTTGGAAGAGCATTTACAATTAAAGCCAAAGGTTCTGGGTCGAGCCTTAGGCTGGACACATTTTCACTCAGTTAGAAAAATTGCTACTTGTAAACTACAGTTTCTTGCAACATATATTTATATGCATATACACACAGATTAAATGTCAAATTTATCTAAAATTTTCTTTTGTTTATAATAATCAAAAGGAAATAAAAAAAAATCTTTTAAACTTGACAGTTTATTTCAAGTGCCTTTCTCTTTATGTTAAAGTTATGTAGATTAAAATAATAACCAGCCTAAATAATAATAAACTCAATTTATCTGATTTATCCTTGTACCTAATTACTGATAAGATGGTTATATTCAAAGAAAGAAAATCATGCCCTTTTCAACATTGGCCATCTATTTTATTTTTACATAGACAGTTGACGATAATGTACAAACATTTTGCACATTCTTGTGCTAAAAGTTCTACATGACACGGTAGCTAACTGCAAAAGGAGAAAATGCTTTAGTAGGGAGAATCTATTTCTTTGGCTTAAAATTCACATTGTTATGATTTTTCTTTTTTGCAATTACAAAGAAATGAGATACCTTCGGACTTTTTGCATCACATTTATATATTTAGATTTTTTTTGTGTGTGTCAAGACAAAAACAATATCCGTTGTGCACCAGGAAGTACTTGCAGGTGTTTGCAGATGTTTCATGAACTCCCAAATGGATATGAAGGATGTAAAAAATAAACAGTCGAAAATTTTGTCCCAAATCAATACAACCTTATCTTAAATGAAATTTATTAATGATTGGCCTAGTTTGATGAGAGCTACAGACTGGAAAGACAATAAAGTAAAAAATACAATAAATATTTCATAATAAAACGTACAATAAGGTCCAACTGCAAATGGGCAATACATTTTTTTAAAGGGAAAAAGAAAGTGGGAATGTTAAAAGTTGTTTTCAAATTTCATGTATGAGTAATTCAGAATCAAAATGGATCAGGTTCATAAAACATTATACAGAGATATTTGTAGATAAAATTTATTTGCTCATTGTAATTTTAATTCAAATTTGTAGGAATTTAGCACCATTTTCAACCTACTACTTACTTATTTTGTATTAAATTGATGAAATTACTGGATATAGAGCAAGAATCAGGTTTAATGAGAAAATGGACGTTATATTATTTGGTTCTGAATGACTTATATTCAACGAAGTGTGTTTAATTTTGTCTGTTAAAAATTGTGCATCTATTATAGCCCTCCCTTTCCCATCTAACTTTCATGAAAAGGAAAAAAAAATAAATAAAAAATCAGAATGATATAAAAATGAAACAAGAGTTTACAATAAAATTCATTTCTTGCACATTAAATAATACTGATCATTGTAATAATACAAGAGAAATTTATTAAAACAAGATATGGCATTCATAACAATTTTAATAAATATTGGTTAAAATGAATTTTAATATGATTTATAGAGAGTAATATCAATTTCTCTTATAAAAAATATAATTTTTTGCATTTTTCTTATATTTATATACTCTTACAAAATATTTATTAAAATATTTAAAAATAATTCTTTCACTTTTATATGAAAATGAAAGTTTTCAATTAAATTCTAATTCAGAATTGTGCAAAGCAATATCTCTGTAATTGTCTCTGTGTACAGAGCTCTTTTGCTGAGAACTAGATGCATGTACTTCTTCAGAGACAAAGCAGAAAACTATATTTTGAATTTTTCACTGAGCATTTGAGCTCTGGAAAGAAAATATGTACAGATTATACCACCACCAGTATGATCTAGATCACATTTTTAAATTTCAAAGGCACATTCAGTATAACTTTAGTTGCTCTTGTAAATGGTCAATTTAAATTTTATACATGAAGATGTAAAATGTTTAGTGACAGTGGTGTGTCGGAAAAGAGTTACCTTAAAAATACTTAGGTTAAAATTTTCAAATATACCTCAGGCCAATTAATTGTCAAGAACCAATATAAACGTTCCTTACATAATTGTAGTCGATGATTCATTCTCATTAACACTAAAAATCATGAAGTCTTTCTCTGGAAAAGTAACAAATCTTTTTTATTAGCATTTCCTTTTGAGACAAAGACGAATGTAGCTAAAAATGCCTGACATTTTCAATAATCGTTTCAGAATATATATAATTTAATATGTTAGCTGCTCCAATAACAGCCTGGACTTACATTCTAGCAACATGCATTCTATATAATTATGAGATCCTAAAGCTTGGCTACAAAGCCATTTGAAAGATTATTCAGATTTGACAATCAATAGTCATGGAGCAAAGTATTCACATCCTCAAAAATGCACACCAGGAATGCAAGAAATACTTCAAGCAGGACTTGTTCTTAATTCTTTCATTATTGGGCTCTGTTGATTGGTCAAAGTCATGCAGACAGGACTGCAAAATTAAAGATTTATTACCCCGTCCATTTGTTCATTGCAGAAGAAGCTAAAAAAAAATGGCTTTTCCCTAATTAACATATACAAGATACAGCAGCAGAATTTTTTCAGTTTGTTGTCTTCTCTGCACTGTGACTTAGCTTGTTTGGGCATAATTAGAATACAAATTTCTTCTAATTGACCGACTCCCAGGATTATTATCTGCTACTGAGTTTTCTTGGGTCTAAAATGAAAATGAATTATGAGTAATTAGATTGAAATATCAGTATTAAATCAAGTAAATGTTATCACCATTGTTTATAATAAATAAAAGTTACATTATAAATATAGAATAATGTGATTTGAGTATGAAGTTTAAATGATAAGTTTTATCAAGCTTGACACTAAACATGCTAAGGGGCTGTACTTATACAGTAGCCTTCCTCTTAACCGGAACTCCGCTTTATCCGGCTGACTTTTTTTTCCCACCATCAGGCAAAATTCAGAAAGGAAAATTTCGGTTCTCATTTCTTTATGATTAATTAACACAAATTTACGTAATGTAGAATAATTTCAACTTCTAATAAAGGTACGTGACGAGATTTTCAACTATTTAATTTGTATTTAAAACTTTTCATTATTTGTTATTAGTGGTAATTTTTATTTCAATTCAGTTAATTACAACCAGTATTCATTTCACAAAATATAGAAAATATGTACATTTTTAAAACTACACAAATTAAAAAGCTATAATGCATCCTAAGCATTTAATTAAATATGCAGTTACTTATTTAATTTTTATTACATCTCCGGTTTAACCGGTTTTTTGCTTAACCGGCTAACCCTCGGTCCCGTTTAGGCCGGTTAAGAGGGAGGCTATTGTATAACTTTTATCAATCTTTTGGTTATTTTGGATTCCCCACCCCACCCCCCGTTAATCATATCATTATCAATGTCTAAAAATTCCTTTGATTTTTGGAGTGATATACAAATATGGTTACATCTATTTTTTGCATACTTCATTGATTCGAAATGAAGAGAAGTCAATAAAATACCATTTTATATATGAAATAACTTTATATCAAATTAAATAACACTTAAAAGAAATAGTTACTATTTAAAAGAATTTAATAATAGCCTTTTTTTTTTACATAATGCGTTCAACAGCAATAATGTCTTCTTGCACTTGACCACACAGGGGGAGTGGGAGGCAAACAGAACTTCTTATCAACAAAACAGATGGACAAAATTCTTTCTCCTTTATTTACTAGTAAACACAAAGTATCATTTGAAACGTACTTCATATATGGTTTCTCGAACAGTGGTTTATAGATGCATACGCATATGACAGAAGAATAGGAATGGCAAACATTGGGGTATTACATATTTTGTAATTAAATAATTTTATAATCATTGAAAGATTTTAATAATAACTTTGTATTCTCATAAAAATAGATAACAGACTAAAAAGAGATAACATACAACTTTGATGTAAAGACCAAGTTACAAATAAAAAAAGAAAATGTTGGTAGTGTGAAAAATGATAACGATATCAAAAGACAAATCCCCCCCTCCCCTTAGCGATATCTTACGATATCATGTGCCAGACCCACCCTCCCCCTAAAATGATAACGTTATATATGCACAGCACCTAATGCGAAACTGACATTGACAATGTAACTGGAAACCATTTTACACTGCGCTCTTTGTGGGTGATATTTGGAACTTTTGTTAGCCAGAAGACCACCAAATATTTCTCCAATCCCCATTAATGACATTGTTATTGACTAACTTAATTCGTAATTTGCTCTGATTATGGATGATCAATGTTATTTCTACTGATATACTCTTATTCCCATATTTAATCATGAATTTTGTATAAATTTAACAGAGTTTTGCCTTTAAATTTTTGGTTTAAAAAAGCACATGTACGTGTTCATAGAATAATTGGTATATTTTTAGGGACAACTATTGAAGTTTCTATGGTGAGCATTTATTTCAATTTTTGTCAAAAGCTCTTTAATTTATCTATTTTATAAATATTTAGAGCAGGGCCGAAACTAAGGAGGGGCAGAGGGGGCATGTGTCCTGGGCGCCAAAACAAAGGGGCGCAAAATGAAGGATTATACCTTTGGAATGGATCTTTTTCTGCTGATGGACTGGTGGCTTCCATTATTATGAAACAGACATTATAAATGAAGTGTTAGGTGAAGATGAAAGAGCAGCCGTAAAAAGTTAGAACTCCGATTTTCTGGTCAGAATGGGAGAAAAAAAATGGTCATAATTCTTTTCCTATTCTGACCAGAAAAACAGAGTTCTAACTTTTTATGACGCTCTTTCATCTTCACCTAACACTTCATTTATAATGGCTGTTTCATAATAATGGAAGCTATCAGTCCATCATAAGAAAATAACTCGGTTAAAGCAGAAACTCACAGTCGGTTAAGCGGGACTCTACTGTATATTTCATTTTAAAAATGATCTTTAGAATATTTTTGTTAGTGTTCAGAGGGGGGGGGGGGGGTCATGACCCCCCCCCCTTGGATCCGCCATTGTAGATCACATAGCTTAGTATTACATATTTGATGATTACATATATTAAATTTAACTTAGTCGGCTATTAGAAAATTAGTAAAATTCTCTTTGTAAATATACTTTATGGAAGATGGGGGGGAGGGGGGGGGGTTGGTTTGCAAAATCCATGTTTGCACCGGATGCAAAAAAAGGCTAGTTTCGGCCCTGGTACAAAATCTAGCACACTATACTACAAACTACGATTAAAAGTAATGACTGCTGTAGTTTTGTTACTTGTAGTGTGCTACTTCTGACCCCTGGGTACAATTGTATAACTACTCCTTCTGCCACAGCATAAAATTTTATAGACAGATTTCCGGTTACATTTTTACAGATTTTACTGTATTACCTACACTTTCCAGTTAAAAGCTCTGCGAAACACAGATAATTGACTTGGCAATTTTAAGCATCACCCCCCCACCCCCAAGAAAAATATGCCATAGCAATGGCTCTGATTGTATGCTGCTCGAGAGATTTTGAAATACATGAATATTTCTTAAAATGAAGAAAGAAACATGAAATAAGCAAACCAAAATTTTTTACTCATAACCCTCGATAAAAGACAATTTTTAAACATATAAATATAAAAAAACAACAGAAGTGTAACAAATATGAAATTGTAAATATTTACAAGGGTATAAACTTTTTTTTTTTTTAAATAGATAATTGAAACAGTTTTTGCATCGTTCGTTTCGGGCGTCAAAGATGGTCCGACAGAAAAAAGACGCTCGCTCTCCAAGCGACTCCCCTGCAGCCATAGGAATAACATGGAGACGCCCGGAATCTGAAGCGTCTTTGACCCCTCGTGTAATAACACCGTAATGGTGTTATTACACGTAGAATCCCAGGCGACAAAAGACGCCGCGTCAAACTCCTCCCACAAGTTCTTGATGCGAGGGTTGCCAAAATAAATTCCGAACCCGTTCCCGTACTCGCATATTCATCGCTCTAAACAGGCAGCCAAGCGAGCGACCGTGCCAAGAGGATTGTTTTCAACCTGTTTAAAGAAATTACTTTTTTTAGACGGATTTTCGGCAAAATTGTAATCGCGGACTGTATAAAACGGACTTTTTTTTTTAAATTTTATTAAAAATATAGTAAAGTTTAAAGATACGATTGAGAAGTCAGATGGTTGAACTTAATGTTAAAAATAGTGGTATATAGATATTTAGTAGTTAGATTAAAACATGGAGTTTTGACATTCAAAAAAGGAATCCGGTATAAATTTTCCAGTGCAGTATACAAAAAAATTCTTTCTTTTTTTAATAAAGTTTAATCGGAATTCTTATAGGGCTTTTTGAATTTTACACAAAATTTTTTATCTACATTTAGTGTTTTTGTAGAAATTTTTCGACTTCGTAAAAGAATCCTATTTCAAAGTATTAGCTCAGTATAACAAATTTTGTCTTCTAGAATTTTTACCGATACTGGCGAATTTCAAATAAAAAATTTGATTGATATCTATATTTCAACAACTTTTATAATATTCATACATATATAAATAGCCCTACATGTAAAAATTTTTATAAATGGGATTTTAAAACACTCCATAAAGCAGATAAGGGATATAATTTAGCATATTTTTTTCCAAATCATCGAGGAAAACACCCTTTATGTACTGAATTATGAAAATTTTATATTATAAAGCATTTTTCGCGAATTGTTTAAACTACATTAGAAGATTTTTCAACAAATTTTAGAAGGATTTTAGAAGTATTGAAGGATTAATTAAATTTCAATTTATAGGGATTTTGAGCAATACTTATAACCCCACTCAAATCTTTTATTTTTAATATTTTTCTTAGTATTTTGTTGAATTAGGAAATGTACAAATATAATGTTCTTACAATAGAAATATTTCCGAATTGAAAAATTCCTACCCCCCACCCCCCACCCCACCCCCAACGCCAAGAAAGCTGAAAAGATGCAAAGGCAAAAGAAATCATCCTTTTAAAAATATTTCTGTTTTGTGTAACCCATAAGGCTTTATGAACAAGATAAAGTAGTATATCTATAACTCATTCTAAACTATATTTTAACTAATCGATGTATTAAATGAATTTTATAACAAGTATTTTAATGGTACTTATAAGTACCGCCAGTAGATAAAGGGTTAAAGAAGCATAAATAGTATTAATTTAATACGGTTAAACCTGAGTAAGAGAGAAACTTTTATTAATGCTATTTCTTCTGAAACTGCATTTTTAAAATTAAAAATCTTTGTTAGCGAGACCACTAAATCTCTAATTGAAATTGCTTTATTTGTCTTGATACTTACCTTCATAATTGAGACAATTTTCACTTGTTACCAAAGTTCAACATGAATGACCTCCTGAAACTAAGAACACAAATATGTCACATCTATCAGTATAATAGTTATTACTGTCACTTTGAGAGCCTTTTTTAGTAAAAGAAGCACTTGTTGATCTTATATAGGGGAGGTAGGGGTAATTAGGATCAGGGGCACTTCAAGGGCAACTTGTAACACATAAAAAAATTGACCATGTTAATTATGAAGTCTGACTAATAATCCACGTGTGCAATTTGTTTGGAGTGAAAATGTATGTTCCTGTACAAGTAATTACTGTTTTTCCCAGAACACAAAGAAAAACGTTGTCTGTCAAAGTGAGAATGTTTTAGTTAAAAAGGTCCTGTTTAAAAAGTTGTAGGAATATTGAAATATAGCTATGGATTTAAATTTGGAAAAAAATTGTTTTTAAGAGGAAATGATTACGTTTTGCAACAGACGAAGCATAATGTTAATAAACTGCATGATTCTAATTATCCCAGAAATATCATTTTCGGGTTAAGAGTAAATTGGGATCGCAAATTTTATTTTTTATTTAAATCAAATTGCGGTTTAGAATGCATTTTTTAATCTTTCAGTTTTCAGATCCTGTGAAATACCCCTAATTCGGTTTACTTTACTGCACATTTTCTGTTAGCAAAACATTTATTTTACAATTTTACCTTGCATTTATTCCAAATTTTAGCCTTGACCGCATATTTTAAGCCTAATTAGGCCTCAACACATTTAATGTAAATGAAATTTTCCTCCTTAACAACATATGAGTTTTGACTGGTCCTTTTCTCCCTGTTATTTGTTCCCCATTTCATGTTATTTTGAAGAAAAAAAAATTATTTTTTGAACTTAAAAAATTATATTTTTAGTAATAAAACAAGGCTATTAATTTACAATAGAAAATTTTGCATTTGATTTTGTTTTGTAGGTAGAGTGTAAAATATATAAATATTAAAAATCCATTAAAAAACTTTTTTTCCATCGCACTTATCTTTCCAATATTGTATCTCTGAGTTGTAGTTGTAAAACCAAATATATCTTCCTGTAACGCCCAAACTGAGATCTTTTAATCCCATTTACCCATGACTGTGTATCTTGCAAGGCATGGGAAAAAATACCATTGATCACAATTACCCCATTTTATGGGGTAATTGGTATCAAGAGGCATTTTTTGAAAAAGACACTTGTATCAGGTAACATGGTACATTAAAAATAACTCTTTACACATTTCAAGAGACAACTACCTACTGAGTAAAATTATACAGAACAGTAGTATGTAGTCCACCACTTCATTCTATGACAATCGTCAAAAAGTGATACTAGTTACCCCCAACACCACTAACAAAGACACCACTTTAAGGCTGAGTTGGTCGTTCCTTCAGTTCCAACTTCTCCAAACTTAATTTTATTTATACTCGTATATTCTTAAATAAAACAAATCAAAAATTTCACATGTTAACTTGTCCCACCTAGGAAGTTGTAACAAGATAGATCTCTGATAAGATTAACTCGCACATCCCCCTTTAAAAAACTGATATTCAAAATAATTTATAAGGCGATTTAAATATTTATAAAACGCAGGCCACTATATCATTTCTTTTCAAAAATGATAAAAATTATTCTACGAGAATTAATTCAATACTTATCAATTCACAGCATCATTAAAAGAACATTTTTATCCTACTAAACTTTACATGTTTTTCATGATTATTTTAGTACTACGCTTCTTAATAAAAGTAGTTTATCTGAAATTGGGTTTCAATTCTTTTACAATGGTAAGGATTACATCATTTCACTCATCACTAGTATATGGATTTTCTTACAGGCTAAGGGATTTTTAGGAAGTTCTTTAAAAACTGTGCAGTTATAAATCTAAAAATTTCTCTTGCGAATCTAAAAAGCATCCTTTCCATACCAACCACATCCTGTCCTGATTTAAACCTGAGTGAAACTCTGCTGTAATAAACTGCCCTCTGTTGTATATAATTCTTAATTGTAAAAAAAATTCACAAAAATGCATTGTAACAATAATATTGAAGTCGCGTAAATTTTGTCAGAATAATTTTCAACTGTAGTTTGAATATTGCTGGCTGTTAAGATTTCTGAAATTCCCCCACTCTTGAAAATTTAAGCATGAGCAGGGGTTCCCAACATTTTTAGGCCACACCTCACCTAAGAATTTCTAAAATCCAGATGCTTCACCTTCCACTGTAACTTGCAATTCTTATTGTTTAAAAAGTGAATCCATATTCACATGAGGGAAGATTAAAAAAGGAAGTAAAATAAATTCCCATTCAATAAATACTAGTCGAAAAAGTTTTATACAAAAAAAGTTACATAAAAAAGGCATTAAGCATCACAAAATTTATGCCCTTTTATATACATATATATTCCAGTTATTGCTGTATTTTGAAATTTTGCGAGAGAGCTTTTTGAAAAAGGTAACTTATTTTTTCACTTTATCTTAAAACATTCACATGTACTGACTTTTTGAAAAAGATAACTTATTTTTTCACTTTATCTTAAAACATCCACATGTACTGACTTTATGTTTAAACTGCACCACATTACAAAAAAAAAAAAAAAAAAAAAAAAAAGAATAAAAGAGCCGATAGGGAATCCGTTTAATAACAAATATCAAGCTCCCCTCCCCCTGCCCTGTGGGATGTATGCATACCATTTGGAACCACTGTTGTTAGAGAATGGCTGTAGATTAATACAGATTGTTTTGAATTCATTCAATATTCTGAATCCGAGATCGGAATCTTAGGCTTTAACTGTGAATGCTCTTCGAATTGAGCTATTTGGATGACATCCCAGACAACAAAAAATTAATACTTGCATCACTTATTTACAAAAAAAAAAAAATAATTGTTAAAAAATAAAGTGTGATATGCATTCATAGTTTATTCGAGTTTCATTTTTTGTGATTTATTCTGTCGAGCTTTTTCAAATAACACATCAGATGTTGAAAATGGTTGTTTTGAGTAATATTGTGTAGGTTTGGATGTTGTCCAGGTAGCTCAGTTGGAAGAGCATTTACAATTAAAGCCAAAGGTTCTGGGTCGAGCCTTAGGCTGGACACATTTTCACTCAGTTAGAAAAATTGCTACTTGTAAACTACAGTTTCTTGCAACATATATTTATATGCATATACACACAGATTAAATGTCAAATTTATCTAAAATTTTCTTTTGTTTATAATAATCAAAAGGAAATAAAAAAAAATCTTTTAAACTTGACAGTTTATTTCAAGTGCCTTTCTCTTTATGTTAAAGTTATGTAGATTAAAATAATAACCAGCCTAAATAATAATAAACTCAATTTATCTGATTTATCCTTGTACCTAATTACTGATAAGATGGTTATATTCAAAGAAAGAAAATCATGCCCTTTTCAACATTGGCCATCTATTTTATTTTTACATAGACAGTTGACGATAATGTACAAACATTTTGCACATTCTTGTGCTAAAAGTTCTACATGACACGGTAGCTAACTGCAAAAGGAGAAAATGCTTTAGTAGGGAGAATCTATTTCTTTGGCTTAAAATTCACATTGTTATGATTTTTCTTTTTTGCAATTACAAAGAAATGAGATACCTTCGGACTTTTTGCATCACATTTATATATTTAGATTTTTTTTGTGTGTGTCAAGACAAAAACAATATCCGTTGTGCACCAGGAAGTACTTGCAGGTGTTTGCAGATGTTTCATGAACTCCCAAATGGATATGAAGGATGTAAAAAATAAACAGTCGAAAATTTTGTCCCAAATCAATACAACCTTATCTTAAATGAAATTTATTAATGATTGGCCTAGTTTGATGAGAGCTACAGACTGGAAAGACAATAAAGTAAAAAATACAATAAATATTTCATAATAAAACGTACAATAAGGTCCAACTGCAAATGGGCAATACATTTTTTTAAAGGGAAAAAGAAAGTGGGAATGTTAAAAGTTGTTTTCAAATTTCATGTATGAGTAATTCAGAATCAAAATGGATCAGGTTCATAAAACATTATACAGAGATATTTGTAGATAAAATTTATTTGCTCATTGTAATTTTAATTCAAATTTGTAGGAATTTAGCACCATTTTCAACCTACTACTTACTTATTTTGTATTAAATTGATGAAATTACTGGATATAGAGCAAGAATCAGGTTTAATGAGAAAATGGACGTTATATTATTTGGTTCTGAATGACTTATATTCAACGAAGTGTGTTTAATTTTGTCTGTTAAAAATTGTGCATCTATTATAGCCCTCCCTTTCCCATCTAACTTTCATGAAAAGGAAAAAAAATAAATAAAAAATCAGAATGATATAAAAATGAAACAAGAGTTTACAATAAAATTCATTTCTTGCACATTAAATAATACTGATCATTGTAATAATACAAGAGAAATTTATTAAAACAAGATATGGCATTCATAACAATTTTAATAAATATTGGTTAAAATGAATTTTAATATGATTTATAGAGAGTAATATCAATTTCTCTTATAAAAAATATAATTTTTTGCATTTTTCTTATATTTATATACTCTTACAAAATATTTATTAAAATATTTAAAAATAATTCTTTCACTTTTATATGAAAATGAAAGTTTTCAATTAAATTCTAATTCAGAATTGTGCAAAGCAATATCTCTGTAATTGTCTCTGTGTACAGAGCTCTTTTGCTGAGAACTAGATGCATGTACTTCTTCAGAGACAAAGCAGAAAACTATATTTTGAATTTTTCACTGAGCATTTGAGCTCTGGAAAGAAAATATGTACAGATTATACCACCACCAGTATGATCTAGATCACATTTTTAAATTTCAAAGGCACATTCAGTATAACTTTAGTTGCTCTTGTAAATGGTCAATTTAAATTTTATACATGAAGATGTAAAATGTTTAGTGACAGTGGTGTGTCGGAAAAGAGTTACCTTAAAAATACTTAGGTTAAAATTTTCAAATATACCTCAGGCCAATTAATTGTCAAGAACCAATATAAACGTTCCTTACATAATTGTAGTCGATGATTCATTCTCATTAACACTAAAAATCATGAAGTCTTTCTCTGGAAAAGTAACAAATCTTTTTTATTAGCATTTCCTTTTGAGACAAAGACGAATGTAGCTAAAAATGCCTGACATTTTCAATAATCGTTTCAGAATATATATAATTTAATATGTTAGCTGCTCCAATAACAGCCTGGACTTACATTCTAGCAACATGCATTCTATATAATTATGAGATCCTAAAGCTTGGCTACAAAGCCATTTGAAAGATTATTCAGATTTGACAATCAATAGTCATGGAGCAAAGTATTCACATCCTCAAAAATGCACACCAGGAATGCAAGAAATACTTCAAGCAGGACTTGTTCTTAATTCTTTCATTATTGGGCTCTGTTGATTGGTCAAAGTCATGCAGACAGGACTGCAAAATTAAAGATTTATTACCCCGTCCATTTGTTCATTGCAGAAGAAGCTAAAAAAAAAATGGCTTTTCCCTAATTAACATATACAAGATACAGCAGCAGAATTTTTTCAGTTTGTTGTCTTCTCTGCACTGTGACTTAGCTTGTTTGGGCATAATTAGAATACAAATTTCTTCTAATTGACCGACTCCCAGGATTATTATCTGCTACTGAGTTTTCTTGGGTCTAAAATGAAAATGAATTATGAGTAATTAGATTGAAATATCAGTATTAAATCAAGTAAATGTTATCACCATTGTTTATAATAAATAAAAGTTACATTATAAATATAGAATAATGTGATTTGAGTATGAAGTTTAAATGATAAGTTTTATCAAGCTTGACACTAAACATGCTAAGGGGCTGTACTTATACAGTAGCCTTCCTCTTAACCGGAACTCCGCTTTATCCGGCTGACTTTTTTTTCCCACCATCAGGCAAAATTCAGAAAGGAAAATTTCGGTTCTCATTTCTTTATGATTAATTAACACAAATTTACGTAATGTAGAATAATTTCAACTTCTAATAAAGGTACGTGACGAGATTTTCAACTATTTAATTTGTATTTAAAACTTTTCATTATTTGTTATTAGTGGTAATTTTTATTTCAATTCAGTTAATTACAACCAGTATTCATTTCACAAAATATAGAAAATATGTACATTTTTAAAACTACACAAATTAAAAAGCTATAATGCATCCTAAGCATTTAATTAAATATGCAGTTACTTATTTAATTTTTATTACATCTCCGGTTTAACCGGTTTTTTGCTTAACCGGCTAACCCTCGGTCCCGTTTAGGCCGGTTAAGAGGGAGGCTATTGTATAACTTTTATCAATCTTTTGGTTATTTTGGATTCCCCACCCCACCCCCCGTTAATCATATCATTATCAATGTCTAAAAATTCCTTTGATTTTTGGAGTGATATACAAATATGGTTACATCTATTTTTTGCATACTTCATTGATTCGAAATGAAGAGAAGTCAATAAAATACCATTTTATATATGAAATAACTTTATATCAAATTAAATAACACTTAAAAGAAATAGTTACTATTTAAAAGAATTTAATAATAGCCTTTTTTTTTTACATAATGCGTTCAACAGCAATAATGTCTTCTTGCACTTGACCACACAGGGGGAGTGGGAGGCAAACAGAACTTCTTATCAACAAAACAGATGGACAAAATTCTTTCTCCTTTATTTACTAGTAAACACAAAGTATCATTTGAAACGTACTTCATATATGGTTTCTCGAACAGTGGTTTATAGATGCATACGCATATGACAGAAGAATAGGAATGGCAAACATTGGGGTATTACATATTTTGTAATTAAATAATTTTATAATCATTGAAAGATTTTAATAATAACTTTGTATTCTCATAAAAATAGATAACAGACTAAAAAGAGATAACATACAACTTTGATGTAAAGACCAAGTTACAAATAAAAAAAGAAAATGTTGGTAGTGTGAAAAATGATAACGATATCAAAAGACAAATCCCCCCCCTCCCCTTAGCGATATCTTACGATATCATGTGCCAGACCCACCCTCCCCCTAAAATGATAACGTTATATATGCACAGCACCTAATGCGAAACTGACATTGACAATGTAACTGGAAACCATTTTACACTGCGCTCTTTGTGGGTGATATTTGGAACTTTTGTTAGCCAGAAGACCACCAAATATTTCTCCAATCCCCATTAATGACATTGTTATTGACTAACTTAATTCGTAATTTGCTCTGATTATGGATGATCAATGTTATTTCTACTGATATACTCTTATTCCCATATTTAATCATGAATTTTGTATAAATTTAACAGAGTTTTGCCTTTAAATTTTTGGTTTAAAAAAAGCACATGTACGTGTTCATAGAATAATTGGTATATTTTTAGGGACAACTATTGAAGTTTCTATGGTGAGCATTTATTTCAATTTTTGTCAAAAGCTCTTTAATTTATCTATTTTATAAATATTTAGAGCAGGGCCGAAACTAAGGAGGGGCAGAGGGGGCATGTGTCCTGGGCGCCAAAACAAAGGGGCGCAAAATGAAGGATTATACCTTTGGAATGGATCTTTTTCTGCTGATGGACTGGTGGCTTCCATTATTATGAAACAGACATTATAAATGAAGTGTTAGGTGAAGATGAAAGAGCAGCCGTAAAAAGTTAGAACTCCGATTTTCTGGTCAGAATGGGAGAAAAAAAATGGTCATAATTCTTTTCCTATTCTGACCAGAAAAACAGAGTTCTAACTTTTTATGACGCTCTTTCATCTTCACCTAACACTTCATTTATAATGGCTGTTTCATAATAATGGAAGCTATCAGTCCATCATAAGAAAATAACTCGGTTAAAGCAGAAACTCACAGTCGGTTAAGCGGGACTCTACTGTATATTTCATTTTAAAAATGATCTTTAGAATATTTTTGTTAGTGTTCAGAGGGGGGGGGGTCATGACCCCCCCCCCCCTTGGATCCGCCATTGTAGATCACATAGCTTAGTATTACATATTTGATGATTACATATATTAAATTTAACTTAGTCGGCTATTAGAAAATTAGTAAAATTCTCTTTGTAAATATACTTTATGGAAGATGGGGGGGGGGGGGGGGGGTTGGTTTGCAAAATCCATGTTTGCACCGGATGCAAAAAAAGGCTAGTTTCGGCCCTGGTACAAAATCTAGCACACTATACTACAAACTACGATTAAAAGTAATGACTGCTGTAGTTTTGTTACTTGTAGTGTGCTACTTCTGACCCCTGGGTACAATTGTATAACTACTCCTTCTGCCACAGCATAAAATTTTATAGACAGATTTCCGGTTACATTTTTACAGATTTTACTGTATTACCTACACTTTCTAGTTAAAAGCTCTGCGAAACACAGATAATTGACTTGGCAATTTTAAGCATCACCCCCCCACCCCCAAGAAAAATATGCCATAGCAATGGCTCTGATTGTATGCTGCTCGAGAGATTTTGAAATACATGAATATTTCTTAAAATGAAGAAAGAAACATGAAATAAGCAAACCAAAATTTTTTACTCATAACCCTCGATAAAAGACAATTTTTAAACATATAAATATAAAAAAACAACAGAAGTGTAACAAATATGAAATTGTAAATATTTACAAGGGTATAAACTTTTTTTTTTTTTTAAATAGATAATTGAAACAGTTTTTGCATCTGTTATGTGTTGTTAATTTTAGACAATTTTTAAACACATTAACATAAAAAAAAAAAAAAACTAAAGTGTATATTATACAACCGGTTAAGTGGGGTTTCATGAAAAATCCTTGCTTCTTTTCTGTTATGTTTAGAATAAATTATCCATTTTTTTCTTTTATTAAAAACTCAGAGAAAAATTTAAAGTTAATAATTAATGTTAAAGCACTCCTCATTTACAAAATAAGAAAATTATGTATTTAAATCACAATTTGCTATGTAACTAATTTGGGTACTTTTCGGTTAGCCGGGCGCCAGTGTTATATATACATATGTATGTATACCTATATATATATATATATGCATATTTATACATATATAGAAGCTATATGTATACATATATACATATGTGTGTATATATACATATATATGTATATATAGATATACATACATATGTATATATAACACTGGCGCCCGGCTAACCGAAAAGTACCCTAATTTTAAATGTTTTTAGTTTACATTTAAATTCTAAATGACCACAAAGAAATTAAATAAGAGATTTACATTGTTAAGTAAGAATATAACAGACTTCATAAAATAAACAATAAATTGCTAGTGATGAGATGCATATGCAGAGATAAGAAGAAACAGGATCCTTTAAAGGAACTTTCACAAAATATTTAATCTCAAAACAGGATTTTCATAAACTTTTCAATTTCAAAACCCTTCACTATATTTTTTGACTTAAAAATAGACCTTTCACAAACCTTTCCCACCATCAAACTGAAACTTTTACAAATTTAATTATTTAAAAGTGAGATCTGTCCTGTCACTTTTACATATATGTAAAGTGAAAATATAGATGTTACATGCATATACTTTCTTAAAGATGTATAAACAAAAACCTGAATATAACGATCATTTCAAATTCAGAAAATTATGATTTTAAAACTGACATTTGGATAACTCAGAAAATTTATTTGCAGGAATTGTTTTTATTTTACGTTTAAGATCAGACAATACACCACATTTAAAAGTAATTTTAATACCGTGAAATAAAAGTTAATAGATACAGAATATTTTATTTTTAATCTAGCAAGAAAACTGCAACATTCAATTTTTTGCATTACACTAACATACAGCGCTGAAAACGTAAACAATTTGGCGAAAAAGTTTTGAAATAGCGCCAAAATAACATATGTGAAATATTATTAATAACAGCAAAGAAATACTTTTAATAAACGCAAAAAATGAATTAAAGAAATTAACAGTTATTGAATTTAATTTTGAATACAAGATAGTTCAGAATAAAAGGTGGGAAAGATACATAAAAACAAAACATTACACTTACCAGCAGCAAAGCGGGAAGCAGATGTGTCTCTTTTAATTATAATTAAGCTGTTATATGAAGAGAATCTGTGATTTACCCATCCTGCTCAAGAAACTAGGCTGTCTTTGTTCTCCTAAAAGTAATACTAATAGTAAAATAAATAAATTTATATTCATTCATGTTTCAGCCACATTCAGCGAGCGGCCATTTTGACAGAAATGTTGATCTTGAAATCCCCAGTCAAAAAGTGACGTCAACTTCCTTAAGCATTTGATTGGCTGTTACTGGCGAGTCGCTTGGCTCTCAGGCGTCAAAGATGCCCCGAACAAGAGAGTCGCTCGCGCTCCAAGCGACTCCCCTGGCTCCATAGCATTAACATGGAGACGCCTGGGATCCAAGCGACTTTTGGTGTTATTACGGTGTTATTATGCTGCGTTTACACTATGGCTTATCAGGTCTACAAGGTCTGCGAGGTCTGCCAGGCGTGGGTTTAGCCTGGTTTAGGAGGGTCTGCGTGGTCTGCGAGGCTTGGTCTCTGTGGTCTAGGCCTTGGCTTTAAAATACTAGACCCAACCAATCAGCGTGCTTCATTTTTCTGTATTCCGCCATTTTAAAACATTGAAGAAGCAGACGACAGCTTATGATTTTAAAGATTATTTGAAATTAATAAGGGATTTACAAATTAAAGGTACGTAATGGTTTTTCAGATGTTTTTTAACATTTCTTTACATTGTTTCATAACTGTAGAAGTTTCTTTTATAAAGCTATACAATCGTAAGTTACTATTTTCATGTATTTACATACTACGCTACAAAAAATTAATTTGTTAACTATGTTACTTTTTAATATTACCAAACTCTATAAAACGATGTATTCGTAAATTCTTTAATTTGCATCTTCCTGTATTTACATACAACGCTGCCTATGCATTTGTTAATAGATAATTATGTTCCTCATTTCCAAATTCTTTAAAATTAACCTGGTTTCATATTCATGAATTTAAAACAAATTTGATAGTATATGAATACAAATTAATATAATACGGTCGTCATTCTATTATAATGTACGGTAATCCCTTTTTTGTGAATAAATAGTTTCATTTCCTTCAGGAATTTATTTGATATTCTATTTCAATGCATTTTTAGTACTGACAATTTTTTAATTTATCCTAAAACTAGCAACAAATTTTTAACCATAGAATTAATTTTGAATTAACTCCAAAGTTTTCTCTATTATTTTTATATAATTGACTGATCATAGCAAACTCTGCATACATGATTTACATTATTATTAATCAGTTTTAAATGTGTTAATTTTTACAATGATACGGTACTATCTAAAAAGTAATATGAAGACTTTGAATTGTATTTAGCTTCTTATCCTCCCCCTAAAAAAATTCTAATGACATATAAAATTTAACTTTTTTTAAATTGAACAAACTTGTTTTTAAATAAAGTTTTTACTTGTAATTATTATTAATAATTTATAAACCATCCCTTATTCTTTTTACAATTTTATCTTTCTGTAGTTTTCTTTAATAATTAATCAGTAGTAGTATATTAAAACTGTAAAATCTAGAACATGAATTTTTTCTCTCCACTTCCCCACAAGAGATGATTTACGATTGAAAAGTTCGTAAATTATTATTTTTTTTTTCAGAAAGAGTTTGAAAAACTTTCAAACCTATAAAAGTTATACTTGAAGTAGAGATTAGAATCTGCTGGTGCCAAGATAAATACATATTTTACCAAGTTTGCTCTCAGGATATCGCAGGTGTGTAGTCTTCTATAATAAGTGACTACCATTTGTGATCTTCTGCAAGAAAGTGGATTGTCTGATGCTCTTGGACTATGTGCTGTTTTGTTGTTTTCTACTTAAAATTCATCAATCAGGAACTCTCGTATAAATAAAGTATTACTAACTTGTATGACTGACTGTAAGTATGTAGTTTTTTTCTATATTTATTTTCTGTTGCTTAGAACGAGAGATTTTGAAATGCATCCTACATTGTTTTTGTTGTTTTTATTAGTTTATTATACTCTTTTTTTTCTATTCATTTACATTGCAGGATGTTTCCAATGGGACATTTTCAACAGTTATGTGAATGTTTGTCGATTGCCTGTTGACCCGACTTTTACATGAGATTTGCATGCTTTTTTTGAAGATATGAATCTTCAATAATATTCGTGTATGATGATTGTAAGTAAGTCATTTTTCTCAAAAGTACATGTTCTGTATTTTATTTATCATTGTTTTATCTTTTATATATAACGTCATTTTTCTCACAAAATCAATCTGTATCTAAGAAAACTTTATTCTCAATACAATATTTATTATTTAATTCCTTTTATTCTTTAATCAATGTTTTCTTCGCATTAGTTTTTTTAATTTATAAAATGGCGTTAAATGATCAATTAAAAAAATGCAGTTTATGTAAACTATGTTTTATATAAACATCGAGTATATGAGTATTCTGTTAGTGGGAAGCAGTTAACCTCTACCTCCCTCCCTATACACACTTTTCAAGGATTTGATATTGCAAAAAATGTGTCGCTCAGACTTAAAAAAATTCTGAAATTACACGAAAGCTAGAATAACTAATCAGATTTGTCTAAAATAAGATCACAGTGTTAAATAAGCAATTTAAGCACAGTAATTAATTAGTAATAATGTATATATTTGAGAATATGGTTATGTATATTGCTTCGTAGCTGTGAACTATGATCAAATGATATCTCTTCCATTTCTAATTCCTTTTTCTTCCATTTGGTACACCTGGATAATTTTAATTTAATATCAGCTTAATAATTATTAATATATTATTAATTATTAATATATTTTATTTAATATTGAAATAATATAAAATGTATTATCTGTGATAGTATCATGGTTTTTATTTGTTTAATAATTATTAAGCTGCATATGTAATAATCTAATGTATTTGATTTAATATTTGTTCATGTTGAACTAATCTAAAATGTATTATTATTAATGTTGTTGTTTGTGATTTGGGTTGTTTATTTACAATTCTTTGGAGTAATATGAATTATTTATTTCATTAGTATAAGTTATTGAAATTATCAGGAGCATATGGTGTATTTTAGAATTTAATTAAAATGTGTCAACATTGTAATTAATTTTGGTACTTTTCGGTTAGCCGGGCGCCACTGTTATCTATACATATTTGTATACATACATATATGTAAATATACACATGTATACATATACATATATTGCATATATACACACTTATATATATGTATATATACATACATTTATATTACATATATATGTATATATAACAGTGGCGCCCGGCTAACTGAAAAGTACCTTAATTTTTATAAAGCTCTGAGCTTCAAAATAAAATAAGTGATATTGTTTGTTTCGCTCAATCAATGTTTATAATTCACTGGGTCATTCGATGGTAACTTACATTACATTTAGAACAGTTTACTTCAGTAATTTTAGTAATAAAAGACAAAAGAAAAAAAAAATATTAACAATGCAAAGTTGACATGATTTGTTAATTAAACCTATTCAAAGATAAATTTAGATGATAATGGCCTAATTTTAGTGTTTTTTCTTGAACTCTGCCAGTTATATTTATTATGGTAACTGACATTACTGAAAAAGTAACGTAAGTTGCCATAAAAAATGTAATTTTCATTTTCTAGGTAATTTTTATCCAAATTGGCCTTTGGATAGGTTTAATTAACAAATCATGTCAACTTAACATTTGAAAATTTTTTGGTGTTATATTACTGAAATTACTGCTGTAAATTGTTTTAAATTATAACGTAAGTTACCATGGAATGACCTTAGTATTCAACGACAATCAAAATTGGAATTAATACGTATCCGGTGTCATAAAATGCTATAATTTGAAATAAGTCTTTGGGTCAAAATTCATTAAACAAAAAAAAAAAAAAAAAAAAAAATGAAGCCATGCTTTTATGTTTTTTACGCTTTTAGATTTCGCTCACAAAATTTACATTTTTCCTATAATATATTTTGTAAGTAAGCTGCAGCTTCATACTTTATTTTAAATATGAATTAACTAAGAAATTGTGAGCATAGCAAGTAAAAGTTTTTTAAATGTTTTTTTTTTTTTTTAGCTCAAAAGATTAGTTTTGAGATGTTAATGATAATATTCATAGCTGCTGAATCAGAATTTAGTTCAAAAGCGTTTTGAGAAATTTAAATGACCATAGGTATAAAATTTATCACTTGTATGGTTTGGTTATTTTATTTCGTTGTAATTAATGCAGTTTATAAATATAACATATGGGTAGTAATGATGTTTATTAGTAAAACATATTGCGCATTAGCTGCGTTTGGTTGTCCCCCCCTCCTTTTTTTGGAAAAATAACCTTTATGTATAGTGCGTAATATAAATAAGTGTGTTTTATTGAATTCTTCTACGTGTGGAAAGCATATTCTCTTATTTTTTCTATTTAAATTATTCTACACTGACTATTACTCATGCTGGTTAAGCTATTTAATACTTATATTTAACTTCTGAGTATTTTTGGTACTTTTATGTCACTCGTGTACAAATTTTTCCAATAACACTTTTTTTTTTTACACACATGAAAATTAGAAACAATATTTTGATGATATATTTTTTTTCTGCAATTGAATCAAAATGAGTGAAAGGCATGTATTTAAATGCGACATATGTATTAGAATGAAATGAGTGAATGGTTTATATTTAAAATTAAGTGAATGCAATGCAAATGATGACAAAGGAAAAATATTTGTTGATTTATCGCCTGTGCCGACTAACAGAAAAGTACCATATTTTTAAATTATTTTTTATATTACTATGCAAATCGTGAAATGAAGAGTTTTAATGTTATTTTGATTCTGGGTTTGAAATTTTAAGTTTATTTGTTAATTATACTATGTTAACTCTCATGGAAAGATGCTTGCAAACTAATATTAAACCAATGGTAACTTTACAAATTTATCATTTGCTTTTGAATATTTTTAAATAATTTTTTCTGTTTTGCGTGGGACATGTCTAATTGGGTATCTTTTTGCCCTAATTTCAGGTGCAGTTTTTCAGAGGAAAATTTCAGTTTCAGAACTTGTTTTAAAATTAAAAGTGCCCTCAGAAGAAAAAAAACTGCAACCAAAGAAATAAAAAGTAAACATATTTGGTTAGACATCAGGTTCAGGTTGCCCAGGCCAAAAAAAAAAAAAAAAAAAAAAAAAAACAAAGTATTGAAATGCAAATAAGAATTTTGAAAAGAACATTGCCGTTGGTTTAACATTTAGTTTCAGTGTTCTTGTGTTACTACTAGAGATGAGAGATATGGCCTTGGGCTCGATTTTTGTACCATTCTTCGAGCTCGGGTGGGCCTGAACTCATTCATTCTGAAATTAACAATTTTATTTATTCTCATACAGAAAAAAATAAAACAACTTTTTTCCCTTAAAAATTACTTATTCCATTTCAAGTCATTTTAATGTTATTTTTATCAGAATGAAAGGGAAACAGAAATAGTGTTTTTTAAGCTCTTTTTAGATGTGTTTGTAACTATATAAATACGAAGCACCTATAGTCTTCATCTGGTTTGTCCATCTGTCCGCATATAACAGCGCAAAAAATACCCAACCAAATGGTTTGAAATTTAATATATATATATAATCGTTGCAGAATTTTGTCTAGTCATTTCAAATTTTAAGAAAATCAAATCAAAACTTAAAAAGATATTAATAAAAGTTTTCTTCATTCTATTAAATCCTATCGTACATAATTAATTCAGTGATATCCCATGACATGTAATGATTCTAGGTTGCCATGTTGATTACGTCATATTTAAGATGGAATCCTATTATTTCCATATTACCTCCTTTTTTTTAGGTATGTCAAGAACATGCTTTTTGGTTTTGATGCACTATTTATTACTTCTTAATTATTATACCAACTGAAAGTTATTAAATGATTATCTCGCTTCTTTCCAAAAAACTGTCTTAATAGTTCACAATTTAGCTAGTTACACAGTTTATTTTTACTCAATTTTTACTAATGCATTATCTTCCTTTCAGATTGAAATATAAATACCTTTTTCTTCAGATCAATAAAGTTTTCTGCAAAACATTGTCATCATCATAGACCATTATGATACATATTAATATTGTTTCATTTATTATACGTAGTAATCATTATATTCAATAATATTTATAATATAAAGAAATTTTATTTTGTTTCTGTAACTTGTACTTTCAAATAAAAGAAATTTATTAAAGATTTGTTGTCTTTTATTTGACTATATATTTTTATTATAAATGGTATTTCAGGTATTTGCTTGTTTTGTCTATCATGTAAACCTTGATTTAAGAATTGTTTTTAATTATCTATTTATTTTTTACAAAAAAAAAAAAATGGCTAAGATATAAAATGAGAAAAACACTTTCAACATGGTTGAAAAGTATTTATGAATTCAGCTTGTCACACTTGTAAATATACTGTGATTGCATTGTAATTATTAAATGCTAATGACGTTCGCTATAGAGGGTGCTATTTAAATGTGAAATTCAATTAAATATAATGCATCAAAAAGTGTTATGGGGACAACAAGTGCTGAAAATGCATTTTTACTGAGTTACGTGTTTTTAAATGGCACATTAGATATTTCATTTCATTGTATGAAAATATTAAATTTCTTAATAGCTACTGTTGGAGAGTATTTCATAATCTATGCCTAATTTTTCATAATTTGTGTATATTCCTTATACCAGTGGTGCAGCCAGTATCCTTATTTGTAAGGGGTTTTGGAGAATTATTACTCCTTGTGGGATACAATATGTGACAAATAAAAACCAATGTAATGAAAAGCAAACATAATAAGTTTAGCATTTATGTGTTTAAAGATTTCATAGAAAAGCTTCTTTATAATATAAGGTATTTTCAATACAACTTATTAGTTTTTTAAATACTGTGGGAGGAATTTTGAAATGTCACCTTCTTTTGCTGCTGCAGTGTTTATACAAATTAAGGGCTGTGCATATATAAAATTATCCTTTTAATGTGTGTGGGAGGGGGGGTGGGGACCTGACGTTTGATTGTCATAAGATATTTTTGGGGAAAGTTTTTTTTTTTTAATCCAAACGATATTTTTTGTTTTAGTGCTTTAATTTTTTCTTTACATCAAAATAGTCTTATACCTTTTTAAATAGTAAGTGTAGTTAGATGTTAATTGATATACAGTTGTTTAAATGTAAAATCATATCTTTATGCAAACGCAAACATATAAAAATAAAAAGGATTTTTAAACATTGATGATGATTTCATTAAGGTGTGTATGGGGGGGGGGGGGTGTCGAGGAATGATAACGTATGATATTGTAAGTGATGGGGTTGGGACTAAAATTACCTAAATGTTGATAACATTATATATGTACAACACCATACAATAGTTTTAGAACGGGAGTAAAATTATTGCAAATTTAAAACAATTATCAGATTTCTCAGCCCTATTTTCAACCATCTGCTATAGTTTATAATTTTAAAAAAATGTTATTTAATTTTCTAATGCAACTTTTTCTTTTATATTGCCACAAAAAGAAAATGGGTAGGAGCATTATTTTTATAAATCAATTAAAAAATCAGACTCACTGTATTTTCACATGCAAAAATGGCATCATTTTGAACAGATAATGCATATTTTTCATATATAAATTTTTAATCCTTTACTATAAGTGTTACCATAGTACCTTTATTTAAATGTAACATCACGACTAAAAGTATATAGAAAATGGCGTCATTTTCATGTAATCATTGTAGATTTAATTTTCACAAGCGATAATGTAAGTTTCCATTTAAAAATATTGTTTTATCATCAGGTGAGGACAATAATTTCTCTTCTGAAATTAATGTCCATTATCTATAAAGTAAAAGCTTTATTTTCAAACTGTCCAAAAGTAAAATTTCACGAAATGTTACATTTAGTTCCTTTTTTTTCCAGTTACATGTGCCAAAGAAATTCTGTATTCTCCCTTATAAAACAGCGGGAATTTACTATTATTGTGTCAAAGTAATTAATTTTTTCCTCATTGTCGTTTTAAAGATTTATTGCTCAGAAGGTAGTGTCACAGATGATAATAATATAAATAATGAGACAGGCAGTTAACTGTTGCACCAGAGAGTGGTGTTGCCGTAGCAACATCATACGCTCTGCTGCAATGTGAAATGAGTGGTAACCTGATTACTGGTGATGTCTTCGATTAGGTTTTCCATCAGTGTTGGTATTCATTTCACATTGTAGCAACATAATGTCAACATTAAAGCCAAACCATACATATAACAATTAAGAAAACAAAAGTAAGCTCCTACTGTCATTTTTTAAATGAAGAATTGAAGCAGTTATCTCTTTTGTCAGGGGGTCGTCCCTGCCCTCCTGGACCCCTGTTTAAGGTAATTTCTGAACACTTAAGGAACAGTTTCCCTTTTCAACAATTTTCTTTATTTTAAATATGATTCAAATGGTGAACTCACTGAATTTCAATGTTCAACTAAAAGTACATTTTGAAAAAATTTTATAAAAATTTGAATTTTTTTAAATCTCTACTACTTTTAAAAAAAATTGATATTTTTGCCCTTTTTTTTTTTTTTTTTTTTTTAGATTTTCAAATGTGTACTACACAAACTTGCACATGGATTTTTAGACATATCTAATATTACATTTATTATGATTTTTTTTACTGATATATATATAGTGCAAAATGATGAAATCTAACATATCTTCATATACTTTTTTTTTTTTTTTTTTTTTTTTTTAAATAACAAAAAACCTAAATGCTAATTCCATGCGCAGATTTATCACATATGTAATAAAGAACATGCACCAAAAAAAAAAGCTTAAAAATCTGTATCTCAAATACAGAAAAAGCCTTAAAACATGAAAGTGAAGAAAATATGAAAATGGAGAAAAAGCATTTAAAGTTTTAATTTGTGTGGTAATTGCGCTGAGTGTTTTAACAAAATTTACAATACCTCGCGATATATTTACGGTATGGATAAAAATGAGGTATCAAAATATTCACAATTAAACAGGCTTTCATTTAATATTAAAAAAGAAAAATCAATTTTTTGACCAATTTTAAGGTAAACTGCCCCCTTAAATCAAAGGGAAAAATAAACGTAAATTTTATTTTGTGGAAAGGAGGGATCGTACCCCTTTCCCAAACAACAACAACAAAAAAAGATTCATTTTCTCTCTGTGTTTCATTATTTTAAACTGTTTGAAAAGAATAAATTTTATTTTTTTCAGAGAAAGAGAAAATTAGGGGGCAATTGCATTTTCTTGCTTCCCTTGTGGGCAATGAGCTTAGAAAATTCGTAATTTTTATTAATTTACACGTAATTAATGTCTGTGCAAAAGAAATTACGGCGCAAACAATTCTGACACGTTCATTTCGATACGAATACGAACGTAAACAAACAAACACGACTGTCCCTCCCTTCCCCCAACCTGCAAATATACGCATGCGCAAGCCAAGTTCTTATGCCGTAGTGTGGACGCAATTTTTTCGATTCTTGGACCTGAAAGACCCAACAGACCTGACAGACCACATAGTGTAAACGCAGCATTACACGAGGGGTCAAAGACGCTTCAGATTCCGGGCGTCTCCATGTTATTCCTATGGCTGCAGGGGAGTCGCTTGGAGAGCGAGCGTCTTTTTTCTGTCGGACCATCTTTGACGCCCGAAACGAACGATGCAAAAACTGTTTCAATTATCTATTTAAAAAAAAAAAAAGTTTATACCCTTGTAAATATTTACAATTTCATATTTGTTACACTTCTGTTGTTTTTTTATATTTATATGTTTAAAAATTGTCTTTTATCGAGGGTTATGAGTAAAAAATTTTGGTTTGCTTATTTCATGTTTCTTTCTTCATTTTAAGAAATATTCATGTATTTCAAAATCTCTCGAGCAGCATACAATCAGAGCCATTGCTATGGCATATTTTTCTTGGGGGTGGGGGGGTGATGCTTAAAATTGCCAAGTCAATTATCTGTGTTTCGCAGAGCTTTTAACTAGAAAGTGTAGGTAATACAGTAAAATCTGTAAAAATGTAACCGGAAATCTGTCTATAAAATTTTATGCTGTGGCAGAAGGAGTAGTTATACAATTGTACCCAGGGGTCAGAAGTAGCACACTACAAGTAACAAAACTACAGCAGTCATTACTTTTAATCGTAGTTTGTAGTATAGTGTGCTAGATTTTGTACCAGGGCCGAAACTAGCCTTTTTTTGCATCCGGTGCAAACATGGATTTTGCAAACCAACCCCCCCCCCCTCCCCCCCATCTTCCATAAAGTATATTTACAAAGAGAATTTTACTAATTTTCTAATAGCCGACTAAGTTAAATTTAATATATGTAATCATCAAATATGTAATACTAAGCTATGTGATCTACAATGGCGGATCCAAGGGGGGGGGGTCATGACCCCCCCCCCCTCTGAACACTAACAAAAATATTCTAAAGATCATTTTTAAAATGAAATATACAGTAGAGTCCCGCTTAACCGACTGTGAGTTTCTGCTTTAACCGAGTTATTTTCTTATGATGGACTGATAGCTTCCATTATTATGAAACAGCCATTATAAATGAAGTGTTAGGTGAAGATGAAAGAGCGTCATAAAAAGTTAGAACTCTGTTTTTCTGGTCAGAATAGGAAAAGAATTATGACCATTTTTTTTCTCCCATTCTGACCAGAAAATCGGAGTTCTAACTTTTTACGGCTGCTCTTTCATCTTCACCTAACACTTCATTTATAATGTCTGTTTCATAATAATGGAAGCCACCAGTCCATCAGCAGAAAAAGATCCATTCCAAAGGTATAATCCTTCATTTTGCGCCCCTTTGTTTTGGCGCCCAGGACACATGCCCCCTCTGCCCCTCCTTAGTTTCGGCCCTGCTCTAAATATTTATAAAATAGATAAATTAAAGAGCTTTTGACAAAAATTGAAATAAATGCTCACCATAGAAACTTCAATAGTTGTCCCTAAAAATATACCAATTATTCTATGAACACGTACATGTGCTTTTTTAAACCAAAAATTTAAAGGCAAAACTCTGTTAAATTTATACAAAATTCATGATTAAATATGGGAATAAGAGTATATCAGTAGAAATAACATTGATCATCCATAATCAGAGCAAATTACGAATTAAGTTAGTCAATAACAATGTCATTAATGGGGATTGGAGAAATATTTGGTGGTCTTCTGGCTAACAAAAGTTCCAAATATCACCCACAAAGAGCGCAGTGTAAAATGGTTTCCAGTTACATTGTCAATGTCAGTTTCGCATTAGGTGCTGTGCATATATAACGTTATCATTTTAGGGGGAGGGTGGGTCTGGCACATGATATCGTAAGATATCGCTAAGGGGAGGGGGGGATTTGTCTTTTGATATCGTTATCATTTTTCACACTACCAACATTTTCTTTTTTTATTTGTAACTTGGTCTTTACATCAAAGTTGTATGTTATCTCTTTTTAGTCTGTTATCTATTTTTATGAGAATACAAAGTTATTATTAAAATCTTTCAATGATTATAAAATTATTTAATTACAAAATATGTAATACCCCAATGTTTGCCATTCCTATTCTTCTGTCATATGCGTATGCATCTATAAACCACTGTTCGAGAAACCATATATGAAGTACGTTTCAAATGATACTTTGTGTTTACTAGTAAATAAAGGAGAAAGAATTTTGTCCATCTGTTTTGTTGATAAGAAGTTCTGTTTGCCTCCCACTCCCCCTGTGTGGTCAAGTGCAAGAAGACATTATTGCTGTTGAACGCATTATGTAAAAAAAAAAGGCTATTATTAAATTCTTTTAAATAGTAACTATTTCTTTTAAGTGTTATTTAATTTGATATAAAGTTATTTCATATATAAAATGGTATTTTATTGACTTCTCTTCATTTCGAATCAATGAAGTATGCAAAAAATAGATGTAACCATATTTGTATATCACTCCAAAAATCAAAGGAATTTTTAGACATTGATAATGATATGATTAACGGGGGGTGGGGTGGGGAATCCAAAATAACCAAAAGATTGATAAAAGTTATACAATAGCCTCCCTCTTAACCGGCCTAAACGGGACCGAGGGTTAGCCGGTTAAGCAAAAAACCGGTTAAACCGGAGATGTAATAAAAATTAAATAAGTAACTGCATATTTAATTAAATGCTTAGGATGCATTATAGCTTTTTAATTTGTGTAGTTTTAAAAATGTACATATTTTCTATATTTTGTGAAATGAATACTGGTTGTAATTAACTGAATTGAAATAAAAATTACCACTAATAACAAATAATGAAAAGTTTTAAATACAAATTAAATAGTTGAAAATCTCGTCACGTACCTTTATTAGAAGTTGAAATTATTCTACATTACGTAAATTTGTGTTAATTAATCATAAAGAAATGAGAACCGAAATTTTCCTTTCTGAATTTTGCCTGATGGTGGGAAAAAAAAGTCAGCCGGATAAAGCGGAGTTCCGGTTAAGAGGAAGGCTACTGTATAAGTACAGCCCCTTAGCATGTTTAGTGTCAAGCTTGATAAAACTTATCATTTAAACTTCATACTCAAATCACATTATTCTATATTTATAATGTAACTTTTATTTATTATAAACAATGGTGATAACATTTACTTGATTTAATACTGATATTTCAATCTAATTACTCATAATTCATTTTCATTTTAGACCCAAGAAAACTCAGTAGCAGATAATAATCCTGGGAGTCGGTCAATTAGAAGAAATTTGTATTCTAATTATGCCCAAACAAGCTAAGTCACAGTGCAGAGAAGACAACAAACTGAAAAAATTCTGCTGCTGTATCTTGTATATGTTAATTAGGGAAAAGCCATTTTTTTTTAGCTTCTTCTGCAATGAACAAATGGACGGGGTAATAAATCTTTAATTTTGCAGTCCTGTCTGCATGACTTTGACCAATCAACAGAGCCCAATAATGAAAGAATTAAGAACAAGTCCTGCTTGAAGTATTTCTTGCATTCCTGGTGTGCATTTTTGAGGATGTGAATACTTTGCTCCATGACTATTGATTGTCAAATCTGAATAATCTTTCAAATGGCTTTGTAGCCAAGCTTTAGGATCTCATAATTATATAGAATGCATGTTGCTAGAATGTAAGTCCAGGCTGTTATTGGAGCAGCTAACATATTAAATTATATATATTCTGAAACGATTATTGAAAATGTCAGGCATTTTTAGCTACATTCGTCTTTGTCTCAAAAGGAAATGCTAATAAAAAAGATTTGTTACTTTTCCAGAGAAAGACTTCATGATTTTTAGTGTTAATGAGAATGAATCATCGACTACAATTATGTAAGGAACGTTTATATTGGTTCTTGACAATTAATTGGCCTGAGGTATATTTGAAAATTTTAACCTAAGTATTTTTAAGGTAACTCTTTTCCGACACACCACTGTCACTAAACATTTTACATCTTCATGTATAAAATTTAAATTGACCATTTACAAGAGCAACTAAAGTTATACTGAATGTGCCTTTGAAATTTAAAAATGTGATCTAGATCATACTGGTGGTGGTATAATCTGTACATATTTTCTTTCCAGAGCTCAAATGCTCAGTGAAAAATTCAAAATATAGTTTTCTGCTTTGTCTCTGAAGAAGTACATGCATCTAGTTCTCAGCAAAAGAGCTCTGTACACAGAGACAATTACAGAGATATTGCTTTGCACAATTCTGAATTAGAATTTAATTGAAAACTTTCATTTTCATATAAAAGTGAAAGAATTATTTTTAAATATTTTAATAAATATTTTGTAAGAGTATATAAATATAAGAAAAATGCAAAAAATTATATTTTTTATAAGAGAAATTGATATTACTCTCTATAAATCATATTAAAATTCATTTTAACCAATATTTATTAAAATTGTTATGAATGCCATATCTTGTTTTAATAAATTTCTCTTGTATTATTACAATGATCAGTATTATTTAATGTGCAAGAAATGAATTTTATTGTAAACTCTTGTTTCATTTTTATATCATTCTGATTTTTTATTTATTTTTTTTTCCTTTTCATGAAAGTTAGATGGGAAAGGGAGGGCTATAATAGATGCACAATTTTTAACAGACAAAATTAAACACACTTCGTTGAATATAAGTCATTCAGAACCAAATAATATAACGTCCATTTTCTCATTAAACCTGATTCTTGCTCTATATCCAGTAATTTCATCAATTTAATACAAAATAAGTAAGTAGTAGGTTGAAAATGGTGCTAAATTCCTACAAATTTGAATTAAAATTACAATGAGCAAATAAATTTTATCTACAAATATCTCTGTATAATGTTTTATGAACCTGATCCATTTTGATTCTGAATTACTCATACATGAAATTTGAAAACAACTTTTAACATTCCCACTTTCTTTTTCCCTTTAAAAAAATGTATTGCCCATTTGCAGTTGGACCTTATTGTACGTTTTATTATGAAATATTTATTGTATTTTTTACTTTATTGTCTTTCCAGTCTGTAGCTCTCATCAAACTAGGCCAATCATTAATAAATTTCATTTAAGATAAGGTTGTATTGATTTGGGACAAAATTTTCGACTGTTTATTTTTTACATCCTTCATATCCATTTGGGAGTTCATGAAACATCTGCAAACACCTGCAAGTACTTCCTGGTGCACAACGGATATTGTTTTTGTCTTGACACACACAAAAAAAATCTAAATATATAAATGTGATGCAAAAAGTCCGAAGGTATCTCATTTCTTTGTAATTGCAAAAAAGAAAAATCATAACAATGTGAATTTTAAGCCAAAGAAATAGATTCTCCCTACTAAAGCATTTTCTCCTTTTGCAGTTAGCTACCGTGTCATGTAGAACTTTTAGCACAAGAATGTGCAAAATGTTTGTACATTATCGTCAACTGTCTATGTAAAAATAAAATAGATGGCCAATGTTGAAAAGGGCATGATTTTCTTTCTTTGAATATAACCATCTTATCAGTAATTAGGTACAAGGATAAATCAGATAAATTGAGTTTATTATTATTTAGGCTGGTTATTATTTTAATCTACATAACTTTAACATAAAGAGAAAGGCACTTGAAATAAACTGTCAAGTTTAAAAGATTTTTTTTTATTTCCTTTTGATTATTATAAACAAAAGAAAATTTTAGATAAATTTGACATTTAATCTGTGTGTATATGCATATAAATATATGTTGCAAGAAACTGTAGTTTACAAGTAGCAATTTTTCTAACTGAGTGAAAATGTGTCCAGCCTAAGGCTCGACCCAGAACCTTTGGCTTTAATTGTAAATGCTCTTCCAACTGAGCTACCTGGACAACATCCAAACCTACACAATATTACTCAAAACAACCATTTTCAACATCTGATGTGTTATTTGAAAAAGCTCGACAGAATAAATCACAAAAAATGAAACTCGAATAAACTATGAATGCATATCACACTTTATTTTTTAACAATTATTTTTTTTTTTTTGTAAATAAGTGATGCAAGTATTAATTTTTTGTTGTCTGGGATGTCATCCAAATAGCTCAATTCGAAGAGCATTCACAGTTAAAGCCTAAGATTCCGATCTCGGATTCAGAATATTGAATGAATTCAAAACAATCTGTATTAATCTACAGCCATTCTCTAACAACAGTGGTTCCAAATGGTATGCATACATCCCACAGGGCAGGGGGAGGGGAGCTTGATATTTGTTATTAAACGGATTCCCTATCGGCTCTTTTATTCTTTTTTTTTTTTTTTTTTTTTTTTTTTTTTGTAATGTGGTGCAGTTTAAACATAAAGTCAGTACATGTGGATGTTTTAAGATAAAGTGAAAAAATAAGTTATCTTTTTCAAAAAGTCAGTACATGTGAATGTTTTAAGATAAAGTGAAAAAATAAGATACCTTTTTCAAAAAGCTCTCTCGCAAAATTTCAAAATACAGCAATAACTGGAATATATATGTATATAAAAGGGCATAAATTTTGTGATGCTTAATGCCTTTTTTATGTAACTTTTTTTGTATAAAACTTTTTCGACTAGTATTTATTGAATGGGAATTTATTTTACTTCCTTTTTTAATCTTCCCTCATGTGAATATGGATTCACTTTTTAAACAATAAGAATTGCAAGTTACAGTGGAAGGTGAAGCATCTGGATTTTAGAAATTCTTAGGTGAGGTGTGGCCTAAAAATGTTGGGAACCCCTGCTCATGCTTAAATTTTCAAGAGTGGGGGAATTTCAGAAATCTTAACAGCCAGCAATATTCAAACTACAGTTGAAAATTATTCTGACAAAATTTACGCGACTTCAATATTATTGTTACAATGCATTTTTGTGAATTTTTTTTACAATTAAGAATTATATACAACAGAGGGCAGTTTATTACAGCAGAGTTTCACTCAGGTTTAAATCAGGACAGGATGTGGTTGGTATGGAAAGGATGCTTTTTAGATTCGCAAGAGAAATTTTTAGATTTATAACTGCACAGTTTTTAAAGAACTTCCTAAAAATCCCTTAGCCTGTAAGAAAATCCATATACTAGTGATGAGTGAAATGATGTAATCCTTACCATTGTAAAAGAATTGAAACCCAATTTCAGATAAACTACTTTTATTAAGAAGCGTAGTACTAAAATAATCATGAAAAACATGTAAAGTTTAGTAGGATAAAAATGTTCTTTTAATGATGCTGTGAATTGATAAGTATTGAATTAATTCTCGTAGAATAATTTTTATCATTTTTGAAAAGAAATGATATAGTGGCCTGCGTTTTATAAATATTTAAATCGCCTTATAAATTATTTTGAATATCAGTTTTTTAAAGGGGGATGTGCGAGTTAATCTTATCAGAGATCTATCTTGTTACAACTTCCTAGGTGGGACAAGTTAACATGTGAAATTTTTGATTTGTTTTATTTAAGAATATACGAGTATAAATAAAATTAAGTTTGGAGAAGTTGGAACTGAAGGAACGACCAACTCAGCCTTAAAGTGGTGTCTTTGTTAGTGGTGTTGGGGGTAACTAGTATCACTTTTTGACGATTGTCATAGAATGAAGTGGTGGACTACATACTACTGTTCTGTATAATTTTACTCAGTAGGTAGTTGTCTCTTGAAATGTGTAAAGAGTTATTTTTAATGTACCATGTTACCTGATACAAGTGTCTTTTTCAAAAAATGCCTCTTGATACCAATTACCCCATAAAATGGGGTAATTGTGATCAATGGTATTTTTTCCCATGCCTTGCAAGATACACAGTCATGGGTAAATGGGATTAAAAGATCTCAGTTTGGGCGTTACAGGAAGATATATTTGGTTTTACAACTACAACTCAGAGATACAATATTGGAAAGATAAGTGCGATGGAAAAAAAGTTTTTTAATGGATTTTTAATATTTATATATTTTACACTCTACCTACAAAACAAAATCAAATGCAAAATTTTCTATTGTAAATTAATAGCCTTGTTTTATTACTAAAAATATAATTTTTTAAGTTCAAAAAATAATTTTTTTTTCTTCAAAATAACATGAAATGGGGAACAAATAACAGGGAGAAAAGGACCAGTCAAAACTCATATGTTGTTAAGGAGGAAAATTTCATTTACATTAAATGTGTTGAGGCCTAATTAGGCTTAAAATATGCGGTCAAGGCTAAAATTTGGAATAAATGCAAGGTAAAATTGTAAAATAAATGTTTTGCTAACAGAAAATGTGCAGTAAAGTAAACCGAATTAGGGGTATTTCACAGGATCTGAAAACTGAAAGATTAAAAAATGCATTCTAAACCGCAATTTGATTTAAATAGAAAATAAAATTTGCGATCCCAATTTACTCTTAACCCGAAAATGATATTTCTGGGATAATTAGAATCATGCAGTTTATTAACATTATGCTTCGTCTGTTGCAAAACGTAATCATTTCCTCTTAAAAACAATTTTTTTCCAAATTTAAATCCATAGCTATATTTCAATATTCCTACAACTTTTTAAACAGGACCTTTTTAACTAAAACATTCTCACTTTGACAGACAACGTTTTTCTTTGTGTTCTGGGAAAAACAGTAATTACTTGTACAGGAACATACATTTTCACTCCAAACAAATTGCACACGTGGATTATTAGTCAGACTTCATAATTAACATGGTCAATTTTTTTATGTGTTACAAGTTGCCCTTGAAGTGCCCCTGATCCTAATTACCCCTACCTCCCCTATATAAGATCAACAAGTGCTTCTTTTACTAAAAAAGGCTCTCAAAGTGACAGTAATAACTATTATACTGATAGATGTGACATATTTGTGTTCTTAGTTTCAGGAGGTCATTCATGTTGAACTTTGGTAACAAGTGAAAATTGTCTCAATTATGAAGGTAAGTATCAAGACAAATAAAGCAATTTCAATTAGAGATTTAGTGGTCTCGCTAACAAAGATTTTTAATTCTAAAAATGCAGTTTCAGAAGAAATAGCATTAATAAAAGTTTCTCTCTTACTCAGGTTTAACCGTATTAAATTAATACTATTTATGCTTCTTTAACCCTTTATCTACTGGCGGTACTTATAAGTACCATTAAAATACTTGTTATAAAATTCATTTAATACATCGATTAGTTAAAATATAGTTTAGAATGAGTTATAGATATACTACTTTATCTTGTTCATAAAGCCTTATGGGTTACACAAAACAGAAATATTTTTAAAAGGATGATTTCTTTTGCCTTTGCATCTTTTCAGCTTTCTTGGCGTTGGGTGGGGGGTGGGGGGTAGGAATTTTTCAATTCGGAAATATTTCTATTGTAAGAACATTATATTTGTACATTTCCTAATTCAACAAAATACTAAGAAAAATATTAAAAATAAAAGATTTGAGTGGGGTTATAAGTATTGCTCAAAATCCCTATAAATTGAAATTTAATTAATCCTTCAATACTTCTAAAATCCTTCTAAAATTTGTTGAAAAATCTTCTAATGTAGTTTAAACAATTCGCGAAAAATGCTTTATAATATAAAATTTTCATAATTCAGTACATAAAGGGTGTTTTCCTCGATGATTTGGAAAAAAATATGCTAAATTATATCCCTTATCTGCTTTATGGAGTGTTTTAAAATCCCATTTATAAAAATTTTTACATGTAGGGCTATTTATATATGTATGAATATTATAAAAGTTGTTGAAATATAGATATCAATCAAATTTTTTATTTGAAATTCGCCAGTATCGGTAAAAATTCTAGAAGACAAAATTTGTTATACTGAGCTAATACTTTGAAATAGGATTCTTTTACGAAGTCGAAAAATTTCTACAAAAACACTAAATGTAGATAAAAAATTTTGTGTAAAATTCAAAAAGCCCTATAAGAATTCCGATTAAACTTTATTAAAAAAAGAAAGAATTTTTTTGTATACTGCACTGGAAAATTTATACCGGATTCCTTTTTTGAATGTCAAAACTCCATGTTTTAATCTAACTACTAAATATCTATATACCACTATTTTTAACATTAAGTTCAACCATCTGACTTCTCAATCGTATCTTTAAACTTTACTATATTTTTAATAAAATTTAAAAAAAAAAGTCCGTTTTATACAGTCCGCGATTACAATTTTGCCGAAAATCCGTCTAAAAAAAGTAATTTCTTTAAACAGGTTGAAAACAATCCTCTTGGCACGGTCGCTCGCTTGGCTGCCTGTTTAGAGCGATGAATATGCGAGTACGGGAACGGGTTCGGAATTTATTTTGGCAACCCTCGCATCAAGAACTTGTGGGAGGAGTTTGACGCGGCGTCTTTTGTCGCCTGGGATTCTACGTGTAATAACACCATTACGGTGTTATTACACGAGGGGTCAAAGACGCTTCAGATTCCGGGCGTCTCCATGTTATTCCTATGGCTGCAGGGGAGTCGCTTGGAGAGCGAGCGTCTTTTTTCTGTCGGACCATCTTTGACGCCCGAAACGAACGATGCAAAAACTGTTTCAATTATCTATTTAAAAAAAAAAAAAGTTTATACCCTTGTAAATATTTACAATTTCATATTTGTTACACTTCTGTTGTTTTTTTATATTTATATGTTTAAAAATTGTCTTTTATCGAGGGTTATGAGTAAAAAATTTTGGTTTGCTTATTTCATGTTTCTTTCTTCATTTTAAGAAATATTCATGTATTTCAAAATCTCTCGAGCAGCATACAATCAGAGCCATTGCTATGGCATATTTTTCTTGGGGGTGGGGGGGTGATGCTTAAAATTGCCAAGTCAATTATCTGTGTTTCGCAGAGCTTTTAACTAGAAAGTGTAGGTAATACAGTAAAATCTGTAAAAATGTAACCGGAAATCTGTCTATAAAATTTTATGCTGTGGCAGAAGGAGTAGTTATACAATTGTACCCAGGGGTCAGAAGTAGCACACTACAAGTAACAAAACTACAGCAGTCATTACTTTTAATCGTAGTTTGTAGTATAGTGTGCTAGATTTTGTACCAGGGCCGAAACTAGCCTTTTTTTGCATCCGGTGCAAACATGGATTTTGCAAACCAACCCCCCCCCCCCCCATCTTCCATAAAGTATATTTACAAAGAGAATTTTACTAATTTTCTAATAGCCGACTAAGTTAAATTTAATATATGTAATCATCAAATATGTAATACTAAGCTATGTGATCTACAATGGCGGATCCAAGGGGGGGGGGGTCATGACCCCCCCCCCCTCTGAACACTAACAAAAATATTCTAAAGATCATTTTTAAAATGAAATATACAGTAGAGTCCCGCTTAACCGACTGTGAGTTTCTGCTTTAACCGAGTTATTTTCTTATGATGGACTGATAGCTTCCATTATTATGAAACAGCCATTATAAATGAAGTGTTAGGTGAAGATGAAAGAGCGTCATAAAAAGTTAGAACTCTGTTTTTCTGGTCAGAATAGGAAAAGAATTATGACCATTTTTTTTCTCCCATTCTGACCAGAAAATCGGAGTTCTAACTTTTTACGGCTGCTCTTTCATCTTCACCTAACACTTCATTTATAATGTCTGTTTCATAATAATGGAAGCCACCAGTCCATCAGCAGAAAAAGATCCATTCCAAAGGTATAATCCTTCATTTTGCGCCCCTTTGTTTTGGCGCCCAGGACACATGCCCCCTCTGCCCCTCCTTAGTTTCGGCCCTGCTCTAAATATTTATAAAATAGATAAATTAAAGAGCTTTTGACAAAAATTGAAATAAATGCTCACCATAGAAACTTCAATAGTTGTCCCTAAAAATATACCAATTATTCTATGAACACGTACATGTGCTTTTTTTAAACCAAAAATTTAAAGGCAAAACTCTGTTAAATTTATACAAAATTCATGATTAAATATGGGAATAAGAGTATATCAGTAGAAATAACATTGATCATCCATAATCAGAGCAAATTACGAATTAAGTTAGTCAATAACAATGTCATTAATGGGGATTGGAGAAATATTTGGTGGTCTTCTGGCTAACAAAAGTTCCAAATATCACCCACAAAGAGCGCAGTGTAAAATGGTTTCCAGTTACATTGTCAATGTCAGTTTCGCATTAGGTGCTGTGCATATATAACGTTATCATTTTAGGGGGAGGGTGGGTCTGGCACATGATATCGTAAGATATCGCTAAGGGGAGGGGGGGGATTTGTCTTTTGATATCGTTATCATTTTTCACACTACCAACATTTTCTTTTTTTATTTGTAACTTGGTCTTTACATCAAAGTTGTATGTTATCTCTTTTTAGTCTGTTATCTATTTTTATGAGAATACAAAGTTATTATTAAAATCTTTCAATGATTATAAAATTATTTAATTACAAAATATGTAATACCCCAATGTTTGCCATTCCTATTCTTCTGTCATATGCGTATGCATCTATAAACCACTGTTCGAGAAACCATATATGAAGTACGTTTCAAATGATACTTTGTGTTTACTAGTAAATAAAGGAGAAAGAATTTTGTCCATCTGTTTTGTTGATAAGAAGTTCTGTTTGCCTCCCACTCCCCCTGTGTGGTCAAGTGCAAGAAGACATTATTGCTGTTGAACGCATTATGTAAAAAAAAAAGGCTATTATTAAATTCTTTTAAATAGTAACTATTTCTTTTAAGTGTTATTTAATTTGATATAAAGTTATTTCATATATAAAATGGTATTTTATTGACTTCTCTTCATTTCGAATCAATGAAGTATGCAAAAAATAGATGTAACCATATTTGTATATCACTCCAAAAATCAAAGGAATTTTTAGACATTGATAATGATATGATTAACGGGGGGTGGGGTGGGGAATCCAAAATAACCAAAAGATTGATAAAAGTTATACAATAGCCTCCCTCTTAACCGGCCTAAACGGGACCGAGGGTTAGCCGGTTAAGCAAAAAACCGGTTAAACCGGAGATGTAATAAAAATTAAATAAGTAACTGCATATTTAATTAAATGCTTAGGATGCATTATAGCTTTTTAATTTGTGTAGTTTTAAAAATGTACATATTTTCTATATTTTGTGAAATGAATACTGGTTGTAATTAACTGAATTGAAATAAAAATTACCACTAATAACAAATAATGAAAAGTTTTAAATACAAATTAAATAGTTGAAAATCTCGTCACGTACCTTTATTAGAAGTTGAAATTATTCTACATTACGTAAATTTGTGTTAATTAATCATAAAGAAATGAGAACCGAAATTTTCCTTTCTGAATTTTGCCTGATGGTGGGAAAAAAAAGTCAGCCGGATAAAGCGGAGTTCCGGTTAAGAGGAAGGCTACTGTATAAGTACAGCCCCTTAGCATGTTTAGTGTCAAGCTTGATAAAACTTATCATTTAAACTTCATACTCAAATCACATTATTCTATATTTATAATGTAACTTTTATTTATTATAAACAATGGTGATAACATTTACTTGATTTAATACTGATATTTCAATCTAATTACTCATAATTCATTTTCATTTTAGACCCAAGAAAACTCAGTAGCAGATAATAATCCTGGGAGTCGGTCAATTAGAAGAAATTTGTATTCTAATTATGCCCAAACAAGCTAAGTCACAGTGCAGAGAAGACAACAAACTGAAAAAATTCTGCTGCTGTATCTTGTATATGTTAATTAGGGAAAAGCCATTTTTTTTTTAGCTTCTTCTGCAATGAACAAATGGACGGGGTAATAAATCTTTAATTTTGCAGTCCTGTCTGCATGACTTTGACCAATCAACAGAGCCCAATAATGAAAGAATTAAGAACAAGTCCTGCTTGAAGTATTTCTTGCATTCCTGGTGTGCATTTTTGAGGATGTGAATACTTTGCTCCATGACTATTGATTGTCAAATCTGAATAATCTTTCAAATGGCTTTGTAGCCAAGCTTTAGGATCTCATAATTATATAGAATGCATGTTGCTAGAATGTAAGTCCAGGCTGTTATTGGAGCAGCTAACATATTAAATTATATATATTCTGAAACGATTATTGAAAATGTCAGGCATTTTTAGCTACATTCGTCTTTGTCTCAAAAGGAAATGCTAATAAAAAAGATTTGTTACTTTTCCAGAGAAAGACTTCATGATTTTTAGTGTTAATGAGAATGAATCATCGACTACAATTATGTAAGGAACGTTTATATTGGTTCTTGACAATTAATTGGCCTGAGGTATATTTGAAAATTTTAACCTAAGTATTTTTAAGGTAACTCTTTTCCGACACACCACTGTCACTAAACATTTTACATCTTCATGTATAAAATTTAAATTGACCATTTACAAGAGCAACTAAAGTTATACTGAATGTGCCTTTGAAATTTAAAAATGTGATCTAGATCATACTGGTGGTGGTATAATCTGTACATATTTTCTTTCCAGAGCTCAAATGCTCAGTGAAAAATTCAAAATATAGTTTTCTGCTTTGTCTCTGAAGAAGTACATGCATCTAGTTCTCAGCAAAAGAGCTCTGTACACAGAGACAATTACAGAGATATTGCTTTGCACAATTCTGAATTAGAATTTAATTGAAAACTTTCATTTTCATATAAAAGTGAAAGAATTATTTTTAAATATTTTAATAAATATTTTGTAAGAGTATATAAATATAAGAAAAATGCAAAAAATTATATTTTTTATAAGAGAAATTGATATTACTCTCTATAAATCATATTAAAATTCATTTTAACCAATATTTATTAAAATTGTTATGAATGCCATATCTTGTTTTAATAAATTTCTCTTGTATTATTACAATGATCAGTATTATTTAATGTGCAAGAAATGAATTTTATTGTAAACTCTTGTTTCATTTTTATATCATTCTGATTTTTTATTTATTTTTTTTCCTTTTCATGAAAGTTAGATGGGAAAGGGAGGGCTATAATAGATGCACAATTTTTAACAGACAAAATTAAACACACTTCGTTGAATATAAGTCATTCAGAACCAAATAATATAACGTCCATTTTCTCATTAAACCTGATTCTTGCTCTATATCCAGTAATTTCATCAATTTAATACAAAATAAGTAAGTAGTAGGTTGAAAATGGTGCTAAATTCCTACAAATTTGAATTAAAATTACAATGAGCAAATAAATTTTATCTACAAATATCTCTGTATAATGTTTTATGAACCTGATCCATTTTGATTCTGAATTACTCATACATGAAATTTGAAAACAACTTTTAACATTCCCACTTTCTTTTTCCCTTTAAAAAAATGTATTGCCCATTTGCAGTTGGACCTTATTGTACGTTTTATTATGAAATATTTATTGTATTTTTTACTTTATTGTCTTTCCAGTCTGTAGCTCTCATCAAACTAGGCCAATCATTAATAAATTTCATTTAAGATAAGGTTGTATTGATTTGGGACAAAATTTTCGACTGTTTATTTTTTACATCCTTCATATCCATTTGGGAGTTCATGAAACATCTGCAAACACCTGCAAGTACTTCCTGGTGCACAACGGATATTGTTTTTGTCTTGACACACACAAAAAAAATCTAAATATATAAATGTGATGCAAAAAGTCCGAAGGTATCTCATTTCTTTGTAATTGCAAAAAAGAAAAATCATAACAATGTGAATTTTAAGCCAAAGAAATAGATTCTCCCTACTAAAGCATTTTCTCCTTTTGCAGTTAGCTACCGTGTCATGTAGAACTTTTAGCACAAGAATGTGCAAAATGTTTGTACATTATCGTCAACTGTCTATGTAAAAATAAAATAGATGGCCAATGTTGAAAAGGGCATGATTTTCTTTCTTTGAATATAACCATCTTATCAGTAATTAGGTACAAGGATAAATCAGATAAATTGAGTTTATTATTATTTAGGCTGGTTATTATTTTAATCTACATAACTTTAACATAAAGAGAAAGGCACTTGAAATAAACTGTCAAGTTTAAAAGATTTTTTTTTATTTCCTTTTGATTATTATAAACAAAAGAAAATTTTAGATAAATTTGACATTTAATCTGTGTGTATATGCATATAAATATATGTTGCAAGAAACTGTAGTTTACAAGTAGCAATTTTTCTAACTGAGTGAAAATGTGTCCAGCCTAAGGCTCGACCCAGAACCTTTGGCTTTAATTGTAAATGCTCTTCCAACTGAGCTACCTGGACAACATCCAAACCTACACAATATTACTCAAAACAACCATTTTCAACATCTGATGTGTTATTTGAAAAAGCTCGACAGAATAAATCACAAAAAATGAAACTCGAATAAACTATGAATGCATATCACACTTTATTTTTTAACAATTATTTTTTTTTTTTTGTAAATAAGTGATGCAAGTATTAATTTTTTGTTGTCTGGGATGTCATCCAAATAGCTCAATTCGAAGAGCATTCACAGTTAAAGCCTAAGATTCCGATCTCGGATTCAGAATATTGAATGAATTCAAAACAATCTGTATTAATCTACAGCCATTCTCTAACAACAGTGGTTCCAAATGGTATGCATACATCCCACAGGGCAGGGGGAGGGGAGCTTGATATTTGTTATTAAACGGATTCCCTATCGGCTCTTTTATTCTTTTTTTTTTTTTTTTTTTTTTTTTTTTTTTGTAATGTGGTGCAGTTTAAACATAAAGTCAGTACATGTGGATGTTTTAAGATAAAGTGAAAAAATAAGTTATCTTTTTCAAAAAGTCAGTACATGTGAATGTTTTAAGATAAAGTGAAAAAATAAGTTACCTTTTTCAAAAAGCTCTCTCGCAAAATTTCAAAATACAGCAATAACTGGAATATATATGTATATAAAAGGGCATAAATTTTGTGATGCTTAATGCCTTTTTTATGTAACTTTTTTTGTATAAAACTTTTTCGACTAGTATTTATTGAATGGGAATTTATTTTACTTCCTTTTTTAATCTTCCCTCATGTGAATATGGATTCACTTTTTAAACAATAAGAATTGCAAGTTACAGTGGAAGGTGAAGCATCTGGATTTTAGAAATTCTTAGGTGAGGTGTGGCCTAAAAATGTTGGGAACCCCTGCTCATGCTTAAATTTTCAAGAGTGGGGGAATTTCAGAAATCTTAACAGCCAGCAATATTCAAACTACAGTTGAAAATTATTCTGACAAAATTTACGCGACTTCAATATTATTGTTACAATGCATTTTTGTGAATTTTTTTTACAATTAAGAATTATATACAACAGAGGGCAGTTTATTACAGCAGAGTTTCACTCAGGTTTAAATCAGGACAGGATGTGGTTGGTATGGAAAGGATGCTTTTTAGATTCGCAAGAGAAATTTTTAGATTTATAACTGCACAGTTTTTAAAGAACTTCCTAAAAATCCCTTAGCCTGTAAGAAAATCCATATACTAGTGATGAGTGAAATGATGTAATCCTTACCATTGTAAAAGAATTGAAACCCAATTTCAGATAAACTACTTTTATTAAGAAGCGTAGTACTAAAATAATCATGAAAAACATGTAAAGTTTAGTAGGATAAAAATGTTCTTTTAATGATGCTGTGAATTGATAAGTATTGAATTAATTCTCGTAGAATAATTTTTATCATTTTTGAAAAGAAATGATATAGTGGCCTGCGTTTTATAAATATTTAAATCGCCTTATAAATTATTTTGAATATCAGTTTTTTAAAGGGGGATGTGCGAGTTAATCTTATCAGAGATCTATCTTGTTACAACTTCCTAGGTGGGACAAGTTAACATGTGAAATTTTTGATTTGTTTTATTTAAGAATATACGAGTATAAATAAAATTAAGTTTGGAGAAGTTGGAACTGAAGGAACGACCAACTCAGCCTTAAAGTGGTGTCTTTGTTAGTGGTGTTGGGGGTAACTAGTATCACTTTTTGACGATTGTCATAGAATGAAGTGGTGGACTACATACTACTGTTCTGTATAATTTTACTCAGTAGGTAGTTGTCTCTTGAAATGTGTAAAGAGTTATTTTTAATGTACCATGTTACCTGATACAAGTGTCTTTTTCAAAAAATGCCTCTTGATACCAATTACCCCATAAAATGGGGTAATTGTGATCAATGGTATTTTTTCCCATGCCTTGCAAGATACACAGTCATGGGTAAATGGGATTAAAAGATCTCAGTTTGGGCGTTACAGGAAGATATATTTGGTTTTACAACTACAACTCAGAGATACAATATTGGAAAGATAAGTGCGATGGAAAAAAAGTTTTTTAATGGATTTTTAATATTTATATATTTTACACTCTACCTACAAAACAAAATCAAATGCAAAATTTTCTATTGTAAATTAATAGCCTTGTTTTATTACTAAAAATATAATTTTTTAAGTTCAAAAAATAATTTTTTTTTCTTCAAAATAACATGAAATGGGGAACAAATAACAGGGAGAAAAGGACCAGTCAAAACTCATATGTTGTTAAGGAGGAAAATTTCATTTACATTAAATGTGTTGAGGCCTAATTAGGCTTAAAATATGCGGTCAAGGCTAAAATTTGGAATAAATGCAAGGTAAAATTGTAAAATAAATGTTTTGCTAACAGAAAATGTGCAGTAAAGTAAACCGAATTAGGGGTATTTCACAGGATCTGAAAACTGAAAGATTAAAAAATGCATTCTAAACCGCAATTTGATTTAAATAGAAAATAAAATTTGCGATCCCAATTTACTCTTAACCCGAAAATGATATTTCTGGGATAATTAGAATCATGCAGTTTATTAACATTATGCTTCGTCTGTTGCAAAACGTAATCATTTCCTCTTAAAAACAATTTTTTTCCAAATTTAAATCCATAGCTATATTTCAATATTCCTACAACTTTTTAAACAGGACCTTTTTAACTAAAACATTCTCACTTTGACAGACAACGTTTTTCTTTGTGTTCTGGGAAAAACAGTAATTACTTGTACAGGAACATACATTTTCACTCCAAACAAATTGCACACGTGGATTATTAGTCAGACTTCATAATTAACATGGTCAATTTTTTTATGTGTTACAAGTTGCCCTTGAAGTGCCCCTGATCCTAATTACCCCTACCTCCCCTATATAAGATCAACAAGTGCTTCTTTTACTAAAAAAGGCTCTCAAAGTGACAGTAATAACTATTATACTGATAGATGTGACATATTTGTGTTCTTAGTTTCAGGAGGTCATTCATGTTGAACTTTGGTAACAAGTGAAAATTGTCTCAATTATGAAGGTAAGTATCAAGACAAATAAAGCAATTTCAATTAGAGATTTAGTGGTCTCGCTAACAAAGATTTTTAATTTTAAAAATGCAGTTTCAGAAGAAATAGCATTAATAAAAGTTTCTCTCTTACTCAGGTTTAACCGTATTAAATTAATACTATTTATGCTTCTTTAACCCTTTATCTACTGGCGGTACTTATAAGTACCATTAAAATACTTGTTATAAAATTCATTTAATACATCGATTAGTTAAAATATAGTTTAGAATGAGTTATAGATATACTACTTTATCTTGTTCATAAAGCCTTATGGGTTACACAAAACAGAAATATTTTTAAAAGGATGATTTCTTTTGCCTTTGCATCTTTTCAGCTTTCTTGGCGTTGGGGGTGGGGTGGGGGGTGGGGGGTAGGAATTTTTCAATTCGGAAATATTTCTATTGTAAGAACATTATATTTGTACATTTCCTAATTCAACAAAATACTAAGAAAAATATTAAAAATAAAAGATTTGAGTGGGGTTATAAGTATTGCTCAAAATCCCTATAAATTGAAATTTAATTAATCCTTCAATACTTCTAAAATCCTTCTAAAATTTGTTGAAAAATCTTCTAATGTAGTTTAAACAATTCGCGAAAAATGCTTTAGAATATAAAATTTTCATAATTCAGTACATAAAGGGTGTTTTCCTCGATGATTTGGAAAAAAATATGCTAAATTATATCCCTTATCTGCTTTATGGAGTGTTTTAAAATCCCATTTATAAAAATTTTTACATGTAGGGCTATTTATATATGTATGAATATTATAAAAGTTGTTGAAATATAGATATCAATCAAATTTTTTATTTGAAATTCGCCAGTATCGGTAAAAATTCTAGAAGACAAAATTTGTTATACTGAGCTAATACTTTGAAATAGGATTCTTTTACGAAGTCGAAAAATTTCTACAAAAACACTAAATGTAGATAAAAAATTTTGTGTAAAATTCAAAAAGCCCTATAAGAATTCCGATTAAACTTTATTAAAAAAAGAAAGAATTTTTTTGTATACTGCACTGGAAAATTTATACCGGATTCCTTTTTTGAATGTCAAAACTCCACGTTTTAATCTAACTACTAAATATCTATATACCACTATTTTTAACATTAAGTTCAACCATCTGACTTCTCAATCGTATCTTTAAACTTTACTATATTTTTAATAAAATTTAAAAAAAAAAGTCCGTTTTATACAGTCCGCGATTACAATTTTGCCGAAAATCCGTCTAAAAAAAGTAATTTCTTTAAACAGGTTGAAAACAATCCTCTTGGCACGGTCGCTCGCTTGGCTGCCTGTTTAGAGCGATGAATATGCGAGTACGGGAACGGGTTCGGAATTTATTTTGGCAACCCTCGCATCAAGAACTTGTGGGAGGAGTTTGACGCGGCGTCTTTTGTCGCCTGGGATTCTACGTGTAATAACACCATTACTCTGCTCTACTCAAAAAATCTACATGCGTTATATCCTTGCCTGGCCTGTGTCTTATGGCATAGTGGTAAGGCTGCAAGGTTAGTTCACATTAGAGATGGGAAATATAGTTACTTTTGGTTAACAGGTTACATCGTTCCACACTTGTACAGGTAACAGGTTCCAACAACTTGTTATTTTCATAACATATAACTAAATCGCTGTGTATCCGGTCGACGGATGTTTTAATTAGAAGGCTTTTCAAAAAAATGTCTGAAGTAATTTTTTGACGTAATTATAAATGCTGTTTTATATTCAGATGAATCAGAATCAGTTTGTGGCTAAAAACTTAATTTTTGCAAGACAAAAACTTACTGAGTTATAATACTTTGAATTTCATGCATTTTTGGCGTTTTCTGACACTAAAAACATGTTTTTCCATTTATGGTGATTAAAACGTTGAAAATTCATAAAATTCCAAGTATCATAACTCAGTAAGTTTTGACCATACAAGAATAAATTTTTGCTGTTTTACTTGTTAAAACATGGAAAAACTTTTTCTAAATAAAACTTATAGGATGCAGGCATATGTATAAAATTTGTAATTCCTTATCTATTTAAAAAGTTATTGTTGTAATGTAAATCGATTTTTTATGGGATGCAAAACAAAATTTGAAATATTTTTGAAACTGGCTATGCCTCTAAAACAAACGGCTTAGAAATTAGTTATTGGTAAACGATAAGAAACACGCACTGTATAATATTAAACACAGTTTTAAAAACACGATTTCTAAAAAAAAAAAAATTGCATACAGCATAGATTATGAAACACTTTCCAACACATTGAGAATACTATAACAAAATTTCACAATTTACAAAAGTGGACGATGACGTCTTAATGAACAATTTGGAAAATGCAGAATGCATTTGAAAACACGAATCTGCTATTACCATGAATAGTCGTTAAAATATACGATTTTTTTGCAGCCCTGTATATGATCTACAGATATGCATGCATACTACATAATATGCTAAATGTCAGTTCAGTTAAGCGCATAGCCAGTGGCGTAGGAACTTTGTACAAACAAGGGGAGCCGGGGCATAATGCGGAAAGCTAGTGGCGCGGATCATTTCGTTCATTTTGGAGGCTTTCCTTCATAGTGTTGCACGTTTCAAAAATAGAAGTATAAAATAGAAGCATATCAAAAGATCACCAATTCTTTAATCCAGTTAAAATAATTTTTAATAAGTATGTATACTTAGAAACTTAATTTATGTGCGATCCGGAATACAGTATTCAAATTTAAGGCTTTTCCCACTTCCATTTACCAAAAATTAAAGTGCTTTTGTTGTTTTGCTTACAAATTCTTTCAAAATCAATTTTAAAAGCCTCCTCTTTATAAATATGTTATCGGTGCAGGTAATTTGTAGCAGACCTGTATAAGACCCCCTTTTTTCTGGAAATCGGGAGGGTTGTAAACAATGAGAAAAAAGGGTGAAGGCACAAACAAGTGTGCTCAACACCCCCTCTCTCTCTTCTCTTCGTTGTTTATTGTGTGAATTTCCTAGAAAAAGTATACTTTATTTTTTAATTCAGCAATGTATCGTAAACAAATGTGGTGCGAGAATTTCTCCTGGGGGAGCTGAGCCGTCTGAAATATTCTAGGGGGAGCTACAGCTCCCCTAGCTCCCCCGGTTCCTACGCCCTTGCGCATAGCACAGTTAAAAACTTCCGCTCAGCAATTTCAGCTAATAGACGAATGTTGTTGAGAACTTTTGTTCGACCTTGTATATGATCTAGAATTTATACACACCAAGTAATATTTAAAAAATAGTTAAATTTCAAAATGAAAACGCACTTCCAGCAATTATTGTGCGTAGGCTTCAATAGTTCAATTATTGCTCATTTTCTTCTATATCGAAATACTTTTGTGTGTTCCTGTAAATAAACGATAAGTTCTATGCACACATTCTATAGTAAGAACCTTGCAGTACACCTCAGTGATGTATATCAATTTAAATGTGTTTTAAATACTGTAATATCATTCAAATACACGGCAAGTGATTTCCCCCCATATACCGTAATGTAACGGAATTCTTTTGAATGGCCCTGTAAATGAACCAAAAATGCTACACACTTCCTTTTCAATACCGAACAAGCTATACTAAAGCCCAAGAATAACATATATCCACTTCATGGCAATCGGACAATATTTACACGACTTAGAGCAATGACAGACAGACGGACAAAGAAACCGAATTCATAAACACTTTTCAACTACGGTGGAAAGTACTAAAAAAGAGAAATTTGATCCCCGACTTCATAGCAGCCATGTCTGTCAACGCATATTCAAAGCTAATTTCACAAGAACACAAAAATATTATTTATATACTTTTAATCAAATGAAATTCGTCCAAACAAATTTCGTTCGTACAAATATGTTTTTCAAATTAATTATAACTGCACTATAATTAAGTTTTCTCACAAATTATAGGAGGTTATTTTCTTTCTTTTTTTCGGCGAAATAAAATCACAGAAATTAAATGTTTTCCGGCTCCCATTAAACGCAATGATAAAACAAAAATACTTGGCCAAAAAGCGAAATTTGTAGTGCGAGAACCACCCTGCCCCCCCCCCCCCCTCCATGAGTACGTAGTAATAACTCTTTTAAATATTCAAAGAAATTGTCGATAAATATACCTCATTCAAAATATTAACACAGATTAAATCCTTTCCCATTACTTCCTCATAATAATTACTCGATGTGCAAAACACTCTTTCATTCATTCCACTGAGACAAAATTATCCTTTAGCGGATTTTTTTAACCTAAAACTCTTTGGTAACAAATGTTTCAAAATAAGCAAATGTTATATTGACCGCAGAAAATTTTAAGAGATAAATAATTGCAAATATGTTCTATTATCTCTGTTTATTCAGATGCTTACTAAACAATAACAGATAATTTTATACGTTAAGAACTAGATTTACTGATGGCGTAATGAAAAATTTTCCGAATGAGTTGAAGAATTCTCTGTGGTTAGTTTTCCATTGCTGTTTTCAATTGAAATTAATCTAAGCTCTAATGTACACGTTTTAAACGCGGTAATCAATTAAAAATTATAAATTCCTGCATTTTATTTGGATGCAGTCAAATAGTGTTTCGTAATTTTTGAAATGGACTTTCTATCCAAAATAGAGAATTAAAATTTTTAAGGCATAAATTTATAAATAAATGCATTTTACTTAAACGTTTCAAAAACGTACTTTTTATACATTTAATGATTCTAAACTAGAGTTCCGCTGGGTTTGTTTTTTTTTTTTTTGGGGGGGGGGGGGGAGGTAAAAATCGATGCTTTTAAATTATGTAAAATTGTTCAATTTTAATTCCATGTTCAAAGAAATTCATTGTAATTCCTATTCCTCATTTCTGATGTGTAACTGAGCTATATATTTGGCAATATAATTCATAGGTATATAATTTTTTTAATTTACTCATTGAAAATTAGAAGCAAAACAAGAAAAAAAAGCACGAAAGTGTATTTTTAGTCGGAAAAAGACTGGTTAGGTCAAAAGTTAGACAAAACTTTGCTGAGTTTTAGAAAGTCAAACTTAGCTTTTTGTTAAGGAAATGCTAAATGAAAACAATTAATATACAGGGTGTCCAGTCTCAACGGTGTCCAATGGCTAATTCCTAAACCGTTTGTCATAGACATATAGTTCCAATTACAAAAATGTTTTAAATCAGGTAAAGAAATATTTTAAAGCGATTTGGATCAATAAAAACATTTCTTAAGAAATTACGAAATTTAAATTTTTATACGGTCCCTCGGTCCTATAAGTTATGTTTAGTGAAATTTTCCTTTTACACTGATAAGTAATACAAAAAAAGTCCCGTTATTCTACGATTAAAATTGACCGAGTAATAGCTGTTTAAAGTTGGAGCATATTTTTTGCAGCAAATTGGGGGTCATTCACAAATTTAGTCGAAATATAATTTCGTCAGATATAAAAAAAATGTCTGGGAGTAAAATTAACATTGCAATATAAATTTGAAATCTTTAATCATTCTGGCATATTAATGGAAAATATACAATTTGTAATAAACATTTAAGAAGAAAGAAAAAACAGAATTTTTGTTAAATAAAATGATTCTAAATTAACAGCCTCAATTCTTTACAAAATGATACGTATTTTAAAATATTATTAGATTGCACAAGCCTGCAAAAGTTGGGTTATGTCATGTTTTTTAGCTTTTGATGATTGATTCTTATATATTCTGTACCGCTGAATCCGAAATTGACCTTCCTTTTTAACTGACATATCAGGATTTTTCGCAAATTTCAAAGTTAAGAAGTGCAATGTTAAAATTGAATTTCCTCCCCCATCTCATCGGACCACTCAGCTGTTTAGTTGTAAGAATCCCAGGATAAGCAAAAATATCGAATAAATTTTTTAATAAAATAAAATAAAATAAAATTCAAAAAATAAAATAAAATTATTTTTTTCACTCCAGTTGGGTTTATTGTATTTAATTGTATTTAAAGTCTGTCTTAATATATGTGTACCTTTAAGAATTAAAAATAGAATTCAGACGTTAATTTATGTGCTTTAATATATATTGTGGATCGATGGAAAAAGAAATTTATTCATCGTTGTCACGTCATCCTGTGCTATCTGATAGATGGACGGTGACGTTCCCCAACTTGGTTTACTGAGAAATTGCCAGGCTATGACATCGGCCTAGGGTAGCTTAACGGTAGAGCAACAGCACGTTATGCTGTCGACCCAGGTTCGATTCCTGACCCCGGCTAATTTTTCACTCCAGTTGGGTTTATTGTATTTAATTGTATTTAAAGTCTGTCTTAATATATGTGTACCTTTAATAATTAAAAATGGAATTCAGACGTTAATTTTATGTGCTTTAAAAAAATAAAAAATGTTTTACATATGTTTTATAGTATGAGATTTTCGCTATATTTTAACTTACACATTTGCGATTTGCAAAAGCATTCTAACGTGATGATTAAAAATGAAAGTCATTTTCAGATTCAGTGCTAAAAAGTGCGTAAAAATCAATTATCAAAAGTTGAAAAACACAACCATCTCCTCTACTTTATAGTATTCGATTTTTGTTATTCTTTAAATTTGAAAATTTATGATTTGCGAAAAATCCTGACATGATGGTTAAAAATTAAGGTAATTTTCGGATTCAGTGCTAAAAAATACATAAAAGTTAAAAACCCCGACAATCGCAGTCTTGTATTATATTTAATGTAAAACTTTTTCTTAAACTCCTTGGCAGAAATCTATCCGAAATTTTTTGTGTTATCCTGTAAAATAAGTATAAATGGTAACCACCGAAAATCTTAATAATATTAGATTGTTATCGGATTTGCGCCAGTATGTAAAATGCAATCTCGATCGGATATTTAAAAGTGGGTTAAAGTTAGAGTACAAATTTTGAACTGGAAAAACATACATACGATTGTTGAAGTAACATAAAAACTTATAAAAAGAAAACATAATTTTTGTTAAAAGAAATCATGAGAAACAGTCTCAAATCTTGACAAAATAAAACATATGTTATTTTAGCCAATTTGAGACTTAATCATAATACTTGTAGGATTTTTTTTCAAAGCGCATATACACATGAAGTAAGATCTTCGAATACTTTAAACACTTGGTATATGATCCCGCAAAGCCAAGCCGAACTCATTTTTTTTCAGAGTAGAAAAGTGGCATAAGTCATGCATTTTAAAAGTTTCATAACTCGCTCAATTTTAGCGTTATATGAATGGGACTTTTTTTGTCTTACTTGTCAGTGTAATAGGAAAAAATTACTAAATATAACTTATAGGACCGGGGGACCGTATAAAAATTTAAATTTCGTAATTTTTAAAGAAATGTTTTTATTGACCCAAATCGCTTTTAAAATGTTTCTTTACCTGATTTAAAACATTTTTGTAATTGGAACTATATGTCTATGACTAACGGTTTAGGAATTAGCCATTGGACACCGTTGAGACCGGACACCCTGTAGTGTATATATTAATATATATATCAATATATATATATATATATATGCGATTCATGCGTACAAAATATGTCAAGCATGAGCTTTTTTCTTACCAATTTTCAGTTTTTTTTATCTACTATTTGTTTCAATGTTTCGTTTATGCTCTGCTTTGCACAGTCAGAATCGTAGAAAGTGATGGTGGTGACCTAGCACCGGGCACCAAGCCGGAAAAGAGTTTAATTAGGGCTGCAAGTTGTTACTATTCATACATTGGGGATTGATGAAACGTAAAATAATTTTTTAGCACCACACATCTAACAGAGTCACCTATAACTAGGGAGTGAAGATGCGCACGTCTCAAAAGAAACGATTGAGGACGTTTTTAGTGAATGTTGTTCTATTTTAGAGACATGAAATTGAATTCTTGAATAAGGCAAATGAATGAAGACGCTGCCATTTAAAACCATATGTTATTTAATTAACAGAGACTTTTCAGTAACATATTAATGGAATATTAGGTTCCAACATAGTAACAGTGTTTTTTTATCCTAATACGTTAAATAATGCCCATCCCTAGTGCCCATCTGAGTAGCCGAGGATTATTTCCTGAATTGCTTTTAAAAAACGTTAATGGGTTGTAATCGGTTTCGTTCAGGAATTTTTGCCCATCAAGTAGTGCCTTAATTTTTTAATGCCAAAGATTATCACTGCATATTCTCTCTCTGTCGCACTGAATTTTTTTTCCGTTTCGGTAAATTTCCTATTCAAATAAATAATGGGATGCTCCTCTGAATTTTGTCTCTGCACGAGTATTGCCCCGATCCCAATATTTGACGCGTCCGTTTGTATTACAAATTCGGCGTTGTAGTTGGGAGCATACAGTATTGGCTCCGCCGTAAGCTTTTCTTTAAGAGTTTCGAATGCTTTGTCCATTTCTTCACTCCATGCTATTTTTTCTTTTTGCCTTTTAGTGACCTTGTAAGCGGTTCTACAATCGATGCATAATTTTTATATAGCGCGAATAGTATCCCATCCCGAGACATCTGCGAATTTCGGTTTTTGTTTTCGGTGGTTGCAACTCGATTATCGCCGTAATGTTTGCTTCAGCTGGCCTCCGTTGCCCTTCTCCCACTATGTGACCTAAGTATTTGACTGTTTTCTGAGCAAAATTGCAATTTTCTATCTTTACGGCCTCTCTGATTCTTATAAGTACTGCCCTAATATGCTCCAGATGCTCTTCCCATGTCTCGGAGAAAATTGTCGTATCGTCGCGATAGGGAGACAGAATTTTTCTAGACCCTCAGCATCTTTGCCATGAATTTGGAAAACCTAAAGGACGAATTTATCAAACCAAAAGGCATCTTCAAGGGGGAAAATGCCGCAGAGCTTGTAACAAATGCGGCTAATTTTTGGGCAGGGGGCGTCATCAGTATCTGCCAGTATCCTTTTGTCAGATCTAATACTGTGATATATTTTGCTGCTGAAACCCTTTCTACTCTTTCCTCTATGTTTGGGAGGATAATATTCCTCTTTAGTCATTGTATTTAATTTTCTGTAATCAATACAATGCCGCGGATCTTTTCCGGGTGATTCCACAAGAATCATGGGCAAATAGTAATCAGATTCCCCATCCCTTATGATGTTTAGATCAAGCATTCTTTTTATTTCCTTGTTCAAAATTTCCTCTTGTCTACGTGACATTGTATAAGGACTTATTCTTATTGGTTTATCGTCTGTAACCTCAATATCGTGTATTTCCATATCCGTAGCCCCGGATTATTAGAAAAGACACCCCTGATCTCACCCAGTAAGGTTTCTAATTCCTGTAATTGCTCGGGATTACATCTTTCTGTTAGTTTGCTTTCCTCTACTATATCTTTAAAATTATAATTATTTGGTTCCTCTAAAGGAAAGACTATCTCCATGTCCTGTAAGTCCTCTAACTAGTCACATTCATGCGTTAAGATGTTTATCTTTCCTACCCTCTGGATATACGGTTTTAACAGATTTATATGAAAAAATTGCGATTTTTCGCGTTTACCAGGGGCTTCAACGATATAGTTGGTTTCCAAAATTTTTGCGGTAACTTTACCCGTACCCGTCTAACTGGCCGACATCTTGTGTGCCTTGTTCGTTACTAGCACTAGTACTTGGTCACCGGGTTTAAATTCTCTTTCGACCGCCTTTTAGTGATACCATGTTTTACATTTTCCCCTGCTTTCTATCATATTTTCGCTTGCTAATTCCTGACATCTTTTTAGCCCATTCATTAGCCCAAATACATATTCCGTGACTAATTCTGGTTTCTGATTGTCACATGTCCACTGCTCATATAGCAAAGTTTCCGGCGTTCTCAGGTTTTTGCCGAAAACCAGCTCCGCTGGACTGAACCCCGTTGAGTTGCTGGCCGCATTCTTCAACGCTAGCGATGCATGGGGCAAATTTTCCTGCTAGTCCTTTCCACTTTCTACACAAATGACTTTTAACAGTCTTTTAATTGTCCTGTGTAGGCGTTCAACGTTGTTCGAAGCGGGATTACACACACTTGAGTGTCTTAATCTGACTCCGTATTTTTCTAAGAACGATGTCATTAGACATGACGTGAAACTCTTCCCCAAATCTGTCTGCAACTCCCTTGCGAAACCTAATTTACGGAAATTTGCATGAGGGCCTCAATTACAGTCTCCGAAAGCATGTTTTCTATAGGAATTGCCTCTGGATATTGTGAGAAAACACACAGCGCCGTTAGCATATCTGTTACCCATTTTTGACTTGACTAGGGGTCCCACTACATCAATTGATAACTTCGAAAACACTTCTGCGATTACTGCACGCGTGTCAAAAGCGCCTTTTATTCTCCCGATTTCCCAACTATTTGACAGGTATTACATGATTTGACATACTGTTCTGTCTCCCTAATGACGCTTGGCCAAAAAAATATCTTAGCAGTTTACCTTCCGTTTTTTTTTCTCACCTAAATGCGCGGCTGTGTTCTCGTGACAGGCACTTAGGATAGCCTGTCTAAATGTTGTCAGTACCACTAACTGTGTCGTTTCTAAGCCTCTGTGATCAGTTGTCTTTCTTATAATACTAATTAAGTCTTTGTATTCAAAGAACGACTTTTTTCGTGTGCTTTTTTTTATCTTCTCTAAGGTTTTATCCGCCTTTTGTTCATCTGCAAACTCTTTTTTCCCCCACCTTGCTTAAAGAAAAGGCTTCATCCTCTACAAGATCCGGTAAGGAAATTTCTTGTCCCGTTTCCCCCTCGTCAGTGTCGTTTCACCCCCACCCATTGTCACCCGCCGCTTCTGTACTATCTGCGGGCTGCTGGCTAATCTCTTCTAATGGGTTACAATCCAGATTTGAGTTTCTGTTTTCTATCGGTTTTTTGTTTGACTGCGTGTTGTCACTGCATTTACATTTCGAGGTTTTCTACATTTATTTGTTTCCATTAATTTATGCGTCTCATTACTTCAATTAATAGTTTATGACTGATTATTTGTCTGCGACTATTGCTTTTGTAGTTATGACTCTTTCGTCCGATAATTTCAGAGTTATCTCCGCGATTGGAAGACAACACAGGTCCTGTGCTAACGGTTGTTTTATCCAACTGACCTCGCCGTTTAATTGACTAGTTTTAATTAATTTTCCCGGGCAAATGTCCACCATAGATCCCGTGTCCCTTAAGATAGTAATTTCTTCCCCATTTATTTTTCCATGACTTAAATACGGTTTAAAACCATCCTTTAAATCTAGCTCATTACTAATATTGTGCACGGTCTTATGCGGGTTTTCGTTTTTTAATTCCGGGCAATTTCGTTTAAAGTGTTTTTCACTCCGACATATGACACAGGTACGTTTTCTCGTTTTTTTCGAACCCTTTTTCTCTTTCTTTATTTTAATTTCCCCCCTCCAATTTGGTTTGACTTCTGGGCTTATTTTCGTTTCTTTTTTTCGGCGTATCTTAGCCTTTCGAATCTTTTTTCAACTGGGGGGGGCCTAACATTCCACGGTCTTTTTGAGACACCCTTTATCGTGCCGTACCCATCCAGATCCCTTACTAGCGTATCCGGGTTTTTGTACGTAGCCCACGAATCGATGAAGTGCCCTCTCATTTCCGTCGGTACCCGTCTCCTAATTTGCTCGGTAATTAGCAAATTTTTCAAATCCTCTATGTTGGTTATGCCTAAACCATTTAGCCACCCTTCCTGAAAACTATTTAGCTCGAAAATCAGATCTTTCCACAGGCTGTTTGAATTTTTTACGCGTCTGTGCAGTTTTGTGCGATAAGCCTCTGTGTTCAGCCTGTATCGCGCCAGTAAAACCGATTTAAGATGACTAAAATCATCCACACTTTCTTTGGGTTCCCGTAATATTATTATTGTATATGGGCAGTAATGCTAACAGATGTGTGACCAGATCCTCTGGTTCTATTCCTGACCTTTCTGCCTCAGGCGCGGATCCACGGGGGGGGGGCGATCGCCCCCCCAAAAAAAATATAAATCCACCGATTATCGCGAATTTTGTCAAATAGTCGCCGAAAAAAATCAATTTCGTCAATCGTTCGCAGGTCAAAGGATCGTAAAAGAAACGCGGATTTCGTCAAAGGATCGCGCAAAAAACGCGAATTCCGTCAAAGGATCGCGAAAAAAACGCGAATTTCGTCAAAAAATCGAGCATTTCGTCAAAGGACCATGAACAAAAACGCAAATTTCGTCAGAGGATCGCAGAAAAAACGCGAATTTTGCCAAACAATTGCGGAAAAAACGCTAATTTCGTCAACAGATCTCTGAAAAAGTACGAATTCCTTCAAAGAATCGCGAAAAAATACGCGAATTTCGCCAAAGAATCTCTGAAAAAACGCGAATTTCCTTAAAGGGCCGCGGAAAAAACGCACAATTAGCACCGGGAGGAGATTCTCCTAGGCGCGCATGTGCATCCACGGGGGGGGGGGGTCGACCGGGGCAAAGAAGGGAAGAACAAATTTACCAAATTGGTTTTTAAGAAATCAACACACCATACGCAATAACAGTAGGGCAAAGTGCCCATATTTCGTCCCCTCTCCTAATTTCGTCCCCCTTAACTTCTCCGCTTCTACGAAAGTGGCGCCACTTATGACGCAAGGCACAGGGGACGGGAGGTAAAAGGGGTCAGTGTTGAAAGTTTCGTTCGCCAAGACACATACATAAATTAAAGACGGTGAATTTTCTATTTTTAGAAGACCCGAGTTCTTATTACGTCGTTTGTAGAACGTTATTTACTCTACTGTAAGCATTTATTTCTTACTCATTACATGTATTTTACGTTGGTACGATGCTGACAGTAGCATTCAGTGAGTTTTATGACGCTCAGTTCATCTTACGGGAATTGAAGCTCCGTCATATTGGGAAGTAGCGTGATCCCAATTTCGTCCTCCTTGCAATTCTTATTTTCGTCCCGGGGACGAAATTAGGAACGCTTTTTCATGACATTTTTTTCACTTTTTCCCTCATGTTTGGATGGCTAATGTTTCGTTATGTTATTCTTCTACTGATAATTAGTACATTTCTTTGTGCCTTACTTTAATGTAAATTAAATTACTTATTTAGAAATAAATTTTGATTTAGTTATAAGTTAAGCCTCGGCGTATTGGATTTTTACTTGGGACGAAATTGGGACCTTTTTTCTTCTTTTGCATTTTTTAGATACTTTTGAAAACACAATTTTTCGCATAGTTAAAATTTTTTTGTACCACATTTGCCTATGTTTCTATGTGCGTGGGTAGTTAGTCTATGTAAAATACAAATTTGGTAGATTTTCACTGAAAATTACAACTTCCAAGGACATAAAAGTGATTGGGGGACGATAATAGGGCACCTTACCCTACATTTTTTACACATTAGAGGCCTTCTTCAGAAAACATTATGATGCTTGAATTTTTTAAAGGACCTTTATTTTTCTTGTTTTATTCTTTCTTTGGAAATCGCTATGAATCCCATTCTTTTCTCAAACAATAAAGCACTCCTCAAAAATATCGTTATACAGAAATTAAAATTGCAGCTTCTTTGAAAGAAGGAAAAAATTTCAACACTTTAATGGATCTGCATAATGTTGTCAATTTCTGTTATAGAGATTCAACAAAAGGTACACGAAGTGGCATCGTACCCCACCTCAACCCATAGTGCCAAAAATTATGGCGCCATATGCCTTTTGACAGGACTTAATCCTTTTTTGTTCAGTAATTGCCGAAATGTCAGTGAGGTTTAGCATTGACGCCCGAAAAGTGTTTGGTTTTCGTTTGCTTGTCTGTCCGTTCCACGAAAGCTTCCGTTAAAAGCGTTCGATTTATATCTTGGAAGGGGGGGGGGAGACCGCCCCGATCAATCCCTCACCCCCCCCTCCCAATGGATGTGCGCCTAGGAAAATCTCCTCCTGGTGCTAATTGTGCGTTTTTTCCGCGCCCCTTTGACGACATTCGCGTATATTTTTCGTGATTCTTTTCCAAAATTGGCGTTTTTTGCACGATTCTTTCGCGAAATTAGCGTTTTTTCCGCAATTGTTTGGCGAAATTCGCGTTTTTTTCTGTGATCCTTTGACGAAATTTGCGTTTTTTCCGTGGTCCTTTGGCAAAATGCCCGATCTTTTGACGAAATTCACGTTTACTCCGTGTTTCTTTAACAAAATTCGCGTTTTTGCGCAATTCTTTGATGAAATTGGCGTTTTTTGTGCGATCCTTTGACGAAATTCGCGTTTTTTTGCGATCCTTTAACCTGCGAACGATTGACGAAATTGATTTTTTCCGGTGACCATTTGTCAAAATTCGCGATAATCGGTGGATTTATATTTTTTGATCTAAGGGTGGGGGGCGATCGCGGCGATCTCTCCCCTTTCTTGGATCCGCGCCTGTGAAGAGGTATACACAAAACTTAGATGACACATTTTGACTTTCAAGGATGTTAAGACCCTCTTCAGATTTCTGAAGGGGATCCTTTTTCAGAGATTATCCTCTTTCAGAAATCTGATGTTAAAAAATGGATGTGATGGTTATGTTTTTCAGCTTCCGATAATTGGTTCTTATGTATTTTTTAGTGCTGAATCCAAAAATGACCTTCATTTTTTACCATACCATCACGTCAGGATGTTTCACAAATCATAAATTTTTAAAAACTCGAAATATAGCGGAAATCTGCTACTATAAAATAGACATAACTTTTTTCATAATAATTTATTCATTTTTTTTGCTTATACTATGCATTTTTACAGTTAAACATGTAAAATATTGTGCATTTAAAATCCTTATAATTGTATTCTATGCGTGGGAGTTTCTTTGAACCGCTCATGCTCCGCTTCGCGCTTTTCCTTTAATCTTCTCTATGGAGTTCATCTCGGTATCCTCTTTTATTTTGGCGGTTGATAAGGCTGTAAAATTTGTCGCAGAGGTATTTAAAACATTTACCTTCTTTTTTTTAAGACTTTGACAAATTGCTTTGAGAGTTTTTCGTTATTTTTTTACTTTTTAATTTTGAAATTTACGATTTGCGAAAATCGTGACGTGATGGTTAAAAATGAAGGTCATTTTCGGATTCAGTACTAAAAAATACATCAAAATCAATTATCAAAATTTAAAAAACATAATCCTCGCAGGCTTGTGTTATTAACGTTGTTAAAACTTCACTATAACTAAAAGAACAAAAAATAAGATAAATAATTACCGTAGCACAAGAGTAAAAAGAAAAAGAAAAAAAATAAGACATTTAATAAATAAATTTTGTTATAACGTTTTTAATTTTGAGACTTAATAAGTAACAATAAACCATATTTTGAGGAGAGGACAGGATTATATAATAAGAGTGCTGGATAACCGAGTGTTTCGGTTAATCGGATGTCGGATAATCGAGAGTCTGAAAATATTTTCAAATCGAATTAATTATTTCATATTCATTTAATAATTAACTGCAAGGAATGATTTGAGCAACAGAAATTAGGACTACGTTGATTATATGTCACTCGGTATCGCCCCCCCCCAAAACGATTCTCTGGATCCGCCCCTTGCCTGCTTTTCAAATAAATTTAGAAACAGGGTTACGTCTGATTTTTCTGGGTCAAAATTATGCATAATAGATTTTATATGAATTTTAGGGCTATTGCTAGGGATCTATTGCTGGCACTAGAACTGCTTCTCTCCGCGCCTTGCGTTATACTAAGTTACTCTAATTGAAATTCGCGCTCTTTTTGTTTATCTTCCCTCTCTATTTTTTCTCTCTCTAACT